>OX465288.1:127680292-128933630 GCA_949987695.1 Merzomyia westermanni | reverse complement strand
GCATCAGATTTTTCATATTGCTGCTACAAATCTGATGGCCGATTTGTTCTACACCCTGATGACCCCTTCAGCGCTTCCTTTCAAATGACGGCTCATGTGAACGTCAGCTGTCTTGTAGGGTAACGAACTAGTTCAATTGAAGGACTCAGTCCTGCGGGTTAGGGGCTTAGAATATGCCCGAGGTAGGCATACCGGTCGTAAGAGGCGACTAATATGCACAAAGGTAATGACGTGCAACTCGATGGTTGATCTACGGATATGATGCCTCTCACCTCTCATTACCCATCTCTCTTTCCTTACGGAAGGAGGGGTGACATGACCTAGAAGGTTCCACTGGTCATAAATCGCTACCACGACAGTCGGGCAGTACCGCAAGGGAGTACCGGAGCGTACCGGATTCATATCCGGCCAAGGACTGTCAGTTCGACAGCACTCCCCAAAACCTTCGGGGAGTGTTTTTGTCGTTACAACAACAACAACAACAAGGACTCAGTCCACTGAACGGACGAGTTACTTAATTTAAATGTGTTAATTTCGTTCAGTGAATAACAATGTTTGTGTAAGTAAAATTTAATTGATCTTATGGCAATCAATTCCAACCAAAGTCGAGCTAGAATTTCTAAGAATAACAACCTAACTCAATATAGGTTGAAAAAAACAACATTTTACTCATTTCTTTACAACACCTCGTCCAAGCCAACCTCCTTCAATAAGGTGATTACTTCAGTTGGTATGAGGGTTTGTAATTCATATGCTCTGACCATGGTGATCCCAGGACTTGCGCTCTTTTTCTGCCAATTGCGTCGCATGCCATAAGGATGTGCCCCTGCGGGTTAGGGGTTTAGAATATGCCCGAGGTAGGCATACAGGTCGTAAGAGGCGATGTTGTGTGACAAAAGCGGCAGTTGTCATCCGCCTTTATACCCAATTTGTGTAGGTGGTTGTTGAGTCTGCAATGACCTATAAGAATAGCAGTGAGAATTCTTAAGTTAGATTTGGAGAAGCCTTTTATTGCTCTGTAGCGAGATTTATTGCAACCCCTCAAGAGCAATTTAGATAGCCGTTCTTTTTCTTCGTCTTCCCTCAAGCATTCTCTAAGCGTTTGGGGGCCCACTGGCAACATTGGTTCAGGCCCAATGGGCCTTGTGCTTGCTGCATGACTTTGCTATCAGCCTGCTCGTTTCCTTCGACTCCTGCGTGACCTGGAACCCATGCTAGCAGCACGCTATTGTTGGTTCCTAGGTGGCTTAGCTACTCTACGCACTCGCGGTTGTTGGTTGACATTACTTTTCCTTTGCCCGAACTCTTCGTTGCAATATTTAGAAGATTTCTCTTGGTCAACTGCTCTATCGCCTCGTGTAGTGGGGGTAGGCCAAGAATCGCCTTCAGCGCAGCGGAGTAAATAAACATATAGTTTTATTAATACTCCAACAACAATAACAAGCTGTTTTCGCAACGTTCAAGTACTTTCAACTTATTAGGATTCATAAAAAAAAAGTTTTAGCAGAAAGACAAATAAGGACTCACCCCAGTTCTACTCCAGAAAAAAATAATAATAATAATTTTAGCAATCTAATTTCCATGCTCTGCTCGCAGTAAGTATACAAGCATTTAACTTCTTCGTTTTTTTATACTTTTTTCCAGACCAGAAAACGCCACCGAAAGCGGTCCGACTCTTCACTTTGCTGTAATGGCATTGCGAAATGCTCTCACTCTCACGAGCTATTATAAAAGTGTTTTTGAAATGAATAAAGTAGATGAAGCAATTGGAGGTGCAGAGGAATGTGAAAGTTGGCGAGATGTTAAGGATAACAATTTTTGTAATCCTTCAAAACCGATTTCAAAAAATTCGCTTGATAATATGCTTTGCGCCATACATGCGGCATATAGTTATGTTTCATTACGCATAGGCGATTATGTTTGTGCACTCGAAATGGCACAGAAACTGTTAAGGGCGGATAAACTTTCCGATGCACATAGGTAAAAAATATGTTTCAATAATACAAATATGCGATTATACGGCCCTAGCACAGATCTGATAGATTACCTTGATATTTGGTTGATTTAATTTCTTATATCTTTTTCAGATTATTGGGGCACATGTATGCTGGCGAAGCCCTTATAATGTTAGATAAATTGGGTGAAGCACGACCGCATTTTGAGCCCACATTTGTATCTTCGTTGAATGCATTCGATTTTGAGACAAAAGATTGGGGTGTCAAATCATTGGATGCTGCACAAAACGTCGTGCGATATAATTTGGCCGTGGTAATGGCGCTGCAAGGTGATTTTGAGTTGTCAAGAAATGTTCTAAGTAGTTGTACGCATTCGATTGTGGCACCTAAAGTTCTAGCACTCAAGACTTATCTCGATATAAAAATGGGAAAATGTATATAGTACTTTAATAGCTTGAGTAGCAAGCACGGATAACTTAATAAATTATATATTGCTAAAGGAGACCTTTGTTATAACTATGAAGTAAACAGAAAAAGAATTTGGAAATCAGGAAAATTATATACCAAAAATCCGGTTGAAACCTTTTTCAATTATGTTACTAAAGAGTTTGATTTATTTTTGGCTAGCGTCGTCGAAATGACTATCCCACAACAACAACAACAAATGACAGTCCTATGTCATTCCCACAACAGCTGGTTCTATCGCAACGGGCTGTTATTTCAGTGTAACCCTGTCCAATCTGTCCCGTCCCACCCTTAAATTGCCATCCTCGGAGCAAACCCTGGCAGCTTCTTTAAATTGTCATCTAACTGCCTGGCCGATTTTGACCGTCCAACATAGCTCGCCAGTCGTTTCTTCGTTGCGCCAACTGGCGCCAATTGGAAACACCGCGGGATCGCAAATCGGTCTCCACTTGGTCCTTCCATCGGAGTGGTGGTCTCCCTCTTCCTCTGCTTCCACCGGCGGGTGCCGATAAGAATACCTTCTGTGCTCGAGCATCTTCGCTCATTCGCACTACGTGGCCTTGCCAGCGAAGCCGCTGTGTTTTAATTCGATGAACTATGTCGGCGTCTGCGTAAAGTTCATACAGCTCATCATTAAATCTTCGGTACTCGCCGTCGCCAACGCGTAAAGGTCCACAAATCTTTCGAAGAACCTTTCTCTCGAATGCTCCCAGAGCCGCCTCATCAGATGTTGTTAGTGTCCACGCTTCTGCACCATATAGCAGGACGGGTGCGATGAGTGACTTGTGGAGTGTTATTTTCGTTCGTCGAGAGAGGACTTTACTTTTCAATTGCCTACTCAGTCCGAAGTAGCATTTGTTTGCAAGAGTAATTCTTCGTCGGATTTCTAAGCTAACATTATTGTTGGTGTTAATGCTGGTTCCCAGGTAAACGAAGTCCTTTACTATTTCGAAATTATTACTGCCAACAGTGGCTTGGTTGCCAAGGCGCGAATGCGCTGACTCTTTGCATGATGACAGAAGGTACTTCGTTTTGCCCTCGTTCACCACCAATCCCATTTTCTCCGCTTCTTTTTCTAATTTGGAGTAAGCAGAAGTTACGGCCAATGATATCAATATCGTCAGCATATGCCAAGAGTTGCACGCTTTTATAAAATATTGTTCCAGCGCGGTTAAGTTCTGCAGCTTGTATTATTTTCTCCAGCATTAAATTAAAGAAATCGCACGATAGGGGGTCAACCTGTCTAAAACCTCGTTTAGTTTCGAACGGCTCGGAGAGGTACTTCCCAATTCTGACCGAGCTGGCGGTGTTGCTCAAGGTCATTTTGCATAGCCGTATAAGTTTTGCGGGGAAACCAATTTCAGACATAGCGGCATATAGGCAGCTTCTTTTCGTGCTATCGAAAGCGGCTTTAAAATCAACAAAGAGATGATGTGTGTCGATTCTTTTTTCACGGGTTTTTTCCAAGATTTGGCGTATTGTAAAAATCTGGTCGATGGTAGATTTACCAGGTCTGAAGCCACACTGATAAGGTCCAATCAGTCTGTTCACATCAGGCTTCAGTCTTTCGCACAATAAGCTTGATAGGACCTTATATGCGATATTCAAAAGGCTGATTCCGCGATAGTTGGCGCAGTTTGCAGGATCGCCCTTCTTGTGGATTGGGCAGAGAACACTTAGATTCCAATCTTCAGGCATGCATTCATCCGACCATATTCTGCATAGAAGCTGATGCATGCGCCTTACCAGCTCCTCACCTCCGTGTTTGAATAGCTCAGCAGGCAAACCATCAGCGGCAGCTGCTTTATTGTTTTTCAATCGGGATATTGCTATTCGCACCTCATTATAGTCGGGTTGTGGAACGTCAATTCCATCATCTTCGACTGTGGGCTCGGGTTCGGCATCTTCTCTGGTTTCTTGCTCAGTTTCTCCATTTAAAAGGGCAGAGAAGTGACCCTGGCAGCTGGGTTGCTCCATTGTCTCTTGTTACGGGCTGGGGTCGAACCTAACCCTGGACCAAGGGATTGGATCTGCTCCGTTGGCTGGAAGAAAATTTATATTAATCGGTCGCATTCGGTTCAATGCGCCAAGTGTAAGAGATGGCTACATAAATCTGGATGCTCAGGGCTTAACCCTGCCATCCCCAGACCGCGTACTTTCTTTAGTACTTTCGAGGCACCATGCTGTACACGCCTAAGGGCGTCCCGTGGTAATTGTCGCTCTGGCACTCCCCTAACGCCCCTACCAACTTCAAATAGCCACAATAGTGGCTCAGTCTTCACGACTGGCAGCACTGCTGCCATTCCCGCCTCACCCACTACCGAATGTCGCTAACGCTCACCAGCGTCTCCATCTAGCACGGCCGCTTAACACTCCTATCCCCTCCAGAATAGGCCAGATATGAGCATCGCCGAGCGTCAGTCCCCAATTTCTCTATTGCTGTTGTAGTAATAGTTGCCGGTAGCTGATTGCTGACTGTTGTTTGCGTTGTTTATTGCTGACTGTTGTTTGTTACCAATTTGACCGGAGGCATTTCGTTGCTAACGGGGTTATTGACTATTTTAATTGCGAAGCGCTGCGTTAACTCCTCCCCTCTTAAGTGTGATCGCCCTCGATCATCAATAAAATGGTAGGTTGTTGAAACTTACGTACGTTGGAATTTGGCTTGTTTTGTCTGTTGGTGTACTTTCCTGGCATGTGCTAGGTTTCACTATTTCTTTTTCGACGTACTGGATTTTCACAGATCGTTTCTTTAGGAAAAAGAAGTATTATAATTATTAAGAAGTATTATAATTATTAAGAATGCTGCTGTTGTTAGACTTCCCACAGAGAATGTCGCCTTTTTTATTGAGTTTATTCGATGTGTGTTTTTGATATGTAAATCTTTCAGTGCCTCTAGGGAAAGCAGTTCTATGTAATCCTTGTCTAAGGGAATTGGCTGTAGTATTGCGGGTATGGTTTCGATTGGCCTTACTTCAATGTTGCTAAATGTTTGAGTGTTTATTTTAATAGTTGAGTTATAGTACATTACCACATGCGTTCCATTTATTTCTTGAGATGTAGCATTGATTTCCAATTTGCCGTTGAATTGGTTAAGCAATATTACCCCTGGTTTTATTTCTTCTAGCGTAGGGATGTGATGGCCATTGGTTGTTGGACATGTTGAATTTAGACTATTTATAATCCTAGTTATGCATAACTCCTTAGCTAAATCTACCAAATTAGTTTCTTTGCAAATTGTTACATCACTATAGTTTTCGCATTCATTTTTTATTCCATAAAATGTATCTATTCCTTTCAATACTTCCTTATACTTAGTTCTAATTACAATATTGTTCATTCTTTTTACAGGTCGTATGATAATTCTTCTAAATGTTTCTTTTAATGTTAGAGGCATTTTTACCATGTATAAAATTTTCATTTCTTTGCTTAATACGTTTACTTTTGATAATTCTAATGCTTCTTCGGCATTTTTGGATGGTACTTTTTCCTTTTTTAATTTATTTATTGAAAATTCGATTTCATCTTTACTTAATATTACAAAGTTTACTACATTAATTTTTGCCCATTGAATGGCATATCTTATATTTATTAATTCTTCTTTTATTAATCTGATTTTATTTTGCACATTTACTAAAATTTCCATTAAAACATCATCTTTTCTAATTGTGTTCAACATCTTACTAACTACGAGGTGTGTTCAAAAAGTATCGCGAATTTTGAATTTTCGCTGGTTACGTATATTCGAATTTCGAATTTTTTGTGGCGTTATGTTGGTACTCATGTCTCTCACTTATGCCGACAAGCTCGGCCATTTTGAATGTTCAGTTAATTGTTGACAGCTTCTTTGCTTGCACGACAAGCTCGGCCATTTTGAATGTTCAGTTAATTGTTGACAGCTGCTTTGCTTGCACGTGTTTTGGATCGTCTTCGATTTTTACGCGAAATTCGTACCAAAATTGCTCAATTGTGACCAAATCAGCATCGCATTAACATTGCTAATGAGATGTTAAACTCTGTCCGCGACGACCCAAATTTGCTCCAGAGGGTCATAACTGGTGACGAATCGTGGGTTTATGGTTATGACGTGGAAACCAAAGCTCAATCATCTCAATGGAAGCTGCCGCACGAACCAAGACCGAAAAAAGCGCGCCAAGTTCGGTCGAATGTGAAAGTTTTGCTGACAGTTTTCTTTGATTGCAGGGGCGTGGTGCATCATGAGTTCTTGCCACAGGGAAGGACGGTCAATAAGGAATATTACCTGCAAGTTATGCGCAATTTGCGCGAAGCAATCCGCCAGAAACGCCCGGATTTGTGGAAGAACAAAAATTGGCTTTTGCACCACGATAACGCCCCTGCTCACGCATCGTTGCTTGTGCGCGACTTTTTGGCCAAAAACAACACACTAATGATGCCGCAGCCACCGTATTCCCCAGATCTGGCCCCCTGTGACTTTTTCTTGTTCCCTAAACTGAAGAGGCCCATGAAAGGACGACGTTACGCTTCTCTTGACGAGATAAAGACGGCATCGAAGGAGGAGCTGAACAAGATACAAAAAAATGGTTTTTTGAAGTGCTTCGAAGATTGGAAAAACCGTTGGCACAAGTGTATAATATCTCATGGGGATTACTTTGAAGGGGACAAAATAGATATTCATGAATAAATAAATAATTTTTGAAAAAACACAAAATTCGCGATACTTTTTGAACACACCTCGTATACTAGTGACGTTATTTAAACGTTTTTCGAATAGGTTGTTTATTATAACTTGATTGTCATTATTTTCATTCAAATTATTAAAATTATTGTTTATTATGTTCAGATCTTCATGATCGGGGGATCCGGCTATGTTCTTCCATGCCGTTCCCAATATGTCAATTGATCTTTTACTTTTACTATAACTAATGGGTTTTAGGGTATTTAGGATATCAAAGGTTTGTATAGTTTCATGGTTAAGGATGGGATACAGGAGGTAGTCCTTGGGGATTTGTTTGTTATCTCGTCATAAGTCTCTGTCAAGAATTTTTCGTATTTCTCTAAGTCGATGATATGAATAAGTCTGAAGGTACCGTCTTGTATTTTCGCTTGTCCATTGTCTATGGTTACTAGTTGGGCTTGACTGTAGTCTAGTACTTGTACGTCTGAGATGAAAATTGTGACTGTAGTCCAGATGAGTAAAAGTCGTAAGTAGTTCATTTTTCCTAAAACGAAGGTTATTATAAAACTTTGGTTCAATCTAATTTGTTGTACAGTATATTGGGGTGATGGGGCTAACGTTTGATATTACTTTTATGGACTATTCGTCCTGATTGGGTTTTTACTGTATTTCCGTTATCTTCTGCAATTATTTCCTTTTTGTATCTCGCTGATAATTGTGATCCTAATCTTTTGTTGGCGGCCGCCGTGGTGGGAAGGTAGTGTTGCCGGCCTACCACACCGAAGGTCCATGGTTCGAGCCCTGGTACAGGTAACATCAAAAGTGATTTGAAAAAAGTTTTTCAAAGCGGGGTCGCCCCTCGGCAGTGGTTTGGCAAACTCTCCGAGTGTATTTCTGCCATGACAGGCTTCTCAGCAAAAATTCGTCTCCTTTGTAGATGCCGTTCGGAGTCGGCAAAAAACTGTAGGTCCCACCAATTTGTAGGGAAAATTCAAAATCGGCACACCACAAATTGGAAGAGAATCTTGGCGCAAAAATCTCTTAGGAGGTTTATGATGGTATACCTGTTGTATATCGCGCCATAGAGATAGATAGAATCTTTTGTTGACCTTAACATATATTTATTCACCTACAGAGTAGCTCCTGGCATTTTTTCTATTTTTATTGTGGTATTCGAGATCCTTTTCTTGTTTCTTCTTAAGCAGTTCTGTATTTTTTTGCCTATTTCTTTCTAACTCCTGTGGGTCAGTGATAGTTCTACTTCCAAAGAATGCTTCTATGGGTTTTTTCTTAGTTGTTGAATGGATTGTTGAGTTATATTCTTTAACGGATTTGAAAAGTAATTCTTCAAAGGATATATTATTGTTGTCGGCTTTAAGACATCTCATTATCTCTGAAAGGGTTGAATGGAATCTTTCGACTTGTCCATTCGTAGTGCTAGTGTAAGGGGGTGTGGCGCATACTTCTGTGTTCAATTGATCTGTAAGCAATAATGATATTGATGCTGAATTTAATGCTTTCTCATTGTCAATAACAACGGGTTTGGGGATTCCAAATGCAATCATTAGCTCGCGTATTGGATCCTTAATGTGCTCTACGGCTCTAGACGGGATTACTTTTACCTGTGCATATTTGGAGAATTTGTCGGCGGAAGTAAGAACAAGTTTTTTTCCGTCGAGTAAATGTCGATGTGAATGATTTCTCCGGGGGTTTGTGGAATCGGTGTGGTTTGGATTTTTGGTTTTGGAGGATGCCTATCATATTTCTGCTGAAGGCAAGTAGAACACTGCTTGACTTTTTGTTCAATTTTGGAGTGCATGCTGGGAAAATAATACCTTTTTAGAATTTGTGTTTTATTTTCGCGACTATTTCATTTGCTCAGTTTCATTTGCTATTTGCTTTCTGTGGTATGCAGGCCGTTGATTAGTGCTGGGTCTAGGTAGCGTTTGAATGTATCTATAATATTTTGTTCGGAATAGTTTCGTCTTGTAATAGTGTGTCTATGGAAGCTGGGAAATGGTATCTGGAATGAGTAGCTGTCCTCATTTCCAAACTTTAGGAATATTTGGTTTTTGAAGGCATTTATTGGTGCTTTTGTGGCTGGGATGAGTTGGTGTGCGGAACTTTCGTCGCTGTGGTCAGTGGTAGTCAGGACGTTAACGTCAGTCAGTGGAGGTCTAGAGAGTGCGTCTGCTACGACGTTCGTTTTTCCTGGCTTGTATTTCATTTCGTAGTTGTATTCCTCAAGGATACACTTCCATCTCTTCATTTTTCCATTGTGGTTTTTATTACTCAATGCAAATGTGAGAGGTTGGTGATCTGTGAAAATTACAACTTTCGCCGATCCATACAAGTAGTTTCGAAGTGTCGTGAGAGCCCAGATGATTACCAGCATTTCTTTTTCGTTTGCGGCATAGCTCTCTTCGGTTTTATTTAGTGATCGGGAAATAAATGTTATTGGTTTGCCTGTTTGGCCAAGGACGGCACCTTGAGCGTAGTTTGATGCATCGGTAGTAAGATGGAACTCCTGTTTGAAGTCTGGGTATGATAGGATGACTTCCTTTGATATTAGTGAAGATTAAATTTTATTGAAAGCCTCTAGGGCGTTTTATCAAGCGCAACTTGCTCAAAAGCGAGGTCAGAGGTTTCGCTAATTTGGGGTAATCTCTGATGAAGCGTCGATAGTAGCCTGATAGGCCAAGAAAGGACCGGAAGTCCTTCAGTGTTGTTGGACACGGAAATTCTTGAATTGCCTTTACTTTAGAGGGATTTGTTTTTATGCCTGAGGGTGATATAATGAAACCTAGGAATTCGACTTCTCTACGGAGAAACTCGCATTTGTCCAGTTGGACTTTCATGTTCGCCATTTCTAGCATATGGAAAATTTCTTCGACATTTTCAAAGTGGCTTTTCTCGTCTTTGCCAAATACTATTATGTCGCCTATGTAGACATAACATATTTTACCTATGTGTTGTTTCAGGATGTCGTCTAGCGCTCGTTGGAAGATAGCGGGTGCGTTTTTAAGTCCGAATGGGAGTCGGGTGAATTCATATTTACCGTTATTAATTGAAAAAGCTGTCTTCTCAATGTCGGATTCCTTCAAGGGAATCTGATGGAAGCCACTCTTCAAATCAAGAACAGAAAAATATGTGTTGTTGCCCAGTTGCGAGATTACCTCGTGGATTTCTGGGATTGGATATGTGTCGGCTATTGTTAGAGTGTTCAGTTTTCTATAATCTATTACGAGTCTGTATTTTTTTTGTCCAGACGCGTCTAGCTTTTTGGGTACGACCCACACAGGTGAGTTGAAGGGTGAACAGGAGGGCCTAATAATTCCATCTTTTAGTAGGTTCTCTATTTCTTGTTTCACAAAATCTCTCATTGCTAGAGGGTAAGGATAGTACTTGGTGTACACGGGGGTGTCTGAAGAGGTTCTAATTTCCCCTACTATGGTATTAGTGTAAGTAAGTTTCTCATCTGGTTCGGTAAATAGGTTCGGATATTTGCTTGTAAGGTGGTTTATGTGGTCAGTTCTAACGTCTATTTTGTTAACTGTTGGGGACGATTTCTGTCTAATTTTAATTTTTATGTTGTTGCCTAGTGTGAGGGTGTCATCACGTATGATTAGAGTGGCACGGAGTTCTTTAAGACTGTCGTAGGATTTCAGTGGAGGTAGTGAAAAGAATTTTAAAGTGGTGTTATTTCTTCCGAATAGATTTATGATCGTATGATGGGTAATTTGAATTTGTCCGGCTATGGAATTTGTTAAAAATGGCTCGTCATTGGGAATTTTCTTAAGGACATGGCAGGGTTGGATGTATTTCTTACTTGACCCTGTATCGATTAACATTTTGAGAATATTTCCGTTCTTCGTCCTGCACTCTATATAGGGCAACGAAGAACTTCTCATTCTAAAAATTAATATCGATATGATCTTGGGTTTCGGGCGGTAAGTTTTACTCGGCGTATAACTGGACTGACTGCCCATTTTCTTCACTAGCCAAGGCGGCTTCATACTCCTGGGCAGTAGGAGTACAATCATATGGGAAGTATTGGTCCTGTTCGTACTGTTGGTAATCCTGATATTGTACAGTGTCTTGTTGGGTACCTGCCTCTATATGGAAATTCCTTTGTTGTTTTAAGGGATCTTGTTGAGATACATTTGATGGTCTTTTCACCGGGTTGTTTATTGGAGGTTTATTCATGTAATTAACCGCTCTTGAATGTAATGATCGGTCGACGTCCATTGGCTCTGGCCGTGAAAGTTGAGGTCTAGTTGGAGGTTGACCCAATGGTCTGTAATGTAGAGGATTACGGTTGTTGTTTACTGTGTAGTGTACTCATACAAACATATGTACATAGCGTGCAACAGCCACGACCTACATGCATGTCTGTTTGTATAGCCGCATTTGAAAAATGCATTTGACACCTTTGACCAATAGCGTTGCTTAAAGTATGTCAATACTTTAGCTGAGCCAGCATTCATTCTAGAGTTCTGCTTGGTCTGACGTTAAGCGCTTCTATTGGCTAATGCAAGTAACTGTCAAGCTGAAGTTGAATTCAGCTTCATAGAAGTCGAGAAAGAGGAGGAGTCTAGCAAATCACTTTCTGTGACAAATTTGTGTATAAATAGAATAAGATTTGTCAATAAAGATTCAGACTTGATTTGATGTGAACCATACGCTCACCAAATTATTTTCTCAAACTTATTCCGGCTGTCTCCCCGATAGCCTATTTGATCGGCCGAATCTCCCCGGCCTTTACAATCAGAGAGATCTCCCTTAAAAGTAAAAGCATTGACCCCCTTAGGACCACCACATGGCGATCCTGCCCCACGACCAGTGGAATTTCTGATTAGACCAATCCTGTGACAATCCTTTTTAATTCAAGGTCCAGATGAATAGCGAAGAAATCATCAGCCAGGCTAAGTTCGATGAAATTTTTCTAAAATACACGGAGCCTTATGTGCCCGAACCAACAAATGCGCCATCAGAAGCATACCCAACCTACCTACCCACTCCAATAAATGAAGGTCCGAAAAGGTTGACCATAGAAGAATACAAGGCTAGGCAGTCCGAATACAAAAGGCCGACAGAAACAACAGAACAACCAAAGCAAAAAAAGAAGCGCCGAAGTGGAAGGCAATTCAAGGAACGACAGGCAAAAGCCATTCTATATAATCAACTTAATCTAGAATATAGAAAAGATAACAAAATATGTATTATTAAGAAGCTTAAGATGTTGAGGTATAAAAAAATAGTATAAATAAAATTAATACAAAAAAAAAAAAAAAATTTCTAAATAGATAACGTAAAACTTCTAGAATTTGATATGGGCTCTCAGAAATCGAAAATAAGTGACCCCAAAGCCAATGTGGTCAATGAAGTTGTACTAGAAAACAGACAAAATGGCTCCACCAGCCTTGTAGAGACACTGTTAATAATAATAACAACAGTTTTGATTTTTAATTAAATTTTATAAATCCATAAAATATATAGGAGCCAATTGAAGAAGGCAATAAACCAAAACATTAAGAATGAACAAGTTTAAACAATGAGTACCTGGCAGAAAGTGGAGGAAAAGATAAAAATTTCAGAAGAGAAGTTTAATAAATCTTATAAATGCCTGAATAAAGCAGTAAGAGTTAGAGAAGAAACATTCCGTAAACACATTGAAATCCTTTTTACTGAATTAGAAGCCATAAGAAGCATTTCCAATGCACATTTTGAAAAGCTCACCAAAGAGCACAAAGGAATTGTATTGGACATATTCTGGCACAAAAGAGACAAAATATTAAGAATTACATCAAAATACGAATATGAGATAGAAATCACTCATAAAGGGTGTTTTTTTTAGGGGTATAGAACTTCGAATTGAAATAAAACACAAGAAAATCGTTTTAAGGTCCATCAATTTGGCTTTATTGGAAGGATAATTTTATGCCATTAATGTTTAAATATGATTTCGGGCATGTGGCCGCCGCGGCTGGCTCGAATAAAGCCAATTCTACAGGTCCAATTTTCAACCACTTTTTCGAGCATATGGGGCCGTATGTCGGCAATAACGCCACGAATGTTGGCTTCCAATTCCCCTAACGTTTCTGGTTTGTTGGTGTAGACGAGCGACTTCACATATCCCCAAAGAAAATAATCCAATGGTGTCAAATCACACGACCTTGGTGGCCAATTGACAGGTCCATTCCGCGAAATTATGCGCTCATCGAATGTTTCCTTCAATAAATCGATTGTGACGTGCGCTGTGTGGCATGTAGCGCCGTCTTGTTGGAACCACAACTCATCCACATTCATGCCATCCAATTCGGGAACAAAATAGTCGGTTATCATGGCTCTATACCGGTCTCCATTAACGGTAGCTGCCTCTCCAGCATTATTGCGGAAGAAGTATGGCCCAATGACTCCACCAGCCCATAGAGCACACCAAACAGTCAGTTTTTGTGGATGTAATGGCGTTTCAAGGGTCTCATGTGGATTCTCTTCACTCCAAATGCGGCAATTTTGCTTGTTGACGTAGCCATTCAACCAAAAATGAGCCTCATCACTGAACAAAATTTTGCGATGAAAATCAGCATCGAAATCAATCTCATTTTCGGCCCATACACCAAAATCACGACGCATTGCATGGTCTCGCGGCTTTAATTCTTGCACAAGCTGGATCTTGTAAGGTCGCAAGCCAAGATCTTTGCGCAAAATCTTCCATAAAGTTGATGGACAAAGCTCCAATTGCTGTGCACGGTGGCGAATCGATTCATTCGGGTCCTCTTCAACACTTTGCTCTACAGCGGCAATTGTTTCTTCGGTGCGCACTGTTCGACGTCTCTGCGGATGCGTATTATCACATAGAGTAAACGTAGTGCGAAAACGATCCATGGTTAACCGAATTAATTGCTCTGATGGACGATTATGTCGACCATAAAATGGACGGAGCTCACGGTAAACTTCGCGAACTGAACCATTATTTTCGAAATAAATTTGTACGATTTGCAAGCGTTGTTCTTTTGTCACCCTGTTCATGATGAAATGGCAAACCAAACTGAACATAAATGACATTAGAGTTGCCAGATTTGACCACAAAATGCCAGTTTTATCTCTATTCGAAAAGCAAACCTGTAAAAAAAACACCCTGTACAATTGAACAAAATATCGAACTTCCAGCAGAAATTTATAACCACAGCCCAGAAATTCATATAGTCACAATGTCACAATTTAATCTACAATTAGCTTCAAAGTCAATTCCTAACTTTTCAGGAAATTACAAAGAGTTAGATGCATTTCTGAAAATTATTGAAATCATCTACAATGACTTGGAAAACACTGCAAAACCGGCATTGATTGATTTTGTAATTTACGTAAAGCTAAGTCAAATGGTAAAGACAAATATCACCCCAATATCGATCCCAAAAACTTTTCAAGAGTTAAGTACATCCCTTAAAAATAAATACAAAAGTACAACTACAATACCCCAAATTCAAAATCAATTATCTAACCTCCACCAAAGGAATTTGAGTATCCTGAATTATAAAAATAAAATTTTACAACTAATATCGGAACTAAACAATCTACAGATATGGCAACTAGGCGCGAGTGCATCCCCTGAACAGAAAGCACTTATCGCCAACCTAAATGAGCAATACAGTCGTACGGTCTTTAAAATGGGCTAAACGAAAGCTCAAAACAGACGGTATTTGTAGCACTACCTAAAACTTTTGACAGCGCTGTTAACCTGGCTCTAGAGCTAGAGCAAGGAACAGAAAACAGCAGCCGAAATGTAATGTTCTTCAGAAATGAAAGACACAACTGGAACAACAATTACCAGAATACGTATAGGCAGCAAAACAATGGAAATAGAAACCATTATCAGCCTAGGTATTCCAGTAATAACAATGCTAAACAACAGAATGTTCCAAGGAATGTGCCCAACCAAACACAGAACGGCAATTCCAATAGGTATGTGAATACTTCCAGACCCAACTCGCACAACAATTTCCCAAGGCAGGGAAATAATAACCAACAAAGGCGAGAATACAACAACTACCAAAGACAAGGAAACTACAATTACAATAGTCGCCGAATGAGCGTCGTCCAATTCCAGGGAAACGTGGACGACCCGGAGGACTACGATGGCAATCTTCCGGGGGACAGGGACATGTAGATAAAAATAAGTCCAGAAACATTTTTGTCATCACAGAAAATCTAACAAATTACCTAACACTAAATAACTCTGAATTTAACAAGCCGATGTCCTTCCTGATTGACACAGGAGCAGACATTTCAATTTGCAAAAACCCATTTCACGATGAATTCGACATCGATACTGAAGCTAGATGTAAACTTACGGGCATAACAAAAGAAGAAATTTACTCGATTGGTACGTCTAAGCTAAATTTCATAATAGACAGTAATAAAACATGTATACATTTCCAATTAGTAAACGAGAATTTTCCAATAGCAACAGATGGAATACTTGGTAGAGATTTCTTGATAAAACACCTATGCAAAATCGATTATGAAACATTCACTATAGCAATAAATCTAAAAGACAAAGACATTATTTTACCAATCCACACAAGATTACCTAAAAACAAAACCGTAACGATACCGCCAAGAACTGAAATCATTCTCCCAATCAACTTAAAGATAGAAGAGGACAGCGTAGTTTTCAATCAAGAGATACAAGACGGTGTATTTTTGGCAAATTCTATAGCACCCGCAAAAGGAACAGTACACGTAAAAATAATGAACACTAACAGTCACGCAGTCAATATAAAAGAACTAAGATTCATGACAGAGGGACTATCCAATTACGTTATTTTAAGTAAGAAAAACGAAGAAAAGTCGTACAGTCCCGAAAGCTTTGACAAATTAATAAACGAACTAAAACTAGAAAAGCTAGATAAAAACACAGAAAATGAACTAAAAGACATATTTTACAAGTACCAATCCATTTTCCATTTAGAAGGAGGAAAACTTTCAATAAATAACTTCTACAAACAAAAACTTAATTTAACTGATAACGTACCAGTATACATTAAAAACTACAGACTCCCACAAACACAGCAAGATGAAATTCAAAGACAAGTTCAAGAACTGGTCGACAATGACATCATCGAACCATCAGTCAGCCCCTACAACTCCCCACTTCTTCTGGTACCCAAAAAGAGTAACACTGACGAAAAGAAATGGCGCCTGGTAGTGGACTATAGAAAACTGAATGACAAAGTAATAAACGACAAATTTCCTTTAATAAGACTTGAGGACGTATTAGATGTCTTAGGCAGAGCCAAATACTTTACAACTTTAGACATGACAAGCTCTTTTCACCAAATACCTTTGCAAAACGACTCGAGACCACCCACAGCATTTTCGACTCAAGATGGTCACTACCAATTTAAACGTCTACCATTCGGGTTAAAAATATCCTCAAATAGTTTCCAAAGAATGCTAACGATTGCACTAAGCGGTTTAAAATCCGAAGCATTCCTCTACGTAGACGACATCATCGTTTTCGGATGCTCCTTGAAGCACCATAACAGAAACCTCATAAGAGTTTTCGACAGGTTAAAATATTACAACCTCAAACTTAATGCAATCAAATGTCAATTTCTTAAATCAGAAGTAATTTATTTAGGACATTTAATAACAGATAAACGCATAAAAACAGACCCAGCCAAATGCGAAGTAGTACGCAACTATCCCAAACCGACAAATCCAGACGAGACTAGACGATTCATAGCTTTCTGCAACTACTACAGGCGTTTTATACCAGATTTCGCAAAAATAGTAAAATGCCTCAACTCACTATTAAAGAAAGGAAAACCTTTTATTTGGTCAGAAGAATGCGAAAAAGCATTCAACAACTTAAAAGACAAACTAATTAACCCGCCCATTTTACAGTATCCAGACTTTGACAAACCTTTTATACTAACAACAGATGCTTCTGATTTTGCGTTAGGAGCCATACTATCACAAGGAGAAATTGGTCACGATTTACCAATTTCCTATGCAAGCAAATCTCTACAAAAACATGATATCAACAAGCCAATTATCGAAAAGGAACTGTTGGCAATTCATTGGGGAATAAACTATTTTTGAACATACCTGTATGGTAGAAAATTTATTGTTGTAACTGACCATAGACCCCTAGTATCACTATTCTCACATAGAAATCCGTCATCGAAAATGACGAGAATTAGAATGGATCTATCACAATATGATTTCGAAATTGTACACAAACAAGGTAAAATTAACACAAATGTTGACGCACTATCACGAATTAAGTTAGATAGTGACGTACTTAAATCAATGATTCCCACTAGTAAAATTGAAAAAGAAGATAAGAAAATTAACGTAGTAGCAAGGAGCAAGGCCGCGAATTTAAAAGAAATGAAAGAAAAGAATTTAAAAGAAAACGGTAATAAGGAAACCGGTAGACGCATTAGGGAAAGCACATCTCATAAGAAGCCTGCGCAACTTCACATGTGGGAATGCACATCCTTTAATGACGTAAAGAATATGAAGACATTGAAATTTAATATTGAAAAAGAAAGTGGTACCACACTTGAATTAATTAATGATGAAGTGCACGTAACTTGTAGCGATGACCCTTTGAATCTAGATTCAATGTTGGAGAAACTACATAGTTTGCTAAGGAATTCACATATAAAGGAGCTAGCCCTTTGTGAAAAGGATTATACATATAAAAATATTGATATAAATGTATTCAAGAGGAAATACAATGAGATAGAAATGAATAAACGCGCGCCGATAATACTAATATACAAAGCTCCAAGGGAAATAAACAACCTGATAACGAAATACAAACTGATAGACGAATTTCACTGCTCAAATATCGCAGGCCATTTAGGAATTCGAAAAACTATTTTAAAACTAAAACAAAGATACATTTGGAAAAATATGAGACAAATGGTAAAAGAATTTGTAAACAATTGCAAAAAATGCACTCAAAACAAAATTGTTAGAGACACAAAAGAGCCTCTTGTGGTGACAGACACCCCGGCATCTACATTTGACACTATCGCGATTGACACAGTCGGTCCGCTTCGCATATCAAACGGCTATAGATACATATTGACAATGCAATGTGATCTATCCAAATTCGTAATAGCACACCCCATTGAGTCAAAAGACGCAAAAACAGTTGCGACCACGCTGGTTGAACAACTGATTCTCAAGTACGGTTTCATAAAAACATTGAAATCAGATAGGGGTACGGAATTTTTAAATGAGTTAATGAAACATGTGTGCAACATACTTAACACGAAACAAGTACTTTCCACACCATACCACCACGAAACTATGGGACTTGAGAAAAACCATAGGACACTTAACGAATTTTTACTTTCCTTTACCTCAATGGTCGACACGCCGTCGATTTAGTCGGAGATAGGGTCAGATTTCGCTCGGTGAAGAAGCTGGAAAGGTCACGGAGGTAACTGTTGATTCTAGTACAGAGTTCGTCAATGGTGGAACCCGTGCCCGAGGCCATTATCGTGCAGTCCAGCATAGGAAACAATGGAGACTCCCTCTGGTGGGGGGAAGTCTCGAAATATAGAAATTAAACAAAAGGGAAGAGAGAACACCACCTTGCGGCACCCCTTGTTTTATTCTTCGTGGCCTAGATTTCTTGTTCCTGAATTTGACTGATGCCTGTCGACCATTGAGGGAATTAGCGGTCCACCTTTTAAGGCTGAGAGGGAGCCGTGTCTCTTCCAGGTCTCGAAGGAGTGTGGCGTGGTTGACCGTATCAAATGCATTTTATAGGTCTAGTGCCACGAGAACCGTCATGGTTTGGTGGGTGTTGATTCAAACCGTAATTTATCTGCGTTGTAATGGCATTCAAAGCGGATGTCGTGCTATGAGATTTGCGGAAACCATGCTGGTGATCAGCCAATTTCAGATTTGCAATGAAGTAAGGGAGCAGAATGGTCTCTAGTAATTTCACAACCGGCGAAAGGAGGGATATCGGGCGATAAGACTCTCCTTGGTTCGCCGGCTTCCCTGGTTTTAGTAGGGGAACTACAATCTCCATATCTCAGGTATAACGAAAGTAGTTAGAGAGAGATTAAAAAGACACGCTAAATAACTCTGTCCCTCGTGGCCTAGGTGTTTGATCATCTTCATGGCGATTCCGTCGGGTCCGATGGATTTTGAGGGTTTGGCCTTCATTATGGCTTCCTTGACCTCTGCGACTGAGACGGCAATAGGCACAGTGGAGTGTTTGTGTTTGTGCGCACGTCGAGAGACTCTTCTCTTAGTCCTATCCGCAGGTGGATGCATTATAAACAGCCGGCAAAAGGAGCTCGCGCATTTCCTGGCTTCCGATTTGACGCTGTCGCCGAATGCAATGGCGACCTTGTCATTGTGTTTGGCCGGATTGGATAGGGCCTTGACAGTCGACCATAATTTGCCGACTCCGCCGGAGAGGTTGCATGCCTAAGGTGTTGTTTCCACTTAGTCAGCTTGTGTTCGTTGACTATCCTACGAATTTCTGCATTAAGATCTTTGATTCTGGGATCTGCGGGATTGATGAGTCTCACTTGGTCACGTTCTCTTGCCATCGCCGCAGCTTCTGCAGAAAAATTCGGACCAATTTCTGGTATTCTACCAGCAGGAATAAAGCGGCCTGAGGCTGAATCTATGATCTTGCGAAACTCTCTTTCGCCTTTGCTTACGTATGTAGGATTGGGTAAGGCAGCGAAGGAGCGCTCTGTATAGTCAGTAAAGCGGTCCCAGTCCGCTTTGGTGAAGTTTATGTATGTTAATTTATCAGTCGTTATGAAGTCGGTCGGTCGTTCAACAGAGAGTAAGATGGGTAGGTGGTCTGAGGCTAATGTAAGCATCGGTCGCCAGATGACAAAGTTAATTAGGCCGGCGCTCGTTATGGAGATGTCTGGCGAACTGTGGCAGTTACCTGCCACCCTGGTGGGGGCATCTCAATTGACTGTACAGAATGCTGAGTTGTCTATTTGGTCTGCAATAGCGTGTCCTCTGCTGTCTGCTGGCAAGTTGGAGTGCCAGAGATCGTGATGCCCGTTGAAGTCGCCTAGGATTAGACGGTTATCGCCCCTTAGCAACGCACTAATGTCGGGATGATAATCTCTAGGACAACACGTGGCAGGGGGAATATAGATGTTTATGATTTGCAGGTCGGCGTCTCCTGCCCGGACTGCTATGCCTTGGCATTTCAAGGTAGAGTCCCTGGGGTCGACGTCAGGGGAAAATAGAAATATTGTACAGAGTGATGTTTAATGAACGCAAGGCCACCCCCATGACCGCTGGGACGGTCTTTTCGATGTACATTTTACCCATCACAAGTTCGTAAGTCCGATCTTGTGTTCAATTTTGCCTCTTGTATCGCGGCGATTTTGATGTTGTGCGACTTCATAAAGTCAGTTATCTCCGCGATCTTTCCAGCTTATCCGTTAGAGTTCAGCTGCAAAATTTTGAAGTGTGTAGGAGGGGAGACGGGGGACATGCTAGGCGTGAGGGAAGGATGCGTCTGCCTAGGTGGAGGTAGGCTAAGGCCTAAACTATGTCGCAGTGTAGAGTTGACAGCGCCATGGCCGATGTTGTCTAGCGTGGAAGGCGGCTGTTTACTGCAACAGGGGGCTATGAACGAATCCGTCCAAAGGCTACCGTTTGCGAGCCCAGAGCACATAAAGGTGTGACACAGGCCAAGGCAATTGTTGCATTAGGGGAATTAGGGACAGAGAAAGAGGGGATTGACGCTCGACGATGCTCATATCTGGCCTATTCCGGAGGGGATAGGAGTGTTGAGCGGCGGTGTGAGATGGAGACGCTGGTGTGCGTGAGCGACAGTCGGGAGCGGGTGAGGCAGGAATGGCAGCAGTGCTGCCAGTCGTGTAGACTGAGCCACTATTGTGGCTATTGGGAGTAGGTAGAAGCGGTAAGGGAGTGCCAGAGCGGTGACTACCGCGGCACGCCCTTGGGCGTGTACAGCATGGTGCCTCAAAAGTACTAAAGAAAGTACGGGGTCTGTGGATGACAGGGGTAAGCCCTGAGCATCCAGATTTATGTAGCCATCTCTTACACTTGGCGCATTGTACCGAATGCTACCGTTTAATATACATTTTCTTCCAGCAAACGCAGCAGATCCAATCTCTTGCTCCAGGGTTGGGTTCGACCCCAGGCCGTAACAAGAGACAATGGAGCAACCCAGCTGCCAGGGTTTGCTCCAAGCATGGCAATTTAAGGGTGGGACGGGGCAGATTGGACAGGGGTACACTGAAAAAACAGCCTTGGCCGGGTAAAAAAACCGGCTGTTGTGGGAATGTAAGTTGCGGTAAATTGTTCTAGTTCGCCAGACCTCACAATTGTCAGCGCGGGTCTCATAAACTGCTTTGAATGGCGACCAATGCTAACTCTTGCAACGGATCATTTACCGATAGTCCTCTCAATCGGTCGCCCCAATGACTTTGTTACTTCTGAAAATCGCACTTTCACTAATTTCAGTAAAGCTGATTGGGTTGGTTTTCTTAACTTCATTGAGAGCACCTTCGCTGCTCTTCCCATCCCGTCTGACGTACGAGAAGGGGAAAAGCGTTCAGCCTCCAATCAATACATTCCGTCAGGTAGAATTAAGGAGATACGTCCGTACTTCCCAGCAGAGGCAGCGGCCCTAATGAACGTGACCAAGTGCGACGCTTGGACCCTACGGATCGCCAAATTCAAGATCTCAATGCGGAAATCAGACGGCTGGTTGAGCAACACAAACGCGCCAAATGGGAGGCGCACCTAAGGTCCTGCAACCTCTTTGCTGGTGTTGGCAAATTATGGTCCACTGTTAAATCCTTGTCAAATCCGACCAAACCGAACGGCAAAATATCCATCACCTTCGGTGATAAGGTACAGTCGAAACCAACGAGATGCGCTAGAGCTTCCTGCCGGCAATTTGTACTGACGTGCCATCAGGGAAGCGCACAAGCGTAAAACAGCCAAGCGCCCATTGCCATCACCACCTCGGACGTTCGGGAGGCCATACGGGGGCCCAGACGGTATATCCATGCTGATGCTAAAACATCTCGGAGAAGAGGGAGTAAGGTACCTAACAACTGTCTTCAATCTGTCTATGACCACCTTTGTCATTCCAGAAAGATGGAAACAGGCAAGGGTAGTACCACTTTTAAAGCCCGGCAAGCCGGCCAACGAGGGGGAGTTATATCGACCGATATCACTCCTCTCGCCAGTAGTGAAGGCCCTGGAGACGGTCTTGCTCCCTTATTACACCGCTAACCTGCGATTAGCCGAACATCAGCATGGATTCCGTAAAATGCATAGCACTACCACCGCGCTAAACGCCATCACCACACAGATAGGTGTCGGTCTCAACCAACCAGTCTCGACGTATGATGTACGTAGGCAAGGAACAACAGCCAGAGCGCAAAGAAGGTATCAAATGCTATTTGTGCGAAGGCGCACACGCCGTGTCCAGTTGTGAAGCCTTCAAAGCCATGAGCGTACACGATCGTTGGGAGAATGTGAAAGGTAAGCAATTATGTTTTTCTTGCTTACGTAAAGGGCATACCACAGTAAAATGCCGATCAAAAAGAGTGTGTGAAGTTGATGGTTGCCGCCGATACTATCATCGTAGCCTGCACGAACATTCAAGTACATCGCCAAATATTCCGCCAAATACAAATACCACACGAAATATAAGTGAATCTCAACCAGTTCTCAACTGTAGAGAGGTCGACAAGGGATGTGGTCAATTTTTTAAATATGTTCCGGTTACGCTCATTGGACCGAACGGTAGTATAGATGTTATCGCCATGGTAGATGAAGGATCTGCTGTATCATTGTTGGAGGAGAAGATCGCCAAACGCTTAGGTCTCAAGGGTCGTAGACAGCCACTTACACTTCAATGGTATGGGAAAAACTGCACTACCGAGGAGTCATCTAAGGTCAACCTTGAAATAAGAGGTAAATGTTCATCATCAACCTACAACATTCGAAACGTGTGCACGCTGCCTAGCCTGGATTTGCCAGCACAATCATTTTCGAAAGCCGATTACGCTCACTTAGATATTTTGCCGTTAGAGGATTATGGAGAAGCAAAACCATCGTTGTTGCTAGGTCTAGACAACACATCGCTAAGCGTTCCACATACCACTGTGCAAGCCAATTACAGTAGCCCAGTAGCCATCAAAACCAAACTTGGATGGATAGCTTACGGTCCAACTAGTTCGCCAGCACAAACACCAGTTGTATTGCACATTCGAGAACGAAGTCTAGCCGCACTTAACGAGTTGGTATCAGGGTACTTTGCCGCCGACAACTTCGGAGTGGGGGAATCAGTGAAGCAATTAGAGTCTGAGGAGGATCAAATAGCGCGCCAGATGCTGGAGCACAGCACCCGACGTGTGGGCAAGCGATTTGAAAGCGGTCTTCTTTGGAGGAACATACCACCAGCACTTCCAGATAGTTTTGACATGGCGTTCAAGCGTTTGTTGGGTATAGAACGCAAAATAAAAACCGATTCCTGCTTTGCGCAAAAATATAAAGAGGAGATCGGCAAATATTTACGAAAAGGCTATGCGAGAAAGTTGTCCGAGGAAGAAGTACGTATAAATGACAAATTTAATTTTTATTTACCACATTTTGCAGTTCACAACCCGCACAAGCCAGAGAAAATGAGGATCGTGTTCGACGCAGCTGCCTTAGTAAATGGCACATCGTTGAATTCATGTCTGCTGAAAGGGCCCGAACATGCCAAGCCATTATTAAATATTCTTTTCAAATTTCGTGAGGGGTCAGTTGCGGTAGCAGCAGATATCCGCGAGATGTTCTCGCAGATACTCATTAATAAGCGAGATCAACAAGCCCAACGATTTTTGTGGCGGGATGGGAACGCTGACCAGCCGGTCGAGCACTATGTCATGC
Organism: Merzomyia westermanni; assembly: GCA_949987695.1. NCBI lineage: Eukaryota > Metazoa > Arthropoda > Insecta > Diptera > Tephritidae > Merzomyia > Merzomyia westermanni. The sequence goes on along the minus strand of OX465288.1, from coordinate 128,909,615 downwards.
AGTCTATGGTTTTCGGAGCTATATGTTCGCCATGCATAGCCGAGTTTATTAAAAATAAAAACGCCGAAGATTTTCGTCAACAGTATCAGGAAGCCGCTAATGCAATCATCGAAAGCCATTATGTTGACGATTTTGTTGCCAGCTTCAAGAGCAAGCAAGACGCCGAACGAATCTGCAAAGAGGTTGTATACATACATGCAGAAGGAGGTTTCCAACTGCGATCATTCGTATCAAATGTCACACAGCTGCAACACAGTTTGAACGCAGAACCACAAACAGCACAGTCGGTAAATTTAGAGAGTAGAGCCAGCTATGAAAAGGTATTGGGTATGCGCTGGAATACGATGACAGATTCGTTTGAATTTCATCTTAACTTTCACCGAGTTTCAAAATCCGTATTAGAGGAGGTTCGGCCGCCAACCAAGCGCGAACTTCTTAGTATAGTAATGTCGGTATTTGACCCATTTGGTATTACCGCCGACTTTATGTTATTTGCCAAAATGCTAGTACAAGAAGTGTGGAGACATTCAATCGACTGGGACGAAGCTATTCCGAGTAGTCTACATACAAAATGGTTTACGTGGTGGAGGGAGCTAAAGCAAATCAATATCGTTAAAGTCAAACGATGGTACTCGCCTCAACTTCAAGCTCCAATATGCATACAGTTGCACGTAGTGGTGGACGCCAGCCAATCCGCATTCGCCGCCGCTGCTTATTTTCGCATCTCCAATGTCGAAGGTTGTGACGTCACATTTGTAGCAGGTAAAACCAAAGGCGCACCGCAGAAGTTGTTGTCAGTGCCGAGGTTGGAGCTGCAAGCCACAGTTCTAGGCGTTCGAGTAGCAAATTTGGCCCACCAAGGTCATGGCATACATATTAACCAAACATTCTTCTGGTCGGACTCACAAACGGTACTACATTGGGTCAATTCAAAAGATCGAAAATTTAAACCGTACGTTGGACATCGCATTGCTGAAATTCTATCATCGACAAAGCCTTCACAATGGCGTTGGGTTCCAACCGATATGAATACCACAGATGTCGCCACCCGTGCAAAGTGGCCGCCCAAGATTGAGGAACATGGCACCTGGTTGCGGGGCCCCCAGTTTTTGCGATTACCCGTTGAGGACTGGCCAGATACATCGTTCACAAATATACCAGAAATACTAGAAGAAGAGATAAAACCAAACTTGCACATACAAACAAAGGTAAATTATTGTTTGCTAAAATTTAATCGGTTTTCTTTCTACTTAAAGATGAAACGGGTAATGGCGTGGGTTTTACGAGCTGCCGATAGGTTTTTAAAGTTGCGTCATCAAGGGCGACATAGAGAGATCCTACAACCGGAGTTAAGCGCTTCCGAACTGCGAAAATCAGAGATATATATAGTCAAAGCCGTCCAGCGTGAAGTTTACGCCAAAGAAGTATCTGCATTAAGGAGGGATGAGCAAATTCATAAACAAAGTAATATCCGTTCGTTAACGCCGTATTTGGACGACGACCAGGTCATGCGAATCCAAGGTCGTTTAGATGATGCCATCGCCTTGTCGGATGAGTCCAGGAGACCGATTTTGATGCCGTCCAAACACATCGTCTCTGAACTCATAATGCGCCAGTTTCACGAACAACTACATCATCAAAATTTCTACCTGACGTTGAACGAAGCCCGTCGTAGATTTTGGTTTACTCATGCCAAGTCGTTGCTGAAGTCCGTGCAACGTACATGCGTAAAATGCCGTATAGATAGAGCCAAACCGACAGCGCCTCTGATGGGTCAATTGCCAGAGGACCGAGTAACTTCATATGTCAAGCCGTTTACGTATACGGGGGTGGATCTTTTTGGCCCATTCAACGTGACCATTGGCCGCCGGCGAGAAAAACGATGGGCAGTCATATTTACTTGCCTCACCACGCGAGCTGCCCACTTAGACCTTGCGCATGACCTATCCACCTACGCATTTTTGTTATGTCTGCGTAACTTCATCAACCGCCGTGGTACGCCAGTAAGAATCCGCAGCGATAACGGCACAAATTTCATCGGCGCCCAACGAGAGCTGAAGGAGGCCGATCGCATTTTGGATATCCAACGAAGTTGCCAGGCAAAATATCGATTGGAAATTTAATTGCCCCTCCAACCCAAGTTCAGGGGGTTGCTGGGAGCGCCTCATAGGCATGATAAAGAGGTTATTGCAGAGGACCCTTCGCGAAGAGGCGCCTAGAGAAGACACGCTTCGAAGCGTTTTGATTGAAGCTGAAAACATTTTAAATTCGAGGCCACTAACCGACGTGCCCTTATCATCAGAGGAAGATGATCCCATCACTCCCAATCACTTCCTGATTGGATGTCCCAATTCGACACAAACACCGCAACCAGTCGATCAGAAGGTATGCCTTAAAAAACAGTGGCGTATTGCGCAAAATATAAAGGACCGGATTTGGAAGCAGTGGGTACGCCATTATTTGCCCCAGCTACTCTTACGTAACAAGTGGCAAGATAAAGTTGAGCCAATAGCAATCCACGACTTGGTGCTTGTCTGCGATGATCTTCAACCGCGCAGCCAGTGGAAGAAGGGGCGAGTCACCAAAGTGTTTCCTGCCAAAGATGGTCATATCCGCCTTGTTGAGGTCAAAACCGAAAGCGGAGTTCTACGTCGGCCAGTGTCAAGGCTTGCCATCCTTCGTATAAAGGGTGAATCCCTTCGTGATTCACGATGGGGTGGGGTGTAGTGGCACCCTGTGCGTTTTATCTCGATCCATATTCAATCATATGGGCAACAATGTTTATCATAACAACATCGCATATAAAAAAGGGACACAGCAAAGAAGAGAGAGAGTCTAAGCCAACAGCCAACACAGAGACAACACAATTTGGAAACAGTTCAACAGTTTAACCATTTGCTATACAGTTTATTGAGTTTTGTCTTTGTGAAAATTTGACATACATACATACATTAAATTCCGTAATATAGTACAAAGATAACTTGCATTTAATTTCCACACTACTGTCAGTAAGAACTTGCAGGATCTCGTCTACTACTAGGCTCCACAGAAGGGGTGAGAGGACCCCTCCTTGGGGGCATGCTGATGTTCGGCTAATCGTAGGTTTGCGGTGTAGTAAGGGAGCAAGACCGACTCCAGGGTCTTCACTACTGGCGATAGGAGTGATATCGGTCGATATGACTCCCCCACGTTAGCCGGCTTGCCGGGCTTTAGTAGTGGCACCACCTTGGCCTGTTTCCATCTTTCTGGAATGACAAAGGTGGTCATGGACAGATTGAAAACGGTTGTTAGGTACCTTACTCCCTCATCACCGAGATGTTTTAACATCAGCATGGATATACCGTCTGGGCCAATAGATTTGGAGTTTTTGGACCCCCGTATGGCCTCCCGAACCTCTGTGGTGGTGATGGCAATGCGCGCTTGGTTGTTTTTGCGTTTGTGCTCTTCCCTGATGGCGCGCCTGATTTCCTTGTCAACCGGAGGATGCAGTACAAATTGCCGGCAGAAAGCGCTAGCGCATCTCTTTGGTTTCGACTGTACCTTATCACCAAAGGTGATGGATATTTTGTCGTTCGGTTTGGTCGGATTAGACAAGGATTTTACAGTGGACCATAATTTGCCAACACCAGCAGAGAGGTTACAGGACCTTAGGTGCTCCTCCCATTTGGCGCGTTTGTGTTGATCAACTAGCCGTCTGATTTCCGCATTGAGATCTTGAATTTGAGGATCCGTAGGGTTCAAGCGTCGCACGTGGTCACGTTCATTAGCCAGGGCCGCTGCCTCTGCGGGGAAGTACGGACGTATCTCCTTAATTCTACCTGACGGAATATATTGATTGGAGGCTCTTACGTCAGACGGGATGGGAAGAGCAGCGAAGGTGCTCTCAGTGAAATTAAGAAAACCAACCCAGTCAGCTTTACTGAAGTTAGTGAAGGTGCGCTTCTTAGAGGTAACGAAGTCATTGGGGCGATCGATTGAGAGGATTATCGGCAAATGGTCAGATGCAAGAGTTACCATTGGTCGCCATTCAACGCAGTTTATGAGACCTGCGCTGACAATTGTGAGGTCTGGCGAACTGGAACAATTTACCGCAACTCTCGTGGGGGCGTCCCCGTTCACAGTGCAAAACGTGGAATCGTCTATTTGTTCAGCCAATTCCTGTCCCCTGCCATCGGCCTGTAGGCTTGAGTGCCACAGATCGTGGTGTGCGTTGAAGTCTCCGGGGATTACACGATTATCGCCTCTGAATAACGCACTTATGTCAGGGTGGTAATTTCTCGGGCAGCAGGTGGCAGGAGGTATATAGATGTTAATGATTTCGAGGTCGACGTCGCCCGTCCGGACAACCATTCCTTGACGTTCCAGGAGGTTGTCCCTCGGGTCGACGTCGGGCTCAAATGGACGATATTGCACAGATTGGTGTGTGATGAAGGCGAGTCCGCCTCCAAGGCCCCTCTCTCGATCACGTCGGTGGATGTTATAGCCGTCACAAGTCCGAAGATTTGATCGGGCGTTTAACTTCGTCTCCTACTGCTGTCGTGTTGCTTGCTGTTGTTGTGAGTGCCGCGATTCTCATCAGTGATTTTTGTGTGTTGTGTGTGTTGTGGGTGTTTACGGACCCTCCGCCTTTGTCTGGGTTGATTTTATCTCCAGGCTCGCGATTCGCACTGGTGTTGTTGTGCCCACCAGGGTTCGCGAGTTTGTTGGACTCCATGTATGCCCCAGCTGTCGTTGTCTCGATTCCCGCGATTCTCATCAGTAGTCTCGCGGCTACGCGGAGCGTCATTATCGTTGTCCCTCATGTGCTCTAAGAAGAGCATCGCCTCCTCTCTGGAGAGACTCTCCCAAAATCTTTGGGAGTATGAACGCGGGATATCAGTGTTTCTGCCTCCGCTACGTTTTGTGTTTTGTTTGTTTTTGTTGGTTTTACTCATCTTGTTCTCACGATCGCCTGCCCGACATGGCGAGCTCAGCGATCAAAATATATCTGAGGGGAAGTGGGTTCGTCCCCCGCGCCAGAGCCCCTTGTCGCGGTAAGGCCATAGTTACTTTCCAAGGCGGCCCGGTGTTAGAAAGGCGCCGTTAGAATACAGCCGGTGTTTTAAACCTCCTGGCTGCAAACCAGTCCAATGGGCACGGTGACGCGTAACACCCTGGATTAGGAGGTTGTTGTTGTTAACAGTGCTTCGCCCTGCCCAATAGGCTCGATCACTCTAAATTGTCATCAGGCTCTTCTAACGGAAGTCCGAGGAAACGCGCAGTTTCCACAGGGTTGGACCAGAGTGATATGGGTGTTAGGAGGTGGCAGCTCTTAGTTGTTGTCGCATGCGGCGCGTACCCTGGCGAGGTTTCTTGGACTTCCGTTAGAAGAGCCTGATGACAGTGTTGGATGAGGGGTGACATCCTAGGCAGGTTAAGTAGTCGCTAGAACAACAACCAATAGTCACAAATTATCACCTTAGGTACTAGCTCGTGCAACATACTAGGCAATCGGCTATAAGCCACTAGTCCTAAATAAGGTAGACTCATACCCTGTGGAAACTGCGCGTTTTCTCGGACTTCCGTTAGAAGAGCCTGATGACAATTTAGAGTGATCGAGCCCATTGGGCAGGGCGAAGCACTGTTAACAACAACAACAAGGTAGACTCATTTTTTAGATCCGTATTAGAATAAATTAAATGGGCCGCTGGAACAGAGCACACATGTTTGGTTACACAATTAACCATAAACTCTGTGTTAAACGGGACACCCCAGCAAACAAAAACTTCGCAGAACTGCTTCCCAGGCAAATTAGTTGGTAAAGTAAAACAAAAATACACTTGTTTATTTGAAAAGTTTATTCCGTTACCACCGAGAATATTCCTCATCTTTATGGATTATTAAATACAAGCGCTACATCCAACATTTTAAGATTTCGGAGCTTTTTACAATGAACAACAACAATACACACACAAATTTTTTGAGGTAGGCTGACCGAAAACTTCTATAGGGAATATACTTAAAAATAAACTAATATAAGTTTAAATATAGAGACATTGAAAGTGCATTGACTCAACAGAAAATTACTGCCATTAACTGCTTTCAGATTGACAATTAAAACTTCTATAATACGTGATTTCTTCTAATTTTCAGCACATGTTCTAAATATTCTTCCGACTTCTAATTTTTAAATACATATACAAACATAATTTTTACAGTACCTCTAGGGTAATAATAGATAACCTAATTATCTTTCTTCATTCGTGTTGAAGTCATTCTATAGATAATTGAATCTCTGCCAGGATCCATGTCAGCAATAGCATAGCAAATAGCCAAAAGCGAAAGTCCCAAAGCAACCATGAACCATAAAATGATATTAAAAATTACTGGATAGTTTTGATCATAGTATGCAGCAAGATTGTATGAATTCTGTTAAAGAAAAATCAATATTAATCTAAAATTTTATCATCTATATAAAATTGACGCTCACAGTTGTTGATCCAGGAAGAGCATCACGCTTTTTACGTAAAATGCTATCATCTTCATGCGCGATAACTGCGATTAGCAGTGATTTGTCCGATCCATTCTCAATTTTTGTCTGAAGAGCATTAAGTTCGTTAACTAGACTTAATTTTGCTTTCTCTGCATCACTCTTCGATAATTTCGATACGTTAACTTTTGCAAGTATCATTTCCTTGTTCGATTCAATGTGTGCATTCACGCAATCATAAAGTTCCTACGCTCAATAATGCATATTAAAGTAATGTAATTATACAATGAAGACACGTTAAAATCGTCGGTTGAGTGGAAGTTCACCCAATTTCAAAATATTTTTAAAGAACGGCCGATCATAATTTGGTTGAAGAACACTATTTGGCGATGAATTTCGAAAACGACCTTACTCAACGACAATTCTATACATTTTAGCTGAAATACATATTTTTTGAATCAAATGCTAAGGCGTGCTTAAAAAGAAAAATCTGAGTTATGGCGTTCTCCATAATATATGGTAAAAGGCGTTTTAAGAAATAAAATTATAACTAATTATAGGGCGTACCTCAAAAACATTTTGAAATTTGTCAATCTTCGAAATATACTTACGTTTGCTTTGTTGTTAGGGGGAGCTATATCACAAACAGCTTGTCCTTCTGCCCATGTCAACTTCAAGTCATCCAATGAGGATGACACAGATTTTCCTTGTACGGTATAACTCACTTTATTATTACTTAAGGGCAAATCTTTTATGCCGATTACATCAATTATAACTGCCTTTTGTGGAAGTCCAAATGGATCTTTGATCACAAGGCCAGAGAAGTCTGTAGAGTCTGAAATACCGTAACCTTCTGCTGCCCTAATAACATCGCCTACCTGTTCACTTGGAAGTGTCACAGGCATGCGTTGGAAGGATATCGATTCAGGTGTATTTAACACGTAGAAGATGCCATCCGCGTTTACTGAAAAATATGGCAGTTTATATAAATTTAGTATGTATGCAATTGTAGATTGATAAGGCACAAAATCAATAATAAGCATATGCAGTAATACTTGAAGTTATAAGGAAACTTTCAAACTCCTATTGGAAAATATACTCTGATTACTGACCTGCTAAAAAGCAATACATGAAAATTATACAAAATCGCAACATTTTCCTTATTCCTGTGCCTTGATGAAAATTGATCATATGACAACTTCGATGGACAAATATGACTACAACAACAGAAATGTCACTAGTCAAAATGTGGATTTCGTTTGAAAGTGGAATTTTTTGGTTGGCTATAGTGACAGTGGTGAATTAATCAATAAGGGGCGTTCAGACCATAGTGATATAGTACAAAAACTGTGATGAAAGTACATAATTTTTGTGAAATTTTCAGAGCTGATACTCGTGGTAGTACATAATTTAACATAAAGATTTGCATTGGGTGCATATATTTTTTGATTAAATATAAAATATATAAAATAATGTATTTCGTAATTGTTGACGGCAGCTGAACACGGAGTGAAATGTCGAAAGAGGTTTCGGTAATTCAAAAGACACGTTACGGGTATAAAAATTGGGAATATTACTAAATATACATATATTTAATTTTGCAGCTGTGGAGTTATAAATTCTTCAATAATAAAATAAATTACATTTTCGTTTCTGTAATGAATTCAGTTCAGAACAAACTTAGTAACACTATATATAATTTAAGTTAGTGCATGTCAGTTTTCGATCGTGAATTCACTTAAATAGTTTAATGAAAATAAAAAAATTTGGAAACGGACTTTTTTAAACTAAATGGGCTTACCAGGAATACCTTTCATTCACTTACAGCCAAATCGTCTATCTCGAAGCGAACGTTCGTTTCGTCTACCAGACGATTCGTTCGTGTGTTTGTATCATGTAAATAAACTTTCGTCTGGCAAGCACGAAAACAGCTGATTGTTACGTTGTTTTCGTCTTGGTTGGCATTTTCTAACGCGAATACAAGACGAAAGAGAGACGATAATCGTTTGAAAAAGACGAAAGGTTATTAGTGATCGTCAAGATGGAGGTTTCTGGCAAAAAAGTAAGTAAACAAAAAATATGAATTATTTTGAAAATTTGAATTGAAAATTTATGTTTATAGCGTTAAAAAAGACAACAACAGCACAGTTCGAGGTACTTGTAAAGGAGATGGAAAGAAATCCTGACCTGGGCAGAAGTGTACCGGTGTTTGGATCCGATAGCGGACGAGTAGAGGAGCGGTGGGAGGAAATAAAAGTAAAAGTAAACTCCCACGGTCCACCCACAAGAACAGCTGTCGAATGGAAAAAAGTAAGTAAGCATATTATGACGTGTCTTTTTAGGAGCGGTGCTTACAGATAACAATTGAAATGCTTTTCCCGGTTGAATGTGAATGTAGATAACAAAGCTCATAAAAATAATATTATACGACTGTGTTAATTTTAATTCCTTTTCCATTCAAGGTATGGGCTGACTTGAAAAGCCGTACAAAGAAAAAGATAGCAGAAAATCGAAGAAGTCTTACTGCTACCGGCGTTGGTCCTTTCCGGCACTCTCCGCTGTCAGAAATGGAACAACCCATCGACCGGCTTGTATCTATTTCGATGTCCGCTGCCCCGAGTGGAAGAGTAATCGGAATTCCATCGACAGCACCCAGCCCCTCCTCAAGACGCTCGCACGGCTTATTCTGGTAGATTCGACGGACCGTAGGCAAGTTCCAGATGCTGTTATATCGCCAGTGGAAACCACTCCAACCACACAGGGTATCCAACCAATAGCGGTAAAAGCCTCCACTGCTAGGCGGTCAATTACACGAAAGCGAACATTTCAGGATACGATTGCAGAATCGGCAAAAATGCAAGCAGAGGCTGCAGTAGCTCAAGCAGAAGCTGCAAAAAAGCAAGCCGAGGCATCAATGCTTCAAGTTGATGCGACAAATAGACTGACTGCAGCAGTTGACCGGCAGTCCCAAATAATTGAAAATTTCCTTCGAAGCTTTGAAAGATAGGGTTTTTATTTTATTTTTTTATGTAAATATTTTTTTTTTTAACAGCTGAAGCAGCTAATATTTTAATTTGTTTACGAAATTCTTTTTTTTTTACATATAAGTATCAATTGAATTTTTGTACCGAAGTGATTTTTTTTTTAGAATTTAAATTAATTTTAGGTATTAGGACAAAGAATACGCAACAATATTGCTTCGCATGAGCATTTTGTATAAGTGAAGCCGCACTTGAACCAGTGCTGTTTTCAATTTCTTCTTCGTATATAAAAAGATTTTCAGAATCAGAGCTTTCGAAAGGAATTTCATGTTTGAAAAAAATGCACACGTTGTGAAGAGCGAAGCAAACATTTACAATCTGAGTCACTTTTTCGGGCGAATAATGTAGTCCTATCCAGAATCACCTACAAAAATGTTTATTTTAAGCAAAAGCTTTAACATATTATTATGTTGTATAATGTACCAAGCAGCCAGGTATTTGTTTTCCCATTGTTATAGTCATTTTTTAGCTCATCTTCGGCACTGCTCACGTTCCACACAAATGAGTCATGATTAGCCCCTGGATGTCTAGCGTCAACGTATGTGACAACCATCTTGTGATCGCATATCTGTGTAAAAGAACGGATTATGTAGATCGTTTAAAATTTACCCATTGATGGCAGAAGTGTTCATCAAAAATGTTCAGGAATTCTTTAATAACACTGGCCACAGCTGACTGTCCCATTGAGGAAATATTTTCGTTTCCCACAGATTTTTGATAACTTCCTGTGGCTAGAAACCTTAAAAAAGTTTCCAGTTTAAGTTGAGGCGTAAGATGGGTGCTTCTATGCGATAGAACAACATGCTCTTTTATTTCATCAAGGATATATTGGAATATTTCTTTATTTATTCGGAAATTTGCTACAAATGTAAAAAACAATTCTTCTTAGCAGCATACAGGTATTATTAACATAACACTTACTCAGTTTCAGGCAGTTCCATTACATTCATCTGGTAGCGCAACCTTCTTCTCTCTATACGCATTTCCACTTCTTCAGTTTTATCAGCCAATAGCGCAATAGCAGCATACATTTGTTTTCAAATTTATTTTCCTTAATATATTTTAAAATAACCAAATAAAATAACTATAACCATAATACAAAATGTTTTCAAGTAAATGTAAACAATTTCCAATGTTGCCAATTTAATATAAAAACCTCTGAATAAAGCAAAAATACTTGAAATGTAGGAAAAATTCTTTGAAAATACATTAAAAATTCATCCGGCAATATCACTCCAAGAATTTTTAACGCAATGGAGACGAAAGCAACGTAAATAACGTAAAACGAAAGCGACAACGAACGATGAGGATACCAGATCGCAAACTGAGACGAAAACGTCAGCAGACGAATCGTTCGTGTAGCCTATCGTTCGAGATACACGATTTGGCTGTTAATAAATACTTATACAGGGTGGCGCAAAAGTCATCCTCCTATCAGAAAATGCTATAAATTTTGCGATTGGCCCCTAAAGTCAGTTCTGTTTTGACATTTGTGTAGTAAACACATGCGAAATACACGTTAATAAACAATGTTACGCTACACTGCTCCAGAACGCGGAATATTGCTGAGTATTTATTTGACCAATAATCGGTCGGTGAAAAACGGTTACTGCGCAAAAGTAATCCTCCTATCAGAAAATGCTATAAATTTTGCGATTGGCCCCTAAAGTCAGTTCTGTTTTGACATTTGTGTAGTAAACATATGCGAAATACACGTTAATAAACAATGTTACGCTACACTGCTCCAGAACGCGGAATATTGCTGAGTATTTATTTGACCAATAATCGGTCGGGGCCAAACGGTTACTGTGAATGGTGAGCGCTACAGAGCAATGATCAACGAGTTCTTTTTGCCGCAACTTGATGAATTGGGATTGGAAAACATGTGGTTCCAACAAGACGGTGCAACAGCACACACTGCACGTGCCACAACCGATATGCTGAACATCGGAAGCTTACTTTTGCGCCACCTTGTACTACCAGAATATGTATTTGCAATTTAAGTTTGTTTCGAAAGTTTCAACGAAAGCCTATAAAAAGCTAAACTAACAAAGAAATCGCTATAGTTCTGTGTAAAATGTGATAGGAGGTGAAATTTCGATATAACTGGATTTTGAAACCATTGAGAAGAGAGTTTTCGGAAGCATGTTAAGCTTTGTAAATGTCAAAAATCCCCCTACTTATCTTCTCACACAGCAAAATAAAAAATTTTTGTGCATCATACAAAATTTGTACGCCTAGAAATCATTTTTTCACCAAATCAAGCTTGTAAATGCAGCTGTATTGAAATTTTAGATTATTCTGTTTTTCTGCGTTTTCCAATCACTTATCCATATAATGTTTCAGTTAGCTAGTTAAAAACAGGTTAATTCTTTTTTGCAACAGCCTTTTCCACATTTCGTTTATTTTGCAAAATTTAGAAAGTGTATTTCCAGAATGCCAGTCTGGCTTCAGATCTAAGAGAAGTTGTACAACAGCACTATTATCTGTAATATGAAATATGTTGATGAAAATTGGACTGCGCTCTTAACACTTCCTGATCACTCGAAGGCCCCTGACTCTGTCGACTATACCTTACTCTGTATGAAGCTTAAAAACTTATTTAATTTTTCGAGTCGTGCAACCGCCCTCATCAGATCTTACCTTGGTGACAGAGCCATGATTAAATTATATATGGTTGTCGCCAGCGGCCAACAACACGTAATTACCGTTTGGCAACGCATTGCCCTTATGTCAAAATGCACATGTGAGAGGGAACGCGCAATAACGATCCGCCTATTTTCTAAGCTTTCCACCTATAACAAACACACATAAATCACAAAATTTCTTAAAATGTTATCACAAAGCACTCAAATATGAATTCACTGCGAATTTTTATTAAAAATAAATAAAGCACTAAGCGAACTTAATAGATTTTCCAAGAACTGTAAACAAAGAATGTAAACAAAAAACAAAGATATGATAGTTTGACATAAGGTTTGGATGAGGAAGAAGAAGTCCCTATGTCAGCGACGACAACCATATAAATTATTTAATCATGGACAGAGCTCACGCAGTAAGTATTATAAGTAAGCGTCGCCACAAGGTTCTATCCTGGGCCCTCTGTGTTTTTGTTTTACATATAAAGGACTTGCCTGTGGTGGAATTCACTAACTTATAACGATGCGATTTTTCGGGATTTTAATTAACGATTTTGTATCCAGCATTATCGACTGTGCTATTCACTAACTTAGCTATAACGATTCGGGGTTAAGATTCCTCATCCGCTATAAAACGTACACAAAATACTCAAATGCCATTTTTTTGATAATAATATTGATATAATAGTAATATTATTTTAATTTTCGGTAAAAACTTGAAATTATGTGTTGTTTATTTAACGACACAGATTACAACCCCAAATTGTGTTTTGTTTACTTAACGACACAGCTGATCGCGAATAAACGAATATCGATAAAAAATGTTAGTGAATACCGATATCTTTATAAATATCGTTACGACAAAATGTCGATTGCGAATGTCGTTATGGAAGTTAGTGAATTCCACTACTGATGTCCTTAGGTATTGTCAAATTCACATTTATGTTGACGATGTACAACTATATACGCACTGTCCTTGTGATCATATCGTGTATTAATAACTTAAACTATGACTTGAAACAAATAGGCTTCGGGGCTACTATGATTGGCTTATGTCTCAACCCCAAAAAATCTAAATGCATTTCTATTCATAGGAAGTCATTGGATACAGTTGGCTTTGACAAAAGTTAACTTTGACAGTTCTGTTATTGAATACGTTGATACAGCAAAAAACCTAGGTGTAGTATTAGGAAAGATCAAATTTTCGGACGGTAGGAAAAGTGTATAAAATGCTCCGTACACTATGGTTAACACAATACTTTACTCCATTGCACGTAAGACTACTTTTGGCGAAAGCGTACTTAATACCTACTGTTGATCCGTGGCTGGACTGTCCAAACCGAAGCCTTTATAAGTCAAACTCGGTACACTTACGGTGTTACAAATGAGGATTAGAATTGTTTTATTTCCTATAGAAATGATATATTACAAAATAGCAAACTATATATGAATAGTATACTTACACATTTGTGTGATTTCAACCGCTTTCCTCAATATGCCAGCCACGAATGCCCGCTATAATTTTTCGAACAGTTGTAGCTGTCATATTTTACAAAGTCTTGGAAAGGCGTTGCCACTAATACAAAATATTCACAAAGTTCACAATATTTTCGAACAATACATACGGTTGCCAACTATACAGTCTTACAACATATAACGATTTCATTTAACCCCTTAAGTCGCGCCAACATCCCCGCCTCCGTGGATCTGACCAGATTCACCAACATCTAACTGAGCCAATATACATGCTGGTCGTTTGTACACGCCATCGTTAGTTTGTACACGCGCGGCTCTGACTTGCCCATCGGTACCCGGGAACACTTCTACTATTCGCCCCATCGGCCACTTTGCGCGATGAATGTTTTTGTCGCACAGGAGAACGACGTCGCCCACGGCTAGGGGATTTACTTTGCCGTACCACTTGGTTCGCTTCGTCAAGTCTGGCAAATACTCATCTATCCACTTCCGCCAAAACCTGTGCTGCATTTGTTGGACCTTGTACCACATTTTTCTGGTCGGGATCATCTTTTCTTCTTGCGGATGTGGCGTTTGCTCGGAATTGGGAGTACCTAGGAGAAAATGATTAGGGGTTAGCGGTTCGTCAGTGTGTTCGTCCAACGGTATGTGCGTCAATGGTCTTGCGTTAACTATATTCTCCGCTTCGCACATTAGGCTATATAAACAATGCTCATTGATGTTTTCATTGTTCAGCGCGTGTCCCATAGCACGTTTCACACTCCGGACGAGTCGCTCCCAGCATCCGCCCGCGTGGGGATTCAATGGGCAATTAAGTACCCATTCGATGTTCTTAGTCGCCAGAGCATTAGATATTTTGCCATTGTCGAAATCGTTCTTTTGTTGTCTCAACTCCTTTGCAGCTCCAACGAAGTTCGTACCATTGTCAGATCGAATTCTCACTGGTGTTCCTCGACGATTCATGAAGTTGCGTATGCACATGAGACAGGTATCCGTGGATATATCCTTAGCCAGTTCCAGATGCACCGCGCGGATTGTAAGGCATGTGAATAACGCAATCCAACGCTTCTCGCTTCTTCGGCCAATCGCCACGTTAAACGGTCCCATGTAGTCCAAACCGACGTACGTAAAGGGTTTTACGAAGGGTGTGAGTCTATCCGGGGGGAGTTGACCCATTTGTGGGGGATTCGGCTTAGCTCCTTCTTTAATACAAATTTGACATCGTTTCTTTGCGCGTCGCACCTCTGCTCTGATCTGCGGAATTCAGTAACGCCTTCGTATCTCTGCAACTATCGTTCCCTCGTTTTGATGCTTCCAGGTTATGTGATAATAATCTACTATGAGCTCGGTGACATGATGTTGTTTAGGAAGTATTATCGGTCGACGTGAATGTGGCGGAATAGCTACGGCAGCGTCTATTCTCCCACCTAACCGTATCACTCCATCTTCATCCAAAACTGGTGTGAGGCTTCTCAGGTGGCTACTGCGGTCTAACTCCTTCCCTTCGATAAGAGCGCTACATTCGACTGCGAATTTTTCCTTTTGTACAGCTCGTATTATCACTATTTCAGCTCTTCTAACCTCTGCCGCACTTAGGGTTCCAAGGATCCTCCTGCTTGCATCCTTCTTACAGTTGTTTCGAAAACGCAGAATCCAGCCCACTACTCTGGTCATGCGGATCAGCGACGAGAACTTCGTAAACACAGAAGTGTCGATCTTGATTGTCAAAATTGATGTTGCCCGTAGTTCCTCACACGTATTCGAACTCACTTCATCCGGCGGCCACAACCTTTCGTCTTCCGATAAGAACTTCGGACCACTGATCCAGGTCGAGTCTCTTTTGTCTGCTTT
This sequence comes from Merzomyia westermanni, assembly GCA_949987695.1. Lineage (NCBI taxonomy): Eukaryota > Metazoa > Arthropoda > Insecta > Diptera > Tephritidae > Merzomyia > Merzomyia westermanni. The sequence goes on along the minus strand of OX465288.1, from coordinate 128,894,139 downwards.
TGGCCGCGTTCCCCAATCGGCTGGATTCAAGGTGCCAGAAGTCCATCGCCACTCGCTAATGTCGCTAGCCTCCAAAATGTCGTTTACGCGATGAGCCAAAAATGGTTTATAACGCCGGTGGTCAGATTTGATCCAAGCTAGGACCGTTTTCGAATCACTCCACATTACCACTCTTTCGGGGATCTTGTTGTGGCATCGGAGAATGCTTGTTCGAAGGCGTGTTGCCAACACTGCTGCCTGCAACTCTAGTCGGGGAATCGACGTTAACTTCAATGGTGCACACTTCGACTTTCCGCAAATGAATATGGTATTTGTGGAACTAACTCCATCCAACGACTTCCAATACGCTACCGCTGCATACGCTACTTCGCTGGCGTCGGCAAATATGTGCAATTCCACTGATGACCGCTCCCAGATAAATCCGTAGCACCGAGGCACGTTTACTTCTTCCAGTCGCTCGAGCGCTTTCAACCACCTTAGCCAAGCTTCATTCAATTCGTCCGAAATATACTCGTCCCAGCCGATGCCTGCCCGCCAAGTGCACTGCAGAAGAAGCTTCGCTTCCATGGTATACTCCGCCGCCATCCCGAAGGGGTCGTACACGGACATTGTAACGCTCAAGACCTCGCGCTTTGTTGGTTTTCTTTTACCTGAACGGACGGCTGGATCCACCTTGGCGAACGAAAGTACAAATCTAAAAGAGTCTTGGACTGTATCCCAATGTAACCCGAGTACCTTCTGGAACATTGCTGCGTTATCTCTATCCAGGTTCAAACATGACGGGTGCTCTTCTCCGTATTCTAGCTTTTCAGTCACTTCTTCGGAATTAGACACGAAGCGCTTTAAATTAAATCCCCCTTGTTTGTGTATCCATACCACCTGCTCAGTTATGCGTATCGCTTCACGTAGGTAGGTAGGTAGGTAAAATGGCTGCGACAAAAGTCGCCCAAGTAGCTTTAAAAGCCGTTTTGATGCCATAAAACTCGTAGAGACCTACAACTAATTATTATGCTACAACCAACCAGAGTTGTTTATAAATTCCAGGATGCTTGGAATCCCTAATTCAGATACCTTCCCTAGGTTTTCCAGAAAAGGGGTCCCAAACACTCTTAGTCGTGTTCTGGCTAGAGCCGGGCACTTACACAGGAAGTGCTCAACGGTCTCCTTCATATCGATGTCTTTACAGCTTCTGCAGTGGTCGTTGTGCGGCAAGCCCAGTTTTTCCGCATGCGTACCTATCGTCCAGTGACCCGTGCAGACTGCTACAAGCTTGTAGGTGTCTACTCTGGACCTGCTTAGGAGACTCCTTGTCCTATTCTCGCTGTAGTTCGGCCAGGTGGCTCTTGATACTGCACAGGTAGTAGTACCTTTCCACTTCCGTTGTGCCTCATTAAAATAATATTTTTGAATGTTCCCCTTGGCCACTGCCAGGGGTACACCAATCTCGAGGCTGGGTACCTCTTCATTTTCTACTGATGAGCCCGCCCGTGCTAGCTCATCAGCCCTCTCATTACCCTCGATCCCTTTATGACCCGGGACCCAGATAATGGATATTTCTAGGACTTCAGCTAGAGTAGCCAAGGTCTGCTTACATGCATGCACTGCACTAGAGCTGGTGTGTGGCGATGCGATTGCCTTTATCGCTGCCTGGCTATCGGTGAAGATAGTCACTTTCCCAGTGATGTTCCTTTGTTCAAGCGATTTGCACGCCTGAGCAATTGCGAGAACCTCTGCTTGGAACACACTGCAATACGACGGGAGTCTGAATGCTGCCGAGATATCCAGACTTTCCGAGAATACGCCGGCTCCTACCCCTGAGTCCATCTTGGAGCCGTCCGTGTAAACTTCAATATTGTTATTTGTTGTAATCCTGCCCCTTTTCCACTCATTCCTGCTTGGAATGACTGTAGTGGCATTGCTCTCAAACTTCAGTTTGTGAGGATAATAATCTATTACGCTATTAATTATCCCCTCTGGGAGCGTGTTAAGGATACTACTATGCCCATGGTGAGTATCCTTCCAGCACCCGGACTCCCTGAGCCTTAGTGCGGCTTGTGCCGATGTACAAAGTATATATAAATCAATTGGAAGCAGGTTCAAAATAGGATCCAAAGCCGCAGTGGGGCAGGTGCGCAAGGCCCCGGTGGTGCCAACGCACGCGTTGCGCTGCACCTTCTGCAGGTTGGTGAGAATGTAGTTCTTGCGAACAGCTTCCCACCACACCACCGAGCCGTAGGTCAGCACAGGCCGGACCACCGCCTCGTACAGCCACAACACCATCTTCGGCTTGAGACCCCATTTCTTACCAAACATCGATTTGCAAGCGTAGAAGGCGATACATGCCTTCCGCACCCGCTCCTCGATGCACTCTTTCCAGTTTAATTTGCAATCAATAATCAGCCCCAGATACTTGGTGCTGGTAGATAAGGTTAACTGCTGGCCATTCAGCATCGGTAATTCGAAGATAGGTGGCTTATACTTCCTCGTGAAGAGAAGAAGTTCCGTTTTGTCCGGATTCAGCCCTAGGCCACACTCTTGTGCCCACCTACTTAGTTTTGCCAACGTTCTTTCCATGATCTCGCTCATCACGGAAGGGAAGGGACCCGAAACAAGGATCGCCACGTCGTCTGCGTACGCCACAATCTTTACTCCATTAGTGTTGAGTTTTAATAGGATATTGTTCATAGTAAGGAGCCATAACAGTGGCGAGAGGACACCCCCCTGTGGTGTTCCTCTACATATCTGTTTGCTAGCTTTTGCTCCCCCTAGCTCTGCTGATATTTCACGCTTAATAAGTAGGGATGAGATCCAGTTCCGTATTGGTTCTTCCACCCCTACCCCAACAAGCGCTGATGATATTGCGTCAGCTTTCACGTTGTTAAAGGCACCTTCCACATCAACAAACGCAGCTAGTGTAAATTCTTTATACTGGAGGGACTTCTCCACTGTTCGCACTACTTCGTGTAGCGCAGTCTCTGTGGATTTCCCCCTTAGGTATGCATGCTGTGCGCCGGACAGAGGGGAACCCTCCAGGAGTTCCCGTATATGTATGTCCAGCAACCTCTCAAACGTTTTTAGCACGAAGGAAGTGAGGCTTATTGGCCGGAAATCTTTGGCCACCTCGTGCCCTCTTCTTCCTGACTTTGGGATGAAAACCACTCTCGTTTTCCTCCATGTGTCCGGAATATGACTATAGAAAATGCAAGCCGCGAAGATCTCCTTTAACTCCCTAACCAGAGGTATCTGAGTCTTCTGCAGCATGATAGGGAGTATACCATCTACTCCCGGTGACTTATATGGTGAGAAGCTATTTATTGCCCAGGCAATTTTGTCTTCTGCTAGGAGTTTGTTTATTAACTCACTAGGTGCTCCCCGTTGCACCATTTCTCCTCTTTGCTCCGCCCCTTCAGGGTCGTCCGGGAAGTGAGCTTCAATCAAAATATCTAGGGTTTCCGCTGGTGACCCCGCCCATGTGCCATCAGCGCGCTTTACAAAGGTTTTATTAGAGTGTTCCCTGGCGAGTATTTTCCCGAGCCTTGCTGAATCCTTCGTGGCCTCGATAGATTCGCAATGCTCCTGCCAGGACTTCGCCCTTGCGACTCGTACGGCTTTTTTATATTCCCTCCGGGAGTCCCTGTACTCCTGGAAGTCTTTCTTGGCGTAGCAATCATTGAAGACTTTCCTCATCTTTGATCTTAGCTCGCTAAGATCTTTGTCCCACCATGGGGGGAAGGTCTTCTTGCTTCTAGATATTGGACAGGAGGCCTTATAGGCAACCTGGAATTTTTTTTCCAGAGACCGAACTCGGTCGTCCAGAGATTCTGCTGATTGTATCGGTGTCTTCTTCCTACTGAGCCTATCACTGACTATCTTTTCAAATAGACCCCACGAGGTTCGTTTAGGATTTCTATGCGGTTTTAGTATCTCTCTCTCCCAGTCTATATCAAAAAGGATCATCCGATGATCCGACATGGAGGTCTTTTGCGAAACTTCCCAGTTCCTTATCGAAGGTTCCTGGGAGTCAGATGCGATTGTAATATCAAGGACTTCCTCCCACCCACCGAAGTTCTCAGAACCCGGAAAAACAAAGGTGGGAGAGCTGCCCCTGTTACATATACATAGCTTATTTGATAGTAGAAATTCAAAAAGAGACTCACCCCGTTCGTTTATTTCACTGCTGCCCCACAACACATGCCTTGCATTGGCGTCGCAGCCTACTAGGATCCTCTCGTTTGTATGTTTTATGAGCAGCTGTACCTCTTCCGGAGGTGCGGGCCGATCGTGAGCCATATACGCCGAGGCGATCGCTAAACTGCGTCCGCTTCGTGACTCAATCCTGACCACTGCCAAATCGAATGTGCTGAAATTAGGTAAAAAGAAAGCATTAATAGTATCCCTAACAAGGATGCACGCTCTCGGTTTACCTTCTCCAAGAGTGTAGAATAAGTTGTAGCCTCTGATACTTAGGCCCCTGACCTTGGAGCGCCATATCCAAGGCTCCTGCACCAAACAGATATCGATGTTCTCCTCCCTTAGGAGAACCAGCAGGTTATCTGAGGCGCATTTTGCGTGCTGCAGGTTAATTTGCGCCACCCTAATCATTAGATCGGGGGGACGCATCTGACTTCTTGTCGAGGTTTGACGATGCATCAGCCCCGGCTGGTGCTGCCAGTCTAAGCTCATCTAGGAGCCTATTGGCATCGTCAACCTCCTCTAGGCTGTTGTCTGGTGCTACTGCCGCCGGGAAAACTTTTAGTTTCACGTACACTTGAAAAGCAATGAACGAAGTCGTCAACGTAGTGGTTGTTGATGATTGCCTCCACCGCCTCGGGAAACTGCTCTCGGAATTCTTCTGCATTCTTATTCTTCACGAACTGCGCCGAGCTTGGCGAGCAGGTGACCCCAAATGTCATAACATTCATAGTGTACTCCTCGACAGGGTATTTATCGGGATCGTTTATCCATAAAAATCGTTGTGCTGCTTGGTCCTGAGCGTGTATATTTGTGGCGATGCGGTTCAGGTGTTTAGAACTTGGTATGTTGCTTAGCAACGAATATGTAATTTTTATTATTCAACAAGTTTTCATAGTTGAGTGAGTCAATAACTTTTTCTGTTTCTGAAGGGACAAAAAATAAAATAAAATAATTTTGAATATTTTAATAGAAAATAAATATTTTTATTTCCTATATTGGTGACCCCGACGTGATCAAAAAGTGTATAACGTGTATTCCATAAGATGCTTCGAGATGTCGACGTCACCACTGGTCTTCAAGTACACGGTTTTTCTCAGCCTTCCTCGCAAACCAGTGTTAAAGCAGTTCAGGATTCGTCGACTTTTGGTTTTCTCATTTCTCAATTTCCTGAAATTACTCGTCCACCAGGTTTACCTCGAAATATAAAACATGAGACTGTTCATCACATTCGTACAACTCCTGGACCACCGGTGACAAGCAAAGTACGACGCTTAAATCCTGAGAAATTAAAAATAGCTAAACAAGAATTCGACGCTATGTTACAAGCTGGTACAACTCGTCCCTCAGAGAGTTCTTGGTCATCGCCTTTACACTTGGCACCAAAAAGTGATTCAACTTGGCGCCCCTGTGGAGATTTTCGTGCATTGAATGCTCGGACTATCCCAGATCGGTATCCTGTCCCTTTATCGATGGTTGTACGGTGTTTTCGAAAATTGATCTTGTTAAAGCTTATCAACAAATTCCTGTAGCCGAAGAAGACATTTCCAAAACTGCTATTATTACTCCCTTTGGCCTTTTCGAATTTCCATTCATGACGTTTGGACTTCGCAATGCTGGCCAGACCTTTCAAAGGTTTATGGATGAAGTTTTGCGAAGTTTAGAGTTTTGTTTCGTTTATATGGATGACATTCTCGTTTTCTCTCGTTCCAAAGAAGAACACGAACGCCATCTTAAAATCATTTTTGAGCGTCTAGCAAGATATGGATTGGTGATCAATGTCAAAAAGTGCATTTTTGGAGTTCCTGAAATTCCTTTTATTGGTTATATCATCTCTGCTGCTGGCGTACGAGCTCCAGAAGAGCGTGTCGAGGTAATCAAAGACTTTCCATTGCCAAAAACAGCACAAGGTCTTCGACGTTTTCTTGGAATGTTAAACTTCTACCGCAGATTCATTCCGCATGTTTCTGAATACGAAGCTCCATTGAATGATGCAATCAGCAAACCACTCCTGAAAGGATCTCAACCAATCAACTGGACGTTTGAGCTGGAAGAAGCTTTCGTAACCTTCAAAAACTGTATCTCTTCTGCTTCACTTCTGGTTCATCCTCGCATTGGTGCGCCTCTTGGTTTGTTTACAGACGCTTCAAACCATTCAGTTGGTGCATGTTTACAACAGCTTGTTGATGGCGTGTGGCAACCTCTTGCTTTCTTCTCGAAGAAAATGTCCTCAAAAGAATGCTCTTGGCCTGCTTTCTACCGTGAACTTCTTGCTATCTACGCAGCAATCCAGCATTTTCGTAATTTTTTGGAGGGACATTCGTTCACGATTTACACAGATCATAAACCATTGATTTACGCTTGTCAACAAAAACGTGAAAAACTTCCACCGGTTCAACTCAGGCAACTCTCATTCATTGCAGAATTTTCAACGGATATCCAACACATCAAAGGAGCTGATAATGTCGTTGCTGATACACTCTCACGAATTGAAGCTGTTTCTGCTCCATTGGATTACAGGTTGTTGGTTGGATCTCAAGAAGAAGACGATGAACTTACGAGAATTACCCGAGAAAATTCTTCTCTCTGCATCGAGAGGGTGCCAATTCCTGGTTCTTCACTTACTGTGTTTTGTGATACATCAACAGGAAAAGCACGGCGAAAGAAATTGGGCTCGTGCTTGTAATGATTGTCAACGATCAAAAATTTCACGCCATGTTCACGCTTCACTTGGAAATTTTGAAACTCCAACAAAGAGATTTTCCCACATTCACATTGATCTGATTGGTCCACTTCCACTTGCATGTTCTTTTCGATATTGTTTGACTGTTATCGTTATACTCGATGGCCTGAGGTATGTCCTTTGCAGAAAATAACTGCAGATACTGTAACTCATGCACTTTTGGATTGCTGGATATCTCGTTTTGGTGTTCCTGAAATTATAACCTCAGATCGTGGAGCTCAATTTTCTTCTCATCTCTTCAAAATTTTTGTTACACGATTCGGAGTTCGGCATAACTTCACTACAAGTTGGCATCCTGCTGCGAATGGTTTAGTCGAACGATTACATCGTCACTTGAAAGCCGCAATCATGGCTCATTCCGACATTGACTGGGTTCAGGCCTTGCCTCTGGTTCTACTTGGAATTCGTTCAGCTTTTAAAGAAGATATCAAGGCTACTGCCTCTGAAATGGTTTATGGTGAAACGATTCGTTTGCCATTTGAGTTTCTTTCTTCAAGTCTTGGACATGAAATTTCCGATGATCCAAGCAGCTTTCTTTCAAGTTTACGTGAATTTATGTCGCGCTTACGTCCACTTCCAGCATCAAGACACTGTCAACCTGGAGTTTTTGTTTTCAAAGAACTATCGAAATGTAGTCATGCCTTTCTCAAAGTTGGACCATTTCTTAAGGCACTCCAGCCTCCATACACCGGCCCGTATGAAATAATTAATCGCGATGAAAAGACAGTCACACTCAAAATTCGAAATGAACAAACTAAAGTATCTATAGATCGTGTAAAACCAGCTTTTGTTATTCAAGATGATATTGTTTCAACACCTATTCCTACTTCTACATCTGTTCCGGTTTCAACGTCTATACCTGTTCCTGTTCCTAAAATTGCACGAGTTCCAGAATACGCGACTCGGTCCGGCAGGAAAGTACGTTTTCGAGAAATTTTGGATCTGTAGCCAAATCCTCTACCAAGGGGGGTAGTGTGGCGATGCGGTTCAGGTGTTTAGAACTTGGTATGTTGCTTAGCAACGAATATGTAATTTTTATTATTCAACAAGTTTTCATAGTTGAGTGAGTCAATAACTTTTTCTGTTTCTGAAGGGACAAAAAATAAAATAAAATAATTTTGAATATTTTAATAGAAAATAAATATTTTTATTTCCCATATATTCACTTGGTGGAACATTTCCACTATGTCCGCACAAACACCTACTGGCTTTTCCCTAAATTTCATGAGAATGGTTGCTAAAGGTTGGTTTAGATCCGGTCCACTAAGCAATGCCGAGTTCAGCGAAACATTGTTAACTTTGGCAGCTGCATCGAATACGAGTCTCATTTTTCCTGGTTTATTCACGTTCCAGACTCCAAAGTGGGGCAAATACCAGGTACGCTTTCCTCCTGCCTTGACTTCCTCCCGAGACAACTTCCTTGAATAACCTTTAGCCTCATATTCTTTCATTATTTCCTCTCCAAGGCCAACAAACGGCTTTCGGCCACGGGCCGACTATTTGGGAGCACCACATCCTCCAGCTTCCACAGCAAGCCAGTCTCGAAGTATGAACCCTTTCTAACCGTTGTGCTCTCTAATAATTGTTTAGCCTTTACTACCTCCGTACCCTCAATTGTCTTTGCCTTATCGCGCACACGAAGATCTTCATTGACTAGATAGTCGCTCACCAAACGTTCGAGCTGCTCCATCTCATTGTTCACCTTAGCAAAATGTACATGATTACGCTTAGCACCCGTAGGTTCCTCTTTTCCTCCGTAAACGATCCAACCGAGCTTTGTAAGTGTCACCGAGTAACCATGCTCACCTTCCTCGACTGTCTTCCTAGAAACACTAAGGTGTGCATTATCTAACCCAACCAATATCTCCGTAACAGCTCCCTCATAACTCATGATCGGTAGGTGGCGGTGTTTGTAACGTAACTCTGAAATATGCAGAGATTGTGCCGGCAGCTGGAGGTTGTTGACTGTCCTAACGTTCCGCAATAAAAACTTTCTGTGGAACCTACCAGTCCCTGATATATGTACGTCGACCCTGCTGGACTGCTCCGTTACCGTGGTATCACCGAACCATTGCAGCTTTAGATTTTCCTTCTGTCCACTGAGACCGAGGCGGCGAGCTAAATCATTGTTCATCATTGTTACTCCTGACCCATCATCGAAGAGTGCATGACTGTTTATAACGCGACCGTTGGCATACAACCGCCCTGGCAAAATTTTGTACAGCAATCGTGGACTGGGATTAGAAATAATGGTACTGGTTAGAACTTGTTGTCGTGCCGCAGCTTCCGTGGAGTCCCGTCTATCACCAGCTCCTGGCTGGTAGCTATGTAGTAATTCGTGTTGCTTCCTTGTGCATCGATCTACTTTGCACCTGTGCTTCTCTGTGCATTCGTTGCTCCTGTGCCCACTTCCCAAACAATTGTAACACAAGTGCTTCTGTCGTACTACACGCCAACGCTGCCTAATCTGCATTCCAATGAACCTCTTGCATCTAGTCACCGTATGCCTGCTCTCGCATACAACGCATGCTACTATATCACCAGTGCTACTGTTCGTATCGTGAGTGTGAAAAAATCTGGCGCGTCCTTCGACTCTTACGTTTTGCCTAGAATCCACATTCGTACTGACGCAAGCGGTGGCCACCAACTTCGAAAGTTCCTGCAACCAATCGCTGAAATGGCATATATTCGGCCTTGGCACGATTGTCGTTGCATGCCTAGCCCAGTCGATTCTCCTTTGTACTGGCAACTTCGAAAGTAACTCATCCATAAGCGTAGGATTAGACAAGTGATGATCGCAGTTGGCAGACCGCAGAAAAGATGATAAATTTTGCACCTTTGTAGCAAACGGTACGATCTGTTCAATGCGATTCTCTACTATCGGAGCCACACCCTGTATCTTCGCAATCTGGCTCTTGACCAGCTGTTCTGGCCTACCGAAGCGATCCTCAAGTGTACTAATAACGCGCGGTACGTTGCTGCTGTGGATAAGCAGACACTCAACTACCTCCCTAGCTTTACCTTTAATAGCTTTTTGTAACCGCATCATATTCTGTCGTTCGCTGTGGCGATATTCCTCGGTGGTCATCGCAAATGCCTCCTTGAACATGGGCCAGTCCTCCGCCCGCCCGTTAAACTCTGGCAGGTCATACAGCTTTCGCCCCTGAGGCATGCGAGTGTCTACTAATGTCCGGCTCAGGTCGCTCAATACGCCTACTAATGACCCATTTACACTTTCTACTCCAACGTTGCTAGGTGCCCTAGAAGCTGCCAACATCTCTTGCTGTTGTTGTTGGCTCTGCCTTAACTCCGCCTGTAACTGTTGCATCTGCCGCATCATTGTATTAAGTTTCTCCTCCATTGTCGTCGGTTGCGCTGCGCCCGGTTGCTGCTGTATTGTCTCATTCAATTCGTCTAACCATTCTTCCTCGCCGCCCGATGAACTGCCTTTATTTCCAGAACGCAAATTCGGCATGTCTTTGCGTATTGCCAAATCTAAACTAAATGTGATTGCTGAGGCCTAGACCCTATTCGATACCGAAGACCACGAATTTGCTATGCAAGGTACGCAGATTTCTAAGGACGCACGTCCACGGACAATTAATATTTCGCGTACGACACGCAGGTTCAACGTAGCTTATACACCGGATCAGCGTTTTGCATCGGCACTTCAATAATCCGCAAACCTTTTTGCATTCGAGCAGCCCTAATGATAGGCAGACCAACTATTGTATTGACAGCTTAAGACGCAGTAACGACTGGTGTTAAGAACCGCAAGGACAACATAAAATTGAATTCGCTGAGGCGCAGATCGAAGTTTACATCCGCTTACAATAATTCACTAACCAACCAACTTTCGGCTTAGTGTTCTTAAGAGACGCAGGGACAAATAAATCAAAATAAATTGAGACGCAGATCAGCATCTGCATTCGCATACATATAATTCGCAAGGCAATGATTGACTTACTGTTCCTTAGAACCGCTTTAGCAACGTAAATATAATCAACTTAGTTGAGGCGCAGATTGACTGCCACTGCGCATACAAACAATCTAAAAATTTCTTTATTTTCAATACCATAAATCATAAATGTTTGCTATTAAGCCATATACTTTTTGGTGCACGTTATTATTAGCAATATATTATTATTTGATCGCATGCATTTAATTTGCATCCGCATACGCTTCAATTACACATAATTGGCACAACTTAATTATCGCTCGGCTTTTTTTATTACTTCGGCGCATTCCGTATATTCTGTTGGTACACCCTAATGATCAATGCATGTACATATATATTTGAAAGCCGCTATAGTTATTTGAGTGCTCTTCTGCCCATTATATACGTTCCGTTATTCGTGCACATGAGTTAACACACTAACAAACCACCCCATACATTTTTCCAAGCACTCACCTGATCAAAATTCCGCTAGCTAAAAATTCTTTATGTAGATATATGTATCTTGCCGAAATTTCTGGAATGATTCCGTTGGCGCGACTTCCTTGCACAGAATTTTGTTGTTTGCCAAATACCACGTACTCTACTTAATGCCGTGCTTTCAATTATGTGCCAATTTACATGTATTCGGCGCCAATCTTTCTTTTACCGTGCCTTGTTCTGCTTTTCCGCTAACCAAATTGTTGCTTGCCGGCAAAGTGAATGCCCTTCCAACAAATGTACTTCGCCAAAAATGTGAAATAATAAGTCAAACTCGGTACACTTACGGTGTTACAAATGAGGATTAGAATTGTTTTATTTCCTATAGAAATGATATATTACAAAATAGCAAACTATATATGAATAGTATACTTACACATTTGTGTGATTTCAACCGCTTTCCTCAATATGCCAGCCACGAATGCCCGCTATAATTTTTCGAACAGTTGTAGCTGTCATATTTTACAAAGTCTTGGAAAGGCGTTGCCACTAATACAAAATATTCACAAAGTTCACAATATTTTCGAACAATACATACGGTTGCCAACTATACAGTCTTACAACATATAACGATTTTATTTAACCCCTTAAGTCGCGCCAACACCTACCCTCCTATATAGTTGTGAGATTGATTCAAATTGTGATCATGTAAGCAAGAAGAAATTATATGTTGCCTATAACAACATTTCTAGATATGTGTATGGGTTAAAAAGATGTGACCACGTCTCTTTCTACGCTGAAAGGTTGCTAAACATTTCGTTTGATGGAAATAGTCTACGAAACCATAAGTAATGGCCAAGGCACTCACATTTCAATCAAACTATTTACTGCCTATCTGAGAAGTTTATTCCTAAACGTAAAGTAACTTATGATCATCCTACGCAAGCTTGGTTCACTAAAGAGCTTAAGGCTCTTAAAAATAGGAGAACGCGATCATTTTATTTATATAAGAAATCCGGATTAAATAAACATTACCTACTGTATTCCATTCTACGTCAGAATTAAATAAAATGTGCTATAAAGCTTATATCTCTAAAACCAAAAGAGACATTATTCTCAATCCAAAGTCATTTCATGGTTTTGTAAATTCTAAACGTAAAGTATCAGGGTTTCCCTCAGCCATGAAATATCAAGACATTATATCTAGCGATAATCAATATATCGCAAATTTTTTTGCTCAATTTTTCACTTCTAACTATTCTGCTGTCACCAATTCAAACTTTCAAAACTATCCCTATAAGCTACACGGGACAAATTCAATTAATTCACCAATTATATGCGCCAAAGATGTTCTAATTTACCTTAAAACCTTAAAAGAATCTTACCAATTTGTTCAATCTATCACTAAAGTGTGGTGTTTTTCCAACTGCGTGGAAAGAATCGTTTCTTCTACCGCTGCATAAAAGCGGGAGTAGGTCTTCTATAGAGAACTATCGTGGCATCGCAAAGCTTTCTGCCATCCCAAAATTGTTTGAAGCTATTGTTACAAATCAACTTACGGGTCCGATCTCTACTTTGATAGCTGACTGCCAACACGGGTTCAGTAAGGGAAAGTCCACAGTTACGAATTTACTTGAGTTTACCAGTCATGTCTCAAATGGCTTTAGAAAAAATCTGCAAACCGACGTTATTTATACGGATTTCAGCAAAGCTTTTGACAAAGTGTGTCACTCATTACTTATTCATAAACTCGATCAGTTGGGCTTCCAGCCGGGTCTCAATCGCTGGATCTCTTCTTACCTTAGTGACAGGACACAAAGAGTAATGTTTAAAAATTTAGTATCCCATGTCATTTATGTCTCTTCGGGGGTTCCTCAAGGAAGCCATCTTAGCCCGATTCTGTTCTTGTTGTTTATAAATGATATTTCTACAATAATAAAATTTTCAAAAATGTTAATGTATGCCGACGACGTAAATCTTTTCATGTCATTCGCGTCATTTGAAGATAGAAATAAGCTACAATCAGATCTAGATACACTTGTTACTTGGTGCGAATTAAATTATATGCCACTTAACCTTAAAAAATGTGAACACATGGGTTTTTCGAGTGGAATTTCTCAGCCGGCTTCCTATACAATTAAAAATTATAGTCTTGAGCAAGTGTACGATTTTGTTGACCTGGGGGTTGCTATGGACTATAAACTCAGTTTCAACCATATTAACACAACAGTCAATAAGGCTGGAGGTGTCCTAGCATTCGTTAAACGATGGTCTAAAGAATTTAGCGACCCTTATGTAACTAAAGCCCTCTTCACTACATTAGTCAGACCGATACTTGAATACGGTTCTATAATTTGGAACCCGCGTTACCAGGTTCATGTAGATCGCCTTGAATCAGTTCAAAAACAATTTTTACTATTTGCCTTAAGAGATTTTCATTGGGATCCCTTGTACAATCTGCCACCCTATACGAATCGTTTATAACTCATTAATCTGCACATACTTTCTAGTCGGAGGGCAATGCTTGGAATTATTTTTATGATTAAATTGCTAAATGGTTCACTATCCAGCCCATTTCTTCTAAGTGAACTTCAATGTACAGTCTCGTCCTTCAAGGCATTTTAAACCTCTAGTCTTAAAACAGTGCCGAACCAATTTTCAGTTAAATGAGCCTTTTCGCTGTTTGTGTCAAGATTATAACTCTCTTTCTGGTAGATTTGATATTTCAGACTCGCTTTTCAGCATAAAAAAATCAATTCTTTCTATCCTAAATTCATAGCTACTAATTGTTTTTTATTCTTTGACTTCTAATTTAACTTTTAACAATAATTTTATTCTGTTAACTAGTTATTTCTTAACGTATAATCTGTCCTATATCTACTTTACTTAGCTGATGAGGTTTTCTCTGTAGCTGAGCAGTTTTAGATCTCGACGATTAACAAACCAAAGCCTTTCAACGACTCGGCACGAACGAATAATCCGCGCGTTATGCGGATGCGCCCCTCGCGCCGGTCGGGCGGGATATGGTGGGTAATCCGTTGGGAATTATTATTATTATTATAATCTCTTAAAAGTAAGAATGCTTACTACTCTTCACAAAATAATATATATGAAGGAACCTCTTTATCTTTATAGACGGCTTATCTTTCTTCAGCCTCACACAAATCAGTGGTGGAATTCATTAACTTCTATAACGACATTCGCAATCGACATTTTGTCGTAACGATATTTATAACGATATCGGTATTCACTAACCATTTTTTATCGATATTCGTTTATTCGCTGTGTCAGCTGTGTCGTTAAGTAAACAACACACAACTTGGGGTTATTATCTGTGTCGTTAAATAAACAACACCTAATTTCAAGTTTTTAGCGAAAATTAAAATAATATTACTATTATATCAATATTATTATCAAAAAAATGGCATTTGAGTACTTAGCGTACTTTTTATTTTGTTTTGTTGTTTTTCCGACAGGGTGAATAATTGATGTATATTGGGCGGTGATGGCCACTGTCGTTAGGTTTACGAGCCTGGCATGGAAATGGTGCGGTTGTTGGTACTTAGCGTACCTTTTATCGCGGGATGAGGAATCTTAATCCCGAATCGTTATAGCTAAGTTAGTGAATAGCACAGTTGATAATGCTTCGTAAAAAATCGTTAATTAAAATCTCGAAAAATCGCATCGTTATAAGCATTGTTTACCCCTACTAGTTTGGCATCTTCTTTTGCGAATAGGAGTGGAAGGCAGTGGATGAATGTACTCCGAGAGAGTGGAATGAAGGAAATCGAGTTCAGAGTTGTTTTAAAGTAAAAACTACAACTAAAAATTTCAATTTAAACTGAAACTTACATTCTGTAGGAACTGATAGGGTGTTATAAGTGCTTTATATTCAATAATTTGGTTGTTTTAAGTCCTCACATTCAATATTGTAGTATTTAAATTTGATTGTTTTATTATTGAATACAACGCACCCTGTGTGGTTTGTGTGTGTGTGCAGATTCGGAGTAAGTTGCGCTACTAGTAGACATAAACTATGGTTATAAGTTAGTGAATTCCACCACAGATATCGTATGCTAGTGTCCGATCGACAATTCTTCGTTTTTCGATCCGTCTTTGGAACTCTCTTCCAATTAGACTAAGGTTAATTAACAATGCACAGCATTTCAAAGAAAGTTTAAAATGTTTTTATAATGACTCGCAGGCTCTTTCAAATTTTTACTGTGACTACATATCCTACTTCTTTACCGACCCAAATTATACTATACGACTACCCTACCTGCCCAATCATATTTCCTCCGTTTTTTTCTTTCTATTCTATGGTCCTTAGATTAAGTTCAGTTTGTAATACTGTCATCTACTTATTTATTCATTCTACTTATTTATTTAATTTTAATGTTAATTTCAGTATAAATTTAATTTTAATATTAGTTTATATTTTTAATTTTTTGTTTCTGACTGGCACTGTAAGAATAATTTTGTGAAATTGTTGTGTCAGGAAATTGTTGAAATAAACAAACAGACAAGCAAATTTGGGTACAACTACTGACATAGAAGTATTTTTGCAAAGCCTTTGACATACAAATAAAGGGTTATTATTCTACCCAACTAGCATAAACATAATTTTACTTAAAATAATATCTGTTTTTAAAAATTTCTCCTTTCCTTAAATAATTTATTCACCTCTCCCATTTGCAACACAACACCCTGAAGTGCCCGAAAAGCTTTGACCGTGCAATATTTAAACCACAACCCCCAGTACTTTATAAAGGAGAATATAATCAGCTAAGTGGTGATTAGTTTTACTACTGGTTAGACGGACCGAAAATTCGTTCTCCGCAGGCACCCTAAAAGGAGTCATAAAAAAAAAACCAAAAAAATTACTTCGATTGCGATGAATTTGGAGCGTTTTATGACTCTTTTTAAATGATTTTCGGAGTATTTTTTGACTCTTTTTAGTCATATTGGAGGCTTTTATCGAAATCTTTATGAAGCTTTTTAGCTAATCAGAAGAAAATATTCTTTTTAATGGCTTATACTGTTTTATTGACATAATTCTGATAATATGTATAATACTATTAGTTCTTTATTGAAAAGAAATTGTACGTAAACATTTTTTTATTGTCGACTTTTCGAAGGCATTCAGAAAAAAATACTCTTTACGTTATGTTAGGAAATATAAAAAAACCTCAGAGAATTCTCTAAAACATTCATATATTTTAACGTTGCCGCTCATCCGCTCTCCAAGGTTTTTTCTTCTCACAATTCTCTTTACGCGTACAATAAAAACGATCAAAAAATGCTCTAAATCGCTCATATAATTGAGCGTTGCAGTTTATCCGATCTAAAATATTAATTTTTGCTCCCAAGGCTCCGTGAATCTTCATAAAAAAGTGGGTTTTTTGATGTTTACTAAATAACACTCCAATAAAACCCAAATTACAGACTCTTTTTGGATCATTATTTTGAAGCACTCCGACTTTGGTTAGCTGGGTTATATATCATCCTTGGTACATAATGCTAGTAAAAATTTGTAAACTCAAAGAATTCGCTGTCAAACTCGAAATGAAATAAAATTAATAAATATTTTTTTTTATATTTCAAAAAATGAAATAAATTTTAATATTGATGGATAGAAAAGAAAAAATAGAACACCTTCAATGCGTAATTACTAAATTATGTGATACAATTCAGTGTATTTGTAAAATCTTTACATGCTTGCTGGCAGAAGGACGCTACAACAGTTAGAAAACGTATCGCAGTGCCAGAAGGACAATTTGTTGTTGTAATCAAAAAATAAAAAGTGGTTATTTTTTTAATTAATTTTTGACTTACCAATTGTTGTTCATTTACTATTATGTAAAATTTTTCTCTTCGAATGAAATTACTCTTTATTTTATAGTAAAACTCTTATTTAAAGTATTTACTGGAAAAGTAAATGAACAAACCTATTGCTGATACACACAAGTAATTTTACTAAAGTAGGAATGGCATTCGATTTCAACTTCTAAACGAATACGGTTGTGGATCAAGTGTAAATCAAATTTTATTGTTAAACTGGTGTAAAAGTTGTATTTGAGAAACAAAAAACCAATTGTGAAAAAGTACCCTAAAATCTTAAAACAATAAAATTTAATTTAAAAGCGAATTTTGAGGATCAATTTGTACAAGTTTTGGGTAAGTGCTCGTGAAGGTGTGTACGTTTTGAAAATTTAAAAAAATGGCCGGTGCTGCGGCGTCGGCTATGGCGTGGGCGGTGGGTGACAAAGAGACGGACATGGATACTGACGATGACAAGGACTTGGATACTGGATTTTTGTCGTACAGAGACTTAAATAAACAGACGAGCTACAGAAAGATGTCGGACAAAAAAGAAAAAGCGCTAAAAGAAGTGGCTGAAAGGCGTAGAGTTAATCGGGAAAATGAAAGAAAAGCGAAAATTTTTAAGTACGAAGAAAATAACGGAACTCAAATCTCGTTACAAGGTATCGTGTTGCCAAAAGGCGCATGGAACAGGTGGGTAGCGGAACATAGTGAAACAAATGACAAACATACAGCTAACACTGGTGAGGAAGGTACAGTAAGTACCAATATAAATGGAAGAAATGAATGCAAAGGTAAAGAAAAGGCGGATGAGCCTATGAAAGTAGCAAATAATGAGGATAGTTGTGCAACAAAATCAACAAATTTGACTAATATGAGTGTTCAGGGAAGTTTATTGCAAAATAAACCGAACAACACAAGCGCGAGTAGTGAGGGAAAAAATTAGGATACCCAGGAAGTAAATAAAATACGCACTAAAAAATATAATAAAAACCATCGTGGGGAGTTTTGTGTTTTAGTTGACACTTCTAAATGTAGTTTATTCAACAAAGAAAAAGTGAGCAATGGTCTCTTTTTGTGGAAAAAAAATAAGATGCTTTAATGTTCCGGGAATTAAGAATATCAAATCTATTGGAAAGTCCCTGTTTAAGATATTTTTTGATACTTATGAAAATGCAAATGCTTTTGCCTTCAATTTGTAGAAACGTTAGGAGTGGTCAGAGGTATTCCACTGCAGTTCACGGAGGATGAGTTAAAAAATTATATTATAACCGATTGCAAGGTAGTAACAGTAACGCGGATTACTAAAAGGGATCCTGTTAACAAAGAAAAGTTTATACAGACATACGCAGTGAAAATTGTATTTGAAGGGAGCGAACTCCCAGAAACGATTGACATATTCTTTGTCAAATTTAAAGTTGTACATTATACACCGAAGATAAGGCAGTGTTATGACTGTGGTAGGCTGGGACATACCAGTAAGGAGTGCAAGTGAAGAAAAAGGTGTATCCTATGTGGTAAAGAAGAGGGATGTGGAAGAGAATGTAAAGAACAGAACAGGTGCATTTTATGTGGTAGCGTAGAACACTATGCCCTGAATCGCAAGTTCTTGAGATTATGACGGTTAAAAAGATTTCAAAAGTTGAGGCGTTAGATACATATCATAGTGCAATCAACAATAACAACAGATTCTAGATGAAGGAAGCTTCCCTCCTTTGCCAAACAATAGCACTGAACGTATTAACAATGATCGGATAGTCAATAAACGGCTAGTAACAAGAAAGTATAGCAGTGTTTTAAAAAACGAAACAGATAGAGGTTATAATCAAACAATCAGAAAGGTAGAGGTGCCATGATACGAAAAACTTAACTGGTCAAAAGTTTCAGAAATTGAAAATTTGTTATCGCTTTTAGTGGATAAATCCCAAATAGACAGCAAAGATTCCATTGTACAACTTATAGGTAATTTGTGCCAAGAGCAGGTTAGCAAAAGGCTAAGGACATATCAAAATCATAACCGTAATGATGATCTCAATGAAAGTGCTCCAATATAATGTTCAAAGTTTAAAGGCTAATAAAAGCCACATGTAACCACAATTTAATAGGATTCAATATGATTAAAAAAACTAGGGCTGATGGCTATGGAGGGGTAGCTATTGGCCTTAGAAAAGATATCAGGTTTACCAAAGTAAAATATCAAACAAGTCAGAACATTCTAATAGCGAGAACAACAAATTTACAAAATAATGTTATAATATGTACAGCCTATTTTCCAACAAAGTTAAATAATCAGATATTTGAGGCTGAAGTAAGTCGACTTATACTTCACCTGCAAAAATTTAAAAACGTTATAGTCCTTGGGGACTTCAATGAAAGGTCACGGAAGTGGGGAGTTGTGCGTGATACCACGAAAGGAAGGCACTTATGTAAGGTGACGGAAAGTGCTAATTTTAGGTTCGGCTACGTATCTCTGTGCTACTCACAATAGTGAATCTGTTTTGGACTTAGCATTCACTAACATGACGACGGCGCCCACCTTCAAATGTCATCATGGCTATCTAGGGGACAGCACCCATAGACCAATAATTATAGAAATACCAAACAGTAAACCACAAGATTTATTTATATCCAAAAACAAACTGAAAGAATGCCTTAGCACAATGCGAGAGTTAGTGCTACCTTTGATTTGAGCAGCAAAGGGTATACCCCGAAGGCCTGGTGGGATAAGGATACAGAAAGACAGTTTAGAATCTTGTTAGCAAAAAGGAAGAAATCCCGTCACACAGGAGATGTGCAGGACATTGAGGAGGCTCTAAAAGAAACCGACAATTGGAAAAATGTGGTAAATATGGCTAAAAAGAAAACTTTCAAAGGAAGATTGTAGACATCAACTGCAACCCGAACACCAAAGAGGCATGGCGCTTCGTAAACAATGTGAATAACTCATATAAAGGTAACATAAACCTCTGGGCAGGGGAGGATAATGTAAGATATCTTGGAATGCTTAAGCAACAAGTTACACAGGGATCAAATAGTAGTATAATGCCTAGTATGGGGCACATTATTGCATCAGTTGATGAGGTTAAATTTGGTTTCAGAAATTTCCACCCCTATTAAATAAAGAGAAGTCCACGGCCGGTGGTATGGATACAATTACCTTTAAAATGCTAAAGAATCTAGCAGTGGATACAAAGCAAGGGCTGTAACCATCTCTCGTTGAACACTTTATGAATAACAATGTGAAACCTGAATGGAGGGAAATAAAATTAATCTCCATCCCTAAGGCAGGTAAAGATTTAGAGGATTTCCAGAATTACAGACCGATCTCACTGTTGTCAGTTATTGTTAAAAGCCTAAATATGATGATTAAATATGAATTAGAAATCTATAGGAGTTTTGCCTACAGGAAAAATCGATCTGCCACTATGTGCTTAAATGAGGCTTTACATTATACTGCAGGCTTGAAAAAGAACAAAGAAAGGGTGTTTGTGTACATACTTGATATTTCCAATGCGTATAATTGTGTAAACTTGAAGCTACTATACAGGAGTTTAGTACGAAACAAAGTTCATACGAGCATTGGCAATTGGATTTACAACCTTTTTTGGGGTAGGACTCTTTATCTAGGTAAAGGCACGATACAAATTGAGAATGGTCTTCCTCAGGGAAGCTGTTTATCACCTATGCTATTCAATATATACGAGTATATGGCCAAATTACATGAAATCAACGATACAAACACAGTAATGCCGATGATATAGCAATAATCTGTCATGCGAAATCTGAAAAACAACTCTTAAAAGAAAAGTTACCGAGATAAAACAAAGCTGTAATGAAATCAATCTTGACCTGAATGCCGAAAAAACGACCTTTATGTATATGAGTACTGCCAAGAACGGTTTTGATGTGCGGATAAATGGGGACGCCATACAACAAGTTGACAAAGTGAAATGGCTTGGAAGGATGGTCAGTGCCAATTCATCGGTTAAAGAACATGTACAAAGTATAAAAAATAACACACTTCGTGCAAAAAATCTTATTACTAAACTAACTACCATTAAGGCCGGACTAGCCCCGAAAAACAATAGTATGGTCAAATCCAGTTATAGCCAGGTATAAAAACAATTTAAACACATTTTGACAGAATTAGCACGTGTACGG
The DNA here is from genome assembly GCA_949987695.1 of Merzomyia westermanni. Taxonomy (NCBI): domain Eukaryota; kingdom Metazoa; phylum Arthropoda; class Insecta; order Diptera; family Tephritidae; genus Merzomyia; species Merzomyia westermanni. The sequence continues at coordinate 128,872,846 of OX465288.1, read as the reverse complement.
GCTTTCAGAAGCATAGTAATATAAAATGCATTCTTTCAGAACTCAGAAGGTCGAAAAAGGAGTACAGCACAGAACATTTAAAATCTATTTACTACGAAAAGATAGACAAAATTAGAAACCAAAGTTACTATGCTCTTGCTACAGAAGCATCAGTTAGTTCATGTAAAACAGGATGTGCGGTGTACGATATTGCAAGCAGGGTATCGTATCTTTACACTATAAATGAGGTTTTTATACCTAGTAGTGCTACGCACACAAGGTACTCGTATATTAACTTTATAGTCCAACTAGCAAACCCGGCGAACTTCGTTTCGCCATCAGATGGGTTCGTTTTTTTTTTTAATATTTCGTTTGGGGATTAAAAGATGACAATTTTTTGTTTGTTTTATATTTGAAAAGGATAAATTTTATTTCATTTCACAACAGTAATGAATTCATTATGATTACAAAAGGAAGCGTAATTTAGTTGAATTTCTATAAGTAAAAAAATGAAAGTGATTCCAAAGTAAATACTGAATCGAAGCGTTATACGTGTCCGCAAATTATCCGTCTCATTGAAGTGCTCTTTGGTAAAAGGAAGATCAGTCGGACTCATTGGTATTCGAGGAATACATACATTTTCACCCGCGTACTTTCCGTTAATAATGGTTGCGTCAATCAAATTCGGCATAAGTTTCACCGCAAGTCGAGTACCGTTGCAAAGTCGCGGTGGATTCAAATTACGCAATATCATAATAACTGAACCAACTTTGAGTTGCAAGTTATGTGGTGGAAATCCTGGTAACACCAGAGAGTTCAAAAACTCCGTTGGATAATTTACTACATCATCGGGATTTGTTATGGAATCAACGGATTTGTATGTCACCAAATTGCCAGCGATTTTTGATTGAATGGTGAAATTTGTTATGGTTTACTTTCAATTGATAGTCATTGTTACTTGGTTCAATGCGGTTGGTTGGGTGACAGCTTTGATTCACCTTCCGGTTTGACGTTTAGCTACGGGAAAGTGCGTGATTTTTGTTGAAGTGGCAGCACCAAATGGTTCAATCCGTTCATAGCAAGCATTTGAAGGTAACGACCAATCAGAATGTTCCACCTGGCAATAATCACGCCACGTCAACGGGCCAACGGAACTTTTCCATTGCGCAGTCGCGTTAAGTGAATAATTTTGGGCATAGCAGCGTCACCGGCATTCGACCAATTCAAAAAGTATACATGATTTGAACCGAGCGGTCGTGCGCGTGTAAAAAGAAAAAAAAATGTTAGTAGCATTTCGCGAAAAAGTTGTTTAAAATAAGTGATTGCGTTGTTGTTCTTCTGTATATGTATATGTGTGTACATACAGAAGTATAAATTTAATTATTTCCACGGTAAAAGAAATCGTGTTACGCGTGTGAATATACTGTACAGCTAACCTACAGCGTTTACACATAGGCTTACTATTGTGAAGTACCGAAATATTAATATATTTAATAATAGACTGAGTCCGATTTTAACAATTATATCCCATACCAGATGAATCGGCAATTCTGTACGACGGCACGTGCTGCTGATGTGCGTCCGAGAGTCTCGGGGGATGTATCGGGCGACGGGTTTTGACCTTCATGTCGATGGTCCGGGGGCGGAAGTTCTATATTTTGTGTCTGTTTAGAGATATTGGCAATCCAAGTTGAAAATTTTTCGTCATTTTCATGTGGTTGTTGTAATCACAGATTAGGGTGTACCAAAAAGTGCAAAAAGCGTGTCCTCCTCAAAAATATTGTGGACCGCGTAGCCGGGGGTTGGACCGGCTAAGGGTTATTCTTTTGAAAGGCGGCCAAAGGTCGCCTACGCGAAAAGGTGTTGTGCACATAAATACCTTGGATGAAGCCGCCTATTTGGGATCGAACCCAGCGCATTTTGAGTTTTTGCTGATAGCTTTCCACCGAGACAATTTATTTGATTCCCGCCTTCGGATTGTTGGTACGGAGGTCGGAACGCGTCGATTGATGCCTTTCCCGAGAGTTTTGAACGTATATTGGCGGTTGAATGCTGTCGTATAGAATTGCCATTGAATCTGAAAATTGTTAGCATTCGGCCTAAAACCTATAGAACAGTGATTTCACAGACATGCGGAAACGTATTTTAAATATTAAACCAAACCAAAAACTTTTGGCTTTTACAGATAATTGCAAAAAGAAAACAGAAGAATAAATATAAACGCAAATTTAAAGTGCGTGCGTAAACAAAATTAACAAACAAAAAAAAAAAAATCTTCAAAAAGAATATAAAAGCAAACTAAAGCTACAAAATTAAACTACAAAACCACCACAAAAATAACAACTTGGCGATAATAAATAGCTAAAACAAACAAACCAACAAACAGAAGTTCACAATACAACAGTCAAAGAAATCACAACAACAACCACATCATTAGCAGCAGTAGCAGCAGCCACAACAACATTCCTGGATATCCAGCAACAACAACAGCGGGGGCCGCCTTCACATAGGCCCACCGCCATAAACCGCAACAACAACAACGCGCACCAGGGCGCACGACGACAACCAGCAGTAACATCAGCGAGGGCCGCCGTAATATAGGCCCGCCGCACTAGCAGCAGCAACAACAACACCAGCAGTGACAACAGCGGGGGCCGCCATAATATAGGCCCGCCGCCCTATACAATGACCAGCAACCACCAACAGAGACAACAACCATAGTAGCGCCCTACTAACGGCCTACTACAACCACCGGGTGAGACCAAACCGCTGTAGTAGTTAGTTTTCTTTTTTTCGTTATACATAACAAAATTCCCAAAGCTCATTGTTTTGAAACTTAAATAGATAAATAGAGTATATATATTTTTTTTGTACAAAACTAAATGCAGGAGAAAACCTTGGGAGGGGGGAAAAACTTAAATATATAAAAGAAACTAAATTAGTTAGGTTAAGGCTAAGCGAAACAAAGTTGGCTACGCGAAAGTAAAAATGAACAGCGTAGGGTATAAAATCAAAAAAAAAAAAAAATCACAGAAAAAAAAACCCATACTAAATAACCATTAAACAAAATAAAATAATTAATAATAAATATGATATATTTAAAATAATGCTAATGAAATAAATGCATATTTAAAATAAGTAAAATATTTAAGACAATGCTAACATAACAAGAATCTAGGTTTTATTTATAAATAATAACAAAATAATAAAATGGGATTATATATCCATAATAATACAACTAATGGCCACAATTAACTGTATAATGTTTATAAAATAACATAAATACCGAAGAGGAAAATACATAAATAAATAAATAATAACTAAAATATGAAATAGTATTAAAACCAAACTTATCTTATTGATACCCTGTAGATTTTGTAATTTTAGTTATGTAGCTCGAAGCACCTTTTCATTTAAATAAAACTTTGGATTTTCAAAATCTTTTTTTTGCGCTTGCGTTGCTTAGAGTTCTGTAATAAACTCCAGCTAATATCTACTTGGCTAGGCTAAATTTCAATTGTTTACCGTAACCTAATTTAAGAGAATGATTTATAAATAAATTCTTTGTAATATAATGGGAATGGTGATGTTCATTTTCATTTAGAAGGCATATAGGATTTTAGGTAAGGGGCCATCGGGATTGGTTTGGTGCACCGATGGCCATGGATGAGGGTGGGCCAGCACCAGGGCGTCGCAACAACACCTGCGGCGCCCCCTTATAATGTTCGGCCTCTTTTTTTTTTTAATTTTTTTCTTTTGCAGCAGGGTAACCGGTCATTTCCGGTTCGTTTAAAATTTCAGGGTTTTTGTTTTGTTAATTTAAATTTATCTGTTTTTTTTCTTATCTTCCGTTCGTTATTTCAGTTTTAATTTCGTTTCTATTTTCGATTATTTTTTGAATTTTGATTTTCATTTTAAATATTTTGGTTGCCCGTTTCTCTTGAATTTATTTGATTTTTCGGTTTTTTTATTTGAGTTTGAAATTTGAATGTCAACGGTCTGTCCGTGGCATCCGGGTTTAACCGGATGTTGTTTTTATAGTCGTTTTGCGCGGTTTTTTTTGCGTTTTCCCCCGCGTTTTAAAAGGCATGATTTGACCTTTTTCTGATTATGGCGCAGGACGGTAAGGTTGGCAAGAGCCCACCCCAGCCGACAATGACTAGCCACTGTGCACCATTGATATCATGCCGACCGCCTTCCTTACTGCTCCAATTTGTTGCGATACCATAACAAATTCAGTGCGTGTACATCATTATTCTTTGCGGACAGAATTGTTCGTTGACTTAACCAAGCATAATTCTAATAATTGTCACTAATGTTTGGGAAAACATTTTCAATAAGAGCTGATTGAGAGTCTACAAATCGGCAAAAGTCTTTGGTAAGAGTAATTAATCCAGTTGTCGCATCAACTGGGACTTTTCCATTTCCAACAGCTAAAAATTGTTTTGAAAATTGTGCAACACTTTGATCATTTTGAAGTTGAGCTCTCATATTAGTGGTTAACGATAATGTTATTCCACAAAGGTGATGTCTTCAGGCAAGCATTCAATTCATCTGCAGGCGTTCCACGAGGAATTACTGGCAACGTCTGCCTGAAATCGCCTGCCAACAATATCATCAAGCCGCCAAAGATGTTGTTATTTCGCCGAAGATCCTTCAGTGTAAAGTTAAGTGCTTCAAGTGATTTCTTATTTGTCCTTGTGCACTCATCCCAAACAATGAGCTTGCATTGCATCAACAATTTTCCCATTGCACTGGATCGGGAAATATTGCATGCTGAAGTATTAACTATGTTTAAATTGAGTGGCAACTTAAGCGCAGAATGTGCAGTACGGCCGCCATCTAGAAGAGTCGCCGCAATTCCAGATGATGCTAACGCCAAAGCTATGTCACAACTTGATCGAACAGTGGCCAAAATCAATGAAAGTAGAAATGTTTTCCCTGTTCATTGCGCTTAGATTTTTGTTCGTGGATACGCCTGAATATGCAAAATTAAATGGATTGTTAATGGAACCCAATAATAGCAATAATTAGTGTGTTAATATTGTACCTGTAATTGGATTGACCATCTTCAACATGATGTCGTATCCGTCTTGCCCTTGCCAATAAAGGATTGGATATTGTAACGCATGTGTCTCGTTTACATGATGCATGATTTAGTTTGATCGCCAACAATAATTGCAGCAACATCATCAACGGTGAGTGCATTGAATCTTTGCACATGTTCACCTGTTGGGGTACGATCCGCTCTTATGACAAATTTGTGCGTATCCGATGGCATTCGTTACAATGCTGTTTTGAACATATTAACCACAGCGTTATTATCGTAGAAAAATGCTTGCAACTGTTCAATAATTCGTCTCTTTAACTGTTGTGTTCCCTGTATATTGCATCGCACATTCAGCCGATCCACCATCGACGAAATGAAATATATTTGCAGAAATTGATGCGGTTCATTTGATGTTGGCACCATTGAACCATGCAAATGATATATTTGTCCTTGTATCTGCAAACAATCATTTGTTGAAGAATAGTGTGACTTCTGATCGTGTGATGGTGTAGTGTATGGTGTATGTGTAGTTGTTATTTATTGCAATTGATTGTGTTGGTGTGAGTGATTGGTTGTGTGTGTTGTATCTTCTACCTTGCAAGTCGGCATGAAGCCGCCTTCTCGAATGATATTAGCTCCAAATGAAGTCATGCGAAAGCAGTTATTGTATTCAAGGATATGGTGAAGAAAATGGTTGGAATCAGGATCACTTCCATCGAACAATGCTTTCAGTGGCTGTGGTGGTGTAAGTAATGGCTCCAGTTTGACTTTTCCACTTGCGCAGCACAATCCATCCGTTTCTCTTTTGAACTTTAACGTATTGCAACATCGGAATGCAGTCGTCATTGGTCCAATATCTAAATTTTCATCATCACTGTAGTTCGTAGTGGGATCATACAAGGTGGCGCAAAAGTAAGCTTCCGATGTTCAGCATATCGGTTGTGGCACGTGCAGTGTGTGCTGTTGCACCGTCTTGTTGGAACCACATATTTTCCAATCCCAATTCATCAAGTTGCGGCAAAAAGAACTCGTTGATCATTGCTCTGTAGCGCTCACCATTCACAGTAACCGTTTGGCCCCGACCGATTATTGGTCAAATAAATAGTCAGCAATATTCCGCGTTCTGGAGCAGTGTAGCGTAACATTGTTTATTAACGTGTATTTCGCATGTGTTTACTACACAAATGTCAAAACAGAACTGACTTTAGGGGCCAATCGCAAAATTTATAGCATTTTCTGATAGGAGGATTACTTTTGCGCAGTAACCGTTTTTCACCGACCGATTATTGGTCAAATAAATAGTCAGCAATATTCCGCGTTCTGGAGCAGTGTAGCGTAACATTGTTTATTAACGTGTATTTCGCATGTGTTTACTACACAAATGTCAAAACAGAACTGACTTTAGGGGCCAATCGCAAAATTTATAGCATTTTCTGATAGGAGGATTACTTTTGCGCCACCTTGTATATTCTTTTTTGATTTTCATACCTTTCATAAACATTAAGGGCCGCTTTCATAAAAGCCGGTAACTGCTAACCGGAGTTTAGTTGACGTATTTTGTACGGTTAGCTGTCAAATTAATCGCCGATTAGGCTTAACCGGCCTTTATGAAAGTGGCCCTAAATGTATGTAAGTATGAGAAGAAGAAGAGAAAAGTTCACTAAAATGATCAGCACGATGAGCGGAGTCGATTTAGCCATGTCCGTCTCTCCGTCCGTCTGTCTGTCTGTCCGTCTAGTCTCTCAGTTTTACAAAAGAATGCTGAAACTCGTGGTTTGCTTTCGCCATTTTATAATATACTAGCAAACCCGGTAGACGTTGTTTTGACGTTTTGATACATAGAACACATCTATATATAAAGTGTCATTAACTTGAACCAAATAAACTCCTAACTATACCGAACTGCAGCTTTTCCAAAAGCTATATACAGACTGTGTCGTGCCCAGCGAACTCCTGAACCTATCGTGAAAGTTCAAGAGCAAAACAAAACACAAAATATGTGGGCTTGGCACCGCCCACTTTTGAAAAATTGTGTAGATATTGACTAATTCATTAATTTAGACCAAAAAAGTTCGGAGTTATGACGAATTGAAACTTTATATAGACTGGGGGCGTAGCTCCGCCTACTTTTGCAAAACTATATATTGTCTATGCTGTACCCAGTGAACCCAAGTGCATATTGTGAAAATTTCATAAAGATCGGTTGAGTTCTTTGGCGCCTATGAAAGACACCCTTTTTTATATCTATTTTTGTTACGCACACAAGGTAAATTACTTCATTCGGCATAAACGAATCGAGATATATATTTATTAATTATATCAGAACGTTCAGGATGAAAAGCAAATATCCGGGAAAGTAGTTAACACCCCACTGCAAAAGCTAAGTTGCATATCTTTTTTGATTTTCATACCTTTCATGAACATGAAATGTCTGTACGTATGCGAAGAAAAAGAGATAGTCCCATCAAAAAGTATACTGAAATGATCAGGAGGTTGAGCTGAGTCGATGTAGCCATGTCCGTCTCTCGATACGTCTATCTGTCTGTCCGTCTGTCTATTTGAGCGGAAATACGAACTGAAAGTATTAAAGTATAGCTGCGTAAATTGGGATGACATAATAGATCACCACTAGGTATATAATGTTCGGTTCCACCCGAACTTAGACTTCCTTACTTGTTTCATCTACCTTTGGTGAGTTGGTTGCAATCTATAAAGCGGTGATACTAGCAGTGAAATATAAACAAAAGAAGGTAACAATCCTTACAGATAGCTTAGGTGCTGTTAACAGTCTCAATGTTGAAAATACAAACAATTATTTAGTTTCAGAAATACCCAATACGCTATGGGAGTCAGAAATGGAAAAGTCGAGTTTATATGGGTACCAACTCATGTAGGCATTAGTTTTAATGAAAGGGTGGATGAGGCAGCTAAAAATGCAATTGAAGTTGGACACATTGTAAGCTTTGACCTTACACCCAGGAAAGCTATTTAACTAGTTAATAGGAAGTTATGGGCCGAATCTGTGGAAGAATTCAAGTCAAATGTCCCAATATAGATACACGTTTAATATACATAATCGCTAAAAAGGAAAAAAGCTTTGGTTCAAAAGAAAAAAAAACACGTTCGACCCATATGATACAAAGCTACTTAACAGACTGATAGTTAGGGACACTAATTTCGATACGATACGATACCATATCGATACTTTTGCCCTTCGATACCGATATTTTGTACTCGACACTTTTATAGCGATACTTTTTGGCATCGAGTATTTAGACCCCGGTATCGTATCGAATTTTTAGAAAAATGTGCTAATATACTGTGGCGATTATTCTCAAGCATGTACCATCCCTAAGTCAATAACACTCCCACCACTAGTTAACACAACCGAGATAACGATGGCTACGCTTATGCATGCAAGCGTATAACTAGGAAGAGGAAGATAGATGGCGCGAGTGTTTGCGAATACGATGCAAAGAGGAGATGCCAATAAATAACACCGACCCTTCCAGAACACGCAAAGCGAACAACCAAGAAAGTTCTCGGTGCGTAGGCAAGCACCCTGTTGGACTATATAAGGCGGTGACCAAGCAAGGCAGGTTGATCAGTTTATTTTCAAGCGTTCAATAGTGAGCTACTGTAAAGTTACCAAGCTCTTAAAATTGTTTTGCGTTTATTACTAGTAAATAAAACTAGCTATTACTTACATTATCTGTGCGTGTGTTTATTCGACTTTATAGTGATCGAACCCAGGACTGATAATCAAGGAATCATCGAATTCGTCGCAATACAATAGAAAGTACTAACAGATCAAAAACACTGCTCTGGTGGTTGTCCCTCTCTAACTTGTGCCGCGAATCGAAGGAAAATCAGCGCCAAAGTATCTACAGTCAATTTAGTCGGAATAGGCAGTCGCCTGCAAATTAAATAGTTGCCGCTGATTGATGATCATTACAACATGTACTGATTTTGTTTTGCCTTTATACTACGCAGAAAAAAAGGAAAGGGAAATAAAACGGGACGTTTTTTCTATACTGAATTGAATGGGATGCATACTCCAAAAATTATGAAAAACTCCGACAATTTTGATGGAAATTCATTTTAAACTATAATTTACATTTTTCGTATTTAATTTCAACCTATATATTTGGAGAAACCTATCATTTTAAATTATTTCACTGAAACCAAAATTTGTGAACATGGCGAAAAAACTTATTCTGTCTAGTGTATATAGATTCAAGCCATTGTAAACAGAACCTTAAGTTACATATCTGTATGTATAATTTTATTCATTATAAATAAACATGACAATATGTATGAACATATAAATTATTTTTTTTATCGTTAGGATATCTAGAATTCCAGAGTAAGCGACAACTTTCAATTAGAACATAACCTACCTATCTTAAGGTAAAAATTTTGCATTGCGTTATTGAACTGCTTGTTATCAGTATTGTGGCGATTATTCTCAAGCATGTACCATCCCTAACTCAATAACACTCCCACCACTAGTTAAACACAACAAAGATAACGATGGCTACGCTTATGCATGCAAGCATGTACCAAGCAAGAGGAAGAGAGGTCGCGCGAGTGTTTGCGAATACGATGCAAAAAGGAGATGCCAAGAAATAACACCGATCCTCCGAGAACACGAAGAGCGAATAACCAAGAAAGTTCTCGGTGCGTATTCAAGTACCCTGTTGGACTATATAAGGCGGTGCCCAAGCAAGGCAGGTTGATCAGTTTATTTTCAAGTGTTGTTCAGTGAACTACTGTGAAGTAACCAAACTCGGTAATTTGTATTGCGTTTATTACTAGTAAATAAAACTAGCTATTATTTACAATATCTGTGCGTGTGTTTATTTGACTTTATAGTGATCGAACCCAGGATTGATAATCAAGGAATCATCGAATTCGTCACAATTGGTGTCAGAAGCGGTATTGTTGAATAAATACCAGTGATTTCAAGGATAAAAAGGCGAAGCTGAATGAATTAAAGATTCAGCAACTCAAAAATGAGTTGGAACAAAGCGGACTAAAAACTACAGTCAATAAATCAGAGTTACAGTCACGATTGCGAGAGGCTATGGAAGCAGAAGGAATCAACGTTGATGATCATGTTTTTCATCTTGTGGAGGAGGCATCGACAAAAATGGAAGAAAAAAAGGAGTATCCGAATCCAGTAGCAACCGTGGACACAAACATGATATTGGCTGTATTAACTCAGATGTCGACTAAAATGGAAGAACAAGAGACGCGTATTACATCTCGAATGGCATCTCAGCTGGAAGAACAGAAAACTTGCATGGTATCTCAACTGGAATACCAGGACACACGTATTACATGTCAACTAGACGAACAGAAGGCATACATGAGATCTCAAATGGAAGGCCAGAAGGCATATATCTGTTCGCAGTTGGAAGCACAGGAGGCTAGGGTGTCATCTAAACTAGAAGTCCAAGATGCGAAAATTGCACAGCTGCAGGATAAAATCGATGCTGAGGTAGATGCATTGAGAGGTCGTATACAGGAATTGCAACTAAATCGTCCATCTGCTTTAGCGAATACTCCCAAGGTAAAATCACCTTCCTTTGCTGGTTCTGTTCCATTCCAGGTATTTAAGCTGCAATTTGAGAAGACGGCTGCGGTGAATAATTGGTGCACTGAAGATAAAGTTGCAGCACTATTTGTGGCATTGAAGGGTCCTGCAGCCGAAATCTTACAGACGATTCCCGACGGTGAACGCAATAATTATGAAGCATTGATAGGTGCAGTTGAGAGGCGCTATGGTAGCGAACATCGAAAACAGATATACCAAATAGAGCTACAGAATCGCTTTCAGAAGGCTAATGAGACATTGCAGGAATTTGCATCAGATATCGAGAGGTTGGCCCATCTAGCAAACGCAGACGCACCCGTAGAATACACAGAAAGGGTAAAAATCCAAAGCTTTATAAATGGAATACGCGATGTGGAGACGAAGCGAGCCACATATGCAAATCCCAAGAGATCATTTGCTGAGACGGTATCGCATGCTCTGACGCAGGAAACAGCCTCGCTATTAAGTCAGCCGACGTACAAAGCTCACCGCGTGGAGGTAGAACGGCCAGACTGGGTAGACACAATTCTGGAAGCGTTGAACGGAGTACAGAAAAAAAGTAATGGTGCCATTAAATGCTTTAAGTGCGGAAAACCAGGTCACATAGCACGTTATTGCGGCACTGGCTCCAGTAACCCCAGCAATTCAAGTGGACGAAAACGCAAAGCTGAAGGAGATGAGCAAACCTCCCAACCAAATCAGTCGTTAAACTAAATCGAGCCAGCCCAAAAGGGGCGTGGACTGGCTCCCGCCACTGAAGGAAAGCTAGTAATGTTACTGTTGTTGCATATGTGCATCGCATTCCATAATTCGATATGATTTAGTCAACAAGAAGGTCAGACCAGTGCATGGAGCAAAGTTACGTACGGCCACTGGTGAGGACACCCATGTCCTAGGGGAAGTAACATGTGAAATCGCAATTGGGAACGTGGCCGTTCTACACAGTTTTATAGTAGCAGATATTGTTGACGAAATCATAGTAGGTGTGGACTTCTTAAGCGAGCAAGGCATCAAGATTGACATGCAAAACAGGATTATGAATTACCAGAACATGGATGTGCCATTAAATTTTGGTTACGAAAACAAATACGTTAGTAAGCGAGTGCTTGTGGAGGAGAGCCAACAAATTCCACCGAAGTCGGAAGCAATCATATGGGCAAAGATTGATAGAGATTATGGGACAAACAAATTGTGGGTTGTCGAGGCAGCAAACAAATCAAGGACGAAAATAATAGTAGGAAAAACCCTGGCCATGACAAAACAAGATGGACGTGTACCGGTAAGAGTACTTAATGAGTTCAAATCGCCGATTAAACTTTCCAAAGGAGCAATATTGGGACAATGCCAAGAGGTCGAGGTAGTTATCAATTGTGAACAGCTTCAGGAAAATGATTCTACCATCAAGATTAATCTTTCAGATGATATCACGTCGTGGACGGCAGGCCTCGAAAAAGATCATCAGGAAAAGGCAAAGGAACTTCTATCAAAGTGATCGAGCATATTTGACAAGGATGGTTCCAAACCAGGTCGGACCAAAGTTGTGAAGCATCAAATTGATACTGGTGATGCAAGGCCAATCCGCCAAGCTCCTCGTAGTATTCCATTGGCCAAACGCCAAGTAGTAAGAGAAATCATACAGGAAATGAGTGACAGCGGCGTGATGGAACCCTCAGCTAGTCCATGGAGCTCACCGGTAGTACTAGTAAAAAAGAAGGATGGAAAAATGAGGTTCTGTGTGGATTACCGGAAATTGAACGACGTTACGAAGAAGGACAGTTATCCATTGCCAAGAATCGACGATACACAATGGATTTGAAAAGCGGCTACTGGCAAGTGGAGGTAAAGGATGAAGATAAAGAAAAGACGGCCCTCAGCTTTGGAGAAGGGATTTGGCAATTTACGGTAATGCCCTTCGGGCTATGCAATGCTCCACCTACTTTTGAGAGACTCATGGACCAGATACTAAAAGGATTGCACTGGCAAACATGTTTGGTGTACCTCGACGACATTGGGAAAAATCTTTGAGGAACACCTAAAGAACTTGGAGGAAGTTGTCCAACGAATAGCTGGTGCTGGTCTGAAACTAAGTCCCAAGAAGTGTTACTTGTTTAAAAAGGAAGTAAGTTATTTGGGTCACAAGGTAACTACGGAGGGAATCTGCACTGCTAAGGAAAAGATCGAAGCCGTAAAGGATTGGCCAAGAATGAGATATTTGCATGAGTTACGGAGCTTCCTGGGCTGTGCACGTATTATCGCCGATTTGCACCGAATTTTTCCAGCGTAGCTAGTATTCTCCATGACCTTACCAGGAAGAATATGACATTTGAATGGAAGAAGGAACAAGAGGTGGCTTTTCAAACATTGAAGGAACAACTATGCACTGCCCCGATGTTAGCATATCCAATTCTATGTTAAAAGTTTATTCTGGATACAGATGCGAGTGGTTATGCTATAGGAGGTGTTTTATCCCAGATTGTTGATGGACAGGAGAAGGTAGTTGCAAACTATAGCCGAACAATTGGGAAGCCTGAAAGGTACTATTGTGTAACCCGGAGGGAACTGTTGGCATTGGTAGAGTGCGTTAAGCATTTCTACAAGTACCTCTATGGGCAGCGATTCTACGTCAGGACAACCCACGCAGCGTTGAAATGGCTCTTACAGTTCCGTAATCCGGAAGGTCAATTGGCACGGTGGATAGAGCGACTGCAAAGTTATGACTTTTCCATAGAGCATCGCAAAGGTAGAACCCACGGAAATGCTGATGCAATGTCAAGAAGACCATGTAACTTGGAATGTAAGCATTGTTCGAAAGCTGAGGCCAAGGAAGACACTATAGATGTGCGACTCATGACTATCACATCTACGGACAACTGGAACATGGATCAATTAAGGAGGTGTCAGCATGAAGATCCAGATATTACACATGTAATGCAAGGAATCGAACGAAACGGGCGACCATCGAGAGAGGAGATGTCAGCAGAAAGTCCTGTTTCCAAGTCATATTGGGCACAGTGGAATAGTTTGCAATTAGAATCCGGTTGTTTGCATCGAATATGGGCAAGTGAGGATGGTCAATGCGTTCGAAAGCTGATAGTCGTCCCAAGGAAGAAAATCCCTGATATACTCAATGAATTATATAACGGTCCAAGCGGAGGTCATCTTGGAGTCACCAAGACCTTGGAGAAAGTCAAGCAAAGATTCTATTGGGTTGGTTGCCGACAATCGGTCGCGGAGTGGATTGCCAACTGTGAAGTATGCATCAAAGGGAAAGGACCGAAATCAAGGAGCCATGGCCAAATGAAACAGTATAACTCAGGTGCGCCATTTGAGAGGATATCCATGGATGTAGCTGGTCCATTTCCTACTAGCAAACTCGGAAACAAATATGTACTGGTAGTTATGGACTATTTCAGCAAATGGCCAGAAGTGTACCCTATTAAAAATCAGGAGGCAGAAACCATAGCAGAAGTGTTTACCAACAAGTGGGTAGCTAGGTTTGGTGCACCGATGGAGATACATTTTGACCAAGGCAGAAATTTCGAATCAGCTGTGTTCCAGGAAATGTGCAAGACATTGGGCATTCGGAAAACTCGAACAACTGCCCTACATCCTCAGTCAGATGGCATGGTGGAACGATTCAATAGAACCTTGGAAGAGCACCTGAGGAAAGTAGTGGATAGGTTCCAGAAAGATTGGGATACTCACATCTCCTTATTCCTAATGGCATATCGCTCTGCAGTACAAAGGTAATTTTCGGGAATGATCTTCGATTGCCAGCTGACTTGAAGTTTGGGATAAACGCTGATGCAGGAGTAAATGCTCGGAAATCTACCAGCGTATTGGAAGAAGAAATGAGAGAAATTCACGACCTTGTGAGACAACGGACTAAGATCATGAGCGATAAGATGAAGGCCAGGTACGACAAAGCAATAAATTCGGAAGGTTTTATAGAAGGAGATTCAGTGCTGCTATACAACCCACAGCGTAGGAAAGGTTTGTCCCCAAACCTACAATGTAACTGGGAAGGCCCATACAAAGTCATAAAACGGATCAACGATGTGGTATATCGCATAAAAACTATGGGAAAACCAAGGAATAAGATTAAGGTGGTCCATTTAGAAAGGCTAGCTGCGTTTAGTTCGGGCAAGGTGTCTGATCGGGACGATCAGACTTAGGTGGAGGGCAGTGTGGCGCTTATTCTCAAGCATGTACCATCCCTAACTCAATAACACTCCCACCACTAGTTAAACACAACAGAGATAACGATGCAAGCATGTACCAAGCAAGAGGAAGAGAGATCACGCGAGTGTTTGCGAATACGATGCAAAGAGGAGATGCCAATAAATAACACCGATGCTTAGCCGAGTACCCTGTCGGACTATATAAGGCAGTGACCAAGCAAGGCAGGTTGATCAGTTTATTTTCAAGTGTTGTTCAGTGAACTACTGCGAAGTTACCAAACTCTTAAATTTGTATTGCGTTTATGACTAGTAAATAAAACTAGCTATTAGTTATAATATCTGCGCGTGTGTTTATTTGACTTTATAGTGATCGAACCCAGGATTGATAATCAAGGAATCATCGAACTCGTCACAGTATATTTAAAATCGATACTTTCAGTATCGAGTGGTTTTGTGTCGATACTATCGGATACCCTATTGTGACGAATTCGATGATTCCTTGATTATCAATCCTGGGTTCAATCACTATAAAGTCGAATAAATACACGCACAGATAATGTAAGTAATAGCTAGTTTTATTTACTAGTAATAAACGCAAAACAATTTTAAGAGTTTGATAACTTTACAGTAGTTCACTATTGAACGCTTGAAAATAAACTGATCCGTCTGCCTTGCTTGGTCACTGCCTTATATAGTCCGACAGGGTGCTTGCCTACGCACCGAGAACTTTCTTGGTTGTTCGCTTTTCTTGTTCTGGAAGGGTCGGTGTTATTTATTGGCATCTCCTCTTTGCACCGTATTCGCAAACATTCGCGCCATCTCTCTCCCTCTTCCTAGTTACACGCTTGCATGCATAAGCGTAGCCATCGTTATCTCAGTTGTGTGTTAACTAGTGGTGGGAGTGTTATTGAGTTAGGGATGGTACATTCTTGAGAATAATCGCCACACTGCCCTCCACCTAAGTCTGATCGTCCCGATCAGACACATTTCCCAAACCAAACGCTGCTAGACGCTCAATGGTTGGCACTGCTTTACCAAACCTCATTTCCTCCAGTGATTGAAACTCCGACATCAATCCTCTCCTGCAGAGATTCTCACAATGCATTGCAGTGTCAAATATTCCAACCATTTTGTCCGTTCTTAATCCCGAATGGATTTGTGCCTTCACTTTCGTTCCCAGTGGTACCCGGCAAACATTCCTGCAGCTCGTTTCTTCAGGATTCCGTTCCGTTCTCTCATGCCCATTGCACTGGTTCACATTATCCACTAAGTTGCGTTGCTTCCTCGGAACATGACCACCAGATGTTCGTCTTTTATCCTCAGCACACTCTGCACACTTAGTAATCCATTTCCTCACAGTTTGTTTGCAACCGATCCAATAGAACCGCCGCTTTACCTCTTGCAGCGTTTTCTTTATTCCCATGTGCCTTCCATCTGGGCAACTATGCGACGCTTTGATAACATCTGGAATTCTTGCCTTGGGAACAACAATAAGTGCTCGATGATTCCGGCCATCTTCACTTTCCCATATCCGATGCAAACACCCAGATATTAGCTTCAAATTACTCCATTGTGTCCAGTATGCTTTTGCGATGCGACTCTCTCTAATCATCTCTCCTCTTCTTGGCTGTTTGTTTTCCTTTATTCCTTTCAACACACGTGCCAAATCTGGATCTTCCTCCTGGCCTTGCCGAATCTTCTTCAGGAGGCACCTGTCCATGAAAGCCTTTGGTCGAGGAGCTACCGGTGCTCTACGAGGCTTCTGTTGCTTCATCTTCAAGATCACTCCCTTGGTGGTATAGCCACTATTGTGTCCAAAGACCAGAGGAACTTCTTGGCCGTTGTAAGTCATAACCCTGTTCCTTACGTTGATGTGAATGTCTCTCTCAGCCAAGAAGTCAACGCCAATGATGACTTCGTCGACAATATTCGCTACCAATAAGTTGTGATAAGTAGCTACATTCCCAATCACAATCTTACATGTCACCTCTCCCAGGACTTGCTTGCTTTCACCAGTTACTGTCCACAATTTAGCTTTCCGCAATAGTCTCACCTTCCCGCTGACCAAGTCACTTCGAATGATGGAATGTGATGCACCCGTATCCACAGTCAGCAAGCGCTCTTTCCCGTCCACGTAGCCTTCAACAGTAACATTACTCGCTTTCCGTTCGAGTTGTGACACAGAGATTATAGGGCATTCATCTTGCTCATCTTCTCCAGCTTTGCGTTTACTTCCACTTAAATTGCCAGGATTACTGGAGCCAGTGCCGCAATAACGTGCTGTGTGACCTGGTTTTCCGCACTTAAAGCATTTAATGGCACCATCACTTTTTTTCTGTACTCCGTTCAACGCTTCCAAAATTTTGTCTACCCAAGCCGGAGTGTCCACTTCTACGCGATGAGCCTTGTATGTAGGTTTACTCAAAAGCGAGGCTGTTTCCTGCGTCAGAGCATGCGATACCGTTTCAGCGAATGTCCTTTTGGGGTTTGCATATGTGGCCCGCTTCGTCTCCACATCGCGTATTCCATTTATGAAACACTGGATTTTTACCCTCTCCGTATACTCTACAGGTGCGTCCGCATTTGCTAGATGGGCTAACCTCTCGATATCCGATGCAAATTCCTGCAATGTCTCATTAGCCTTCTGACAGCGATTCTGTAGCTCTATTTGGTATATCTGTTTTCGATGTTCGCAACCATAGAATCTCTCAACTGCACCCATCAATGCTTCATAATTATTGCGTTCACCGTCTGGAATCGTCTGTAAGATTTCGGCTGCAGGACCCTTCAATGCCACGAACAGTGCAGCAACTTTGTCTTCAGTTCCCCAATTATTCACCGCTGCCGTCTTCTCAAACTGTAGCTTAAATACCTGGAAAGGGACAGAACCATCAAATGACGGGGATTTTACCTTGGGAGTATTCGCTGAAGCAGATGGACGGTTCAGTTGCAACTCCTGGATACGGCCCCTTAACGCATCTACATCGGCCTCAATTTTGTCTTGCCGTTCTCTGAATACCTATTGCACTTCAGTAATTTTTGCGTCTTGCATTCTTAGCTGTGATGCCATTCGTTCTTCCTGTGCCTCCAGCTGCAATGCAATTCTCGACGACAAGCGAGCCTCCTGTTCCTCTAGTTGAGCTGAAATTTGAGATGCCATGCAAGTCTTCTGTTCTTCCAGCTGAGATGCCATGCAAGTTTTCTGTTCTTCGAGCTGAGATGCCATGCAAGTTTTCTGTTCTTCCATTTTAGTCGACATCTGAGTTAATACAGCCAATATCATGTTTGTGTCGACGGTTGCTACTGGATTCGGAGACTCCTTTTTTTCTTCCATTTTTGTCGGTGCCTCCTCCACAAGATGAAAAACATGATCATCAACGTCGATTCCTTCTGCTTCCATAGCCTCTCGCAATCGTGACTGTAACTCTGATTTATTTCCTGTAGTGTTCAGTCCCCGTTGTTCCAACTCATTTTTGAGTTGCTGAATCTTTAATTCATTCAGCTTCGCCATGTCCTTGTTATCCTTAAATTCACTGGTATTTATTCAACAATACCGCTTCTGACACCAATTGTGACGAATTCGATGATTCCTTGATTATCAATCCTGGGTTCGATCACTATAAAGTCGAATAAACACACGCACAGATAATGTAAGTAATAGCTAGTTTTATTTACTAGTAATAAACGCAAAACAATTTTAAGAGTTTGATAACTTTACAGTAGTTCACTATTGAACGCTTGAAAATAAACTGATCCGTCTGCCTTGCTTGGTCACTGCCTTATATAGCCCGACAGGGTGCTTGCCTACGCACCGAGAACTTTCTTGGTTGTTCGCTTTTCTTGTTCTGGAAGGGTCGGTGTTATTTATTGGCATCTCCTCTTTGCACCGTATTCGCAAACATTCGCGCCATCTCTCTTCCTCTTCCTAGTTACACGCTTGCATGCATAAGCGTAGCCATCGTTATCTCAGTTGTGTGTTAACTAGTGGTGGGAGTGTTATTGAGTTAGGGATGGTACATTCTTGAGAATAATCGGCACACTATACTTGTACAGCGATACTTCAAATGAGTACAGCATCTATACTTTACATTCGATACCGTGTCCCTACTAAGGCCCGGTTTTTCAGTACAGGTTCAACTCAATTTGTCAGTTAAACTAAGTTTAAACTTGTTACGCAGTTAATCAGTCAGTGATGCAGAAACTAGCAAAATCCCAACTATTACAATACTGAGGAGAAGAAATGGCGTTGAATATGTAAACAAATGTCATCTGTTGCCGTATCTAGTAAAAAATCGGCCTTAAACTCTCACTGAAAAACCGTTATGCAGTTTAATTGGAGTTTAAATTTATGCCGAGTTGGAGCAAACTTAGTTTAAACTGAGCTTAACCAAGGCCTGAAAAACCGGGCCTAAAAAACTTGGATATACGTACGGCAAGACTTACAAAAATTCAGATACAACATGTTTAGCCACTGTGACACCCCAACATTTAATTTTTTAATGTAGCAGATACAACGTCTTTAGGGGCACTACCATTTTCGAAAAATTCAACAATTTAAAAGATCTCTTTTTAAGCAAAAACTACAAATACTATGAAGACCTCATAGTTTTTTTACACAATGCAAACATTGCTAAATCACTATACAAAAATTAAAAAAAAAAAAATTATTTCAACCATTAAATTAATTGTATAAGTATTCAGGCATAAATGAAACCTTTTAGTACAACGAACAATGTACCTTGTAGATTTTAGTATTTAATCAGTACTTGTACAAAAGTTTTGTCTAACAACAGTGTTTTATTTTCCTTTTTTTATTATATTGGATTTCTAACTCATTTAAAGGTAATACTTTACATCCAACGTCAACTGTAAAAACTGTACTAAAAATGTTGATATTGGTACCTAGAGACGCGTTTCGGTCCCAGGAACCCTAATCCGGTGGGGGAAACCCAATATTTTAGTAGTTTGCAAGATATTTGCAAGCAAAGTTAACAATTTTCTGTCATTTCTATGTGGTTGTTGTAGACGCAGATATAGAGTGTGCCGAAAATTGCAGAAATGTGTTCTGCGCAAAAATACTGGGGATCGCGTAGCCGGTGTTGGCCGGCTAAGGGTTATTTTTTTGAAGCGCGGCCGAAGGCCACCTACGCAGAAAGGTGTTCTGCACATAAATACCTTAGATCAAGCCCCCTATTTGTGAACGGACCCGAGTCATTTTTTGGTTTTTTGCCAATAACTTTTAAATTACTAAAAGTAATGGGCTTCCCCCACCGATTTAGAGTTACTGGGACCGAAACGCGTCTCTGCAGTTTTTACAGTTGACGTTGGATGTAAAGTATTACCGGTAATTGTTTCCTTTAGGAGACAACTGCTAAAACTCGTCCGAAATTATCCGGAAAGGTATCAAGAGACGCGTTTTGACCTCGGTAACAATAATCCGGAAGAGGATTTTCGAGTTTTTGTTTCAGTGAAGAGATATTTGCAATCAAAGTTGACAATTTTCTGTCATTTTCATGTGGTTGTTGTAATGACAGATTAGGGTGTACGAAAAAGTGTGTTCTGCGCAGAAATACTGAGGGCCGCTTAGCCGGTGTTGGACCGGCTAAGGGTTATTTTTTTGAAGCGCGGCCGAGGGCCGCCTACGCAGAAAAGTGTTCTGCACATAAATAAAAATCGGGCATCAGATTTGCAGCATCAATATGAAAAATCTGATGCATAGAAAAACAATCAGCTATCGTTTGACATCGGCGCCCGCTACACAGTCAGTAAATATCACAATATTTGGATCACGATAAATACTGATGGATTGATGGATCGCAAACTGACACTACACGTTCAGTACTTATCGTCAGTACTTTCGTAATTTTTATGCTAAGCGGTTCGAAAAGAATGGAGCAAGAGTATTTTCATCTGGATCGCGGATTTCTGGATTTGTGTCCGTTCTACCAAAATATAGGTAGTATTGACGGATCGCGGATTTCTGGATTTCTAAACATCTTGCGATATTTTTCGCGATCCGTCAATATTTGACGATAGACGTTCAATAAATATCGTGATCCAAAAATATTGTGGCGATTATTCTCAAGCATGTACCATCCCTAACTCAATAACACTCCCACCACTAGTTAAACCACAACAGAGATAACGATGGCTACGCTTATGCATGCAAGCGTGTAACTAGGAAGAGGAAGAGAGATGGCGCGAGTGTTTGCGAATACGATGCAAAGAGGAGATTCCAATAAATAACACCGACCCTTCCAGAACACGAAAAGCGAATAACCAAGAAAGTTCTCGGTGCGTAGGCAGGTGCCCTGTTGGACTATATAAGGCGGTGACCAAGCAAGGCAGGTTGATCAGTTTATTTTCAAGCGTTCAATAGTGAACTACTGCGAAGTTACCAACCTTTTAAATTTGTATTGCGTTTATTACTAGTAAATAAAACTAGCTATTACTTACAATATCTGTGCGTGTGTTTATTCGACTTTATAGTGATCGAACCCAGGATTGATAATCAAGGAATCATCGAATTCGTCACAATTGGTGTCAGAAGCGGTATTGTTGAATAAATACCAGTGAATTTAAGGATAACAAGGACATGGCGAAGCTGAATGAATTAAAGATTCAGCAACTCAAAAATGAGTTGGAACAACGGGGACTGAACACTACAGGCAATAAATCAGAGTTACAGTCACGATTGCGAGAGGCTATGGAAGCAGAAGGAATCGACGTTGATGATCATGTTTTTCATCTTGTGGAGGAGGCACCGACAAAAATGGAAGAAAGAAAGGAGTCTCCGAATCCAGTAGCAACCGTCGACACAAACATGATATTGGCTGTATTAACTCAGATGTCGACTAAAATGGAAGAACAGAAAACTTACATGGCATCTCAGTTGGAAGAACAGAAGACGTGCATGGCATCTCAGATTTCAGCTCAACTAGATGAAACGAAGGCATACATGAGATCTCAAATGGAAGAACAGAAGGCATATATCTCATCGCAGTTGGAAGAACAGGAATCAAAGGTGTCATCGGAACTAGAAGTGCAAGATGCAAAAATTGCACAATTGCAGGATAAAATCGATGCTGAGGTTGATGCATTGAGAGGTCGTATCCAGGAATTTCAACTAAATCGTCCATCTGCTTTAGCGAATACGCCCAAGGTAAAATCACCTTCCTTTGATGGTTCTGTTCCATTCCAGGTATTTAAGCTGCAATTTGAGAAGACGGCTGCGGTGAATAATTGGTGCACTGAAGATAAAGTTGCAGCACTATTCGTGGCATTGAAGGGACCTGCAGCAGAAATCTTACAGACTATTCCCGAGTCCGAAAGGAACAGTTATGATGCATTGATGGGTGCGGTTGAGAGACGCTATGGTAGCGAACATCGAAAGCAGATATACCAAATAGAGCTACAGAATCGATCCCAGAAACCTAATGAGACTTTGCAGGAATTTGCATCGGACATCGAGAGGTTGGCCCATCTAGCAAATGCGGACGCACCCGTGGAGTACACTGAGAGGGTTAAAATCCAAAGTTTTATAAATGGAATACGCGATGTAGAGACGAAGCGGGCCACATATGCAAACCCCAAACGGACATTCTCTGAAACGGTATCGCATGCTCTGACGCAGGAAACAGCTTCGCTTTTGAGTAAACCTGCATACAAGGCTCATCGCGTAGAAGTGGACACTCCGGCTTGGGTAGACAAAATGTTGGAAGCGTTGAACGGAGTACAGAAAAAAAGGGATGGTGCCATTAAATGCTTTAAGTGCGGAAAATCAGGTCACATAGCACGTTATTGCGGCACTGGCTCCAGTAACCCCAGCAATTTAAGTGGACGTAAACGCAAAACTGGAGAGGATGAGCAAGATGAATGTCCCATAATCTCTGTGTCACAACTCGAACGGAAAGCGAGTAATGTTACTGTTGAAGGCTACGTGGACGGGAAAGAGCGCTTGCTGACTGTGGATACGGGTGCATCACATTCCATCATTCGAAGTGACTTGGTCAGCGGGAAGGTGAGACTATTGCGGAAAGCTAAATTGTGGACAGTAACTGGTGAAAGCAAGCAAGTCCTGGGAGAGGTGACATGTAAGATTGTGATTGGGAATGTAGCTACTTATCACAACTTATTGGTAGCGAATATTGTCGACGAAGTCATCATTGGCGTTGACTTCTTGGCTGAGAGAGACATTCACATCAACGTAAGGAACAGGGTTATGACTTACAACGGCCAAGAAGTTCCTCTGGTCTTTGGACACAATAGTGGCTATACCACCAAGGGAGTGATCTTGAAGATGAAGCAACAGAAGCCTCGTAGAGCACCGGTAGCTCCTCGACCAAAGGCTTTCATGGACAGGTGCCTCCTGAAGAAGATTCGGCAAGGCCAGGAGGAAGATCCAGATTTGGCACGTGTGTTGAAAGGAATAAAGGAAAACAAACAGCCAAGAAGAGGAGAGATGATTAGAGAGAGTCGCATCGCAAAAGCATACTGGACACAATGGAGTAATTTGAAGCTAATATCTGGGTGTTTGCATCGGATATGGGAAAGTGAAGATGGCCGGAATCATCGAGCACTTATTGTTGTTCCCAAGGCAAGAATTCCAGATGTTATCAAAGCGTCGCATAGTTGCCCAGATGGAAGGCACATGGGAATAAAGAAAACGCTGCAAGAGGTAAAGCGGCGGTTCTATTGGATCGGTTGCAAACAAACTGTGAGGAAATGGATTACTAAGTGTGCAGAGTGTGCTGAGGATAAAAGACGAACATCTGGTGGTCATGTTCCGAGGAAGCAACGCAACTTAGTGGATAATGTGAACCAGTGCAATGGGCATGAGAGAACGGAACGGAATCCTGAAGAAACGAGTTGCAGGAATGTTTGCCGGGTACCATTGGGAACGAAAGTGAAGGCACAAATCTATTCGAGATTAAGAACGGACAAAGTGGTTGGAATATGTGACACTGCAATGCATTGTGGGAATTTTTGCAGGAGAGGATTTATGTCGGAGTTTCAATCCCCGGAGGAAATGAGGTTTAGTAAAGCAGTGCCAACCATTGAGCGTCTAGCAGCGTTTGGTTTGGGAAATGTGTCTGATCGGGACGATCAGACTTAGGTGGAGGGCAGTGTGGCGATTATTCTCAAGCATGTACCATCCCTAACTCAATAACACTCCCACCACTAGTTAAACCACAACAGAGATAACGATGGCTACGCTTATGCATGCAAGCGTGTAACTAGGAAGAGGAAGAGAGATGGCGCGAGTGTTTGCGAATACGATGCAAAGAGGAGATTCCAATAAATAACACCGACCCTTCCAGAACACGAAAAGCGAATAACCAAGAAAGTTCTCGGTGCGTAGGCAGGTGCCCTGTTGGACTATATAAGGCGGTGACCAAGCAAGGCAGGTTGATCAGTTTATTTTCAAGCGTTCAATAGTGAACTACTGCGAAGTTACTAACCTTTTAAATTTGTATTGCGTTTATTACTAGTAAATAAAACTAGCTATTACTTACAATATCTGTGCGTGTGTTTATTCGACTTTATAGTGATCGAACCCAGGATTGATAATCAAGGAATCATCGAAATCGTCACAATATTGTCAATAAGTATTGCACGTGTAGCATTGGCCTATCACGATATTTGGACCACGATAAATACTGATGGATTGATGGATCGCAAGCTGACGCTACACGTTCAGTACTTATCGTCAGTACTTTCGTAGTTTTCATGCTAAACAGTTCGTAAAGAATGGAGCCAGAAAATACAAAACGGGCGTGTTTAGCTATATTAATAGCTTTTTTCAATAATCCGAAAGCGGAGTGTTTTTGTCGTTACAACAACAACAACAACAACAAATTACCGTTTGACGTCGGTGAATTCTTATGTCAAAATGCACATGTGAGAGGGAACGCGCAAAAACGATTCGCCTATTTTCTAAGCTTTTGACATAAGGTGTGGATGAGGAAAAAGAAGACGCTATGTCATTTGAAGCGACCATATAAATTATTTGATCATGCCAATACCCACAATTTCACACCGTGCTGTCTAGGGAAACAGAATCAACTCATGATTTAATGATTTATATGGTTGACGCAAACGGCCAACAACACGAAATTACCGTTTAACGTCGGTGAATTCTTATGTCAAAATGCACATGTGAGAGGGAACGCGCAAAAACGATTCGCCTATTTTCTAAGCTTTTGACATAATTTGTGGATGAGGAAGAAGAAGACGGTATGTCATTTGAAGCGACCATATAAATTATTTGATCATGAATCAACTCTAGTCCATTTTTAGCTGCATGTGACAGCTACAAAGCTCAAAAAGCTTAGTTGCCACAAAATGGCCAGTACTAATGCATATTTACATCAAATTAAAGAACTAATAAGCGCTTGTTTTGTTCCGCCATTGAAAGAAGATTTAGGTGAAACGCATCTAGTAAGTGAGCAATTTGATAACTATAGACAATCATTGGAAATACAGCTTCCAATACTTTTCGATCTGCTTCAACAAAATAAGCAATACATCTTTGAATACAAAGAAGATGAAGCCAATAAGGTAAGCTATGAATGAAACAAACAGTATCTATAAGAAGAATTGAACAATCCATTTTGAAATAGAATTTGGCAAATCTTTTAGTTTTACTGTGTGAGATAGCTGCACCTAACACCATTTATCGGTTATCAAATGACAGCCTTCAAAGAAATGTACATCGAATCCTGAAAGAACGAATGCCTATAGATAATACGGCAGTGGAAATGCTAGTA
Organism: Merzomyia westermanni; assembly: GCA_949987695.1. NCBI lineage: Eukaryota > Metazoa > Arthropoda > Insecta > Diptera > Tephritidae > Merzomyia > Merzomyia westermanni. Next base: position 128,847,268 of record OX465288.1, on the reverse strand, counting down.
TTATCTTCGTACAAAGAAAAAGTTGGAAAAACTGCATGGAAAAAACAATTAGGGTCATTGCATGGTTTCCTACAATTCCTACAGGTAGATTAAGAATTGAATTTATCAACGTCAACAATATTAATATTTTGTATTTGTAAGGAGCAATTCTCCGGCGGAACACTTCCCCATCATTGGATTAATTTTTGCTTATCAGTCAGCCTAACAATACGTGATAGCCACGAGCCTGCTTGTAAAAGAATTGGAATATTAATTTTTAATTTGATTTTAAATTCTGGTGTAAGTCTAAGTAATAGTATCCACCTTGGATTCGAAACTGTGCGAGCCTTACTATGATTAAAACTTCTAAGCCTTATTGTGAAGACAAAACACTCCCGATAATTTAGGATACCGTTAGTGATGTTGTTGCAGCAGTAATTTGCTTCGCCTAGTCTGCACATCCATTCATGGACGTGACGGACTGAGCAGCATTCCCACAACAGCCGGTTCTACGTACCGGAATGACTCGGATTTTTACATCCGACCAAGGGCTGTTATTTCGACTCTACCCTGTCTAACCTGTCACCTTTTCCACTAATATTGTCATCCTCCGAGCAGCTCCTTGCAGCAGGGCTGCTCAAAACTCTCCTGCTCCGGGCTGGGGTCGAATCCAACCCGGGTCCAGTAGAATGGATCTGCTGCGTCTGCTGGAAGAAGATTTACGTTAAACGTTCACACTCCGTCCAATGCAATTCTTGTAAAAGATGGTTGCACAAAACCAGGTGCTCCGGGCTAAATCCCTCCACACATAGGCCCTCAGTTTCTACAAAACTTTCGTGGCCCATTGCACTTCACGCCCTACGACGTCCCGTGGCCCACGACGATCCAGTATCGCACCGTCACAAGCTTTAGAAACAGTCTCCACGACTAATAGCACTAATAACGCCCAGCAAGTAGTGTGTAACACCCGCTGCCGCTCACGCCCACAGGCGCCAACACCTCACACAGCCGCTCACAGCTACTTTCTACGTAGCACTTCTCTTTTAGATGTGAGCAATGCTGAGCGACAGCCGACCCCCCTCCCACTTTCAACTTCCCCTTCTTCCAGCACTAGCACAAATGTAAGCCAAAGCCACCAACTCCTGGTCCCTTACACCTTGTGCTCTGTTTGTCGGCTGAGACTATATACACCTGCGACATCAGTCAAATGCAATTCTTGCCTTGGCCTGTGTCACCTGCTTATATGTTCTCAACTTGGAAACAGGAACCTATGGACTGATACGTACGTTGCACCATGTTGTCGAGCTACGCAACCTACAACGTCGACCGATTCGCCATCTTCTGGTGTCTCGGATCCCTCGTCTTCTAGAGTGCGACGCAGTGTGCGACCCAGCCTGCTTCCACCAAGGCATACGCACCAGTCCCTGACTCCCAGCGTGAATATATCTCCCCCTTCGCACTTTCGCGTCCTACAGCTAAACTGCAACGGCCTAACCGGGAAAGTTAGTGAAATAGTGAGCTTCATGAAGCGACAGAATAATGACGTGCAACTCGATGGTTGATCTACGGATATGATGCCTCTCACCTCTCATTACCCATCTCTCCTTCCTTACGGAAGGAGGGGTGACATGACCTAGAGGGTTCCACTGGTCATAAATCGCTACCACGACAGTCGGGCAGTACCGCAAGGGAGTACCGGAGCGTACCGGATTCATATCCGGCCAAGGACTGTCAGTTCGACAGCACTCCCCAAAACCTTCGGGGAGTGTTTTTGTCGTTACAACAACAACAACAACAACAAGCGACAGAATATCAAGATCGCCGCCATTCAGGAGACGAAGTTAAACGCCCGATCAAATCTTCGGACTTGTGACGGCTATAACATCCACCGACGTGATCGAGAGAGGACTTGGGGGCGGACTCGCCTTCATCACTCACCAATCCGTGCAATATCGTCCATTTGAACCCGGCGTCGACCCGAGGGACAACCTCCTGGAACGTCAAGGAATGGTTGTCCGGACAGGCGACGTCGACCTTGAAATCATTAACATTTATATACCTCCTGCCACCTGCTGTCCGAGAGATTACCACCCTGACATCACTGCGTTACTCAGAGGCGATAATCGTGTAATCCTCGGAGACTTCAACGCACACCAGGATCTGTGGCACCCAAGCCTACAGGCCGATAGCAGGGGTCAGGAATTGGCTGAACAAATAGACGATTCGACGTTTTGCACTGTGAACGGGGACGCCCCCACGAGAGTTGCGGTAAATTGTTCCAGTTCGCCAGACCTCTCAATCGATCGCCCCAATGACTTCGTTACTTCTGAGAGGCGGACCTTCACTAACTTCAGTAAAGCTGATTGGGTTGGTTTTCTCAATTTCACTGTACGAGAAGGGGAAAAAGCGTTTCGCATGGTCATAGCTTCAGCCTCCAATCAATATATTCCGTCAGGTAGAATTAAGGAGATACGTCCGTACTTCCCCGCAGAGGCAGCGGCCCTGGCTAATGAACGTGACCACGTGCGACGCTTGAACCCTACGGATCCTCAAATTCAAGATCTCAATGCGGAAATCAGGAAATCAGACGGCTAGTTGATCAACAAAAACGCGCCAAATGGGAGGAGCACCTAAGGTCCTGTAACCTCTCTGCTGGTGTTGGCAAATTATGGTGCACTGTTAAATCCTTGTCTAATCCGACCAAACCGAACGACAAAATATCCATCACCTTTGGTGATAAGGTACAGTCGAAACCGAAGAGATGCGCGAGCGCTTTCTGCCGACAATTTATACTGCATCCTCCGGTTGACAAGGAAATTAGGCGCCATCAGGGAAGCGCACAAACGCAGAAACAACCAAGCGCCCATTGCCGTCACCATCACAGAGGTTCGGAGGTCCAAAAACTCCAAATCTATTGGCCCAGACGGTATATCCATGCTGATGCTAAAACATCTCGGTGATGAGGGAGTAAGGTACCTAACAGCCGTCTTCAATCTGTCCATGCCCACCTTTGTCATTCCAGAAAGATGGAAACAGGCAAAGGTGGTGCCACTACTAAAGCCCGGCAAGCCGGCCAACGTGGGGGTATCGACCGATATCACTCCTCTCGCCAGTAGTGAAGACCCTGGAGACGGTCTTGCTCCCTTATTATACCGCTAACCTGCGATTAGCCGAACATCAGCATGGATTCCGTAAAATGCATAGCACTACCACCGCGCTAAACGCCATCACCACACAGATAGGTGTCGGTCTCAACCAATCTCGCCCAAATGACAGGACCGTGCTAGTTGCGCTTGATCTGTCGAAAGCTTTCGACACGGTTAATCACGCACAACTCATTAACGACCTAGAAGATTCAAACCTTCCCCCCTGTCTAAAGCGTTGGACCGCCAACTATCTGAGTGGCCGGCAGGCATCGGTGGAATTTAGAGACGAAAGATCAAAACCACGTATAATTAAGCAGGGGGTGTCACAGGGTGGTGTCCTATCCCCGCTTCTGTTTAATTATTACATATCGAGGCTCCCTTCCCCACCAGAAGGCATCTCGATCGTTGATGAGCTCTGCTCGAGAATTAATTCTTACCTTCCAACCCTTTCCAGTTTCTTCGCTGCACGGAACCTGGCATTGTCACCGACCAAATCCTGGGCACCCTATTTTCGACGTGGACAGCGCAGGCGAACATGGAATTAGACGCCTACGTCGACGGCATTAAGCTTCCGACAGTCACACACCCCAAAATCTTAGGGGTCACGTTTGATAACATGTTCGAATACGGTGCTCATGTAGCCGCGATGTGGTTTGTAAACAATTTAAGTGTCATAAACTGACAGGCCTGCAACTACCTCCTGTGTGTGCCTGATAGGCCAGGTGACCATATAAGCGAGGTTAGCTCAGAAGCTGCTCTCCGATGTTGTTTGGTGGTTGTTCCCCAGGCACTGCCAACCACTGCCTTGAGGATTTTGGTGCGGTTTTGTAATTTGTTTGCAATCTCTGTTGAATTACCATCTGGGTAATTGGTTTTGAGCTTTTAAACTTGGGAAAACGTCTGGTAATGGGCCCATGGCTGCTTTTACGTTGATAAGCTTCAGTGATGGCTCTTGATTTCACCTTGGCCACCGAGGGATGCAGAGGGTGAAAGGACCTAGATGGTTCCAGGTTGACATTTTAAATCTTTCCCACGACAGTCGGGCTAGGACCTCAAAGTCCTAGTACGGAAGCGTACCGGATCCATATCTGGCAAAGGACTGTCAAAATCGACCACATGTCCAAACCCTTCGGGGAGTTCGTTTGTCGCTACACAAACAAGCAATCGGGTAGACGTTGCTCAGTCCTGGTCTATTAGAATTAAATAAATTCCTTCACTTATGTGTCTACATATATTTATAGGACTTTTTATATGTGCAAGAACAAAATATACACAGCGTTATATACGATTCAGCATACAAAGATCTTGACTTCACGGACTCTATAGAGTTAGCAACAGAAATTTGGAAATGCTTATACAAAGGCTTGGACTTTTTTAAGCAGTTGGATAGCTCCAATGTAACTATAAATTTTACTGTTCATAATAATTTAATTAAATTTATATATTTGATATAGTGGAGCCATTTGGATGATCTAATGGAGAAGGGGGTCAAAAATGTGACAATGGCACCGAATAATCAGATATCGGTATGCAATTTACAATATGTCACAAAATGTGGGTTATATTTTGCAATAAATCATGGTGAGATTGAAGCTCATTGCAACGCAAATTTGAACAAACCACTTGAGTTAAGACAATGTCAAAATACTTGCGCTACAAACAATTCATATACAATATTTCGTTGGGCGAAAAATGTTTTACATATGTTTATTGACAATGCGTATAAGCTAATGCAGGATAAAGTTATATCAATTGAATTCTTGAGGGTTAGTAATACTAACTTATTATGATTGTTGACCGGAAATCTGAATTTCATTATTCTATTGGGGTATTACATTTTATCAATCAACTCTGTTCTTTTTCAGGAAATGCGGAAGTGTTATTTGGTCTTCATTACTCCGATTCAATTGGAAATAATACGCCCACACTTAATACCGTTTCTTGAGAAATTTTCAACTGTTTTGATGCAAACCATAGTTACACATAATTTTGATCAAGACATCATTAAAGTAAGCCTACAAAATCGACGTGCCATAAGAAAACAACAACCAGAATTGGTTGTCGGACGAAAACTTCTGGTTTGTTGCTGACGAAGAGTAGAAATTTCGTTTTGTGACGAGCGAAAACTAGCACTTCCGTCTCTTGATGCAGGAGGTATTTTTCAAAAAATTTGTTCCATAGCCAGATTTTTGTTTATTGATGTGAGTAATATGGAATCTTATGTTTAGCTCTGAGGGTTAGAATATGGCCGACGTAGGTAGGTATAACCTTGTTTGTAAATGGATGCGCCGACTAAGGCGAAGTACTGCTAAACATTCCCACAACAGCCGGTTCTATCGCACCGGAATGACCCGGGTTTTTTCACCCGGCCAAGGGCTGTTATTTCAGTGTAACCCTGTCCAATCAGGGGCAGGGCGAAGCACTGTTAACAACAACAACAACAAGTACTGCTAAAATAATAATTCCAAAAATTGTTCAAAGTTACCAAGTTGGTTTTTATGTCTTTGTAGGTCGTTATGGGTCGATCGCATTTGTAAAAGATTCACGAAAATAATAGTCAGAAAATATTCGTAATAATAACAAAGAAAAGTGCAAATTTTCGTCCGCCACAAAAGCAAGGAGTAAGAAATTTGAAAGTGCTAATTTACGTGTGGCACGTTGATATGTTCGTTTTTAAATATGTACATACGTATGAAAATATTAAATAAAAAAATATTGGTTCATTTGCAGTTAGTTTCGTCTATTCTGGAAACATTCAAGTATCAGTTGCAACAATCCCCTAACTGGCGAAAATACGCAGACTACTATAAAATGTACACAGCTCTTGGTCAGCTGCTAGAACAACGTATCTTTTTACAAAATAAATAAACCGATTTTAATTTATTGTAAACGTTTAAGAAATAAAATAAGTAATTTGTTAAACAAAAAGAAACTAAATGTACAAATACGTGTATGGAGATAATAAGACAGGCCTCAAAATAAAGTATCCTTCGTTGTTTCCGTCTAAAAAAATAGGATTTTTACATTTGTCACTCATATACGCATATGTAATTACCTCATGTGGGACATCTTCATAATTACACTGCTCAATCACACACTCAGCGACTAGTCCCTGTAATTTTTTTTGAATGCTTCGCGCTATGTAATTTGGATGCTCGCTATGATCTTCAGCAGCTGAGTCGCTGGCGAGTGATGCGTCTTCGCCATTAGCTGTTTCTTCGGTTTCATAGCATGTATAGAGCTCCTTGTTGTGAAATTCAGAGCCAGAATCTATAAAATAAATATAAAAAAACGCTTATAAAACCTGCGTTTGCAATTGGACCATTGATAACGTAGTCAAATTCTTTATCTTATTAAAAGGGAAAAAGTGTCAAGGTATCAAAAATTTTCTTTGGAAATACTGCATGTTTACTTCAAAAGGAGTCAGAAATTCTGTGGCAATAAAAAGGAAAAGCCAAACTTAAGATTGGTCATAAACGAGATAATATAAACGAGATAAACTATTGTCTTTTCCGTGCTAGGATCTATAATCAGATAGAATTTCACTATATCTGTATTACATACATATACGAGGTGTGTTCAAAAAGTATCGCGAATTTTGTGTTTTTTCAAAAATTATTTATTTATTCATGAATATCTATTTTGTCCCCTTCAAAGTAATCCCCATGAGATATTATACACTTGTGCCAACGGTTTTTCCAATCTTCGAAGCACTTCAAAAAATCATTTTTTTGTATCTTGTTCAGCTCCTCCTTCGATGCCGTCTTTATCTCGTCAAGAGAAGCGTAACGTCGTCCGTTCATGGGCCTCTTCAGTTTAGGGAACAAGAAAAAGTCACAGGGGGCCAGATCTGGGGAATACGGTGGCTGCGGCATCATTAGTGTGTTGTTTTTGGCCAAAAAGTTGCGCACAAGCAACGATGCGTGAGCAGGGGCGTTATCGTGGTGCAAAAGCCAATTTTTGTTCTTCTTTGCACATCTTCTCGGCCTTCTGAGAACATTTTGTACCACCGATAAACGTTGCTTCGGTCCAAGGTAGCTTCTCCGTATGCCACAGTCAACATTCGGAATGCATCCGCGCACTTAATTTCGTTTTTCACACAAAATTTGATACAGGTTCTTTGATCCATTTTTTGAATAGGTAAAAATCGAAGACGATCCAAAACACGTGCAAGCAAAGCAGCTGTCAACAATTAACTGAACATTCGAAATGGCCGAGCTTGTCGGCATAAGTGAGAGACATGAGTACCAACATAACGCCACAAAAAATTCGAAATTCGAATATACGCAACCAGCGAAAATTCAAAATTCGCGATACGTTTTGAACACACCTCGTACACCACAATTTCAACTTTCAAAACGCTCTACTGAAAAATTCAAAAAAATTACTTTGGTAGTTTTCCCTTATTGCCACATTAAGTATAAACGACAGCGGACTCGATTGTTTTGCAGAATGCGCCTTAACATATGCTACAAGTTTATGATATTATTTAATACTTAAAATGTAACCGACGGAAGTTTGTTGTCGGTGTTCAGTCATGATAAGAAAGAGTTTAATCTGTTACGACTCCAGATCGAAGTTGGGCCAGTGTGACACTTGCCTGGATGTTGTGAACCGGAATCTCTTCATATTGATTACTGAGATGTATCCTTACTCTGAAGGAAGGCGGAGGTTCTGTTAACAGCTTGCAAAAATTTACCAAGAATTGCCCGCTTAGCTCTTTTGTTGTTTGTTGTTTTTAGCGAAAAAACACTCCCCGCTCAGCACTTCATTTGGCTCGCTGAATAAATTTTTTCTGACAAGGTTTTACATGGTGGAGATACACTCGGAGCGTTGCCGGCCACATGTTATCAAACGTTGCTTCTAAAGTTTTGTGGTGGTGGATAGTCGATAGCTTGATTTGTAGGAAATGACTGAGAAGCCTTCTGGCTGTAGAGAGAGCTTTAAGATGTAATAATTAAACTGAAGCGGGGCAGTTATATTCTGCACATCTATGCAAGACCCTACTTCAAGTTATTTTTCAAACAGGTCTTATTCCAAAACTTGTTCAAAGAACTGTATTTAAAGAACAGTATTTTTTAAGCCCTGCGGATTACGGTGTGAAAATATGACCGTGGTAGGTATGCCTGTCGTAATAAGCAACTACAATACCCAAAGGTAATGACCTACAACTTGATGGTTGATCTGCGGTTATGATGCCGCTCACCTGTCATTGCCAACCTTCTCCCTAAAGAAAGGGGGAGGTGAGATGACCAAGAAGGTTCCAATGGTCATACCAAATCGCTCCCGCGACAGTCGGGCAAGTACAGCAAAGGAGTATCGGCGTGTACCGGGTTCATATCCGGCAAAGGAATGTCACTTTCGACAAGACCTCGCCCCCCAAACCTTCGCGGAGTGTTTTTGTCGCTAAAAACAAGAACGGACAAAAATCTGTATAAACAGTGAGTCGCGCGTACCAAAAAAAAGAAATTTTGTTTGGAGAGGTTCACTTTTTAACCATATTGAAATTTATGCTGCCAGCCGGAACACCCGAAATTTTGCGCATCCCAGAAAAGTCAATGCGGAAATTAAAAGGCTGGCAGATCACCATACATGGGAAAACACTTAAAGACCTACATTTTGTTGTGTAGGCGAGAAGATGCGCGAGGTCGTTTTGCAGCGAATCCATATTGCACCATTCTACATAGAGTTAGAGTAGGGAGAGCAGCAAGGGACATCGAAAGGAATGTAGACGTTATAGGTATTAGGACGAAAAATAGAGTAAGGAGAGGTATAGCTATGTGCATTGAAATTTGAAGGATTCATTGTAAATGAGATGGGTTGTCAGAGGCATTAAACCTTCAGTGCATAAGGAATACACATGTGCACAAGGCACGTATATTTTGTGTTTTAAAGTTTTTTACTAACCTTCCTCAGTTTCCATATCATTACTTTCAAGATTTGCCATTTCTTTAGCAAACATAGCATCTGCATTCTCTGTAAGAGACTCTACCAAATTGAGTCGATAACTATGCTTCTCTTCCTCAATTTCCAATTTAAGACGCTGCATTTCTTCCTGTAACTTTTTGCGTCGCTCCTCTAATTCTAACAATTTGGATTGCTCACTCTCCAATGTACGACATAGCTCTTTGAATGTATTATTCGCAATATCTACCAGAGATTGCGACTTGTCGTATAACGTTGAGTTGGATGTAGAAACTGCTTCCGAACTACTTCCATTCCCCTCAGTTTGAAATGTATTCAAGTCATTCGAGCTATCTCCATTGTGTGCCATTTTTCAAGAGTAATTAAATTGGTATTAGTTATTTGTAAATGTAATTAAAAATAGAGGCGCCTATCATAAAAGTATTTATTTTCAAAAATATGACGTGAGAACGGAAAATTTCGTTTGACACTCTTAGCTAGGGTAACTAACACTAAACTGAATTTTATTTGGGACAAATTCCGGATCAGATAGTATTGTTAAATTTATTTAACCTGTTTCTTCAGTTTAGTATTTGACTAAAATTTGTTTTTGAAGTTCGACTTTCTTTCTGAAACTTGTTTGTGTAGTTCAAAAAATCAACGAAATTCTAATTGTTTTGTAAGTCATTACAGCTATTTTAGAAGTTACCTAGTTTTTGCTTATTTTCTCGCGGTTGGTCAAACCGATTTTGCTCAATATAAAAAAATTATTTACACTCTTTGGTAGTGTTCAAAAGAGATGTATTCATTTCATTTCATTTATTAATTGACAAGACATTAGTACAATAAGATCTATGATCTTTTATAGTACAACCGTAGTATTAATATAATGAGGTACATTTGAGAACACATATAAGGGGTAAAACCAGTGCAAATAAAGACAAAAGCAGAAAAATTTAAATTTAAAGAAACAACAAATATAAACAATCATTAAAACAAAGACTTATAACAGATAATTACAATTTAAAACTAATATAAACTGGTTGGTAGATAGCGAAAGAACAGGCTTTAAGTGTATTTTAACTGAAATGGGTATAAAGAACATTTTTAAAGTTGCTTTTATTTAAACTACTGCGAATTAAAACTGGAATAGAGTTCCAAATGCGAATAGCATTTACAAAGAATAGCCGCCCGGAGGTTAAGTAATTATATCTTGGCATGATCATATCGCTAATCCGAAGAGACTTAGGGAAAACTAGTTTGTCATATAAATAGTTGGGCTCCTTGTACATAATGAGTCTACAAAAGAAGATAGAATTCCTGGCTTTCAAGTAATCGAAAATTTCGCAGCCTAATAAACGTGATCTCCAGTTAGATATATGGTCAAACTTGGCTAAGCCGAAAACATAACGTGTAACATGGTTAAATACTATATCAATTTTATGAAATACTACATGAAACAATAAAATACCTTGTGAATTGCCAAAGTTTTTTAAGTAAATTTGGTAAATGATTATGCCCGGATTGAAAATGGTATACATTTTGCCTTGGGCCTGACTAGATATTTCCTTTTAAAAGCAGGGGCCTGCCAAAGAAAGGATACGGAGGCCCTAGTCAGTTTGTTATTGCTTTTTAAGGCAGGGCCTGGGTAGTAATGTCTATCTAGACACTACGTTGTTTCCAAGGCAATGCTAATTTAAAAAAGGCACACGTTGTCTCTGAGGCAACATCGAATCCGGGCACCTTTGAGCTATTACAATCAATGAACTCTTTCCGGCAATTGAAAAACTCGAATTTAATGTCAAATAAATTTAATAATCGAGGAAAGACTAGGTAGGCTCAGGATTGAAAAAACTCCGCTGGCACAAGCTAGAAAAAACTAGGCAGGACCTTTATAGGTTTTATGCAGTCCTCTTAAGAAATGATTACTAATCGTTATGATTACCAGTTTGATTTATTACCTAGCTGAAATCAGTTGTACGCATGCAAAAAGCATGCATTCCGTATGAATGAAAAAGTATGTAAAGTGCGTAGCTTTCAAATTGAAAACATGTTTATTCACAAAGAAAATATGAATTCTGAATGAGTTCTTTGTATGCATGATATTGACGTGCTGTATCAGTCAAAAGTATTTTAGTTTGAAAATACACCTTACTGAGTTGTACACCACGTACGTAGTTGAGTATTCTTAGATTTTTCTTTATGTTCTTGAAAAAAATTATTGACATTTTTGAAATAAAAATAAGATGTATAAGGAAATATTCCATAATGGAGATTTCCTGAACATGTCTTCTGACATATGAATTAATGCATGCTAGTGACTAACTGCGTTTTGGCACAATTTTAACCCATCTACTTTAGGAATATATGATGTAGGAATAGGACAATTATTTATTTATCATGCAAAACCAATACCTTTTCATCAATGCATAATTGGTGTATCTGTACGTATATATCCTGTTTATATACTAGTGCTTTAGTATGCGTTCGGAGTTAATGCAGATACATCCATACAGAAGTAGTAAAAAAGTATGGATAGAGTATGCATGCTCCCTGAGAAACAATACGTGCGAAATGGAAATGAACGAGCATTTATACTGGCATGCATACGAAGCTCCAAATCATACCTGAAATACTTATGCATATATTTCCAACTGGGTAATTTTTGGAAAAGTCCACTATGAATATTTAAAAAAAATTTACATAAATTAAATATAATAAAAAACTTCAGAAAAATCAAAAACAATCAAAAATTTATTAGGTTTGCTTATTTACTTTTCAAATACTTTAAAAAAGAGTGTTGCTCTGAAATGAAGAGTAATTACATTAGAAGAGAAAATTTTTAAATTTAAAGGTGAATGAACAAAAATTGGTAAGCAAAATTAATATAAAAAATAACCACTTTATTTTTTTAATTAAGGAAATAACTTGAAAATGAAAAAAAAAATAAGATTCTGCAAGTGCAGTGCTCAGCTGCAAAACAGTTCAAAAAGCTCGTTTAGTCATGGTTCTTTACAAAATGGTAATCATAAATTAAAATTTTCGTTTTTTCATTATTAACCCAAACAAATCTCTTTGTTTAGTGATCTATAAAAAAGCTTTTAAACTTGACGACTACAATGAAGTTAAAATAAATAATACTGTTATAAAATTTGTGGACAGTGCAAAGAACTTAGAAATAATTTTTTATAGAACACTGTCATGGAAAACACATATCTTAAGTGCTATAGGAAAAGTATATGGAATGCTACGATCATTATGGACCATACAGTACTTCACCCCATTGAAAACGCGACTGCTTTTAGCAGAAACATTATTTTATGGATGTGAAATATATGCCAACTGTGATAGTATGTCCCGAAGAAAACTTAACGTCCCCTACAACAACATTGCCAGATACATTTATCGGATAAAACGCCATGAGCACATATCTGTATATTCCAAACAGATATGCCCAATAAATTTTAATGAACTTTTGAAGTTGAAATGCCGAACAGCCCTTCAAAAAGTCATAACCACTCAAGAGCCCGATTACCTTTTGGGACGAGTTCAGTTTAGTAAATCGCTTCGATCACTAAACTTGATTAGTGTTAGATATAGCTGCCTAGTAACCAAAAGTCAGTTTTTTGTGTTCGCTGTAAGCCTATGGAACGCTCTGCCACAGTATATTAAAATGGTCAGAAGCCCACTGCACTTTAAGAAGGAACTACTGCGATACTTTGCGAATTAAAATTGTTTTTCCTGCTTATCCCTTTTCCCTTCCCCTTATTATTGCTTCCTCTTTCCAACCTGTCTAAATATCTAGCACCCTACTATAATATTGATCTCTCTCTCTAAATTTCCTTCACTCTACGCTGTTTAATTATAATGTTAGTATTAAGTTCATTATTTTGTAAGCTTCAAACACTGTAAAATGATCTATTTGGTTACGCATTGAAGGTGCCCAGCAAACACAGTTTCAAACATTAGAAATGTTGAAGGTTTACATTAGAATTCTAATAAAGTTCTTTAATCGAACATCAGGTTAGAGAGCTAGGCTAGAAGTCGATTAGAGAGCGATTAGAAAAACACTAGAAAAAAGTTCACATTAGAAACCAATTACAATTTCATGGTGGAATTCGATTAGATAACCAACCTTTTTATCGATATCGAGAACTAAGTCCCCTTTTTGCAGCGAATGCTATAACTCTCAAAAGTTTCTCAAACCGTCCTCTAACTTTCTTCCTTACAAAATACATTAGAATTCGAGTCGTCTTCTAACCTAAATATTTGCTGGGTGTTCTATTTTCCCTTTTCTACCCATTTATCTTACGTTAAATTTAATTTAATTTTTTGAAAATTAAAAAGAATAATTGAAGGGCTTATAACCAATAGGATCTAAGTAACATTGACGTTGAATTGAGATAATTAAGGTTAAAGTAAATTACTTATTGTAAATTCTGGGTAAATGCGTTTGAAATGATTCCTGTGTAAATGAATGCAGGTTAGTCAACTAATTAAAAAAATTGCCAAAAATCAGCGATACATTCTACGAACTTAAGTTTAGCACTTTATTATACTAAAATTAAACGAGCTACAAGACTGCATACTCGAAAAAATTTTAAATGTTATTTTGGCCGAGCAATCAACGTTCGAAATTTTATTGCAACAATTTTTTGCGCCTGGATCCAAAAAAAAAACTGCCAAAAATCAGCAAGACTTCCTACGAACTTAGGTTTAGCACTTTATTTTACTAAAATTAAACGGGCTACAAAACTGCATACTTGAAAAAATGCTGCATGTTCTTTTGGCCGAGCAATTAAATTTTATTGCTTGGAGGAGCGCACCCAGATCCTTTTGGCTCCAATCATTAATGCAATAAAATTTAGTACGGTTTTGGCCTGGCAAATATATGGCACTAAAATGTCCAAAATGGATTGGATCACATTTTCAACAAATATACACTATATTAAATATACAAATATGGGTATAACTCAATTTAAAAAAAAAATGTCACTTAGATCCTTTTGGTTCCGAGCCCTTCAATTATTAATTTTATTTCAGTTTGGGTTTGACTGCGAATTCTGTGAGTTTACAAATTTGTACTAGGAAGAAATTTACTTGTAAAGATTAGCAAAGCGGGAGATATATAGAACTTTTCGGCCGACTTTGACTTCGACTAAAATGTACAGAGGTAATGACGTGTAACTTGATGGTTGATCTACGGATATGATGCCTCTCACCTCTCATTACCCATCTTCTCCTTCCTTACTGTGCCATCTATAAGAATTTAACAGCGAAAGATTGTAGGTTAATGAATGTGACGACTAGGGCGAAGAATTGTGAGAACATCCTTAGCAAGTACGTTTAAATTGTTATTTACCCACAAGCAGTACCACAAAAATACTCATGCACTTTCGGATGCTCGCAACACCTCACAGAAATGAATATTATTTTCAGATTTCTCTTCGCTTAATTCGCTTGCTGATTTATTTGAGTAGCGACAACAACATTCCCTTTGGGCGTTTTAGTAGCCTCTTACGACAGGCATGCCTTACCGCGGGTATATTCTAAGCCCCTGACCCGCTAGGGTGCTAACAGCAATCAGCTATTTCTGACGATCTTTACGCCAGTATGTTATTGCTGTAGAGTTAAATGAAAAGTATTATTCCAAATAAGTTAAAGATAGAAGAATTTGATATATATAATTAATAAAAGTATTTATCGCAAATTTTCGAGTTTTCTCTGTTCCACTTTTCGTGTTCTAATTATGCTCTACCTTACTATCTTTTCGCTGGAGCAATCAAATTCAACTGCAACCGCAACAATTCATAGAAGACGAACTTAAGCAAAGTGTACGGCACAATACGAGAAGAAGTGACGACTAGTCCACGATATAAACCTCTAAAGCCACCTTTGTGTACAATGGCATTAATAACATCCAAACTATACCGATATTGTAACATCCAAACTACATAGAATTGGCATTAGACAGGCCCGTGCGCAGAAAATATCCGAGGGTGGGCGTTTAAACTCAAGTTACGTAATCAATGAAAAAAGATAAGAAATTTACTTTTGGAGTATGGAAATTTTATTGTCAAAAGTCATATTAAGTTACAATTATTTAATAAATCAACTTTTCGAGGCACTGAAAAAAACTTTTTCAAAATTATTTACGGTTCGATTTTGACATCGCGATGTACATTAAGTGAGGCTAAGCCGTTCAGACGATCTTTAGACATTGTTGATCTCAAATACGTTTTTAGTCATCGCAAAGTTGAGAAGGATCGTTCATTCGTCGCTGTTGTCACAGGCAAAACTACCATAACGCGAAGAATTTGGTTAACATTTGGAAACGCATCTTCATTACAAATAGTGAGTACTTCAAGTGAGTTTTTTATTTCCTTTCCGACAATGAGCTTCCACCAAAGTTGTACTTCGTTCACCCAGATGTCACGGGAATCGTTGTGCAAAGTATGATTGGGATAGTTGAGCGCAGGACTCTTCTTCGAAAATTTTCATTTCGTTGGGGGAAAAGTCAAGCGAAATTTGATAAAATATTGCGGTGATTCAAGAATTGATCTTGCAATTGTGTCAGAAACGAATCAATGTACGGTATGTAGATTGTTATACGGAAATAATCTTCAACTGAATCAGTTTGTACGTTGGAACGTTGGGTCTGGTTCGACGCAATCCTTGGTTTTCGCAATTCAATTTCGTATTGCTCGCTAATTTCGCTCAGGGTTTTGAAAATTTGTCTGAACTCTCCCTTAGCGTTTTCTCTTCTTTCCATCAAAATTTGTTTCGCATAATCAGCCAATTTGATAGCCTCTCCCAGATCTTGATTTTCTCCTTGAAGTACTCGACTCAGAGACAATGTGAGCGAATGCACCGAGCTCAAAATATGCATGGATATCTGGAAATTTGCGGTTTTTATAGCTAAAAGCAGTTGGAAATCTTCAGACGAAGTCGTTGGGTCTTTCCAGTTGGTGGAAATCACTTCAAGAGTGCGAATTACTGCTGGTTGCAAATGGAGATATGTTGCGAAGGACTCATGCTGTTCTACCTATCTGGCTTTAAAAAATTTTTTCAATTTCTTCACTCGGGTTTCCGATAGCTGTTCATTTTCACTTATCGCATCCTGAAGGGCATTTTGGCGTTTCGGATAAATGAAGAAGGAATGGATATTCTCTAGAATTCCCAGACAATTTTTGATTTCCGTTATATTGCACGCAGAGCTTACCGCCAAATTGAAGCTATGGGCAGCACAATGGGAGTAGAGCGCGAGTGGATAAGTTTTTCTGACAACAGCTTGAGCGCCTCGCACCGTCATATCCGTGCCCGATGAAATACCTGTAATCCAGTCCGGAAGATTTTAGGAAATCAAGGTAAGCAGTTCCTATTCCCTTTCCAGTGAAATCGGTGATAGGAATAAAACCCAAAAAATCTTCCTGAATGATGAACTTTTCGCCGCATTTATCCAAGTAGCGAATGAAAATTGAAGTTTGTTCTACTCCTGCAATGTCTGGCGTGTCATTTCCGAGAAAAGAAATCCCTTTGATTTGTTCACTCGATCGATCTTGTAACTCATTATGAGGTGGTGACAAATGTTGATTATTTCATTTTGGACACGGTTGCTTATGTACATAGCATTCTTTCGTGAATCACTCGGATGTTTTTTCAACTGCTTATCAGTTTTGGATCCATATCTTAAGAGAGCTCTAAAGTTTCCATCATTCGTCAACGGTTCGTCTTCAGAAATTCTTACCGTATCTTTGGAACCTCTGAGAGCAAGTCCTTGTCGGCCACACAGGATAACTGTTTCAATATTTGGAATCATGCGAAGTTTGCTTTCATTCAGAAAGTATAATTTTTGGTTCTACAGTTGCAAATCAATGGGTAAAGCATTTTCTTCTTCGATTTCCATTCTCAATGCCGCATTGCGGCTCAGTTATAAGTAATAAGGCATATTCAAACCGCTTTACACATACAAGTGAATGCACGGACGTAAATGACAATTTTAATACATATGCCCACTAAAAAATTTTAACCTTATCTAAGGTTGTAAGGAGTATCAGTTGGAATGGAATTTGGCTATTTGGAATATAAATGTATGCTGAAACATCCCCAATAGGGGGGGGTTGAACCCCCAAAAGCCTCCCTGCGCACGGGCCAGGCATGAGAATTCATTAACGGCTAACCGTTACACCTATTATAATATCACGGCATTGTTTTTAATTTCTTTCAATTTATTTATTTTATTGTATTTCATTTTATTCGTTTTTATCGTTTCCTTCCTTTTCCTTTCCGATCCTTTCCTTCTTTTAATTAGTTTTATCAAAATTCAATTGAATTGTTGGTACACAAAATAATTTAATTTCATTTGAGTTTATTTTATTTTACCATTTTATCTGCTGATCTTTTTCTTCATCTTGATTTAAGTTGATCTTTACTGGCCATCGTCCTTACTTTCATTCCTTTTTCTTTCGAAGATTTTAGGAAATCAAGGTAAGCAGTTCCTATTCCCTTTCCAGTGAAATCGGTGATAGGAATAAAACCCAAAAGATCTTCCTGAATGATGAACTTTTCGCCGCATTTATCCAAGTAGCGAATGAAAATTGAAGTTTGTTCTACTCCTGCAATGTCTGGCGTGTCATTTCCGAGAAAAGAAATCCCTTTGATTTGTTCACTCGATCGATCTTGTAACTCATTATGAGGTGGTGACAAATGTTGATTATTTCATTTTGGACACGGTTGCTTATGTACATAGCATTCTTTCGTGAATCACTCGGATGTTTTTTCAACTGCTTATCAGTTTTGGCTCCATATCTTAAGAGAGCTCTAAAGTTTCCATCATTCGTCTACGGTTCGTCTTCAGAAATTCTTACCGTATCTTTGGAACCTCTGAGGGCAAGTCCTTGTCGGCCACACAGGATAACTGTTTCAATATTTGGAATCATGCGGAGTTTGCTTTCATTCAGAAAGTATAATTTTTGGTTCTACAGTTGCAAATCAATGGGTAAAGCATTTTCTTCTTTGATTTCCATTCTCAATGCCGCATTGCGGCTCAGTTATAAGTAATAAGGCATATTCAAACCGCTTTACACATACAAGTGAATGTACGGACGTAAATGACAATTTTAATACATATGCCCACTAAAAAATTTTAACCTTATCTAAGGTTGTAAGGAGTATCAGTTGGAATGGAATTTGGCTATTTGGAATATAAATGTATGCTGAAACATCCCCAATAGGGGGGGGTTGAACCCCCAAAAACCTCCCTGCGCACGGGCCAGGCATGAGAATTCATTAACGGCTAACCGTTACACCTATTATAATATCACGGCATTGTTTTTAATTTCTTTCAATTTATTTATTTTATTGTATTTCATTTTATTCGTTTTTATCGTTTCCTTCCTTTTCCTTTCCGATCCTTTCCTTCCCTTTCCTTCTTTTAATTAGTTTTATCAAAATTCAATTGAATTGTTGGTACACAAAATAATTTAATTTCATTTGAGTTTATTTTATTTTACCATTTTATCTGCTGATCTTTTTCTTCATCTTGATTTAAGTTGATCTTTACTGGCCATCGTCCTTACTTTCATTCCTTTTTCTTTCGAATAATTTATTGTGCTCTTCTTTCTTTTGTTTAAGCTTCCTTTTCTTTCTTTTCCTGTTAATTATCTACCATTTAATAATACATTTTGGTTTTATTTCATTTTATATTATTTTATTTCATTTTGTCTTTTATTTTATTTCGTACAAACTTATCCATAAAAACTAGACATGGGACTATGCGAATAAATAATATTTTTATTCGACGGGTATTCGTAATTCGAATAATATTTATACGAATTATTTATCCGTTTATTCGAATAGTTGTATAGAACTGCAAGAGATTTAGAAAGCGAAATTCACTATTTTCATCGCTTGTACCTATGAGCATGCACGCTTTGTATGTATGTATGCATGGTTGTGTGTACAAATGTGTGCATAAGCAGTTGATATATATTCGGTTAATGGAGTTTGAATAGTTGTTCCTTATTATTTCAATAATATTAGAATGCTGTTCTGCGTATAATTAAATACCATTTTTGTGAATAAATATAGCGATTGATAGATATTTACTTTAAAGTTACTATAAGTAAATATATTTTAATACATTTGTATGTTTATTGCAGTTATTTTGTGCAGGTTTTGTGTTAGGGCTTTAAGCAAGAGATGCCAGGAGCGAAATTCATATACTGTTTATAATGGTAGGCAAAGATCTGGTTCGTGCTGATTTTTTATGTTCATATGTGTATCTAAATAGTTTAATTTGCGTAAAGCAACATATACAAAATAAGACTACCTGCTTACAATTTTTTTGCTAAATAGGACACTAAAATAGAAGTTCAACGAAAACGAAGGTGATGATTTACATAGGTACGTAAGTAGGTATGGTCATAGAAATTTGCGAATTCTTTGAATTGAATGGCCTGGTTAAGGATGGTCACTAGTAGGTAGATTTTTCTTTTAGGGGATTCATATAAGCTTATAAAAGCCCCGTAAGGATTATAAACCATATAAAGTTCGTAAACTTGTATGAAAAGTGACATATCTCTACATATAATAAAATTGTAAAAGGTCGATGTCTGTACATTGCAGATATTTAAGCAAAATCGATAGCAATGATCATTATTAGGCCAATAGAAGCCAAATCCAGTTTTTAGAATTTTTGTCTGTCTGTATGTCTGTATGTTTGGGCGCGCATCACTAAAAAACTACTTAATGGAGCTTCTACCGTTGTATTACTTGCTGTTCAACTTAAAATTTAAGATATCATTTGTTCCGATAGCTTGACCGGTTTCGGAGGTATAGACCGATTTGTGGACCAAGGTGACCCAAAATTTGTTAGTACAAATAGGTATCACACGAAAGGTGACAATGAGTGCTGCAATTAGCGATGTAATTAAGTTCCATATCTTATCTGGTATGGGATATAGGGATGAAAATCGGACTCAGTTTCTTATTAGTTCTGAGACGCAGCGAAGCGAGCGGGGTTTACTATCTATATGAATTAAAAAGAAAGCTGTGTTAGTTGCACTTTTTATAACTCAAGAACGGCTACACCGATTTGGCTGAAAATTTTTGGGGAAGTAGCTTGGAACCAGGAAAAGGATATAGGATACCCTTTTCCGGGAATTGGACCGAGAACCCACCTATTCCAAATTTTTTTATTTATTTTGCGATTTGCTTGAAATTTGGTACATTGTTAGCCTTTTACTTTTATAAAAATTTACGATTGTTTCTTTTCCGGGAAGTGGACCAGGGACCGACCTATTCTAATTTTCTTTAAAAGATTGCAGGGAGATAGCGCATTTTGACATTTCATTTAAGGAGAGAGTTGCTGGGGGAAGTTCACTCAGTAAAACTTGCAAGTCAAAAACAAATGGTCGTGACATAGGAAAGCAACAACAAACTCTTAAAAAATTAAGTTATTAACCAAAATCCAAAAGCAGTTTTGCTTGCAACTGTTGGCGTACGCTGACGATATTGATATCATTGACCTTACTCCAAATTAGAAAAATAAGTGGAAAAATGGGTTTGATGGTGAACGCATTCGCGCCTTGGAAACCACGCCACTGTTGGCAGCAATAATTTCGAAATAACAAACGACTTCGTTTATCTGCGAGCGAGCATTAACACCAGCAGCCTGTTAGCTCTGTTACTCTTGCAAGCAAATGCTACTCCTCTTTCGACGAACGAAAATAACACTATATAAGTCACTCATCGCACCCGTCCTGCTATATGGTGCAGAAGCATGGACACTAACAACATCTGATGAGGCGGCTCTGGGAGTATTCGAGAGAAAGGTTCTTCGTAAGATTTGTGGACCTCTACGCGTTGGCGACGGCGAGTACCGAAGAAAATTTAGTGACCTGTATGCGCTCTATGCAGACGCCGACATAGTTCAGCGAATCAAAACACAGCGGCTTCGCTGGCTAGGCCACGTTGTGTAAATGGGCAAAGATGCCCATTGGAAGCAGAGAAAGAGGGAGACCACCACTCCGATGCAAGGACCAAGTGGAGACCGATTTGCGATCCCGCGGTGTTTCCAATTAGCGCCAGTATGTTGGACGGTCAAAATCGTCCATCCGGTTAAATGACGATTTAAAGAAAAAAGAAGTTTCGCTTGCAAGTATTTACTGATTCCTGTTAAGCGGAAACTTTTTACTTTTTGTGTTTCGAGATAGTTTTCCGGTTGATGTGTGTGTTTCGAGTTTCTATTAGTGTATTGTGCCGATATTATCATTAACACTGTCATGCCGCGACAAAGACGATCAAATCCTTGACGAAAAAGGCGTAATACAAGTGGAATTCGAAACGGTGGGAATGAAAGGACTGAAGAAGAGCAAGAATTTGCACGTGAAGAGCGCCGCGTTAGTATGGTTCGACTTCGTGCTTCTCAATTACAAGAGCAAAGAGAGGCAGCCCGAGAAATGGCTCGGTTGGCAATGCGAAATCGTCGAGCAAATCTCAGAAATCAACAACTAGATAATTTTAGACGCACAGAAATAAATTTATCAAGTACAGTTTTGAATCAAACAGCGTTTCGATACGATTGCAGCCCTGAATACTACTTGCATTCTAGCGTTCACAGCTTTAGTTCTGTCCTATGAACCAAATATACTTTTTCGGAAAGGGGAGAAAAAATAAAAATACACGTGTATCGGCGATTTTCATGTACACGTCAGAATTTTTTTTTTATGTATAAAGTATAAATCTCGTAGCGTAATAGTAACTTTCTAACACTAAACTGTTTATGACTTTTACAACACTTACAACTGGTATGACAGGTGAAACATTGAATTGCACAATCAATATTCTATCTATCTATGGCGCGATATACAACAGGTATATCATCATAAACCTCCTAAGAGATTTTTGCGCCAAGCTTCTCTTCCAATTTGTGGTGTGCCGATTTGAATTTTTCCCTACAAATTGGTGGGACCTACAGTTTTTTGCCGACTCCGAACGGCATCTACAAAGGAGACGAATTTTTTGCTGAGAAGCCTGTCATGGCAGAAATACACTCGGAGAGTTTGCCAAACCACTGCCGAGGGGCGACCCCGTTTTGAAAAACTTTTTTCAAATCACTTTTGATGTTACCTGTACCAGGGCTCGAACCATGGACCTTCGGTGTGGTAGGCCGGCAACACTACCTTCACACCACGGCGGCCGCACAATCAATATTACATCATTTAAATTCGTTTAATTTATTGTTTGATACAACACACTCTCTGCCGTTTGTGTGTTTGTTCCGATCAGCTGACAGTTGCGCTACTAGGAGACGTATACTTTGACAATTGTTTTAAGTTTTGTTGCGCGAAAACGTATTTCTATATATTTCATCTGAGAAAAAATGCAGTGCCCGACTCGAAATAACTTTTGTTACGTTTGTGGCTTATTCCCACCAAGTAAAAATTTTTAAAATATTACGAGAGCAGGCGGACACTACGAGCTTTATACTTGCTACATAAAAAAAAAATGCTGACGTGTACATGACAATCGCCGATACACGTTATTTTTATTTTTTCTCCTTTTTCCGAAAAATTATATTTGGTTCATAGGACAGAATGTGTGTAACGCGGTGTTATATGGGGCATGCTCACCCGTCGTAATACCATCTGCTTTAGTTGTTCTTGCGGCTGATAATAAAACGAAAAATGTCGTCTATCACAAGGTTCTTGATTGAAGAGTGCAACCCATGCACCAAAATATATGACCAAAAAGGAATCGTAAAAAAAATTATTTTTTATTTATATTTATCAATCTGCTCATTTATTGGTTTTAAGGCGGAACAAAGTTCGGCGGGTCAGCTAGTACTTGATAAAATTATACGTTTACACGCTTTATAACGCATTTATAAGGTTATATGAATCCCCTTTTTATGTTTTTGCAACTGAAGAAATTGCGTAAAGCAAGACTATTTATTTTAAATTTGGGTGTCTAAACTCGTTATTTAAATAAACACAAAGGACCTACTTGCATGCGCAATTGCGAATTTACCCCGCAGTAGCAGATAGATATTTTCTTCTATTATATTCCGTTGTAAACCATTCATATATTTTAAGCAATGATTAGGTATACGAAATACGTTTGATATAGTTAAAGTTTTAGGCGCATATATAAATGGTGCAATAAAATTAATAATAATAATGTTTTATGAGTATTATTAATTGGCGATCCTGCCAGGAGAGCTTAACATAACAAATCTTTGTGCGAAAGGAAATGTTAAGTTTTTCCAAATTAAAAGAATCAAGTAACCCAAAAAAAAGGAGAAAAGATGAACAAAACAAGTGCCAATTTTGAAAGAAAGGCGTACCTAAGTACCTAAGTTTTTTTTAAAACTTAAAGAACATAAAAAAGGGCAAAAAATACAAAGTACCTCAAAAATATAAATACATGTAAAGACTAAAAAGGGAGAAAACAAAAGAGTATCCCAGTGCAAAAAAAAGACTTTAAAATTACAAAACCTTTGTGCGAACGTTTTCCTAATAAAAAACAGGTGTCCTACAACAGGGATAAAGTGTTAAGGAAATAAAAAAACTCAACAAAACTAAAATATTTTATGAAAAGAAATTTATTTATACTGGCATGCATACGAAGCTCCAAATCATACCTGAAATACTTATACATATATTTCCAACTGGGTAATTTTTGGAAAAATTAAATTACATAAATTAAATATAATAAAAAACTTCAGAAAAATCAAAAACAATCAAAAATTTATTAGGTTTGCTTATTTACTTTTCAAATACTTTAAAAAAGAGTGTTGCTCTGAAATGAAGAGTAATTACATTAGAAGAGAAAATTTTTTTTTAAATTTAAAGGTGAATGAACAAAAATTGGTAAGCAAAATTAATATAAAAAATAACCACTTTATTTTTTTAATTAAAGAAATAACTTGAAAATGAAAAAAAAAATAAGATTCTGCAAGTGCAGTGCTCAGCTGCAAAACAGTTCAAAAAGCTCGTTTAGTTCTTTACAAAATGGTAATCATAAATTAAAATTTTCTTTTTTTCATTATTAACCCAAACAAATATCTTTGTTTAGTGATCTATAAAAAAGCTTTTAAACTTGACGACTACAATGAAGTTAAAATAAATAATACTGTTATAAAATTTGTGGACAGTGCAAAGAACTTAGAAATAATTTTTTATAGAACACTGTCATGGAAAACACATATCTTAAGTGCTATAGGAAAAGTATATGGAATGCTACGATCATTATGGACCATACAGTACTTCACCCCATTGAAAACGCGACTGCTTTTAGCAGAAACATTATTGTATGGATGTGAAATATATGCCAACTGTGATAGTATGTCCCGAAGAAAACTTAACGTCCCCTACAACAACATTGCCAGATACATTTATCGGATAAAACGCCATGAGCACATATCTGTATATTCCAAACAGATATGCCCAATAAATTTTAATGAACTTTTGAAGTTGAAATGCCGAACAGCCCTTCAAAAAGTCATAACCACTCAAGAGCCCGATTACCTTTTGGGACGAGTTCAGTTTAGTAAATCGCCTCGATCACTAAACTTGATTAGTGTTAGATATAGCTGCCTAGTAACCAAAAGTCAGTTTTTTGTGTTCGCTGTAAGCCTATGGAACGCTCTGCCACAGTATATTAAAATGGTCAGAAGCCCACTGCACTTTAAGAAGGAACTACTGCGATACTTTGCGAATTAAAATTGTTTTTCCTGCTTATCCCTTTTCCCTTCCCCTTATTATTGCTTCCTCTTTCCAACCTGTCTAAATATCTAGCACCCTACTATAATATTGATCTCTCTCTCTAAATTTCCTTCACTCTACGCTGTTTAATTATAATGTTAGTATTAAGTTCATTATTTTGTAAGCTTCAAACACTTACGTAAAATGATCTTTTTGGTTACGCATTGAAGGTGCCCAGCAAACACAGTTTCAAACATTAGAAATGTTGAAGGTTTACATTAGAATTCTAATAAAGTTCTTTAATCGAACATCAGGTTAGAGAGCTAGGCTAGAAGTCGATTAGAGAGCGATTAGAAAAACACTAGAAAAAAGTTCACATTAGAAACCAATTACAATTTCATGGTGGAATTCGATTAGATAACCAACCTTTTTATCGATATCGAGAACTAAGTCCCCTTTTTGCAGCGAATGCTATAACTCTCAAAAGTTTCTCAAACCGTCCTCTAACTTTCTTCCTTACAAAATACATTAGAATTCGAGTCGTCTTCTAACCTAAATATTTGCTGGGTGTTCTATTTTCCCTTTTCTACCCATTTATCTTACGTTAAATTTAATTTAATTTTTTGAAAATTAAAAAGAATAATTGAAGGGCTTATAACCAATAGGATCTAAGTAACATTGACGTTGAATTGAGATAATTAAGGTTAAAGTAAATTACTTATTGTAAATTCTGGGTAAATGCGTTTGAAATGATTCCTGTGTAAATGAATGCAGGTTAGTCAACTAATTAAAAAAATTGCCAAAAATCAGCGATACATTCTACGAACTTAAGTTTAGCACTTTATTATACTAAAATTAAACGAGCTACAAGACTGCATACTCGAAAAAATTTTAAATGTTATTTTGGCCGAGCAATCAACGTTCGAAATTTTATTGCAACAATTTTTTGCGCCTGGATCCAGAAAAAAAACTGCCAAAAATCAGCAAGACTTCCTACGAACTTAGGTTTAGCACTTTATTTTACTAAAATTAAACGGGCTACAAAACTGCATACTTGAAAAAATGCTGCATGTTCTTTTGGCCGAGCAATTAAATTTTATTGCATGGAGGAGCGCACCCAGATCCTTTTGGCTCCAATCATTAATGCAATAAAATTTAGTACGGTTTTGGCCTGGCAAATATATGGCACTAAAATGTCCAAAATGGCTTGGATCACATTTTCAACAAATATACACTATATTAAATATACAAATATGGGTATAACTCAATTTAAAAAAAAAATGTCACTTAGATCCTTTTGGTTCCGAGCCCTTCAATTATTAATTTTATTTCAGTTTGGGTTTGACTGCGAATTCTGTGAGTTTACAAATTTGTACTAGGAAGAAATTTACTTGTAAAGATTAGCAAAGCGGGAGATATATAGAACTTTTCGGCCGACTTTGACTTCGACTAAAATGTACAGAGGTAATGACGTGTAACTTGATGGTTGATCTACGGATATGATGCCTCTCACCTCTCATTACCCATCTTCTCCTTCCTTACTGTGCCATCTATAAGAATTTAACAGGGAAAGATTGTAGGTTAATGAATGTGACGACTAGGGCGAAGAATTGTGAGAACATCCTTAGCAAGTACGTTTAAATTGTTATTTACCCACAAGCAGTAGTAGCGACAAAAACATTCCCTTTGGGCGTTTTAGTAGCCTCTTACGACAGGCATGCCTTACCGCGGGTATATTCTAAGCCCCTGACCCGCTAGGGTGTTAACAGCAATCAGCTATTTCTGACGATCTTTACGCCAGTATGTTATTGCTGTAGAGTTAAATGAAAAGTATTATTCCAAATAAGTTAAAGATAGAAGAATTTGATATATATAATTAATAAAAGTATTTATCGCAAATTTTCGAGTTTTCTCTGTTCCACTTTTCGTGTTCTAATTATGCTCTACCTTACTATCTTTTCGCTGGAGCAATCAAATTCAACTGCAACCGCAACAATTCATAGAAAACGAACTTAAGCAAAGTGTACGGCACAATACGAGAAGAAGTGACGACTAGTCCACGATATAAACCTCTAAAGCCACCTTTGTGTACAATGGCATTAATAACATCCAAACTATACCGATATTGTAACATCCAAACTACATAGAATTGGCATTAGACAGGCCCGTGCGCAGAAAATATCCGAGGGGGGGCGTTTAAACTCAAGTTACGTAATCAATGAAAAAAGATAAGAAATTTACTTTTGGATTATGGAAATTTTATTGTCAAAAGTCATATTAAGTTACAATTATTTAATAAATCAACTTTTCGAGGCACTGAAAAAAAACTTTTTCAAAATTATTTGCGGTTCGATTTTGACATCGCGATGTACATTAAGTGAGGCTAAGCCGTTCAGACGATCTTTAGACATTGTTGATCTCAAATACGTTTTTAGTCATCGCAAAGTTGAGAAGGATCGTTCATTCGTCGCTGTTGTCACAGGCAAAACTACCATAACGCGAAGAATTTGGTTAACATTTGGAAACGCATCTTCATTACAAATAGTGAGTACTTCAAGTGAGTTTTTTATTTCCTTTCCGACAATGAGCTTCCACCAAAGTTGTACTTCGTTCACCCAGATGTCACGGGAATCGTTGTGCAAAATTGAACAGTATGATTGGGATAGTTGAGCGCAGGACTCTTCTTCGAACATTTTCATTTCGTTGGGGAAAAGTCAAGCGAAATTTGATAAAATATTGCGGTGATTCAAGAATTGATCTTGCAATTGTGTCAGAAACGAATCAATGTACGGTATGTAGATTGTTATACGGAAATAATCTTCAACTGAATCAGTTTGTACGTTGGAACGTTGGGTCTGGTTCGACGCATTCCTTGGCTTTCGCAATTCAATTTCGTATTGCTCGCTAATTTCGCTCAGGGTTTTGAAAATTTGTCTGAACTCTCCCTTAGCGTTTTCTCTTCTTTCCATCAAAATTTGTTTCGCATAATCAGCCAATTTGATAGCCTCTCCCAGATCTTGATTTTCTCCTTGAAGTACTCGACTCAGAGGCAATGTGAGCGAATGCACCTAGCTCAAAATATGCATGGATATCTGGAAATTTGCGGTTTTTATAGCTAAAAGCAGTTGGAAATCTTCAGACGAAGTCGTTGGGTCTTTCCAGTTGGTGGAAATCACTTCAAGAGTGCGAATTACTGCTGGTTGCAAATGGAGATATGTTGCGAAGGACTCATGCTGTTCTACCCATCTGGCTTTAAAAAATTTTTTCAATTTCTTCACTCGGGTTTCCGATAGCTGTTCATTTTCACTTATCGCATCCTGAAGGGCATTTTGGCGTTTCGGATAAATGAAGAAGGAATGGATATTCTCTAGAATTCCCAGACAATTTTTGATTTCCGTTATATTGCACGCAGAGCTTACCGCCAAATTGAAGCTATGGGCAGCACAATGGGAGTAGAGCGCGAGTGGATAAGTTTTTCTGACAACAGCTTGAGCGCCTCGCACCGTCATATCCGTCCCCGATGAAATACCTGTAATCCAGTCCGGAAGTTTTAGGAAATCAAGGTAAGCAGTTCCTATTCCCTTTCCAGTGAAATCGGTGATAGGAATAAAACCCAAAAAATCTTCCTGAATGATGAACTTTTCGCCGCATTTATCCAAGTAGCGAATGAAAATTGAAGTTTGTTCTACTCCTGCAATGTCTGGCATGTCATTTCCGAGAAAAGAAATCCCTTTGATTTGTTCACTCGATCGATCTTGTAACTCATTATGAGGTGGTGACAAATGTTGATTATTTCATTTTGGACACGGTTGCTTATGTACATAGCATTCTTTCGTGAATCACTCGGATGTTTTTTCAACTGCTTATCAGTTTTGGCTCCATATCTTAAGAGAGCTCTAAAGTTTCCATCATTCGTCAACGGTTCGTCTTCAGAAATTCATACCGTATCTTTGGAACCTCTGAGGGCAAGTCCTTGTCGGCCACACAGGATAACTGTTTCAATATTTGGAATCATGCGGAGTTTGCTTTCATTCAGAAAGTATAATTTTTGGTTCTACAGTTGCAAATCAATGGGTAAAGCATTTTCTTCTTCGATTTCCATTCTCAATGCCGCATTGCGGCTCAGTTATAAGTAATAAGGCATATTCAAACCGCTTTACACATACAAGTGAATGCACGGACGTAAATGACAATTTTAATACATATGCCCACTAAAAAATTTTAACCTTATCTAAGGTTGTAAGGAGTATCAGTTGGAATGGAATTTGGCTATTTGGAATATAAATGTATGCTGAAACATCCCCAATAGGGGGGGGGGGGTTGAACCCCCAAAAGCCTCCCTGCGCACGGGCCAGGCATGAGAATTCATTAACGGCTAACCGTTACACCTATTATAATATCACGGCATTGTTTTTAATTTCTTTCAATTTATTTATTTTATTGTATTTCATTTTATTCGTTTTTATCGTTTCCTTCCTTTTCCTTTCCGATCCTTTCCTTCTTTTAATTAGTTTTATCAAAATTCAATTGAATTGTTGGTACACAAAATAATTTATTTTCATTTTAGTTTATTTTATTTTACCATTTTATCTGCTGATCTTTTTCTTCATCTTGATTTAAGTTGATCTTTACTGGCCATCGTCCTTACTTTCATTCCTTTTTCTTTCGAATAATTTATTGTGCTCTTCTTTCTTTTGTTTAAGCTTCCTTTTCTTTCTTTTCCTGTTAATTATCTACCATTTAATAATACATTTTGGTTTTATTTCATTTTATATTATTTTATTTCATTTTGTCTTTTATTTTATTTCGTACAAACTTATCCATAAAAACTAGACATGGGACTATGCGAATAAATAATATTTTTATTCGACGGGTATTCGTAATTCGAATAATATTTATACGAATTATTTATCCGTTTATTCGAATAGTTGTATAGAACTGCAAGAGATTTAGAAAGCGAAATTCACTATTTTCATCGCTTGTACCTATGAGCATGCACGCTTTGTATGTATGTATGCATGGTTGTGTGTACAAATGTGTGCATAAGCAGTTGATATATATTCGGTTAATGGAGTTTGAATAGTTGTTCCTTATTATTTCAATAATATTAGAATGCTGTTCTGCGTATAATTAAATACCATTTTTGTGAATAAATATAGCGATTGATAGATATTTACTTTAAAGTTACTATAAGTAAATATATTTTAATACATTTGTATGTTTATTGCAGTTATTTTGTGCAGGTTTTGTGTTAGGGCTTTAAGCAAGAGATGCCAGGAGCGAAATTCATATACTGTTTATTATGGTAGGCAAAGATCTGGTTCGTGCTGATTTTTTATGTTCATATGTGTATCTAAATAAATAGTTTAATTTGCGTAAAGCAACATATACAAAATAAGACTACCTGCTTACAATTTTTTTGCTAAATAGGACACTAAAATAGAAGTTCAACGAAAACGAAGGTGATGATTTACATAGGTACGTAAGTAGGTATGGTCATAGAAATTTGCGAATTCTTTGAATTGAATGGCCTGGTTAAGGATGGTCACTAGTAGGTAGATTTTTCTTTTAGGGGATTCATATAAGCTTATAAAATCCCCGTCAGGATTATAAACCATATAAAGTTCGTAAACTTGTATGAAAAGTGACATATCTCTACATATAATAAAATTGTAAAAGGTCGATGTCTGTACATTGCAGATATTTAAGCAAAATCGATAGCAATGATCATTATTAGGCCAATAGAAGCCAAATCCAGTTTTTAGAATTTTTGTCTGTCTGTATGTCTGTATGTTTGGGCGCGCATCACTAAAAAACTACTTAATGGAGCTTCTACCGTTGTATTACTTGCTGTTCAACTTAAAATTTAAGATATCATTTGTTCCGATAGCTTGACCGGTTTCGGAGATATAGACCGATTTGTGGACCAAAGTGACCCAAAATTTGTTAGTACAAATAGGTATCACACGAAAGGTGACAATGAGTGCTGCAATTAGCGATGTAATTAAGTTCCATATCTTATCTGGTATGGGATATAGGGATGAAAATCGGACTCAGTTTCTTATTAGTTCTGAGACGCAGCGAAGCGAGCGGGGTTTACTATCTATATGAATTAAAAAGAAAGCTGTGTTAGTTGCACTTTTTATAACTCAAGAACGGCTACACCGATTTGGCTGAAAATTTTTGGGGAAGTAGCTTGGAACCAGGAAAAGGATATAGGATACCCTTTTCCGGGAATTGGACCGAGAACCCACCTATTCCAATTTTTTTTATTTATTTTGCGATTTGCTTGAAATTTGGTACATTGTTAACCTTTTACTTTTATAAAAATTTACGATTGTTTCTTTTCCGGGAAGTGGACCAGGGACCGACCTATTCTAATTTTCTTTAAAAGATTGCAGGGAGATAGCGCATTTTGACATTTCATTTAAGGAGAGAGTTGCTGGGGGAAGTTCACTCAGTAAAACTTGCAAGTCAAAAACAAATGGTCGTGACATAGGAAAGCAACAACAAACTCTTAAAAAATTAAGTTATTAACCAAAATCCAAAAGCAGTTTTGCTTGCAACTGTTGGCGTACGCTGACGATATTGATATCATTGACCTTACTCCAAATTAGAAAAATAAGTGGAAAAATGGGTTTGATGGTGAACGCATTCGCGCCTTGGAAACCACGCCACTGTTGGCAGCAATAATTTCGAAATAACAAACGACTTCGTTTATCTGCGAGCGAGCATTAACACCAGCAGCCTGTTAGCTCTGTTACTCTTGCAAGCAAATGCTACTCCTCTTTCGACGAACGAAAATAACACTATATAAGTCACTCATCGCACCCGTCCTGCTATATGGTGCAGAAGCATGGACACTAACAACATCTGATGAGGCGGCTCTGGGAGTATTCGAGAGAAAGGTTCTTCGTAAGATTTGTGGACCTCTACGCGTTGGCGACGGCGAGTACCGAAGAAAATTTAGTGACCTGTATGCGCTCTATGCAGACGCCGACATAGTTCAGCGAATCAAAACACAGCGGCTTCGCTGGCTAGGCCACGTTGTGTAAATGGGCAAAGATGCCCATTGGAAGCAGAGAAAGAGGGAGACCACCACTCCGATGCAAGGACCAAGTGGAGACGGATTTGCGATCCCGCGGTGTTTCCAATTAGCGCCAGTATGTTGGACGGTCAAAATCGTCCATCCGGTTAAATGACGATTTAAAGAAAAAAGAAGTTTCGCTTGCAAGTATTTACTGATTCCTGTTAAGCGGAAACTTTTTACTTTTTGTGTTTCGAGATAGTTTTCCGGTTGATGTGCGTGTTTCGAGTTTCTATTAGTGTATTGTGCCGATATTATCATTAACACTGTCATGCCGCGACAAAGACGATCAAATCCTTGACGAAAAAGGCGTAATACAAGTGGAATTCGAAACGGTGGGAATGAAAGGACTGAAGAAGAGCAAGAATTTGCACGTGAAGAGCGCCGCGTTAGTATGGTTCGACTTCGTGCTTCTCAATTACAAGAGCAAAGAGAGGCAGCCCGAGAAATGGCTCGGTTGGCAATGCGAAATCGTCGAGCAAATCTCAGAAATCAACAACTAGATAATTTTAGACGCACAGAAATAAATTTATCAAGTAAAGTTTTGAATCAAACAGCGTTTCGATACGATTGCAGCCCTGAATACTGCTTGCATTCTAGCGTTCACAGCTTTAGTTCTGTCCTATGAACCAAATATACTTTTTCGGAAAGGGGAGAAAAAATAAAAATACACGTGTATCGGCGATTTTCATGTACACGTCAGAATTTTTTTTTATGTATAAAGTATAAATCTCGTAGCGTAATAGTAACTTTCTAACACTAAACTGTTTATGACTTTTACAACACTTACAACTGGTATGACAGGTGAAACATTGAATTGCACAATCAATATCACATCATTTAAATTCGTTTAATTTATTGTTTGATACAACACACTCTCTGCCGTTTGTGTGTTTGTTCCGATCAGCTGACAGTTGCGCTACTAGGAGACGTATACTTTGACAATTGTTTTAAGTTCTGTTGCGCGAAAACGTATTTCTATATATTTCATCTGAGAAAAAATGCAGTGCCCGACTCGAAATAACTTTTGTTACGTTTGTGGCTTATTCCCACCAAGTAAAAATTTTTAAAATATTACGAGAGCAGGCGGACACTACGAGCTTTATACTTGCTACATAAAAAAAAAAATGCTGACGTGTACATGACAATCGCCGATACACGTTATTTTTATTTTTTCTCCTTTTTCCGAAAAATTATATTTGGTTCATAGGACAGAATGTGTGTAACGCGGTGTTATATGGGGCATGCTCACCCGTCGTAATACCATCTGCTTTAGTTGTTCTTGCGGCTGATAATAAAACGAAAAATGTCGTCTATCACAAGGTTCTTGATTGAAGAGTGCAACCCATGCACCAAAATATATGACCAAAAAGGAATCGTAAAAAAAATTATTTTTTATTTATATTTATCAATCTGCTCATTTATTGGTTTTAAGGCGGAACAAAGTTCGGCGGGTCAGCTAGTACTTGATAAAATTATACGTTTACACGCTTTATAACGCATTTATAAGGTTATATGAATCCCCTTTTTATGTTTTTGCAACTGAAGAAATTGCGTAAAGCAAGACTATTTATTTTAAATTTGGGTGTCTAAACTCGTTATTTAAATAAACACAAAGGACCTACTTGCATGCGCAATTGCGAATTTACCCCGCAGTAGCAGATAGATATTTTCTTCTATTATATTCCGTTGTAAACCATTCATATATTTTAAGCAATGATTAGGTATACGAAATACGTTTGATATAGTTAAAGTTTTAGGCGCATATATAAATGGTGCAATAAAATTAATAATAATAATGTTTTATGAGTATTATTAATTGGCGATCCTGCCAGGAGAGCTTAACATAACAAATCTTTGTGCGAAAGGAAATGTTAAGTTTTTCCAAATTAAAAGAATCAAGTAACCCAAAAAAAAGGAGAAAAGATGAACAAAACAAGTGCCAATTTTGAAAGAAAGGCGTACCTAAGTACCTAAGTTTTTTTTAAAACTTAAAGAACATAAAAAAGGGCAAAAAATACAAAGTACCTCAAAAATATAAATACATGTAAAGACTAAAAAGGGAGAAAACAAAAGAGTATCCCAGTGCAAAAAAAAAGACTTTAAAATTACAAAACCTTTGTGCGAACGTTTTCCTAATAAAAAACAGGTGTCCTACAACAGGGATAAAGTGTTAAGGAAATAAAAAAACTCAACAAAACTAAAATATTTTATGAAAAGAAATTTATTTATACTGGCATGCATACGAAGCTCCAAATCATACCTGAAATACTTATACATATATTTCCAACTGGGTAATTTTTGGAAAAGTCCACTATGAATATTTAAAAAAAATTTACATAAATTAAATATAATAAAAAACTTCAGAAAAATCAAAAACAATCAAAAATTTATTAGGTTTGCTTATTTACTTTTCAAATACTTTAAAAAAGAGTGTTGCTCTGAAATGAAGAGTAATTACATTAGAAGAGAAAATTTTTTTTTAAATTTAAAGGTGAATGAACAAAAATTGGTAAGCAAAATTAATATAAAAAATAACCACTTTATTTTTTTAATTAAGGAAATAACTTGAAAATGAAAAAAAAAATAAGATTCTGCAAGTGCAGTGCTCAGCTGCAAAACAGTTCAAAAAGATCGTTTAGTCATGGTTCTTTACAAAATGGTAATCATAAATTAAAATTTTCTTTTTTTCATTATTAACCCAAACAAATATCTTTGTTTAGTGATCTATAAAAAAGCTTTTAAACTTGACGACTACAATGAAGTTAAAATAAATAATACTGTTATAAAATTTGTGGACAGTGCAAAGAACTTAGAAATAATTTTTTATAGAACACTGTCATGGAAAACACATATCTTAAGTGCTATAGGAAAAGTATACGGAATGCTACGATCATTATGGACCATACAGTACTTCACCCCATTGAAAACGCGACTGCTTTTAGCAGAAACATTATTGTATGGATGTGAAATATATGCCAACTGTGATAGTATGTCCCGAAGAAAACTTAACGTCCCCTACAACAACATTGCCAGATACATTTATCGGATAAAACGCCATGAGCACATATCTGTATATTCCAAACAGATATGCCCAATAAATTTTAATGAACTTTTGAAGTTGAAATGCCGAACAGCCCTTCAAAAAGTCATAACCACTCAAGAGCCCGATTACCTTTTGGGACGAGTTCAGTTTAGTAAATCGCCTCGATCACTAAACTTGATTAGTGTTAGATATAGCTGCCTAGTAACCAAAAGTCAGTTTTTTGTGTTCGCTGTAAGCCTATGGAACGCTCTGCCACAGTATATTAAAATGGTCAGAAGCCCACTGCACTTTAAGAAGGAACTACTGCGATACTTTGCGAATTAAAATTGTTTTTCCTGTTTATCCCTTTTCCCTTCCCCTTATTATTGCTTCCTCTTTCCAACCTGTCTAAATATCTAGCACCCTACTATAATATTGATCTCTCTCTCTAAATTTCCTTCACTCTACGCTGTTTAATTATAATGTTAGTATTAAGTTCATTATTTTGTAAGCTTCAAACACTGTAAAATGATCTTTTTGGTTACGCATTGAAGGTGCCCAGCAAACACAGTTTCAAACATTAGAAATGTTGAAGGTTTACATTAGAATTCTAATAAAGTTCTTTAATCGAACATCAGGTTAGAGCTAGGCTAGAAGTCGATTAGAGAGCGATTAGAAAAACACTAGAAAAAAGTTCACATTAGAAACCAATTACAATTTCATGGTGGAATTCGATTAGATAACCAACCTTTTTATCGATATCGAGAACTAAGTCCCCTTTTTGCAGCGAATGCTATAACTCTCAAAAGTTTCTCAAACCGTCCTCTAACTTTCTTCCTTAGAAAATACATTAGAATTCGAGTCGTCTTCTAACCTAAATATTTGCTGGGTGTTCTATTTTCCCTTTTCTACCCATTTATCTTACGTTAAATTTTATTTTATTTTTTGAAAATTAAAAAGAATAATTGAAGGGCTTATAACCAATAGGATCTAAGTAACATTGACGTTGAATTGAGATAATTAAGGTTAAAGTAAATTACTTATTGTAAATTCTGGGTAAATGCGTTTGAAATGATTCCTGTGTAAATGAATGCAGGTTAGTCAACTAATTAAAAAAATTGCCAAAAATCAGCGATACATTCTACGAACTTAAGTTTAGCACTTTATTATACTAAAATTAAACGAGCTACAAGACTGCATACTCGAAAAAATTTTAAATGTTATTTTGGCCGAGCAATCAACGTTCGAAATTTTATTGCAACAATTTTTTGCGCCTGGATCCAGAAAAAAAACTGCCAAAAATCAGCAAGACTTCCTACGAACTTAGGTTTAGCACTTTATTTTACTAAAATTAAACGGGCTACAAAACTGCATACTTGAAAAAATGCTGCATGTTCTTTTGGCCGAGCAATTAAATTTTATTGCTTGGAGGAGCGCACCCAGATCCTTTTGGCTCCAATCATTAATGCAATAAAATTTAGTACGGTTTTGGCCTGGCAAATATATGGCACTAAAATGTCCAAAATGGCTTGGATCACATTTTCAACAAATATACACTATATTAAATATACAAATATGGGTATAACTCAATTTAAAAAAAAAATGTCACTTAGATCCTTTTGGTTCCGAGCCCTTCAATTATTAATTTTATTTCAGTTTGGGTTTGACTGCGAATTCTGTGAGTTTACAAATTTGTACTAGGAAGAAATTTACTTGTAAAGATTAGCAAAGCGGGAGATATATAGAACTTTTCGGCCGACTTTGACTTCGACTAAAATGTACAGAGGTAATGATGTGTAACTTGATGGTTGATCTACGGATATGATGCCTCTCACCTCTCATTACCCATCTTCTCCTTCCTTACTGTGCCATCTATAAGAATTTAACAGCGAAAGATTGTAGGTTAATGAATGTGACGACTAGGGCGAAGAATTGTGAGAACATCCTTAGCAAGTACGTTTAAATTGTTATTTACCCACAAGCAGTACCACAAAAATACTCATGCACTTTCGGATGCTCGCAACACCTCACAGAAATGAATATTATTTTCAGATTTCTCTTCGCTTAATTCGCTTGCTGATTTATTTGAGTAGCGACAAAAACATTCCCTTTGGGCGTTTTAGTAGCCTCTTACGACAGGCATGCCTTACCGCGGGTATATTCTAAGCCCCTGACCCGCTAGGGTGCTAACAGCAATCAGCTATTTCTGACGATCTTTACGCCAGTATGTTATTGCTGTAGAGTTAAATGAAAAGTATTATTCCAAATAAGTTAAAGATAGAAGAATTTGATATATATAATTAATAAAAGTATTTATCGCAAATTTTCGAGTTTTCTCTGTTCCACTTTTCGTGTTCTAATTATGCTCTACCTTACTATCTTTTCGCTGGAGCAATCAAATTCAACTGCAACCGCAACAATTCATAGAAAACGAACTTAAGCAAAGTGTACGGCACAATACGAGAAGAAGTGACGACTAGTCCACGATATAAACCTCTAAAGCCACCTTTGTGTACAATGGCATTAATAACATCCAAACTATACCGATATTGTAACATCCAAACTACATAGAATTGGCATTAGACAGGCCCGTGCGCAGAAAATATCCGAGGGGGGGCGTTTAAACTCAAGTTACGTAATCAATGAAAAAAGATAAGAAATTTACTTTTGGATTATGGAAATTTTATTGTCAAAAGTAATATTAAGTTACAATTATTTAATAAATCAACTTTTCGAGGCACTGAAAAAAACTTTTTCAAAATTATTTGCGGTTCGATTTTGACATCGCGATGTACATTAAGTGAGGCTAAGCCGTTCAGACGATCTTTAGACATTGTTGATCTCAAATACGTTTTTAGTCATCGCAAAGTTGAGAAGGATCGTTCATTCGTCGCTGTTGTCACAGGCAAAACTACCATAACGCGAAGAATTTGGTTAACATTTGGAAACGCATCTTCATTACAAATAGTGAGTACTTCAAGTGAGTTTTTTATTTCCTTTCCGACAATGAGCTTCCACCAAAGTTGTACTTCGTTCACCCAGATGTCACGGGAATCGTTGTGCAAAATTGAACAGTATGATTGGGATAGTTGAGCGCAGGACTCTTCTTCGAACATTTTCATTTCGTTGGGGAAAAGTCAAGCGAAATTTGATAAAATATTGCGGTGATTCAAGAATTGATCTTGCAATTGTGTCAGAAACGAATCAATGTACGGTATGTAGATTGTTATACGGAAATAATCTTCAACTGAATCAGTTTGTACGTTGGAACGTTGGGTCTGGTTCGACGCATTCCTTGGCTTTCGCAATTCAATTTCGTATTGCTCGCTAATTTCGCTCAGGGTTTTGAAAATTTGTCTGAACTCTCCCTTAGCGTTTTCTCTTCTTTCCATCAAAATTTGTTTCGCATAATCAGCCAATTTGATAGCCTCTCCCAGATCTTGATTTTCTCCTTGAAGTACTCGACTCAGAGACAATGTGAGCGAATGCACCGAGCTCAAAATATGCATGGATATCTGGAAATTTGCGGTTTTTATAGCTAAAAGCAGTTGGAAATCTTCAGACGAAGTCGTTGGGTCTTTCCAGTTGGTGGAAATCGCTTCAAGAGTGCGAATTACTGCTGGTTGCAAATGGAGATATGTTGCGAAGGACTCATGCTGTTCTACCCATCTGGCTTTAAAAAATTTTTTCAATTTCTTCACTCGGCTTTCCGATAGCTGTTCATTTTCACTTATCGCATCCTGAAGGGCATTTTGGCGTTTCGGATAAATGAAGAAGGAATGGATATTCTCTAGAATTCCCAGACAATTTTTGATTTCCGTTATATTGCACGCAGAGCTTACCGCCAAATTGAAGATATGGGCAGCACAATGGGAGTAGAGCGCGAGTGGATAAGTTTTTCTGACAACAGCTTGAGCGCCTCGCACCGTCATATCCGTCAAGGTAAGCAGTTCCTATTCCCTTTCCAGTGAAATTGGTGATAGGAATAAAACCCAAAAAATCTTCCTGAATGATGAACTTTTCGCCGCATTTATCCAAGTAGCGAATGAAAATTGAAGTTTGTTCTACTCCTGCAATGTCTGGCGTGTCATTTCCGAGAAAAGAAATCCCTTTGATTTGTTCACTCGATCGATCTTGTAACTCATTATGAGGTGGTGACAAATGTTGATTATTTCATTTTGGACACGGTTGCTTATGTACATAGCATTCTTTCGTGAATCACTCGGATGTTTTTTCAACAGCTTATCAGTTTTGGCTCCATATCTTAAGAGAGCTCTAAAGTTTCCATCATTCGTCAACGGTTCGTCTTCAGAAATTCTTACCGTATCTTTGGAACCTCTGAGGGCAAGTCCTTGTCGGCCACACAGGATAACTGTTTCAATATTTGGAATCATGCGGAGTTTGCTTTCATTCAGAAAGTATAATTTTTGGTTCTACAGTTGCAAATCAATGGGTAAAGCATTTTCTTCTTTGATTTCCATTCTCAATGCCGCATTGCGGCTCAGTTATAAGTAATAAGGCATATTCAAACCGCTTTACACATACAAGTGAATGTACGGACGTAAATGACAATTTTAATACATATGCCCACTAAAAAATTTTAACCTTATCTAAGGTTGTAAGGAGTATCAGTTGGAATGGAATTTGGCTATTTGGAATATAAATGTATGCTGAAACATCCCCAATAGGGGGGGGTTGAACCCCCAAAAACCTCCCTGCGCACGGGCCAGGCATGAGAATTCATTAACGGCTAACCGTTACACCTATTATAATATCACGGCATTGTTTTTAATTTCTTTCAATTTATTTATTTTATTGTATTTCATTTTATTCGTTTTTATCGTTTCCTTCCTTTTCCTTTCCGATCCTTTCCTTCCCTTTCCTTCTTTTAATTAGTTTTATCAAAATTCAATTGAATTGTTGGTACACAAAATAATTTAATTTCATTTGAGTTTATTTTATTTTACCATTTTATCTGCTGATCTTTTTCTTCATCTTGATTTAAGTTGATCTTTACTGGCCATCGTCCTTACTTTCATTCCTTTTTCTTTCGAATAATTTATTGTGCTCTTCTTTCTTTTGTTTAAGCTTCCTTTTCTTTCTTTTCCTGTTAATTATCTACCATTTAATAATACATTTTGGTTTTATTTCATTTTATATTATTTTATTTCATTTTGTCTTTTATTTTATTTCGTACAAACTTATCCATAAAAACTAGACATGGGACTATGCGAATAAATAATATTTTTATTCGACGGGTATTCGTAATTCGAATAATATTTATACGAATTATTTATCCGTTTATTCGAATAGTTGTATAGAACTGCAAGAGATTTAGAAAGCGAAATTCACTATTTTCATCGCTTGTACCTATGAGCATGCACGCTTTGTATGTATGTATGCATGGTTGTGTGTACAAATGTGTGCATAAGCAGTTGATATATATTCGGTTAATGGAGTTTGAATAGTTGTTCCTTATTATTTCAATAATATTAGAATGCTGTTCTGCGTATAATTAAATACCATTTTTGTGAATAAATATAGCGATTGATAGATATTTACTTTAAAGTTACTATAAGTAAATATATTTTAATACATTTGTATGTTTATTGCAGTTATTTTGTGCAGGTTTTGTGTTAGGGCTTTAAGCAAGAGATGCCAGGAGCGAAATTCATATACTGTTTATTATGGTAGGCAAAGATCTGGTTCGTGCTGATTTTTTATGTTCATATGCGTATCTAAATAAATAGTTTAATTTGCGTAAAGCAACATATAAGTTAACATAGCTAACATTCAAAACTCCAAATAATTCTTTCTCACGCTAATGCAATGCATCTGCATACCAAAGCTACACGCGCATCCGCTAAATGGCTGACAGTATGTCTGGTCATCAGACACCTTCAACCAAGGCCAAATTCTTCATACCTGCGATGCAGTGCAACTTCCAAATAAGCATTCGACTGCGACGCCGCGGAACTTCTCGGAAACTGCGACGCGACTGGGAGGAATTGAGGAATATAATTAAGCGTTTCAAACATTTGCGATCAGTCCGATTTTTGACATTAAATAAACTACACGAACCGGCTAGCTGCCGCGAAAAAATATATTTTTTTTAAATAACAACAGTTCGGTATAGTTTAACTGGCGCCCAACGTCAAAGGGTCCAGTCGCGAGTGCCTACATAAGACAACCCTCAAGGCTTGCCGTAGCCTTTGCAAAGGACCAACGGACTCACACCCCTAACCCACGCTTGAGGTAGGGGCAGCGCGCATACAGAGTGGAATATTCAAGACCCTAAGTAACGAGAGAGTAAAAAGGACCATCATGAATTCCCGGCGTGCTGCAGTAGTAACGTAAGATTAATAGTTTTAAGAAATTAATGTAAATCAGAAAGAAAAAAAGTGAAAATTTTGTGAAAATCTTAGTGCTTTAGAAAAAAAATAAAAGAAAAAGAATAGTTTTAGACTTAGTGTAAAGGAAAATTTTGAGAAAATTTAAGTGCTTTTGAAAAAAACGAGGATAGAAGTGCTTTAGATAGAAAATAATTAAATAAGTGAAAGTTGAAAAGGGAAAAGTAATTTTTGGAAAACTAAAAAAGTGAACATTTTTCAAGTGAAAGTTAATTGTAGATTGTAAATTTTATTTTTTTTTCTTCTTTCCATCAATTTTAAATTTAATTAAAGAAATAAATAATGAGCTTGTACAGCTCATAAAATAATATACATATATATTCTGTAATAAATTAAATACAGCTCTGCGATTCACCACCAAAGGGACCCTCCAGAGACTGTTAAAATTGTTCCATAAATCATCACATTAAATTAGGAAAAA
The DNA here is from genome assembly GCA_949987695.1 of Merzomyia westermanni. Lineage (NCBI taxonomy): Eukaryota > Metazoa > Arthropoda > Insecta > Diptera > Tephritidae > Merzomyia > Merzomyia westermanni. The sequence continues at coordinate 128,805,589 of OX465288.1, read as the reverse complement.
ATAAAATTAAAATAAAAATGGCACAAAATAACCTGTTGAGACCCCCTTTGCTAGGCAATGCAGGTGTACCAGTACCACCACAAGCCCCTGATGCTCCTGCTCCACAGGCTGCGAACCCCACTCATGAATTCAGAGGTCTTATTAAGGACCTGATGAGAGAAATTCTTATCACAGACGAGAATAGGATTCTCAGAGATATACTCCACCCAACACAACAGCCCATATCGGACCAAACTATTGAGGATAGATATCGAACTAATTTGTCCGATATGGATAAGGTACCAGACGTTGTGAGGTCCTTGCGCGAATTCGGTGGTAATCCAGCCGAGTTCAGCAGCTGGAAGAAGAGTGTAGAAAGGGTACTTAGAATATACGAGCCGAGCGCAGGGTCGCCAAAATATTTTGGCATTCTTAGTGTAATCCGCAACAAAATAGTAGGTAGTGCAGATGCGGCACTAGAGTCTTACAACACCCCTCTAAACTGGAAGGCAATTTCCAAATGCCTTACCATGCACTATGCGGATAAAAGGGACCTTAGCACCCTCGAGTACCAGATGACCTGCCTGATACAGGGTCGGAAATCCGTACAAGAATTTTACGGCGAAGTATACTCCCATCTTTCGCTAATCCTGAACAAAATAGCGTGCATGGAAATTAGCGAGGAATCCATGCATGTCCTCACGCACACGTACCGCGACAAGGCGCTGGATACCTTCGTCAGAGGACTATCGGGTGACCTCTCTAGGCTCCTCGGCATGAAAGAGCCGGCTGATCTTCCCGAAGCCTTGCACCTGTGCATAAAACTGGAGAACCAAAACTTCAGGGCAGCACATGCCAATAGCCAGTATAGCTTAGCCAAACGACCTAACCTACCCCCAGCATTATTTAGTATGCAACACCAACAAAGGCCTGCAATTCCCCCAAGAAGGAGTTCTAACCAACCGTTTTACCCACAATTAGCACATCTACCCCAACCAATTTCTTCATTTAACCGATATCCCCAGCACAACCAATACCAACAACCATATTACCAATATCAACAACAGCAATACCAATTTCAGCAACCGCAATACCCACATCAACAACCACAATATCAATATAAACAACCCCATTACCAATTTCAACAGCAACGTCCACAGTACAATAACCCACCACCTAGGCCATCGCAACCAAAACCTCCTACACCCATGGACATAGACCAATCGATGCAATCCAGGAATGTTAACTATATGAATAGGCCTGGACATACGAACTATGCATCGAAACGACCACCCCCGGCGCATACCGGACAATTTAGTAGAAATGCTCCAAACAAATTGCAACGGATAAATCATTTAGAACAGGTTGTCCCTGATGCCGTCCCGGTCGAGGCCAACCAATCCGAACCAAACGAAGATGCCATCGAAGGTTGCGAAGCACAAACCTGGAACGACTATTACCAGGACTACATAAAATATGCGCAAGACGATCCAAAGGACGGCGAGGAATTTTGCGACGTCCATTTTTTAGATTGACCCACTCGACATTGCCATACATCCAGTGCAAAACAGGCAATGGAGAGGTATTAAGATTCCTCATAGACACTGGTTCAAACAAAAATTATATACAACCTTCATTGGCAAGGAATCCCCTGCCAAACGAAAACGTTTTCTATGCAAATTCGGTCGGAGGTAAAGTGAAGGTATCCCTCCATATTTTCCTAAACCTCTTTAAATTAAATAAGGAACGACTCAAGTTCTTTGTCTTGCCCTCACTAAAGTCATTCCATGGTATCCTTGGTAATGACAGCCTAAAACAACTAGACGCAATAATCCACACCTCCAGAGATTACATGACAATTAAAAATGGTAAAAAAATTTAAATTAAACAGCAAGTGTTCAAGTCGGTTAATAGCTTAGAAATAAATACGGGCAATTTGACACATGAACAAAAAGAAAAACTGAATGACCTTTGTGGAAACCACTCGAAACTTTTCGCATAACCCGATGAAAAACTAACATACACGACAGTAGTAAAAGCGGAAATTAGGACAACAACCGACAACCCTATCTACTCCCGATATTACCCATACCCTATGTCATTGAAGTCAGAGGTCGAAAAACAAATTGGCAAACTCTTAGAGGACGGCATTATACGACCGTCACGCTCACCCTATAATTCACCCGTTTGGATAGTAGATAAAAAAACAGATTCCCTGGGCAATAAACAGTACAGGCTTGTGATAGACTATCGAAAGTTGAACTCCGTAACAATAGCAGACCGTTACCCCATCCCTGAAATTAACGAAGTCCTTTCCCAACTGGGAAGCAACAAATTTTTCTCGGTCATTGACTTAAAAAGCGGCTTTCACCAAATCCCATTAAAAACTTCAGATATAGAAAAGACCGCTTTCTCCATAAATAACGGGAAGTATGAATTCACTAGACTCCCATTTGGCCTAAAGAATGCCCCTTCAATTTTCCAAAGAATGCTGGACGACATTTTACGAGATTACATAGGACAATGCTGCTATGTTTACATAGACGATATTATAATATTCAGCAAAACTGAAACAGACCACGCAGCCCACCTTAAAAATATTTTCTGCACGCTTGAGCATGCAAACATGAAAGTACAGCTAGACAAATGCAAATTTTTCCAAAATGAGGTCGAATTTTTAGGATTCATTGTAACACCGGAAGGAATTAAAACAAATCCTTCAAAAATTGAGGCCATTCAAAATTTTCCAGTTCCACGGAACCTCAGGGAGCTCAGATCCTTTTTAGGTCTGTCGGGTTATTACCGCCGTTTCGTTAAGGACTATGCCAAGTTGGCTAAACCCTTGACAGCCCTTTTAAGAGGGGAGGAGGGACGTGTGTCCAAAAGCCAATCGGCAAAAAAACAGATCATCCTTAATGGGGACGCAATGGCAGCGTTCACAAAAATTAAAAATGTTCTTATTTCAAGAGAAGTAATGTTGACCTACCCCAACTTGAATACAGACTTCGAGCTGACCACCGATGCCTCCAATTACGCAATAGGCGCAGTCCTGTCACAAGAAGACAGACCCATTACTTTCATATCAAGGACCCTCTCAAAAACGGAAGAAAATTATGCAACCAATGAGAAGGAAATGCTTGCCATCATATGGGCATTAAAATCTCTACGCAATTACCTTTACGGTTCAGCAAAAGTCAAAATTTTTACAGATCACCAACCTTTAACCTATGCGCTGAGTAATAAAAACAATAACAATAAAATGAAACGCTGGAAAGCTATACTTGAGGAATACAACTACGAACTAAGATACAAACCCGGCAAGATGAACGTAGTTGCCGACGGTCTATCTAGACCACCACAGCAGGACCAAATAAATTCCCTAACAGCAACCCGACATAGCGACGAGAGTTCTGCCCAAACATTGATACCTTACACAGATGCACCTATCAACGCGTTTAAAAACAAAATTTTCCTTTCCACGGGCGAGACCTCATCATACCAATTCCAAATAATTTTCCCAACCTATCATAGGCACACCATAGTAGAAAGAGACTTCACCGACGAAAACCTTACCGCTTTACTAAAGAGATATTTAAATCCCTCAGTCACGAATTGTATAAAGACAAAGACGGAAGACAACATACTAGGAAAAATCCAAAACATTTACCAAACACACTTCAGTAGATACAGGGTCCGCTACACGCGAAACTTTGTACAGGACATTATTACTGAATCCGAACAGGAAAGAGTAATTATCTGCGAACACAACAGAGCCCATCGCAATCCTACAGAGAATAAAGCTCAACTTTTGGGAAGATGTTACTTCCCCCAGATGAATGCGAAAATTAAAAGAATAGCCAAACAGTGTAGGATTTGTCTCGAAAATAAATACGAACGACACCCAGTAAACCCCATACTAAAAGCCACCCCGACTCCAAATTATCCAGGACATATAGTGCGTATAGATCTCTATTACACTAATAACAAGATAATACTAACAGCGATCGACAAATTCTCAAAATATGCCCAAGCGATAATCGTTAAGTCTAGGTCATGCGAGGATATTAAGACCCCGTTGAGAGACTTATTAGGAATATTCGGATTTCTGGAAAACATTGTAATAGATAACGAAAAATCCTTGAACGCAGCCCCCATAACCTTCATGCTGGAAAATCAACTCGGAATACAAATATTTAAAACACCGCCATATAAAAGCTCAGTAAACGGCCAAATCGAGCGATTCCACTCCACCCTATCCGAATTGTTGCGATGTACCAAAGCTGAAAATACCCACACAGATTTTCATGACCTTCTCCACAGATCCTTACGAAAATATAATCATTCTATCCATTCCACTACCAAACGCAAACCCATCGAACTTTTCTTTGGACGGACAATTGGACAGACCCCAATAGAATTGGACAGGGACGAAAATATTAGAAATCTAAAAAGCAAACAGGAAAAGGATTTAGAGTTCCACAACAAAAATAGGAAAAATTTTAGGACTTATAGTAGAAATGACGTAATTTACGTAAAAGTTAATAAAAGGTTAGGAAATAAATTATCACCCCGATACAAAAAGGAAATAGTGCTGGAAGACAAGGGAAACACGGTCACAACTACATCAGGAAGGTCGGTGCATAAAAGCCATATCAAGGCCCAATAACAAGAAAAAAATTAAAAACAAAAAAAAGGAAAAGAAAAAAAAAACAAAAAAAAAAATTTTAAAATAAAAAATTAAATTTTATATTTTTTACTTGAATAAGTAAAATTACAAAATTAACAATCGTAACCTAAGAATAAGTAAATAAGGATATAAGGATAGACATACGACTTTTAGATTTTAGGAAAATCGAGTAATATGCCATAGGCGTACGATTATAGGTATTAAAAAATAAAATTATAAATAATTGAGCGTTATGGTCATTAAAGAATAATCAATCCCTTTCAGTATCATCATCTGCACGGTTTACGCAGAAATTCAAATCCACGACTATTCATCGTCACATTTGTTAACCATAGATAATGGCCCCTCCAAAATCAAGGATGGTAACCTAAATTTTATCCATATTATTAATACACACACATATAGAACCCTCCTGGAAAATGTCATAGATACAATAGATAAAAACATACAACCATCAAATCCTTTCTATCCCACCTTACGGCACGAAGCCCAACAAGCTAGCGAAATGTTGGAAATTGTTGAGCCTCTCCGAAATCCTAAGACCCGAAGATCTCTAGATTTCCTCGGCACAGCTTGGAAATACTTCGCAGGAAGCCCTGACCATGACGACCTCAATATGATAAACTATAACATAGATAAGTTAATTACAAATAATTATAAATAAAGCTATGAACCAACAAATTAATAAGATAACTGAGATAACTAATAAGCTAATGCACGCAATAAAAGAAGACGAAGTAACAGCCAATGAAGTGGCAATAAGCCTTCAAAATAAGCTAAGATTCATTAAAGAGGAAATAATTAATATTAAGTACGCCATACAATGGGCAAGAATCGGAATTGTAAGTTCAATAATATTAAACAAAAAGGAAATAGACTTAGCCATAAGAGAAATGAATAAAGAAAATTTGCCATTCAATACCGTCGAAGAAGCATTAGAATTAGCTGAAGTAAGCGTACTAAGAAATATTTCATCAATTTTATATATTGTTAAAGTACCATTAACTACAAACGATAATTACGAAAATTTGATACTAAAAGCTTCAATAAAAAATAATGTAATGATTGATCTGAAATACAATAATATTATACGAAATAAAGACAGGATGTTTGGAATAGGAAATAAGTGCAAGAAATATAATAAGATTAGTATTTGTAAGCAAAATGAGCTGTTCGATTTAAGTACTGATTTTTGTATACCTAAGTTAATAAAAAGCCTCAATTCCTCATGTCATTTCATCAACGCCCACCATATTCCAAGAGATGAGCTTATCGCGCCCGGAATACTCTTTCTTAACAACTACCAAGGTAACATTACAATAAGCGGCGATGTGCGAGCCATGAATGGAACCTATATTATAAATTTCAAGAATGAAACTGTGAAAGTCAAGGACAGAACATACAAAAATTTTGAAGCACCGCCTTAAGAATAATGCCAGCAATTGCGCAGCCAAATCCAGTGGAAGAAAGCCTGACTAAACTTTTATCGCTGGAAGCGCTTAGCGAACTACATATAAATAATACAATTCAAATTAAGTCACTCCAAACAGAAAGGATGGTAAATCGAAGTTTTTCAGGACTCACCCTCATCATAGTCATAGTCCTGATAGGCGGATCCGCAAAATACTGCCTGAAATTAAGAAAACAAAGAAACAGCATAAAACCATCAGCAGAGGCCAATGTACAGGCCAACCAATCACAAGAAGATACATCCCAAGTCCCTTCACCTTCAACAGGAGCGTTCCAAATTTTTCAGACGCTCGGGGACAAGCGTTTTTAAGGAGGGAGGAGTTAACATAGCTAACATTCAAAACTCCAAATAATTCTTTCTCACGCTAATGCAATGCATCTGCATACCAAAGCTACACGCGCATCCGCTAAATGGCTGACAGTATGTCTGGTCATCAGACACCTTCAACCAAGGCCAAATTCTTCATACCTGCAATGCAGTGCAACTTCCAAATAAGCATTCGACTGCGACGCCGCGGAACTTCTCGGAAACTGCTACGCGACTGGGAGGAATTGAGGAATATAATTAAGCGTTTCAAACATTTGTGATCAGTCCGATTTTTGACATTAAATAAACTACACGAACCGGCTAGCTGCCGCGAAAAAATATATTTTTTTTAAATAACAACAGTTCGGTATAGTTTAACTTATACAAAATAAGACTACCTGCTTACAATTTTTTTGCTAAATAGGACACTAAAATAGAAGTTCAACGAAAACGAAGGTGATGATTTACATAGGTACGTAAGTAGGTATGGTCATAGAAATTTGCGAATTCTTTGAATTGAATGGCCTGGTTAAGGATGGTCACTAGTAGGTAGATTTTTCTTTTAGGGGATTCATATAAGCTTATAAAAGCCCCGTAAGGATTATAAACCATATAAAGTTCGTAAACTTGTATGAAAAGTGACATATCTCTACATATAATAAAATTGTAAAAGGTCGATGTCTGTACATTGCAGATATTTAAGCAAAATCGATAGCAATGATCATTATTAGGCCAATAGAAGCCAAATCCAGTTTTTAGAATTTTTGTCTGTCTGTATGTCTGTATGTTTGGGCGCGCATCACTAAAAAACTACTTAATGGAGCTTCTACCGTTGTATTACTTGCTGTTCAACTTAAAATTTAAGATATCATTTGTTCCGATAGCTTGACCGGTTTCGGAGATATAGACCGATTTGTGGACCAAAGTGACCCAAAATTTGTTAGTACAAATAGGTATCACACGAAAGGTGACAATGAGTGCTGCAATTAGCGATGTAATTAAGTTCCATATCTTATCTGGTATGGGATATAAGGATGAAAATCGGACTCAGTTTCTTATTAGTTCTGAGACGCAGCGAAGCGAGCGGGGTTTACTATCTATATGAATTAAAAAGAAAGCTGTGTTAGTTGCACTTTTTATAACTCAAGAACGGCTACACCGATTTGGCTGAAAATTTTTGGGGAAGTAGCTTGGAACCAGGAAAAGGATATAGGATACCCTTTTCCGGGAATTGGACCGAGAACCCACCTATTCCAAATTTTTTTATTTATTTTGCGATTTGCTTGAAATTTGGTACATTGTTAGCCTTTTACTTTTATAAAAATTTACGATTGTTTCTTTTCCGGGAAGTGGACCAGGGACCGACCTATTCTAATTTTCTTTAAAAGATTGCAGGGAGATAGCGCATTTTGACATTTCATTTAAGGAGAGAGTTGCTGGGGGAAGTTCACTCAGTAAAACTTGCAAGTCAAAAACAAATGGTCGTGACATAGGAAAGCAACAACAAACTCTTAACAAATTAAGTTATTAACTAAAATCCAAAAGCAGTTTTGCTTGCAACTGTTGGCGTACGCTGACGATATTGATATCATTGACCTTACTCCAAATTAGAAAAATAAGTGAAAAAATGGGTTTGATGGTGAACGCATTCGCGCCTTGGAAACCACGCCACTGTTGGCAGCAATAATTTCGAAATAACAAACGACTTCGTTTATCTGCGAGCGAGCATTAACACCAGCAGCCTGTTAGCTCTGTTACTCTTGCAAGCAAATGCTACTCCTCTTTCGACGAACGAAAATAACACTATATAAGTCACTCATCGCACCCGTCCTGCTATATGGTGCAGAAGCATGGACACTAACAACATTTGATGAGGCGGCTCTGGGAGTATTCGAGAGAAAGGTTCTTCGTAAGATTTGTGGACCTCTACGCGCTGGCGACGGCGAGTACCGAAGAAAATTTAGTGACCTGTATGCGCTCTATGCAGACGCCGACATAGTTCAGCGAATCAAAACACAGCGGCTTCGCTGGCTAGGCCACGTTGTGTGAATGGGCAAAGATGCCCATTGGAAGCAGAGAAAGAGGGAGACCACCACTCCGATGCAAGGACCAAGGGGAGACCGATTTGCGATCCCGCGGTGTTTCCAATTGGCGCCAGTATGTTGGACGGTCAAAATCGTCCATCCGGTTAAATGGCCATTTAAAGAAAAAAGAAGTTTCGCTTGCAAGTATTTACTGATTCCTGTTAAGCGGAAACTTTTTACTTTTTGTGTTTCGAGATAGTTTTCCGGTTGATGTGTGTGTTTCGAGTTTCTATTAGTGTATTGTGCCGATATTATCATTAACAATGTCATGCCGCGACAAAGACGATCAAATCCTTGACGAAAAAGGCGTAATACAAGTGGAATTCGAAACGGTGGGAATGAAAGGACTGAAGAAGAGCAAGAATTTGCACGTGAAGAGCGCCGCGTTCGACTTCGTGCTTCTCAATTACAAGAGCAAAGAGAGGCAGCCCGAGAAATGGCTCGGTTGGCAATGCGAAATCGTCGAGCAATTCTCAGAAATCAACAACTAGATAATTTTAGACGCACAGAAATAAATTTATCAAGTAAAGTGTTGAATCAAACAGCGTTTCGATACGATTGCAGCCCTGAATACTGCTTGCATTCTAGCGTTCACATTGGGCAAATGGATGTTGTTTTGCCATGACCATTACCAAATGACAAGGCCAATTCTTGAAAGTTTGTGGTCTAAATCTAGAAAATCCATGTTTTTCTCATGGTCAATTACACTGCGTTACAAAAACGAGCTTTAGTTCTGTCCTATGAACCAAATATACTTTTTCGGAAAGGGGAGAAAAAATAAAAATACACGTGTATCGGCGATTTTCATGTACACGTCAGAATTTTTTTTTTTATGTATAAAGTATAAATCTCGTAGCGTAATAGTAACTTTCTAACACTAAACTGTTTATGACTTTTACAACACTTACAACTGGTATGACAGGTGAAACATTGAATTGCACAATCAATATTACATCATTTAAATTCGTTGAATTTATTGTTTGATACAACACACTCTCTGCCGTTTGTGTGTTTGTTCCGATCAGCTGACAGTTGCGCTACTAGGAGACGTATACTTTGACAATTGTTTTAAGTTCTGTTGCGCGAAAACGTATTTCTATATATTTCATCTGAGAAAAAATGCAGTGCCCGACTCGAAATAACTTTTGTTACGTTTGTGGCTTATTCCCACCAAGTAAAAATTTTTAAAATATTACGAGAGCAGGCGGACACTACGAGCTTTATACTTGCTACATAAAAAAAAAAAATGCTGACGTGTACATGACAATCGCCGATACACGTTATTTTTATTTTTTCTCCTTTTTCCGAAAAGTTATATTTGGTTCATAGGACAGAATGTGTGTAACGCGGTGTTATATGGGGCATGCTCACCCGTCGTAATACCATCTGCTTTAGTTGTTCTTGCGGCTGATAATAAAACGAAAAATGTCGTCTATCACAAGGTTCTTGATTGAAGAGTGCAACCCATTGTAATAGACCGTTTAGATAAGCTTCGACTCGTGCGTACTGAGCTGGTTAAGAACATTCAAACAGCGTTCGAACAATCGGCCAAACGCTACAATCTTCGTAGCAGAGCTAGGACTTTCAAAGTAGGAGACGAAGTATATCGTCGAAATTTTGCTTTAAGCGACAAAGCAAAGAAATTTAACTCGAAGCTAGCTCCAGTATTTGTAAAATCTTCGGTTCTTGCCACAAAAGGCAGCAATATGCTCAAATTACGAGATAGAGAAAATGGTAAGGTTGGCTGGTATCATATGAAAGATATAAAGGAATGCAAGGGTTAAGAAAAAGTTGTGCCAAGGATTTGCTACCAAAAAACCTTATAAAGAGACAGCCATAGGCAAACTTCGTTAAGTTATATATATGGTTTTCTTTTCTATCAAAATCACGCCACCCTTTTTCGTTGCTATATAAGCTGCGGATTCTGCTAGATCGGGACTTTTCTTCTCCTTTTTTTTTTTCCTGCTTACATTCTTCAAACGGATACGCTTGCGAGTTCCCTCATGTTTCGGGTAATATTTTTATTTGTGCGAAAAAGTAAATTTTTGAATTTTCGATTAGTATTGGGCAAATCAGTAGATTTTGCAGCCAATTACGGGTTTTTTTTTTATACTAAACGCGAAACTTAAATTTCCGCCTAACTAAAGATGTTCCCGCTTTGGACTATATATATAATGGAGAACTACAACGCCTGGATGAAAGCTGAGAACCCGCATTGCTCAACGAAGTTGCAGTCCACCTCCGGATAATTGTGTCAAATAAATTTTTTTTTAAATTAATTCTTTTCGCTAAATTTTTATTACGTTTTAAAAAGAAAAGTTATGTTCTTAAAATTAAAGTTTTGCATGATTTTGTGGAGCTCATGTAAATCTATCTGCAAATATATATGTATACATACAATCCTAAGACAAAAGTACATCAATAGTAAAAGCAGAAAAAATAAAATATCGTAGTAGCCAAAAACAGTAAATATCTCCTATCAAATATCAGTTTATAGTGCGTTCAACGAAGTGTAGTCGTGCCACGCTAGTTAAAGCTCAAAATTTTATTTCTTGTTATTCGGGGAAGCCAGGTTCAAAATTTTACATTTTTTTTAAATTTAACCTGAAAATTCCATTATCGTGAAACCCAACATAAAAATTTTATAAATAATGTAGATAAATTCTTATTTATCAGGAACAAAACTTTTTCATTAAATACTGTATGTACACCAGTAGAAATGTCTAAGGAATCGTAGAGAGAGAGAAAATAATTAAAAGAGATAGTGAAAAAGAAAATGTATAAAAGTTAAGTTAATTGTTTTTTGTTAAACCGATTTGTACAAAATATAAAAAAAAAAAAAAAAGAAACCTGTTTCTAAAAAAAAAAAAAAAAAAAGTTTAAATATGCTTTAAAAAAATAATAATAATGTATAATTAATTAATTATTTGCGTTTTAAAAATATAAAAAAAAAAAAAAAAGAATATAAGATCTAAACCAATTTGGAATTGAAATACGTAGTGAGAGAAAGAAATATTGAAAATTAAAAGTTTGTAAAAAGATACCTACTATTAGCGCGAGATAGAGGGAGATGAGTGATATTAGGAAAGTGACTAGTGCGGAAAAAAAGAGAGGATTCCAATATCGTGATGGAAATTCTTAAAAGACAATTTAGAAACCTTGCAAACAAAAATTAAAAAGTTATCCCAAGGAAATTGGACTAAAAATTAGTATGGGCAACAAAAATTACATTTTCAGCTAATCAGAAAAGTCGTCGAAGGCCTTCAACGAGTTCATGCAGCAGATATTCATGTAAGTCATTGATTTATTATTTTTATGTACCTAGTGTTTTTGGGTTTCCTTATAGTATTGTGATTCGTACTCTAGTTAATGATCATTAACTCTCTCACTGTGGGTTTGTGGAATCTAAGTGAGCTAATGAAACGAAATAGAATATGAATCACTAATTTTTGTTATTCTTTTTATTTACCCTTACACAATATTGAATACGAATATTTAAGAAGAATAGTTTAGTATTCTAAATTTTCCTTTTACATTAACCATAAACTACTTGTTTTCGCATTTTATTCAATTTCCTAACCTCACTGATCTCTATAGTCAGATAGTAGGCTTGTTATTTAAAATTAGTTCTATTCCAACTTGTTCCTATAGTACATACATATGGACAGTCATAAAGTAGGCTTGTTATTTGAAAAATGTTCTAATTCCAAGTTGTTCCTTTAAGTGTTAGGACATATACAAATTAAGTACTTTTTGGCTATTCACTACAAAAAAATAGTATGCCATTGATTCGTTCATTAAATTTTCTTATTAGTTGATTAGGTTATTATTTAAATAAATGGATTGTTAATTGATACTTAAAATGGTCTGAAATTTAGTTGTTGTGATTTTTATGTTGGGACTCTTCGCTACCATCTGAAGAGTCATGGAGGGTGGGTATAGAGCGGTGAGGAAATAGGAAGTACAACCGCAAGATAGGGAAAAAGGTAGTATGTAGATTTTGCTAAAACATGATAATTTTTTTTGGTTGGTCATTGAAAGTGCTGTGGAAAAAAATCCCCTGAACCCTTACATGTGCGTATAAATTTTTTTCTGGTTAGGCCTTGGGTTTGTCATAAGTGGTGATTTTGTTGGTGTCTGCTTAAACGAACCCACATTAGTGGCTGAAGCTACGGGACAGCGAGACGCACACGGGCAGACATCAACATCTTCTACTCGTCACCATCTAAACATGGTACAACTAACAAACAATTGTCGACCCATAGTGGATACACAAAAAGGTTCCATAACAGAAAATGGCGCCCAACGTGGGGCCCCTAGACGTAGAAAGGACAACAACAAAGTTTTATATTTTTTTTACCTATTAGGGGTTCTACAATTTTCATTTTGTCCTATAGGGAATTTTTTTTGCAAGTTAAATATGAATCAATGCAACGTCGGTATTTTTAACCATTGGTAATTGGAATTTAGTCTAAAGCGATAGGATATATTCACGTCGCACTAACCGTATCAATAGTATAGACCCTAGTTGCAAATAAAACTGACATATTTTTCGTCGCTTGAAAACTCATTTTGGATTTAATTTCAATAAGCTTGATGCATGTTTTAATTACCATTTGAGATTAGGATTTCGTTTTAATATGTTTAAATGACCATATTTCCATCAAGCTTTTGTTGTTGCAAGTAGGAATACGTGAAGATTTCATGTACCTATACAACAAAAAGCTTACTCTAAGCTGAGTTAAGCATATGCCTTTACCTTTAAATAATTAAACAAATAACAACAACTAAGGAGTAAGACCATAATTATATTTTGAATTTTTTTTGTGTTTCGAGAGATATTTTTCTTAAAAAAAAAAAAATAAATAAATAAAAGAAAATACAATTTTTCGAAATTTAATTACATATACTTATACATATATATATATATACATAAATTTTTTTTATCGATATGCCGCTGAGGCACAGTAATGAATATTTACCAACGGGTCAAAGTTCAAACAATTTTTGCACTATATGCCGCGAGTCTTTCTCTTTAAACGCTGATGCTCTTCGTACTGCCTGCAACCACAAGTTTCACCGTACTTGCCTGATAAACTGGCTTAGAAGAAATCCCTCTTGTCCGCAGTGTAGAGCACGGTGTAGCTCTAGAGATTTTGAACGAAAGCAATACAACATCACCACCCGATCACAATTAGCAAATCCGCAAAGCAGTATGGCCGATGATCCGGATAGGTCATCTACCTCACAAGCATCTGGATCCATCCAACCAGTACAGCCTCCTCCGCGAGAAGAACAAGCAAGTATGCCACAACAAGGTGCTATAAATAACCCTGCTCAACAACAACAAGAAATTACAGATCCTAATGCTACCAATAATACATCCAATTCCCAAAATGACGATAGTAGAATACGCAGTATTGTCAATGCCGTTGTCGCTGCACGACAAGCAAGTTTGTTTGAGAACTTTGAGTCAAGATTTACGCAAATAGAGCAACGCTTGGATCAGTCGGTAAATAACCTAATTTCTAGATTGCAGAACGCAACGCTGCAACCTGTCCAAAACAATAACCAAAATTTACCCCCTATAGTTGATTGGCCACAAGATCCACCAGATTTTCCAAATAGCCGTAACGCAACCCCCCAAGCACATATGCATGTGCATACAAACGCACACCAATACCCTTATAATGTAGGTTCCGCTCGGCTTAGTGACATTTCCCATGTAACCAATTCGGGAAAAATTGCAAGTCTCATATCGAATTGGGATATTAAGTTTGATGGCTCGAACCGTTTGTCTGTAGAAAACTTTATCTACCGGGTTGAGTCGCAGGTAATAGACACCCTAGGGGGGAACTTTTCACTTTTTTGCGAACATGTGCAAAGCGTTTTCACCAATGAAGCCAAAGATTGGTATTGGCGCTATAGGCGCTATGTAGATCGCGTCGTGTGGCCAAACCTTTGCCAGGCCTTGCGAACTCATTTTGCTCAACACCGTACCGATACCGATATAAAAGAAACCATACGTATGCGCAAGCAAGGTATGACGGAAAGCTTCGATGAGTATCGGAATGCCGTTTTCAAAATAGCCGAAAATTTGAGTAGTCCACTTCCGGAAACTGAACTTGTCGAAGTTCTACAGAGGGGCTTAAGACCGCGTTTGAGGCAGCAATTATTATATGTCTCGATTCCATCTGTAGCTAGATTAAGGGAGTTGTGCATTAAGCATGAAAGCTTATTGCAAGAAATTGCCAGGCATCCTTCTGCTACTAATACCAACCCCTTGCCAGCCCCATATCGCAATCTTGCTAATCGCCGACAAATTAGTGAATTAGAGTTAGAAGGTGAAGTTGAAAACGACATTGCCGAAGTTCCTCTTGAAGTTGACGAGGTTACACGTCGTTTGAGTGACACCAAATTGATGTGTTGGAACTGTCGAAAGGAGGGACACCGTTATTTTGATTGTATAGAAGAACGTACGATCTTTTGTTACGGTTGTGGCAGTCTTGGAGTTTATAAGCCCAATTGTACTAGGTGCGCTTCGGGAAACGTGAAAGCGGGCGAGGACTCGAAAGTGGCTCCTCGCAAGAAATAAATAAATCTTTACCTAGCAACACCTTAATTTGTAATCCATATAAACCAGAGTTACGCCATTTAATACCCTACAATGAACGTTTAAAATTTTACCAAGAAAAAAGAAAAGAAATTTTTGATAGATCTGAAAAGGCTATACCTAGTAAGTCGCGCTCAGCGAATCGCTCCAATGAGTTCTGGAAAAAGGTTAAATCTGATCGAAAAAACCTTATTAACTTGATATGTTCGTTGAACAAAAACTCCTCAGATTTAAGACCATATGCCGAAATAAACCTTCTAAATGAAACGTATTTAGCTTTGCTAGATAGTGGAGCCCAAGTTTCTTGCATTGGCAATAGCTTAGCGAAAAGGGTATGCGCTGACAAAAATATAAATACAAAACATTATTCATCCATACAAACGGCTGATGGCAACCAACAAATTGTGTTTGGTACATATTTTTTTGATATCACCTATAATGGCATAACTGAACGTTTACTTTTTTACATCGTACCAAGTCTAAAACAAAAGTTAATATTAGGCGTAGATTTTTGGTCGAAATTTAAGATAGCACCACATTTAATTAGCCAAATTAACTGCGAAAGCAGCGCATTAAAAAATGATGCTAATAGCGGCGAATATGCAACAAAACCGTTGGCGTATGAGCAACAAAAACGGTTGCAAGTAATTAAAGATTTATTTCCTTCATTTGCCAAAGAGGGCCTTGGTAAAACTCATTTAATAGAACATGTTATAGATTTGGAACCTAATGTCCGTCCGTTAAAACAGCGATATTTTCCTATCTCTCCTGCCGTCGAGAAATTAGTTCACAGGGAGATAGATGAAATGCTAAAATTGGGAATAATTGAAGAATCACCCAACAGTCCGTGGTCGAGTCCGGTCGTCTTAGTCCGTAAAGGTGAAAAAGTCCGTCTGTGTTTAGATTCACGCAAAGTAAACAGCGTAACTATCAAAGACGCTTACCCCTTACCCCACATAGATGGGATACTCAGTCGCTTACCAAAAGCCGAGTTTATTTCTTCGCTCGATTTAAGGCGAGCATTTTGGCAAATTCCATTGTCGGAAAAATGCCGAGATTTAACCTGTTTTACGGTACCAAACCGTCCTTTATACAGATATCGCGTAATGCCCTTTGGCTTATGCAACGCTCCCCAGGCCTTATGCAGGCTCATGGATCGCGTGATTCCACATAAATTAAGAGAAAGTGTGTTTGTTTACCTTGACGATTTACTTATTATATCGGAAACATTTGACGCTCATATGAAAACTCTGTCAGAGGTTGCATATCATTTACGAAACGCCGGCTTAACGATCAATATAGAAAAAAGTAAGTTTTGTCTTCAAGAGGTAAAATACTTGGGGTACATCGTAGGAAATGGTACCTTGCGAACGGATCCGGAAAAGATTTCCGCGGTCACGCAATATCCGCAACCAACCACTATCAAACAGTTGCGTAGATTTCTGGGTATGGCTGGTTGGTATAGGCGATTCGTGCCGAACTTTGCCGCAGTTACCACCCCAATGACTAATTTGCTTAAGAAGTCAAAAAGTTTTCAATGGACTGAGGATGCGCAAAAGTCGTTTGACCTTCTTAAAAATTTGCTTTCATCAGCACCAATATTGTCCAATGCCAATTACGATAAACCATTCCTTATACAATGCGATGCCAGCAAACTAGGAGTAGGAGCCGTTTTGGCACAAGTGAATGATGATGGAGTAGAAGTGCCAGTTGCATACTTTTCTCAAAAATTGAATCGTGCGCAAAGTAATTATAGCGTGACTGAGCTTGAGTGTCTGGCAGCCATCCTTAGTGTGAAGAAGTTTCGCGTCTACGTTGAAGGCCAGGACTTCACCATTATTACCGACCACGCCAGTTTGCAGTGGCTTATGAAACAAAAGGATTTAAGCGGCAGGTTAGCTCGTTGGTCCCTCAAGCTTCAGGGCTACCGTTTTAAAATCGAACATAGGCGTGGTTCACAAAATATTGTTCCAGATGCACTGTCGCGACAAAACTTTGACGAGTTGGGTGAAGTTTGCCTTTTTCCACAAATTGATCTAGAATCTAATGCCTTCAACTCAGAAGAATATGAAAAGTTGAAAGAAACCATAAGTGAATCGCAAAGTAAATTGCCAGACTTGCAGATAAAAGATAATAAAATATATAAAAGAACAGAGCATGCGAATGGTATTGAAGACCAAGAAGTTTTGTGTTGGAAACTTTGGATTCCCAAATCATTGATTCAGGAAACCATAGAAAGAGCCCATTGTCCTCCAAACAAGTGCCACGGAGGCATCGGTAAAACTTTAGAGCGACTTCGCGCAAATTTCTATTGGCCTTCTATGATAAATGATGTCAAAACGTTTATTTCTCGATGCGATACTTGCCAGCAGAGTAAGTCGACTAATACAGTTCTTCGTCCACCGATGACAGCAAATCTCAATTCTGTTCGTCCAATTCAAAGATTATACATTGATCTGTTAGGTCCGTATCCTCGTTCTAAACAAGGCAATATAGGTATACTCATAGTTTTGGATCACTTAACCAAATTCCCTTTTCTTAAACCTATAAAAAAGTTCACGGCCACCCCTATATGCACATTTTTAGAAGAAAACATCTTTCCCATTTTCGGCACACCTGAATGTATCGTGTCTGATAACGGAAGCCAATTTAAATCAGTCCAATTTAAAAATTGTTTGTCTGTGAGAGGTATCAAACACTCCTTTACCGCACTTTATAGCCCACAAGCTAACGCGAGCGAGAGGGTCAATCGCTCCGTTATAGGTGGTATCAGATCATACCTTAAAACTGATCAAACTAACTGGGATAAAAACCTTCCCGTGATAGCGGAAGCTCTTAGGTCATCGTACCATCAAACTGTTGGCTGTACGCCGTATTACGCGATGTTCGGTCAACAGATGCTAAGCCATGCTGATGACTACAAATTGCTGCGTACGCTCGAGTCTTTGGGAGGGGATTGTGTAATAGACCGTTTAGATAAGCTTCGACTCGTGCGTACTGAGCTGGTTAAGAACATTCAAACAGCGTTCGAACAATCGGCCAAACGCTACAATCTTCGTAGCAGAGCTAGGACTTTCAAAGTAGGAGACGAAGTATATCGTCGAAATTTTGCTTTAAGCGACAAAGCAAAGAAATTTAACTCGAAGCTAGCTCCAGTATTTGTAAAATCTTCGGTTCTTGCCACAAAAGGCAGCAATATGCTCAAATTACGAGATAGAGAAAATGGTAAGGTTGGCTGGTATCATATGAAAGATATAAAGGAATGCAAGGGTTAAGAAAAAGTTGTGCCAAGGATTTGCTACCAAAAAACCTTATAAAGAGACAGCCATAGGCAAACTTCGTTAAGTTATATATATGGTTTTCTTTTCTATCAAAATCACGCCACCCTTTTTCGTTGCTATATAAGCTGCGGATTCTGCTAGATCGGGACTTTTCTTCTCCTTTTTTTTTTTCCTGCTTACATTCTTCAAACGGATACGCTTGCGAGTTCCCTCATGTTTCGGGTAATATTTTTATTTGTGCGAAAAAGTAAATTTTTGAATTTTCGATTAGTATTGGGCAAATCAGTAGATTTTGCAGCCAATTACGGGTTTTTTTTTATACTAAACGCGAAACTTAAATTTCCGCCTAACTAAAGATGTTCCCGCTTTGGACTATATATGGAATGGAGAACTACAACGCCTGGATGAAAGCTGAGAACCCGCATTGCTCAACGAAGTTGCAGTCCACCTCCGGATAATTGTGTCAAATAAATTTTTTTTTAAATTAATTCTTTTCGCTAAATTTTTATTACGTTTTAAAAAGAAAAGTTATGTTCTTAAAATTAAAGTTTTGCATGATTTTGTGGAGCTCATGTAAATCTATCTGCAAATATATATGTATACATACAATCCTAAGACAAAAGTACATCAATAGTAAAAGCAGAAAAAATAAAATATCGTAGTAGCCAAAAACAGTAAATATCTCCTATCAAATATCAGTTTATAGTGCGTTCAACGAAGTGTAGTCGTGCCACGCTAGTTAAAGCTCAAAATTTTATTTCTTGTTATTCGGGGAAGCCAGGTTCAAAATTTTACATTTTTTTTAAATTTAACCTGAAAATTCCATTATCGTGAAACCCAACATAAAAATTTTATAAATAATGTAGATAAATTCTTATTTATCAGGAACAAAACTTTTTCATTAAATACTGTATGTACACCAGTAGAAATGTCTAAGGAATCGTAGAGAGAGAGAAAATAATTAAAAGAGATAGTGAAAAAGAAAATGTATAAAAGTTAAGTTAATTGTTTTTTGTTAAACCGATTTGTACAAAATATAAAAAAAAAAAAAAAAGAAACCTGTTCCTAAAAAAAAAAAAAAAAAGTTTAAATATGCTTTAAAAAAATAATAATAATGTATAATTAATTAATTATTTGCGTTTTAAAAATATTAAAAAAAAAAAAAAGAATATAAGATCTAAACCAATTTGGAATTGAAATACGTAGTGAGAGAAAGAAATATTGAAAATTAAAAGTTTGTAAAAAGATACCTACTATTAGCGCGAGATAGAGGGAGATGAGTGATATTAGGAAAGTGACTAGTGCGGAAAAAAAGAGAGGATTCCAATATCGTGATGGAAATTCTTAAAAGACAATTGAGAAACCTTGCAAACAAAAATTAAAAAGTTATCCCAAGGAAATTGGACTAAAAATTAGTATGGGCAACAAAAATTACATTTTCAGCTAATCAGAAAAGTCGTCGAAGGCCTTCAACGAGTTCATGCAGCAGATATTCATGTAAGTCATTGATTTATTATTTTTATGTACCTAGTGTTTTTGGGTTTCCTTATAGTATTGTGATTCGTACTCTAGTTAATGATCATTAACTCTCTCACTGTGGGTTTGTGGAATCTAAGTGAGCTAATGAAACGAAATAGAATATGAATCACTAATTTTTGTTATTCTTTTTATTTACCCTTACACAATATTGAATACGAATATTTAAGAAGAATAGTTTAGTATTCTAAATTTTCCTTTTACATTAACCATAAACTACTTGTTTTCGCATTTTATTCAATTTCCTAACCTCACTGATCTCTATAGTCAGATAGTAGGCTTGTTATTTAAAATTAGTTCTATTCCAACTTGTTCCTATAGTACATACATATGGACAGTCATAAAGTAGGCTTGTTATTTGAAAAATGTTCTAATTCCAAGTTGTTCCTTTAAGTGTTAGGACATATACAAATTAAGTACTTTTTGGCTATTCACTACAAAAAAATAGTATGCCATTGATTCGTTCATTAAATTTTCTTATTAGTTGATTAGGTTATTATTTAAATAAATGGATTGTTAATTGATACTTAAAATGGTCTGAAATTTAGTTGTTGTGATTTTTATGTTGGGACTCTTCGCTACCATCTGAAGAGTCATGGAGGGTGGGTATAGAGCGGTGAGGAAATATGAAGTACAACCGCAAGATAGGGAAAAGGTAGTATGTAGCTTTTGCTAAAATATGATAATTTTTTTTGGTTGGTCATTGAAAGTGCTGTGGAAAAAAATCCCCTGAACCCTTACGTGTGCGTATAAATTTTTTTCTGGTTAGGCCTTGGGTTTGTCATAAGTGGTGATTTTGTTGGTGTCTGCTTAAACGAACCCACATTAGTGGCTGAAGCTACGGGACAGCGAGACGCACACGGGCAGACATCAACATCTTCTACTCGTCACCATCTAAACATGGTACAACTAACAAACAATTGTCGACCCATAGTGGATACACAAAAAGGTTCCATAACACCATGCACCAAAATATATGACCAAAAAGGAATCGTAAAAAAAATTATTTTTTATTTATATTTATCAATCTGCTTATTTATTGGTTTTAAGGCGGAACAAAGTTCGGCGGATCAGCTAGTACTTGATAAAATTATACGTTTACACGCTTTATAACGCATTTATAAGGTTATATGAATCCCCTTTTTATGTTTTTGCAACTGAAGAAATTGCGTAAAGCAAGACTATTTATTTTAAATCTGGGTGTCTAAACTCGTTATTTAAATAAACACAAAGGACCTACTTGCATGCGCAATTGCGAATTTACCCCGCAGTAGCAGATAGATATTTTCTTCTATTATATTCCGTTGTAAACCATTCATACATTTTAAGCAATGATTAGGTATACGAAATACGTTTGATATAGTTAAAGTTTTAGGCGCATATATAAATGGTGCAATAAAATTAATAATAATAATGTTTTATGAGTATTATTAATTGGCGATCCTGCCAGGAGAGCTTAACATAACAAATCTTTGTGCGAAAGGAAATGTTAAGTTTTTCCAAATTAAAAGAATCAAGTAACCCAAAAAAAGGGAGAAAAGATGAACAAAACAAGTGCCAATTTTGAAAGAAAGGCGTACCTAAGCAGGAGAGCATAACATAACAAATCCTTGTGCGAAAGGAAATGTTAAGTTTTTCCAAATTAAAAGAATCAAGTATCCCAAAAAAAAGGGAGAAAAGATGAACAAACAAGTGCCAATTTTGAAAGAAAGGCGTACCTAAGCACCTAAGTTTTTTTTAAAACTTAAAGAACATAAAAAAGGGCAAAAAATACAAAGTACCTCAAAAATATAAAAACATGTAAAGACTAAAAAGGGAGAAAACAAAAGAGTATCCCAGTGCAAAAAAAAAGACTTTAAAATTACAAAACCTTTGTGCGAACGTTTTTCTAATAAAAAAACAGGTGTCCTACAACAGGGATAAAGTATTAAGGAAATAAAAAAACTCAACAAAACTAAAATATTTTATGAAAAGAAATAATAAAACAATCTTCAAAAAAAAAAAAAACAAAAAAAAAACAGCAAAACTATAAGTTAAGAAATCAAAACCAAATTAAATAGAGGTATTGCACGTCACGCCGGGACGTTGCCAACGTGGGACCACAACAATTCAATTGACAACAAGGTAGGAGGGCAACCAAAAACCAACAACGAAGCTGACGTAAGTTAAGATAATAAATAATATTAAGAAGCTTTTAAAAAAAATTAACGGGAAACCATCCCACGAGAATTAAATACGAAAGGTTTTTTTATTGTGACTATTGTCAGAGTAGTAGGCACGACAACCCTTTAGAAAAAAAAGAGCTTTAAAAATAAATAAAAGCGCAGTGGACGAACTAACTAACCAGTTTTCCAAAATGGCAGTCAGCAATATTTCTGCAGAAGATATCGCTAGGATAGTAGCTACACAAACTGCTAATCTTAGGGATGAAATAAACCAACTGACTAATCAAATTAAGACATTAACTAGTGCTACGCAAGTGACGGAATAACGTACACAAACTATTGATGACGGAGTAGCGTGTACTGAAAGTTTAGACATAATTAAGTCACTGCCAGAATTCTCTGGTAAATCTTATATTAGTTGGAGACAGGCTGCAAAAAATTCGATGAGTTTGTATATCGAAGGAAGCAGGAAGTATTTCGGAGCATTAACCATACTTCGAAATAAAATAGTAGGAAATGCCAATGATATCCTTACTAATCAGGGCACTGTCTTAAACTTAGAAGCTGTATTTGCTAGGCTAGACTTTGCTTACGCAGACAAACGACCAATCCACGTTATTGATCAGGAAATGAGTATATTAAGACAAGGATCGAAATCCTTGATCGATTATTACAATGAAGTAAAACAGAAGTTAACACTCCTAATAAATAAAACTATTATGACACACGGTACAAATTCCGAAATGACAAAGCAACTAAATATTAAAAACCGCGAAACCGCTCTAAGAACCTTTATAACGGGATTAAATCCTCCTTTAAACCAAGTACTTTTCACATTGGCTCCTGCCGATTTGCCAAATGCCCTTGCAAAAGCACAAGAACTTACCTTCCAGAAAATAAAACTTTTAATAATTTACGGAGTCCTAGGAATAATACACAAAGGGGGGGAAATCAATTTCAAAACCATTTGAGATACCCACAAATGAGAAATAATAATAATACGAATTTCCCAAAACCAGAACCGATGGATACATCATCCGATAATCTGCCACTTGGCCAGCAAAAAACATTTGGTTATAATCAGACACCTCAACAAAAAACGTTCGGTTATAATCAATCCCAACCAAAAATATTTCAGGGTCAACAACAAAATGATAATGCACAGAAATAGCAATTTAACCAGCCAGTAAAAAGGAATATGAATTTTAGTGGACAACCAAAGTTGAGAGAGCCACGAATAAATAATTTAAACGAGAATCATTTTTTAGACCAGGCCTCCACTTGCCCTACATTTTCCAAACAGATAGACATAGCGGAGTAGTAATGAGAATATTAATAGAACGCGGTGCGACGAGTTGTTACATCAGGAAAGGTATATAAAACAACGGTAAGGAATTAGCAATTAAGAAGAGGGTAAGAACCATTCATGGTTCGACCATCATTACTTTGTACCATAATGTACACTTATTTGGATTTAAGGAAAGATTTTACGAAATAGATAACTTAGAAAGTGACTTTCTGGAAGGAGTCAACTTTTTGAAAAAAATTAAGGCAAACATAGATAAAGGGAAAGCAGAACTTATATATGGAGATAACAATAAGGAGAAGTTATGTTTTGTGAACATGGAAGAAACTAACCATGGTGAAATATATAAAGTGAACCCCTTGGGACAAGGAAGTTCTGAGGCTCCCGCCGAAGTTTTTACCGGCAAAACGAAAAGTGAAAAATTAAACCCCTTGGGATTAAAAAATCCTAAGGTGCCCGCCGATGATAATTCCGGCAATTCAAATAAAAAAATATTGTGGAACAAAGGGTTCTACAACGCCAACTGATGAGTCATACCAGTCCAAAACTAAAAATTTAAAAAAACTTACATCAGAGAAAGAGATCCCTGAAGCCTTTACCAATAATATATTGAAAATAAATAATATACAATTTGAAAAAAGGGTTAAAAGTGGCGAATTTGCTGATAAATATATAAATAAAGAAACAACAACTGTCAATATTCCGTTGTTGAGCCAGGACGTTATTAAAATAATAGAAACAGCTCATAGAGATGTAAATATGGATCTACCCTTCAGAACTGATATAGAAGCGGAAATAAGAGCTGAGGATGACAAGCCAGTATGGTCAAAACAATATCCATATTCTATATCTGCAAATAGTTTTGTTAATGAAGAAATTAAGAGTTTATTAGAAAAATATATAATAAGGCACAGTAAAAGCCCATATAATTCGCCTGTTTGGGTTGTTCCTAAAAAGGGAATAAATAAAGATGGAAGTCCTAAATTAAGGATGGTCATAGACTTTAAAAAGCTAAATGAAAAAACCATATCTGATAGGTATCCAATGCCAAATCCTGAGGTTATACTTTTTAATTTGGGAGAGTCGAAATATTTTTCAACAATCGACTTGGAGTCTGGATTTCATCAGATACTAATGAAGCAGGAAGATATAGAAAAAACAGCGTTTTCGGTAAATAATGGAAACTATGAATATCTGAGAATGCCATTCGGGATAAAAAATGCCCCAAGCATATTTCAGAGAGCAATGAATAATATTCTGCATGAGTATATTGGTATATTCTGCCATGTTTATGTTGATGATATTATAATATATTCAAAAACATTAAAGGAACATAAAAATCATTTAAAGCATATAGTTCAAACACTTGAAAAAGTTCATATGAAAATATGTATAGAAAAATCAAGATTTATAGAAGCGGAAGTCGAAATTCTGGGATATGTTGTATCCCACAAAGTTATAAAAACAGACCCAAAAAAGGTAGAAACAATAAAAAGTTACCCAATCCCCAAAATTTTACGACAACTTAGAGGATTCTTGGGACTGACAGGGTATTATAGGAAATTTATTAGGGATTATGCAAAGATAGCTAAACCAATAACGAAGCACTTGAAAGGAGAAAATGGTAAAATATCACAGTACAAGTCAAAGAAAACAAACATTTATCTTGACCAGGAGGGAATAGCGGCTTGTGAAACTTTAAGAAATGCATTAAGAGAACAAGTTGAATTAGCTCAACCAGACTTTGAAAAGAAATTAATTTTAACTACAGATGCTTCCAATGTGGCGGTGGATGCAGTTTTATCCCAGGAGGGAAGACCTATAATATTTATATCAAAGACTCTGAACTCCAGTGAACAAAATAATGCAACAAACGAAAAAGAGTTATTTGCGATCGTTTTTTCATAAAATATGGGCCTTTGCGATCAGTATTTCGCGGCACGGGGTTTTTTTTACATATATACCTGTACAAAATTGTGTACAGGGTGGCTGATGAAAGCCGCTACCAAAAAAAAAATTAAATAACTTTTTTTCTATTTAATGAATCTGGTTAACTTTTTTTTTTTTTTGCAGATTGACTTTTACATTTAACAAAAATGGATAACTGGGACACTGAAACAAGAATTTGGATTGTCCGCCGCTATCACGCACTGGAGTCCGTAGTTTCGGTTCAAAGAGAGTATAGGCGCACGTTTGGCGGCAATCCTCCGAGCAGATGGACCATAATAAGACTTGTAAACAATTTTGCCGAGCATGGGACAGTCAACAGAAGACCTTACCATCGAAACCCTTCAGTTCGAACGGAGGAAACAATCGCTGCTGTAGCTGCTGCCATACAAAACAATCCACGTGTTTCGACAAGAAGCTTATCTGCTCAAATGGGTGTAAGCAGACAGTCATTACAGTCAATTATGCACAAAGATTTGGACTTATTCCCATATAAAATTCAAATGGCCAACAAACTGAACGCTGCAGACTTGCCGATTCGTTTGGAATTTTGCCAGAAGATGCTTCAAATGGTGGAAGAGGATGGAAACATGTTGAACTGTCTTTTCATGTCTGACGAGGCCCATTTCGATTTAAACGGCAACATAAACAAACAAAATTGTCGAATATGGAGTGCTTCCAACCCACAGATACTCCATGAGATGGAATTGCATCCACTTCGTGTCACAGTGTGGTGTGCAGTTTCATCACGCTGCATTGTCGGGCCCTACTTCTTCGAAGAAAACGGTCACACCGTTACGGTTACTGGAGACCGTTACTTGAGCATGTTGAGAGAGTTTTTCTATCCAGAATTACGCCGAATGAGAATTTCTTTCAACTCTGTGTGGTTTCAGCAAGATGGTGCAGCTCCTCATATAGCCCAACCTGTTATGACAGAATTGCGACGAAAATTTCCCAATAAGCTGATATCCAGAAACTCCACATTCCGTTGGCCACCCAGGTCGCCTGACCTTACTGCACCTGACTTTTTCTTGTGGGGTTATTGCAAACAGGAAGTCTTCAAAGCAAAACCAACAAATTTGAATGAACTAAGGCAATCCATTCGAGAAACAATTGCGGCTATTCCTGTCTCAACTCTCCAAGCAGTAATGAACAACTTTTTGGTAAGATGCCGCACATGCATCG
This sequence comes from Merzomyia westermanni, assembly GCA_949987695.1. NCBI lineage: Eukaryota > Metazoa > Arthropoda > Insecta > Diptera > Tephritidae > Merzomyia > Merzomyia westermanni. The sequence continues at coordinate 128,779,029 of OX465288.1, read as the reverse complement.
ACGAGCAGGGGGGGCATTTAAATTCCATTATTTTTAAAACTAATTAAGCTATATTTAATAAAATCTAATGAGCTTTAACATGAATAAAAGAAAAATGAATTCCATACACTGAAAAAAAAATTATTTGAGTTTCTTAATGTAGCAAAATTCATCAGCCACCCTGTATTTTTCAAATTCAGAAAATAATAAGTACAAAATCAGCTTATAGAAATTCTCCGTCGTCTTAGCTATCACATCAAGTTACCTACATATACATACGAAATTAGACAGCTGACTAGTATTTACTTATAAGCAAGTGTATACATAATGTTTGCTTTAGATCAGTTTAAGAAATTTTATACATTTTCATTTTAATTAAGACTCCATGATTCGATTTGATGCATACTGAATGAACAATTCAACTACTTTATTTCAAAGTAGTCTCTCATGTCGTATAACTCGCAAATCAGCAGCTTGTGTAGGTATTTAACCACAAAAGAATTTGTCATGGAAAATTTAAGAACAATACATTTTTGAATTCCAAATTATGTTTTTCTTTGAATTGAAAAACTCGATTTCTCTTCTACTCAGTTTTATAACTATCGAGCTAACTGTCAATCCTATTATACTTGTTAATAGAAACAAATCGTGAGTTTTGGAAAAAATTTGAGATACGGCGTTCTCCAAACCAATTCTGAGCTAAGAAGAATATGCGTAAGGCTAGTATGCAAGGCGTGGAACTATACTTTTTTCAAGATTTTATTCGCTTCAAGCTTTTATGGCACTCTGACATCTTTTAGAATTTCACATAAGAGATGTTGTTGTTGTTGTTGTAACGACAAAAACACTTCCGTAAGGAAGGATAAGATGGGCAATGAGAGGTGAGAGGCATAATTTCCGTAGATCAACCATCGAGTTGCACGTCATTACCTTTGTGCATATTAGTCGCCTCTTACGACCGGTATGCCTACCTTGGGCATATTCTAAACCCCTAACCCGCAGGGGTATCACATAAGAGATCATATTGTTTACTGTGCCTATATTCCATAGTTTCGTTCTTTGTTCCATTCGGCTAGGCTACTACAACATTGTAGTCAAATGTGTTGACAATCTAAAAATATCCTGTAACTTTGTAATCAATTCAGTCTTATGTACACGGTGTCCAAAAAGTTCGAATACAAACTTTGTAACTTATTTAAAACACCAATCAAGTGAGCTTTGGGTAATTGTTTCCTTTAGGAGACAACTGCCAAAACACGTCCAAAAATATAGAGAGAGGTATCAAACAACGCGCTTTGACTTAGGTATAAACAATCCGAAAGCGGATTTTCAATTTTTTGTTTCAGTGAAAAGGTATTCGCAAAAAACCCAAAAATGACCCAGGTCCGATCCTAAATAGGAAGGCTTGATCCAAGATATTTATGTGCAGAACACCTATCGGCGTAGGCGGCCTTTGGCCGCGTTTCAAAAAAATAACCCTTAGCCGGTCCAACACCGGCTACGCGGTCCACAGTATTTCTGCGCCAAACACTTTTTTGCACTTTTCGGTACACCCTAATCTGTGATTACAACAACCACATGAAAATGACAGAAAAATTTCAACTTCAATTGCAAATATCTCTTCACTGAAACAAAAAGTCGAAAATCCGCTTCCGGACTATTGTTACCGATCAAAACGCGTCTTTTTATACCTTTCCCGATAATTTCGGACTTGTTTTAGCAGTTGTCTCCTAAAGAAAACGATTACCGAGCTTTGATTTTATTTTTTTTTAAATCGACAATCGTTCCTATGACTCGAACCACGACAGACTCAAATCTGTAATAGTCGTATTAAAGCTATTGTTTAAGATGGAGTCCAAGCTACTCTTCTAACACCTACATCACTCTGGTCCAACCCTGTGGAAACTGCGCGTTTCCTCGGACTTCCGTTAGAAGAGCCTGATGACAATTTAGAGTGATCGTGCCCATTAGGCAGGGTGAAGCACTGTTAATAACAACAACAACATGGAGTATCCAGACTGAACCCCAACATACCAAACACATGCCCTGCATGTGGTATGTCCCCTCATGATACCATACATCTCTTCTCCTGTTCAGTCGAACCCACTCTTCTAACACCTACATCACTTTGGTCCAACCCTGTGGAAACTGCGCGTTTCCTCGGACTTCCTTTAGAAGAACCTGATGACAATTTAGAGTGATCGAGCCCATTGGGCAGGGCGAAGCACTGTTAACAACAACAACAACAACAACAACATGGAGTCCAAGCGCCAGCTAATTGTCTACGCATTTTTACAAGGCAGGCGACCGTGCGCAATATTTAAAGACTTTAAAAGTGTGGGTTTCAAGGGCGATTTTGTTTATAAAACTATAAAGCGGTACAATGAGACTTCGTCCGTTAAAAATAGACCAAGACGCGGAAGATCGCGGACGGTTCGCAATAGTGGTACCATAAAAGTTGTGAGAGAAGAAATTCGAAGAAACCATTGCCGGCCAGTTAGAAAAATAGCTGCGATATTTAATATAAGCAAATCTTCAACACATTTGGCATTGAATAAGTATCTTGGCATAAAAGCGTATAAGAAACATCAGCGAAAGAAGAGAGAGCCAAACGAGTATCTGATATTCTTGGATGGCACGGCGGTGACGAATTTGTATTTTCTGATGAAAAGTTGTTCGTTTCCAGATCTCAAAGCGCTTCTTCGTCATGGTGTGAGCGGGGTTCTGTAAAAGAGGAAAGCTTCCCCTTCCCATCTAAAAGCGGGGGTTAAAGTTAAAGCCGCCTACTACAGACAACACGCCTTAGAGGCAGTAGTACTACCCAGCTGTCGCGGTTTATTCGGTGATGATTATTATTGCTTTCAACAATATGGAACGCCTTCACATACCGCAAACATCGAGCAACAATGGTGTCAGGAGAATTTGGCCGACTTTTTGCATAAGGACGAAGAACCACCTAGTCCTGATCTCAATCCATTGGATTTTTTTGCATGAGTTACATGACGTCGAAGCTTAGCGGTTACCAAATAAAAAAATTGGAAACTTTTCGTACGGTATTACTCAAAGTATAGACGAAATGCCGATGGATATGGTTTGTGCTGCTTGTTGCTCTTTCGGAAAGCGATTACGTTTGGTTCAGTTATTCAAAGGAGGTGTTATTAATAACAACCTACTATAAATATTAATTGATGCCACATAAATTCTTTTAAATAAAAATTGATAGGGGTTTAGCATACCTTTTTCTTTAAAAGGACTTTAGTTTTGTATCCAAACTTTATGGACACCGTGTATATAAAACTATATATGTGCTGTCAAGTTCTGTAAGTCTTCGATTGAATGTTATACAACTTGGAGAAGCTGAAGCCATTATACCTTATATATACCACTTAAAATTAATATTACGAGCTCGCGTTGTAACAGGTTATGTATTTTTAGAAGAACCTTGAGAAGCCAAGCCACGCCCAAGGTTTGGCTAAACCGAACTTTACTTCAATTTATGGGTGTAAAAAAAAATATTTTAGAAATAAAAATTAATTATGTAAACATTTTTTCCAAAGCAGTACTGGTTCCGGGGTTTGCCAGACCTGTAACCCTCCCTTGGGGCCAAAGTGTTTCATTATCTTCATGGCAATAAGAATAAGGTTTTCTCTTTTTTATGTAGTGACAAAAACGCTGACAGAAGGTTTTGGTAAGTGTTGTCGAAGTTGGTAGTCCTTTGTAGGATATGGTCCGGAACGCTGCAGTTGTTGTTGCTGTTGTTTGTAACGTCGAAAAACCTCTTCAGCCCCTTCGTGTTAGGGGTTTAGAATATGCCCGAGGTAGGCATACCGGTCGTATGAGGCGACTAGGGAGTACTGGTGCGTGCCGGGTTCATATCCGGAGAAGATGGGTAATGAGAGGTGAAAGGCATGATATCCGTGGATCAAACGACAAGTTGCACGTCATTACCTTTGTGCACTTTAGTCGTCTCCAACGAGCGGTATGTCTACCTCGGGTATATTCTATAAACCGGACGCTGCGGTATTAGCACATTGCGATTGAGGGACCTTCATCAACCATCGATTTGCACGTCATTACCGTTGCGCATTTTAGGCGACTGGTATGCCTACCACGGGTATATCCTAACCCTTAACCCGCAAGAGCCTCACACATTTCCTTTTTGTTTGTTGTTATTTGTAACGCCAAAAACACTCTCCGAAGGTTTTGGGGAGTGTCGTCGTATTAACAGTCCTTGGCCGGATATGAAACCGGTACGCCCCGGTACTGTTGTTGTTGCGGTACTGCCCGACTGTCGTGGTAGCGATTTGGTTTGAACTGTGGAACATTTATAGGTCATGTCACCCCCCTCGTTTCGTAAGGAGAAGAGGGGTAATGAGAGGTGAGAGGCATCATATCCGTTCAGTGCTCTTTGGATAATTACGCAGAGCCTGCTCTCAAACTTCTTTCTTGCAATGATCACGATATCCTCGTCATACCCTTGGCATCGGATACAATTGTCCATTAGTTCTAGCATGTCATACCCAACTCTTTTCAAGTGCCCCGAAGTGTTGTCGAAGGCCCACTCTATGTCTAGAAAGACGGAGATTACCACTTCCCCACATTCGAGTGCACTCGTGATTTCCGTGGTCAGCTGATGAGGGCTGTGTCCGTCGATCTGCTTTCCCTTTTACGTGCAGACCTACGTGCAGAGGTATCTGCCTCAAATTGTTCGTTCTTATCCCAATGCCCACAATTTTCTCCATCGTTTTAAGACCGGAAGAAGGTTAGACTGGTGGGTCTGAAGGATTTCGCTAAAGAGTAATCCTTTTTCCCCACCTTGGGTATAAATACCATTTTTCCTCTTTTCCGTACCATTGGTATGTAGGCCAGTGCTAAACTGTCCTTTAGAATCATCGACTAATATCGGACGAGTTTCTTCCCCTGCTGCAGAAAAACCGGGTAAATATCATCCACCCCAGGAGATTTGTATCCTTTAAAGGACGCTATAGCTCAATTTACTGCACTCTCAGAGAAGAGAGACTTCGCTAGGTGCCAGTCCTGCTTCGTGGGTCTTCTGTCGGGGATCGGTTTGTTCTAGGTTTGTGGATGATTCCGAAAAGTGAGCAGATAATAGGGCCTTTGCCGCTTCATCTTCAGTGCTTGTGTACTTCCCGGTTTGGGAGTTTTAAAGTCATTGTAGCTTCTTCTTTCTCCTTGGCCATGGCTTTATTAAGCCTAGCGGCCTCTGGAGTAGAAGTTATTTTCCCACAGAAGATCCTAATGCTACCCCTTTTGGATCTTCTGATTTCTTTGTTATACTCCCTTAGTTGTGTCGTATACTCTGCTCGGGCCCTAGTTACGGTAGGTGTGTTCCCCACATTAAATAAGACTATTACAAGAACCAAGAACTAGCGGAAGGCGTGCTCTCCTGCAGTAGTTCGTAAACTTCTCCTCCTCAGGCGGGACGGTCCCGCTGCCTCCCGCAAAATAGGGCGCAGCAAAAACGATAGATCCTCGCTCAAAATATCTGTAATGCAGAAATAATTAATAGATTTTCTCAACATTACGCACGCTCTGGACCTCTCCTGAGAGAGATCCCATATTACCTTGTTGTTCCCCTCTTTCAGTCCTCTAATCTGCCTTTTCACCACATACGGCTCTTGAATGAGTGCTATGCCCAGGTCTTCTATCTCAAACTTCTTCGCTAATATAGAAGCTGCTTTGGCGTGATGAAGTTCATTGTTTATTCCCCATCGGCTCGTCTTCCGACAGCCGAATGTCGTCCTCATCCTCTCTTATTTCTAGATCCAGGTTGCGGACGTCTATCAATATCCTGGGTGTTAAGACCAGCGAAAGTTCATTCCGTGACGTTGTCGGAGCCTGTCGCCTGTCCAGCGGCTGCTTCGTTGTGTGTGAATTCGGGTGCAGCAACTGTACTTCAACCACCCTATTCCACCTGTCTGCACTCCCTATTACCAGCTTCCTAATGCCTTCTGCTTCCAGGGATTTACGGAGGCGGGAGGACGCCTCGTCGACACTTGTGCTTTAAACTCGCTACACATCAGTGCTTAGTCCGGAGTTCTGGGCTCTAAGAAGCCACAGCACAAACTCTGTTTTCCATTCCGCCTTCCTGGGGAGGTATATCGTGACAGTGTGCGTGAGCGGTATATTGTCACCCCTCGTACTTAGTGGTGGTCCTGTCCACCCCGCAGTTTGGGTATTGTACTGGCTAACCATGTTCTGGTGTCCTTATTGTAACAGTCTACTAATAGTAGATCCGGCCTGAAGTATGCCCCTATGGAACGACAGTGGGCTGCTCCATCCCTCCACGACCTCTTCCCTAATGGCGCCTTGCAGCCTGGTAAGCTCCTCCTGGCTAAGAGCCCCCGTAGGATAGTTCCTGGACAACACCGCCATTATTATGCCTCTGGTGGCATTTGAATAGCTCAGTTACCTTGGTCCCTCCTGCTTGCTGCCCAAGTCAGGTGCAGCCCGTACTTGTCTCGCCATGGCTGAGGTGGATACCGACATTGAGTGTTGGGCTCTCTGCCTTTTCGAGTGAGGTGTCTCTTCTGGCGTAATTTGCCCGCTTCTCCTCTTACCAGCGGGAGCGGGTAGGTTCTCTGTATCCTTGTTTTGTGGTTGCCCGCTACTGCGCTCAGTGGCGCGTGCTGGCTGCTTCTTCGTTGCTCTACCCCCTTCCTGCCCATCCCCCCGTTTTTCTTTCCATGTTCGTGTGCGGTCTCCTCGTTGCAGGAAGCTCAGGTACCACCTAACCACTGAACCGCTTAGACCCCTCCTGTTGATTTCGGCAAGGTCCCCAGGGGTACCCTATCGTGATGTTGGGGGAGGTTAAGCTCTTATCATCTTCTTTCGTTTCTCCGGCTCCTTAGTCAAGTCCGAACGCGACCGCACTCCACCTGGTGAGCTTCCGGGCCCGAACTGCTGGTGTATGAACGCCTCTTGATGGGAGTTCAGAGTTGCCGGAGCTGCAACCACTGTCTCCTACCCCGGATGCAGCCCATTTCCTAGGCTGCTTATCACTGTCTTTTATGGCTCTATTGGGCCCATCGGCCCCAGTAGGCTTTCTCTTGTTGTTGTTGTTGTTGTTAACAGTGCTTCGCCAGGCTGCAAGGCGCCATTAGGGAAGAGGTCGTGGAGGGATGGAGCAGCCCACTGTCGTTCCATAGGGGCATACTTCAGGCCGGATCTACTATTAGTAGACTGTTACAATAAGGACACCAGAACATGGTTAGCCAGTACAATACCCAAACTGCGGGGTGGACAGGACCACCACTAAGTACGAGGGGTGACAATATACCGCTCACGCACACTGTCACGATATACCTCCCCAGGAAGGCGGAATGGAAAACAGAGTTTGTGCTGTGGCTTCTTAGAGCCCAGAACTCCGGACTAAGCACTGATGTGTAGCGAGTTTAAAGCACAAGTGTCGACGAGGCGTCCTCCCGCCTCCGTAAATCCCTGGAAGCAGAAGGCATTAGGAAGCTGGTAATAGGGAGTGCAGACAGGTGGAATAGGGTGGTTGAAGTACAGTTGCTGCACCCGAATTCACACACAACGAAGCAGCCGCTGGACAGGCGACAGGCTCCGACAACGTCACGGAATGAACTTTCGCTGGTCTTAACACCCAGGATATTGATAGACGTCCGCAACCTGGATCTAGAAATAAGAGAGGATGAGGACGACATTCGGCTGTCGGAAGACGAGCCGATGGGGAATAAACAATGAACTTCATCACGCCAAAGCAGCTTCTATATTAGCGAAGAAGTTTGAGATAGAAGACCTGGGCATAGCACTCATTCAAGAGCCGTATGTGGTGAAAAGGCAGATTAGAGGACTGAAAGAGGGGAACAACAAGGTAATATGGGATCTCTCTCAGGAGAGGTCCAGAGCGTGCGTAATGTTGAGAAAATCTATTAATTATTTCTGCATTACAGATATTTTGAGCGAGGATCTATCGTTTTTGCTGCGCCCTATTTTGCGGGAGGCAGCGGGACCGTCCCGCCTGAGGAGGAGAAGTTTACGAACTACTGCAGGAGAGCACGCCTTCCGCTAGTTCTTGGTTCTTGTAATAGTCTTATTTAATGTGGGGAACACACCTACCGTAACTAGGGCCCGAGCAGAGTATACGACACAACTAAGGGAGTATAACAAAGAAATCAGAAGATCCAAAAGGGGTAGCATTAGGATCTTCTGTGGGAAAATAACTTCTACTCCAGAGGCCGCTAGGCTTAATAAAGCCATGGCCAAGGAGAAAGAAGAAGCTACAATGACTTTAAAACTCCCAAACCGGGAAGTACACAAGCACTGAAGATGAAGCGGCAAAGGCCCTATTATCTGCTCACTTTTCGGAATCATCCACAAACCTAGAACAAACCGATCCCCGACAGAAGACCCACGAAGCAGGACTGGCACCTAGCGAAGTCTCTCTTCTCTGAGAGTGCAGTAAATTGAGCTATAGCGTCCTTTAAAGGATACAAATCTCCTGGGGTGGATGATATTTACCCGGTTTTTCTGCAGCAGGGGAAGAAACTCGTCCGATATTAGTCGATGATTCTAAAGGACAGTTTAGCACTGGCCTACATACCAATGGTACGGAAAAGAGGAAAAATGGTATTTATACCCAAGGTGGGGAAAAAGGATTACTCTTTAGCGAAATCCTTCAGACCCACCAGTCTAACCTTCTTCCGGTCTTAAAACGATGGAGAAAATTGTGGGCATTGGGATAAGAACGAACAATTTGAGGCAGATACCTCTGCACGTAGGTCTGCACGTAAAAGGGAAAGCAGATCGACGGACACAGCCCTCATCAGCTGACCACGGAAATCACGAGTGCACTCGAATGTGGGGAAGTGGTAATCTCCGTCTTTCTAGACATAGAGTGGGCCTTCGACAACACTTCGGGGCACTTGAAAAGAGTTGGGTATGACATGCTAGAACTAATGGACAATTGTATCCGATGCCAAGGGTATGACGAGGATATCGTGATCATTGCAAGAAAGAAGTTTGAGAGCAGGCTCTGCGTAATTATCCAAAGAGCACTGAACGGATATGATGCCTCTCACCTCTCATTACCCCTCTTCTCCTTACGAAACGAGGGGGGTGACATGACCTATAAATGTTCCACAGTTCAAACCAAATCGCTACCACGACAGTCGGGCAGTACCGCAACAACAACAGTACCGGGGCGTACCGGTTTCATATCCGGCCAAGGACTGTTAATACGACGACACTCCCCAAAACCTTCGGAGAGTGTTTTTGGCGTTACAAATAACAACAAACAAAAAGGAAATGTGTGAGGCTCTTGCGGGTTAAGGGTTAGGATATACCCGTGGTAGGCATACCAGTCGCCTAAAATGCGCAACGGTAATGACGTGCAAATCGATGGTTGATGAAGGTCCCTCAATCGCAATGTGCTAATACCGCAGCGTCCGGTTTATAGAATATACCCGAGGTAGACATACCGCTCGTTGGAGACGACTAAAGTGCACAAAGGTAATGACGTGCAACTTGTCGTTTGATCCACGGATATCATGCCTTTCACCTCTCATTACCCATCTTCTCCGGATATGAACCCGGCACGCACCAGTACTCCCTAGTCGCCTCATACGACCGGTATGCCTACCTCGGGCATATTCTAAACCCCTAACACGAAGGGGCTGAAGAGGTTTTTCGACGTTACAAACAACAGCAACAACAACTGCAGCGTTCCGGACCATATCCTACAAAGGACTACCAACTTCGACAACACTTACCAAAACCTTCTGTCAGCGTTTTTGTCACTACATAAAAAAGAGAAAACCTTATTCTTATTGCCATGAAGATAATGAAACACTTTGGCCCCAAGGGAGGGTTACAGGTCTGGCAAACCCCGGAACCAGTACTGCTTTGGAAAAAATGTTTACATAATTAATTTTTATTTCTAAAATATTTTTTTTTACACCCATAAATTGAAGTAAAGTTCGGTTTAGCCAAACCTTGGGCGTGGCTTGGCTTCTCAAGGTTCTTCTAAAAATACATAACCTGTTACAACGCGAGCTCGTAATATTAATTTTAAGTGGTATATATAAGGTATAATGGCTTCAGCTTCTCCAAGTTGTATAACATTCAATCGAAGACTTACAGAACTTGACAGCACATATATAGTTTTATATACACGGTGTCCATAAAGTTTGGATACAAAACTAAAGTCCTTTTAAAGAAAAAGGTATGCTAAACCCCTATCAATTTTTATTTAAAAGAATTTATGTGGCATCAATTAATATTTATAGTAGGTTGTTATTAATAACACCTCCTTTGAATAACTGAACCAAACGTAATCGCTTTCCGAAAGAGCAACAAGCAGCACAAACCATATCCATCGGCATTTCGTCTATACTTTGAGTAATACCGTACGAAAAGTTTCCAATTTTTTTATTTGGTAACCGCTAAGCTTCGACGTCATGTAACTCATGCAAAAAAATCCAATGGATTGAGATCAGGACTAGGTGGTTCTTCGTCCTTATGCAAAAAGTCGGCCAAATTCTCCTGACACCATTGTTGCTCGATGTTTGCGGTATGTGAAGGCGTTCCATATTGTTGAAAGCAATAATAATCATCACCGAATAAACCGCGACAGCTGGGTAGTACTACTGCCTCTAAGGCGTGTTGTCTGTAGTAGGCGGCTTTAACTTTAACCCCCGCTTTTAGATGGGAAGGGGAAGCTTTCCTCTTTTACAGAACCCCGCTCACACCATGACGAAGAAGCGCTTTGAGATCTGGAAACGAACAACTTTTCATCAGAAAATACAAATTCGTCACCGCCGTGCCATCCAAGAATATCAGATACTCGTTTGGCTCTCTCTTCTTTCGCTGATGTTTCTTATACGCTTTTATGCCAAGATACTTATTCAATGCCAAATGTGTTGAAGATTTGCTTATATTAAATATCGCAGCTATTTTTCTAACTGGCCGGCAATGGTTTCTTCGAATTTCTTCTCTCACAACTTTTATGGTACCACTATTGCGAACCGTCCGCGATCTTCCGCGTCTTGGTCTATTTTTAACGGACGAAGTCTCATTGTACCGCTTTATAGTTTTATAAACAAAATCGCCCTTGAAACCCACACTTTTAAAGTCTTTAAATATTGCGCACGGTCGCCTGCCTTGTAAAAATGCGTAGACAATTAGCTGGCGCTTGGACTCCATGTTGTTGTTGTTGTTGTTGTTGTTAACAGTGCTTCGCCCTGCCCAATGGGCTCGATCACTCTAAATTGTCATCAGGTTCTTCTAAAGGAAGTCCGAGGAAACGCGCAGTTTCCACAGGGTTGGACCAAAGTGATGTAGGTGTTAGAAGAGTGGGTTCGACTGAACAGGAGAAGAGATGTATGGTATCATGAGGGGACATACCACATGCAGGGCATGTGTTTGGTATGTTGGGGTTCAGTCTGGATACTCCATGTTGTTGTTGTTATTAACAGTGCTTCACCCTGCCTAATGGGCACGATCACTCTAAATTGTCATCAGGCTCTTCTAACGGAAGTCCGAGGAAACGCGCAGTTTCCACAGGGTTGGACCAGAGTGATGTAGGTGTTAGAAGAGTAGCTTGGACTCCATCTTAAACAATAGCTTTAATACGACTATTACAGATTTGAGTCTGTCGTGGTTCGAGTCATAGGAACGATTGTCGATTTAAAAAAAAATAAAATCAAAGCTCGGTAATCGTTTTCTTTAGGAGACAACTGCTAAAACAAGTCCGAAATTATCGGGAAAGGTATAAAAAGACGCGTTTTGATCGGTAACAATAGTCCGGAAGCGGATTTTCGACTTTTTGTTTCAGTGAAGAGATATTTGCAATTGAAGTTGAAATTTTTCTGTCATTTTCATGTGGTTGTTGTAATCACAGATTAGGGTGTACCGAAAAGTGCAAAAAAGTGTTTGGCGCAGAAATACTGTGGACCGCGTAGCCGGTGTTGGACCGGCTAAGGGTTATTTTTTTGAAACGCGGCCAAAGGCCGCCTACGCCGATAGGTGTTCTGCACATAAATATCTTGGATCAAGCCTTCCTATTTAGGATCGGACCTGGGTCATTTTTGGGTTTTTTGCGAATACCTTTTCACTGAAACAAAAAATTGAAAATCCGCTTTCGGATTGTTTATACCTAAGTCAAAGCGCGTTGTTTGATACCTCTCTCTATATTTTTGGACGTGTTTTGGCAGTTGTCTCCTAAAGGAAACAATTACCCAAAGCTCACTTGATTGGTGTTTTAAATAAGTTACAAAGTTTGTATTCGAACTTTTTGGACACCGTGTACATAAGACTGAATTGATTACAAAGTTACAGGATATTTTTAGATTGTCAACACATTTGACTACAATGTTGTAGTAGCCTAGCCGAATGGAACAAAGAACGAAACTATGGAATATAGGCACAGTAAACAATATGATCTCTTATGTGATACCCCTGCGGGTTAGGGGTTTAGAATATGCCCAAGGTAGGCATACCGGTCGTAAGAGGCGACTAATATGCACAAAGGTAATGACGTGCAACTCGATGGTTGATCTACGGAAATTATGCCTCTCACCTCTCATTACCCATCTTATCCTTCCTTACGGAAGTGTTTTTGTCGTTACAACAACAACAACAACATCTCTTATGTGAAATTCTAAAAGATGTCAGAGTGCCATAAAAGCTTGAAGCGAATAAAATCTTGAAAAAAGTATAGTTCCACGCCTTGCATACTAGCCTTACGCATATTCTTCTTAGCTCAGAATTGGTTTGGAGAACGCCGTATCTCAAATTTTTTCCAAAACTCACGATTTGTTTCTATTAACAAGTATAATAGGATTGACAGTTAGCTCGATAGTTATAAAACTGAGTAGAAGAGAAATCGAGTTTTTCAATTCAAAGAAAAACATAATTTGGAATTCAAAAATGTATTGTTCTTAAATTTTCCATGACAAATTCTTTTGTGGTTAAATACCTACACAAGCTGCTGATTTGCGAGTTATACGACATGAGAGACTACTTTGAAATAAAGTAGTTGAATTGTTCATTCAGTATGCATCAAATCGAATCATGGAGTCTTAATTAAAATGAAAATGTATAAAATTTCTTAAACTGATCTAAAGCAAACATTATGTATACACTTGCTTATAAGTAAATACTAGTCAGCTGTCTAATTTCGTATGTATATGTAGGTAACTTGATGTGATAGCTAAGACGACGGAGAATTTCTATAAGCTGATTTTGTACTTATTATTTTCTGAATTTGAAAAATATAATAAAATATATATTATTCAAGTCATCATTATCGCATATTATAAATATGGTATTATACCATTTCATTACTATTGTGTTCCAATCGTGCAAACGTTGTCAGACCATTTTTGTTCATTTGGTTGTAATGTTGTGTTAGAGGGTTGGGAAGCTTTGTCAACCGCCGTCGGCCATTTTGGTACAGTCGGTGATAAAGTTGAGTTCCTAGATGCTTCTTGACGTAATTTCTCAACTTCCAACTGCAACTTTTGCGCTTTAAGTAACATAATAGAGCGTTCTGTATCGGCATTATCAAGCTGTTTTTTATAAAAGGCTGTTTTCGTTCGCATTAGCTGTATCTCCACGCGGGTTCTTAATTCCTCCAATTTTTGATTTTTTTGATATCCATTCTCCCGTTTAGGTAGAGTTGGTGGTTTATATTCAAAACTTTGATCATTATTATCGATATTTCTAAGGGGATTTTCATTTAAATAGCCATCAACAAACTATTAATGAGGAAATAAGTGAACATGGAAAAATATTTATATGAAATTAATTTAAATGTATACCTCGATTTGTTTCTCGTAGAGGGTGCCTATATCAGCGTCAAGAGCTATGGATGAATCACTTTTTGCTGGACTAGATGGAGCTATTTTGCCGTCAATGATTTCATACTTTGGCTTAAGAGGAGGCGGTTTTGGGATTTTCTGTCAAAAATAAAGAGTAAACTCAAATTTAGTCTCACCATATGACCAAATCGCCGTTCGTTGTCCTATATTTCGTTGTTGTTGTCGTAGGACTAAATCGCCTTACCTAACCGGCACGTACTATATTGCCGAAGATTTAATCGGAAGTCCTAGGATACTCAGTGTTTCAACCGGGCTGGACCATAGCGAGTTCGTTCTTAAGAGTTTGCTCCCATGAGCAGTTTCAAAGCACCAATGCGTTTTAGGGGGTTAGAATATGCCTGAGGTAGGTATGCCTGTCATAAGAGACTAAAATGCACAAAGGTAATACGCGTGTTCGCCGACAAGTCTCACAGAGAAGTGCCAGTAAAGAGAAAGTGGCGTAAAACACTCTCGAATAGCAAAAAGTAAAAAGTTTCCGCCAAACAGGAATTTGGAAAAACTTGGTTAATAACTCTGTTTAAAGTTTTTGTTGTTTTTTTATGCTATGTCACGATCAGCTTTTTTCACTTGCAAATTTTACTGTGTAAAATTTCCCCCGCAGAAACTGGCAGTTCTCTCTCCTAATAAAATGTCAAACTGTGCTCTCTGGTTGCAAAATGTTTTGTGTCGGCGAAGTTTCCGGTAAATTTTTTTTAAAACTGTATGCAGAGCTAATGACGTGCAACTTGATGGTTGATATACGGATATGATGCCTCTCATCTCTCATTACCCAAATTCTCATTTCTTACAGACATGACCTAGAAGGTCGTACTGGCCATAGCAAATCTTTTCCCCTACTGGGTCCATATCCCCCCGATTTTCGGCGATTGTTTTTGTCACTACCAAAAAACAAACAGCAGTTTTAAAGATTATGGTAATTGTAGAGATAGAATAGTCCCCAGTCCCACAACAGCCGGTTCTATCGCACCGGAATGACCCGGGTTTTTTCACCCGTCCAAGGGCTGTTATTTCAGTGTAACCCTGTCCAACCTGGGGCAGGGCGAAGCACTGTTAACAACAACAACAACAACAATAGTCCCCACACCGGTATTCAGACAGAAACAGATGTTTTCTTAAGATCATTAGGATTGCGAAAATATATAGCAAAAAAAAAGGCGGAAGTAAGCAGAAAACTTTGTGGCTAGAATACATTTCCGGTTTATATACTTTAGGTATAACGTTCTATGTTAGTTGGATCAATGCAGAATTATTTTAAGTTAGGTTACACTGCTAAACTAAAAAATCTTTTTGAGGTACCTGGAAAACGTTTAGAAGCACCTCCAAAAATCTTGAGATTGTTATCTCTTACAGCATCTATCACAACTTGTAGTAGTAACTCATATTTGTGTAACTAAATAAATATTGGTATTTGTTTCCTTTAGGAGACAACTGCTAAAACACGTCCACAAATGTCGGGAGGTATAAAAAAACGTGTTTTGTCCTCGGTTTCAATAATCCGAAAGAGGATCCACGGTATTTATGTGCAGAACACCTTTCGGTATTTGTGGTCCTTTCGGACTATTATACCGATGCCAAATCTCGTCTATTGATACCTCTCCCAACATTTTTGGACATGTTTTAGCAGTTGTCTCCTAAAGAAAACAAATACTAAATATTAATAAGTTTTGGGTAAATTATTCAACAATCTGAAAATATGTTTTAGTTACCTTTCGCGGTGTTGTTGTGCGCGGTGCCCGTGGTGGTTGGTCTGGTCTTCTTTCCAGTTTTATTTTGTGGAACTAAAAATTTCCATATATAATGTTGTTCATATAATGAAATTGTCATTTAGGATAGCTTACATTCAAGTGCGTTAGCAATCCCTTGGTTGATCCAAAAGTAGTCTTTAGGATTTTGTTACAAAATTTACACTGGGCTGTTGGTCCTCCACATGCGGAAACCAAAAAATAATACCACACGGAACTTTTATCATTCGATTTTTTTGCATGCGGAATGTATTTAACATCGTTATGTACATTTACAAAAAAACTATGCTTAACATCCTCAACAGGTTCTGGAATAAACTCAGATGTGGGCATAAATTCCTGTGGCTCCACAGCAGGCTCCGGAACAGCAGGTTCTGGAACAAAATCATAGGAAAATAACTGCAATTTATTGTCAACTATAATTATTTATATACCCATCTTGTAAAACAAAGCAGTCACAACATAAATTGAATATAAAACACACAGTGCGTTCTACTTGCGACCCGTTTTGAACAGCTGTGTCCAAAAATCCCCCTTTTATGTTCCTTTAGTTAAATATTGGGCAAAGGGTTTTTAATAATAGAGTAATGCATGTCTGTCCCAAAGCTATTGGGAAATACTATACATCCACTACCCCTTCGGTCAGGGGTTTAGAATAGGTCCGAGGTAGGCATACCGGTCATAAGAGGCGACTAATATGCACCAAGGTAATGACGTGCAACTCGATGGTTGATCTACGGATATGACGCCTCGCATCTCTCATTACCCATCTCTCCTTCTTTACGGAAGGAGGGATGACATGACCTAGAAGGTTACACTGGTCATACCATTGGTCCATTGACGAACTCTGTACTAGAATCAACAGTTACCTCCGTGACCTTTCCAGCTTCTTCACCGAGCGAAATCTGACCCTATCTCTGACTGAATCGACGACGACCCTGTTTACGCAAGGAATGCTCAGACGGGGCAAGATTTGAATGTCCACGTAGACGGAGAACCTTTACCTACTGTCAACCACCCGAAAATCTTGGGTGTGACGTTTGACAATGGCCTCACCTTCGCTGGTCATGCCACCGTAATAGCTTCAAAGGTACAGATCCGCAATAAGATCCTCAAGTCACTGGCCGGCAGTACTTGGGGAAAAGACAAAAAAACATTGCTTGCTACATATAACGCTATTGGCGGACCGGTTATTCACTACGCTGCGCCCATATGGTCGCCCAACCTAGCTGACACCAATTGAAGGAAATTGCAAGTTTGCCAAAACACCGCCATCAGAACTGCTACGGGATTACCCCTGCGGGTTTGGGGTTTAGAATATGCCCGAGGTAGGCATACCAGTCGTAAGAGGCGATTAATATGCACAAAGGTAATGACGTGCAACTCGATGGTTGATCTACGCATATGATGCCTCTCACCTCTCATTACCCATCTTATTCTTCCTTACGGAAGGAGGGGTGACATGACCTAGGTTTCACTGGTCATAAATCGCTACCACAACCGTCGGGCAGTACCGCAAGGGAGTACCGGAGCGTACCGGGTTCAAATCCTGCCAAGGACTGTTAATTCGACAATACTCCCCAAAACCTTCGGAGTGTTTTGTCTTTACCACAACAACAACAACCACTGCTACTGGATGTCTACTTATGTCATCTGAGTCTCACCTCCTTCAAGAGGCAAAATTGCTCAATGTTCAAGAGCACGCGGAACTCTTGAATAGACAATTCCTTCTGAACTGTCATAAACCTAGTCATCCAAATCGACATCTATTGGTTGTAGCCCCGCCTCCCAGAGACATAAGGAGACATCTTCGTAAGCACTACGATGAGATTCGGCACTACAACTCTTTGCCGTTTGATCTGCGGAGCCATAGGCGGGCTCTAAATGACCTCCACACCGAGTCGGTAGACAGATCTCTCAGATCTCGGCCTGTGAATCCCGTTATCAGTACTCAACCACCTGAATTGGCTGAAGAGGAGCGTATATTTCCGACGAAGACTAGAGTCATTCTAGCACAACTTCGCTCTGGATATTGTAATAGGTGAAACTCTTACTTATCCAGACTGAACCCCAACATACCAAACACATGTCGCCTCATGATACCAAACATCTCTTCTCTTGTTCAGTCGAACCTACTCTTCTAACACCTACATCAGTCTGATCCAACCCTGTGAAAACTACGCGTTTCCTCGAACTTCCGTTAGAAGAGCCTGATGACAATTTAGAGTGATATTGACCCGATGGTCAAAACGCGTCTTTTGATACCTTTCCCGATATTTTTGGACGTGTTTTAGCAGTTACGAGCGGTCGTATTGAATTACCATATAGTCGAATTTCCGATTTCGAACTATTGATACTGAGGTCAAAACACATGTTTTAGCAGTTGCTTCCAAAAACCACTAGTGAAGTGGACAGCCAGGCCAAACTCTATTAGTGATGTTCTTTAAGCTGCAGGGAAACTTCCTTATCCATAAGCTCATAGTTATAACCATACATATAGTTAACCATATTGCATTGATTATTGGTGGAACCTAAAAGTGATGGCAATTTCATTAATGTTGACTTTTTAGAAAAATAAGGAAATGCATAAAATTGGTAACGCAACTAATAACTCACTTAATCAGAATGCATCAAAAACGAAAAATTCCAAAATGATAACAAATTGCCAGCTCAAAACTTTATATGGGTAGTACCATGGTACAATAACAATGTAACGTTAACTCTACAGCAACAACATCTTGGCGTAAAGATTGTCAAAAGCAACTGTTTTGTGTTAGCGAATGAGGGTATATATGTATATTTCAACAAGCCGTCTTACATCTACCAACATTGTACATTAGGCTATTTCGATCTCCAAATGAAAAAATAAGCTTTTCTTTCTACTAATGGTAGTATTATAAAATTTTTATTGTTTTAAGAACTCCGCAGAATAGCATTACCGATTTGTGCTGAGTGCGCATATATACGTATGTAAATGGGCCCTTAGTGAGCAAAAAGCGACAAAAAAAAGCAAATAATGCCAACTGGCAACTACGAATTTCTCATGCACAGAATTAACAGTTACAAAATATGCGTAGGCGCCACGAATGGAATAGATTGAAAACAAATCTAGTTAGCGGTCGTAAGATTTTCAGCTGTTATAAGTAAATTTAATATCAAAAATGTCGAAGCGGTGTTTTTTGTGTGATAAAAAGAGAGACAAATTTAATAATATTTATAAAGAAATGCTTGTTGGGATGTATGTATAAGTATATTTTTACTCAAAAATTTGAATTCTTCGCCTTGTTTTTTTAGCAGTTATGTAAGTAATTTAAAAAACTCAAAATAAGTCAAATTTTGAATTTTTTCATTTCAAATATATGAATTCTTCACCTTGTTTTTTTTTTTACTATTTATGTAAGTAATGTACTTTGTATGGCTGCAGCCCATGTTTAAATAATAAATACATCAAGTCTTGTATTGTGTTTGTTGGCCTTTTTATTGTTTAATCGACTAAACTGAGATTTTATAACAATTTGTTGGGTAAAGGGGATAGTGACCCGCTGTAAACCCTTTAATACTTTTTTTACACACGCTACTACAATTCACTAACACAAACAAAACCCGCGCATGCGCAGAAATTACATTTGCACAGTTTCACCAAATAATGATTGACATAACTTTTGCACACAGGGAAAATAGGAAACACGCCATATAGTAGTATTATATATATGATATACCCTAATCTTCTAGGTGAGTAAGGTACCCTGTCTGACTAAAAAAGGCAGCAACCAAGTAAGGCATGATGATCAGATTATTACGCCTATTACCAGTAAATAAACTATCAGACTAAACCGACTTTTGTAAGATTGGTATCATTATACAGGTAATTAAAACCTATTTCATTTGATGTGCATATTTATACAAATGCATGAAAAAACACAAATTCATTAAGAACAGATTTCAGCCCAATAAAAATCATCATCATTTTTTAACAACAAGGGTGTTTTATTTACTTCGATAAAATTTTTGTTTTCTTTCATTACAATACAGCTTAGTGCAACGGCGTATATATATACCAACACAAATACGACTATGTACAAACACACTTAAGACCGTTTACTCAATGTCTTGTTATGATAAGCTTTATCACATGATAACCTAATCATGGGTTGACTTATGCGCCAAGCAGATACAATACGGCAATACGTTGCAAAAACTGACAGCTAAGTAGAATGCGACTGTTGGCGTGCGTAACAACAGATTCGCCGGATACGGCAAAGTAGATTTTGCTCTAAATTTTGATGTATGACGGATACGTCGACGGTGAAGTGCTGTATCTGCTTGGCGCATTAGAACGACAATTTCGTTTACACAAAAGTCTGATTAACGGCCGTTTACTCAATGTCTGATTATCCGTTTAATCATGACTTTACCAGAGGTTGGCCCAAAAACGACTTACTCTATGTCTGTGGTGAAATTCACTAACTTCTGTAACGATATTCGTTTATTCGCGATCAGCTGTATCGTTTGGTAAACAACACACAATTTGGGGTTGTTATCTGTGTCGTTAAATGAACAATACATAATTTCCAGTTTTCAGCGAAAATTAAAATAATATTACTATTAAATCAATATTATTATCAAAAAAAGGCATTTAAGTACTTAGCGTACGTTTTATCGGTGCATGAGGAATCTTAACCCTGAATCGTTATAGCTAAGTTAGTGAATCAATAATGCAAAAAAAAAAATCGTTAATTAAAATCTCGAAAAATCGCATCATTATAAGTTAGTGAATTCCACCTCTGATAATGTGCTTTTCAAAACAAAAGGCGACATCTGTAGTGGAATTCACTAACTTATAACGATGTGATATTCCGAAATTGTATGTACCGATTCTGTCGCCTGCATTGTCGAATATGCTATTCACTAACTTAGCTATAACGAATCGTTATAAAGCTGCCTGGCGACACGCAAGCATATGCTGCTGGTAACCATAGCAACGGGTGGTTACCATAGCAATCGGCGCGAACGACGGGTAGTCGTGCTCACACGTACTTGTTGTCGGCTTTCGTTGATGAAAATCAAAAATTTTAGATTTTTTCGCTTGACAGCTGGTCTATTTGATCGTTGCCAACAGCCGGTTCATTCCCACAACAGCCGGTTCTATCGCACCGGAATGACCCGGGTTTTTTCACCCGGCCAAGGGCTGTTATTTCAGTGTAACCCTGTCCAATCTGGGGCAGGGCGAAGCACTGTTAACAACAACAACAACAACATCGTTGCCAACGTGTTTGACAAGCATTAGTGTGTTAGTTTTGTGAGAACGTGAAATGAGCAAGCTCGCGGAAGAAAAAGATTTTACGTTGCGCTTTATTGAAACCTACGAATGCGTAGAATGTTTACGTTTTGCATACAAACTTTTCGTCCACAATTTTTTTTTTTTTTTAATTTTTTTTCTTTTTTCTTTTTTTCCGCCAAAACAACTGCAGTCACAAGCAATAAAAAATCGTCATCCGATGACATGTTTACGTCCGCACGCTAGGAATTTTCAATACAAATGGCGCTTGATGCTTTATGCTTGCATGGTGGCTGGGCAAGAGACAATCACCCGATTACGCACACAACCACCCGTTGCTATGGCTACCAGCAGCATATGCTTGCGTGTCGCCAGGCAGCTTAAATGACATGAAAGAAAGGTGGCATTACGACTTAACGAAACACAAAAATAGGCGAAAATCACGAATTGCGAATCACGAATCACCATTGACAATTCAGTATTATGCAGTCTTTGTGAAGTAAATTCCAAATTCTGGCCCAACAACGGGCTAATATTCATCCAAAAATGTCGATATGGGTATCAAACGACTCGTTTCGATCCCTGCAATGAGAATCCGCCTCCGAAAAACCAATATTTTAATTATTTTCGCAAATATTTGCAAAAAACCGGTAAATTACCCTAGGCCTATCCTAAATCGGGGTCGTGATCTGTGCTTCTTATGTCCACAACACCTTACAGAGGTCCAACACAGGCTACACGATCCACAGTATTTCTGCGCGGAACACACTTTTGCACTTTTCGGAACACCCTATATCGGTGTCTACAACAACCACACGAGAATGACAGAAAATTTTCAACTTTAATTTCCGACATCGGATTATTGTTACCGAGGTCAAAACGCTTCGATACCTCTCCCGACATTTTTGGAAGTGTTTTAGCAGTTTACGTTGAATGGAAAAAATTACCAAAATAATTATTTAATATTAAAGCAAAAAGTAAGTAAATAATGTATTTTTGTAAAAGAATATAAGTTAACACGCTGCGGCACCCAAAATATTGCATTCCCATACTCTACCGGTACACGTGCCGCTGCCTCAGCATAATTGCAGTTATTCCATATTCATATCCACACCCTAATTCAAGGCCAATTGAATTTCACCTGTGGGAAACCAAGGGCATGATTAGTGCCAAGTACTAATGCTTACGCAATAAGAATTAGATCTGTTGGTCTAACAGCCAGACAGTAGCGTCAGCAAATTATGTTTCACACGATTGTGAAATATTCGCACATACCCTCAGCGCATGTCAACCGTGGGAAGCTAGGGCCTAAGCCAGTGTACCAAAATACTGCGCGCCTGAAGGCAGCAGGGCGACAAACTCTATAAAATGAAGCACCGCGCATCGAAGAGGCAGTTGAATCGTGGACTACTAACCTGATAGTTGTTTAGTTTCAATAAACGTGTAAAATCTAAATTATCTGTTTCATTCCAGGGCAAGTTGGCCCTTTAATTTTTTTAATGTACCAGGACCTACAGTCCTTAACTGGCGCCCAAGCAGGGACCAGTAGTAAAGTGATAAATAAATTAAAGAAGCTATTAGCTCAATAAAAGCAATATGTTAAAAAAATAGCCAGCAGCTATAAAATAAAGTGAAAAAGTTATTTACCATAAAGGCATATTAAGGATATACGAGTAAACAGCCAGCGGCTATTAAAGTGATCAAGTGAACGACTCAATGATAATTGAGATTTTTGTGAGTATCCACTTTTTCGTTTGCATATTTTTTTCTTCTCTTTCCCAGATGGATTCACTTCAGAGTAGTCACAAATTTGACAGGTGCGGTGAATGCACTTATGGACCAACTGAATTGTCTGGAGAGGCGTGTATCGTGCTTGGACACACTCCAAAGCCGGATCGCTTTGATCGAAGCTACTAGTCCGGAGCGAGCTACGGTAGAAGCAGAAGCTCAAGTTCAGCCCCGAGCTCCAGCAACTGAGGCAGAATTAAGGGATATGTCGAGGCTTCCAGAGTCCGTTAAGGAGCTACAGCTGTTCAATGGTAATCCAACCATGTTTGTGTCATGGGTGCACGCTGTCGAAAGCATCCTTACTGATTTCGACCTGGTAAAGGGTAAGCCAATCTATCGTGCAATCTTACAGCACATTTGCCAAAAGATACGAGGGCCCGCAGATACTGCCCTCATATCCTATAGTGTTTTTGACACTGACTGGGCCGCCATGAAGGAATGTCTATCACTCCATTATGCGGACAAACGTAACATTTGCACCTTGGAGTACCAACCCCACCAACTCTTTCAAAAGGATTCACTGCTTGATGACTTCTACGGAGCAGCGAATCACCAATTTGCTTTAATTATTAATAAACTCAAAACTGAGGCACGTACAGAAACCGCGCGCTGGATGTGTTCAGTCGCGGGTTGAATGGGGATCTTTCGAAGATGCTCCTGGTTCAGCGCCTAAAGAATCTACCCGCGGCATATTCAAGGTGCGTCTAAATATAGAATACAAAATTGAGGAATTACACAGTGCATACTACGCGATTTAATAAAAGTATCGTCGCACCAATGAACACCATGCCAGAACGAATGCATGGCCTAGCGGGTAAAAAGCACCTCCGCTACCACCAAAGACAACATATCGTCCCCAAGAGCGACGATATCCCTTTGAAAAACGAGGTGGATACACTGTACCAAAACGAGATCCTCTAACAACCTCTCAGCCAGCCGTCGACAAAATGGACGTAGACCAATCTGTTCAGTCGCGTAAAGTATATTACATGAACAGGCCAAATCCCTTTAAGCGGGGTGCAAGGTCAGACAATTTTCCGCGGAAACAGCAAATGCTGTTTAACATAGAGTCAGAAAACACTAACGACGAAGTGAATAACTACTTGCGGGATGCATAAGACGCACAGGAGGCAAATTTTTTATCCAACGGCCATCTACCGTACCTTACATAGAGTACGTACTCCCTGACGGCCGCACCTTACATTTTCTCATCGACACTGGTGCCAATAAAAAATTCATCAGGCGAACGGTCGTAAAGCAAGGCAACCCAGTCGATAACCCCTTTTCCGTAAGATCAGCTGGCGGAAATATTCTCATAAAAGAAACAATTAAGTTAAAACTGCTTAAGGGCATAGGTGATGACTCCGAGATACCCTTCTTTGTGCTCCCAGGATTGACGTCATTTGATGGGATCATAGGGGACGACACACTTAGGGATATATGTGCTATAGTTGATAGGAAATCAAACATCCTGTAGCGCGATTCACCAACTTTTTTAACACAATTTGTCAACGATAAATTAAATTAACAACAATTTTAACAGTTTTGCAATTCACTAACTTTTTTAACACAATTTGTCAACGATAAATTAACTTTAACAACAATTTTAACAAACTATGCTATTCACTAACTTTCTGTCTACTTTAAATTCGATAATTTATCGTTGTCAATTGGTAAATTGTTATTTTATCACAGATTCTTTTTGTGCTGTTAAAGTTTTGTTTACTAAAATACAATAAATTGTAATTGTTTCCTTTAGGAGACAACTGCTAAAACACGTCCGAAATTATCGGGAAAGGTATCAGAACACGCGTCTTGACCTCGGTAACAATAATCCGGAAGCGTATTTTTTAGTTTTGGTTTCAGTGAGGAGATATTTGCAACCAAAGTAGAGAATTTTTTGTAATTTTCATGTGGTTGTTGTAATCACAATAAATGGTAATTGTTTCCTTTAGGAGACAACTGCTAAAACACGTCCGACTTTATCGGGAAAAGTATCAAACGACGGGTTTAACCTTCGTATCAATAATCCGGACCGCGCAGTCGGTATTGGACCGGCTAAGAGTTATTTTTTTGAAGCGCGGCCAAAGGCCGCCTACGCAGGAAGGTGTTGTGCACATAAATACCTTGGATCAAGCCCCCTATTTGGGATCGGACCTAGGCCATTTTTGGGTTTTTTTGCTAATAACTTTTCACTGAAACAAAAAATTTAAAATCCGCTTTCGGATTTCGGCGCGAACAATTATTTTTGTTCTATTCCTCTTTGAAGTTTTCGTAAATTTTGACATTTAAGTATCAGTGATGCCCCTTTTTCTCAAATTGAAAACATTGATAACAAGTGTTGTTAAATCTGAGATAGTGAATCGCACAAAATTGCGGTAAGAACCTCGATTGCCGAAACGTTAAAAGTTAGTGAATCGCGCTACTGACCGCAAACGAATACAAAATTCCATTAAAAGCCCACGTATCCACGCAAGTGAATTATACTTTGTCTTAAGATCTCCCTCTTGAGACAGAAGGAAAGTGTGTAAACTTATTAATAAATTTATTTATTTATTTATTTATTTATTTCAGTCTTTAAATTCAAAAATTCTTACAGACTATCATACTAAATTAGAAAAAGAAAGATCTTAAATGACTAATTAGGGTTGCATACGAAGAAGTGAGGTCAACACCTGAAGAACTGAAAAACAAATTAAGATCCGCACATGCCCTAGGGATAGGAGCATTTGCAGCATAGTTGGTCCTTGCAAAACCAATTTTAAAGGTCTCAAAATGCCGAAAATTTCTGCATGGGACATTGAGGTGAATTTTTGCCAGAAGTGATGGACAATCAACAGCTCCAGAAAGTAAGCCAATAACAAACGAGCACGATAAAATGGTTCGTCTATTTTCAAGCGTACTTAGTTCAATTAAAAGACATCGAGATTCATATGATGGTAAAGGATCAGAAAAATTCAAAGAACGGAGAGCAAAACGTAGGAAAACTTTCTGGACTCTCTCAATTCGTTTAGAGGGCCCAATTTGGTAGGGTCTCCAAATGGGAGCAGCATACTCCAATCTCGATCTGACAAAAGAACAATATAGAGACTTTAGGGTGTGAGGGTTAGTGAATGCAGAACAATTTCTGCGTATGAACGCCCACATCGCATAAGACCGAGCTACCACGTAGTTGACTTGGTTAGAGAAACTAAATTTAGAGTCGAAAAATACACCCAAGTCCTTGATTTCTTCAACGGATTCCAAGGCACAGCCGGCAATACTATACGAAGTACGTAGGGTATTCGCAGACTTCGAAAAAGTCACATGGAAACACTTTTTGATGTTCAGCGTTAGTCGATTTAAACAACACCAGTTTTCGAGGTTGAAAAGGTCTGATTTCAGCCGTTCGGAGTCATGTGAACTATTTATGACAGCGAATATTTTCAAATCATCAGCATATAACAAATATTCCGCAAAAGAGAAACATGAGCCAATATCGTTAATAAATAATATAAAAAATAGAGGCCCAAGAATACTTCCCTGCGGAACACCAGAGGATGCAATGAAGGACCGGGATGTGGCGTTGTCTACGTCAACAACGCAATGTCTGTTTGACAGATAGGACTCGATCCACAACAAAAATGTGGAATGAAAACCCAACGCCGCCAGCTTTGCCAGGAGTATCTGATGGGACACCTTGTCGAAGGCTTTCGAGAAATCTGTATAAATTGAGTCAACTTGCAGTCTATTCTGAAAAGCGGAAATGCAGTAATCGGAAAAGATAGATAAGTTACTGACAGTGGGCCGTTTTGGGACGAATCCGTGCTGATTGTTCGAAATTAGGCCCTTTACTGCAAAGTATAATTTGTCATTGACTATAATCTCGAAAAGTTTGGATACAGATGAGAGCTTCGAAATCGGTCTATAATTACGAACATCATTTTTGTTACCACTCTTGAATATCGGAGAAATTGAAGTTAGTTTCCAGTCATCCACAAATGTCCCAGTGGCCAGTGAGTTGTTGAATATAAATGTAAGAGGCTCAGCCAAAGACAAACAATTTTTTAGCAGTATGACCGAAAGACCATCTGTGTCCGTCTTGGATGAAGGCTTAAGCTTCCCTATACCGTTCTCGACATCCGCAACGGAAACACGCAGAGAGCCAAAATTGATCGCTGAGTTGCTCGTGGAAGGCAGACCAGTGTGTACACGAGTGCCTGGTTCAAAATTAGAGCAAAAAAAGTCGGCAAATAAATTCGCAGCATCTACTGCATTGTTTGCAGATGTGTCGTTCAAAAACACATTAGTAGGGACAGAAGAGCAGGCCCTTTTTGATTTTATGAAACGCCAAAACGCCTTTGAGTTCGAAATTATATTGTCCTCAAAGCTCACAATATAATTTCTGTACAAGAACTTATTCAAGCACTTGAATGCCTTTAAATCGTTTTGAAATTTAGAGTAGTGCGCCGAATCTCCAGTTCTTTTATACTGGTTTAATGATTTGTTTTTAACATTCCTCAGATGTTTTAGCCTCTTAGTATGCCAGGGCGTCTTATATGTTTTTTGTTTATAAATTGGGATATGCTTCAAGCACAACTCGAAAACCTGATTTTTAAAAATATGAAAACAAGATGTGACATCATTATCACGGAATGAATCACACCAATCAATGCTTAATAATAATTCATTAAAATGCGGCATATCGCAAGCACTATAGTTGAAATTCGTTTCAGGTTTATCGCTAATTTCAGCAAATTCATAAAACTCCAATTCAAGAAAAATAGAAACGTGATGTTTATCAGTCTGCAAGATTGGTGTAAAGCATTCAGACAATGTGTAGTGAATATTGTTTGAGATAAACACTAAATCTAAAATTCTCTTTAGCCTATTATAAAGCCCATTAATTTGCACTAAGTCAATACTTAAGAAGCTATCAATTAGATGAATTTCGGCTGAAGAGTTAACGTTAGAGGCCATAAAATAAGCCGTGTTTTCAATATGAGACCAATTTAAGTTACATAAGTTAAAATCTCCAAGGACACAAAGATGATTGTCACCCACAACATTCGATGCCAGTGAAAGAACATTGTCAGCATGTGCAATATATAAGGTATCTGTACTGTTCGGTGGAATATACGAGGCACACAAATACAAGATTCCAGAAGAACCATGAACACGTACGCATAGCTGATCAATGAGTGTATCAGGGTTAGCGAGTGCTACCACGGCCGCCTGGAATTTCCTCCGAACAGCAATAAGAATACCCCCTCCTCTCGAGCAACCTGTTTTAACAGGATCACGGTCCTTACGGAAAACGTCAAATAGATTTGGATCAAAAATTTCACTACTAAAAAATTTCTCGTTCAGCCAAGATTCAACAAAAACGAAAATATCGTAATCTAATGCAGAGCTGTACATAAACACTGCCGAACACTTAGTCCGAAGACCAGAAACATTTTGAAAATATATTTTTAGTCTATTAAAATTATATTGAAAGTTAGCTGCATCAGGAATCCCGTTTTGCACGCAAGGAACCAAAAGGCTGGACTTTGACGTTCGCCGGCCAGATTTCTGATTTTAAAATAGTGTCAGAAATCTCTTCAGGCACGCCAAGTTTAAAATTTACCCATTTTAAGGTAAGTGGCTCAACACCCTTTTTTATTAATTTAAAGCAGATCAGTTGGCTTTTATCAATAGAAGCGTATTCAGCAAGGTAATTCAGAATATCTTCTTCAGTAACAGTATTCGAAAATGAAGAGATATGCAACCATATGATGCGCCTCACAACATCACGTCGCACAACAGCCAAATCAGCGTTCGAGCTTGTACCAACAACAGCTTGCATCGGTTTATCTTGATTACATACATTATTTTCTTTGTTTACATTTGTCATAGCTGGGTTATTTTTCTTCTTTATCCTCTTCTTGCGCTTATCCGCTGTTTTCCACTCAGAGTCGCCTTGAGACGTAAAAGCGTCAACAGCGACATCGACAGCAGCATCAGGCGCAGAATTAGCAACATCAGAAAAATTTATCAGAATACTGCTTGCGTCATTGGTCTTACTACTGTTTTCGACCGAGATTTTCTCTGCAGCATTAGTATTAGTACAATTGTTAGCACCAACATCGTTGGTAAACACACTCTCAGCAACAGCATTGTCCAAATCAAAACACGATTGAGAGCGAGAGCCTGGCAACGGCAGGTAAGATTTAATAAAAACGAAGTCCGCTTTCATGTCTTTGATGTCTTTAGCAACAACAATGTTATTGTCGCACACTAATTTCAGTAAAGAGCGCAATTCAGAACGCAGGTCTTTCACCTCAGAACGTAAAGATTTGTTTTCTTTAGTTATTTCACTCAACATTGATTTTAAATCATGTTCTTGCCCACTGCAAACACATTGATCGTTGTTATTGTTATTGGCACTTGCATGATACTGGAAATTAGTGTTATTATGCACAAAAGAGTCACCATGATTTTCCGATACTTCGTTAGGCACAGGGGGTGGCGAGCGAAAAGAGCTGCGACGCGCTCTCTCACAAGCTTTGCAATAAAAAGAAATATTTGATTTAATTAAATAATCCAAATCAGCTGGAAGAATTTCAACACATCGAAGATGAAAGAGTTCACTGCAGCTAGCGCACTGTATTGACTGTTGATTACGATCAACCTTTTGCCCACAGCTACACGGCATTTTTTGATAAATTAAGAAAACTCTTGCGAGCACTTGGAAAACACGTCTGAACGGCACGACGATCTTTTCTTACCCATAAACGGGAAGGAATTAGTAGACACTTGCGTACGCGCAGAAATCAATACATCAACTCCCGAACCAATTTATAGCAAAAGCTATCCCTATTGTAAGGGTGACACCCCTTTTTAGTTTGATCAGACGGTAACTCTGTGTGTTTGATAGTGAGTAAGCAACGAGCAACCGACGAGAGCATACGCCGCGACGTGCAAAGAACGAATAATAATTCAACTAAATATTCTAATTAATACTTTTCAATGATTAAATAATCTAATAAATTAAATATTTGTTAAAGTGAGAGTGTTACTTTATTTTTATCGGAATTTCTAAAGCCGTTGTTTTTAAGCCCTTTAAGGTCAGAAGTGGGATGAATCGGCGCATATAATTATTGTGAAATTGCGTGTAACGAGATACTGAGACTCCGCCGGAGAAGCGTGGGTGCTCCGCTGCCATTCTGAGATTTGGTTTTGTATTGAATGTTGAGTTCAAATATTTTGGGCAAAGCATAATTGTCCATGACTGCGAAAGTGGCGATATATTAAATATATGGTCGAAGTAGAGAGTGTCGTATGTTTTATATGTGCGTGAAGGAGATACGTAAAATACTCCATAATTCCGCGAGACGACAAGCGAATAACGAATTAAATAATAAATAACGAAATACGTAAACGATAGATTAGCGAAAGAGGGATGAACGAATAATATCCTTGAACGGTAGAGACATACAACTGTAAACGAGACAGCTACGTGCGACTTTGGAAGTCGAAAAAGAAAAGCGATAGTTTAGCGAGTGCAACGTAGAGTGTTGAAAAATTGTTAAAACACAGTGCGGGCTAAAACGTAAACAAACAAAATGCTGATGGTAAAAATAAGTATCTTAAAGTTGGTAGAAATTAAAGAAATGCTCAGTGAAAGAGGGTTGGAAACGGAAGGGCAGAAAAACGAATTAACTTTACGACTAAGTGAAGCGGTTGGCTCAGACGTAATTGAGTTTACTCAAACGAATATACAAGAGCAAATTAATGAGCTGCGCGAAATGTTTAGTTCGGTGATGCAAACAAACTCACATTCCCACAACAGCCGGTTCTATCGTACCGGAATGACTCGGATTTTTATATCCGACCAAGGGCTGTTATTTCGACACTACCCTGTCTAACCTGTCACCTTTTCCCCTAATATTGTCATCCTCCGAACAGCTCCTTGCAGCAGGGCTGCTAAAAACTCTCCTGCTCCGGGCTGGGGTCGAATCCAACCCGGGTCCAAGAGAATGGATTTGCTGCGTCTGCTGGAAGAAGATTTACGTTAAGCGTTCACACTCCATCCAATGCAATTCTTGTAAAAGATGGTTGCACAAAACTAGGTGCTCCGGGCTAAATCCCTCCACATACAGGCCCCGAAGTTTCTACAAAACTTTTGTGGCGCCTTGCTGTTCACGCCCTAGGACGTCCCGTGGCCAACGACGATCCAGTATCGCACCGTCACAAGCTTCAGAAACAGTCTCCACGACCAACAGCACTAATAACGCCCAACAAGTAGTGTGTAACTCCGGCTGCCGCTCACGCCCACAGGCGCCAACACCTCACACAGCCGCTCACAGCTACTTTCTACGTAGCACCTCTGTTTCAGATGTGAGCAATGCCGAGCGACAGCCGAACCCCCTCCCACTTTCAACTTCCCCTTCTTCTTTCAGCACTAGCACAAATGTAAGTCAAAGCCACCAGCTCCTGCTGTCCGAGAGATTACCACCCTGACATCAGTGCGTTACTCAGAGGCGATAATCGTGTAATCCTCGGAGACTTCAACGCACACCACGATCTGTGGCACTCAAGCCTAAAGGTTGATGGTAGGGGACAGGAACTGGCTGAACAAATAGACGATTCGACGTTTTGCACTGTGAACGGGAGAGTTGCGGTAAATTGTTCCAGTTCGCCAGACCTCACAATTGTCAGCGCAGTAGCCCGATTCTGTAACTATTTTAACGCCAGGTGTTAGCGTTAACTTCGCTTAACACCATTTTTAACGCTTTTCCCTATTCACTAACTTTTAACCACACGAAAAGTGTTAGCTAACACTTTTTGTGTGGTTAGCTGTCGCGAATTATTTTCGAGGTGTTAACAATCGCGTTAATATATTTACAAGTGGCTTAGCGTTTGGAGAAAGTAAAAAAATTAGTTTTGAGTTTTTTGCATGTAATTTAGTGCAAAATACGGCGAAAAGAGAAGTATTGCCATATTTTATCACCATGAAGAGTCAGCTGTTTAGCGGCGTTAAAGGAGAGTTACAGAATCGCATTTTCGTTAAGAACAAACGCCAAAATTTGGCGATAAGCTTAACGCTCGGCGCGTGGTTAAAAGTTACAGAATCGGGCTACAGGTCTCATAAACTGCGTTGAATGGCGACCAATGCTCACTCTTGCATCGGACCATTTGCCGATAGTCCTCTCAATCGATCGCCCCAGTGACTTCGTTACCTCTGAGAGGCGCCCTTCACTAACTTCAGTAAAGCTGATTGGGTTGGTTTTCTTAATTTCACTGAGAGCACTTTCGCTGCTCTTCCCACCCCGTCTGATGTACGAGAAGTGTGAAAAGCGTTTCGCATGGTCATAGCTTCAGCCTCCAATCAATATATTCCATCAGGTAGAATTAAGGAGATACGTCAGTATTTCCCCGCAGAGGCAGTGGCCCGGGCTAATGAACGTGACCACGTGCGACGCATGAAGCCTACGGATCCACAAATTCAAGATCTCAATGCGGAAATCAGACGGCTAGTTGATCAACACAAACGCGCCAAATGGGAGGAGCACCTAAGGTCCTGTAACCTCTCTGCTGGTGTTGGCAAATTATGGTCCACTGTTAAATCCTTGTCAAATCCGACCAAACCTAACGACAAAATATCCATCACCTTTGGTGATAAGGTACAGTCGAAACCAAAGAGATGCGCGAGCGCTTTCTGCCGGCAATTTGTACTGCATCCGCCGGTTGACAAGGAAATCAGGCGTGCCATCAGGGAAGCGCACAAACGCAAAAACAGCCAAGCGCCCATTGCCATCACCACCACAGAGGTTCAGGAGGCCATACGGGGGTCCAAAAACTCCAAATATATTGGCCCAGACGGTATATCCATGCTGATGCTAAAACATCTCGGTGAAGAGGGAGTAAGGTACCTAACAACCGTCTTCAATCTGTCCATGACCACCTTTGTCATTCCAGAAAGATGGAAACAGGCAAAGGTGGTGCCACTACTAAAGCCCGGGAAGCCGGCCAACGAGGGGGAGTCATATCGACCGATATCACTCCTCTCGCCAGTAGTGAAGACCCTTGAGACGGTCTTGCTCCCTTATTATACCGCTAACCTGCGACTAGCCGAACATCAGCATGGATTCCGCAAAATGCCTAGCACTACCACCGCGCTAAACGCCATCACCACATAGATAGGTGTCGGTCTCAACCAATCTCGTCCAAATGACAGGACCGTGCTAGTTGCGCTTGATCTGTCGAAAGCGTTCGACACTGTTAATCATGCATAACTCATTAACGACCTGGAGGATTCAAACCTTCCCCCCTGTCTAAAGCGTTGGACCCAATCATCTGAATTTAGAGGCGAAAGATCAAAGCCACGTATAATTAAGCAGGGGATGCCACAGGGTGGTGTCCTATCCCCGCTTTTGTTTAATTACTACATATCGAGGCTCCTTTCCCCACCAGAAGGCGTCTCGATCGTCTCCTACGCCGATGACTGCACGATCCTGGCGACTGGACCCTCCGTTGATGAGCTCTGCTCGAGAATTAATTCCTACCTTCCAACCCTTTCCAGTTTCTTCGCTGCACGGGACCTGACATTGTCACCGACCAAATCCTCGGCCACCTTATTTACGACGTGGACAGCGCAGGCGAACATGGAATTAGACGTCTACGTCGACGGCATTAAGCTTCCGACTGTCACGCACGTTGCCACCAAAGTACAAAGCTGTAACAAAATCCTCAAGTCACTAGCTGACAGTACTTGGGGGAAAGACAAAGAAACGTTACTGGCAACGTACAAGGCAATCGGCCAGCCGGTTCTGAGCTACGCGCAGCCAATATGGTGGCCGGGGTTAGCAGACACACATTGGAGGAGGTTGCAGGCTTGCCAAAACACCGCACTCAGAACTGCCACGGGGTGCCTCCTTATGTCTCCTGAGCACCATCTTCATAATGAGGCAAAAATGCTCGATGTCAAAGAGCATTGTGAGATGTTGACCAGGCAATTACTGTTCAGCTGCCATAAACCGCAGCACCCGAACAGGAGCCTGCTCAACGAAAATCCGCCTCCCAGGAGAATAAGGAGTCACCTCCGTAAACACTATGACGAGATCCGGCATCACATTTTCTCGCCGTTTGATCCAAAGGTGCACCGGCGGGCCCTCAACCTCATCCACACGGAGTCGGTAAACTCTTTTGTCAGGTCTCGTCCAGTGAATGCAGTTCTACAGGCACAAGCTCCACCTGTTGCCGACGAGGAACGCGAACTGCCCAGGGAGACAAGAGTAACGCTGGCTCAACTTCGTTCTGGATACTGTAACAGACTAAACTCTTACCTATCCAGACTGAACCCTGACACGCCAAATGTCTGTTCGGCATGCGGCGTGTCTCCCCACGATACTAACCATCTGCTCAACTGAGCCTACTCTTCTAACACCAATTTCACTCTGGTCCACTCCTGT
This sequence comes from Merzomyia westermanni, assembly GCA_949987695.1. NCBI lineage: Eukaryota > Metazoa > Arthropoda > Insecta > Diptera > Tephritidae > Merzomyia > Merzomyia westermanni. The sequence continues at coordinate 128,744,942 of OX465288.1, read as the reverse complement.
TGAAGCCGCGAGGTTTCTTGGACTGCCGTTAGAAGAGCCTGATGACAGTGTTGGACGAGGGGTGAAATCCTAGGCAGGTTAAGTAGTCGCTACAACAACAACATGCCAACAAACACGAGTACGTCAGTTAGTGATAATACGAATGTTTCTAACTCGCAAAACGAACAAACGCATTTCGAGTCGTCGATGACAAACGCGAATAAACCCAAATATTCGGTTAAAGAAATAGCCGAAACTATACCGGACTTCGATCCTATGAACGAATCGTCAATCACCGTCGAGCAGTTTGTAGATAGAGTGAATAGTGTTATGAGCGCATACCAATGGGGAGAGAAGTGTTTGTTGTTGGCAATGTATAGTCGACTCAAACGCGAAGCGAAAATGTGGCTCAATTCGACTGAGAAGTTGTACGCGAATTGGAGTGAACTTTCAGAACGATTGTGCGAAGAGTTCAGCCAGACGAAGCTGAGTCAAGCAGTGCGTAAATCAAATGAAACACTATTGGACTATTGCTTTCGTGTGAGTGTTTTGTAAAATATGCGAAAGAGTGGTTTGTTTTAATTGCCAAGAAAAAGGTCATATATCCAGCAAATGTATGCAACCACAACGTAGGCGAAGATGAATAGACTGCGTAAAATGCATCCAAAAAGCGAACCTGAAAATTGTGGCAAGAAAAAAACGGTTATAAGGAAAACGAATACACAAACAGTAATAAAATCTAATAATATTTTTGAACAAAGTATTTTAATAAACGGACAGACATTTGTAGCCTTCATCGACACGGGTAGTGAGTGTAGCATGGTCAGAGCGACGGTGGCTAAGAAATTGAAATGCGAAGAAGAGAAATGTATGCTAAAAATAAATGGGTTTTGTGGTGGTGTTACATACGCCCAGTCAAAAATTAATATTGAATTACAGATCGAAAATTTAAAATGTTTAGGTACACTACATGTTGTGGGCGATGAGTTTTTGTCAGCAGATCTATTGTTGGGGCAAGCTCTTTTTAATGACATGTGGGCGGTAATCGTAGACGGGCGAATAACAGTTGCAAGCGAACATAAGTTTAATATTGATAATGTGAAATGCGGTATCAATGATATAAACTTTAAAAACGATCTAATTCAATTGTTAAATGCTTTCGGAGATATTTTCTCAGCAAGATTTTATAGAAATGAAAATAGAATTGGATACTAATATTGCGATTGCGCAGAAGCCATTTAGGGTTCCTGAACCTAAGAAACAGGTTATCTCGGATATGGTGAAAGAACTTTAGAAGCTGATAGCTCTGAATACGCTAGTCCAATGATATTGGTGAAAAAAAATGGGAGTGTCTCGACCAGTGCATTTCGAATCGATGCGGAACATCAAGTACATACTGACTCGAGTTCGATCGGGTTGGCCGGCGTGTTGTTACGAAAAGAAAACGAAGATTGGAAACCCGTGATATATTATAGTCGTGCGAGTACCGACTCGGAAAAAAAATATCACAGCTATGAGCTTGAGACACTTGCGGTATTCGAATCCGTCGAAAGGTTTCGGTACTATATTTACGGAAAACGAATCAAATTGTCTAAGCTTTCTAATTGACCTAGTCGCCACTCGGTGGGAGGTAAGTTGTCTTCTTTAATGATGACTAGGTCGCCAATTTCCGGGGGATTTTGAGCATTTTTCCAACAGTAACGCTTTTGAAGGTCGGTGAGGTAATCAGTTTTCCAGCGTCTGCTGAACTGATGATGCAGAACTTTCAGTCGTTCCCACCTATTTATCAGAGAGATTTTCGTGATTCGGTTCGGGAAGCAAGAGCATTGGGATCGGAGCAAGGATGCTTTCAATTGAAATGGGCCAGCGAAATCCACACTAGTCGTGGTGAAGGGTGGAGCGCATCTACAACGTTAAGGGGGCAAGGCTGCCATAATTTGTGATCGCGTTTGTTGTTTGTGAGTGGTGCAGACTTTGCACTGGAATATGAATTTTTTGATCAGTGGTTTGAGACGGGCAATGTAAAATTCTTGCCTAAGATTTGTTGCATGAGACGAGCTTCCGCATGTAGGAGCATTTCGTGAAGGAATCGTATATATAGAGTACAGAGCCGAGACTTTTCGGGTGGGATGATGGGATGAGGCTCATTGTAAGTGAGGGTTGCATAGGCTAGTCGGCTACTCGGCCATTCAAATAGGGAGTGGGTATAGGGAATCCCGAGTTGGGTCTGAGCTTTGACGGATATGAAGCTTCTTTCGGAGCCTTGGTCCACTAAGGCTCTAAGCTTAAATAGATCCCCTCTATGTTCTACCAAGACTATTGCTGTAGGGAGTATGATTTGGTTATCATTTTCAGCATGGAACGACTGTAGGTTCAGCATGGGAACTGTTGGGCGTAGAGGGTTCTCCTTTCTCGGGTATCGCCTGGCTGACGTCCTGAAGCCTGGGATTGCTGGCTTCTATTGTGGCTACCTGGGATCGTGTCCTTTGGATTCCGGAACTGGTGCTAGGGGTTGCTGTGTCGTGAAGGGAGGTGTTATGCCGGCCTTGGCAGTGCATGCACGTTCTCGTGCTTTGGCAGTCTTTTAGCACATAAGTTTGAGCTAAACAATTTTCGCAAATATTTTTTTTCTCTTACGAATTTTTTACGCTCGGAGATTGGCAACCTTTTATACCGCAAACAGCTTTGTAGAGTATGGGTGGACTGTTTGCATAATTTGCAGGTATAAAATTTTTGGTGCTCTGTGGCATGAGATTTGGTTTGCGTATGGGAGTTGTTGCCGTGGTTTTGGGGATTGTTCTGACTGGGGTGAGGCCTTGAGAAGTTTGTCGAGGGTGGATTATATCGGGGTTTGACTGGTCGCCATTGATCCACCCTTTCCACTATCTCGTAGCGAGTGGGCAGAAACTGCTTCATTTGGGACCAGTTCGGCAGGTCTCTTCTGGAGCTTAATGATTGCTCCCACAGGGCAACTGTATTCTCTGGAAGTTTCGAGGTTACCAGATATATTAATATGGGATCCCAACTGGAGGTTTCGACTTGCTGTGCCGCTAGAATTTGGCTTAGTCGTCTAGTGATATTCATAAGTCGCCGGTTCGAATCCGGCTCGAAGGACCATGTCTAAGCTCTATGGAGGACGAGTAGTTTTTTTGAGTTATTTTTTATTTTATTTTATTATTTATATAATATTAGCTTAGAGGGGAAAAGGGGGTGTGCGGAGCACATGTTTAATATAGGGAGCCCTTTTCTAGATTTATTTAATTATTGTTTTATTTATTTAAATTATTTGTTCTATATAGAACGGGGTGCGGCGCACCTGTTACACCTTGTATTTATTAATTGGGAGCGAGCACTGTTGCCTCTGAGGCATTGCACGGGATTGGCTTCCTCATTCTCGTTGTGAAAAACCCCGATTTGGGATTGCAAAGCATAAACTATAGCTTTCGAATATTTCATTAGCTGATTGCGAATTGCATGCAATGCAAATGAAATAAACGAAAGAAATGACTACAGCTTATGTCGCTTAAACACAAATTCTTTACAGATTGTAGCGCAATGACAACTATAATGAAAAAACGCGAACTAGTGCCACGATCTATGATCTCGATATTGAACATCGAAGTGGGCAGCGAACGGCGCACGTAGACGCTTTGAGGCGGGCTCCCACTGAAGAACCACGCGTAATTAAGACAGCATCGCTACGGACCGACAAGGAAAAATAGCTGAAGAAGATTGGTTGTTTGGAATGCAGTTGCAGGATGACAAAATCAAAGGAATAGTCGGTAAAATACAACGAGGTGATAAAAATATCACGAAAGATTTTAAAATTTTTAACGGTAGGTTGTTCAAGCTGGTAAACGGGGGCAATAGGTGGGTGGTATCAAAGGCTTTACGCTGGCAAGTTGTCCATAACGCGCATGATAAAGCTGGCCATTTGGGCTTGGATAAAACGATTGATTTGCGCGTATGCGAAACTTTTCTAAGTCGTACATTAAGTCATGCATCGAATGGGGGTAAGGAAGAAGGTGAGCTTCACATTGGCGAAGTCGAGCCGATACCTTTTAGAACAGTGGGTCCATTCCCGAAAAGTACTAAACGTAATGAACATGTACTAGTTATCATCGACGCGTTTACACGCTTTATTATAATACGAGCTGTAAAGAGCACGGCGACTAGGCACGTAATCGACGTATTCAATGACGTGAGCAATTTCATGGGCATGCCTGAACGGATAATATCTGATAGAGGTACCGCGTATACGTCCAAGGAATTTGAGCGATTTTGTAAAGACAACGATATTAAGCATATATGTAACGCAGTTAGAACTCCTCGAGCCAACGGGTTGGTTGAGCGTTATCGGTTGATAACTTCGAAGAATTGCGATCAGCAGCAGCAGCACGTATAACAGATGAGCGTTTGAAAAATAAGCATCGATTTGATCAAAAGCATGTAAAGCCTACGAAGTACAACATTAACGATTTACCACCAAATATCGAATACGAAGCACCAAGCACAGGCACATTTCGTAAGCTAGAACCACGGTACAAGCGTCCTTTCCAAATCACCCAAGTACTAAACAACGACCGTTACGTCATACAAGATATTCGTGGATCCAAACGAACCCAACGTTAATATTCCTCGGTATACGCCAGCGATAAAATTAAAGCATGGTGTGCACTACCTCAACTATACGACGACGTTGATAACAGTGATATGGGAGACATGGAAGATTTATCAGCAGCGGCACGGGGCGCTCCGCATTGTCAGGAAAGGCCGAACTGTAAGGGTGACAACCCTATTTAGTTTGATCAGACGGTAACTCTGTTTGTTTGATAGTGAGTAAGCAACGAGCAACCGATGAGAGCATACGCCGCGACGTGCAAAGAACGAACAACAATTCAACTACATATTCTAAATAATACTTTTCAATAATTAAATAATATAAAAAATTAAATATTTGTTAAAGTGAGAGTGTTCCTTTATTTCTATCGGAATTTCTAAAGCCTTTGTTTTTAAGCCCTTTCACTATCCTTCTTGCATGAGAGAAGAGGTCGACCGACAAGTGAACGAGTTGCTAGAAGAAGGAGTTATCCGACCATCCAAGAGCCCATATAACTCTCCTATATGGGTGGTTCCTAAAAAACCTAAGCCCAATGGGGAGAGACAGTACCGTATGGTGATTGATTACAAAAGGCTTAACGCTGTAAGGATCCCCGACACCTACCCTATTCCTGATATAAATGCTACCTTGTGTAGCCTTGCAACTCTCGTTACTTCACAACCATTGACTTCTTGGTTCCACCAAATCCCTATTAACGAATCCGACATATCAAAAACTGATTTTTCAACGATGAACGGAAAGTTTGAGTTTTTGAGATTGGCTTTCGGCCTTAAAAATGCACCAGCCATTTTTCAACGTATGATCGACGGCGTATTGAAACAATATATCGGCAAAATCTGTTACGTCTACATAGACGATATCATTGTGTTTGGTAAGGATGTTGATGATCATTTGAAGAATGCCGAAATGGTATTTTCTCAATTGTTGCAATCCAATCTTAAAGGGAATTTAGAAAACACATGTTTCCTGCAGACTGAGGTTGAATTTTTAGGGTACATCATCACTCCCGAAGGAGTTCGTCCTGATCCAAAAAGGTTGAGGCCATTAACTCAATCTTGCCGCCCTGCAATTTGAAAAATCTAAAAAGTTTTTTGGGAATGACCTACTATCGGAAGTTCATTCGTGGTTATGCGAAAATAGCTAAGCCATTAACAAACCTAACGCGCGGGCAAAAGCACAAATAAGGGCCAATGCATCGAGGAGGGTGACAATGCAACTTGAAAGTGCGGCCTTGCAAGCCTTTACTGACCTGAAGCGTGTGCTAACCTCCGCTGATGTTCTGGCATTTCCTGATTTTGGCAAGCCTTTTAATCTAACCACCGACGCATCGATATAGGATATAGTCACGGACAAACCAATTGCATATATTTCTCGTTCTCTAAACAAGGCTGAGGACAACTACGCCACGAATGAAAGGAGATGTTAGCTATTGTACGGGCATTAGATAATTTGAGGTCGTACTTGTGCGGTGCCAAAAAGATAAGGATATACACTGATTATCAACCATCAACCTTTTCCTTAAGCCGCAATTATAATGCAAAATTAAAAAGGTGGAAGGCACGAATCGAAGAGTATAATAGTGAAATAATTTATAAGCCAGGGAAGGCTAAAGTGGCTGGTGATGCTCTTTCCCGTCTGAAGACCGAAGTTGACGCCTTAACGGATTCTGTGGTGGCTGAACCGTCAGGAAGCGAGATGGGAAACAATGATGAGGATGCACAACGGAAGCAACGATGCACTCCGCTGAACAAGATAATTCCGATCTAGTACCGCACGTAGAGGTACCCACGTCTTCAGGGATCAGGTGATATTTAGGATAGTAAAATGCCACGAGCAACCTCATCATGGCTACCGCAGATATTTTATTTCCTTACCAAACATCGACAGGTCGAACCTCATTCCAATTCTTAAGGAATGCCTTAATCCTAATGTCATAAATGGCATGAAAATCCCTGAGGAATTTATCCAACTATTGCAAAACGTGTATACAAATAACTTCCACAGGTATAAAATCAGGATAGCTCAGCGCCTAGTGCAAGATGTAACTGTCCCTGACAGAACTTTCAATGTAATCGAGGAAGATCATCGCAGAGCAAACAGGTATCCGAAGGCAAATCGGGAGCAGGTTTTAGAAAAGTACTACTTCCCAGGTATGTCAAAACAAATGAGGCATTATGTTAGGCAGTGCGAACCGACACCGATTCCCAGCTACACATGTGAGATAATCCACACTGATATTTTTTAAATTGAAAACCAGAAGTTCCTTAGTCGTGTAGACAAATTTTCGAAATTTGCAAGATTATTCCCTATCAAGAATAAGTCGTCTATTTACATCCGGAGGAAACTTACTGATGTTTTACATTAACATTTTACATTATTTTTCCGTGCCAAAAACCTTGGTCATGGACAACGAGATGGGATTCCTAACACCACTCGCCCTCAATTACATTAGGTCTTTCGGGATTGAAATTTACCAGACTCCTACACAACGGAGCGGAGCCAATGGCCAAGTAGAAAGACTACATTCAACCCTGATAAATATTTATCGATGCTTGTCTAATGATTTTCCCGTGATGACTCCCAAGGAAAGGGTAGCGTTAGTCGTAGATAGATACAACAATACAATCCATTCCATTACAAAAAGGAAACCGGTAGATGTATTCTTTAACAGAACAGCTAGGGTAAATTACCAAGGCCTAAGGGACTTTAGGGATAAAACGCACGAAAATATCAAGGCTCTCCTATTCCATGAACAGGAAAGTAGAAATGAGAGAAATAACAAAACTCGCTCCCCCCCTCTGGAACTAGAATAGCGGCGATGAATTATTCATCGCCAACAAGCAAATAAAAGGCAAGCAAAAGGCACTTTTTAAAAAAGAATGCAAGAGTATGCGCAAAAAACGCAAAAGCAAATAAACGCAATGCGCCAAAAAAAACAAAAAGCACCAAAAAAATAAAAAAGGGAAAGGAGATTCTCTCTAAAAAATAAAATTTTCTTTGCATGAAATTTACTAAAAAACTAACAATTTTTAAATTTTCCATAACCAATAGCACTAATATAACCAATTACTTCTCTACTGGGTTCCGAACTAATGTAAATAGAAAAACCTTTTTAACATAATAGACTTCACCAGCTTTTACTAATTCACCTTCCACTATGCAACTCAAAAAAAATAGGACAAGTTCCTAGAATAAGCAATAAACGATAAGTTTGCATATTCGTAAGAAATTTATTGTATAAATGAATGATTGTTTGAAATTTTATAGACTAGCTTAGCAAAATAGACATTAAGATGATAAAATTTCCATTTTTAAACGGGTATTTGTAAGCAGATAATTTACTAACATTACCTTACTATAATTCATAGCATCTGTCTCTGCACAACCGCGCACTCTTATGAGATATTTAAAATAGGCTCACCATTGGCTACTATACGAGACGGGTACGGTTAGATCATCGATGGACACTTTAAGCTCATTCACATAATAGATCTGGAGCGCTGACTTGGCAACGAATCAACTGGAGCGTTCATTAACCAACCTCAATGAAACAACAACAACGGAGGTACTCCTGTTACAACTAAACAGAATTCACACCCACTTGAATGAGCTAAGAGGGCACAAACTTGCGAGATCGAGACGATACATTAATTGGATAGGGTCTGCCTGAAAATGGACACGGGTTCACCAGATGCCACTGACTGGAATAAGGTTCTCAGCAACGAAGATCCCCTTAATCAAAATAACAATCGACAATACTAGGTAAACAATGCAATTTTCAAGAAAACTAACGAATTATTGCAGAAGCTAAACACCATTGTGACGATTACAAATGACGTCGTTGATCGGAGAACCAGAGAAAGGCTCTAACAGGATGTCCAAAACAAGGAAGACGTGAACGAGCTGATACGCGCCTGCCAAATGGCCAAAGCTGACCTCGTCAACAGCAATATTTTGAGCAAGGAAGAAGTTAACCAGCTTGTTGGCGAGATCGACGTCCTTCCATACAGTAATGCCATCGAAGCCATCGAGTATAGGAAACCTTCGATCTACACTAACAACACGCTATTGCTGTATGTGTTATCCCTGCCTAAAGTCACGGAGAAAAGATTCAACCATCTTTTCACACGGGCTAATATTCAGAAGGGCCTACAAAACTATCCTTATAAACAAACGGGAGACGTATGGCATAAGGGAAGGTTGTTTGCACTTATCTTCTGCAATGGTATGCGAAAGGAAATCCTTGGACTTGTCACCGGAGGCCGGTTGTTTGGCACTTCTCCTCAAGGGTGGAGAAACAAGTTGCTCTTACTTAACAAGCAACGAATCCACCATCGAAGTAATCAAAGAGGACAAAATTTTCCTGGACAATTTCGTTGGCACCATAAGTTCAGGTAAAAGCACTGCTGATCTTAACGGTTCCTATATTCTCCAGGTAGACAACGAGACGGTATTAATCAACAACCAGACGTATTCAAGCATTAGCACCTCAGGAATTTAGGTGCTCCCACCAATCCTAACTAGTGTCCCGAACCACACCATGACTCTAAACCTTGATCTGGTACATGGAATGGCAATAGACAACTTGAAAATATTGAAACACCTTGAGTTTAAGACGAATCGGTTCGTGCTATCCGAGGGATCAGGACTACTATTACTTATGGTACCAATTTGGTTTATCTGGAGGAAACTCACAGCGAGGATCCACTTACCTGAAATAAGAATTGAGAACCGACTTAGTTGAACGATCGAGAAACCTCCTTCGCCATCTAATCTGCAGATATTTAAAGGGGGAGGAGTTAACACGCTGCGGCACCCAACATATTGCATTCCCACACTCGGTACCGGTACACGTGCCGCTTCATCAGCATAATTGCAGTTATTCCATATTGCAACCCAACACCCTAATTCAAGGCCAATTGTATTTCACCATATCTACCTGTGGGACACCAAGGGCATGATTAGTACCACGTACTAATGCTTACGCAACAAGAATTAGACCAACAGAGCCAGACAGTAGCGTCAGCAAATTATGTTTCACACGATTGTGAAATACTCTCACATACCCTCAGCGCATGTCAACCGTGGGAAGCTAGGGCCTAAGCCAGGGCGACAAACTCTATAAAAGGAAGCAGAGCGGATCGAAGAGTCAGTTGCATCGTGGACTACTAACCTGATAGTTGTTTAGTTTCAATAAACGTGTAAAATCTAAATTATCTGTATTTCATTCCAGGGCAAGTTGGCCCTTTAATTTTTGTAGTGTACCAGGACCTTCAGTCCTTAACTTACATATGTCGTTAACAGTTTAAATGGCCTACAAAACTGACTACTCCAAAAAATTCTGTGAAAAAAATTTTAAATTCTGATAAATTTCTTGAAATTTTGCGTACATTTTTAAAACCAAATTTATAGTTCTTGTATTAGACATTGCACAGTATTTTATACAGTCTTTGGTAAAAAAAATTTATCAAGGCCAAAATTTGTGAAAATCGCAGAAAACGACTGTCCCAATAATTTTGTCCGGAACTGTATAAAAAAAACCATTTCAAATTGTTCAAATTTGTCGCCAATTGTATGTGGCTACCCTACTAGACGGGCCTACCCTGCAAAAAACGGAAATACTCCGTTCCGTACTCTAAAGAATACTCCTAAAGGAGTATCAGAGTACTCCAACACTTTTCCTCATTCATATAAAAAAGGTGGTCCAAATTACATGGCAGTGTCCGGTGATAGGATCACCTAATCCATCTCGGAGTACTCCGTTTCTTTGCTTTTGAACACTCCATAGAGTACCTACGTGAAGGTACTCTCAAAATACTCCCAAAGGATTACTCCATGGAGTATTCAACACCAAACTGAACCGTCCATCTGCTTCAGCGAATACTACCATGGTAAGCGTAGGTATATGGTAGCGAACATCGAAAACAGATATACCAAATAGAGCTACAGAATCGCTTTCAGAAGGTTAATGAGACTTTCCAGGAATTTGCATCGGATATCGAGAGGTTGGCCCATCTAGCAAATGCGGACGCACCTGTAGATTTTACGGAGAGGGTAAAGATCCAATATTTCATAAATGGAATACGTGATGTGGAGAAGAAGCGAGCCACATATGCAAACCCCAAAAGGACATTCGCTGAAACGGTATCGCATGCTCTGACCCAGCAAACATCCTCGCTTTTGAGTAAACCTGCATCCGGCTTGGGTAGACAAAATTGTGGAAGCGTTGAACGGAGTACAGAAAAAAAGTGATGGTGCCATTGAATGCTTTAAGTGCGGGAAACCAGGTCACATAGCACGTTATTGCGGCACTGGCTCAAGTAACCCCAGCAATTGAGGTGGACGTAAACGCAAAGCTGAGAAAGATGAGCAAGATGAATGCCCCATAATCTCTGTATCACAACTCGAACGGTAAGCGAGTAATGTTACTGTTGAAGGCTACATGGACGGGAAAGAGCGCTTGCTGACTGTGGATACTGGTGCATCACATTCCACCATTCGGAGTGACTTGGTCAGCGGGAAGGTGAGACGATTGCAGAAAGCCAAGTTGTGGACAGTAATTGGTGAAAGCAAGCAAGTCCTTGGAGAGGTGACATGTAAGATTGTGATTGGGAATGTAGCTACGTATCACAACTTCTTGGTAGCGAATATTGTCGACGGAGTCATCATTGTCGTCGACTTCTTGGCTGAGAGAGACGTTCACATCAACGCAAGGAACAGAAAGAAGTTCCTCTGGTCTTTGGACACAATAGTGGCTATACCACCAAAGGAGTGATCTTGAAGATGAAGCAACAGGAGCCTCGTAAAGCAGAGGTAGCTCATCGACCAAAAGCTTTCACGGACAGGTACCTCCTGAAGAAGATTCGGCAAGGCCAGGAGAAAGATCCAGATTTCGTACTAGTGTTGAAAGGACCGCAGGAGAACAAACATGAGGAGGAAGTCGCATCACAAAAGCATATTGGACACAATGAAGCAGGTTGAAGCTAATATCTATCTGGTTGTTTGCATCAGATATGGGAAAGTGAAGATGGCCAGAATCATCGAGCACTTATTGTTGTTCCCAAAGCAAGAGTTCCAGACATTATCAAAGCGTCGCATAGTTGCTCAGATGGAAAGCACATGGGAATAAAGAAAACGCTGCAGGAGGCAAAGCGGCGGTTTTATTGGATTGGTTGCAGACAATCTGTAAGAGAATGGATTACTAAGTGTCCAAAGTGTGCTGAGGATAAAATACGAACATCTAGTTGTCATGTTTCGAGAAAGCAACGCAACTTAGTGGATAAGGTGAAACAGTGCACCGGGCATGATAGAACGGAACGGAATCCTGAAGAAACGAGTTGCAGGAATATTTGCCGGGTACCACTGGAAACGAAAGTGACGGCACAAATCCATTCGGGATTAAGAACGGACAAAATGGTTGGAATATGTGACACAACCATGCACTGTGGGAATCTCTGCAGGAGAGGATTGATGTCGGAGTTTCAATCCCTAAAGGAAATGAGGTTTGATAAAGCAGTGCCAACCATTGAGTGTCTAGCAGCGGTTGGTTCGGGAAATGTGTCTGATCGTCCCGGTGGAGGGCAGTGTGGCGATTATTTTCAAGCATATACCATCCCTAACTCAATAACACTCCCACCACTAGTTAAACACAACAGAGATAACGATGGCTACTCTTAAGCGTGCAAGCGTCATTGTTTACCCGTACTAGTTTGGCATCTTCTTTTGCGAATCGGAGTGGAAGGTAGTGGATGAAGGTACTCCAAAAAACTACAACTAAAAACTTGAATATAAACTGAAATTTACATTTTATAGTAACTGATAAGGTGTTATAACTGCTTTATATTCACTTATTTGGGAGTTTTATATCTTCCCGTTCAATATTGCAGTATTTAAATTTGATTGTTTTATTATTGCATACAACACACCCTGTTTGGTTTGTGTATGTGTGCAGATTCGGAGTAAGTTGCGCTACTAGTAGACATATACTATTGTGACGAATTCGATGATTCCTTGATTATCAATCCTGGGTTCGATCACTATAAAGTCGAATAAACACACGCACAGATAATGTAAGTAATAGCTAGTTTTATTTACTAGTAATAAACGCAAAACAATTTTAAGAGTTTGATAACTTTACAGTAGTTCACTATTGAACGCTTGAAAATAAACTGATCAACCTGCCTTGCTTGGTCACCGCCTTATATAGTCCAACAGGGTGCTTGCCTACGCACCGAGAACTTTCTTGGTTGTTCGCTTTTCGTGTTCTGGAAGGGTCGGTCTTATTTATTAGCATCTCCTCTTTGCATCGTATTCGCAAACACTCGCGCCATCTCTCTTCCTCTTCCTAGTTATACGCTTGCATGCATAAGCGTAGCCATCGTTATCTCGGTTGTGTTAACTAGTGGTGGGAGTGTTATTGAGTTAGGGATGGTACATGCTTGAGAATAATCGCCACACTGCCCTCCACCTAAGTCTGATCGTCCTTGGTCAGAATGTATCTCCATCGGTGCACCAAACCGAGCTACCCAATTGTTAGTAAACACTTCTGCTATTGTTTCTGCCTCTTGATTTGGAATAGGGTACACTTCTGGCCACTTGCTGAAATAGTCCATAACTACCAGGACATATTTGTTTCCGAGTTTGCTAGTAGGAAATGTAGCAGCTACATCCATGGCTATCCTCTCCAAATGGCGCACCTGAGTTATACTGTTTCATTTGGCCATGGCTCCTTGATTTCGGTCCTTTAGCTTTGATGCATACTTCACAGTTGGCAATCCACTCCGCGACCGATTGACGGCAACCAACCCAATAGAATCTTTGCTTGACTTTCTCCAAGGTCTTGGTGACTCCAAGATGACCTCCGCTTGGACCGTTATGTAATTCATTGAGTACATCAGGGATTTTCTTCCTTGGGACGACTATCAGCTTTCGAACACATTGACCATCCTCACTCTCCCATATACGATGCAAACAACCGGATTCTAATTGCAAACTATTCCACTGTGCCCAATATGACTTGGCAACAGGACTTTCTGCTGACATCTCCTCTCTTGATGGTCGCTCGTTTCGTTCGATTCCTTGCATTACATGTGTAAGATCTGGATCTTCGTGCTGAAACCTTCTTAATTGATCAATGTTCCATTCGTCCGTAGATGTTAGTCATGAGCCGCACATCTATAATGTCTTCCTTGGCCTCAGCTTTGGAACAATGCTTGCATTCCAAGTTACATGGTCTTCGTGACATTGCATCAGCATTTCCGTGGGTGCTAGCTTTGCTCTATCCACCGTGCCAATTGACCTTCCAGATTACGGAACTGTAAGAGCCATTTCAACGCTGCGTGGTCTGTCCTGACGTGGAATCGCTGCCCATAGAGATACTTGTGGAAATGCTTAACGCACTCTACCAATGCCAACAGCTCTCTCCGGGTTACACAATAGTTCCTTTCAGGCTTCCCAATTGTTCGGCTATAGTATGCAACTACCCTCTCCTGTCCATCAACAATCTGAGACAAAACACCTCCTATAGCATAACCACTCGCATCTGTATCCAGAATAAACTTTGAACCTGGAATTGGATATGCTAACATCGGGGCAGTGCATAGTCGTTCCTTCAATGTTTGAGAAGCCACCTCCTGTTCCTTCTTCCATTCAAAACTCATATTCTTCCTTGTAAGGTCATGGAGACTACTAGCTACGCTGGCAAAATTTGGTACAAATCGGCGATAATACGTGCACAGCCCAAGGAAGCTCCGTAACTCATGCAAATTTCTCGGTCTTGGCCAATCCTTTACGGCTTCGATCTTTTCCTTAGCAGTGCAGATTCCCTCCGTAGTTACCTTGTGACCCAAACAACTTACTTCCTTTTTAAACAAGGAACACTTCTTGGGACTTAGTTTCAGACCAGCACCAGCTATTCTTTGGAAAACTTCCTCCAAGTTCTTTAGGTGTTCCTCAAAACTTTTTCTCAGCACGATGATGTCGTCGAGGTACACCAAACATGTTTGCCAGTGCAATCCTTTTAGTATCTGGTCCATAAGTCTCTCAAAAGTAGCTGGAGCATTGCATAGCCCGAAGGGCATTACCGTAAATTGCCAAAGCCCTTCTCCAACGCTGAAAGCCGTCTTCTCTTTATTTTCATCCTTTACCTCCACTTGCCAGTAGCCGCTTTTCAAGTCCAGTGTGGAAAACCATTTCGTGCCAGATAACGAGTCCAGAGTATCGTCGATTCTTGGCAATGGATAACTGTCCTTCTTCGTTACGTCGTTCAATTTCCGGTAATCCACACAGAACCTCATTTTTCCATCTTTCTTTTTCACTAGTACTACCGGTGAGCTCCATGGACTAGCTGATGGTTCGATCACACCGCTGTCACTCATTTCCTGTATAATTTCTCTTACTACTTGGCGTTTGGCCAAAGGAATACTACGAGGAGCTTGGCGGATGGGCCTTGCATCACCAGTATCAATTTGATGCTTCACAACTTTGGTCCGACCTGGTTTAGAACCATCCTTGTCAAATATGCTCGAGTACTTTGATAGAAGTTCCTTTGCCTTTCTCTGATGATTTTTTTCGAGGCCTGCCGTCCACGACGTGATATCATCTGAAAGATTAATCTTGATGGTAGAATCATTTTCCTGAAGCTGTTCGCAATTGATAACTACCTCGACCTCTTGGCATTGTCCCAATATTGCTCCTTTGGAAAGTTTTATCGGCGATTTGAACTCATTAAGTACTCTTACCGGTACACGTCCATCTTGTTTTGTCATGGCCAGGGTTTTTCCTACTAATATGTTCGTCCTTGATTTGTTTGCTGCCTCGACAACCCACAACTTGTTTGTCCCATAATCTCCATCAATCTTTGCCCATATGATTGCTTCCGACTTCGGTGGAATTTGTTGGCTCTCCTCCACAAGCACTCGCTTACTAACGTATTTGTTTTCGTAACCAAAATTTAATGGCACATCCATGTTCTGGTAATTCATAATCCTGTTTTGCATGTCGATCTTGATGCCTTGCTCGCTTAAGAAGTCCACACCAACTATGATTTCGTCAACAATATCTGCTACTATAAAACTGTGTAGAACGGCCACGTTCCCAATTGCGATTTCACATGTTACTTCTCCTAGGACATGGGTGTCCTCACCAGTGGCCGTACGTAACTTTGCTCCATGCAATGGTCTCAGCTCCTTGTTGACTAAATCAGATCGAATTATGGAATGCGATGCGCCTGTATCCACAGTTAGTACGTGCTCTTTTCCATCTACATATGCAACAACAGTAACATTACTAGCTTTCCTTCCGATCTGTGAAACAGAGATTACGGGGCATTCAGTTGCGGGAGCCAGTCCACGCCCCTTTCGGCTGACTCGATTTAGTTTAACGACTGATTTGGTTGGGAGGTTTGCTCATCTCCTTCAGCTTTGCGTTTTCGTCCACCTGAATTGCTGGGGTTACTGGAGCCAGTGCCGCAATAACGTGCTATGTGACCTGGTTTCCCGCACTTAAAGCATTTAATGGCACCATCACTTTTTTTCTGTACTCCGTTCAACGCTTCCAAAATTTTGTCTACCCAAGCCGGAGTGTCCACTTCTACTCGATGAGCCTTGTATGCAGGTTTACTCAGAAGCGAGGCTGTTTCCTGCGTCAGAGCATGCGATACCGTTTCAGCAAATGTCCTTTTCGGGTTTGCATATGTGGCCCGCTTCGTCTCCACATCGCGTATTCCATTTATGAAACACTGGATTTTTACCCTCTCCGTATACTCTACAGGTGCGTCTGCATTTGCTAGATGGGCCAACCTCTCGATATCCGATGCAAATTCCTGTAAAGTCTCATTAGGTTTCTGGAAGCGATTCTGTAGCTCTATTTGGTATATCTGCTTCCGATGTTCGCTACCATAGCGTCTCTCAACTGCACCCATTAATGCTTCATAATTGTTCCGTTCTCCGTCAGGAATAGTCTGCAAAATTTCGGCTGCAGGTCCCTTCAATGCCACGAAAAGTGCAGCAACTTTGTCTTCCATGCCCCAATTATTCACAGCTGCCGTCTTCTCAAACTGTAGCTTAAATACCTGAAAAGGAACAGAACCATCAAAAGATGGGGTTTTTACCTTCGGGACACTCATTGAAGTAGTTGGACGATTCAGTTGTAACTCCTGGATACGACCTCTCAGTGCGTCTACTTCAGCATCGATTTTATTCTGTAGCTGTGCAATTTTCGCATCCTGCACTTCTAGCTGCAAACTGTAGCTTAAATACCTGAAAAGGAACAGAACCATCAAAAGATGGGGTTTTTACCTTCGGGACACTCATTGAAGTAGTTGGACGATTCAGTTGTAACTCCTGGATACGACCTCTCAGTGCGTCTACTTCAGCATCGATTTTATTCTGTAGCTGTGCAATTTTCGCATCCTGCACTTCTAGCTGCGAAGATTCGTGCCACCTGCATAGATATACGCTCCTCTTGTTCTTCCAATTTTGATGTTATACGTGTCTCCTGGTGTTCCATCTGAGATCTCATGTATGCCTTCTGTTCGTCTAGTTGAACTGAAATCTGAGATGCCATGCTAGTCTTCTGTTCTTCCAGCTGAGATGCCATGTGTGCCTTTTGTTCTTCCAACTGAGATACCATGTGTGTCTTTTGTTCTTCCAGCTGTGTTGAAATGCTAGATGACATCTGAGTCAATACAGTCAACAACGCGTTAGTGTCCACACTTGCGGCTGGAATTGTAGACTCCTTCTCTTCCATTTTTGTCGATGTTTCTTCCACAAGATGAAACACATGATCGTCAACGTTAATTCCTTCAGCTTCCATAGCCTCTCGCAATCGTGACTGTAGCTCGGATTTATTGCCTGTTGTATTCAATCCACGCTGTTGCAGCTCATTTTTGAGTTGCTGGATCTTCAGCTCATTCAACTTTGCCATGCCTTTGTTATCCTTGAAAACTCTCGGTATTTATTTAACAATATCACTTCTGACACCAATTGTGACGAATTCGATGATTCCTTGATTATCAATCCTGGGTTCGATCACTATAAAGTCGAATAAACACACGCACAGATAATGTAAGTAATAGCTAGTTTTATTTACTAGTAATAAACGCAAAACAATTTTAAGAGTTTGATAACTTTACAGTAGTTCACTATTGAACGCTTGAAAATAAACTGATCAACCTGCTTTGCTTGGTCACCGCCTTATATAGTCCAACAGGGTGCTTGCCTACGCACCGAGAACTATTCCTATAGGGAAAACAATTTTTTAAACTTAAGGAGTACATTAATAGTTGCTTAGCCATCGCTTCTCAAATTGTAAAAATATGTGTTATAACTATACTTATTCAAGTTTTCGAATGTGAATCCAAATTTCTTTTAATACTCACAAACGACCGCGAGTGAATGTTTTCAAACCCTGCTATATACTATATATAAAAAACGTGTTTATAACAATATATGGCTTATGAACTTATTTTAATTCTTTATGTAGTATAAAGTCAAGTTTGTAAGAACTTGCGAACCGCGCTTTCAGAGAAATGTGAAAACCAAGGAAATTTTAAGGAATTCGTTCCAGTTGCTTCATTGGTTTGGGTTGGCTTTCCATTATGACACACTACATATTGTAATGCAAACGAGCAAGAATTCTTATTGGAACTTACTTGAGATGTTAAAGGACTTAAGTATAAAGCTTAAAACTCTTTTCGCTACGTTATATGTAATTTTTTATCAGAATTTTCCCGTTCCACCTTGGTCTATAGTTGAACCTTAAAGTAACTACTGGTTTACCATACCATTGAAATTTTTTCAAAACATATGAAACTCGTGTCTCATAACGAAAGGCTGCCCTTTGCCTAATGAATTATTCAGATATAGCTATCATAAATCCTTCAGATCTTCCTTGCGAAAGCTTTCTCCAGTTTCAGAAATTCTTAAAGATCCCATTAAGTTGTCTAGAGCTTTGGCTTACTTGGGAAAAAGGGGCAATGCTGTTATAAATGATCAAGTTCGTATTTGATCTTTTTAGCTTGTAATGCCACCAGATTTTTTTGCATTCTGTAATACCCTGCCTTTTCACGGAAGTACTCTATTTCGGCCAAAATTCGTTCCTCCTCAGGAGAATATTTTTGTTTGCCCTCGGAATTCTTTGTGGTGTTTTTGCATGATTGTTCGTCCGTGTAATTGTAAAGTTGCTGCACATACATATAAAAATTGTTAATACATGTACTCCTTTAACATTTTTTAATAATGAGAAATACTTACAAATGTGTTATCCGTATATGGGTCACCTAGATCAACGCCATTTACACTACTCGTTATATGATTTTTCGGTTGTTTTCGTGCTATGCCAACGTCTATCTGTTCATTCTTCAGGGGAATATTGTCGCCAAAATCCTTATTATTATATATTAATTAAACAATATTGAATATAAATCAAGGGTAATTGTTTCCTTTAGGAGACAACTGCTAAAACACGTCCGAAGTTATCGGGAAAGGTATCAAAAGACGCGTTTTGACCTCGGTAACAATAATTCGCAAACGAATTTTCGAGTTTTTGTTTCAGTGAAGAGATATTTGCCATCAAAGCTGAAAATTTTCTGTCATTTTCATGTGGTTGTTGTAATCACAGATTAGGGTGGATCGAAAAGTGCAAAAAGTGTGTTCTGAGCAGAAATACTGTGGACCGCGTAGCCGGTGTTGGACCGGCTAAGGTTTATTTTTTTGAAGCGCGGCCGAAGGCCGCCTATTCAGAAAGGTGTTCTACACATAAATACCTTGGGTCAAGCCCCCTATTTGGGATCGGACCTGAGTAATTTTTAGGTTTTTTGCGAATAACTTTTCACTGAAACAAAAAATTGAAAATCCGCTTTCGGATTATTGATACCAAAGTCAAAACGCGTTGTTTGATACCTCTCCCGATATTTTTGGATGTTTTTTAGCAGGTGTCTCCTACAGGAAACAATTTCCAAATCAAGTTACGGACATGAAAGTTATGTTACATACATCTTCGCCTGCCTGATAGTTATCTTCAATCGCGTTTTGTAATTTCTGAAGTAAACCTGGGTTAGCTTGTTGTGCTTTTACAGTTGCATCAATATTATGCTTATTCTTCAAATGTCGCAAAATATTTCCCGTAGTTCCTTGGTAGTTTTGTTCATGCCGACATATGTTGCAACGCACCCGCCACCTATCCAATTTTTCGAAGTAGCGCCATACTATACTCACTTTTTTTCTAACGCTCATACTAACATCAGCTTGCTGGTCAGTGGACAAATCTTCGTAATTAGCACTCATCGAAAAGATTTGTAAAACTAAGCGTAATCCCTTGCAAGATCTTGAAGAAATACTACAGAAAAATAAGTCCTTTTGTTTTGACATTAATTGTTCGGGACTTGTGTATACACATGCAATACATCGATATATATATCGATTTTGATTTTGTTTTGTGATGAATTCGATGATTTCTTCGTTTTGTGGCGATTATTCTCAAGCATGTACCAACCCAAACTCAATAACACTCCCACCACTAGTTAACACACAACTGAGATAACGATGGCTACGCTTATGCATGCAAGCGTGTAACTAGGAAGAGGAAGAGAGATGGCGCGAGTGTTTGCGAATACGATGCAAAGAGGAGATGCTAATAAATAAGACCGACCCTTCCAGAACACGAAAAGCGAACAACCAAAAAAGTTCTCGGTGCGTAGGCAAGCACCCTGTTGGACTATATAAGGCGGTGACCAAGCAAGGCAGGTTGATCAGTTTGTATTCAAGTATTGTACAGTGAACTGCTGTGGAGTAACCAAACTCGGGAATTTGTATTGCGTTTATTACTAGTAAATAAAAATAGCTATTACTTACATTATCTGTGCGTGTGTTTATTCGACTTTATAGTGATCGAACCCAGGATTGATAATTAAGGAATCATCGAATTCGTCACAATTGGTGTCAGAAGCGGTATTGTTGAATAAATACCAGTGAATTTAAGGATAACAAGGACAGGGCGAAGCTGAATGAATTAAAGATTCAGCAACTCAAAAATGAGTTGGAACAACGGGGACTAAACACTACAGGCAATAAATCAGAGTTACAGTCACGATTGCGAGAGGCTATGGAAGCAGAAGGAATCAACGTTGATGATCATGTTTTTCATCTTGTCGAGGAGGCACCGACAAAAATGGAAGAAAGAAAGGAGTCTTCGAGTCCAATAGCAACCGTCGACACAAACATGATATTGGCTGTATTAACTCAGATGTCGACTAAAATGGAAGAACAAGAGACGCGTATTACATCTCGACTGGAAGAGCAGGAGTCACGAATGTCATCAAAAATTGAAGGCCAAGAGACTCGTTTTTTGGAAATGTCGACGGAAATTTCTACCCAGGTTTCATCACAAATCTCTGCTCAACTAAAGGGTGTTTTTTTTTAGGGGTATAGAACTTCGAATTGAAATAAAACACAAGAAAATCGTTTTAAGGTCCATCAATTTGGCTTTATTGGAAGGATAATTTTATGCCATTAATGTCTAAATATGATTTCGGGCATGTGGCCGCCGCGGCTGGCTCGAATAAAGCCAATTCTACAGGTCCAATTTTCAACCACTTTTTCGAGCATATGGGGCCGTATGTCGGCAATAACGCCACGAATGTTGGCTTCCAATTCCCCTAACGTTTCTGGTTTGTTGGTGTAGACGAGCGACTTCACATATCCCCAAAGAAAATAATCCAATGGTGTCAAATCACACGACCTTGGTGGCCAATTGACAGGTCCATTCCGCGAAATTATGCGCTCATCGAATGTTTCCTTCAATAAATCGATTGTGACGTGCGCTGTGTGGCATGTAGCGCCGTCTTGTTGGAACCACAACTCATCCACATTCATGCCATCCAATTCGGGAACAAAATAGTCGGTTATCATGGCTCTATACCGGTCTCCATTAACGGTAGCTGCCTCTCCAGCATTATTGCGGAAGAAGTATAGCCCAATGACTCCACCAGCCCATAGAGCACACCATACAGTCAGTTTTTGTGGATGTAATGGCGTTTCAAGGGTCTCATGTGGATTCTCTTCACTCCAAATGCGGCAATTTTGCTTGTTGACGTAGCCATTCAACCAAAAATGAGCCTCATCACTGAACAAAATTTTGCGATGAAAATCAGCATCGAAATCAATCTCATTTTCGGCCCATACACCAAAATCACGACGCATTGCATGGTCTCGCGGCTTTAATTATTGCACAAGCTGGATCTTGTAAGGTCGCAAGCCAAGATCTTTGCGCAAAATCTTCCATAAAGTTGATGGACAAAGCTCCAATTGCTGTGCACGGTGGCGAATCGATTCATTCGGGTCCTCTTCAACACTTTGCTCTACAGCGGCAATTGTTTCTTCGGTGCGCACTGTTCGACGTCTCTGCGGATGCGTATTATCACATAGAGTAAACGTAGTGCGAAAACGATCCATGGTTAACCGAATTAATTGCTCTGATGGACGATTATGTCGACCATAAAATGGACGGAGCTCACGGTAAACTTCGCGAACTGAACCATTATTTTCGAAATAAATTTGCACGATTTGCAAGCGTTGTTCTTTTGTCAACCTGTTCATGATGAAATGGCAAACCAAACTGAACATAAATGACATTAGAGTTGCCAGATTTGACCACAAAATGCCAGTTTTATCTCTATTCGAAAAACAAACCTGTAAAAAAAACACCCTGTAGAAGAACAAAGGACTTATATGTCATGGCGGCTGGAAACACAAGATGCAAAAATAACAGAAGTGCAAGAGATATTCAGAGAACGGCAGGACAAAATTGAGGCCGAAGTGGATGCTATGAAGGGCCGTATCCAGGAATTGCAACTAAATCGCACAACTGCTTTAGCGAATACTCCCAAGGTAAAATCACTTTCCTTTGATGGTTCTGTTCCTTTCCAGGTATTTAAGCTACAGTTTGAGAAGACTGCAGAGGTGAATAATTGGGGCACTGAAGACAAAGTTGCTGCACTGTTCGTGGCATTGAAGGGTCCTGCAGCCGAAATCTTACAAACGATTCCCGACGGTGAACGCAATAATTATGAAGCATTGATGGGTGCAGTTGAGAGGCGCTATGGTAGCGAACATCGAAAACAGATATACCAAATAGAGCTACAGAATCGCTTCCAGAAACCCAATGAGACTTTACAGGAATTTGCATCGGATATCGAGAGGTTGGCCCATCTAGCAAATGCAGACGCACCTGTAGAGTATACGGAGAGGGTAAAAATCCAGTGTTTCATAAATGGAATACGCGATGTGGAGACGAAGCGGGCCACATATGCAAACCCGAAAAGGACATTTGCTGAAATGGTATCGCATGCTCTGACGCAGGAAACAGCCTCGCTTCTGAGTAAACCTGCATACAAGGCTCATCGTGTAGAAGTGGAAACTCCGGCTTGGGTAGACAAAATTTTGGAAGCGTTGAACGGAGTACAGAAAAAAAGTGATGGTGCCATTAAATGCTTTAAGTGCGGAAAACCAGGTCACATAGCACGTTATTGCGGCACTGGCTCCAGTAATCCTGGCAATTTAAGTGGAAGTAAACGCAAAGCTGGAGAAGATGAGCAAGATGAATGCCCTATAATCTCTGTGAAGAAGATTCGGCAAGGCCAGGAGGAAGATCCAGATTTGGCACGTGTGTTGAAAAGAATAAAGGAAAACAAACAGCCAAGAAGAGGAGAGATGATTAGAGAGAGTCGCATCGCAAAAGCATACTGGACACAATGGAGTAATTTGAAGCTAATATCTGGGTGTTTGCATCGGATATGGTAAAGTGAAGATGGCCGGAATCATCGAGCACTTATTGTTGTTCCCAAGGCAAGAATTCCAGATGTTATCAAAGCGTCGCATAGTTGCCCAGATGGAAGGCACATGGGAATAAAGAAAACGCTGCAAGAGGTAAAGCGGCGGTTCTATTGGATCGGTTGCAAACAAACTGTGAGGAAATGGATTACTAAGTGTGCAGGGTGTGCTGAGGATAAAAGACGAACATCTGGTGGTCATGTTCCGAGGAAGCAACGCAACTTAGTGGATAATGTGAACCAGTGCAATGGGCATGAGAGAACGGAACGGAATCCTGAAGAAACGAGCTGCAGGAATGTTTGCCGGGTACCACTGGGAACGAAAGTGAAGGCACTAATCCATTCGGGATTAAGAACGGACAAAATGGTTGGAATATGTGACACTGCAATACATTGTGGGAATCTCTGCAGGAGAGGATTGATGTCGGAGTTTCAATCACTGGAGGAAATGAGGTTTGGTAAAGCAGTGCCAACCATTGAGCGTCTAGCAGCGTTTGGTTTGGGAAATGTGTCTGATCGGGACGATCAGACTTAGGTGGAGGGCAGTGTGGCGATTATTCTCAAGCATGTACCATCCCAAACTCAATAACACTCCCACCACTAGTTAACACACAACTGAGATAACGATGGCTACGCTTATGCATGCAAGCGTGTAACTAGGAAGAGGAAGAGAGATGGCGCGAGTGTTTGCGAATACGATGCAAAGAGGAGATGCTAATAAATAAGACCGACCCTTCCAGAACACGAAAAGCTAACAACCAAGAAAGTTCTCGGTGCGTAGGCAAGCACCCTGTTGGACTATATAAGGCGGTGACCAAGCAAGGCAGGTTGATCAGTTTGTATTCAAGTATTGTACAGTGAACTACTGTGGAGTAACCAAACTCGGGAATTTGTATTGCGTTTATTACTAGTAAATAAAAATAGCTATTACTTACATTATCTGTGCGTGTGTTTATTCGACTTTATAGTGATCGAACCCAGGAAACCCAGACAATAAACTGTGACGAATTCGATGATTCCTTAATTATCAATCCTGGGTTCGATCACTAGCGTTGCTCCCTGGGACTATAACCACCAGATGTTCGTCTTTTATCCTCAGCACACTTTGCACACTTATTAATCCATTCCCTTACAAATTGTATGCAACCAATCCAACAGAACCGTCGCTTTACCTCTTGCAATGTTTTCTTTATTACCATGTGCGTCCATCTCGGCAACTATGTGACGCTTTGATAACATCTGGAATTCTTGCCTTGGGAACAACAATAAGTGCTCGATGATTCCGGCCATCTTCACATTCCCATATCCGATGCAAGCAACCAGATATTAGCTTCAAACTACTCCATTGTGCCCAGTATGCTTTTGCAATGCGACTTTCTGCGACCATCTTTTCTCGTCTTGGCTGATTGTTTTCCTTCAGTCCTTTAAATACACGTGCCAAATCTGGATCTTCCTCCTGGCCTTGCCGAATCTTCTTCAGGAGGCACCTGTCTTCAGGAGGCACCTGTCCTGCCTTTGGTCGAGGAGCTACCGCTGCTTTACGAGGCTTCTGTTGCTTCATCTTCAAGATCACTCCCTTGGTGGTATAGTCACTATTGTGTCCAAAGACCAGACGAACTTCTTGGCTGTTGTAAGTCATAACCCTGTTCCTTACGTTGATAGGAATGTCTCTCTCAGCCAAGAAGTCAACGCCAATGATGACTTCGCCGGCAATATTCGCTACCAAGAAGTTGTGATACGTAGCTACATTCCCAATCACAATCTTACATGTCACCTCTCCCAGGACTTGCTTGCTTTCACCAGTTACTGTCCACAATTAAGCTTTCCGCAATAGTTTCACCTTCCCGCTGACCAAGTCACTCGGAATGATGGAATGTGATGCACCAGTATCCACAGTCAGCAAGCGCTCTTTCCCGTCCACGTAGCCTTCAACAGTAACATTACTCGCTTTCCGTTCGAGTTGTGACACAGAGATTATAGGGGTTACTGGAGCCAGTGCCGCAATAACGTGCTATGTGACCTGATTTTCCGCACTTAAAGCATTTAATGGCACCATTACAAATTTTCTGTACTCCGTTCAACGCTTCCAGAATTTTGTCTACCCAGTCTGGCCGTTCTACCTCCACGCGGTGAGCCTTGTACGCCGGCTTACTTAATAGCGAGGCTGTTTCCTGCGTTAGAGCATGAGATACCGTCTCAGCCAATGATCTCTTGGGATTTGCATATCTGGCTCGCTTCGTCTCCACGTCACGTATTCCATTTATAAAGCTTAGGATTTTTACCCTTTCTGTGTGTTCTACGGGTGCGTCTGCGTTTGCTAGATGGGCCAACCTCTCGATATCCGATGCAAATTCCTGCAAGGTCTCATTGGGTTTCTGGAAGCGATTCTGTAGCTCTATTTGATATATCTGTTTTCGATGTTCGCTACCATAGCGCCTCTCAACTGCACCCATCAATGCTTCATAATTATTGCGTTCACCGTCGGGAATCGTTTGTACGATTTCGGCTGCAGGACCCTTCAATGCCACGAACAGTGCAGCAACTTTGTCTTCAGTGCCCCAATTATTCACCGCTGCAGTCTTCTCAAACTGTAGCTTAAATACCTGGAAAGGAACAGAACCATCAAATGACGGGGATTTTACCTTGGGAGTATTCGCTGAAGCAGATGGACGGTTCAGTTGCAGCTCCTGGATACGCCCCTTCAAAGCATCTACTTCGGCCTCAATCTTGTCTTGCCGTTCTCTGAATACCTCTTGCACTTCAGTTATTTTTGCGTCCTGCATTCTTAGCTGTGATGCCATTCGTTCTTCCTGTGCCTCCAGCTGCCATGCAATTCCCGCCATGTGTGTCTTTTGTTCTTCCAACTGAGATGTCATGTGTGTCTTTCGTTCTTCCAACTGAGATGCCATGTGTGTCTTTTGTTCTTCCAACTGAGATGCCATGTGTGTCTTTTGTTCTTCCAGCTGAGATACTATAGAAGTTTTCTGTTCTTCCATTTTAGTCGACATCTGGGTTAATACAGCCAATATCATGTTTGTGTCCGCGGTTGCTACTGGATTCGGAGACTCCTTTTTTTCTTCCATTTTTGTCGGTGCCTCCTCCACAAGATGAAAAACATGATCATCAACGTTAATTCTTTCAGCTTCCATAGCCTCTCGCAATCGTGACTCGGATTTATTGCCTGTTGTATTCAATCCCCGCTGTTGCAGCTCATTTTTGAGTTGCTGGAGCTTCAGCTCACTCAACTTTGCCATGCCCTTGGCGAATAAACACACGCACAGATAATGTAAGTAATAGCTAGTTTTATTTACTAGTAATAAACGCAAAACAATTTTTAAGAGTTTGAGAACTTTACAGTAGCTCACTATTGAACGCTTGAATATAAACTGATCGACCTGCCTTGCTTGGCCACTGCCTTATATAGTCCGACAGGGTGCTACCCCACGCACCTAGAAGTTTCTTGGTTGTTCTCTCTTCGTGTTGTGGAAGGGTCGGTGTTGTTTATTGGCATCTCCTCTTTGCATCGTATTCGCAAACATTCGCGCCATCTCTCTTCCTCTTCCTAGTTACACGCTTGCATGCATAAGCGTAGCCATCGTTATCTCTGTAGCCCGATTCTATAAGTTTTAACAACTCGCCGAGCGTTAAGCTTATCGTCAAATTTCGACGTTTGTTCTTAACGAAAGTGCGATTCTGTAACTCTCCTTTAGCGCCACTAAACAGCTGACTCTTGATGTTGATAAAATATGGCAATACTTCTCTTTTCGCCGTATTTTGCAATAAATTATATGCAAAAAACTCAACTAATTTTTTTACTTTTTCCAAACGCTAAAACACTTGCAAATATATTAACGCTATTATTAACACCTCGAAAATAATTCGCGACAGCTAACCACACAAAAAATGTTAGCTAACACTTTTCGTGTGGTTAAAAGTAAGTGAATACGGAAAAGCGTTAAAAATGGTCTTAAGCGAAGTTACCGCTAACACCTGGCGTTAAAATAGTTACAGAATCGACCTACTGTTGTGTTTAACTAGGGGTGGGAGTGTTATTTAGTTAGTGATGGTACATGCTTGAGAATAATCGCCACAGTGCCCTCCACCTAAGACTGATCGTCCCGATCAGACACATTGCCGAGCACGAAGAAAAAAAACTGCATTTATCGTTGAATGAAGGTTTCATGAAACATGCTTCCACAAACTGCAGTTGTGTGAAAACTCCAACATATGGTTTAAAATTTCCCCTTACCGTATATCCGATTTGGAACGCTATGCTAAATTTTGACACCAAAAAAACGTCAATAATAACTTTTTTATCCAAAAATGAAGTAAAATTGACAACCTATTTTTGGCAATGGAAGTACCTTCTTTCTAAAGTGTGATTTTAACACCAACACATATAAACGCTATCCGAAAGAGAAGTTTCGCTTGAAAGAAAAGTGTTGTTAATTTGGTTTTCATCATCATGGAAGTGTTTATATTGTGACGAATTCGATGATTCCCTGATTATCAATCCTGGGTTCGATCACTATAAACTTAAATAAACATACGCACAATTATTGCAACAAATAGCTAGTTTTATTTACTAGTATAAACGCAATACAAATTTAAGAGTTTGATAACTTCACAGTAGTTCACCGTTCAACGCTTGAAAATAAACTGATCAATCTGCCTTGCTTGGTCACCGCCTTATATAGTCCAACAGGGTGCTTGCCTACGCACCGAGAACTTTCTTGGTTGTTCGCTTTTCGTGTTCTGGAAGGGTCGGTCTTATTTATTAGCATCTCCTCTTTGCATCGTATTCGCAAACACTCGCGCCATCTCTCTTCCTCTTCCTATTTATACGCTTGCATGCATAAGCGTAGCCATCGTTATCTCGGTTGTGTTAACTAGTGGTGGGAGTGTTATTGAGTTAGGGATGGTACATGCTTGAGAATAATCGCCACACTGCCCTCCACCTAAGTCTGATCGTCCCGATCAGACACATTGCCGGAACCAAACGCAGCTAGCCTTTCCAAATGGACCACCTTCATCTTATTCCTTGGCCTTCCCATAGTTTGTATGCGATATACCACATCGTTGATCCGTTTTATGACTTTGTATGGGCCTTCCCAGTTACATTGTAGTTTTGGGGACAAACCTTTCTTACGCTGTGGGTTGTATAGCAGCACTAAATCTCCTTCTATAAAACCTTCCGAATTTATTGCTTTGTCGTACCTGGCCTTCATCTTATCGCTCATGATCTTAGTCCGTTGTCTCACAAAGTCGTGAATTTCTCTGATTTCTTCTTCCAAAACGCTAGTAGATTTCCGAGCATTTACTCCTGCATCAGCGTTTATCCCAAACTTCAAGTCAGCTGGCAATCGAAGATCATTCCCGAAAATTACCTTTGCAGGAGTGTGACCAGTTGTTTCATGTACTGCAGAGCGATATGCCATTAGGAATAAGGAGATGTGAGTATCCCAATCCTTCTGGAACTTATCCACTACTTTCCTCAGGTGCTCTTCCAAGGTTTTAATGAATCGTTCCACCATGCCATCTGACCGAGGTTGCGGTGAAGTTGTTCGAGTTTTCCGAATGCCCAATGTCTTGCACATTTCCTGGAACACAGCTGAATCGAAATTCCATCGTTGCACCAAGCCTAGCTACCCAATTATTAGTTAACACTTCTGCTGAATAGGGTACACTTCTGGCCATTTGCTGAAATAGTCCATAACTACCAGTACATATTTCTTTCCGAATTTGCTAGTAGGAAATGGACCAGCTACATCCATGGCTATCCTCTCAAATGGCGCACCTGAGTTATACTGTTTCATTTGGGCATGGCTCCTTGTTGGCAATCCACTCCGCGACCGATTGACGGCAACCAACCCAATAGAATCTCTGCTTGACTTTCTGCAAGGTCTTTGTGACTCCAAGATGACCTCCGCTTGGACCGTCATGTAATTCATTAAGTACATCAAGGATTTTATTCCTTGGGACGACTATCAGCTTTCGAACACATTGACTATCCTCACTCTCCCATATTCGATGCAAACAACTGTCGCTCGTTTCGTTCGATTCCCTGAATCATGCGTGTGAGATCTGGATCTTCGTGCTAACACTTCCGTATTTTATCCATGTCCCATTCGCCCGTAGATTTTATAGTCATCAGCCGCACATCTATTATGTCTTCTTTTGCCTCAGCTTTGGAACAATGCTTGAATTCCAAGTTACATGGTCGTCGTGAAATTGCATCAGCATTTCCGTGGGTGCTACCTTTGCGATGCTCTATGGAAAAGTCATGACTTTGCAGCCGCTCTATCCACCGTGCCAATTGACCTTCCGGATCACGAAACTGTAAGAGCTATTTCAACGCTGCATGGTCTGTCCTGACGTGGAATCGCTGCCCATAGAGATACTTGTGGAAATATTTAACGCACTCTAACAATGCCAACAGTTCTCTCCGTGTTACACAATAGTTCCTTTCAGGCTTCCAAATTGTTCGGCTATAGTATGCAACTACCTTCTCCTGTCCATCGACAATCTGGGGAAAAACACCTCCTATAGCATAACCACTCGCATCTGTATCCAGAATAAACTTTGAACCTGGAATTGGATATGCTAACATCGGGGCAGTGCATAGTCGTTCCTTCAATGTTTGAAAAGCCACCTCCTGTTCCTTCCTCCATTCAAAACCCATATTCTTCCTGGTAAGGTCATGGAGACTGCTAGCTACGCTGTCAAAATTGGGTACAAATCGGCGATAACATGTGCACAGCCCAAAGAAGCTCTGTAACTCATGCAAATTTCTCGGTCTTGACCAATCCTTTACGGCTTCGATCTTTTCCTTAGCAGTGCAGATTCCCTCCGTAGTTGCCTTGTGACCCAAATAACTTACTTCCTTTTTAAACAAGGAACACTTCATGGGACTTAGTTTCAGCCCAGCACCAGCTATTCCTTGGAAAACTTCGTCCAAGTTCTTTAGGTGTTCCTCAAAGCTTTTTCCCAGCACGATGATGTCGTCGAGGTACACCAAACATGTTTTCCAGTGCAATCCTTTTAGTATCTGATCCATGAGAATCTCAAAAGTAGCTGGAGCATTGCATAGAACGAATGGCATTACCGAAAATTGCAAAAGCCCTTCCCCAACGCTGAAGGCCGTCTTCTCTTTATCTTCATCCTTTACTTCCACTTGACAGTAGCCGCTTTTTAAATCCAGTGTCGATTCTTGGCAAAAGGATAGCTGTCTTTCTGAGTTACATCGTTCAACTTCCGGTAATCCACACAAAACCTAATTTTCCCACCCTTATTTTTCACTAGTACTACCGGTGAGCTCCATGGACTAGCTGATGGTTCGATCACGCTACTATCACTCATTTCCTGTATAATTTCCCTTACCATTTGTCGTTTGGCCAATGGAATACTACGAGGAGCTTGGCGGATTGGTCTTGCATCACCAGTATCAATTTGATGCTTCACAACTTTGGTTCGACCTGGTTTGCAACCATCCTTGTCAAATATGCTCGAGTACCTTAGTAGAAGTTCCTTTGCCTCTTTCTGATGATCTTTTTCGAGGCCTGCCGTCCACGACGTGATATCATCTGAAAGATCAATCTTGTTGGCAGAATCATTTTCCTGAAGCTGTTCACAATTGAGAACTACCTCGACCTCTTGGTATTGTGCCAATATCGCTCCTTTGGAAAGTTTAATCGGCGATTTGAACTCATTAAATACCCTTGCCGGTACACGTCCATCATGGCCAGGGTTTTTCCTACTATTATGTTCGTCCTTGATTTGTTTGCTGCCTCGACAACCCACAATTTGTTTGTCCCATAATCTCCATCAATCTTTGCCCATATGATTGCTTCCGACTTCGGTGGAATTTGTTGGCTTTCCTCCACAAGCACTCACTTACTAACGTATTTGTTTTCGTTACCAAAATTTAGCCGCACATCAAAGGAAGGTGATTTTACCTTGGGAGTATTTGCTGGACGGTTCAGTTGAAGCTCCTGGATACGGCCTATCAAAACTTCCACCTCAGCCTCTATTTTATCTTGAAATTTTGCAATTTTTGCATCTTACACTTCTAGTTTCGATGACACCCTCGCCTCCTGTGCTTTCATTTGCGCGTTGATCTGTGATGATACCTGTTCTAGCTGAGATGTCCTCCATGTTTTCTGTTCTTCCTGCCGAGATGTAATACGTGTATCCTGTTCTTCAAGCTGTGTTGAAATGCTTGACGACTGCAATCGTGACTGTAGCTCTGATTTATTACCTGTAGTGTTTAATCCGCGTTGCTCCAACTCATTTTTAGTTGCTGAATCTTTAATTCATTCAACTTCGCCATGTCGTTGTTATCCTTAAATTCACTGGTATTTGTTCAACAATACCACTTCTGACACCAATTGTGACGAATTCGATGATTCCTTGACTATCAATCCCAGGTTCGATGACTATAAAGTCAAATAAACACGCGCGCGGATATTGTAACTAATAGCTAGTTTTATTTACTAGTAACAAACGCAATAAAAATTTAAGAGTTTGGTAACTTCGCATTAGTTTACTGAACAACACTTGAAAATAAACTGATCAATCTGCCTTGCTTGGTCACTACCTTATATAGTCCGACAGGGTGCTTGGCTACACACCGAGAACTTTCTTGGCTGTTCGCTCTTCGTGTTCTCGAAGGGTCGGTGTTATTTATTGACATCTCCTCTTTGCCTTGTATTCGCAAACGTGCGCGCCATCTCTCTTCCTCTTCCGAGGTACACGCTTGCATGCATAAAAGCACGATCCAATAATTTATATGGCTGTCGCGGATGACATAGCGTCTTCTTCTTCCTCATCCACACCTTATATCAAACTATCATATCTTGGTTGTTTGTTTATATTCTTTGTTTACAGTTCTTGAAAAAGCTATTGAGTTCGCTTCGTGTTTTATTTATTTTTAATAAAAATTCGCTGTGCATTGATATTTAACGAGTGCTTTAGCATTTTAAGAAAATGTGTGATTTATGTGTGTGTTATACGTGAAAAGCTTAGAAAATAGGCGAATCGTTTTTGCGCGTTCCCTCTAACATGTGCATTTTGACATAAGAATTATACGACGTCAAACGGTAATTTCGTGTTGTTGGCCGATGGCGACGACCATATAAATTATTGGATCATGCATAAGAGTAGCCATCGTCATCTCGTTTGGGTTTAATTAGTGGTGGGAGTGTTATTGAGTTCGGGATGATACATGCTTGAGAATAATCGCCACAATATTTTTTGGAAACTCGAGAGACTGGAATTTTAAAGAACTAAAGGCAGATAACTAAAATATTAAATGGATATTATGAATATGGTATAGGAAGATTAAGTACTGTGTGCGCTCAAACATCCCGGCTTGGAAACTGAGAAGTGACAGTGCCTAGTTCGTTATTGATATCCGAAGTCTCACGGGGAACAAATATGCATTGTTAAAGAAATCGAAATATATCATGGAAACGAGAGTTTGTGCATAAAGCCCAGCAAATGGAAAGCCATTCCTTGGAGCAATACATTAAACCACATTCCTCACAAATTACCATTGATCCTAATACTACAAAAGATTCTATAAATGATAAAATCTTTAGAAGACCTGCTAGAAGCTTTGTTTGGGACTACTTTCGACCATTAGATGGTAGTTATGGCAGGTCACTGAAGTGCATCATTTGTGATAGCAAAGTCAGCAAACGAACCAGTAATTTGGCTCGACATTTATATGCAGCGCATGATATTACCGGACATACAAAGCAAAGGGTAATTAATTAAAAAACAAATCAAAAGTTATTTCCTTACAAAGCTTTCTTTTTGCCACAGGAATTTGGTAATATCGGACGGGCAAGTAGTAGTTTTATATGGAAATATTGCACAAAAGTAGACAGCAGGTACTCACGTTGTCATTTGTGCCACAAAATACTGTACTCCGGAAGCGGAAATACTGGAAATATATCTAAACACCTTCAACGTAAACATACAGAAGTAATATTTCACGATTTAACAGGTATGGACGAATCAGAAGAATTTATTGCAATTATTTCATCCAATCAAATGGAATCGACCGTAAATACTTGTGGTGAGGAAGAGGTTACGCAAAGTGAAGTACCACTACCGCATAAGCAAAGTATTACTGCAGTGAAGCACGAAACACATCAACAAAACGAAGATCTTTCCGACTCTACACAAATGCGCAAAGACCGCAGGAGTTCCAGTTATGTTTGGAATTATTGCATAAAACTATCGAGGAACGAAATACGTTGTAAACTTTGCAGAAAAGTAATGTCCTTTCATGGCACTGCAAATGTGATAACACATTTACAGCGCAGACACAATATAATAGGTGGTGTTGCACATGATAATACAGTGAGTAAATTTATATAATTTGCATAGTGTCACTTTTGCAATAATTTAATTTTAGGCCATTTTCGAGGTAAACGAAGAAAAAGTTGCGTCCATGAAAGCAGGATCTTATACAACCTCGTTTCGGTATCGAAATCGACGATCGGCTGCGAACAAAAGCGAAGTTTGGACTTATTATACTCGGCTTAGCCAGGAGGCTGTACGTTGCAATATTTGTCAAAAACATTTATCTTTTCAAGGTACAAGTAATTGTCAACGACATTTACATCGCATGCATGGTATTGTTACACAGGGGCGTTCCTTCGGCGGGGTGAAGCGCCAAACTATAGATTACGGTAACCTCATAAGGAAGTATTGTGAGAATATCGAAGATAACAAAATGAAGTGCAGTATGTGCAGCTGCACGTTTGATGAAAAACAAGCTGATGAAATTCAAAAACATCTAACGGTGACACATTCAATTCTCTCAAAAGCTCCAGCAAAGCGTCGTAAGCTGCGAAGAAGAGATATAGAGGTAATTAATGTTATTTTTATGTACATTTCGGGACCTAGCCACAAAATGAGCATAAGCAGCAAAGGTGTCGACATCTTCTGCTTTCCCTGACCTTAGATGGTACTTCTAACTCCAAACATATTTTGGAGCATGCGTATGTAATATAAATGGACCCAAACTTGTTCTGGCAAACGAGTGGCGCTTAACTTTAAGGGAATTTTTTGTGGCCTCTATCGAATAAGGTATAGGGTAAAGGAAAGATATCTGTAAATTTCCCCTTGTTTAGGATGTGGTGATATGCACTTAGCTTAGGTCGAGCTTGTACGTTCTTCGGATGTCCTCTTATTTATTGCGCTTAGGTTTCTATAATTGATTTATGGATCTTTTTAATATAACATTTCCATTCAAATGTTTAATTATAAAAGCTTTATAAACCTTTTCTAGTTTTTGTGAACATGTATAATATTTATTTATAAAAGTGACCATCGAACATATAATAATCCTATGTACCCTACAGGAAACAAGTGAAGAATCCGACGATTGTGATTATAACAATGAAGACGAAGATTTCGAAGGAGAAAATACGCAATACAACATGGGTTTTACCGGTACAGATATTAAGAAGGATATACCAACATTTGACGATATCATAGAGGAAGATAATGCAGAGGAAAACTATTGTGATGAGGACCCTTTCGATCCCACAGTAATTTTCGTTGTCGCTATTATAAATTAGAGTTCCTTTTAAATAAGTATAATTATATATTTACAGAGACTCAAAGACTACCCCGAGGCAAAACTTTTATCACTGACTTCGAGTCGCGATGTCTCTCCGGAACCAATTGTCAAACTGTCAGTAGATACAAGTAGGCTGCGCTCTTTAAACGAAGAACGGTTGCGCATGGAAACACAGTACTTTCGAGAAAAAGCAGGATACTACCGTATGCAGAAGTATCACACTGCACTACAAGCAAGGAAGGCCAAAATCGAGTTGCAGAGTTTGCAAAGTTCAGGTTTAAACGGCGATTATAGTGCCAATGTCGGTATCTCAGATGCGCAAGCATCTACAGCTACTTTATTTGAGAATCACAAGTAGTAAATAAATAAACATGTTTAGTTTAGAGTTACATTTTCTTTACAGGTTAATAGTAGGAAGCTGAAATTATCTTTATATTTCTGTATATGTCATGCCTACAATTTAAAATAAATAAATGTATACTATTACAAATATTTTTCCACAAGTTTAGAAATTCATATTGCAAGGCTCACCGAAATCCTTTTACTTTCGAAAACTTGCCTCCGTGTGAACTTTTAAACAACTTGTGTGCATCGTTTCCATTTCCAACATAAGCTTCTTACTTTGCAACTCAACCATAATACGTTTAGCGCGTGCCAGTTCCGCCATCTCATTAAAATAACGAGTTTCGGCTTTAAGCTTCTCTTCAAGTTGGAAATTACCACCAAATATCTGGCCACTAACTTCATTTTGTACATCGCCTAAAGTAGCATTTTGTGAATGCATATCTTCGTTAGTACAACTTTGTTTGTTCGCCTTACGAATACGAGGGGTCGCATGAGGAGGCGATGATAAAGATCTGTTTGACCTTTGGTATTCATGAACAGAATGCTGAAGTGTGCGGAGAAACTCGTTAGTTTTTATATATGCATGTGTATATAAGATGTGAAAAAAGTTAAAGAGGATCGCTATAAACCCAAAAATTTAAGTATGCACTGTCCTCGAATTGGAAGTTCAAGAACGGGAAAGCAAAGTGAATTTGAAATACATTTTTAAGCTTTCGCATGAGAGTTTTATAATCAAAACTGCACGTTGATTAAAAGCTTATTAATGTAAGCCTATAATAAATTTTCAAAGAAGAGTTTTTATAAATGTTTGTTCTTTAAATTTGTTCAAACGATATTTTTTATATTATTACATACAGGGTGGCTAATGAAACCCGCTACCAAAAAAAAATTAAATAACTTTTTTTCTATTTAATGAATCTGGTAAATTTTTTTTTTATTTTGCAGATTGACTTTTACATTTAACAAAAATGGATAACTGGGACACTGAAACCAGAATTTGGATTGTCCGCCGCTATCACGCACTGGAGTCCGTAGTTTCGGTTCAAAGAGAGTATAGGCGCACGTTTGGCGGCAATCCTCCGAGCAGATGGACCATAATAAGACTTGTAAACAATTTTGCCGAGCATGGGACAGTCAGCAGAAGACCTTACCATCGAAATCCTTCAGTTCGAACGGAGGAAACAATCGCTCCTGTAGCTGCTGCCATACAAAACAATCCACGTGTTTCGACAAGAAGCTTATCTGCTCAAATGGGTGTAAGCAGACAGTCATTACAGTCAATTATGTACAAAGATTTGGACTTATTCCCATATAAAATTCAAATGGCCAACAAACTGAACGCTGCAGACTTGCCGATTCGCTTGGAATTTTGCCAGAAGATGCTTCAAATGGTGGAAGAGGATGGAAACATGTTGAACTGTCTTTTCATGTCTGACGAGGCCCATTTCGATTTAAACGGCAACATAAACAAACAAAATTGTCGAATATGGAGTGCTTCCAACCCACAGATACTCCATGAGACGGAATTGCATCCACTTCGTGTCACAGTGTGGTGTGCAGTTTCATCACGCTGCATTGCCGGGCCCTACTTCTTCGAAGAAAACGGTCACACCGTTACGGTTACTGGAGACCGTTACTTGAGCATGTTGAGAGAGTTTTTCTATCCAGAATTACGCCGAATGAGAATTTCTTTCAACTCTGTGTGGTTTCAGCAAGATGGTGCAGCTCCTCATATAGCCCAACCTGTTATGACAGAATTGCGACGAAAATTTCCCAATAAGCTGATATCCAGAAACTCCACATTCCGTTGGCCACCCAGGTCGCCTGACCTTACTGCACCTGACTTTTTCTTGTGGGGTTATTGCAAACAGGAAGTCTTCAAAGCAAAACCAACAAATTTTAATGAACTAAGGCAATCCATTCGAGAAACAATTGCGGCTATTCCTGTCTCAACTCTCCAAGCAGTAATGAACAACTTTTTGGTAAGATGCCGCACATGACAGGTTAGACAGGGTAGAGTCGAAATAACAGCCCTTGGTCGGATGTAAAAATCCGAGTCGTTCCGGTACGTAGAACCGGCTGTTGTGGGAATGAACATGCAGAACATCAAGATCGCTGCCATTCAGGAGACGAAGTTAAACGCCCGATCAAGTCTTCGGACTTGCGACGGCTATAACATCCACCGACGTGACCGAGAGAGGGGACTTGGGGGCGGACTCGCCTTCATCACCCACCAATCCGTGCAATATCGTACATTTGAGCCTGACGTCGACCCGAGGGACAACCTCCTGGAACGTCAAGGAATGGTTGTCCGGACAGGAGACGTCGACCTTGAAATTATAAACATTTATATACCTCCTGCCACCTGCTGTCCGAGAGAATACCACCCTGACATCAGTGCGTTACTCAGGGGCGATAACCGTGTAATTATCGGAGACTTCAACGCACACCACGATCTGTGGCACTCAAGCCTACAAGCCGATGGTAGGGGCAGGAATTGGCTGAACAAATAGACGATTCGACGTTTTGCACTGTGAACGGGGACGCCCCCACGAGAGTTGCGGCAAATTGTTCCAGTTCGCCAGACCTCACAATTGTCAGCGCAGGTCTCATAAACTGCGTTGAATGGCGACCAATGCTCACTCTTGCATCTGACAATCTGCCGATAGTCCTCTCAATCGATCGCCCCAATGACTTCGTCACTTCTGAGAAGCGCACCTTCACTAACTTCAACAAAGCTGACTGGGTTGGTTTTCTTGGTTTCACTGAGAGCACCTTCGCTGCTCTTCCCATCCCGTCTGATGTACGAGAAGGGGAAAAAGCGTTTCGCATGGTCATAGCTTCAGCCTCCAATCAATACATTCCGTCAGGCAGAATTAAGGAGATACGTCCGTACTTCCCCGCAGAGGCAGCGGCCCTGGCTAATGAACGTGACCACGTGCGACGCTTGAACCCTACGGATCCCCAAATTCAAGATCTCAATGCGGAGATCAGACGGCTAGTGGATCAACACAAACGCGCCAAATGGGAGGAGCACCTAAGGTCCTGCAACCTCTCTGCTGGTGTTGGCAAATTATGGTCCACTGTCTAATCCGACCAAACCTAACGGCAAAATATCCATCACCTTTGGTGATAAGGTACAGTCGAAACCAAAGAGATGCGCGAGCGCTTTCTGCCGGCAATTCGTACTGCATCCTCCGGTTGACAAGGAAATCAGGCGCGCCATCAGGGAAGCGCACAAACGTAAAAACAACCAAGCGCCCATTGTCATCACCACCACAGAGGTTCGGGAGGCCATACGGAGGTCCAAAAATTCTAAATCCATTGGGACAGACGGTATATCCATGCTGATGCTAAAACATCTCGGCGATGAGGGAGTAAGGTACCTAACAACCGTCTTCAATCTGTCCATGACCACCTTTGTCATTCCAGAAAGATGGAAACAGGCAAAGGTGGTGCCACTACTAAAGCCCGGCAAGCCGGCTAACGTGGGGGAGTCATATCGACCGATATCACTCCTCTCGCCAGTAGTGAAGACCTTGGAGGCGGTCTTGCTCCCTTATTATACCGCTAACCTGCGATTAGCCGAACATCAGCATGGTTTCCGCAAAATGCATAGCACTACCACCGCGCTAAACGCCATCACCACACAGATAGGTGACGGTCTCAACCAATCTCGCCCAAATGACAGGACCGTGCTAGTTGCGCTTGATCTGTCGAAAGCTTTCGACACTGTTAATCACGCACAACTCATTAACGACCTGGAAGATTCAAACCTTCCCCCCTGTCTAAAGCGTTGGACCGCCAACTATCTGAGTGGCCGGAAGTCATCGGTTGAATTTAGAGGCGAACGATGAAAACCACGTATAATTAAGCAGGGGGTGCCACAGGGTGGTGTCCTATCCCCGCTTCTGTTTAATTACTACATATTGAGGCTCCCTTCCCCACCAGAAGGCGTCTCGATCGTCTCCTACGCCGATGACTGCACGATCCTGGCGACTGGACCCTCGGTTGATGAGCTCTGCTCGAGACTAAATTCATACCTTCCAACCCTTTCCAGTTTCTTCGCTGCACGGAACCTGACACTGTCACCGACCAAATCCTCGGCCACCCTATTTACGACGTGGACAGCGCAGGCGAACATGGAATTAAACGTCTACGTCGACGGCATCAAGCTTCCGACTGTCACACACCCCAAAATCTTAGGGGTCACGTTTGATAACATGTTCAAATACGGTGCTCATGTAGCCGCGATTGCCACCAAAGTACAAAGCCGTAACAAAATCCTCAAGTCACTAGCTGGCAGTACTTGGGGGAAAGACAAAGAAACGTTACTGGCAACGTACAAGGCAATCGGCCAGCCGGTTCTGAGCTATGCGACGCCAATAGCAGACACACATTGGAGGAGGTTGCAGGCCTGCCAAAACACCGCACTCAGAACCGCCACGGGGTGCCTCCTTATGTCTCCTGAGCATCACCTTCATAATGAGGCAAAAATGCTCAATGTCAAAAAGAATTGCGAGATGTTGTCCAGACAATTCCTGTTCAACTGCCATAATCAGCAGCATCCGAACAGGAACCTGCTCAACGAAAATCCGCCTCCCAGGAGAATAAGGAGTCACCTCCGTAAGCACTATGATGAGATCCGGCATCACATCTCCTCGCCGTTTGATCCAGAGGTGCACCGGCGGGCCCTCAACCTCATCCACACGGAGTCGGTAAACTCCTTTGTCAGGTCTCGTCCAGTGAATGTGGTCCTACAGGCTCCACCTGTTGCCGCCGAGGAACGCGAACTGCCCAGGGAGACAAGAGTCACGCTGGCTCAACTTCGTTCTGGATATTGTAACAGACTAAACTCTTACTTATCCAGACTGAACCCCGACATGCCAAATGTCTGCCCGGCATGCGGCGTGTCTCCCCACGATACTAACCATCTGTTCCTCTGCTCAACCGAGCCCACTCTTCTAACTCCAATCTCACTCTGGTCCACCCCTGTTGAAGCCGCGAGGTTTCTTGGACTTCCGTTAGAAGAGCCTGATGACAATGTTGGTTGGGGGTGACACCCTGGACAGGTTAAGTAGTCGCTACAACAACAACAACATGCCGCACATGCATCGACGAGCAGGGGGGGCATTTAAATTCCATTATTTTTAAAACTAATTAAGCTATATTTAATAAAATTTAATGAGCTTTAACATGAATAAAAGAAAAATGAATTCCATACACTGAAAAAAAAAATTATTTGAGTTTCTTAATGTAGCAAAATTCATCAGCCACCCTGTACATTGAATGCTGCAACTTAAACCAATTATTGGCAGATTGCGTTAATGGTGATAAAGCAGGAATGATTTTTGCTTTTGCTCATGTAAAATCTTTTATGAAAAGAATTTGAAATATTTCAAGTTGCAAAGAAAAATAATTTTTTGTAAACATTTGCATTTTACTTAAAGTAAACCGATTTATAAAAAGTTCTTGAAATTTATAAAAAGTTAACTTTAAACTATCAAATAAATTAAAATTGAAAAGGGTTATATATGGCTTATTGCAGCAAGTTGATTTTAAATTATGTTTAAA
Source organism: Merzomyia westermanni (assembly GCA_949987695.1). Lineage (NCBI taxonomy): Eukaryota > Metazoa > Arthropoda > Insecta > Diptera > Tephritidae > Merzomyia > Merzomyia westermanni. The sequence goes on along the minus strand of OX465288.1, from coordinate 128,704,001 downwards.
AACGTTTACAGAAACGCACTCTGATGATCAAAGTGTTTTTCAAACGTATAGAATAACTGCTTTTTAATTTAAAAACAAAAGGCGCTGGCATCTATGTATAGAATGGGATGTTAACGCCAACCACGGTTGTACTGATATTGACAGTCATCTGCAAGATAAGGATCCTTTGCAAGCACCTTGGCAGCAGCCCGATTGCGCTTTGACGTAAAGATGTCCTTAACTACTTAGGCTGATTACACTTCAGTAAAATCTTAGGCAAGCGCCAAAGTTACAAGGTTTAATCCAGTTTAACTTTTAATGTTTCTTAACACTGAAAAACTGGGTCTCAACTTACCGTGTCTTCGCAGTCTTCATCAGATCTATTGCAGCGTTCAAGTTTAAAGGGGATAACTTCCTCTTTCATTATCTCGATCTGGTCAAATGACCCTGGCAAAGCGACAGCGGGCGGTAGATGTGGTGGAGTTACATCAATTCCTACACTAGATCGCTGATATACTCGCTTTTGCTTTAGAAATCCAGTTCGTTCTGCGCCATGATAGCTCGCATCCACATGGTGTCTGAAAGGAAAGTGAAGACCAACAATGGGTGAAGTATTTGAGAAACATATTGATTGTTAACGACCTACTTGTAAAACAAATGACGAACCAAATTCGCCGAGGTGTGTTTGCAAGAAAGATTTAACTTGCAATTCTTACAACGGGCTGCACAGTCTGATACTTTATCAAAATAAAGCCAAATTTTTTTATTCCTTATACGTCCCATTCCAACAATCTTGTTAAAGTGGCAGCTACAGTTTCTAAATTTATATGATCTCAGTAAACCAATAGGATTTGAGACATGTAAGGCCAGTTTCATAACGTGTTGATAATTTGCTCAATTGAAACTAATCTCTTTACCGGCATCTTGTTTTTAGGTATATTAAAAATAGTTTTAACCGTTTTTGCTAAAATATCGCAAAACAGGTTTACGAACAAGCAACAGAAAATTTCAAGTGGAAAATAGAATTGGCAAATATTCGTGTACCTGTGATTTTGTCACAGCGACTGAAAGGGCACAGTAAGTCGGAGCGACAGCTTCAAATAAAATGCCGTGACTGTGACAGCATCTGCTCCCCGCTCCTGTTCCCAAACACGGTTGCCAATAAACGCAATTATAGCTGTCATAGGAGCAAATGGCTGCTCACATATGAATCTATGATTTCAGCTGCGACTAAGTATCAGTAGATGGCGCAGTCACAATTCAAGATTCATTGAAAATATATGTCAAATGTTAATGGCAGACACAAATTCGTGATGATTAAAAAAATTGTGCTGCATACAGCTCTAAGGCTATGAGACAATTTTGAATGGAGTTTTTCCACAAACAAATTACCCTAGCAATTTTAACAAGAAATTATTAATAAACTGTTGACTTCCTTAAAAAAATGAGTCGTGAGGGCTTAAGGACTCTAACTGCGGGAAAAGTTCCTTTTTCTAGAAAAAAAAAGTTCCTTTTTCGGAAATTTTTTTTCCAATTCATGTTATAATTTACTAAAAAAATGACTAAAACTTTAATCTATTTGCAACCATTTGGAGATAATGGGCCATAGTCATAGTCAAATTTAAGAATGATTTGAATTTAGCTGTAGCTATTTAACCCAATTGGATATGGGATATCTCTCGAAAAAGCTTCATCTAAATTTCAGTCATACTCAGCTTTGACTAAGACTATACAATAATATTTCAGACTACAAACGAAGATTTATAACCAAAACAAACGATAATTACAATCAATGCTGGTGGCTCTTCTTTCCAAAGGGCAGTCACAGTCACGGATCAAAAGACCTGTTGCTGAGAAGTCACAATCACAAATCTGCAAAAATCACGGGATCTGCCTACTCTAGTGGAAAATGTGTACAAATAAATTAAGAAGCGGAGAACCACAAATTATGGAAACATATGTAAAGTCCTGTGCAACGGTGATCGGCGTTGCGCATTCGCGCTATTATTTTTATTATAGCAGTATTTCGCTCTACTTGGGATACGCTCCCATTGCCGCCGATTTTTCTCGTCCGAAACCAGCGACAAATTTGACATTTGTTATTTATTGACAATATAATGTTAGCACAATAACATCCTGTTTGATTTTTTAGAGTACAACAATCCACCAGCAAAATGGTTTACGGAATGGAAGTTTTATAAAGAGGAGCTTGATCGGCGAAACTGCAAACTGCTTTTTGGGCTGTTGTATGTGCGTTGGTAAAGTGTTCAACAAATGTTAAGATGTGGGCTTATTTATCTTATAGTCGTAATAAATGTGGAAAACAATTGAAGATAATTATATACGACAGCACGGAACTGCTAATATACGTCAAAAAATCTCGGGAAAGGTATCAAACGACGCGTTTTGATCTCTGTATCAATAATCCGAAAGCGGAAATTAAATAATTTGTTTTAGTGAAAAGTTATTAGCAAAAAACCCAAAAATGGCCTAGGTCCGATCCCAAATAGGGGGCTTGATCCAAGGTATTTATGTGCAGAACACCCTTCTGCGTAGGCGGCCTTCGGCCGCGCTTAAAAAAAATAACCCTTAGCCGGTCCAACACCGGCTACGCGGTCCACAATATTTCGGCGCAGAATACATTTCTGCACTTTCCGGTACACCCTAATCTGTGATTACAACAACCACATGAAAATGACAGAAAATTTTCAACTTTGATTGCAAATATCTCTGAACAGACATAAAATATCGAGTTTCCGCTTTCGGATTATTGATACGGAGGTTAAAACCCGTCGTTTGATACATTTCCCGAGATTTTTGGACGTATATTAGCAGTTACGTGCTGTCGTATAGAATTACCCAATTGAATCAATAAAACTACCTAAAAATAAATTTGTTACCGCTAACAATGATTTCGGCAACTCAACTGGGTTCGTATAGACATCTGTTGAGGTTCCTGTGCTACAGAATCTTCGGTTTCTCCTTCTGCTACAATTCCAAAGGCAACACTATGCATTTTTGCTATTAATTTATTTAATTTAACACCTTTCACTGATCACAAAAAGTAGTGCCATAACAAAACGTAAAATAGCAACACAGCTGGATTCGTAATTCCTCTGCGCCAATTTTTCTGTTCACTAGCGAAAGAGAATTGACGTAAATGTTCCTGGCGAATAAAAAATTTCGCAAGGAAAGAAATCCGATCGGATATTTATAATCGGGCTGATTGGAGGCACTTGTTATTGATACGAGTATATAGAGATGGAAGATCCAAAAAGTTAATCTGTCTTTTTGATATGGTCAAAAAGTATGACTTTTCAATATTAAGGGAAAGGGAAGGATGAGATAGATGACAAGTCACGATTAAACTTGGCACAATAAAATAAGCTGAACAATTGAGGTTTAAGTATAGAACCTTGGGGTACACCAGTTAACAGTCGCGTAAGACCAGAGAGCTTTCATCGGACCTTCACTCGTTGTGCTCGACCATCCAAGTAGCTCGTCATTATGCGCCAAGCAGATATATCACGTCACCGTCGACGTATCCGTTCTACTTAGCTGTCGGTTTTTTCAACGTATTGCTATTGTATCTGCTTCGTGCATTAGTCTTAAATCAAAGTACCCAAATCCAAAATAAGACTTTTACTTCATGCATAGCAAAGTATGGTTAATGCGCCAAGCAGATACGATACGGCAGTACGTTGAAAAAGCTGACAGCTAATTAGAATGCGAGTGTTTGTGTGCGTAACCACAGATTCGACGGATACGGAAAATTAAGTAGATTTTGCTCTAAATTTTGACGTATGACGGATTAGTCGACGGTGAAGTTCTGTATCTGCTTGGCGTATAACAGAGTCAAACGCTTTAGAAAAGTCGAGAAGACAACAGTGTAATTTTGTTACTGTCATAGGGAGAACGCATGCCATCCAAAATTTTAATTACGGCCGTTAAACAGCTATGGTTTGATCTAAATCCCGACTTTTTTAACATAATTCGATCTGCACCAATTGCGTTTGAACGTATCCTATAAATGCACCTTATCAAATCATTCTCCGACACAGCACAAAATTGAAATTGTTGACGAAAGCCACAGGAGAAGAAAGTATCAGGTGGGTTATTGCATCATTGGGTTAAGTAGTAAAACTTATAAAAGCAACATCCATATCTTTAGGGCCAAGCGAATAATCTGGATTGTCTTTAACATGTACACGCATTAGAAAGTTCACAATTTAAAATTTTACCAAAGAATGCACACTTCTCACGTTTTATAGTGGCGGTAGTTTTGTTCCGCATATTCTTATAAGCATGACAGTTTATATCTGCCTGATTCCTTTTCCATACTGCACAGGCTTTGTTGCGTTTGTTAATCATATCAAGAGCAGTTTTTTTAAACCCAGACCCATTGTGCCCAGACCTGTTAAGTAATGATAAATAATCTCAATGATTACTGGTTTGATTGATTATTTTTTGGAAAAGCATATTAATGATTGATTACCTATTGTTTTCGGGGTTTAATGATTATTTTAAAAAACAATCATGAATTTTTATGATTTAAAAAAAAAAAACAAGAAAAATCAAAAATAAAAAAATATTTTTTTTGATTACTTTTGATTATTTTTGATTAGTTTTTGTATTGTTTTAGACAAACATGAACGTACATACATGGAAATATGTATGAGCGATGTATAAAATTTGCTAAAAATTAAGGATATATGTGTGATAGTAGCACGTGAACGCAGAACCGGAATCCGGCAAAAAAATCGTGCAGTCGATTGTAGGAAATAAAGGAAGCGGCGGCAGCGTTGCTTGTCCCATTAGTTTAAGTACAGGAAAATAGCAATATATTCAGTTAAATGTTCTATGATAAAGTCATTTATAAAAAAGCATAGCCATCTTTCCATAAGGTTGTCTCTTATGGCGAATATAACCTCAAGTCCGATAAAATCATTACAGCAAAAGGTTTTATCTAAAGAATATTGCATATAATTGAACTTCTTCTAATTCCAGGCTCCAAATTGAAAGCCTTTTGTTATCAGAAATAAAGTTGAACATTTTTCGGCGAACAAAATCGAAAGTAAATTTTTAAGTGTTTTATTATAAAATCAATTTTCTGGAATCCGATTTGGTAATGGAAATAAGGACCATATACAACTTACGTAGCACCCCCTACCTCCTGTTGTTTGTGAGTACTCCATGCAACACCTACGGTAGAGTACTTCTAAAGTTGTTACTGGAGTACCTACAGGAAAGTACTAAACTGCTATCTATTCTACATTGAACCACTTGTGCGATACAATTTTTTTTATAATTAGTTTTATGTTTCTTGACAACTCAGCCCAATACCATTCGCAATGATTGGGTTGTAATAAGCTGCATTGCAAAGGAGTCCTATGCGAACACTGCAATATAGCAAAAAAATAAAACAGGATCCAACGGTTTTTGCAGCGTCACGCTTCAGTACTACTAGTAATAATAATACCTTCGAGGAGAGTAAGACCACTATCACCACTTTCCATAACATTATACATCTCATTGTTGAATACGAAGTCCGAAACTCATTAAAGATGGCTTTGTAATCCTCACGCTTTTTGTTGCCTAGAAAATTCATACACAAAGGTTAACGTCCAGAAATAATATCAGAACTACCTTTTTTATTTTAGCTTCATTTAATCATGGGAACGAATATTTTGTATGAAGAAATGCTTAACTGTCTACATTCCCACAACAGCGGTTTTATCGTACCGAAGTGACCCGGGTTTTTTTTTACCCATCCAAGGGCTGTTATTTCAGTGTAACCCTGTCTAATTTGTCACGTCCCATCCTTAAATTGGCATTCTCAGAGCAGCGGTGTTGCTCCATTCTCTCTTGTTACGGGCTGGTATCGAATCCAACGCCGGGCCGAGATGTTCGATCTGCCGCGTTTGCTGGAAGACAATTTATGTTAAACGGTCGCATTCTGTTCAATGCAGCACGTTAAGAGTTGGCTTCACAAATCCGGATGCTCAAGGCTTAACCCTGCCATTTACAGACCACATACTTTCTTCAGTACTTTTGAGGCACCTTGTTGTTCACGCTCAAGTACACCATCCCGCCCCTTCCATCCTTAAGTGACCACAACAAGAGCCCAGTCTCCACGACTAGCAGCACTGCTGCAATGTCCTTCTGAGCCACTCCCGCCTGTTGTTCACGCTCAACACCGTTTCCATTCCGCTCATCACTCCTATCCTCTCATAGCCTTCTAGACTGGACACAGCTTGGGCCTCAGCCTTCCAGCATCCAGGCAGACGCATCCGTCCCTCATGTCTAAACTGAACACAAGATCTGACTTACAAACTTGTGATGGCTACAATGTTCATCGAACAGACCGTCCCAGGGGTAATGGTGCTGGTCTCGAGTTTATAACACACCACACTATACAATATAATCTATTTGTTCCCGACATCGACCCCAGGGACTCTACCTTAGAATGCCAAGGCTGAAAATTATTAACATTTACATACTCTCTATTACGTGCTGCCCGAGGGACTACCACCACCGACATCAGTGCGTTGCTAAGAGGTGATAATCGTTGAATCCTTGGCGACTTCAACGCACACCACGCATTCAACTTGTCAGCAGATAGCAGAGGGCATGCATTTGCAGAGAAAATAGAATACTCGACATTCTGCAGGTAACTGCCACACCTCGCCGCACATTTCCATCGTAAGCTGCTGTAACTGGCGACCTATACTTACATTGGCATCTGACATCGAGCGGCTTACTGATTTCATTACATCCGAAAGCTAACTTGACTAAATCGGACTGGGACCGTTTTACGGAATATACAGAACGCTACTTCGTGGTCTAACCCACACCGACAGACGTTCTCCAAGGCGAACGATAGTTTTGCAAGGTTATTGATTCAGCCTCCGTTCGCTTCATTCCCGCCAGAAGAATACCCGAAATTCGTTCGGATTTCCCTGCGGTAGCATCGGCTCTGGCAGGGGAATGGCCAAGTTCGACTCATCCCCGAATTAAAGATCTCTACGCTGAAATCCGACGGACAGTCAAGGAACACAAACGGACTAAGTGGTCGCCACTACATTTGGTGACAGCGTCAAATCAGTTTATGCGCATAAACACAAGCACAACACAGCACCCATTGCCGTCACCGTCGTCGAGGTCAAGGAAGGCATAATGAAGGCCCAGCCCTCAAAATCAATCGGACCCGACTGTGTTGCCATTGAGATGTTGAAATACGAGGTGTGTTCAAAAAGTATCGCGAATTTGGAATTTTCGCTGGTTACGTATATTCGAATTTCGAATTTTTTGTGGCGTTATGTTGGTACTCATGTCTCTCACTTATGCCGACAAGCTCGGCCATTTTCAATGTTCAGTTAATTGTTGACAGCTGCTTTGCTTGCACGTGTTTTGGATCGTCTTCGATTTTTACCTATTTTTTTACCAAAATTGCTCAATTGTGACCAAAAACAGCATCGCATGAACATTGCTAATGACATGTTAAACTCTGTCCGCGACGACCCAAATTGGCTCCAGAGGGTCATAACTGGTGACGAATCGTGGGTTTATGGTTATGACGTGGAAACCAAAGCTCAATCATCTCAATGGAAGCTGCCGCACGAACCAAGACCGAAAAAAGCGCGCCAAGTTCGGTTGAATGTGAAAGTTTTGCTGACAGTTTTCTTCGATTGCAGGGGCGTGGTGCATCATGAGTTCTTGCCACAGGGAAGAACGGTCAATAAGGAATATTACCTGCAAGTTATGCGCAATTTGCGTGAAGCAATCCGCCAGAAACGCCCGGATTTGTGGAAGAACAAAAATTGGCTTTTGCACCACGATAACGCCCTTGCTCACGCATCGTTGCTTGTGCGCGACTTTTTGGCCAAAAACAACACACTAATGATGCCGCAGCCACCGTATTCCCCAGATCTGGCCCCCTGTGACTTTTTCTTGTTCCCTAAACTGAAGAGGCCCATGAAAGGACGACGTTACGCTTCCCTTGACGAGATAAAGACGGCATCGAAGGAGGAGCTGAACAAGATACAAAAAAATGATTTTTTGAAGTGCTTCGAAGATTGGAAAAACCGTTGGCACAAGTGTATAATATCTTATGGGGATTACTTTGAAGGGGACAAAATAGATATTCATGAATAAATAAATAATTTTTGAAAAAACACAAAATTCGCGATACTTTTTGAACACACCTCGTATCTAGGTCACGACGGACAGATTTATTTAGCCGATCTTTATAACCTCTCGCTAACCACCTTCGTCATTCCGGAAATATTGAAACAGGCGATTGTGGTTTCCCTACTCAAACCTGGGAATCATTTAGAATCAAATCGTCCGATGTCTCTCCTGTTGCCGGTTGCGAAGTTATTGGAGACCATTCTACTCCCGAACTACACGGCAAACCTTCACTTGCACTACATCTGCCTTAAATGCCATAACGACGCAAATTGACAATAGTTTGAATCAACACCCGCCAAACCAAAGGAGGGGGCTCTTAGCACTTGACCTATCAAAAGCCTTCGACACGGTCGAGACTCCGTTCCCGGCAGGCCTAAAAAGGTGTATCGCTAACTACCTCAACGGTTGGCAGGCGTCAGTCAGATTTAGGAACAAGAAATCTAGGCCTCGAAGAATCAAACAAGGGATGGCACAGTGTAATATTCCCCCTTCTGTTTCATTTCCATATTTCGAGGCGTCTTCCAACACCAGACGGAGTCTCCATCGTTGCCTACGCTGACGACTGTACGATTATGGCTTCAGGTAAGGGCCCTTCCATTAACAAACTCTACACTTGACACCGCCATCAGAGCTGCCTGGCGGTGTCGCCATATAGCGGTCGTAACATTGCAGTGGAAGCAAGATCTCCCCAAGCGATAAATAAGAGAGTACTCTATTTGACATTCTTTTGAAAATAGAAGTTATTTTATTCGTTTTCTGCTCTTATGCTACTCTTTGTAGGACAAGGAGAGATATCCCCAAGCGATGAAGAAGAGAGTACTCCCCTTAACATTCTTTCGGATCGATAACAGCAATTTCTACACTCTGTGCTTCCCGTATACTTATCTTGGAGCAGTAGGGGAGACCTCTTTAAGTTATTAATTAAAAATTACTCTCTTCTATATATTTTTGGGGCGAAAGTAGAGATATCTCCAACTTCTACTCCAGGCTAACAACTTTTTGAGTAAACCGAATTTCTCTGTCAACAAAACAAAAAAGTTTCAGTCATGGTACAATAACAACGTAAAGTCAACTCTACAGCAACAACATACTGGCGTAAAGATGGCAAAAGCAACTGTCTGGTGTTAGCAAATGAAGGGAAGAGAAACCAAAGAAAGTTTCATTTGTGAGAAATTATGTGCTGCAAGCATTATTGAAAAGTGATTATTATTGAATAATATAGCCATATTTGCAAATTACGCTTGTTTACAATCTGATGATTTAGAAACTGCTGTTTGCATCTCCTTCTGACAGTAGGCGTGTTCCAATCAGGAGTGATCCAGATCCAGATAGAAATTTTGCATGTAAATGCAACAATAACGTTGTGATATTGATATTTATCTGGATCAATTTCGGATCCTTATAGAAGCTCTGTTCGCTTAGTTTTTTGTAGTAGATTTTTTGACAGCCAACTCTTATTTGCTTGGTAGCACAGACATACATATAAATATAAACACACATATATACTGATACTGATCTGAATAGCTGATTGGAACGCAACTAATGTATACGCCAGTGTGTTCAAAAAAATTCAATCAGGCGATGAAATGACAACCGTATTATTGAACCATGGTGCTGATATAAACATTTTTTCGAAACTACTAAGTGCCCTCTACTTGTCAACTTAGCTCACCGCCCTGATCTTTTGGGTATACTTATTGGTGAGTTTATCTCTTCTTCTTCTCATACTTACAAACATCGGACCAAAGTTATATCATTTCATGTTCATGAAAGGTATAGTTACAACGATTTGCACAGCGATGGTATGGGATGACATGTTTCGAAGTCACCAACTTCTCGTCAGGCCCCCATGTTTTTTGTTTTTACTAATTTATTTATCGATATTTCTACTTCAATCTGAAATCATCAACAGGAATCCTAAGCTGTTCTTTTAAGGGCCGCTTTCATAAAAGCCGGTAACTGCTAACCGGAGTTTAATTGCCGTATTTTGTACGGTTAGCTGTCAAATTAATAGCCGATTATGCTTAACCGGCCTTTATGAAAGTGGCCCTAAGACTGAAAAAAATCTATAGGGTAACTGCACTAGTTTCCGGACAGCGCTAGTGTCCGGACACTGTGTCAATGTTTTGGGATTAATAAGCAAATAACTAATAGTCTCAAATAACAACAGAAATGGAAATGTATGTACATGTTTTCTGAGTGTACGTGGAAAATTTAAGTTGAATCAAAAGCATAGTTTTAAAGTTACACGTAATTTTAGTGTTAGAATGTGTCAAAATTGCAGATTTTGTAAAAAAAAATAGTGGGAGCATTTTAGAAAAGTAAGGGCCTAAGCAAGTATTTATTAACATATTAGAATAAAAGTTAATAATGTTTTTTTAAAATATAATAAACTTTTATTTTATAAATAAAAAATTAATTTACTTAAATTTTCGGCCTAAATTATTACTGTCCGGATACCAGAACCAAAATTTGAGATGATTTTCAGTTTCCAGACAGGCCGTCCGGATACTGAAAAGAAGGCGAAAATTACGAATTACCATTTTAATGATCCTAAATGATAGTTTATTGTATTATATATGCAATACAAAAAGAAACACATTTTTTCCTCCCAAGTACAAATATTACTGTCCGGATAGCGAGAAAATAAGTTTCAGTGTCCGGACAGTTAGCAATTTGTACAAACTTTGTTGTTTTTATCGATATTATTATTTAAAGAATTAATGCGGACTTTTACCTCAGCCCTTCGAGGTTATAAAGTCAAACCAAACAAGCATCAGACAATCGGCAGCTTAGGATAGCTGTGGAACTCCTAATAGTCGGAGTCTTAATCTGGCGAGCGACAGGATCGCAAAATATGACAAGAGCTAGATTGTTAACCCATACGACTTGCACACGGCCTCGGAGACTTTGCCATCCCATGTTACTTCTAAGCCGTTTTTGCTTGGTACATCGTTTACAGCTCTTGACGCCAACCCTTCACATATATTGTAGCTTCAACACCCATTTCGAAGTGCGATGTACAGAATGGCATTTAATAAGGCTGTCGGGATGGCATTCAAGCCTCGCATTATACTAATTATTGATTATGTGCATACTCCCTCCAGTTTGTTAACAAACGTTTTTTTTGTGTGGCTGGTAACCAAACGAGGACTCCATAATGACTGTATCTCCACAATCGCCGTGAATACCCAATTAGAAAGAGCGTGAGAAGACTCACGTGACCTTCATATAGCTAATTGTTGGAAAAAATCTACCAATTATGACAAATAAAACATCAACTGCGTACGCCGTAAGTTTGGCTGAACGCTCGAACCACCGATCGAACAGTTGGTTTAAGACCAGTATCCAAATCAGAGAGATGTGAATATGATTAAGACGTATTTATTGTATTCAAAGTCCTTCTTTATGTTTCAGAAATACTTTAGAATAATATAGTGTGTATACAAATTTCATACAAATTTCGAGTGTCCGGAAACTAAATTTTACTGTTCGGAAACTAGTTTTTATTTTAATAATATTAACAACATTATATTTTTAAATTATACAGACGTCATATTATTGAGCAATATTTATGCCATTATAAACAGTATCTCTTTTCGCGGTAGCGTTTATAGTGAGGAAATGATTCGAAGTCAAAGTTGAGGAAAACGTTAAGTGACCGGAAACTGGTGCGTTTACCCTATATATAAAATTCAAATTATGTATGTATGTATCTGTAGACCGACTTGGGATGTTCATGGCCTAAAAAATATTTTGATATATATAGGGGGCATGGCACCCCCATACAAATGGAATTTTTCATAGTCCGTATCTCTGGAAGTATTTACGTTAGACCACTGAAATTTGGTAAGGGGTTATACGAGATTAATCCACCATTAATACCACCTCCAAAAAAACTAGGGATAACGAAAAAGGTGGCGTTCCATACAACTGGAATTTTTCATAGTCCATATCTCTGTATGTGTTTGGGCTAGAAAACTGAAATTTCGTAAGGTGTTATATGATGTTAATTATGCATATTTTTTTATAGAAATGTGGGGTGAAACCCACGGGTATAAGCTAGTTATAAAATAAAACAAAAAAAGTTGTTAATTTTTATTATTTTGAAATTTTTCAAGTACAATAGCAATATACGCTATGGACACATAAATGGCACATTTGTTAAACTCACTTTCTTAAGTCATAATACCATTAATATTTTGAACAAAGAAGAAATGCATGGTATTTTTTAAAGTTTATTATCTGCATTTAATAGTGATGTGAACATAGCGGGACTTTTTTGATACCAAATCAAAATAAATCCAAAAATTTAGTTAAGTGTTAAAATGAGCTGGACATATAAATGGCACAACCTGGAAAATGGTACAAAATGGGGTTTAAACTGATTGTTAAGTATGGTTTTTTTCCTCACACATACCAAGCGTTAATATTTGTTGCTGTAGCCTTTATTTTTAATAACTGCTTCACATCTGCGACTCATACTCTCCACAAGTTTTTGACATTTTTCTTTGGCTTCCTGAACGGCGGACCAAAGCTCGTCCATATTTTTATAATTTTTCTTCGCAACTTCAACCTTGGCTTCATTCCACAGGTTCTCGATTGGATTTAAGTCAGGACTTTGTGCTGGCCAATCCAAAATATCGATATTTTCTGCACTAAACCAATTTTTAACAACTTTGGATGAATGTTTTGGGTCGTTATCCTGCATAAATTTCCAGTTAACTCGCATGTTTTCGAAGGAATATGGTTCCATGTGGGTTTTCAAAATGTCCAAGTACTGAAACTTGTCCATTTTGCCATTTATCCTTACGAGCGGACCTATTCCATGCCAAGAAAATGCACCTCAAACCATAATGTTCCTGCCACCGTGTTTGACCGTCTTTTGGGTGAACCTGGGATTATATACCTGGCGTTTAGGGCGATGAACAAACACTCGGCCATCTGGTCCTATCCTGTTTATTTTGGTTTCATCACTCCACAGCACGTTTTTCGAAAAATTTACGGATTTTTCGCGATGAGCTCTGGCGAAGGCCAATCGCTTTGCAATGTTTTTTTTTTGGAAGCAGTGGCTTTTTCCTAGAAATGCGACCAAACAAGTTTGCTTCATTTAGGCGTCTTCTGTAAAGCCTAGAGGATACTTTTTGATTCAAGGATTGATTAATATCGCATGCTATCTGCCGCGAGGACTTGAAAGGATCTTTTTTCACAAATTTCACTATGGCAGCATCTGTACGCGCGTCTGTCTTTCGGGGCTTTGGCTTTCGAATTTTGCCTCTGATTAATACGTCGAGGTTCTCTTCACAGGAACTCACCGCGTTGTAAACTTTTTTGCGAGAAACTTGCAAGGACTTCGCAATTTCTGACACTTTTTGCCCGCCTTGATACATTTTCCAAATAATTCGCGTTTCTTCCGTTGTGGTACGCTTTCCCGAACCCATTTTTGACTCAAAATATTTTATATTAAATGACAAAAAATGCAAAATATTTTTTTACACTTTTTTTGGATATTTAAGTGGGTGCTACGTTTGAGAAATAGTTTGTGCCATTTATATGTCCATTTAAAATTAGCATTGTTTTCACAAAATTCATTACGGTAAACAGCTAGTGCGACATGAAATTCAGAACAAATATTTTTGCACTGTAATCAACTTGAAGTTCAAAATCGATGGCATTAAGTTTGGTTCAAGAAATGTGCCATTTATGTGTCCATAGCTATAGTTGTTGTTTCCCAGTAGAACTCCCCACGCGATGAATAAGAGAGTGGTCCCTTTGACATCCTTTTGAAACAATAGAAGAGAATTTTTTGGTTTTCTGCTCTTATGCTACTCTTTGTGGGGGAAAAGGAGAGATATCCACAAGCGATGAACAAAAGTGTACTCCCCTTAACATCCTTTCGGAACTATAACGCGATGAATAAGAGAGTGCTCCCTTTGTCATCCTTTGGAACAATAGAAGAGAATTTTTTGGTTTTCTGCTCTTATGCTACTCTTTGTGGGGGAAAAGGAGAGATATCCACAAGCGATGAACAAAAGTGTACTCCCCTTAACATCCTTTCGGAACTATAACAGAGATTTCTACACTCTGTGCTCCGAGTTTACTAATCTTGGAGCAATAGGGGAGACCTCCCTTTTATATATTTTTGGGGCGAGATTAGAGATTTCTCGAACTCCAGGCTAAACACTTTTTGAGTACGCCTAATTTCTCTGTCAACATAAGAAAAAAAATTTCAACAAAAGAAAAAAGTTTCAGTCGTAGAAAATATACTATTTAATTTAGATGCGATACCATTTGTGGTTGTTGAATTTTTTTAAATGAATGTTATCTGTGCCATTTTCCATAATTTATCCCTTTTTGCTGGTATGTGAGGCATTTGCTTTGCTCGCATTCCTTTATTTTAGAAGGATTGAGGCATGATTCTACAAAGAACTTTCGTTGGTATTTTAGAAGGAATATGAAATGTCTCCCTAAATACTCTCCTGGGAGGTCTTCTAAAATTCTCCTATTGCGGTTCATAAAAAAGTAATAGCTAAAACTCCATTATTGCTTTTTGGGAGGTGAAAGGGAGTTTTTTAAAAGAGAGTACACAAAATTATATGGTAATACACAGAAGTATAGGGAGTAATCCTATACTCGCAAGGGAGTACTCAGGGATTAATAGAACCCTGGTTTTACTGGGTTTTAACGAAGGTTTTAGGGAGTCCAAAGTGACAGCCCTTTGCCGGATATGAACCCGGTACTACCTTCTAGGTCATGTGACCTCTCCTTTAGCCAAGAAGGGGAAGATGGGTAATTGGAGGTGAGAGGCATCATATCCGTAGATCAACCATCGAGTTGCACGTCATTACCGTTGTGCATTTTAGTTGCCTCTTACGACCGGTCTGCCTACCCCTAGCAAAATAGTAATCACTGTTGACTCAAAAAATACTTTCTCTATGCTGATAAGTAAAATCATAGATCTTTCACTAAATTAGCCAGCGCTTAAAGGACAATGACATTATGGCATTGAAAGGAAGGTGAGCTGCTCGACAGTTTGATGGTTAAAAACTTGTGTCCCCATACTACAGAATCATACTACAGTTTTTAAGGAAGAAAGACAACTAAAGTCGGGGTGTCGGCTTCTTGGTGGAAGAGAGGCTGAGCAACCAACTGAGGTTCTTCAACAACAGGTATAACAGATATATGATCAATACCCGTAAAATAATATCAATATCATGATTTAGTGCTTGTGTGGCCAAATGAGGTGTAACATCGGGAAAAGTTGCGCACGGCACAGGAAGCTGATGGTTACTGCACTCGCGCGCCTGCTCTCTGGAAAAAATAGTTGTCCCAATTATGTAACCAAACTCCGGGAGTATATTTCTCACTCTCTATGTACAGCCGCTTAGGACACTATAATGCTCCAACTCGTACGATGCGGGATGTTGCTCTGTCTCGGAAAAGAAGGGGGAGATGGAAAAAGATGCCCGTTTGGAAAAAATAAACATGAGGCAGAAAAAAAAGGAATTTGAGCAGCTTGAGATGCTGGCTGGCATATATAATGATCAGAATCAAAAGACCTCTCCGAGACCTAACGAGGCTTCAAACAGGGTGACCGTCTTTTATGAAATTTCTTTAATTTGAAAATAATACCAGTACTTATAATAACTGTAACGTCCTGTTATATGGTGCTGAAGATTGGACACTGACATCTGATGGATGACCCAGTCTTCTTCCGACACTGTCCATGATTCCGATGAGGGACTTATGATCTTCCTCTCCAAGGGAGAAATTCACTTTCTTATTGAATTCTCAGTCTAAAGTATCGCTAACCAAGGCCACTGATATATATATCATTAAAATATTATCAGCACGTTCTCCAGCAACAGATTCAAAAAAACCGACTAAGTTTTTCGGAAACCTTTTTGCAAAGCTATTAGGCCTGATTACATTCACACGTTCTTATGTAAAGCATTATTTTAAGCGCGTGATAGCTACATGGGTACAACCACGAATGCCGCTGTCGCCAGATTAAATCTATTTCTATTTTTACAAGCAACAGATCGTGGCGTTGTTTTCTTCTTGTCAATAAAAACGAAAGGAAGAGTGAATAACTTGTAATATAAGTTTTATTTATTAAGGTATATGTATCTTTCACACAATTTGGACTTTTTCCATAATTCTTTGCTACTTTTTAAGATAATTCACACCTGTCGCTTCTGCTTTCATTGTAATCAAGTAGCCAATGCTTGACTACAGTTGTCGAATAGATTTGTTGTATTGTAGCTGTGGTTTGCAGCCACCGTATTCAATGTGTTCAGCCCTATTGTTATATCGGTGTAACATGACATAACTGTGTAAGAGCGCTTTTTATACCTAGTAGTGCTACGCACACAAAGTATATTAACTTTAGTCGCCTAACGGCAGTACGTAACGGCATAAACGGATCGAGATAGATATTGACTTATATATATCAAAATGTTCAGGACGAAAAGAGAAATTGATTAAGCCATGTCCGTCCGTCCGCCCGTCTGTGAACACGATAACTTGAGTAAATTTTGAGATATCTTAATGAAATTTGCTATGCGGGTTCCTTGGAACTTATCTCCGAGCGCTATTTAAAATGGGAGAAATCGGATGATAGCCACGCACACTTTTTATACATAGAATATTTTCGAAAACACAAAAAAAGTGATTACTCAGTATATAATACACCTATAAGGATAAAATTTGGTGAATACATTGAGATTGAGGCACAAAATAAATTTTTCAAGAAATTTTTGATTAAGTCAAATTTAGAAATAATATTAATAATAAATCAAAAACCGTTCAAGATATCGAATAGAAAATCAGCACGCAGATTTCCAGGTATGCAAAGAATGTTCCACGAAAAAAATGGACGGGATCGGTTAAGGTCTACGCCCACTTTCATATGAAAGATTTTGCAGAGGATCGCAGATATATTAAATAGGCAATAACTTTGCGTAAAATGGCTTTACATAATTTATATTTAATTTTTAAAGCTTCCGTAAACAAAAAAGTCCAAAAACTTAAAATTTTCGAAAATGGGCGTGGTCCCGCCCCTTTTATAGTGGACTATTTCACAAAACTGATGTTCTATATATAAAGGTAACTATTTGCTGTAAAAATGAGCGAAATCGGTTAATGCCCACGCCTAGTTTTTTGACATAGTTCTGAACTTTTTTTTTTTTAAATGTAAAAAGCGATATTTCTACAACTAAGCAAGTTATATCAATCGGATTTTGCACACATAAGAAGATTTTTAAGAAAAACTCGGCCGCAAAAAAATTTGGTCAACTTTGAAGAAGTAGGCGTGGCGCATAAAATTTCTGCTATTTTCAAAGGCAATCGCTTATAATTCAATCTTGATATTTCAATAAAAATTGGTCAGCTGCTTCTCAATTGTATGTATTATACTCCTGCCAAAAATTAGCGTAAAACACAAGCAAACTATTCCGGGACGTAATTAATAGCCCACTGCAATAGCGAAGTTATATATTCTTCTATATATATACTAGCAAACCCGGTAGACGTTGTTTTGAAGTTTTGATACATAGAACACATCTACATATAAAATGTCATTAACTTGAACCAAATAAATTCCTAACTATACCGAACTGCAGCTTTATATAACCTGGGGGCTTTTCCAAAAGCTATATGCAGACTGTGTCGTGCCCAGCGAACTCCTGAACCTATCGTGAAAGTTCAAGAGCAAAACAAAATATGTGGGCGTGGCACCGCCCACTTTTGAAAAATTATGTAGACATTGACTAAGTGACACATTTATCCAAATTTCATTAATTTAGACCAAGAAAGTTCGGAGTTATAGCCTGGGGGCGTGGCTCCGCTCCCTTTTTAAAAACTATATATTGTCTATGCTGTACCCAGTGAACCCAAGTATATATTGTGAAAATTTCATAAAGATCGGTTGAGTTCTTTGGCGCCTATGAAAGACACCCTTTTTTATATCTATTTTTGTTATGCACACAAGGTATATTACTTCGTTCGGCTTAAACGAATCGAGATATATATTTATTAATGTATATCAAAACGTTCAGAATGAAAAGCAAAATATCCGGGAAAGTAGTTAATACCCCACTTCAAAAGCGAAGTTGTATATCTTTTTTCATATTCATACTACCTTTCATGAACATAAAATGTTTGTACGTATACTGAAATGATCAGGAGGATGAGCTGAGTCGATGTAGCCATGTCCGTCTCTCGATACGTCTATCTGTCTGTCTGTTTCAAAGCAAATACGAACTGAAAGTATTAAAATAGGCCTGCGTAAATTGGGATGCCATAATAGATCTCTACTAGGTATATAATGTTCGGTTCCATCCGAACTTAAACTTCCTTACTTGTTAGAATTAAATTCTTTTTGCGTTCTCTATTATTGTGCTTTCTAATTTTCCTTGAAAGCGAAAGAGATATAAAACTTGAAACGACCTGACGATACGGAGTTACTTGTACTCTTCCCCTATCTTCTCACCTTCTTCGCCTATGTCCATTGTTTACCCGTACTAGTTTGGCATGTTCTTTTGCGAATCGGAGTGGATGAAGGTACTCCGAGAGAGTGTAATGAAGGAAATCGCGTTCAGAGCTGTTTTAAAGTAAAATCTGCAACTAAAAACTTCAATTTAAACTGAAATATACATTCTATAGTAACTGATAACGTGTTATAACTGCTTTATATTCAATTATTTGGGAGTTTCAAGGCTTCATGTTCAATATTGCAGTATTGAAATTTGATTGTTTTATTACTGTATACAACGCACCCCGTGTGGTTTGTGTGTGTGTGCAGATTCGGAGTAAGTTGCGCTACTAGTAGACATACTATGCCCATGGATGAAATAGATAAGGTTTAGCCGTCACATGTGTGAGAAAAAAGTAATTTTTTTGCGTGACGTATGCGGTGTGTTGTCGCCCTGACAGAGCTGTCAAATACCATACATATCAAGAAAGAAAGTGTAAACATTGGTACAAAATACTTACTATATCAAATGTGAATGTATATCTTTCAAAAAAATTGTTAAATATCTATGATTTAACGTCGTATGACGATGATAATTGTATTAAATAAGTTCCGGCAGTGTATTTTTGGAAATATTTACTCATTTTAATTGAGGTCCTCATAGCCGTGTACCAGTGCAAATTTGTATGTAAACATTGGTACAAAATACTTACTATATCAAATGTGAATGTATTTCTTTCAAAAAATTGTTAAATATATATGATTTAATGTCGTATCACGATAATTATTGTACAAAATAAACAAAAATTGATTGGGCCGTACATGAACCCTGCATACGTCACAAAAAGTCAGCTGTTTTATTCACAATATGTCGTTCATGTACTATGCCTATGTCGCGGCAGACTGGAAGCTCAAACATTAGTGCGTTATCGGTAACTTTATAAATCAGCTGATTCAACCAACATTATGAAAAACAATGCAATCAATTATTGGTGCTATATCGTATTGCTCTATCAGTAAATTAACCTTACCGACAAATTGTATGTTGGTTTTTCTCTCACGCTAATGGATACGAATATAACGATACGCCAACGCCACCAATGTTTTAAGCCTGATTTCAATACTTGCATTTTTGATGTGTAAACATCTTTGGGCTCGGTAAGGGCTGTCCAGAGAAGTTACGCGTCGTTGCTTGAAAGCGTAAGTGTAAGCACCTTTGGGCTCGGTAGAGCAGCGAAATTACGCCTAAGATCTGACTGCGTCTCTGCTGTGCCTAGTTGTTGATGTTGTTTCTGTGCATATCTGAGTTGTAAGTGAAATTTGGCCTAGTATGCGTGTATAGAATCCTGTTTGACTGCTTTGCTGATATGTATGTGACGCTCTGGTTATGTGGGTGCGTGTGTATAAAAGTGCTTTGCTGATTGTTTTTATTCGGTAATCGTGCCTAAACTCAATGAATGCTATCAATCGGCAAAAGACGAAGGCAACTGCGTTTATCATAAATATACAGTGTTCACAAAAGCAAAATAAGTGATTATTCATATTAAATTTATTTTAGCTCAGAATACTCAAAACGGTAGTTAATTTGCTTTGTTTGTGTAATCTTTGTGGTTATACCTACTTATGGAATGAGATGCAAAAAAAAAATTAACTAATATAACATAAAAAAAAATAAAATAAAATAGAACAAAATAAAATTAAATTAAATTGATAAAAAGGAACTATGATAACGGGAAGGAAAGGAAAGAAAAGGTAAGGAAAGGTAAGAAAAGGAACGGAAAGGAAAGTAAAATCAAACTTCACAGTATGGGTAAACAATGACGCCAGCAGAACTGAATTCAACAATTGAATAATGTAAAAGTGTTCGGTAACATTTTCTTCTTCTTTAAATGGTCATCTAACCGCCTGGGCGATTTTGACCGTCCAACATAGCTCGCCAGTCGTTTCTTCGTTGCGCCAATTGGAAACACCGCGGGATCGCAAATCGGTCTCCACTTGGTCCTTCCATCGGAGTGGTGGTCTCCCTCTTCCTCTGCTTCCACCGGCGGGTGCCGATAAGAATACCTTCTGGGCTGGAGCATCTTCGCTCATTCGCACTACGTGGCCTAGCCAGCGAAGCCGCTGTGTTTTAATTCGCTGAACTATGTCGGCGTCTGCGTAAAGTTCATACAGCTCATCATTAAATCTTCTTCGGTACTCGCCGTCGCCAACGCGTAGAGGTCCACAAATCTTTCGAAGAACCTTTCTCTCGAATACTCCCAGAGCCGCCTCATCAGATGTTGTTAGTGTCCACGCTTCTGCACCATATAGCAGGACGGGTGCGATGAGTGACTTGTAGAGTGTTATTTTCGTTCGTCGAGAGAGGACTTTACTTTTCAATTGCCTACTCTGCATGATGACAGAAGGTACTTCGTTTTGCCCTCGTTCACCACCAATCCCATTTTCTCCGCTTCTTTTTCTAATTTGGAGTAAGCAGAAGTTACGGCGCGGTTGTTAAGGCCAATGATATCAATATCGTCAGCATATGCCAACAGTTGCACGCTTTTATAAAATATTGTTCCAGCGCGGTTAAGTTCTGCAGCTTGTATTATTTTCTCCAGCATTAAATTAAAGAAATCACACGATAGGGGGTCACCCTGTCTGAAACCTCGTTTAGTTTCGAACGGCTCGGAGAGGTACTTCCCAATTCTGACCGAGCTGGCGGTGTTGCTCAAGGTCATTTTGCATAGCCGCATAAGTTTTGCGGGGAAACCAAATTCAGACATAGCGGCATATAGGCAGCTCCTTTTCGTGCTATCGAAAGCGGCTTTAAAATCAACAAAGAGATGATGAGTGTCGATTCTTTTTTCACGGGTTTTTTCCAAGATTTGGCGTATTGTAAAAATCTGGTCGATGGTAGATTTACCAGGTCTGAAGCCACACTGATAAGGTCCAATCAGTCTGTTCACATCAGGCTTCAATCTTTCGCACAATACGCTTGATAGGACCTTATATGCGATATTCAAAAGGCTGATTCCGCGATAGTTGGCGCAGTTTGCAGGATCGCCCTTCTTGTGGATTGGGCAGAGAACACTTAGATTTCAATCTTCAGGCATGCATTCATCCAACCATATTCTGCATAGAAGCTGATGCAAGCGCCTTACCAGCTCCTCGCCTCCGTGTTTGAATAGCTCAGCAGGCAAACCATCAGCACCAGCTGCTTTATTGTTTTTCAATCGGGATATTGCCATTTTCACCTCATTATAGTCGGGTTGTGGAACGTCAATTCCATCATCTTCGATTGTGGGCTCGGGTTCGGCATCTTCTCTGGTTTCTTGCTCAGTTTCTCCATTTAAAAGGGCAGAGAAGTGATCCCTCCATATTCTGAGTGTTCTCTGAACATCGGTCACCAGGTCGCCGTTCTCATTCTTACAGGAGTTTGCCCCGGGTTTGAAACCTTCTGTCATTCGCCGAATTTTTTGATAGAATTTTCGGGCATTATTCCCGTTGGCCAGCATCTCAAGCTCCTTTATTTCACGCTTTTCTGCCTCTCTTTTTTTCGCCCGGAAAAGCCGCCTCGCTTCTCTCTTCAACTCGCGGTAGTGTTCACACACACTCCTCGTTGCATTCGATCTCAGCGTTGCCTTGTAGGCTTCGTCCTTTCTTTTCGTTGCAGCGCGGCACTCTTCATCATCATACCATCGGTAATATTTTACTCAGAGGAAAAATTAGGTGAACAAATTTTTTATGGTGTAAACATATTTTCCATTTTGCTGTGCCAAATGAAATGGTAAATTTTGATAGTTGTAAATTTTAACATCTGAGAAAAGCACGTGCGAAAGTAAATATTCTGTGAATAAATTTGAAAATGACATATTTTTTCTGCCATTATATATCTTTTTTTTTGTGCTCAATTGAGGAGTGAATAAACAAAAGGTCGTATTTCCATATTCAGGCTATATTCAAAAATCGCAAAAATCTGAGAAAAAGTCAAAGAAGCAAAATTGTAAGTTTCTAAATGGTTTAATTAACACAAGATAGCTACTCTAACCTGACACCAGCGTTATTTTAAATTTTTCTTGCCTCTAATACATATTTTTTTAAACTTTTTAATTTGGAAATATGCCCTTTTGCGAAAATTTTTGGAAATATGCCCTTTTGCTTGACATACTTTTGGAAATAAGCCTTTTTGAAAAATTCAACTTCGACAGAAAATCATCATTATCGTGGTTTTTCCCTCTTGTTATTTCGATAACGACCAGCCCTGCCATTCACAGAAGTCATTTTATCTTTCAGTCCTATTAATCAGAGTTAAAATACATAATAATGATAAGAACACAATTTTATTCACAAGAGCATATGTAACAAAAACATCGTGTAGTACAAAGTATTATAATAATATTTTTAATTATAACGCAATGTGAACATGTAACTGAATGGTATCGCTATCATTATCTTAAATACTAAAGTTAACTATATCCTCAGCCTGATTGCACTCACATTCTTCTTCATGTTCACTATGATCCCTTTTTGGCAAACAAGTTTTTACGTAATCCAAAATATGCTTGTACCAAGCCAAGTCGTTTAAATTTCTCCACTCCTCTCCGAACTGCTTCTTTAATAAATTATCAACATCTTTCTTTTTGTTGTCTGCAAGGGGTATGATCTCGTTGGAAACAGTTTCTTTTATTTGAGATGGAATTCTTTTTCCTTGTTTAAGGAGTGACTGTCCTGTTTCTGAACCTGTTTCAACTCGGTAGTTTTCATAACAATATACAAGACAATTTAAAACATTACCCGGTCTTCCTTTAATCTTTTTTGCTATTAAAATCCTTTTTAATCTTTTGCATTTTCTTTACTTTTTTCAAATATATTGATAGCTGCTTTATATCTTTAAGATACCAATCTTTACCCAAAATTTTCACATTTCCATGGTTACTAATTTTTTCTACATACTCTTCTTTAGTAGTAATTATTGGGCTCCTTCTTAAGTCCTTTTCTATCCTGCCAAAAGCCCTGTCAGCAGGTAGGAAACTGTGACCTCTGACAGGATAATGAAGTTGTATTACTTTTAAATTCTTTGGAGACTTACAATACAGCCACTGCAACAAAATATGTACGATGAAGCTATTCTTGTTTTGCCCTCCACAGCCATCACAAAACATTCTAAGCTCTGTGATATGTTCTGGAATGTCAAGACTATCTAAGTAGCTGTAGAGTGCTGAGCCTATTTCAGTAGCGCCACGGTTGGCTTGTGTTTCGTTCCATACGTAAAAGTTCGCTTTTTTAGTATTTAAAATATATACGCTTATTTGCCTTGAATAGAAACAATCTTGTATTGGTGTCTTTGGTAAAGGTAGGACCTGCTGCAAATCGAAGCAGATTGTAATACTTCCAGCTTTATTTAATTTTAAAAGATCATAAAAGGCATTGGCTCGTTTTTTATGGACTCGTTTCTGTATCATGTAATCAACTTTTTTTTGTGCATCACTTTCATTTTTAATTTGATTATTTAGCAAGGTGCAAACAGTACACACATCTGACGATGGTTTGTTAAACCCAATGTTAAATTCACCATGAAATATTTTGTAAAACATGGACGAGCTTACCTTTAAATACAATGAAACAGAATCGTTATACATTTTCATTAGTTTCGTGGGATATAATTCACTATTTAAATAGATGCGCTTAGATTTTGACCTGTTGTAGTGACTCTCTTTTGCCGGAAGACTATTCAAAAACTTACGAAGACTTTCTTTTCTTTCTTTTGTGCTCTGAGACCGACGATCACCACCCCTTTTCTCTTTTGGTATTTCGCCTTTTACCAAGGTTATATTCAAGTTCCTTAACCTTTTTTCATTAACCCCAAATACAGCTAAGAAGAATTTTTTGCAGACTAGCACTACCTTTTTATGTCTGTTGAAAATGTAATATGAACAGCTTGTTTGTCGATTTCTTAGATATTTTGGGGGTACTTTGCCCCTTCGCAATGGTTCATGATTTGCCAATAAACGAGATAAGAACATGTCTTGGTCGATTTTATTTTTAAACGTGTATAAATAACTCCGATTTCTCAAAATAGTCTTCATATTTAAAAAAGCGCATCTAAACTTAGTGTTTTTACTTTTATGAATACATGGTTTTATGAAGTTGATCCCTAATGGATCCTTGTCTACATATCTGTAAAGAAAACGAAATCAAAAACATAAACTTAAACAAAAATATGAAAATGAAATTATAGGTCTTTACAGCAACCAAAAACTTTACTTACTCTTTCTTCTTTCGCACTTTTAAATTATCCTTTTGTTTTCTTCCTCCGGTATTTAACATAGCAACAAGGGTTTCTTCCATTTTAAAATAAAATATTAAGGATTTCTCACAATATTAATTCAGAGATACTTTAAAATTATTTTATGAAAGCAAAATCTGTTCACTCCTTAATTTTTCATTAAAAGAAACATAAAAATGACAGTTATACAATAGACAATTTTTTATTGACAATTGAAGAAACTGTTGCTATATCGATTTTATAAAAGTGGAACATATTTCAGTGGTTATAAGTCGCTTAGTTTATAAACGCTATTTTATATGCAAATAAAAAATGCCCTTTTGTTTGATTTTTTACGACAAGGTAGCAAAACATAATGGGAAATAAGACGTTTTGATTGAAACAATGCAAACATTTTAAACCACAAATAAATGCCATGGAAATATGTCCCTTTTGATTGAAACTTATTTTTTGACAGATCTTTTTATATGGTAAAAACATGTTTTAGTGGTTTCCAATGAAGACAACATGTGTAATTATGCCCAAACAAGCCGATTTCATCAAAATCTCCAATCGAGTGACGAATGGAAATAAGCCCTTTTGTTTATTCACTCCTCAATTATTTTTTACCCTTTAATAACGTGTTGGCATATAAATTCATTTAAAATAATATGATTGGCAATAATATGATTGGTATATATGCGTACACATTCGTAGCTCCTGTGCCATTTGACCTAGCCCATGAGCTAGGGTAAATTCTGACGTTCATACTCACCGCGATAAATGTCAGAATTTTCTTTCGCTCTGTCAAAATTTACAATTTTCAACCGATTGGCACAGGGCCTTAGAAGAAATTTTGAAACCCCAGAATCTATTAGAAATAATCAACTAAGATCTCGCTGAATTTATAGTTTTCTTTGCAATTTTTTTCTTTATTAGCGCTATATTTACATTTGCTTTCTCATGATAGGGGTTTTTGTTTTTAATGTAAAACTTAATTTATTTGAGTTCTTAAAGAAATGTCATACTTATCACAACTAAATTGTATATAAATTAAAGTATATATACATACCTATGTAAATATAACCTATTTTTATGTAACTAAACTGCCTTTCACAACTTGCTCTATGTAGATTATAAAATAATGTGGTTCTGTTCCATGCGTGGTATTCGGAATTTTGGTCAAACATGGGAAAATCAGAACTCCGTGAATGCATTAACTCAAAATAGAAAATAATGCATTCATTTCTCTGCCAAGAATACGACGATATGTATGCGTGACTAAAGAAAAGCGGCTTACATATATGAATAATGGCAAAGTATTCTTTTATTTATTAATAAAAAAAATTAACAATTTCGTTTTAATTTTAATACCAGTTGCAGTTAAAAATTTAAATTAAATCAGATTTATTTGCTTTTTTTCTCATGTCACTTGTACCCAATATTTGTGCGAGTACGAATAAGCGTTTTGCTGCCTTTTAGTTTTAACACCAAATTAATTTTCAGCGGCACACATGCGCGCATACATATATACAAATAATTGCAAGTATTTAGTTTTAAAACCATTTAGTACAGTTTTATATAATACAAAAAATAAAAATCGAGAGTTTACGCCTCAAAAAAAGCTGTCATAAAAGCCATTAGTAATATACCGAATAATAGTGCAAGCAATTGTTTAATAGACTCTAATTTTTCTTCTTCCTTCAAAAGATCTGGTAATACTGTAACCAGCGCAATATGTAAAAATCCTCCAGCTGTGAATGGCATAATCCAGGATGTGCGCGCCTCTAAAATGATAAATTTGACATTTCATGAATTTATTCTGTAAAAGAGAACGTAGAGTTCAACCTTCTCTGATATAAGTATGCATGTATATATCAAGGATGTGCCGTATTTCGTTTATCGAAAAGAACGAGCGTTTATGTTCGGTTCGCAATTAAGAATGACGCCCCTAGTTTTGTGAGCTAACGAAACGAAATAGAAGCGTGACAAAGTCCAAGGCACCTTTACCTAGCCCAAGGCAATTGTTGCATTTGACCGATGCCGAAGGCGTATATAATCTTTGCCGACAAACAGTGCACGTTGTGAATAACACGGGGAGATGATGCTACTGACTATCGTGCATGCTAGAAGGGAGCTGAGAGGGATTACTGGTATCTGCTGTGCCGTAGGGTATAAGTGTGTTGAGCGGCTTGTTTGTTTGAGTAGCGACAAAAACACTTCCCGAAGGTCCTGAAGAGTTTTGCCGGTGTGACCGCCCCTTTCCGGATATGGACCCGGGACGCTCCAACTTGGTATGCCCAGTGCAACCTTCTGGATGCCACGAATGTAGTAAAGAATTGTGGCGCACGTGGCTCGCAGGTCCTATAAACTACATAGGCTGCCTACCGATACTAATCTTAGCATTAAACCACCTACCCCTCCAAGCGCAGTACCTACATACGTCAATTTTAATAAAGCAGACTGGGGCGGGTAAGGGAATCCACCATGCTTAGCGAAAGTTCCGCAGGGTCATCGATTCAGACTCAGCCCGCTTTATTCTGGTAGGTACAATACCGGGAAGTTCCCCGAACTCCCTCGCTGAAACAGCGTTAGCTAAATAAATTATTTCAAACGAAAATCAAGCCATGTCACATGAACACAAACGTACGAAAGAGAAGGAGCGCTGGTGTTGGCAATCATGGTCAACTGCCGCATTTGGCGATAAGTTTGGCCAAGATCCGAAGCGATACGCGAGCAGTTTGTATGACATCCTCAGTCAGTTACCGCTAAAAAAGAGCATTCAAGCACCAGTTTAGGAATGAACGAATACTTGAACACTCTGTTCGTAACGTTTTTTGTTTAAATTACGCCAATGTTTCTATACACTTACCCATAGCTGATGTGACACCCGAGCCACCAATAGCAACTAAAGCACCCAATAAACCGGCACCTGCAGTTAAGAGTTGGGCACGAGCAGCATCCCATCGACTAAAACCAGATCGCAAAAGAATTGCAAAATCTCCAACTTCGTGTGGTATTTCATGCACTGAAAATTGCTTATGAATGTGTGAAGTAAAAGTTGTGGTTGAAAATAAAATAATAACTTACATAAGATTGCAAAAGTAGCTAAAACTCCATGCCGAAAGGAAACCAAAAATGAGCCCGCTACCGCCAGACCGTGAGTAAAGTTGTCAATTGAATTCGCCATTAAATTTAAGTAGCCAGCTACTTTTTTTGGCTGATCCTTTTGCTTTTGTTCGCGTTCGCGCAAAAAACAACCATTTGGCACTTCTTCTATATCGCATGATCTAGCACAACCTTCCGAGCTAGTTCCACCTTCAGGTATTTTCCCACCCGTTTTACGGAGCAGACAATTCGCGATTTCCACACATTTCGGTTGGGGATTCTCCTCGTCGGCATTTGTGTATCCCGAGAAAATTTTTTCAACAATGGTAAATATTAGTATGCCGGATAAAACCCAAAGCCCCGAACGCAAAGATGGATGTTCAGAAGGATCTGAAAAATACGAAATAGGGATTCAAATATTTCAGTGGCATTTAGGAAACAAACTAACTAATGACATTTTAGCAACAAAACATATTTCGATGTAATAAGGCTCATCGTGCAAGACAAGATAGACTTAGCAGCTATGTCCATAAAAACTAAGAGAATGTTCAACAGGACGTTTTTGGCACCACATCAATCATTGAACAAATATTATTTTCTAGCAAAAAAATTAAGTAGAACACACCCAATTTGAAAAGAACTAAGTGTCAATATTTTTCAAATTTTTGTAACTCAGCGTTTGGGAGTATTTTCCAGGCTTCCAGAGATTTAAGAACTTTCACTCACATTCGTCGTTGAACACTTGCTATGTTGTAGCTTTTCTTCTGATTTTCCATTCAAGTACGGAAAATACAATGCTGGTAATAAAAAATGGTATCTTAACTTGACTTTGGCTGTTATTGCTTGTAGTAGATACATATACAGCTCCGGCTGAGTGGAATTGTCGCCAAAAACTACTTATCTCAGAAAAAAATTGGAATATAGTTCAAAATTGTGTAATTTCAGAATTTGGTCCAATCATTCCCTATCTCGGATTTTGGTCAAGAAGCGCTCTATCTATCAATCATGGGAAATTCTGGAAATTTCGATAAGGGCCTTTTTGAAATAAGACGTAACTGCTAAAACGGGTGCAAAAATATCCGAAAATGTATCAATCCGAAACCGGATATTCGATTTTATGTTTCTTTCAAGATATATTTGCAACCACAGTCGAACATTTTCTATAATTTTCATGTGGTTGTTGTAATAATACATATTGGGTGTTCCGAAATGTACAGAAGTGCGTTTTGGATCGGATAATATTTATTTCTGCACATAAATACCACGGATAAGGTCCCTCATTTGGGATCGGACCAGGACCATTTTTTAGTTTTTTGCCAATAACTTTTCATTCAAACAAACTATTTATTTTCTGCTTTTGGATTTTTGATACCTTTCCCGACATTTTTGGACGTGTTTTAGCAGTTACGTGCTCTCGTGTGGAATTATCTTCAACCGAACTTTGACTGCGTTTTTCAACAGTTCGCTGAGATAGTGCATTCTTGTAAGCAACTGCTTATATATGATGGGAAAATTTATATTTTGACTTCCTACGCATTTACACTTACTTTGTTTTTCACCTTCCCAAGCTTCAGGTAATAAATGCAAGAAAACATCACCCAAAAGGCCACCCACGGCAAAACTCAACAATACTTTCAGAAATTTCGACTCAGCAGCTATAAAAAAAGACAAAGAAAATGTTTACTAAATTTTAAAACAAGGTTCGTTTTTAATAATTTGGAGTACTTACGATCCTTAAAACCTCCTTCCTTAAGTTTCTCCCCGGTTGGAATAATAAATAAAGGTAGAATACCGGCCAAACCAATTACCACCGAACCAAGTAACGAGAATACCCACGGTGTATATTCGAAATGCTTACCAATGGTGAGTATGAAGTCCGGCACATAATTCTGCACCAAGTGTGTATAGATTTGACCGAATTGTTCGTCCATAAAATTGCTGCTAGTATTCATTTTGTGTTTCTATTGATTTTCTTATAACTATACGAGTATTTAGCTTAGGTGATATTGGTCCTTGAAAAATTATCACAATCAAAATTTGAGCAAAATGTAGGTAGAGAAAATCTCACGATTTACGTATCCGGCAGCAGCCGACACAGCTCCTTTTATTTTCAATTATAATTTTGAAGTATTCAATGGTGGTGTTACAATTATTTGCCCACTATAAACAATTTATAAATAAGTTTCAAATCTGCAATTAAAAATAATTTTTTTTTAAAAATATATTTGTCAATTATTGAAATCGTAAATAGTAGGTGCTTTCAAAAAGTAGAGATCCAGTTAATAAATAACAGTTTCGGCTTTGAAAGTAGACGAGCTCAATGCTTAATTACTATAATTGAACCATGGTCGAGCCTGCGAAGTCAGATTCTCAACCCTTCGGGACCGAAGCTTCTTTGTTCATTCCTATTACATGACAACCTAACGAGGCTCCTTTCTTAGTTACCTACCTTCGCGTCTTCTTTCGAGCCATACATGAGGACAGGCATGGTGAGAGGCTTATAGACCGCGATGTTTGTTCACAGAAGCGAAGAGTAATCATTCATTCGAAGAAGGGGTGATAGAACTGAACTAGAATTGCATGTCCAGGAACGCAAGGCAACAAAATATACTCTGACTCCGTATAGCCTTTCTCTGCATGCAAAAAATTACAGAAGACGCATGGAAGTTCTTCTAAAACCAGGTGTGGGTGGAGAGAGAAGAATGAAAGACATACTTAGCGACATATCCATAGGAAGAGTCGTACTTAAAACGATTTATGACCTGCGGAAGTGATATGAGATACGTTTAGACAATAGCTGATGAACATACTCTGCATGATACAGACAGCTATGGGGAGACCAGCCACAGAGCTCACGGAGCAAGCCTAAAGTAATGACAAAGGTAGGAGTTGTTCAAACAAAATGTAGAAGTTATTCATCAAGAATTGACATGCTTGTTGCAAATTGTGTCAACACAATTGCAGATAAGATAATTCGACATACATTGCATGTAAGTTTTTTAAAATTAGATATGAATTTATGTATATAAAAATACATTAGAGTTCATCAAATGTTTGAAAAGAGGTTCTCAAAAACGGGGGACAGCGGTTGGCAACCCTCCGAGTGTATTTCTGGCATGAGAAGCTTCTCGCCAAGAATTCATCTGCATTTGTCGTTCGAAGTCGGCATAAACATGTAGGTTCTGCTATTTTGTGGGAATAATTAGAAGCATCACACCAAAAGTTGGTACAAGGTTAGCTAGAAACGAATTCAAAGGTTGGTGACATGATATAATTCCATGTAAATAAATTAGGATTGTGACACTCCCGCGTAGGGATACATAATGCCAAACCAAGAGACATAATAATCACCCATAATAACGCTATCCAACACCGGTTTCGCGACCCAGAAATCCCCTTCTGTTTCGGCGGCCTTTGGCCAGTTTAAAGGTTTGTTTGTATCATTTTATTCTCGATAATTTAGGAGTTTAGAAGTTATTGGTAAGTCATTTTATAATCCAGTACCTGGGTGACCGAGCCTTGCTCGGTGGCAATCCTACTTTAAAATATTCTGGTTGGTATACGGCCTCAAATACCTTCCGTTTGATACCCATATCGCCATATATTGCTTAATATTTAAAAAAAAATCGGAAAGTGGCAACGCTATAAGCTTCCTTTAGTGGCAACATCCAAGTAGAAAATCTTAGAAGGAAGCATACTATCCATCTACCAAATTTCATCGAAATCAGTTTAGCCGTTCCCGAGATAGTGGTCGATATCTGAAGGAATAAAAAAAATGCGGTCAGGTGGCAACCCTAGGTGGCAACCCTACTCAAAAATACTTTGGTTGGTATACGGCCTAAAATACCTTTCATTTGATACCCATATTCCCATATATTGCTTAACCCTTCACGGCGCCGTGTTGCAGTTTTGCAACATTATTTTCTATTTACGTTTTTTTCTAACATAAAGTCACAACAGCAGTTATATGAATCTGTTGCACATCTGCTATATTTTTTCTCTTGTATTATTGAGGCGTTCTCGTCAAAATAACTGTAAATTAAAAATAAATAGCAAAACTTCGCATTTAACTCCAGTTTTCCAAGAGATGTTGATCAGTGTGAGCTAAACAGTGTGTTTATAATTGCAAAAAGTGAATAAAGTTATTGAAAGTGTATTATTTTGGAGGTAAGTGCATGTATTTTTGCATAAATTCATATTTTGACTGAAAAGTAGCCCGGGGTATACTAGAATATTAGTTTATATAACTGTTGCAGTAATGCAACAAAGTGCTTAGTACAGATGTTAACTAGTAAATTTCAAAAAATTAAATGTTCGTTATTTTTCGCTTAGTATGTCGACGAGACGATTGAATTCCGCTCAAATAAGCTATATTTTGGACGATTTGGAGAGCTCACATGATGAAGACCTTTCAAGTGATGACAACATTGATGGTCCGGACTACAACGAGGACATAACCAATGCGCTAAGCGAAAGTGACTACACTGATGATGAAAATGAAAAAAATGAACGCTGCGAAAGCCCTCTAGTTTTGCCGAGTACAAGTAAACATCGCGACGAATGGGAAAAGAATTTAACATGGAAAAAGACCATTTTATTACTGAATGAAAACCAACTCGCCGTTTTACGAAACGTTTTACGAAACACGATGCTGCCTGCTGAACTTATGGCTCTTTCAAATCCCATACAATTTTTCTTTTACCTATTTCCGCAGGAAATATTTGAAAAAATAACTGATGAAACTAATATATATATACGCCAAAAAGATTGCAATTCTACTGCTACGGTAAGTGCCTTAGAGATACGTCAATTCGTTGGAATTCTCCTGTATATGTCGGTTATACGTATGCCAAACATAAGGAAGTATTAGTCAGATGACATATGTAGGTATTGAAGTGATTAAAAATACCATGTCACAAAAAAGATTTGAATTAATCAGGAACAATATTCACTTCAACGACAATCAAAATATGTTGCCGTTATCGCATCCAAATCAGACCGACTATTTAAGATAAGGCCACTTGTTGATGATCTTAATAAGAATTTTTAAAAAGTACCAATGGAGCAGTGCCTTTGTGTAGACGAGCAGATATGTTCAACAAAAGCGCGTAATTATATGAAAAGGTACAACCCTAAGAACCCCCCAAAGTGGGGCTATAAAATAATGGTTCTAAGTGGAGTATCAGGATTTTGTTACCAATTTGAGCCTGATACGGGATGTGAAAACATAGTGCTCACAACTTGGCGCTTCCTCGAACGCTGTGGTTAGGCTAGCAAGAAATATACCCAGGAACAAAAATTTCCGTTTATATTTTGATGCATACCGCCACAGCCAGTGCGTCAAGATCAGTCCGGTCATTGGCCTACTTGGAGTAATAATCGTATGAGGTGCAAGTTTCCAAAGTGCACCGGATACACACAAACAATTTGCAAAAAATGTGGAGTGTCGCTATGTTACAACAAAACCAACAATTGCTTCACAAATTTTTATCTTCAATAATCTTCATATAATCTATTATAACACTTTTTTTACTCAATTAATCATTTGTTATAAATATGCAACATAACATTTTTTTTTTTAAATAAATGGATTCCTTCAAAATATCAAAAAATGCTAAAACAAATTTTTCTAGTTATGACATTTTCTACCAAAAAAACCAACTTTTAGAAAAAAGTACGTTGTTGCGCCGTGAAGGGTTAATATTTAAAAAAAATTGATATAGGTGGCAACCCTGTGAACCACCCCAAGTGGCAACACCAAAGTAGAAAATCTTAAAACAAAGGATACTGCCCATATACCAAATTTCATCCAAATCGGTTAAGTCGTTCCTGAGATAGTAGTGGATATACAAATATACAAGAATAACTCGTTTAAAGTTATAAGATTTTAAATTTATGATTTTCTACTTTGGTGTTGCCACATGGGGTGGTTCACAGGGTTGCCACCTAAATCAATTTTTTTTCAATATTAAGCAATATATGGGAATATGGGTATCAAATGAAAGGTATTTTAGGCTGTATACCAACCAAAGTATTTTCGAGTAGGGTTGCCACCTGACCGCATTTTATTTATTCCTTCAGGTATCGAACACTATCTCGGGAACGGCTAAACCGATTTCGATGAAATTTGGTAGATGGATAGTATGCTTCCTTTTAAGATTTTCCACTTGGATGTTGCCACTTAAGGAAGCTTAGAGGGTTGCCACCTTTCCAATTTTTTTTAAATATTAAGCAATATATGGCAATATGGGTATCAAACGGAAGGTATTTGAGGCCGTATACTAACCAGAATATTTTTAAGTAGGATTGCCACCTAGGGTTGCCGTAAGTGACTTTTTGTGGTAAGTGTTCGATATTTTGGAAATTTATGCTCTTGGTAAATTCGAAAAATACCGGGCAAGGCTCGGTCACCCAGGTACTTATTATTAATGACGCACTTCCAGTTTGCTCACGCTGTTATGGAAGAAGAAGAAAATGTTACAAAAGGCGTTAAGTGTGTTGGGCCTACTTGCAGAACTCAAACGTTTTTGACAAATTGTCAAATTAACTCTGAGTTCAAAAGATAACCTGCCGTCGTGCAAGTGGCCTTCGTTGACATGGTAATACTACGCATTATGCCTTAAATTTTGAATTTCAAGCCATGAAGTTCATTGACAGGTGAGCTGAAAATCGTCACAAATAATACTGTCTAGCTCTATTAGACACTCGCACCAAGATCTTTCCCACCAAAGGCATGGTTCTTTAATTCAATAATTTACAGCAAGAAAGATACTTTCAAGACTTTTGTGACTATGAAGAATTTATTGACGAACAAAGTTCTAGGCACATTCAGCGATAACAACAACAATGACACTTGAACGCAAACTGTCAATTATTGCAAAATCTCATTATATGTATTTACTACCTACTTATTTATCTTATCAGTAAAAGTAAGAAAGCTTTAATAACACACATAGCTACCGGTTTTGAATGTTGTTTAGATGTTTCGATAACTCCAATAATCACAATAAGATAAAAAGGAAAACAAATAAGAAAGTCTAAGTTGAGGTCAAACCTAGTAGTGATCTATTATGGCATCTCACTTTACAGAAGACTTTTCAGTTGCTTTAAAACAAAGAAATAGCGGAAACGATATATGATATATATAATTTCACTGCATGCGAAGGAGAACAAAACGGGCCACGCCTATTTTCTAGAATTTATATTTTTCTAGAATTATAATTTTCCACTCCTGTTCAACTTGTCCGAATAAAGAGTCTTTGTTGCTGCAATTTTCCTCCTGATTTTTAGGATTCATCATTTTCTATAGATGCTCTGTTCGGTTGAATAGCACGGGCACGACAATACGTCAGCATTATTACTTCTAACCTACTTTTTGAGACGAATCGCTATACGTTTCGGCAGAATGTCTTCCTGAAAGATCCACCTTAATGGCATTCCTTCCCCCTCAAGAAATAGAATGAAGATTTTATGAATATCTTTGTACATGACATGATCCAATACCAGCTTAATCGCATGAATTGGGCCCACTCCATGACCGGAGAAGCGTCTACCAACCCCTACAAGACCTCAACCGTGTTTCATCGATCAAAAGTATAGTTAAAGTAAGTAAGCTTTGTTCTTTCTTTAACAGAAAATAAGATTCCTCGTCGCATTGTACAACTCCAATTTTGGTGAAATTTTGAGAACCTTTATTTCTCTTCATCTGAAATCAAAGGTTCAAAGCTCGGAAGTGAAGTAATCGGTCTTAAAGAGCACGCCTTTAAATGGTTCTACATGGGGTGGATATCACAACTTCTTTCATAAAACTTCTTATGGACACAAGAAGAAATATTTTTTTTCTACTACTACTATTCGGTGTTTTTCGTGCATAAGTACCTCTATCTTCAGTGCTTAGGGAACCAGTTGAATGGAAAAATGTTTGTAGTACGCTAAATAAGGCCA
Organism: Merzomyia westermanni; assembly: GCA_949987695.1. Classification (NCBI taxonomy): domain Eukaryota; kingdom Metazoa; phylum Arthropoda; class Insecta; order Diptera; family Tephritidae; genus Merzomyia; species Merzomyia westermanni. The sequence continues at coordinate 128,668,059 of OX465288.1, read as the reverse complement.
TGAAAACTGTGAAAACATTTTGAAATAGTATTTCCTGATTTCCTTCGGTTAAATTTGAGTAAAACTCTTTCACGAAGTACCACCAAATAATTATTTTCAGCAAATCTTTTCGACTTCTGCACATCATCCAACCTCGTTTAACGGCTAAATAAAAGAACGGGCACCGCTGTTTGAAATGCTTCGAAATATATCGGCGTGGTTATTGTGGCTCACGTTTACCACGATTTTGCGGTTTTTACAACAAATTTAAGGAAAAACAATTCCTACCTTCATTTCGTGCTTTAGTTTTGTCGCACCAATTTTTTAGTTAGACTGAAAAGTGTAATTAATTTTTTTAATGGTCCATGAAAACGGGATTTCTGTTTCATATTTCAAATAACTAATATGTGGCCTTTATCAGTAAAAACAAATAAAAAATTTAAAACCTGCACATAGAATTTTATTTAATCATATTTAGCAGAGGGAGTTTTCGTGCTTTAGTTTTGTCGAACACTGTATGTACAGAATAATCTCTTGTGTATTTCCCAAAATATTCGACATACAAAAAGTTGGCGCCCATTTTTAATAGCTATGGAAGATGAGTTCCAAGTCCCGCATACCATGTTCCAATAAGACAGATTTGTTTATGTTTTTCACAAACGGTCGGACGGACGGACGGGTATGGGTCTTTTCCTCCTGAACTCTTTGATACATATACGTCAATCTCGATGTAGTTAGGCGAACAAAACTAATATGCCTTGTGTGCGTAGCACTTCTAAGTATAACAAGTAATACTATACTAAGGCCGGTTAATACGGACCGGTGAGTAATTGACTTGGATTAGTGAGTATGTGTTGGCCTATGTGTAGCCCTCAGATTCACATCCCATTATAAGTACATGAAATATACTTTAGAAAATGTATTATTCTTCTTCTTTCTACATCTCAAACATGACCGGAACGGAATGAAATCTAAATGCCCTTAAAGCTTCATAACTCCTAGGGTGGAAAAAATTGTTTAAGAATTTGAGAGTACCTTAGTCTTAACCACTGCAAATCATGGTAATTACCAAATTATTTAAGAAGTGCCATCGGAATAAATAATACAAATAAATAATTTGAATTGAATGATTCAAAAATTATAAGAAAGTGTGAAAAAATCAAGGTGTTTCAATTATTTCCCTGTTGAAATCAGTTGTACACATGCAAGAAGCATGTATGCCGTATGATTGAAAAAGTATGTAAAGTGCGTAGCTTATGCCAATGAGTACTGGCACATTTTAATCCATTTTCTTTAGGAATATTTGGTGCAGGAATAGGAACATTATTTATTTATCATGCATAACCAATACCTTTTCATCAATGCAGAATTGGTGTTCTGTCCGTATATATCCTGTTTATATACTAGTGCTTTAGTATGCGTTCAGTATTTATGCAGATACATTCATACAGAAATAGTACAAAAGAAGGAATAGAGTATGCCTGCTCCCTGAGAAACAACATGTGTAAAATGGGAATGAACGAGCATTTATACTGGAATGCTTACAGAGTTCCAATTCATGCCTGAAATATTGATGCCGCATGCATATGTTTCCAACTGGGTTATTCCGCTGGAAAAACATAAATAATTTACTCACAAACTCTAGGAAAGTGAGAACAAACTCACAGTGAATAATTATTTAGAATTCGGCTGATAACTTAATTTTACCCCAGGCCTCCATGTACTTCTTCAATAAAAATACACGAATTCAATTCTGACAAGTTTAAGTTTGAGCTTGACCTGCAATTTGTGCTGTTCTTTAGTCTTGAATCGGGTTCGGTAAATGTCTTGTTTTAAATCACGTGTATATACCTCACAATCTGCCCGATATAGTGTTATATTAATTATTTCTCAGACTACATATGTACATATCTGCTACACCAACCATTCAGGTAAGGGAATTCCGTCGGTGACTTCAAATAACGCCTCTCACACCAGAGGCATATACGAAAAACAATGGATAGAGACGGATTGGTTTCCCCAGAACATATACAGCTGTGCTCAATAATTATTATGGATATCATTCGAAAAAATAAGAAGAATAATTTTTATTCAAAATATAGCGAATTCCATAACAGAAACCACATAAAAAGAAATTTCAAAGTTTACACAAAGTTCAGCAAAGTTAATTAAACTTAAAAAAATGGCCATCAAATCTTCAAATTTTTTTTGAAGAATTTCAAGAAAGTTTTTGAGTATGTAGTTTTGTACCTCAATCAATTTAAGTATAAGAATGTGCAAGTTAGAAACTGTTCAAAAATTTCCCAGAAGTTTCAGAATTTTTTTCGTAGAGGGTGTTAAGTAATTTCTTTCTACAACGCATGAACCATGGTTCAATAATAAGGTTGTATCATTTCATCAGCTGATTCAATTTATTTGAACACACTGGCGTATAGATTGTCAGAAGGAGATGTAAAAAAGCAGAATGTTAAGAGGAAAACGTAAACATGCGTGATTTGCATTTGCTATTTTGTGTTTTTTTCTAGTGCTCCTGCTAAAAAAAATTGCAAATATTGCGATATTATTCAATAATAATCACTTTCAGCCACGCTTGCAACATATAATTTCTCACAAATGAATATTTCTCTATTTTCTGTTCGGTTCATTCGCTAACACCAGCCAGTTGCTTTTGACAATCTTTACGCCAGTATGTTGTTCCTGTAGAGTTGATTTTACCTTGTTATTGTACCATGGCATGAACAAATTTTTATTTTGTATGAAAGAAAATTTTGAACAGCCAATACAATAATTCTAGAAATTCACGGAAATTTTTGAACGAGTTCTGACTTACTAAAATTGATTGGTCTACAAAATTGTGTACTCATAACTTGTCTAGAAATTATGCTAAAAATTCTGCAGACTTTAATCGCAATTTTTAAAAGTTTAATTAACTTTTCTGAACTTTGTGTAAACTTGTAATTAAGTGGATTCTGTTATGGAATTCGCTATGTTTTAAATGAAAATTATTAAAATCACAGCCTCTTTTAATTTCGTCGAACGATTTAACTTCACTACTATTATATTGAACACAACTGTATCTACTTTTTTTTACTTATTTTGATTATTTTAGCATGGTCTGTCTGGTTTATAATAAAAATCACACAGGGGAAAGCTTTTCTACAGCGTCTAATTATTGGGGCAAAATATCCCTTCGAAACCGTAAGTTTAATTAAATTAGTTCTTTGATAACTTATTTTTTCATAATATTAATTTTACACGAACTTTTGTTGAATTACGAGTTGGATTTTTACATTATTTATCACTTGACACTAAACGAATGATTTATTTCATTTTATCACATTAATTGAGTTTCATCAAACTCCCAACTCGTTTCTCTTAAAATTAAACATACATTTTTAAGCCACTTCTACCTAGAAACAGTTGAATAAATACAAACATGTGTATTATTTACGAAATATAGAGGCAAACGAGGCAAACTGCCCTACAAGCACACTGACAGTCATTTGTCCAAACATCTGAGAGTCAGTGCTGTCATTCTAACTATCAGGGACTTGCATCATATTCTTAAAGCGAATAGCAAAAAACTATGTCAACAACCGTGTACATGTGAGTACGCTATGTTCTTTTGTTATTGCCCGCGTAGCTTAGGCCTGTCCAATTCGTGTTATTTCTCTTAGTTCTTCGAGGGCGTTGGCAACAACGGACACCCGTGTGCTAAGAAACAAACAATCTGGTATGAAAGTATCAGAATTGACGAATAAATTATCATCGCTGTCAATAAAGAGTGTGTGTTAGTAAAAAAATCATAATTTCTTGTAGGGTGAAGGTACACCAATATTTACATAAATTCACACATTCATATACACATACCTACCCAATAAGCAAATACGTTTGTTATAAGCTTACGGTAAACTTACTTTAGCAAGCTTTTCGTTTGGAAAACGTTTACTATATTCCAAGGAAAACGTTTACTATATCACGGCGAATTTGTTGCTGTATACCCACACATACCTCATGTGTTTTGTTATTCCTTTGGCGGCTTCTCCTGTCAGATTGCATATTTTTATTTTGACAGAAGAAGCCACTGCTCATATGTTCTTATGAGATCACCTGTAAGTGAATTCGCCTTGCTATAATCATTGTTAAACATTTGAAACAGATTTTCGATTCAACGAAAGTGATCCCTTTTTAAACAATTGCAAATGAGGTTTGAAAAACAATTTTTAATTAACGTTTTGTTCAACGTACAGAAAGGGTTTGTTGAAAACTGATTGATAAAACTCCAATTTAGGCAACGACAGTAAAAACGGGCTAGTAGCCTAATAAATATGTACTAGACCTTTGCTCCGAAGGTTGCTGGTTCGAATCCCCACAATTTCCTTTACTTTTTTGTTTAAAATATTATTATAATTATTTTAAAATATGTTTTATAGTTATAACAGTTCCATTTATTACTTTTTTTACAGTTCAAATATAATAAAAAAAATTCAAAAAATATTCGGTGCTAGTTTTTTTTACCAATTTGTGGCGTGCTGCTTTCAATTATTTATGCATATAAAGTTCACCTTAAGTTAATTCCCTAAAGCTACCATACAATTGTGAAAAGATATTTAAACTTTTGTGAAATTTTTTAGTTACAAACTAGTTTGGAAAACATTAATTTCAACGTTTGGAAAATATTGTTTAATAAACTAGCTTACTTCATTGTTTATGGGGTATATACTCAATAAACACAAAAACAATAATTATATCGTCTCGAATTTGAGGCGGATACGCGAATGAAGGATCTCTAAAACTTAAATTTTAGTTTTACGAAAAATACTGGAATCACCAAAGAGCTACACATCTGGAATTGCTAACGATTCGAGAAAGTAAAAATACTCTATTCTTCAATGAAACAAAAGGTTGTATTGCCAACGATCGGAGAGTAAAAATATCCGTTGTGCTTATTGGGTATATATCAGAGTTGCGGGTAGTGCTTTCTTTTCAGATTAGGGCTGTTTCTGTACTGTGCGGGTAGAAATGCAGCATGACATACAATATTTGTAACACTGGCATCAGTATTTGACAAAGGAAGCTTCTGATCGTTAATGGATGATTTACGTAAACAAAGAGCTGGACTTTCTTTAAAATTAAAAAATGCTATAGAAGTTGAAGGAAAAATATTTCTCCCATATTGTGAAGCACTCTCAACAGCAACTTGTTTTCGGTATTACCAAAATCTGAAAATAGCTTCTCACTTATTTTTCTTTCGAAATCGTGAAGTCGTCATCAACAAAATTATTTGATTTGTATTATGAGCGACGCTTGATATCGTAGAAGTGTTGTCCATTAAAACGCTTGATCAAGGTAATATTTGCTATTCATGTAATCGCAGTTTTCCTCAGGTATTATTTCGGATTTTTATAAGAGATGGATTTACGTAATCGATGCCGTAAATTTTTTTGACTTTTTGCTTCCATTTTCCATTTGATAAAATAATTAAACTTTCATAAAACCATTGTGTATCGAAACCAAAAGCGCACTCCTATGGATGAGACCAATATAGAATATAAAAAAAAGCAGGTGAAGAAGTCTCTTCGGAATTTTGACGTCTGTGACTTAGATATCACACTTGACATGGTACAAAATGCACAAAACTTTTTCTCGCAAACAAATTTAAGAAATGAAAAGAGAAAATAACATGAAAATAAAATCAAAGGTTGATTTGGGGAACTTTCTGAGTTGTTGATTAAATCCTGTTACAATTTTTCATGATGTAATAAATAGTACGTACTCAAAAGTTTTCCAATATAGTGCGATGCTAATTGAACGTGTAATGCACTCCTTGTTTATTGCACTACCCCGAACTATTATATGTATGTAGCGTAAGATTTAACGGAGTTATGGAAAAGGCACGTTGTAAAAATATTTTCTTTAAGTTAGATAGACGTTTAAACATATTTGACAATAAAGAAGACTTTTAAATTCGTTAATCAATAATTCAACCAAAAATGCTCAATATCTATCAAAATATATACTTCACAAGTTAAATAAATTGTAATTATTTTGTTTATTAAAAACTGAGTTTTATATTTGTTAACATTGTTTTCTTCTACAAGGTGGCGCAAAAGTAAGCTTCCGATGTTCAGCATATCGGTTGTGTCACGTGCACTGTGTGCTGTTGCACCGTCTTGTTGGAACCACATGTTTTCCAATCCCAATTCATCAAGTTGCGGCAAAAAGAACTCGTTGATCATTGCTCTGTAGCGCTCACCATTCACAGTAACCGTTTGGCCCCGACCGATTATTGGTCAAATAAATAGACAGCAATATTCCGCGTTCTGGAGCAGTGTAGCGTAACATTGTTTATTAACGTGTATTTCGCATGTGTTTACTACACAAATTTCAAAACAGAACTGACTTTAGGGGCCAATCGCAAAATTTATAGCATTTTCTGATAGGAGGATTACTTTTGCGCCACCGTGTACATTAATATATATGTGCACGCATACTATGTAGGTATCAAATTTCGAAAAATCCATTATTGATTACTGAAAATAAGCTCCAGTGTTCGTATTTTATTCAAAACGGAGTGTATGAAAGTAGAAATGCACTTTTAAATAAATTTTCAAGATAAATAACGAAAAGCACTTAAAGTGGGGGAGAAATACGAGAGGTTTAAATGATACCACTTTATATCTTCAAAGGTTTTCCCGCTGTATCTCGAATTCTCCAACCTTAATTTTCAACTTCAGTACTAGGAGAGAAAGTTTTCAATAGGGAATATGAATTTTCCCAATTTAAAAACTAGTGAAATTTTCGCATAAAAATCTTTTAAGATTCTTCCGATCAATTTATTGTGGTAATAAGAAAATTTAGTTTTTGGCTATTTTGACCATTATTGTGATTTTTAGTTTGTGCATTCCAGCAACGGTTGCACAAAGTTATTTCGTAAAACCACGACTAAACCATCAAGGAAGGTAACGAAGGGATTTTCAAGATTTTTTGGTGGAGTCTTTGATGTGAGGTTAACAAATCGTAAAAGGTTTACACGGAATTAGTTACCGTCGATCTCTTGTCTATCGATCAGTAATAGAGCAAATAACTCTCGGTAGAGTTATATAAGAGGTATAGCTACCACATATGCCCTCTTCTCTTTGGGCTAAACATAAGCGGGAGTATAACATTAATAACTACGGGATTGACTAGGTTACTTACAAATACGACTATAAATTCAAAATGCAATAAAGATGAAAAATGATTTATCAATTTCAAGTAAATTCTCCCCTAGCAACTTTAAAGCCAAGTGGTGCGTTATTGGTAACCTTATGAAACAACAAATAAAACCAATTTCAATTTGGTTTTTCTCTTACGTTAACGATACGACAATAGCGATACGCCAACAGAACGAATGTTTAAATGTAAAAACTATTAATACCCTACCATGGTCCAACTAACAGGTCGTAGCAGCTCGACAAACATACAGACACACATACATTTTCACGTATTTTGGTTTTGTAATTCATAGGTTTACGGGTCAATTCTGTGCGTAACCGGTAATTTTGTACTTGGAAGATTATCTAACCGAAAATCGTAACCGTTGGCAATGCAGTTCATGTAACCGCGATTCTAGCGTACATGGCAACGCTGTCAAAAACAAACAATACGCAATAAAGAATAAAATGCAAACGCGAACGATACTTCGTGTAAAAAAGTGCTTTTATTGATCATTAATTCTTGTGAAAAAAATTTTGCGGTATTTTCTGTCTACAAAAATATTTACAAAACACCTGCAATTTTTCGCGGTTACGCGACGTTACCACCTATTTTGGTGGTTACGAAATTGAACTGCAGCTTAAGCCGGCAGAATACTAAAAGGGTGTAAAAGTTTTCAAAATTTTTTTTTCCGGTAAACCGAATGTTGCTACCACACTAGAATTAGGGCGTTAATGTTAAAATCACTGAGAAATGAGAATGTCACTGAGAAATGAGTAGAAGTAGAAATCAGCTGGTCTAATGACACGACCTGTTAATTGGACCATGCACCCTACAAGACAGCTGACCTTCATATGAAGCGTAATCTGAAAGGAGGCCCTGAAGGGTCATCAGGGTGTAGAACAAAACGGTCAGCAGATTTGTAGTAACAATATGAAAAATCTGATGCATCCATCAGCAGTGTCTTGTAGGGTAGTCAAAGCGTTAACGGCAACAAAAAAATCAAATGGAACTCAAATTATAGGAGATATTTTCCGTATTACGGCCGCCGTGGTGTGGCGGTGATGTTGCTGGCATACCACACCGAAGGTCCAAGGTTCGAGCCCTGGTACAGGTAACATCAAAAGTGGTTTGGAAAAGTTTTTTCAAAACGGGGTCGCCCCTCGGCAGTGGTTTGGCAAACTCTCCGAGTGTATTGCTGCCATGGAAGGCTACTCAGTAAAAACTCATCTGCTTTGCAGATGCCGTTCGGAATCCGCAAAAACCTGTAGGTCCCGTCTATTTGTAGGAAAAATTAGAAGCAGCACACCACAAATTGGTAGAGAAGCTCGGCCTTAATCTCCACATGAGGTATATATTGCGCCAATTATTTATTTTTATTCTCCGTATTTCTGCATTTCGTTGTAGTTTTTTTCGTTTACGCTGTTCATTTTCTACAAACAAAAAAAGTAGCTAATGAAATCATATGTGTTTAGGTTTTTTATAAATAAATTGTTGTATTGTCAACTAATCAGTTCATACATAAGTATAAATGAATGGGGGCATATATACCTCTACGGTCGACGTGAAATATACGATTACTCTACAGATCTTTCGTTTTTTATCCGAGAAAAAAAATTTAAGTTTAGTGAAATATCGCGAAATTAAGTTTGAAGTTTCTTGAAGATTGTAGCTCAAACGAGAGTTATATAAGAATAAAAACCATCGTTCAGTGGCGTAGTGAGAGGGGTATGGGGTGTCATCATCGTCGGTCGCTACTCTCGCAGGGCGCTAAATGGTCCGCAAAACAATAAATGGATGGTTTATTTTTGCATTATAATTGATTGATTCATTATAGGAGGTATCATTATTGAGCCAACAGAATCCAAATCAACAGCTTTTAGAATTTTTTCCTGTCTTAATGGAACTTGCATCAGAAAGTCGAGCTATCGACCAGGGTGACCCAAAATGTATTGGTACAATATGGGTATCAAACGAAATGTGTTAATGCGTGCTGCAATATGTCGAAGTGAAGAACACAATATCTCCACTCAAAAATAACAAGAGCCGGAAAATTAAGGACTACCAGAAGAACTGTTCAAACACAGAGATTAAGGGCCGCTGTCATAAAAGCCGGTAACTGCTAACCGGAGTTTAATTGACGTATTTTGTACGGTTAGCTGTCAAATTAATCGCCGATTAGGCTTAACCGGCCTTTATGAAAGTGGCCCTAAGAGTTGTTTAAAACTGTCATCAATTCTAATGAAAAATATGGTCGGACGAGCTTGCGCCTCTTTCTTTGAGCTTTTCGGCAATCTGACCAATCTGTAAGGTATTCCTCAATGTGACGAAGAAAGTGAAATCTTGTCCCCACGAAAAAGATTCACTCCCTAGAAGTTTCTTATCATTCGCGACCTGGCATATGTTCGTTGTAAATATAGGGTAAAGTCGGGTAATATGGACTAAGCGGATAATATGGACCACCCCATTATCGCGAACTGCAGGCTTCAAATCTTCGTTTATTATCGTTTCACTTCTACGTTAACTCCCGTAAGCTTCGTTTGTCTACATTTGTCGTTCAGCGAATACGGATATTGGGGCAATAGTGTATTTGTGAAATAAAGGTTGCTGTTAATTATACATATGTGCTTAAGTGATTTTGTGTTTTTACAAAAAAATTATTGTGCAATGAATAAAGTTTCAAATAACATGTGTAAAATGAATTGTTTCTGCTTATTCTAAATGGTCATTGTTCATTAAAATTTGTTAGGATTCCAAATAAACTCAGTTGTTTTGCCAGCACGTGCTGGAGGTAATATGGACTACCATGATGGAGGCTAATTTGGACTAGTAATGGTACATATTACCCTCAGATATTTCTAATTGTTTTTCAGTTTATTAATATCCAATCCAGAGGACATAAAAAAGCGATCACAGCGGTGCAATTTAATACCTGCTCCTATTTAAAAGCAGCTAAGTTATACAAAGTCCATTAATCAACTGTAATAAGGCTAGTATTGAAGAAAGACACTGAAACCGAAAATGTCATTTACACTAAACTAGGGCGCGGACCAATTTTCCTCGAAAATATTGAAAATATATTTCTAAGCTTAAACTTGTTACGCAGTTTTTTAGTGAACTTTAAACAAAGTTTAAACGTAGTTTAAGCGGCCAATTTGGCAGGGTTAAACTCTAGTTAACCTGTCAGCTCTTTGCATATTTTATGGTTTTGGTTGTGAAACAATGAACTGAACGCAATTAAAAAAGGACAATTTTATATTTAATTAAACACTGGATATATCATCCGACGAAAGTGATTATAGTGATGCAGAAATTAGCGAAATCCTAACTATTACAATACTGAGCAAAAGCAATGGCGTTGAATATGTAAACAAATGTCATCTGTTGCCGTATTTAGATAAAAAAACCAATATTGCCGTATAAAAAGCAAATCTTGAAAGCGGCCTTAAACTCTTACTGAAAAACCGCTCTGCAGTTTAACTGGAGTTTAAATTTATGCCGAGCAAACTTAGTTTTTTTGATATTCTTGAAAAGGAAATGGACAATTTTAATTATTCAGCCAACAATGTTTTGAACGTTGATGAAACAGCCATAAGTGTCGTACCATCTTAATTTCCCCAAGTAGGTACTAAAATGAGATGACCCTTGAAATATTCGAACTTAAGCTTTTTCGAAGGATTAATGGATTTTTTCCTAATGGCAATGGCGGGTATCGAAGTAGATTTCCTGACTTACGAGAATTACACATATTTGAGCAACGTACAGGGAATAAAAGTCTGAAGGCTTCGCTGACTATGACCCTGTTATGGAAGTGTATTAAGATATTCCTACAGATACCGGCCAAAGGCAGCATTGGTTAGTTCCCCGCTGCGTTGGAAAATGCAGGGGGAAAAGGAGTTGACTTTCTTGCAGTTTCTACAGCAGTGAGTAGATGACTGGGGTACGTTGTCGCGAGACGGCTAGAATATTTGAATGCACATTCTGGTCGATAGCAATCTAGGAGAGCGCTAAATATCATTACTTTGATAACTGTTATCCCAGTGGTGCCCTGCTTCGTAAAAAAACAAAAAACCAATTTCTATGATACATAGTGTTGTAGTAGATCATTGTACGATAACATTGCGGTATTGTGGAGGTATAAAAATAATTTATAAAGTCGAATCTCACAACAATGATATGGCTCATTCATTTGCTTATTTTCACCACGAAGCTAGACCAGAGAAATTTACGGAAGTTAGTTTTTTTTTAAAGTTGTTTTCAGTTTGCACATGTAACATGCTCATACATAAATTTGTATGTGAACACGCTACATAATAAAGTTATGGCGTATAAAAATAACTCGTAAGCATTCAAAATCGTGATAAAATTGCGAATGGTGGGACGCTGAGGCTATGTCTGCCATAGACTATGACGTCATGGATGTGGTTTCAGGTTTTTTGATTAGGAGACATGCAGGATTCTTTTATTCTAAACCCTTATAGTACAGATAACCACATCTCAGCCCAGCAAAGCCAATTTGTCGTTTCCTATTGGGAAAAGGTTAATCATGGAAGCTAAATTTTCCGAACACAAGACACTACTTCACCATCTTCCCTTCAAAATCTGTAAGTTAAACGAGGATGGTGGCGTCAGCGCTCGTGTGAGCTTATATGAGGTATCCTCGCGCACTTCTTCTGCGAGAATATTTTGGGGGTCTTGCCAAGTCCATTGCGTTTTTTGTATTGCGAGAATCTCAGCCTTTGCATCTCTTTACATTATTGAAGCCTCAAGTAAAAATATCATTATTTTCCGTGCACTTCTCTTTATTTATTTTAGAAGTCACATGGTCCAATTCTTTTTGTCCAGTCGAGAATTTAATGATAAGATACGCCCTTTAATTAGATATTTACACAGTACAGCTAATAAGAAGGTATTCTTATCGACATACGAACTGGGCTGTACAGAAAGGAACAGGCCCTAACTCCGTTGTAAAGAAGATTCTGTAATAATTCAAGGCTGGGTTGATGATTCCGAGTCATATAAGAGGTCAGGTATGATAAGAGGTATATCTTTCCTTCTAAATTGCTGGCTCAGTACATTTCAAATTTAAACCCATGCCCATTCACACCATATATAATCTATTTGAATTATTTATTTATTCACAGCCATACGGCTTATAATCCTTCTGGTATAACATAGCTTAACTTTAATGTGTTTTACAGTGCATTACAAAAAGGCAGCGCATTAGACATGTTTAACCCTGCTGGTTAGGGTGGTTCTATAATTGATTCGTATACTAGTATTTTGTATCTTCTTTTTAAATGTTTACAGGCTTTTGCACGAAGTATTTTTTTTCGAAATCTTGCTTACTACTTATGGTTCTATTCTCACCTTGCTTGTCATCTACAAACGAGGTGGTGACAGCTGCAATGAGTATTATAGGAACAAGTGGAATTGGGCTATAACAATTGTCAGTTGTTGTTGTTGTAACGACAAAAACACTGCCCGAAGGTTTCGGGCAGTGCTGTCGAACTGACAGTCCTTGGCCGGATATGTGTTCGGTACGCTCCGGTACTCCCTTGCCGTACTGTCCGACTGTCGTGTAGCGATTTGGTATGACCAGTGGAACCTTCTAGGTCGATCAACCCTTACGGAAGGAGAGATGGGTAATGAGAGGCATTCGTAGATCAATCATCGAGTTGCACGTCATTAACTTTGTGCATATTAGTCGCCTTTTACTACCGGTATGCCTAACCCGGGCATATTCGGAACCCCTTACCCGCAGGTCACGTTGACAAGCTGCCCCAGAATATGGCACTTAGTCTATATAATCACAGAGATTTAGTTTTACGCATATTGTCACTTGCGAAGCGAATATATTTGGCGAGTCGAACAGATTGGCGAACTCACATCCAATTTGCATTGTGAGTGGCGAATGAACTTATTCGACTGCCATGTGTCGTTGCCATTCAAACAAATTTCATTAGTTCATCTGAACTTGACGTTTCTGTCATCTGTTTTTATTATTTATTTGTGCACAAACAGAAATGTAAAAAGCAAGTTTAATTAAATAGTAATAAACAAAGTTAAAAATGTTGGTAACTGTCTCCTTTAGGAGACAACTGCTAAAACACGTCCGAAGTTATCGGGAAAGATATCAAAAGACGCGTTTTGACCTTGGTAACAATAATCCGGAGGCGGATTTTCGAGTTTTTTTTCAGTGAAGAGATATTTGCCATCAAAGTTGAAAATTTTTCGTCATTTTCATGTGGTTGTTGTAATCACAGATTGTGGTGTACCGAAAAGTGCAAAAAGTGTGTTCTGCGCAGAAATACTGTGGACCGCGTAGCCGGTGTTGGACCGGCTAAGAGTTATTTTTTTAAGCGCGGCCGAAGGCCGCCTACGCTGAAAGGTGTTCTGCACATAAATACCTTGGATCAAGCCCTCTATTTGGGACCGGACCTGGGTCATTTATGGGTTTTTTGCGAATAACTCTTTACTGAAACAAACAATTGAAAATCCGCTTTCGGATTGTTGATACCGAAGTCAAAACGCGTTGTTTGATACATCCCCCAATATTTTTGGACGTGTTTTAGCAGTTGTCTCCTAAAGGAAACAATTACGAAAATGTTTTATAAGGTTGAGCTTCTTCGTAAGTGGCGTTTTATAAGGGATTACTCCAATCCCATGAAGCTTCCGTCCACAGTGCACACAGAGGGCCTAAGGAGTTAAGATTCGTCGCGAAATGGTCCCACAATTCTGCCCTGCTCCTCCTGGTCTCTCCAAAATTCCCCATGCCTCTGGCGACGTCTGGATTATTTTCCATCAGCTCGAACAGCTTTTGGAATTGCTGCGGCGTTGTTCTTCTCATTCTGAAAACTTCATTTATTCAAACAAATAACTCAATTTAATTAAATTAATTACTCACTTTTATTTATTTATTCAATTTATTAAATTGGAAACGTTCAAATACATCCAAATGCGTCCCTTTTACTTTTAAGCGCGAAAACAATAAGCATTCGACAAATTTTGACAGCTTTGGCGAAGCGAATATGGTTTTTTCGCTTTTGGTAATTCGACAAATTCATCTTCGTCACTCACTCGACTTGTTTTGGCGAATTCGCTGGAGATTCGCATCTCGCAATTCGAGACCGCGAAATTCGACAAAATTTTCATTCGCTTCGCAAGTGACAATATGCGTATTTATTGTCAGTTCTGACGCCGAGATATGTACTTTTATTCACCTCCGTAATGGGTTCGTTTTTTCACATTTAGGGTATATGATTCCACATTAGTCTTACAGTTCTTTATTGAAGAGATGATATCATTTATATACATGTATGTTGAACAGGATTGGGGCTAAAACCGATCCCTCTGAAAATCTAATATTAGCGGGTACGCTGTCAGAAATCACTTCTTCAATTGCTGTAGCGTGTTTTCTATTTGTTACAAAACTTTGGAGCGACTTGAATTCGATAAATAGTTTCAAATGCTCTTTTCAAATAAATACCACTAATATAGTATTTTATCTTTTTAGATCTTCTTTCCATTGAGATATGACCGGTTTCACATGAGTGGTTTTCACGAAACCCTAATCAGGTAAATTCTACTTCAAACTATATTTGTTTTACAAACAACTGCACTTCAAATCTAACCATTTTGCTGGAATAATCTGTAAATGGCCGAGTGTTATACAATCGACCAGAACCACACTGCTAAAACGGTATCATTTTCACTATTGTCGTAACTGCCTGAGTAAATCAAATCGCTCCGATGTCATTATCTATCATGCCTACTCAAGTCTTATTCTGATCACTTATGAGGTTCATGAATTCCTCAGTAGGCAGACTCGGAAATATCTCAAATTTAGCTGCAGCTTAACACAAAAACTAAAATTCTGATTAATTCAAATTGAAGTTGACTGGCGGTTCTCTGATTAATTAATTCAAATTGAAGTTGACTGGCGTTTCTCATTAGTGTCTAAAGAGCAGTATGCAAAATCTAACCATGTGTTTGCTGTTTGTACACTTGCAGTATACGGCATCCCTTTCTAGCTCATGTAAAACAACATGTTATGAAAGATATATCTGCACTCTCCACTCTCATTATCCATAATGAAAAATTGGTTAATGCTAACAGTTAGGTATAATATCCGTGTTCAAACCATTGTTTACCCGTAATAGTTTGGCATCGGAGTGGAAGGCAGTGGATGAATGTACTCCGAGAGAGTGTAATGAAGGAAATCACGTTCAGAGTTGTTTTAAAGTAAAAACTGCAACTAAAAACTTCAATTTAAACTGAAATATACATTCTATAGTAACTGATAACGTGTTATAACTGCTTTGTATTCAATAATTTGGGAGTTTCAAGTCTTCATGCTCAATATTGCAGTATTTAAATTTGATTGTTTTATTACTGCATACAACACACCCTGTGTGGTTTGTGTGTGTGTGCAGATTCGGAGTAAGTTGCGCTACCCTGTAAAAAACGTTGGAGCATCAGAGTACTCCAACACTTATCCTCATTCATATAAAAAAGGTGGTCCAATTTACATAGCGATGTCCGGTGATTGGATCACCTAATCCTATTCGGAGTACCATTTACTTTGCTTCTGAATAGTCTATAGAGCACCTACGTTGGAGTACTTTGAAAATGCTGCCAAAAGATTACTCTATAGAGTACTCTAGACAAAAGCGAGAATGGGAGTATGTGTTATTCTGAGGACCACCTACTCCCGCTCTCGCTTTGCTGTTGAATACTCTATAGAGTAATCCCATGGGAGTATTTTGAGAGTACTCTCACGTAGGTGGTCTATAGAGTATTCAAAAGCAAAGAAACGGAGTACTCCGAGATGGATTAGGTGATCCAATCACCGGACATTGCCATGTAAATTGGACCACCTTTTTTATATGAATGAGGATATGTGTTGGAGTACTCTGATACTCCTATTGGAGTATTCTATGGAGTATGAAACGGAGTATTTCCGTTTTTTGCAGGGTACTAGTAGACATCATGATCAAATAATTTATATGGTCGTCGCAATCGGCCAACAACACGAAATTACCGTTTGACGTCGGTGAATTCTTATGTCAAAATGCACATGTGAGAGGGAACGCCCAAAAACGATTTGCCTATTTTCTAAGCTTTTCACGTATAACACACACATAAATCACACATTTTCTTAAAATGTTATCACAAAGCACTCGTTAAATATCAATTCACAGCGAATTTTTATTAAAAATAAATAAAACACGAAGCGAACTCAACAGCTTTTCCAAGAACTGTAAACAAAGTATGTAAACAAAAAACAAAGATATGATAGTTTGACATAAGGTGTGGATGAGGAAGAAGAAGACGCTATGTCATGTGAAACGACCATATAAATTATTGCATCATGGTAGACATATACTATGGTTCAAACACAGTACGTCAAGGAGTTGCTTTTGAGCTAAAACACAATTTTTCATTAAAAATATTCGTTCTACGCAGTACCGAAATTTCTTAGTACATATGTGTGTATTCAGAGAATGTCAGTACAAAACATAGTCAACCAAAGAACTTCCCGTGTTTGAACAACCAAAAGAGAATTGCCTATAAAAGCAACTCCGAGTTTCTCCGTTTGGACACGGACAATGCGAACGCACACCGACAACGCTAATGGTTATGACATAGTATATGTCTACTAGTAGCGCAACTTACTCCGAATCTGCACACACACACAAACCACACAGGGTGAATTGTACGCAATAATAAAACAATGAAATTTAAATGCTGCAATATTGAACGTGAAGACTTAAAACCCCAAATTATTGAATATAAAGCAGTTATAACACCTTATCAGTTCCTGCAGAATGTAAATTTCAGTTTAAATTAAAGTTTTTAGTTGTAGTTTTTACTTTAAAGCAACTCTGAACGCGATTTCCTTCATTACACTCTCTCGGAGTACCTTCATCCACTCCGATTCCCAAAAGAAGATGCCAAACTAGTACGGGTAAACAATGGGTTATGAGTATGGCAAACATGCGTCTGGCCTAATTGTTAAGAATGACGCAAACTTTATGAAGGTATAGCTAAATATGAAAAGACAACTAATTTTATTATTAGATTTGGGTTTTAAAGTTTAATATATGTAATTCCAGTTTCACGTTTACAATAATCAATAAGACCTATAAATACATATTTATCACTAAACATTTACAAAACTACAATTTTACTCCATTTGCCCCAAATTGAAAATTTCTTCGCTAGTTCATCTGAAAATATAAAATTTTGGGTGAATAAATATATAAACCAGGACTTGACTTGTTAAATAACAATAATTAGCACTATATACTTGCCTTACCTGTGCGTATTAGTTGCAATTTCACTGCAAACCTCCCTGTTAAAGATTTCAAAAATTTTTAAATAACGCACTTATACTTTGTTCACAATATCAAAGAAGATACACAAAGAAGAAAAATTTGACAGAAGCCTTTGTGTGTGTTAGGCCGTGTGCTAATCGGAAACATTTTACTCATTATTTTGACATCTGAAAAAATCACGTGCGAAAGCACATAGTCTGTGAATAAATTTTAAATGTACGTACTTTTTCTGCCATTATATTTCGTATTTTTTGCGTTAAATTGTTATTTATCGTTTAATAACGTGTTGGCATATAAATAATTTGAAATAATATGATTGGCAATACCGAATGCATATATGTGTACACATTCGTAGTTGTCAAAATTTTACCTAGCCCCATGGGCTAGGGTAAATCCTGACGTTTATACTCACCGCGGTAAATGTCAGAATTTTCTTTCACTCTGTCAAAATTTACAATTTTGAACCGATTGGCACAGAGCCTTAGTAATTTAAAATTTTCCCTTTAATTTATTAGTGCGGTTAGGCCCGCCTAGTAGGGTTGTTTACATCTAAGGCACTTCAATATGGCGCTGCATCAGGTACAAAGCGAACTCCTATCTTCTAATGAATGATAGAGAGAGATGCAGGACGAGACCAATATAGAATATATTTTTATTTGAAGCCTAGAACTTATTTCCTATGAATTCACAATCTATTTTTCAATTTTCTGCATAGCGTTGCACGCTTTCCTTGATATTATATGCAGTTATTTGAATTACTTCTAACTTTTTTAATTCGCCATTTTCACATTTGGGTATTTCTTTTGTATGTGGAGGCGGAAATATTTCGGTAGTTAAGTAAAAAATCAATATAAAAAGCACAAAGGGTAATTGTTTTCTTTAGGAGACAACTGCTAAAACACGTCCAAAAATATCGGGAGGGTTATCAAACGACGCGTTTTGACTTCGGTATCAACAATCCGGAAGCGGATTTAAAATTTTTTGTTTCAGTGAAAAGTTATTCGCAAAAAACCCAAAAATGACCCAGGTCCGATCCCAAATAGGGAGCTTGATCCAAGGTATTTATGTGCAGAACACTTTTCTGCGTAGGCGGCCTTCGGCCGCGCTTCAAAAAAATAACCCTTAGCCGGTCCAACACCGGCTACGCGGTCCACAGATTTCTGCGCAGAACACACTTTTTGCACTTTTCGGTACACCCTAATCTGTGATTACAACAACCGGATTATTGTTACCGAGGTCAAAACGCGTCTATTGATACCTTTCCCGATAATTTCGGACGTGTTTTAGCAGTTGTCTCGTAAAGGAAACAATTCGGTAATTGAAAAAAATTTTAAAAATAAGCGATTTTTTCGGATACGCTTTTTCTATGATCGTAGCTGTATATTCCAGTTCTATTTTGTCGCACATCTCTGTAAGTGCGAATATACAATTCGACATATGTTTGTGTTGCTTCTTTACATGGGATAATAGGTACGTACCTGAGCTTAAATGTACGAATGTGTAAACAAAATCTATCTAGTTTTATCAGGCAATGTTAATATTTCCCATACACAACATTTTTTAATACATCTTGCCTATACGTAGGCTGGTGAAAGAGTAATATAAAAAATAGATAATGCCAACGTTTATCGACAATTACGCTGTTTCAACATTACACATAAAAATACAACGAAATTAATAAAAATGCATGCTCTCGCATTGAACTCTTTATAACTAAGCAAACTTTTACATAATTGAATTACTTATAGTTTCCATTAACACGGTGAATTTTAGCTAATTGGTGATTGCACAAATTTATTTCGACACTTCTATGTATCAGGTTTTTACTCAAATAAAAGGAATTTGCACTACCAACGGCAATGAATGCGAAACGTAATAATTGCTTATATGTAGAGGTTTGGCTTTATGTTTTTCTTTTGTTGACGATTTTCAATGCTCGCAGCCGCTTTTCGTTTGTAATTAAATTTGTTTGTTTCTTTATATGAATTCATTTGTACCGTGCAAATAAACACAATGCAATATGGCCACTAAGCTGATATCGCACATGGAGGATGGCGGCTATCAGCTGTTTAAAAGAGCAGTGTGCACAAAAGTTGCCATACGATGAAATTTGGAAGTGGTTTTTAACAAAACAACGTAATTTCGGAGCAAAGGTAACATGCCACAAGTATGGTTTATCCCAACAATGAAGACTTATGGTTTTTGACTCTAGTGAAAAAAAGTATTGTTATATGCATATTTTGTATTCGTCGTTTAAATAAATTGCAATACTTAAAGTACAACCATGGTACAATAAGAAGGTAAAGTCAACTCTAAAGTAACAACATACTGGCGTAAAGATTGTCAAAAGCAACTGTCTGGTGTTAGTGAATGAAGGGAAGAGAAACCAGAAAAATTTTCATTTGTGAGAAATTATGTGCTGCAAGCTTGGTTGAAAAGTGATTATTATTGAATAATGTCGCCATATTTGCAATTGTTTTTACTATAAGCGGTAGAAAAACCACAAAATTGCAAATGCTGTTTGCATCTCCTTTTGACAATGTATACGCCAGTGTGTTCAAAAATATTCAATCAGCTGAAGAAATGACACAACCTTATTATTGAACCATGAGTAGAACAATTGACTAGAACATCAGTATGTATGTAAGCGAAGTTATTAGTTGATGTCGGCAATGCGGCGCAAAAATTAACAAGAAACACAATAGGCGCAGTGGATATCGAGCGCCGCGACAATGAAACAGTTACGAGTGCATGCAGCAAGGTGGATTGAGTATTGAGCATTTTCATGTTCTCTTGCATAGCGTGGGGGACGATTTAAAAAAAAATTTTAAATATAGAATTTTTACTACCCATTTCGAAGTGACTTTTTAAATAAATAGCTGATAAAATCTAGTTTCAACGCAGAAAAATTTATTTGCAAATATGTAGAATCTGTAGGTTGTTCCCTCAATGACAAGGCAGAGATTGAACTATTTTTTTTTGTAACTTAAGAAATAAAATAAAAAATGAAATGCATTTTCTTTTGTATTAGAATGAATAGTATTGAAAAAAAAAAAAACTGCATTTGACAACATTGGATGTTTTTACGACTTCGAACCAAATTTCCGTTGCAACTATTATTTTTTCATAGGAAAATCGAGTGGTTCCTCTCAAAATGTTGAGTAAAAAATTATAAATTTCTTCTATAAAGGTGAATTTCGAATAATCTATTTAAGAGTCTACAGGAAATTACCTCTTAACTTCATTTTCATTTCTCCACATTTATACAATTTAGGTATGGCAAATGCAACCCTACGCTCTACCGGTTTACTGCATGAGTGAAAATCATAATTTAGGAAACGTTAATAAATTAGAAAGCACAATTACGAAGTACCTTATATTATCGTGCAAATATAAATGAAATAGTCAGGACTCCGTTTACCTGGGAATCAGCATGAACACCAACAGTAATAGCTGTGTTCGGTGATAAACCTTTGCAAAGAAGTGTCAGTAAAGTGAGAATGACGTATAACTCTCTCGAAACGCAAAAAGTAAAATGTTTTCGCAGAACAGGAATAGGTAGAAACTAGCAAACAAAAGAGGTTTTGCTTTTTTCGTTGGTTACTAGCTCAAATTTTAAGTTTTTGTTGTTGCTTTCATATGTCACGATCAGCTGTTTTTTACTTACAAGTTTTACTGAGTGAAATTCTTTTTGCAGAAACTTGCAACTCTCTCTTCCAATGAAATGTTTTGTGTCACCGAATTTTATAAAATTTGAAGAAATTTTATCCACACCGAACACAGCTAATGTCAGCTTGGAAATCCAGCGAAGAGTTACCCTTGCCAATAAATGTTACTTTGGACTGAGAAGGCAATTGAGATGCAAAGTCCTCTCTCTACGAACAAAAACCACGCTCTACAAGCCGCTCATAATACCCGTCCTGTTCATGATCAAATAATTTATATGGTCGCTTCAAATGACATAGCGTCTTCTTCTTCCTCATCCACACCTTATGTCAAAAGCTTAGAAAATAGGCGAATCGTTTTTGCGCGTTCCCTCTCACATGTGCATTTTGACATAAGAATTCACCGACGTCAAACGGTAATTTCGTGTTGTTGGCCGTTCGGGTCAACCATATAAATCATTAAATCATGGTCCTGTTTACCGAAGAAGATTTAACCTTTAACTACTGAGGTGGTGGTAAATTTTACACCTCGTTGTTTGTTTTCTGTCTTACTATCTTCAGTTGAGCGCTATCAATTTCATTATCCTGGTATCTTCTCATTATTCTGTTATTATTATTCAGTTGTGTTTGGACAGTCGTGCGTGTTGTATAAGCGGACATATACCAGTGCTGGTGTCAAAATTACCACTCGTCCGAGGTTACGTATTTTTTTATTAGAAATTATTTTACCCCACATCAGACTAAACGTAAGTACTTAGTGTAAATAAAAATACCACTTCCCAGGCTTAGCGTTAGTTTTTCATGGAATCATTTTGACTACTCCTACAATTTATTGCAATTTATTTTATTAGGTTATGTCAAATTCAAGCAAATTAAATGACTTAGCGATAGCCAGGTTGCTGGAAGACGATGACGAAATCAGTGACGTTGATGATGAAATTGCTGATCCTGATTTTTGCCTTCAAGATAGTGATACAGATGATATAATGAGCATTGAAGATGATGAAGCCAGTGAATGTGATGTTTCCGATGAATATGTTACTAAAGAAATTGACAATAGTAATGAACAAGGAAATGGAGAAGACGCAATTGAGTCAATGACAAAATATTTTTATGGAAAAAAAGGGTATAAGTTGTTATGGTACGCGTCAAAATGGAGCAGTAAGGAAGGCGGTCGGCACGATATGAGGTCGCACTGTGGCTAGTCATTGTCGGCTGGGGTGGGTTCTTGCCAACCTTACCGTCCTGCGCCATAATCAGAGAAAAGGTCAGATCGTGCCTTTTGAAATACGCGGGGAAATGCAAAACCGCGCAAAACAACTTTTAAAACAACATCCGGTTAAAACACCGGATGCCACGGATAGACCGTTGACATTCAAATTTCAAACTCAAATAAAAAAAACCGAAAAATCAAATAAATTCAAAAGAAACGGGCAACCAAAATATTTAAAATGAAAATCAAAATTCAAAATAACCAAAAGCGAAACTAACTTAAATATAAATTTAAATTAACCGAAAAGAAACCCTGAAATTTTAAACGAACCGGACATGACCGGTTACCCTGCTGCAAAAAAAAAAATTTAAAAAAAAAGAGGCCGAACATTATAAGGGGGCGCCGCGGGTGTGGTTGCGACGCCCTGGTGCTGACCCACCCTCATCCATGGCCATCGGTGCACCAACCCGAATCCCGATGGCCCCTTACCTAAAAAAACCTACATGCCTTCTAAATAACGTGAAACGTCAGCATTCCCATATTATACAAAATTTATTTACAATTCATTGTTTTGCTTAACTCATAACAAGATATTTTAAATTCAGCCCTATTTTGGCTATTTTATATTAGCTTTTACCACATTAGGGTGCAACAAAGAAAGTAAAAGAAAATGTATTTACGTATATATATACATAGTTTAAATCCCCGGGTATTTAGGTTTAAATCAAATACTAGGTATTTATGTTCGAATTAAACTCTATAGAAACTATTAAGACTAATCAAAAAAACCACGAAACAAGGAAAAAAATCTCTACTGGGCTTAATTTTTCTTAAGTATTTCGTTGAGTTTATTTATGTATCTACTAATATTATTTGTAATCACTAAGCTTTATTTTATTTAGTCGATTTATCTTTATTTCGATTTACCGCATTAATTATTCATTTAGTGGCCTTGTTTCATTATTTTATTTTCTTGTGTATTTGATTTTATTTTATTTTTATTTCAAGTTAGTTTAATTTAAGTAATTAATATTTTGTTGGAATAGCTTTCTTTAATAGTTATTATTTGTTATTATTTTTATGAAAAAAAATCCATTATTTATTTTAAGTAGTTACGCTTTTTGTTTCTAGTTGTATCTTAAATACCTCACCTTATTTCTATTTCTACATACCTAACCGTTTCCCCCCTTCAGTTTGACAGTTTTAATGCTTCATCTTGTAAATATTTTTTTTTCTAGTTTTGAAAATATACTTTAGTTTTAACTCTACCAGATTTTTTTTTTTTTTGTTTGAAACTTTCATTGCAGTCATACGCTTAGCATGTACTGGGTAAAAATTAATTATAAGTAATACAAAAAAATTTAAAAATTTATACATTACGTATACATCATGGTATACTACCACATGAATAAATTAAAAAAAAAGTCACGTCTACATCAGATAGGTCTCACCCGGTTCTTCTTGCAGTAGGCCGTTAGTAGGGCGCTACTATGGTTGTTGTCTCTGTTGGTGGTTGCTGGTCATTGTATAGGGCGGCGGGCCTATATTATGGCGGCCCCCGCTGTTGTCAATGCTGGATGTTGTTGTTGCTGCTGCTAGTGCGGCGGGCCTATATTACGGCGGCCCCCGCTGTTGTCAATGCTGGTGTTTTTGTCGTTGCTGCTGGTGCGACGGGCCTATATTACGGCGGCCCTCGCTGATGTTACTGCTGGTGTTGTTGTCGTTGCTGGATATCCAGAAATGTTGTTGTGGCTGCTGCAACTGCTGCTACTGATGTGGTTGTTGTTGTGATTTATTTTTGTTGTTTGGTGAACTTTTCTGTTTGTTGGTTTGTTTGTTTTAGCTATTTATTCTCACCAGGTTGTTATTTTTTTTTGCGGTGGTTTTTGTAGTTTAATTTTGTAGCTTTATTTTGTTTTTATATTCTTTTTGTAGATTTTTTGTTTATATGTGTAGCTATGTTCAGTATATTTTTATTGACCACACAACTAGTTATCAAGGATACAATTTCAGCTCAATCAATTTATCAATACATCAAATGCGGTTTGTTCATAATTTCGTTGCCTTTTCAAAAAAAACTAGGTGTTTTTTTTTTTTCCTGATTCCTAAGCGCTGCTATCTAATTACGATGCACACGTTCTATTCAGAAGGTTCTAAAGTTTATTTTTTTATAATTATTGGGTTTATGTTGATTTGTAATTCTTTTCTTATTGCGTTTTGTACTTTGAAACTTTATTTTCGTTGTTTTTGTTTGCTTTTGTTCTTATAGCGCTTTTGAACTTGATATCTTTGGATATTTTGTTTTTGTAGTTTAGGACTGAGTCCTTCCGATTCACTTTCGTTTTAAAAAAAACAAAATGGAACTTATGAAGTTTTGATAGGTTTTCAAGGAAGTGTGCTAAAATTTTCAGATTCAATGGCAATTCTATACGACAGCGTTCAACCGCCAATATACGTTCAAAACCCTCGGGAAAGGCATCAATCGACGCGCTCCGACCCCCGCACCAACAATCCGAAGGCGGAAATCAAATAATTTGTCTCGGTGGAAAGCTATCAGCAAAAACTCAAAATGCGCTAGGTTCGATCCCAAATAGGCGGCTTCATCCAAGGTATTTATGTGCACAACACCTTTTCGCGTATACGACCTTTGGCCGCCTTTCAAAAGAATAACCTTTAGCTGGTCCAACCCCCGTTACACGGTCCACAATATTTTGAGCAGGACACACTCTTTGCACTTTTTGGTACACCCTAATCTGTGATTACAACAACCACCTGAAAATGACGAAAAATTTTCAACTTGGATTGCAAATATCTCTAAACAGACCCAAAATATAGAACCCCCGCCCCCGGACCATCGACACGGAGGCCAAAACCCGTCGCTCGATACACCCCCCGAGACTCTCGGACGCACATCAGCAGCACGTGTCGTCGTACAGAATTGCCGATTCAATAGCTCAATTTAAACTTGATTCAGAATGCTTTCATAAAAGTGGGCTGCGTATTTAATTCGAAAAGAAGTAATTTTCTAAACGAGTTACAGTATCAAAAAAAACTGTACAAACTAGATAACGTTTTTGTGAAATTATTGTTAAAAAGACCCCCTTCCCAAGTACTTAAATGCCAAAATAGCAAGGCCAAATCCATTTAATGAAAAGATTTCAATTTATACAATAATTTTATAAGTCAGGGTGCCACTACAAACATTTTTCTTACAGAACTTTTCTTAATTGCTTCACCAACTTAATCAAAAAAATTGAATAACCACTTCACCACACTAAACTTAAGTTTTTTTTTTTCTTTTATATTTATCAAGGCGCACCACTGTAAAAGTGAATAATTGAGATAAAATGAAAACACGTACTAAGCTGTATTTTATTTGGCTGTAATCCAATTTTTTTAACTTGACAATTTCTTGTCGTAACTTTAGCACTTGGAGTTTTATGTAAGATTCAGTTTTCACAAATTAAAACCAGTAAAAATTGCAATTGGGCGACAGCACAATTTTTCTTTTTCACACTCCGCGACACGACCGCTCCCGTTCAAATCATGTATACTTTTGAATTGGTCGAATGCCGGTGACGCTGCTATGCCCAAAATTATTCACTTAACGCGACTGCGCAATGGAAAAGTTCCGTTACCCGTTGACGTGGCGTGATTATTGCCAGGTGGAACATTCTGATTGGTCGTTACCTTCAGATGATTGATATGAACGGATTGAACCATTTGGTGCTGCCACTTCAGCAAAAATCACGCACTTTCCCGTAGCTAAACGTCAAACCGGAAGGTGAATCAAAACTGTCATCCAACCAACCGCATTGCACCAAATATAAATGACTATCAATTGAAAGTAAACCATAACAGGCCTGCTTCGCTTCGAAGACCGGTTGATGAAGCGAACAGGAAAAAGGTTTACTTGCAAGGAAGCCATTTCTGGGTAAAACGTGGGGCACGACTCACCCCTAGATAAGAGTCTCTAGTTCTACCACGAGCTAGCCGGGCAAGAAGATCTGCCAGTAAAGGAAAATTTTTTTGAAGTATTTTGTTTCATAGTTTAGTAGGCTTTGCGGCAAATGGAAATTGGTTAAGTGGCTTTACCCCCACCGAAATAGGCTTATAAGAAAAACGTGTAATTTAGTTAGACATTTTGATATCGGAGAACGCGTCAAAACTCCGAGGCAAACGGAGAATTTATTTTGGTTTCCTAGTTACAATGCTTCGCGGCTGTAGACATTTTAATAAAGGAGAACTCGTCAAAACTCCGAAAATTTTTGATTCTAGTGGTTTCACCCCCACAAAAAGGTTTAGCAAAAAAATTAACCGGAGAAGCTTGTTCCATGGTAAAAAAACTTTTCACCCGGTAGACATTTTAATTAAGGAGAACTCGTCAAAACTCCGAAAGACAATCCGCATAACCAAGGATTGCCAGGTTATCCACTACTTCCGATGGAAGCGTATGTAAATACCCTATTAAGTCAATGCTCGGGGAGGATACTGGGCGAGTTGTCCCCGACCGCCAAAACGCCCAGGTACGGTTCCGAATGTCAAAATGTATATATGTAAAAAAAATCAAAATTGTTATTGCGGGCGAATATCCGAAGCGTGAAAGCGACCTATCAGTTTCCCTGTCAGGTCCTCTAGATCGTACAACGCGTTGCCTACTTTTCGACGCACTCGGCACTTGAGGTATTTCGGCAAGAATTTGGCGTTTATGCCTTGTTTAAAGTTACTCAAAGCAAAATTTTTCCTAAAAACCTCCTGACCTTCCCTATAGTTAACTTGCCTAGAGCGTTTGTTATAAACGTTGTTTCCCCTATCCTTCGCCTGATCTAGATTCCTACGAATTTGCTCGCGAATGGAGGACAACTTATCCGCCCTAGTTACTATTGGAATGTCATCTTCCCTAAGAGTACCGAGTTTATCTAATATATTATAGGCTGAGGCGTGTTGGACCATGTTCTGACCGTATAGGGCAAAGTATGGAGAGCACTGAATTGAGGTATGAAAATCGCTTCTTAACACCGCTAAAATTTCGGGTATATGCTTGTCCCAGTCGGTATGATCCTGTTTATCTTTGAGGAAAATTCTTATTTTTGAAACAATTTCTCTATTTACGCGTTCCGACGCGTTTGCTTGCGGCGAGTATAACCCCGTCTTTATATGGGTCACCCCATAATTCTCGAGGAATTGTTTCATTTCCCTAGAGATAAACTGTTTACCATTATCGCTATGGACATATTCAGGAACCCCAACCGATGGAAAAATTTCAGAGGTAAAGTAATTCATAACATTAACAGTTGTTGCTCTCTGCATGGGCTTCAACCAAACATACTTTGCAAAATGGTCTAGAACAATGAAGAGAAACTGATTGCGCCGCTTAGATCGCGGGTAAGGTCCTAGAAAGTCGCAATAGAACCGCTGAAATGGTCTTTCTGAAGCAAAAGTGTTCGCTATAGGTGGTCTTGACTGCTGATTTGTTGACTTAACAGCCTTACAAGTGTCGCACTTCTGTACATGGTCTCTAACGTCTTTAGCTTGCCTAGGCCAGAAGTAATTTTGTCTGACACGCTCTAAAGTTTTCTGCCAACCCCCATGGTAACTCCTATTCGCATCATGTGCAAGACTTATCGCTTTCTCAGTTAACCCTGTCGGTAACCACACCCGCCATAACGAGTCTTCCTCATCCGCCACACCCTTACGAAATTTAGCCCTTTTGAAAACCACGCCATCATTTACACTCAAATCTGGTAGCGCATCTTTGTTTTCCAAAATGGTTCTGCAAAGATCCAAGTATTCCGCGCTTTCAAATTCCGGCGATGCTAAGTCAATTTCGTGAGGTGGGGCGGAGAAGGTTAGCTCGTCTACATCAAAACGCGAGAGGGCATCCGGTACTATATTCAGGGTTCCCTTGCGATGCTCCATGGCAAAATCGTATCTTTGCAGTAGGAGTGACCATCGAGCCAGCCTGCCACTCAAGTCCTTCTGAGTCATCAACCACTTGAGACTTGAATGGTCAGTTATGATTCGGAATGGCAAACCCTCTATGTACGGTCTAAAACGCTTGACACTTATAATGGCGGCGAGGCATTCTAGTTCGGTTACAGTATATTTGCGCTGAGCATTGTTAAGTTTTTTTGAAACAAACGCGATTGGATGCTCATCGCCCTCGTCATCGACCTGGAATAACACGCCCCCTACACCTATTTTTGAAGCATCACACTGAATAACAAATTCCTTCGAGAAATCGGGTTGGGCCAAGACAGGAGCGGAGCTCAAGGCTTCTTTTAACTTTTCGAATGCTTCTACCGCTTCAGGGGTAAGCTTAAATGGGCCTGCTGACTTGCGAAGACAATCAGTCAAAGGACCTGCTAGGTCAGCAAAATTTGTAATAAATGCCCTATACCAATTTGCCATGCCCACAAACCTACGAACCTGTCGCGGAGATTTAGGGATCGGAAAGTTCTGCATTGCCTCTATTTTCCCAGGATCCACCTTCAAGCACCCGCTACCTATCAAGTACCCTAAGTACCGAATTTCCTTCTGACAAAATTTGCTCTTCTTCACATTGATTGTGAGGCCTGCGTCCCTCAAACAATTCGCCACTTCCGCCAGCAACTTTAGGTGGTCTTCGAAGTTAGTGCTGCATACCATTAGATCATCCAGGTAAACAAAGACATTCTCCCGCAAACGCGAGGGAATTGCCTTGTCCATCAGGCGGCTCATAGTCTGCGGTCCATTGCACAGACCAAAGGGCATCACCTTAAAGTGGTACAGAGGCTTCCCAGGAACTGCGAATGCTGTTTTTTCCTTGGAAGACTCTGTCAGCTTGATCTGAAAGAACGCGTCCTTCAGATCAATGCCACTAATGAAGTGCGTGTCCTTCAGTCTGCTCAATAGGCCGTTGATATGAGGCAACGGGTACGAGTCCTTTTTAGTTACCGCGTTGACCTTCCTGGAATCTATGCAGAGCCTGACCTTCCCTGGCTTCCGAACTAGAACAACTGGACTACACCAAGGCGAGTTTGACTCTTCTATAACTCCCATTTCGAGCAGCCTATCTATTTCGCTAAAAGCTTCGGCTTGCCTCGGTGGCGAAAGAGGAAAATGTTTACTTTTGATTGGGACTGCATCACCAGTATCAATATGATGCTCAACCAATCTCGTTTGCCCCAATCCTAACTTCTCAAACGACGGGAACATATCTACTACCCTCTGCAGTTTGGCCTTCTGGGTTTGTGTCAACTCATGGAAGTTATGTCCCTCCTCCTTTTCATCGATAACCTCTAGACATGCTATGCTCGGAAATATTTCGGGAGCTAACGCAAACGCTCTCCAGAAGTCAACTCCGAAATAGGCTTCTTGAATAAGGGAAGGAACAAGATAAAAACGAATAGACTTGGTGGAATTTTTGAACGTCACTGGTAAGGAAACACACCCTAATATTTTCTGCTTGCCGCCACCCGCCGTGTATACGAAAGCCTGTAGTGGGTGGTATTTAAGTCCAATTGAATCCAAAAACTTTTCACAGTCCTTCCCAAGGATAGAGACATTCGCGCCTGAGTCCAGCAACCCTACTATGAAACTGTTTTCTATTTTTACTCGCACCAGAGGCCTTTCATCCTCGGTGAGCACCAAAGTGGTGCTTTGTAACAGTTTACGCTCCTGTACTCGACTGTTATATCTCTTCCTACATTTCAAAATATCTTCCGATACAAATGACTCTGGGTTATGAAAAATTCTCGACCTAACTAGCTCGTAATTGGTTACCCTTTGTTCCAAACTAGGTGGAAATTGCGTCTGACAGGCGACCTCCCTACTCGGGGCTTTCAAGATTTTTATTGGTTTGCAAATTACCGCTGATGACCTCGGACTATCGGAATCAGAACCGTCTGTACTGTCAGGAAAAGTTACAACTATTTTTGGGTATTCCTTCGCCAGAGTGCCACTGCTCCTTGGAAGTTCAACACTGCCTTGGAACTCTCCGCTCGCGAGGGACCTACCACTTGGTTCAGTACTCGAGGCGACTCCTTGAGCACTGGATGATAGGGGGCTATGGCGCCGAACGAGTTTCCCCCATCTTCTCGCTCGGATATTGGTTTCCCTGCCGGCGATGGTCCTTTGGACATTTTGGGGTAAACACGCCTCTGTGCCCGCACTTAAAGCAGAAGGGACTCCTAATGGGTTCCTCACAATAAATATACGAATGCCCCATGGCCTGACAATTCCAACATTGAATTCCGGAATAATCCGGTTTTCTATTGCGCCGGTACTCCAACGCCTCTATCTGCGGGTCAGCTTCGCAATCCTCGCCTTCCATCCTCATGTCCGGTGTTATCGTGCGGGCCTCGTTGACCTGACGTCCATGGTAAGTGGTTCCCAATATTTTGCTTTCTTTCAGAACTTGTTCCCCTCTTCGTGCTATATCGCGTAGATCATGCAATGTCCTAGCATCCGCATTGAAGAGCATTAGCTTAAGGCTACTGTTGACGTTCCGCTTTATTATGTCAATCAGCAGGGCTTCAGACATCGGTTCTCTGAGGCGTGCGTTAAGTGCTACTATGTCAGTGTGGAACACGTCGTATGACTCACTTAACTTCTGCTTACGCATTGAGATTTCCATCATAATCTCGTGGTCACTTTTCAATGTTCCAAACTCACGCTTCAGGGAATAGCACAAAAAGGGATAATTCGCGGTTGGATTCTGCTTTGTGAACAGCCAATACCATTCTTCCGCCCGTCCTGACAAAAAGAGATGAAAACTCGCCATAAGTTGGTCGCTAGAGCATTGAGTCCGCTCACATAGGGTGTCCAACTTGAACAAAAAATCAGCAACGCTTCCAGTACCATCGAAGGAAACCTTCCAATCCTGTGGTTTCACTGCCACGCTATTCGAAACGATGTTGGCCTGGTTACTAACGAATGTAGGGGCTTGGTTCCTTTCCTCCCTATTGGTGTTCCTGTTATAGGTCGCACTACCCTGCGACGATGTTACTGCGGCGTTGAGTAAGTCCATGTTCTCCCTGATCGTCCTCATTTCGTTCCGCATCTCCTCCTGCGATGTCCTGAACAGCTGATGTAGCACGTTCACCCACGAATCTACAGGAGGGACCTCGGCATTGCTCCTTTGCGTAGTGATCCTATCACCTAAAGTGTCAGGAGGTATACGGTCTTGAACCGAAGCTCTAGCTTCCCCCTGTATACCTGTTAGCACGCCAGTTGAAGGGTCAAAAATATTTTGCATTGGATCTGCTGCCATGGACGAGTCAAGGATATTAGTACTAGCTGGTCTATCCATTTTGTGGTTGGAAGCAGGATTCAACACTATCCTGGTCGGATCTCCCCCGCCCGGACTACCTATTGGAGAATGCAGTACCAGAGGTCGATTGGTGGGTTGCTTCGGAAGCGCCCCTCTACCCTGACTTCTAGGCTTGCCCCCACTTCCTCGTACCGAGTTCCTAGTAGTCATGCGTTCAGCCGACTGATCCATATTGAAAGGAAAAATCTCCAACCACGTTAGATAAACAAGAAAAATACAAAAAAAAGTATTCGGTTACAAGGGGCGGTTGGAAGGTATAACAAGTCAAGATTCACTCCCCCACCCTATGATACCGACGATTGACAAGTTTTGAAAAATAAAAATTTAATTAATGCAAATTTTCCTAACCGATATTTGCATGAACTGATTACCGCGAATATGTAAAAAAAAAAATAAATATATACATATAAATATATATATGCTGAAAGAAATTGATTATTAGTAAATATACGTGTTGAAATGTACTATGTAAAAAGCAAAAACGGTATAAAGTTTGCCAAAAGCTAGTTGTGTATTTATATATGGAATGGGAATGCTGACATCCCATCATTAGAAGGCATAGGCATAACAAAAAAACGAAATAACACTAGACAAGGACATTCTTCCAGGTACACCTACCGCAATGCAGGGGTGGTTATAAGACACCTCGCCCTGAGACATGTTGGTGTACCATGGCGAAAATTGGCAAAATTTTAAATTTATTTGGACTCCAGTACTCCGAACCGCAATGCAGGGGCTGCTAATGGCTGCCTCCCTGAGACTGGTCGGAGCACTGGATACCAGCGATCAAAACGTCAAAACTTTATTTAATTTTTTTTTTTTTGAAACACCCCTCCTCAACCACGCCGCAATGAAAGGATGCGGTTTGGTACCGCTTTTCCCCAGACTTGCGCAGTTGGAAAGGGGTGGATATGGGGTCCCTACTCCTCCTCCCGCAATGCAGGGGCTGCTAAGGGCTGCCTCCCTGAGACTGGTTGGAGAAGTAAGGATCCTACAAAAAAAATGCATACAAAAAAAAACGAAGACAAAACAAAACATCACGTTCGGCAAAACATAAATATTAATAATCCCAAAAGAAACTAAACCCCACTTAGCGGACATATATATTTCCCGAAGCCGACATCGGACAACAGACCCGGGACAAAAAAAAAGGTATATTACAAAAAACTAAGTGCGTTTAGCACTACCTCACCGGGTGAAATACAAAACTTCCGGTGGACATGACGTGAAGTCTCGTGGAGCCCTTAGCTACTGAACACGATGACCCATCCGGACAACTTGATCGGTCCCACCATCCCGTCGCAACGCAGGTGGCGGCTCCTGGGCCTGCCTACCTGGGACTTACGGAATGGTGAAACCTCACAAGCTGACCCGAAAAGTCACCGCGGTCAGCGCCTCGGGCCCCACGTTGGGCGCCATCTGTTATGGTATCGCAGGCGCCCATAGCTACTGAACACGATGACTAATCCGGTCAACTTGATCAGTCCCACCATCCCGTCGCAACGCAGGTGGCGGCTCCTGGGCCTGCCTACCTGGGACATACGGAATGGTGAAACCTCACAAGCTGACCCGAAAAGTCACCGCGATCAGCGCTTCAGGGCCCCACGTTGGGCGCCATCTGTTATGGAAACGCAACAAAATGGAGCAGTAAGGAAGGCGGTCGGCATGATATCAATGGTGCACAGTGGCTAGTCATTGTCGGCTGGGGTGGGCTCTTGCCAACCTTACCGTCCTGCGCCATAATCAGAAAAAGGTCTAATCATGCCTTTGAATACGCGGGGAAATGCACAAAACCGCGCAAAAACAACTATATAAAAACAACATCCGGTTAAAACACCGGATGCCACGGACAGACCGTTGACATTTAAATATTCAAAATACAAAAACTCAAATAAAGCGGAAAATCAAATAAATTCAAAAGAAACGGGCAACTAAAATATTTAAAATGAAAATCAAAATTCAAAAATAACCAAAAGCGAAACTAACTTAAATATAAATTTAAAAATAACCGAAAATGAAACGAAATTAAAACTGAAATAACGAACGGAAGAAGAAAACAAAGATAAATTTAAATTAACCGAAAAGAAACCCTGAAATTTTAAACGAACCGGAAATGACCGGTTACCCTGCTGCAAAAGAAAAAAAATAAAAAAAAAAGAGGCCGAACATTATAAGGGGGCGCCGCGGGTGTGGTTGCGACGCCCTGGTGCTGACCCACCCTCATCCATGGCCACCGGTGCACCAAACCGAATCCCGATGGCCCCTTACCTAAAAAAACCTACATGCCTTCTAAATAACGTGAAACGTCAGCATTCCCATATTATACAAAATTTATTTACAATTCATTGTTTTGCTTAACTCATAACAAGATATTTTAAATTCAGCCCTATTTTGGCTATTTTAAATTAGCTTTTACCACATTAGGGTGCAACAAAGAAAGTAAAAGAAAATGTATTTACGTATATATATACATAGTTTAAATCCCCGGGTATTTAGGTTTAAATCAAATACTAGGTACTTATGTTCGAATTAAACTCTATAGAAACTATTAAGACTAATCAAAAAAACCACGAAACAAGGAAAAAAAATCTCTACTGGGCTTAATTTTTCTTAAGTATTTCGTTGAGTTTATTTATGTATCTACTAATATTATTTGTAATCACTAAGCTTTATTTTATTTAGTCGATTTATCTTTATTTCGATTT
This sequence comes from Merzomyia westermanni, assembly GCA_949987695.1. Taxonomy (NCBI): domain Eukaryota; kingdom Metazoa; phylum Arthropoda; class Insecta; order Diptera; family Tephritidae; genus Merzomyia; species Merzomyia westermanni. The sequence continues at coordinate 128,633,647 of OX465288.1, read as the reverse complement.
ACCGCATTAATTATTCATTTAGTGGCCTTGTTTCATTATTTTATTTTCTTGTGTATTTGATTTTATTTTATTTTTATTTCAAGTTAGTTTAATTTAAGTAATTAATATTTTGTTGGAATAGCTTTCTTTAATAGTTATTATTTGTTATTATTTTTATGAAAAAAAATCCATTATTTATTTTAAGTAGTTACGCTTTTTGTTTCTAGTTGTATCTTAAATACCTCACCTTATTTCTATTTCTACATACCTAACCGTTTCCCCCCTTCAGTTTGACAGTTTTAATGCTTCATCTTGTAAATATTTTTTTTTCTAGTTTTGAAGATATACTTTAGTTTTAACTCTACCAGATTTTTTTTTTTTTTAGTTTGAAACTTTCATTGCAGTCATACGCTTAGCATGTACTGGGTAAAAATTAATTATAAGTAATACAAAAAAAATTTAAAAATTTATACATTACGTATACATCATGGTATACTACCACATGAATAAATTAAAAAAAAAGTCACGTCTACATCAGATAGGTCTCACCCGGTTCTTCTTGCAGTAGGCCGTTAGTAGGGCGCTACTATGGTTGTTGTCTCTGTTGGTGGTTGCTGGTCATTGTATAGGGCGGCGGGCCTATATTATGGCGGCCCCCGCTGTTGTCAATGCTGGATGTTGTTGTTGCTGGTGGTGCGACGGGCCTATGATAGGACGGCCCTCGCTGTTGTCACCGCTGGTTACAGTTGTTGCTGCTGCTAGTGCGGCGGGCCTATATTACGGCGGCCCTCGCTGATGTCAATGCTGGATGTCGTCGTGCGGTGGGCCTATATGAGGACGGCCCCCGCTGTAATTACTGCTGCTGATTGTTGCGCGCCCTGTTGCGCGTTGTTGCTGGTGGTGCGACGGGCCTATATTACGGCGGCCCTCGCTGATGTTACTGCTGGTGTTGTTGTTGTTGCTGGATATCCAGAAATGTTGTTGTGGCTGCTGCAACTGCTGCTACTGATGTGGTTGTTGTTGTGATTTATTTTTGTTGTTTGGTGAACTTTTCTGTTTGTTGGTTTGTTTGTTTTAGCTATTTATTCTCACCAAGTTGTTATTTTTGCGGTGGTTTTTGTAGTTTAATTTTGTCGCTTTATTTTGTTTTTATATTCTTTTTGTAGATTTTTTTGTTTATATGTGTATCTATGTTAATTATATTTTTATTGACCACACAACTAGTTATCAAGGATACAATTTCAGCTCAATCAATTTATCAATACATCAAATGCGGTTTGTTCATAATTTCGTTGCCTTTTCAAAAAAACTAGGTGTTTTTTTTTCCTGATTCCTAAGCGCTGCTATCTAATTACGATGCACACGTTCTATTCAGAAGGTTCTAAAGTTTATTTTTTTTTATAATTATTGGGTTTATGTTGTTTTGTAATTCTTTTCTTATTGCGTTTTGTACTTTGAAACTTTATTTTCGTTGTTTTTGTTTGCTTTTGTTCTTATAGCGCTTTTGAACTTGATATCTTTGGATATTTGTTTTTGTAGTTTAGGACTGAGTCCTTCCGATTCACTTTCGTTTTAAAAAAAACAAAATGGAACTTATGAAGTTTTGATAGGTTTTCAAGGAAGTGTGCCAAAATTTTCAGATTCAATGGCAATTCTATACGACAGCGTTCAACCGCCAATATACGTTCAAAACCCTCGGGAAAGGCATCAATCGACGCGCTCCGACCCCCGCACCAACAATCCGAAGGCGGAAATCAAATAATTTGTCTCGGTGGAAAGCTATCAGCAAAAACTCAAAATGCGCTAGGTTCGATCCCAAATAGGCGGCTTCATCCAAGGTATTTATGTGCACAACACCTTTTCGCGTATACGACCTTTGGCCGCCTTTCAAAAGAATAACCTTTAGCTGGTCCAACCCCCGTTACACGGTCCACAATATTTTGAGCAGGACACACTTTTTGCACTTTTTGGTACACCCTAATCTGTGATTACAACAACCACCTGAAAATGACGAAAACTTTTCAACTTGGATTGCAAATATCTCTAAACAGACCCAAAATATAGAACCCCCGCCCCCGGACCATCGACACGGAGGCAAAAACCCGTCGCTCGATACACCCCCCGAGACTCTCGGACGCACATCAGCAGCGCGTGCCGTCGTACAGACTTGCCGATTCAATAGCTCAATTTAAACTTGATTCAGAATGCTTTCATGAAAGTGGGCTGCGTATTTAATTCGAAAAGAAGTAATTTTCTAAACGAGTTACAGTATCAAAAAAAAACTGTACAAACTAGATAACGTTAAAAAGACCCCCTTCCCAAGTACTTAAATGCCAAAATAGCAAGGCCAAATCCATTTAATGAAAAGATTTCAATTTATACAATAATTTTATAAGTCAGGGTGCCACTACAAACATTTTTCTTACAGAACTTTTCTTAATTGCTTCACCAACTTAATCAAAAAAATTGAATAACCACTTCACCACACTAAACTTAAGTTTTTTTTTCTTTCTTTTATATTTATCAAGGCGCACCACTGTAAAAGTGAATAATTGAGATAAAATGAAAACACGTACTAAGCTGTATTTTATTTGGCTGTAATCCAATTTTTTTAACTTGACAATTTCTTGTCGTAACTTTAGCACTTGGAGTTTTATGTAAGATTCAGTTTTCACAAATTAAAACCAGTAAAAATTGCAATTGGGCGACAGCACAATTTTCTTTTTCACACTCCGCGACACGACCGCTCCCGTTCAAATCATGTATACTTTTTGACTTGGTCGAATGCCGGTGACGCTGCTATGCCCAAAATTATTCACTTAACGCGACTGCGCAATGGAAAAGTTCCGTTACCCGTTGACGTGGCGTGATTATTGCCAGGTGGAACATTCTGATTGGTCGTTACCTTCAGATGATTGATATGAACGGATTGAACCATTTGGTGCTGCCACTTCAGCAAAAATCACGCACTTTCCCGTAGCTAAACGTCAAACCGGAAGGTGAATCAAAACTGTCATCCAACCAACCGCATTGCACCAAATATAAATGACTATCAATTGAAAGTAAACCATAACAAAGTGGTCAGCAAAAGAACCATCACGGTGCAGTAAAACCCCACTACATAACATCGTGCGCTTACCAAAAGCTTTGCAGCAGAATCCTGATGATGGAATAATTGGAATTTGGTCAAGATTTTTCGATAGAAATATAGAGAACTTAATTCTTGAGCACACAAATACCAAACTTAAGGCTAAATTCGATAAGTCTCAAAGAACAGAAGCGAAATGTCTGGATATTATTGAGTTGCGAGCATTTTTCGGTATTCTTATATAGGGTGTTTTTTTTATAGGTTTGTTTTTCGAATAGAGATAAAACTGGCATTTTGTGGTCAAATCTGGCAACTCTAATGTCATTTATGTTCAGTTTGGTTTGCCATTTCATCATGAACAGGTTGACAAAAGAACAACGCTTGCAAATCGTGCAAATTTATTTCGAAAATAATGGTTCAGTTCGCGAAGTTTACCGTGAGCTCCGTCCATTTTATGGTCGACATAATCGTCCATCAGAGCAATTAATTCGGTTAACCATGGATCGTTTTCGCACTACGTTTACTCTATGTGATAATACGCATCCGCAGAGACGTCGAACAGTGCGCACCGAAGAAACAATTGCCGCTGTAGAGCAAAGTGTTGAAGAGGACCCGAATGAATCGATTCGCCACCGTGCACAGCAATTGGAGCTTTGTCCATCAACTTTATGGAAGATTTTGCGCAAAGATCTTGGCTTGCGACCTTACAAGATCCAGCTTGTGCAAGAATTAAAGCCGCGAGACCATGCAATGCGTCGTGATTTTGGTGTATGGGCCGAAAATGAGATTGATTTCGATGCTGATTTTCATCGCAAAATTTTGTTCAGTGATGAGGCTCATTTTTGGTTGAATGGCTACGTCAACAAGCAAAATTGCCGCATTTGGAGTGAATAGAATCCACATGAGACCCTTGAAACGCCATTACATCCACAAAAACTGACTGTTTGGTGTGCTCTATGGGCTGGTGGAGTCATTGGGCCATACTTCTTCCGCAATAATGCTGGAGAGGCAGCTACCGTTAATGGAGACCTGTATAGAGCCATGATAACCGACTATTTTGTTCCCGAATTGGATGGCATGAATGTGGATGAGTTGTGGTTCCAACAAGACGGCGCTACATGCCACACAGCGCACGTCACAATCGATTTATTGAAGGAAACATTCGATGAGCGCATAATTTCGCGGAATGGACCTGTCAATTGGCCACCAAGGTCGTGTGATTTGACACCATTGGATTATTTTCTTTGGGGATATGTGAAGTCGCTCGTCTACACCAACAAACCAGAAACGTTAGGGGAATTGGAAGCCAACATTCGTGGCGTTATTGCCGACATACGGCCCCATATGCTCGAAAAAGTGGTTGAAAATTAGACCTGTAGAATTGGCTTTATTCGAGCCAGCCGCGGCGGCCACATGCCCGAAATCATATTTAAACATTAATGGCATAAAATTATCCTTCCAATAAAGCCAAATTGATGGACCTTAAAACGATCTTCTTGTATTTTATTTCAATTCAAAGTTCTATACCCCTAAAAAAACACCCTTTATATTCGTCCATTTTCAAATCAAATCACGAAGACACTAGACTTATCTTTGCAACAGATGGAACAGGCAGATAAATTTTCAGGTCCACAATATCGGAGGAACGATTCCTATGCATCCTTAGTTGCTTAAGATTCGATGACTCCACAGACAGAAAGGAACGATTATTAACGGATCCATTGGCTGCCGTTTCATTACTGTTCAATAAGTTTATAGAAAACTGCCAAAAAAATTATACAATTGGTACCCATGGTTGCATTGACGAAATGTTAGTGCCGTTTCGCGGTAGGTGCAGATTTAAAATGTATATGCCAAAAAAGCCTGCAAAATACGGCATTAAGATAATGGCGTTAACAGATGCTCGCACACAGTACCTTGCAAATGCTTATACAGGGTGGCGCAAAAGTAATCCTCCTATCAGAAAATGCTATAACTTTTGCGATTGTCCCCTAAAGTCAGTTCTGTTTTGACATTTGTGTAGTAAACACATGCGAAATACACGTTAATAAACAATGTTAGGCTACACTGCTCCAGAACGCGGAATATTGCTGACTATTTATTTGACCAATAATCGGTCGGGGCCAAACGGTTACTGTGAATGGTGAGCGCTACAGAGCAATGATCAACGAGTTCTTTTTGCCGCAACTTGATGAATTGGGATTGGAAAACATGTGGTTCCAAGAAGACGGTGCAACAGCACACACTGCACGTGCCACAACCGATATGCTGAACATCGGAAGCTTACTTTTGCGCCACCTTGTATATACCATGGCAAAAATTCAGATGGAAATGGTCTCACAACTGAAGAAAGAAGGCTATCAGTACCCACACAAGCCGTATTAAGGCTAACTAAAATTATAGAAGGAAGTAATAGAAATATTACTGCTGATAATTGGTTTTCTTCAATACAGGTTATAGAAGAATTAAAAAAAAGACAGCTTACTTACTTGGGTACATTAAAGAAAAATAAAAGGGAAATACCCCCCGAATTTCTGCCCAATAAAAACAGACCAGCTGGATCTTGTTTGTACGGTTTTACCAAAGAAGTTACCATTTTATCATATGTGCCTCATAAAAATAAAGCTGTTCTTTTGTTATCTTCTATGCATCACAGGGAAGAAATCGATATTCAAAGTGGAAAGCCGGCAATAACAGCAGACTATAATAATACAAAAGGGGGAGTTGATGAACTTGACAAGAAGTGCTCCATATATTCAACCAATCGACGTACTCGACGCTGGCCACTCGCAATTTTTTATAGATTATTGGATATAAGTGCTGCAAATGCTTACGTTATATATCAATCTTGTGCAGAGTTTGATGATAAATCGAGGGCAGACTTTTTGAAAAGTCTAGGCCGGCAATTGGTTTTACCACATTTGCAAAGGCGACAGCATAACCCTCGACTACCCAAGTTACTTCGAGACAATATAAGTAGCATCTTAGGACCAGACTCTGTAGCTTCCCCTCTAGTAGAGCCGGCCACAACTGCGAAGAAGTTATGGTAATTGTGAACGTTTTTGGAAAAAAATTCACAAAAGTTGCATTGTGAACGAATAAAAAGTGACAACTGCTCTGTTTTCAATTTTAAACAAAACATTTTGGCTTACAAATTTTGATTGTGATATTTCTTTATATGGATATTATTATATTTTTAAGCCCTATTAATTGCAGAGCTTGTTAGCAAAACAATTTATCACAAAATCAGACTTTTACTTTCAGCTGTCACTTTTTGTTTTGCTAAGCACATAATCATAGGTCCATCCTTTGATAACTTTTATCAGAAGATAATCAGCGCATCGTCGATAAGCAGACATTAAGGGCCACTTTCATAAAGGCCGGTTAAGCCTAATCGGCGATTAATTTGACACCTAACCGTACAAAATACGTCAATTAAACTCCGGTTAGCAGTTACCGGCTTTTATGAAAGCGGCCCTAAGTAAATGGTTTTCGGACCAACCTCTGATAAAGTCTTGATTAAGCAGTTAATCAGACATTGAGAAAAAGGCCCTGAGACAACCCATGATTAGGCTATCATAGGATAAAATTTATTATAACCCTACCTTTTTATCTGTTATCTTTGGCGATAACAATGTGTCGGACCCGAAGGGATGCGTGAGGTATTGTCGGCAAATTGTTGTGTATCTTCTATGGATAGAAAAATGAAAAGGGGCAACAGGAAGTCGCACAAATCGAATCGAATCAATGTCAAAAACAAACAATGCGCAACAGAGAATAACAGCCAAATTATGTATCTCGAAGCGAACGTTCGTTTCGTCTACGAGACGATTCGTTCGTGTGTTTGTATCATGTAAATAAACTGTCGTCTGGCAAGCACGAAAACAGCTGATTGTTACGTTGTTTTCGTTTTGGTTGGCATTTTCTAACGCGAATACAAGATGAAAGGAAGACGATAATCGTTTTAAAAAGACGAAAGGTTATTAGTGATCGTCAAGATGGAGGTTTCTGGCATAATATATCTCTACTAGTAGCGCAACTAACAGCTGATTGCTAAAAACCATGGTTTACCTATACTAGTTTGGCATCTAATTTTTCAGCCATTTTGCGAATTTGAGTGGAAGGCAGTGAATAATGGTACTCGGCTGCGTGGAATGAAAGATCAGTGTCGGGGACTTTCGACAAAATTTGCACAAAACCCTAAAATTCAAAAAAGGAGTTAAACTTAGTATAGGGTGTTTTTTTTACAGGTTTGTTTTTTGAATAGAGATAAAACTGGCATTTTGTGGTCAAATCTGGCAACTCTAATGTCACTTATGTTCAGTTTGGTTTGCCATTTCATCATGAACAGGTTGACAAAAGAACAACGCTTGCAAATCGTGCAAATTTATTTCGAAAATAATGGTTCAGTTCGCGAAGTTTACCGTGAGCTCCGTCCATTTTATGGTCGACATAATCGTCCATCAGAGCAATTAATTCGGTTAACCATGGATCGTTTTCGCACTACGTTTACTCTATGTGATAATACGCATCCGCAGAGACGTCGAACAGTGCGCACCGAAGAAACAATTGCCGCTGTAGAGCAAAGTGTTGAAGAGGACCCGAATGAATCGATTCGCCACCGTGCACAGCAATTGGAGCTTTGTCCATCAACTTTATGGAAGATTTTGCGCAAAGATCTTGGCTTGCGACCTTACAAGATCCAGCTTGTGCAAGAATTAAAGCCGCGAGACCATGCAATGCGTCGTGATTTTGGTGTATGGGCCGAAAATGAGATTGATTTCGATGCTGATTTTCATCGCAAAATTTTGTTCAGTGATGAGGCTCATTTTTGGTTGAATGGCTACGTCAACAAGCAAAATTGCCGCATTTGGAGTGAAGAGAATCCACATGAGACCCTTGAAACGCCATTACATCCACAAAAACTGACTGTTTGGTGTGCTCTATGGGCTGGTGGAGTCATTGGGCCATACTTCTTCCGCAATAACGCTGGAGAGGCAGCTACCGTTAATGGAGACCGGTATAGAGCCATGATAACCGACTATTTTGTTCCCGAATTGGATGGCATGAATGTGGATGAGTTGTGGTTCCAACAAGACGGCGCTACATGCCACACAGCGCACGTCACAATCGATTTATTGAAGGAAACATTCGATGAGCGCATAATTTCGCGGAATGGACCTGTCAATTGGCCACCAAGGTCGTGTGATTTGACACCATTGGATTATTTTCTTTGGGGATATGTGAAGTCGCTCGTCTACACCAACAAACCAGAAACGTTAGGGGAATTGGAAGCCAACATTCGTGGCGTTATTGCCGACATACGGCCCCATATGCTCGAAAAAGTGGTTGAAAATTGGACCTGTAGAATTGGCTTTATTCGAGCCAGCCGCGGCGGCCACATGCCCGAAATCATATTTAAACATTAATGGCATAAAATTATCCTTCCAATAAAGCCAAATTGATGGACCTTAAAACGATTTTCTTGTGTTTTATTTCAATTCGAAGTTCTATACCCCTAAAAAAACACCCTTCACAAAGTTTGCAAATAGTAACTATATATATGTTGCTCCAATTTTAACTGAGCATACAATTTTTATATATGTAAAATTTGCCAGCTAGTGTTTGATTTATTACTTATTTTGCTTAGGTTAAGTAAAAATTATCGTATATTTAATTGTTGTGGTATAAGTTCATACGAAAATACATGAATAACATAAAAACTGTCATTTGGTAATTCTTTCTATTTAACGTCAACTGCTAAAACACGTCCAAACATGTCGGGAGGGTTATCAAAAAACATGCTTTGACATCGGTATCAACAATCCGAAAACGGAAATTCAATTTTATATTTCTGTTAAGAGATATTTGCAATCAAAGTTGAAAATTTTCTGTCATTTTCATGTGGTTGTTGTAATCACATATAATGGATGTTACAAAATGTGCAAAAGTGTGTTCCGCGCAGAAATACTGTGGATCGCGTAGTCAGTGTTGGATCGGCTAAGGGTTATTTTTTTGAAGCGTGGCCGAAGGCCGCCTACGCAAAAAGGTGATCTGCACGTAAATACCTGGGTTAATTTTTTGGTTTTTTGCTAATAACTTTTAAATTACTGAAAATATTGGGTTGTCCCTACCGGATTAGGGTTCCTGGGACCGAAATACGTCTCTCGGTATCAATATCGACATTTTTAGTGCAATTTTTCCTGGTGACGTTGAAAGTAAAGTATGACCTAACCATGGCTTATTTTTTGCGGGCTAGAGAAGTAATTCTTTTATGGAGTTTTGTGATTTCTCAACGACAATTTTCGCATCTATGTCGTATATTTTCATTATATATATTATTTTTTTACCATGTCTCAGCACACTCCTCTTTCATTCTTTAAAAAAATGTAAGTTCAAAAAAATGCAAAACCTGTCTTGTAGACTTGACAAATCACAGGCGGACCAATTCAAAGTATTTAACCAACTGCCTGTAAGTATGATTAAATAATAATTTTTATTATATTTTTCATATTTATAGTGAATATTATTTATCTTGATATTTCAGATATACTGGAGATAATCAGGACACATTTCTACAAAATTGTATTCAACTTTTAATCGAGTTTTCTTTTCATTTCAGATTTTTCACGGGGAATTGCTGCACAAGCCTTCATTTTTATTTGTACATTTATTTAAATAAACTTTTCTCTTTTTTCCAGGTTTTACTTAAAGTCGCAAACAATAGCAAGGAGCGAAGGAAAGTTTAATTAAGATTTGTAAGTATATATTGAATTTTAAATCTTCAAATTACTTATTATTTGTTTAATTTTAGCAATATGCCCGACAGAAAATGCATCCGAAGGTGCCCTTTGGGAGTCCCCCTTCACAATTTTCCCCCGACAGAAGAAATGTCCAGGTGAGTACTACTTTTATGTAGATGTACATATTGTGTGCGGTAATTGTTTTCTTTAGGAGACAACTGCTAAAACACGCCCGAAATTATCGGCAAAGGTATCAAGAGACGCGTTTTGACCTCGGTAACAAGAGTCCGGAAGCGCGTTCCCGAGTTTTTGTTTCAGTGTCATTTTCATTTGGTCAAAACGCGTTGTTTGATACCACTCCTAAAGGAAACAATTACCTTATGTGTTTGTGCGAAGCTTTTCCACACACCAAAAATAGTAATTATTTAAGACCGTCACCGAGTGCTAAAACATGTACAAAATTGTCGGGAGAGGTATCAGGAGACGTGTATGGATTTCAGAAATCATAATCCGAATCCGGGGAACAATCATTTTTCGTAGCTTGCAAGAAAGTTAACACTTCTTATACCTCTTCCAACATTCTTTGGTAATACTTTACATCCAACGTCAGCTCTAAAAACTGCACTAGAAATGTCGATATTGGTACCCAGAGACACGTTACGGTCCCAGGAACCATAATCCGGCGATTTTTTGGTAGATTTTTGGCAGTTTGCAAGATATTTGCAAGCAAACTTAACAATTTTCTGTAATTTTCACGTGGTTGTTGTAGACAAAGATGTAGGGTGTACCGAAAAGTACAGAAGTATGTGTTTGCGGAGAAATACCGTGGATCGCGTAGTTGGTGTTGGACCAGCTAAGGGTTATGTTTTTCAAGGGCGGCCAAAGGCCGCCTACGCAGAAAGTTGTTCTGCACATAAATACCTTAGATCAAGCCCCCCTATTTGGGATCGGGCCTGGGTCATTTTTTAAATTACCACAAAGAATGAGTTTCCTCCACGGGAGTGTGGTCCATGGGACCGTAACGCGTCGCTGGGTACCAATATCGACATTTCTAGTGCAGTTTTTACAGTTGACGTTGGATGTAAAGTATTACCCATTCGTTGACGTGTTTTAGCACTCGGTGGTGGTCGTAAACAATTATCAACAAGTAAGGAAGCCTAAGTTCGGGTGGAACCGAACATTAAATACCCAGCTGTGTAAAAGTGGTTATGGTAAATTGCTAAATTGTTGTGGAGTTATGACCTATAGAGGTTTCAAACTTTTTCTACCACCATGTGCGCAATCTCATAAATAGAAATGAATGTTTGTCTGTGTGTCTAACTCCAAAGTACTTAACCGATCTTTATGAAATTTTCACAGTAGATTACTGGATTCACTGGTTACAGCATAGGCTATATAATATATATAGTATATATAATGTTGAAAATCGTAGATAGTATACCTCGTTTCATGTTTCGAACACCCAAAAAAATTCGGTAACGCGCCTATATTGCAACCTCATAGGCATATTGGTCAACTTTTTGCCTTTAAAATGAAGTTACATGTGTATGTATGTATATACGAAATATTTTATATATACAAACCGATCATGTAATTGGTACAAAGTAAACAAATATGTTTAAGCTGGTGTGGAAAAGCAATATTAACAATAAACCTTATTTATTTTTGCAAAACAGGGAGACAGGCCTTCACCTGGCCCTTAGATACCGAAATCAGATCTGGGGAAAATATTCATCATATTTAGTATTTTAGTTAGTCGTAAACAGGTTTCTATTAAATATGTATATTTACGCAAAAGTTGTAACATAACTTAATTGTAAAATTGTATGTAATTCATATAAAATGAAATATTAAATTAAAAATATATATATAAACAATAGTGTACTGTAGTCAAATTTAATATCGCCGCACATATGCCTCTGAATATAGCACACCCATTAAGTTAAGCATTCTCCAACTCCTCCGCATTGCCAACTTCTTCAGCTTTCCCCAACGCACTTTGTGCCTCTTCTCGACGTTCTGCACATATAAAAAGATTTGTTAAGTTTGGCAAACACAAAAATTTTCGGTAGTTGTTTCCTTTAGGAGACAACTGCTAAAACACGTCCAAAAATATCGGGAGATGTATCAAACAACGCGTTTTGATTTCGGTATGAACAATTTCGGTATGAACAAAGCGGATTTTCAATTGTTTGTTTCAGTGAAGAGTTATTAGCAAAAACCCCAAAAATGACCCAGGTCCGATCCCAAATAGGGGGGGTGATCCAAGGTATTTTTGTGCAGAACACCTTCCTGCGTCCGCGCTTCAGAAAAATAAACCTTAGCTGGTCCAACATTGGCTACGCGATCCCCAGTATTCCTGCGCGGAACACACTTTTGCACATTTTGTAACATTCATTATGTGTGATTACAACAACCACATGAAAATGACAGAAAATTTTCAACTTTGATTGCAAATATCTCTTGACAGAAATATAAAATGCAATTTCCGTTTTCGGATTGTTGATACCGATGTCAAAGCATGTTTTTTGATAACTCTCCCGACAATTTTGGACGTGTTTTAGCAGTTGACGTTAAATAGAAAGAATCACCAAATGACAGTTTTTATGTTATTCATGTATTTTCGTATGAACTTATACCACAACAATTAAATATACGATAATTTTTACTTAACCTAAGCAAAATAAGTAATAAATCAAACTAGCTGGCAAATTTTACATATATAAAAATTGTATGTTCAGCTAAAATTGGAGCAAAATATAGTTACTATTTGCAAACTTCGTACTAAGTTTAACTCCTTTTTTGAATTTTAGGGTTTTGTGCGAATTTTGTCGAAAGTCCCCGACACTGATCTTTCATTCCACGCGGCCGAGTACCATTATCCACTGCCTTCCACTCAAATTCGCAAAATGGCTGAAAAATTAGATGCCAAACTAAATAATAATTCCCAACGGATTACCCACCATATCCCGCCCGACCGGCGCGAGGGGCGCATCCGCATAACGCGCGAATTATTCATTCGTGCCGAGTCGTTGAAAGGCTTTGGTTTGTTAATCGTCGAGATCTAAAACTGCTCAGCTACAGAGAAAACCTCATCAGCTAAGTAAAGTAGATATAGGACAGATTATACGTTAAGAAATAACTAGTTAACAGAATAAAATTATTGTTAAAAGTTAAAATAGAAGTCAAAGAATAAAAAACAATTAGTAGCTATGAATTTAGGATAGAAAGAATTGATTTTTTATGCTGAAAAGCGAGTCTGAAATATCAAATCTACCAGAAAGAGAGTTCTAATCTTGAAATTGGTTCGGCACTGCTTTAAGACTAGAGGTTTAAAATGCCTTGAAGGACGAGACGGTACATTGAAGTTCACTTCACTTAGAAGAAATGGGCTGGATAGTGAACCATTTAGCAATTTAATCATAAAAATAATTCCAAGCATTTCCTCCGACTAGAAAGTGTGTGTAGATTAATGAGTTTGAAACGATTCGTATAGGGTGGCAGATTGTACAAGGGGTCCCAATGAAAATCTCTTAAGGCAAATAGTAAAAATTGTTTTTGAACTGATTCAAGGCGATCTACATGAACCTGGTAACGCGGGTTCCAAATTATAGAACCATATTCAAGTATCGGTCTGACTAATGTAGTGAAGAGGGCTTTAGTTACATAAGGGTCGCTAAATTCTTTAGACCATCGTTTAGCGAATGCTAGGACACCTCTAGCCTTATTGACTGTTGTGTTAATATGGCGGTTGAAACTGAGTTTATAGTCCATAGTAACCCCCAGGTCAACAAAATCATACACTTGCTCAAGACTATAATTTTTAATTGTATAGGAAGCCGGCTGGGAAATTCCACGCGAAAAACCCATGTGTTTACATTTTTTAAGGTTAAGTGGCATATAATTTAAATGGCACCAAGTAACTAGTGCATCTAGATCTGATTGTAGCTTATTTCTATCTTCAAATGACGCGAATGACATGAAAAGCTTTAAGTCGTCGGCATACATTAACATTTTTGAAAATGTTATTATTGTAGAAAAATCATTTATAAACAACAAGAACAGAATCGGGCATAGGTAAACAATGGTTTCTGGCAAGAAAAGTAAGTAAAAAAAAAATGAATTATTTTGAAAATTTGATTTTAAAATGTATGCTTATATAAAGGAGATGGAAAGAAATCCTGACCTGGGCAGAGGTGTACCGGTGTTTGGATCCGATAGAGGACGAGTAGAAGAGCGATGGGAGGAAATAAAATTAAAAGTAAACTCCCACGGCCCACCCACAAGAACAGCTGTCGAATGGAAAAAAAGTAAGTAATCATATTATGACGTGTATTTTTAGCAGCGGTACTTTCAGATAACAATTGAAATTCTTTTTCCGGTTGAATGTGAATGTAGATAACAAAACTCATAAAAATAATATTATACGACTGTGTTCATTTTAATTCCTTTTTCGTTCAAGATATGGGCTGACTTGAAAAGCCGTACAAAGAAGAAGATAGCAGAAAATTCAAGAAGCTTTTCTGCTACCGGCGGTGGTTCCTTCCGGCACTCTCCGCTGTCCGAAATGGAACAAGCCATCGACCAGCTTGTATCTATTTCGAGGTCCGCTGCCCCGAGTGGAAGAGTAATCGGAATTCCATCGACAGCACCCAGCACCTCCTCAAGACGCTCGTCTGCAGAAATGCCACAGCTTATTCTGGCAGATTCGCCTGTCCGTGGGCAAGTACCAGATGCTGTTATATCGCCAGTGGAAACAACTCCAACCACACAGGGTCTCCAACCAATAGCGGTAAATGCCTCGACTGCTAGGCGGTCAATTACGCGAAAGCGAACTTTCAATGATACAATTGCAGAATCTGCAAAAATGCAAGCAGAGGCTGCAGTAGCACAGGCAGAAGCTGCAAAAAAGCAAGCCGAGGCATCAATGCTTCAAGTTGATGCCACAAATAGACTGACTTCTGCAGTTGAGCGGCAGTCCAAATAATTGAAACTTTCCTTCGAAGCTTCCAAAGATAAGGTTTAGCGGAGTTTTTTTTTATTTTTTTATCTAAATCTTTTTTTTAACAGCTGAAGCAGCTAATATTTTAATTTGTTTAGGAAATACTTTTTGTAGATATAAGTTTCAATTGAATTTTTGTACTGACGTGATATTTTTTTTTAAATTTAAATTAATTTTAGGTATTAGGCCAAAGAATACGAGATTTTTTTTGTAGGAGGTAGTACCGAAGTAATGTTTTGCATCCCATGAGCATTTTGTATAAGTACCTTTTTATGCTTACATTTGAGACTGAAAAAGCAAAGTATGTTGCATTTTTTATATAATAATTTTATTAGCTCTAAGATAAATGGATTTAACAGTGTACCTGAACTATAAACATACACATTAATATTTTGAAATAAAATTTTGTTCCTTATAACAAGTTTTCTGCTATTCTTATTCTTATAAGAGAAGCCGCATTTGAACCAGTGATGTTTTCAATTTCTTCTTCGTAGATAACAAGATTTTCAGAATCAGAGCTTTCGAAAGGAATTTCATGTTTTAAAAATATGCACACGTTGTGAAGAGCGAAGCAAACATTTACAATTTGAGTCACTTTTTCGGGCGAATAATGTAGTCCTCTCGAGCCAGTCATGCAACGGAATCGGTTTTTCACAACACCATAACACCTTTCAATAACATTACGAGCTTTCGAGTGTTTAGTGTTGTAATTTCGTTGAATGCCGTCGGATGCGCTGCTGCTAGACATTATATCTAGCGATAATCAATATATCGCAAATTTTTTTGCTCAATTTTTCACTTCTAACTATTCTGCTGTCACCAATTCAAACTTTCAAAACTATCCCTATAAGCTGCACGGGACAAATTCAATTAATTCACCAATTATATGCGCCAAAGATGTTCTAATTTACCTTAAAACCTTAAAAGAATCTTTTAAATATGGTCCTGATATTATTCCTACATGTTTCTTGAAAAAGTGTGCGAACCATATTAACCAACCCCTTACCAATTTGTTCAATCTATCACTAAAGTGTGGTGTTTTTCCAACTGCGTGGAAATAATCGTTTCTTCTACCGCTGCATAAAAGCGGGAGTAGGTCTTCTATAGAGAACTATCGTGGCATCGCAAAGCTTTCTGCCATCCCAAAATTGTTTGAAGCTATTGTTACAAATCAACTTACGGGTCCGATCTCTACTTTGATAGCTAACTGCCAACACGGGTTCAGTAAGGGAAAATCCACAGTTACGAATTTACTTGAGTTTACCAGTCATGTCTCAAATGGCTTTAGAAAAAATCTGCACACCGACGTTATTTATACGGATTTCAGCAAAGCTTTTGACAAAGTCTGTCACTCATTACTTATTCATAAACTCGATCAGTTGGGCTTCCAGCCGGGTCTCAATCGCTGGATCTCTTCTTACCTTAGTGACAGGACACAAAGAGTAATGTTCATTCGCGTCATTTGAAGATAGAAATAAGCTACAATCAGATCTAGATACACTTGTTACTTGGTGCGATTTAAATTATATGCCACTTAACCTTAAAAAATGTAAGCACATGGGGTTTTCGCGTGGAATTTCTCAGCCGGCTTCCTATACAATTAAAAATTATAGTCTTGAGCAAGTGTATGATTTTGTTGACCTGGGGGTTACTATGGACTATAAACTCAGTTTCAACCGCCATATTAACACAACAGTCAATAAGGCTAGAGGTGTCCTAGCATTCGCTAAACGATGGTCTAAAGAATTTAGCGACCCTTATGTAACTAAAGCCCTCTTCACTACATTAGTCAGACCGATACTTGAATACGGTTCTATAATTTGAAACCCGAGTTACCAGGTTCATGTAGATCGCCTTGAGTCAGTTCAAAAACAATTTTTACTATTTGCCTTAAGAGATTTTCATTGGGATCCCTTTTACAATCGGCCACCCTATACGAATCGTTTCAAACTCATTAATCTACACACACTTTCTAGTCGGAGGAAATGCTTGGAATTATTTTTATGATTAAATTGCTAAATGGTTCACTATCCAGGCCATTTCTTCTAAGTGAAGTGAACTTCAATGTACCGTATCGTCCTTCAAGGCAATTTAAACCTCTAGTCTTAAAACAGTGCCGAACCTATTATCAGTTAAATGAGCCTTTTCGCTGTTTGTGTCAAGATTATAACTCTCTTTCTGGTAGATTTGATATTTCAGACTCGCTTTTCAGCATAAAAATAACAATTCTTTCTATCCTAAATTCATAGCTACTAATTGTTTCTTATTCTTTGACTTCTATATTAACTTCTAACAATAATTTTATTCTGTTAACTAGTTATTTCTTAAGGTATAATCTATCCTATATCTACTTTACTTAGCTGATGAGGTTTTCTCTGTAGCTGAGCAGTTTTAGATCTCTACGATTAACAAACCAAAGCCTGTCAACGACTCGGCACGAACGAATATTCCGCGGGTTATGGGTATGCGCCCCTCGCGCCGGTCGGGCGGGATATGGTGGGTAATCCGTTGGGAATTATTATTATTATGTTGTACAATGTACCAAGCAGCCATGTATTTGTTTTCCCATTGTTATAGTAATTTTTTAGCTCATCTTCAGCACTGCTCACGTTCCACACAAATGAGTCATGATTAGCCCCTGGATGTCTAACGTCAACGTATGTGACAACCATCTTGTGATCGCATATCTGTGTAAAAGATCGGAATATGTATTTGTGTGCTGGCTTTTCAATACTGAACCTACCGCCATCACGTTCAAACTGTAGAAGCCCTTACGGTTGAGGTACAGATGATTGTTGTCGCCTCCTGGTGACTTAATGCGAACATGTGTCCCATCAACATATCCAATCACACCAGGTATTCCATACTTTTGGAAAAAATACTTTTTCAACGCATTTTCTCCATCAGTAGATCGTTTAAAATTTATCCATTTATGACAGAAGTGTTCATCAAAAATGTTAAGGACTTCTTTAATAATACTGGCCACAGTTGACTGTCCCATTGAGGAAATATTTTCGTTTCCCACAGATTTTTGATAACTTCCTGTGGCTATCTTTATCTCTATGGCGCGATATACAACAGGTATATCATCATAAACCTCCTAAGAGATTTTTGCGCCAAGCTTCTCTTCCAATTTGTGGTGTGCCGATTTGAATTTTCCCTACAAATTGGTGGGACCTACAGTTTTTTGCCGACTCCGAACGGCATCTACAAAGGAGACGAATTTTTGCGGAGAGTTTGCCAAACCACTGCCGAGGGGCGACCCCGTTTTGAAAAACTTTTTTCAAATCACTTTTGATGTTACCTGTACCAGGGCTCGAACCATGGACCTTCGGTGTGGTAGGCCGGCAACACTACCTTCACACCACGGCGGCCGCCTGTGGCTAGAAACCTTAAAAAAGTTGCCAGTTTAAGTTGAGGCGACAGATGGGTGCTTCTATGCGATAGAACAACATGCTCTTTTATTTCATCAAGGATATTTGGAATATTTCTTTATTTATTCAGAAATTTGCTACAAACCAAAAAAAGAATCCTTCTTAGCAGCATACAGGTATTATTAACATAACTTAGACTTACTCAGTTTCAGGCAGTTCCATTACATTCATCTGGTCGCGCAACCTTCTTCTCTCTATACGCATTTCCACTTCTTCAGTTTCATCAGCCAATAGCGCAATAGCCGCATACATTAATTTTCAAATTTATTTTCCTTATTAACATATTTTAAAAAACCCATATAAACGAACTATAACCACAATACAAAATGTTTTGAAGTAAATGCAAACAATTCGAAATGTTGCCAATTTAATATAAAACCCTCTGAATAAAGCAAAAATACTTGAAATCTTAGAAAAATTCTTTCAAAATACATTAAAAATAAAAACAATTCCGGCGATATCACTCCAAGAATTTTTAATGCAATGGAGACGAAAGCAACGTAAATAACGTAAAACGAAAGCGACCCCGAACGACGATGACACAAGATCGCAAACTGAGACG
This sequence comes from Merzomyia westermanni, assembly GCA_949987695.1. Classification (NCBI taxonomy): domain Eukaryota; kingdom Metazoa; phylum Arthropoda; class Insecta; order Diptera; family Tephritidae; genus Merzomyia; species Merzomyia westermanni. The sequence goes on along the minus strand of OX465288.1, from coordinate 128,614,839 downwards.
AAAACGTCAGCAGACGAATCGTTCGTGTAGCCTATCGATCGAGATAGACGATTGGGCTGTTAATTAAAGACGCGATCGAGACCTTGTGTGAAAAAGTGCTTATGTAGCGGTCTATTCTGAGCGTTTTTACATGAAAGATTATCCGCGATTCAATAGAGAATAAAATGAAAGCTCCAAGGAAACTTCCTGTAAAAAAGTGTTTATATTGTTTAATTATTTTTGTTAACAAGTATGTGTACGAAATTTGTACCATATTGTGCCCACAAAAATATTTTCAAAACACGTGCTAGTTATGGAAATGGGTTGCAACTTTAGCCGGAAGAATACCAAAAGGGGTGTTATTTATTTGCCGGTAAAAAGAATGTTGTTACTACAGTAAAATTAGGGCGTAAGGCACTGCGCCTTGTTTTGACATTGTTTTCGACATTGTTTCCATTTACGCAAGAATCGCGGTTACATGAACTGCATTCCGATTTTCGGTTAGATGGTTTACAGGTCCAAACTGGCCGTTCACGCCCACAATCGACATGTAATTGTCGTCTTCCTGTACCGAGCTGGTTCCATACTGGTTATTTACTCAGGTGGACGGTGTTGTTTTACCCACTTTTCATTATCCATAATCTGCTGTTTTACCATTGAGATACAAAAGATTGTGGCTATGGTATTGCAAATGTATATAATATGATATCAACATGACCTTGCGGAGTTTTATAATAATATTAAAAACTTGGCGCCAATTTAGCTTTCATGTGCTTTAGGCGAAGCCCTTCTTTAAATTGTGGTATGCTTTTGTTTTAATATTACTTTGAATGGGGGGAATTTCGTGCCTTGGAATAGGATGATTCCAGCACTAGGGCTCAAATGAGGGCCTTTCCCAAGTGAGATGAGGACTTACCAACTTTTATGTGCAGTGTTTTATACTCTTAGAAAAGATTATGTGTCCCAGTGAATGGCACGAAGAGACGACGAAAGCTTCCACTAATTTCGAAATATATCATCGCACATACATATACACTTCTGTATGAGGGAACTACAAAAAGTTAGTTTAGGTAAATAAAAAAAAAAAAACAATTAAGGAAGTCTAAGTTCGGGTGGGACCGAACGTTATATACCTAGTAGTGGTCTATTATGGCATACCAATTTACGCAGGTCTATTGTAATACTTTGCACTTCGTATTATAAAGTCAGCCGACTGTTTTCAATAAAAACACTTGTGTTATGAGTTTTGAGCGCTAAATTAATTAAAAACAAGTAAGGAAAGGGCTGACTTCGACTGTGCCGAGGACTTTATACCTTTCATGAATACGCATCACGGTTTTAAGTGTCCGATCCTTACTCCCTATTATTACAAACTCTACAAATCGGTTATATATGTTATGTTGGTCCGATCTGGGGGATTTTCACTACACACACTACATATAAGTTATGTACTAAAACTGCAAAATTTTACGTTGCTATCTTTTAAATTGGAAAATTTATAGCCCAAAACCCATTTATCGAAGCTATCGGTTATATGGAAGCTATATGTGCTATATGTTATGTTGGTCCGAACTGGGTGATTTTCCCTATACACATTACATATAAATTATGTACTAAACTGCAAAATTCGACGTTGCTAGCTTTTTAATTGCAACAGTTATGTGCCAAAACCCGTTTATCGGAACAATCAATTGTATCTTACCCAATTTCATCGAAATATCTCTAAAACTGAGTAACTAGTTTGCGTTCAAACAGACAAACGGACAGACGGAGGGACATGGCTAAATCAACTCAGCTCATTGCCCTGATCATTTCGGTATACTTATTGGTGGGTCTGTCTCTTCTTCTTCTCCTCATACTTACAAACATCGGACCAAAGTTATAATATCATTTCATGTTCATGAAAGGTATAAAAAAAATAAATGTATGGCGCGGGATACAACAGGTATATCATCATAAACCTCCTAAGAAATTTTTGCGCCGAGCTTCCCTTCTAATTTGTGGTGTGCTCTTTTGAATTTTTTCCTACAAATTTGCGGGACCTACAGATTTTCCGACTTCGAACGGCATCTACAAAGGGGATGAATTTTTGCTGAGAATCCTTGCATGGCAGAAAGACACTCGGAGAGTTTGCCAAACCACTGCCAAGGGGCGACCCCGTTTTGAAAAACTGTTTCAAACCACTTTTGATGTTACCCATCCTCGAACCTTGGACCTTCGGTATGGTAGGCCGGCAACACTACCGCCACACCACGCGGCCGCTATTAATTTATTTGTATATAAATAAATAGCTTCCCTACCAACTGCTAACCACATTTTTACAAAATATCAATGCAAGCAAATTTTGTGTTTGAAAAATTTGCGTTCAAATAGACAGACTGACAGACAGACAGACAGTAGGTCAGACAGTAGGTCAGACAGTAGGTCAGACAGACGGGGAGGAGGACATTGCTAAATCGACTCAGCTCATCGTCCTTATTATATCAGTTTACTTATTGGCCCATCTCTTCTTCTACTTATACATACTTACAAACATTTCATGCTCATTAAACTTATGAAAATCAAAAATGGTATATAACTTCCCTATTACAGTAGGGTATTAACAACTTATACAACGGATATTTTACTTGTCTGTTAGCCGATTTACCTAATTTTTGGCAGGAGTATACTTCATACTATTGAAAAGCAGCTGACCAGTTTTGATTGAAATATCTAGCTGAAACTAGAAGCAATTTTTATGCTGAAAAGTGGGCGGTGCCACCCCTACTTCCCCAATATCCACAAAATTTCTTTGCGGTCGAGTTTTGCTTAAAAAGCTTATTATGTGTGCAATGAGTGTGATCTTATTGAAACAGCTTGCATGGTTATAGAAATATCGCGTTCTACATTTACAAATTTTCCAGAACTCTGTTAAAAAACTGGGCGTGGCCGTTGACCGATTTCGCCCATTTTTACAACAAACATTTGCCTTTATATATTCAACATTTTCGCCAAATATCGTTTCGATAAATCTATTTTTGCAGGAGTTATGGCATAAAAGGTTTTGTGGAATAATTCCATATGATGGGGGTGGGGCCACGCCCATTTAAAAAAATTTATATTTTTGGACTTTCCTCGTTCACGGACACTTTGAAATTGAAATAGAAATGATATAAAGCTTTTGTAGGCAAAGTTATTGCCTATTAAATACATCCTTTTCAAAATCTTTCGTATAAAAGTGGGCGTGGACCTCAACCGATGTCGCGCATTTTTTTTCCGGAACATACCTTGTATTTATATAAATATGTGTGCTAAATTCCGTTTTGATATCTTGAACGGGTTTCGATTTATGATTGTTATTATTTCTAAATTCGACTTAGTCAAAAGTGGGCGGTGCCACTCCCATTTTCAAAAATTTCTTGAAAACTTTATTTTCTGCCTTAACATTAATGTACACACCAAATTTTATCCTTATAAGTGTATTTTGTACTGAATAATCACTTTTTTGTATTTTCGAAAATATTTTATGTATAAAAAGTGGGCGTGGCTATCATCCGATTTCTCCCATCCTCAATAACGCTCGGAGATGGGTGTAAGGAATCTGCATACCAAATTTCATAAAGATATCTTAAAATTTACTCAAGTTATCGTGTTAACAGACGGACGGAAGGACGCGCATGGCTTAATCAATTTCTATTTTCCTCCTGAACATTTTGATATATATAAGTCAATATCTATCTCGATTCGTTTATGCCATTACATACCACCTTTACGCGACTAAAGTTAATATACCTTGTGTGGATAGCACTCTCTCTCTCTATGGCGCGATATACAACAGGTATATCATCATAAACCTCCTAAGAGATTTTTGCTCCAAGCTTCTCTTCCAATTTGTGGTGTGCCGATTTGAATTTTCCCTACAAATTGGTGGGACCTACAGTTTTTTGCCGACTCCGAACGGCATCTACAAAGGAGACGAATTTTTGCTGAGAAGCCTGTCATGGCAGAAATACACTCGGAGAGTTTGCCAAACCACTGCCGAGGGGCGACCCCGTTTTGAAAAACTTTTTTCAAATCACTTTTGATGTTACCTGTACCAGGGCTCGAACCATGGACCTTCGGTGTGGTAGGCCGGCAACACTACCTTCACACCACAGCGGCCGCCAAGGATAGCACTACTAGGTATAAAAACGCGACACCAAATAGCTTGCTCAATACAGCTGGGGATGGATGAGACGATTTACCACCACTGACGCAAATAGTAATTCCTTAACTGATTTTCTTTGGTTTTCGGGGTAAACTAAAGCAATTCATAAGTATTCAATACATTCTGAGGTGCTTATCGATCTATTGAAATATTCCTATTGAAGTTTAAAATAGATGAAGATGAAGATCCCCTATTTCTAATAGGAGATCGACTCAACAACATTGAACGTATAAGCCCTAAAGAGAAAATGAAATAATAAGAACAACAACTATTTGGTTTTGAATATTTCACCCTTCAAAAGATATTTCTAAAGTGAGTGGCTCGGGATTAATCGTCTACTTTTTCTTCTTCTTTAACGCCCTAATTTTATTGTGGTAACAACATTAATTTTACCGGAAATTAAATAATTTGGCAACTTTTCGCCCATTTGGTATTCTGCCGGGCTAAGTTGCAGTTCTCTTTCGTAACCACCAAAATAGGTGGTAATGTTGCATAATCGGAAAAATTTGCACTTGTTTTGTAAATGTTTTTTGTGACCAGAAAATACTACAAATTTTGTATACATACTAGTTCACAAGAATTAATAAACAATATAAGCACTTTTTTACCCGAAGTTTCTTCGCGCTTACATTTTATTCTCTATTGCGCATTGTTTGTTTCTGACATTGTTGACATTGTTGACATTGTTGCCATGTACGCTAGAATCGCGGTTACATGAAATGCATTGCCAACGGTTACTATTTTCGGCTAGATAATCTTCCAGGCACAAAATTGCTGATTACGCTCCGAATTGATCCGTAAATGGCGTATACACGATACTATCCGTCCAACATAGATCATCAGTCGTTTTCTTTTCGTCCACAGTGAGCTATAATTGAATCCAGCGAATACCTTATGGGCATGGTTGGGCTAAGTATATTTTAGCTTTTGTAGCAGGCTTAGAAAGTAGACTTGTCTGACTGTACCCGCACGGGAACAAGGTATAAAAAATTTCCCATTAGTCTCTTCATGGGACATGTTCAAAGAAAAGGGATCAAAACTGGCATTAGTGGCACGCTCCTTTGGGACTCATCCCGGATTCACCGTGGCCGCAGTGGCTTGGCAATAGTATTGCTGGCCTACCACACCCAAGGTCCAAGGTTCGAATCCTGCAACAGGTAACATAAAAAGTAGTTTGAAAAGGTTTTTTCAAAAACGGAGTCGCCCCTCGGCAGTGGTTTGGCAAACTCTTCGAGTGTATTTCTGCCAAACAAGGCATCTCAGCAATCATCTGTTTTGCAAATGCCGCAGAAGCATCACACCACAAATTGACAGAGAAACTCGGCATTGATCTCCTCGGAGGTATATGACGCCAAATACTTTTAAATGTGCTCAAGATTCGTTGATAGGCGAAACGTACGAGTATATCATAAGATAACCTGCCAAAAAAGTCTGTAATTTTGTTCCAAGCGTTCCAGCGTTACACCGACATGCTGTCAACAGTTTGGTACATGATCCAATAATTTATATGGTCGTCTTAATCGGCCAACAACACGAAATTACCGTTGGACGTCGTTTAATTCTTATGTCAAAATGCACATGTGAGAGGGAACGCGCAAAAACGATTCGCCTATTTTCTAAGCTTTTCACGTATAACACACACATTAATCACACATTTTCTTAAAATGTTATCACAAAGCACTCATTAAATATCAATTCACAGCGAATTTTTATTAAAAATAAATAAAACACGAAGCGAGCTCAAAAGATTTTCCAAGAACTGTAAACAAAGAATGTAAACAAAAAACAAAGATATGATAGTTTGACATAAGGTGTGGATGAGGAAGAAGAAGACGCTATGTCATCTGAGACGACCATATAAATTATTGGATCATGGTTTGGTACATTGTGATTATATGAATAAAGAGTGACCTAAGCAAACATTTGTTAGATCCCGCACACAGCCGTTCAATAGGAGACATAACAATGTATTTCTCATCCGACAACTCAGTGTAAAATCAACGGCTAATGCAATTCCTGTGTCCACAATTAAGTCGCACAAATCATTTAGGTTATTATATACAGATGTAGGTATGTATGTCTAGTATTAACACATGAGCTTCCTGGAGCGCTCGATTACAGTTCAAGCGGTCACTTCCACTTGTTTACGAGTATTTAAGCTATTAGAAGGTAATTTCGAAACAATCCAATTGCATCAGTCCCTGTTCCGAGGCCATTAACCAAGTAGTGTTTTCATGTACTTACAGGACTCTTAACACCTTCTGACAACGTAACGCACTAACTCGCTAATATCGTGTATAAAATGGTATGCAGTACATGCAGTAAACCTTTATTCTGTAAGATCTTCAAAGTGAATAGTACTCCTGTCAAGAAAACAAAAGGAAAAGCGGAAATAAATGATTTGAAGTGTTTGGGTTTCGTAACGGTAAAATAAAAAATAAATAATAAGCCAACCGAATTTAGAAAATGTTGCACAAAATAAGGCGCGCCAATAATGCGTCTGCTACAAGAATCACTTCTGGAGTCAGTCATCGTTTTGTCGCACTTATCTTTTTTTATTGCATTTATTTCATATTTCTAAGATTGGGTGCCACGCAAGCTGAAGAAGATTCTGTGCCAGTTGATAATGGTAGAATAAAAGCTAATTGTTTGTTATATTGAAAAAAGTTTGTTATATTTAAATATTGTTTATTGTGTGGCTAATGTTATTTACAGATATCTCTCATATTGGTGATGATTGTCAAGTGACACCCGTTATTCACGTCCTTCAATATCCTGGATGTGTACCGAAACCAATACCTTCATTTGCCTGTGTTGGTCGTTGTGCCAGCTATATACAAGTAATTTATGATAATTTTATTTCAATATTTGGTAACTTGGCGCTTTGACCTTATCAGCTTTGTATTAGATTACGTTGTTGATAACATTTTTTATTTTCATTAAGTTTGTAACATCCCATTCATCTAAAAACTTGACAATTGCAACACAAGCTGAAGAAACGTGCGCTGAGTTGCGAGGGAGATGTGAGAATTCATTCTTAGCACCTCACCGGTGAATGAAGCACTTGAAACTTAAACCCTAGTTCAAAATTCGGCGACAATGCTATTTAAGAGGAAAAATCCTCTAGGCGATGCATGGATTTACGTCCTTAGAAAATTCGTGCGAATGGAAATCTTTCAATCGATTTATAAGTATTTAGAAGTAGTGAGCTAAACATTTGAAATTTGGAATGTAGCTGTATATGTAACTTTCCTCTAGTAAATTTAAAAACCAGTCTCCAAACAAGACAGTCTTAGAGGTGCACACTTCATATCTCGTTCTGTACCGGTTAACAAATCGATACTTAAAAGAGACTTTGAATTATCGGATATCAAAAATTCTTAACTCACCACCACACCTACCCCTCAACTGCCTGAACGATATCGGCATGTAAAAGTTTACAGTTAAAAATATTTCTTGAGTATTGAGCTAGACTAGTACTGTCAGTAATGGTTTAGCTTTAAGTTAGTTCTGAGCTGGTGGGATTTTGTTCAAGATTAATAAAATCAAGTAAGGAAAGTCCATGTTCTTTCATTTTAAAGATAAACAGTTACCGTTATAAATTCAATATTTGCACCAAATTTTGTAACGGCTAATAAATTTTGGTTATGGCATTAAAAGTTTTGTGGAATAATCTATTAAAAAAAAAAGAAGCAGCAATACCCATTTATTAAATTGTATGCCGTTTTCCTTTCCCGAAAAAAAGTTGCTCTCCTAAATTGAGATATAGCGCTGAGAAGAAATAAACAGGGTAAAATCTTTTTTAGAAAAGAAAACGCCATTATACGGACACTTTGGATTGATTAATTTGTAAAAATAAATTAATAATATTTGTAAAATTATTCAGGACTATAAATGAACCCAAGGTCATTAAAATTATTAATTTGTATGGTTATCAAACAGATTTCTACTATTTGGAATAGCGTTGGCATTTGAGTGCCAAGGAACCTGCGTACGAAATGTCAATACGATGTATCAGAATTTGCTCAAGTTATCGATATGGCTTAACCACCTGGCTTAATGACCTGTGTGCTAGCACTACTAGCGAATTGAAAACACCAAGGGATCAAGTTATCCAGCACCTCAATAGGAAAACTTGTCCATTTGCATATCATTAAAGGTTGAGATTTAAATTGCGCATAGCTCGTACAGCGCAATGTAAAACTTCCTCTCAAACCCGAATTCGGCATCACAGCAAGGGTTATAAATCTTCTGGAGAACTTTTTTCTTTTCTTATTCACTAGTTTAGCGGCGCTAGACTCTGTCGAAATAGGATACATTCTGCGCTTTACTAAGCGGACATGATGCTTCAACTTCCTAAATGTTTAAAGGAGGATGGGAGTCAGCCCTTAATCAGTGGTATCATAATGCGCCATTCGGCCTAAAAAGTACGGCAGTTACCTTAACCTTACCTACTCCATTTCCATGTCTATGATACCTCCAAAGATCACGATAGATGCGGTGAAAGTTAGTGGTGTGTGTTTCTTTATTGATGTGTAAACATCGTTAGGCTCGGTAGGCGCTGTCGAACAAAGTTACGCGTCGCTGCTTGTAACCGTGCCCCTGCTTGTAACCGTTCCTTTGTCTGTGCCTTGTTGTTGATGTTGTCTCTATGCATATCTCAGTTGTGAGATTACGCATACTAAGTGTACAGAAATCTGGTTTGACTGCTTTGCTGATATGTATGTGACGCTCTGCTTATGTGAGGACGTGTATGCAACTGCTTTGCTGATTGTTATTATTTGGTAATCGCGCCAAAACACGATAAATGCTATCAATCGGCAAAAGACGAAGGGAACTGCGTTAATCATAAATATACACTGTGTTTACAAAACCAAAGTAAGTGATTATTCATGTTAAATTTAGTTTAGCTCAGAATACTCAACACGATAGTTAATTTGTTTTGTTTGCTTAACGTTTGTGGTTATACTTATGGAATGAAATACAAGAAAATTAACTAACATAACATAAAATAAAATCAATAAAGATAAAATAAAATAAAATGAAATGAAATAAAATAAAAGAAAATTTAATAAAATTAAATGAAATAAAATTAAAGAAAAGGAAAGATCCGAACCAATACAACATATCCGTAACTGTCAAAAGATAAAATTTCACTTACAGTAAAACTAAAAAGTACGGAGTTGATATCTAATAAAAAATGGTAATTCTGTTGTTAGGTTATATACAAATGGCGAGAAATTGATAAATACGTCAATCAGTTTAAAATACAAAAAAAAAGGAGAAAAATTAATAATTAATCAAGTAAATTGCGTCTTGGGCAATTTTAAAAACTTGCAAGACGGCCTTTTAAAGATAAAATTTTAGAAATTTTATGTCAAATGCATAGCAGTTGATAGTTAGCCATATTTACCAGAAGGAAAGATTTTTCTCAACTTGAATGAGAGAGAACCATCCATACTCTCATTTCCTTGCTTTAATAAAAAGAGAAACGAGTACGGGAGTGATTTCCTATAACTTCTGACTAATTTCAATTGCTTCTGACTGACAGCTCAGATGTTTACCAAGTGAATTAATTATAAATTTCAAATTATATTCAAATATTTCCGTGTAAACGGTTGTGCTTTGGAAAACGTGTTGCGATTATATGTGGTTGAGCTTCGACGAATTTTTAGATTACGTATTACCAGGTTGGTATGAGTAGCTTGAAAACGCGCCAATACTGTCTTCTAATAGTTAAATTTATTCACTATGGTATAAGCAAAAGTAATGTAATGAAACAGTTATGCTCACTGTGCAACGTTTTATTATTCCCCTCACTTCATTATACACCGTCTTCTATGGCGTGAGTTACTTTACTTTAAGCTTTTACACATCTCTTAGATTGACTAGCAGACAGACGAATAGACAAAGCTAATCGTCCGGACAATTTCGGTATACTTATTGATGGTCCATCTCTTCCTCTTCTCATGAAAAGTCTTTTATAAAACTATTTTATTTTTAATCACCGTCATAAAAAATTTCCTAAAATTTCATATTGTTTTCAGGTTTCCGGTAGTAAAATTTGGCAAATGGAACGTTCATGTATGTGTTGTCAGGAGTCTGGAGAACGCGAAGCTGCTGTCTCACTGTTCTGCCCTAAAGCGAAACATGGTGAACGAAAGTTCAAGAAAGTCCTAACAAAAGCACCATTGGAGTGTATGTGTAGACCTTGCACAACTGTTGAAGAGTCTGGCATTATACCGCAAGAGATTGCTGGCTACTCAGATGAAGGTCCATTGAATAACCATTTTCGTCGTATAGCTTTGCAGTAAATCAAATTTGTATATATTTAAAAATTTTAAGATCCTTGTAAACCTAGTATATTCTATAGGAATAAATGGCTATTTATATGTACAACAATAAACAACGTTATTAAGTACTGTATAAAGCGCACAAGAAAAATCTCAAGAAACATTTTTTGTATCACTTTAATTTGAAGTTTGCTTTTGGGTACTCTTTGTATCGTCTGAAGTCGACGAAGATTAAAACAGGCACACTGAAGAACTCAAAATAATTCGGGCACATATAATCCATTCCTAAAAGAAAGGAACAACAATATTTCATTCACGGGCACGGATAAAATTCAATAGTTTGGGACATATGTCCCGAATAAGGAGCGCTGTAGTGTATGTATAGTTTCTCCTATCCAACTGTAAAAATCAGAGAGGCTTTGGCGATCACTAAGTTCCTTAAGAAAGGATAGAATGTGACGATTACATATTTTTGTTAGCGGTATAGAGATCCCGGACCAAGACAGGAACACGTTTTATTAAAGGTTAAGATTTTTTTCATATTTTTTGCATGTCTGCATATATTTTGCCTATTTCTTGCTTAATTTTTTTTTGGTTTTTCGAAATACTAGCGTAACACCATCTATGAAACTTTTTTAGTGTGATCCACGTCATACAAATTTGATTAGAGTGGCGTGATGATTGGACCTGGGACGAACAAATTTATTTCTGCTATTCTTGTAACAAAGAATCCATGGTGGTTTTCAGAAAATATATACGATGTCTATAGATCATTTCCGCTGAACATACTTGAAGTCCAGCGGAAGTATTGATACTGAGCTTTACATTTATGCTTACACGTTATTCTCCACCACTGGTGCTTCCGTTGTCTTTTTTATATGAGGCAAAAAAAGTAAATCGTTATCAACATTTTACGTCAATGTCTAGCACTTTTATTAAAAAATGGCTGAATTTCAAAAGGTTTTTATGAAATGATCTGTACACGAACTAAAATTAAACGTGCTGGGCTCTAAGTTTGTTTAAAAAAAATCTGTGTGGTGAAACCATTTAGAAATGTACCACGGTTACTGTGTTAAAAAGGTGGTTTTGTAATGGGTTTTTTTGCATATTTTCTTTTATAATCTAATTATTTAGTTTGAGGTTGTACGTAACTAGCAACTGAAATACATATTTACTGTTTTCTCCAATTGAACTTGTCTGCCAAACATTTGCTGCGTTTTTGGTATATTTTACTATAGAAAGAACCTTCTCATAATATAAACTAATTTTAAATGATAAGATCCACTGATTCAATATAGAAAATTTGTATATTTAAATCCGAAAAAAAGTTGAAGTAACCACCTTTGTGTTATAAGCTTTTTGATTTTTTGCAGCACAACAATTTCTGTTAAATTTGTATGAAAAGTGTTTCCTTTTAGTGTAGTTTTCGCTCAACCACTTCTTTGAGTGTATTTCTTTGTGTTGCATTATGTATACTTTATGGAGAACTCTACCTTATTAACAGAACCAAATCAGATATTAGAAATGAAAACATTCTGAAGTGATACCCTCTCTAATGCTTGGTGTTCCCCGAAACCAAGTATGGTACTGAATCTAAAAGCCTTTTTTTTATCATACTCCCCTTACGTTTGATACCCTTTTCGGAAAAACACATTAAACGGTGCCCTTGGTCCATATTTTAAGCTAAATCTCGGGAACGGGTTAGCCAATTAAAATTAAAAATACTCTGTATCAAAGCTCTCCTCAGCAGTTTGCATTTGGTATCCAAAAATTTACTTGCTCTACTCTCCTCAAGTGTCGCTTCCTCTTACTCTAACTCTCTATTCCCCTTTTTTCTTGCTTTTTCTCCCCAATATCCTCTTTCTCTGACTTTTTTATTTTCCTCGTTGAATTTGTCTTGCTATTCGTATTGCTATTAATATCACTATTTATATTTCTCTATCTCTACCTCCATCTATACCTCATTCAAATCGTGATGAGACCTGCATCTATAATATAATTTTTTACGGAAAACATCTCACAAAAAAGAAAGATGAGGGAGTGAAAATCATCCCATATTACTAGCCACTTCATTACATTTTGTTTGATACCTATGTCATATAAATACATTCTAGAACCATCCCTGGCCCATATTTTGGGGTAAGTCTCAACGATATCGTAACAAAAGTTACCACATATAAAGGCAGATATCAACAGCTTTCATTTGATACCTATATTGTACAAACACGTTCCAGGGTTACCTGGGTCCGTACATTGATCGATACCTCCAGACCCTAGTCAAATTTGTAAATTTAAACCGTCCTTAAGTCCCTTTGAAAACGCTAAAGTGGTTTTGTTCATAAAGTTATTAGTCAGGAACTACCTTTGATTTAATACAAGGCCCTGTTACTATAAATATCGATTTCATATTTTTTGCCTATATTTTGCATGTTTTTTTTTCATATTTTCTGCCTACACAAATTTTATAGAATTCCGATGTCTTGTGATGATAAAGAAGGTGGGACATTAGACTCGTAAAAAAAGCTCTTTCAAATTTTTATTTATCTTTTTTGTACATTAAGTTTTGCGTTTCTGACAAATTTCCAAAGTAAAAAAGGTGAAATCAATAAACCACAAATGTTTCAGAACAGTTTTGTGGTAAATTTAATTCCTACAAACCTTCAAAGGTTTTTCAGTTTAAAAGCAAAATGAGATCAGCCCAGGAATTGGGATCATTGGGTTGGAAGTGGTCATATTCACTTGTTCACGAGCTGGTACCCAAAGATGCTAATAGTAAAGTATCAAGAACCTTCCTAAAAACCTCCAGGAGCATTTTAGTTGCTACTTAAGCAAACACACAATTGGCAGCTGACTCTGATCTCACTTAGTAGACCATACGTAAGCAATATCGATCGAACGACCGTACCGAAATTATTAATAGGAGACTCCGACTTTAGTTCGGGTTGAAGTTCCACATTGACGGAGCTGAAGTTTCCGACGTATTCTTCTCTCAGAAACATGTAGTGATTAGTGCAGAGCACCGCAACACATTTCATTCCATGACGGTCATCATGCCAATTGTTGTTCCGAGCTATCCGATGAGGCTGAGTAATATGACACAGAGAGATTAAATTCTCAGCTGTTAGCTTTTAAGCATCAAAATACTAGATCTGTGTATGTATAAAATTACTACACAATTAAAAAAAGCTTGCTCATTGTAAGCTATTAGTACCTCAAATAACAAAACCTGATTTATTGGGGGTTTCAGCAGAATATAATGTATATTTATAAAAAATGCAATCATCGTTCAGGTCTTTGTGTTAACGAACGAATAAGAGTGTGAACAAAAAAATATACGTATCTAATAGGTTCGCTAATGGCTAAATTTATAAGCGCTTGAAACCCCAAAGCCGCACAGAAATGATGTATTCACTTTAAGCTTAGCTTTCTCTGCACAATCATCGACTTTAGCTTGCTGCTTCCTCCAATTAATGCTTTGAAGTCAGTGCTGTCCGATTTCGTGTTTCATTCTTATTAAAGTAGAAGAGACGATAGCGTAAGGAAGTGAGAATAAGCGCTGAAAATAAATAATCGATTTTTGCTTTAGTCGATTGTTTGTTAATTATTGATTTTATTTGTTATAACTCGAGTTTTGTAAATAGTGACAAAAATGGGCGAAACTATCTTCGCATGACAACTAAAAGCACATAGCACATAGTTCATTAATCATTTCTAGTCAAATGTTAGAAAACACAGAACATTTGTGGTAGGTACTTATTTTAAATGTATTATTGAAACTCAATGTTAAGGAACACTTTCTTAGTTTTAAGAGCCAAAAGATTTGTTTATTATTTATTTCAATATTCAACAGTTAATTTTATTACTAATATTCATAACACATTTTTTCTAGTACATCTAATAGGAATTTTTCCTTTAAACCCTGATTTATGAACAACAATCGATTATTTTCCTTCAAATAATCGATTTATCTCTCAAAAAATTCTTTATTATACAATCGGGGTTTTGACTCCAGGTCACATGTTGTTGTTGTTGTTGTAACGACGAAAACACTCTCTGAAGGTTTTGAGGAGTGCTGTCGAACTGACAGTCCTTGGCCGGATATAAATCCGGTACACTCCGGTACTCCCTTGCGGCACTGCCCGACTGTCGTGGTATCGATTTGGTATGACCAGTGGAACCTTCTAGGTCATGTCAGTCTCCTTCTATAAGGAAGGAGATAGGTAATGAGAGGCATCATATTCGTGGATCAACCATCAAGTTGCACGTCATTACCTTAGTGCATATTAGTCGCCACTTACGACCGGTATCCTTACCTCGGGCATATTCTAAACCCCTAACCCACACGGGCGCTCCAGGTCACATCCCTAGTGAGAATAGCAACTGTGGTTTCGAAGAGAGCGGATCTCTTGATTGGAATTTAAGTGTGACCGCTCCAGTTAACAGGCAATTATTCTGTTTGATATCACAAATAAGGTTCTATCGTTTCATGTTCTGCACGGTTGTATGGTATCTGTGCATCGGCGGTATCAGCGGCATTGCCAAGATTATGCACCCTTACCTTATTTTTCGAACATTTTTAAGACTCATGGACTAAGGGCACTCTAGCATTACTGGGGCTGAGATTGTAACCGTGGTCGGACAGATTACTGTAAGATGTTGATTTATTTTGTTGTGTTGATCTTCCGACAGGGTAGTAAGCTGATTTTTGTTGGAAAGATTTTCCGTCATCCCTTGTCAAGTTTGGTTTTGTGACAAACCGGTTTCGGCGTTCTGCCATTTTCAATGCCTAGTTTCGTTCTGGTCTGTGTCTATCCGCTGCGTTGTTTTTATAGTCCGTGGGTGCTGTGGCAGGTAATGTCAATCTATGTGTTCGTGGTAGGTAACGTTAATATGCGTGTGTGTGTGCGCGGTATTGATACGTCCGAATTGTTATCTGTCCCAAATGTTGTTTTTGTAGGTGTGTAGACACACCGCTTGTTAGCTAAGCGGTAGGTTGAGGTAGGTAGAAATCGGTGATTTTTGCAGTTTGGTTCATATTTCGTTTTTGCTTGTTCATTGTTACGTGTTTGGTTGCTGTACCTGCTGGCTTGTGCTGTTTTTTGTAAACTAGTTTTAAGGGTTCAAATATTTCGTCAGAGATAGTGTTGGTTTGTTCGTTTATGATCCTGCCGTCAAATGTTTTTAACTTGTATATCTCCATGTTCTCAAGTACATTAAGCCGCCGGCCTTTTCCTTGTACGTGAAGTATTCGAGCCGTTGTTTTTATGTTAGCTGGGGTGCAGTTGTTCTCGAACATGTGGTTCGCGAAATTAGATTCTGGTATTATGGTGGGTTTTCATGTTTTTTTGTTGTAGTCCCTGATATGCTCTTGGAATCTTGTGCTTATTTTTCTTCCTGTTTGTCCTATGTAGCTGTATTGACATTCACAAGTAAGCCTATACACTCCGTGTCTGTTGAATGGGTCATCAGAATTAGTGTCGGTTCTTAGTTTTTGTCCGACGTTGTTAGATGTTCTAAATGTAGTGTGTGTTGTAGTTCTATCGTATACTACAAAGACTTGAAACCGTTAAACTCACAAGGAGCAGTAAACTCGTATCCTTTGACATAAAGGACTTATACCGTTCTATCGTATACTACAAAGCCTTGAGACCGTTAAACTCACAAGGAGCAGTAAACTCGTATCCTTTGACATAAAGGACTTATACCCGTCAATACCACTAACAGATACAATGGATATAGTCAACAAAACACTACTGGACAAAACTGAAGATAAGGTAAAAACTGCGCAAATTACCAGCGCGCTAAGAACAACGCTGCCGCAAAACTATTTCCGGTTCAACAACAAAATATATAGACAGACAAACGGACTAGGAATGGGTAACCCAACATCGGGCATTCTCATGGAAACATTCATGCAAAACTTGGAAGGAAAATATATACAGGAGTTAAAAACCAAGTTAGGCGTGGCATTCTACGCTAGATAGTGGATGGCATCATCTGCATCCTAAATGACGATAACGAAGAGCAAATACTAGAGTTCCTCAACAGGCAACATAGCAACATAGAGTTCACAATGGAAGTAGAAAAAAATGGAATAATGAACTACCTGGACCTAACTATAGGGATTGACAAAATAACAAATAGGTTCAACTACGGCATTTATAGAAAACCGACTGCCACGGACATCATAATACACTCTACATCAAACCATCCGCAACAGCACAAAAATGCAGCATTGAGGCACTTAGTGGATAGGCTTCAGAGAACGCCGCTCAGACAGGAAGCATACTGGAGAGAGCTTAATACAATATATAACATAGCGGCAAATAATGGATACAAAAAAGCACTTGTGGATAAACTCAGAAGTAGCCATGGAACACAAAAAAGAGTAAACGTAGAGGAAAATCCAATGGTTTGGACGGCAATGCCATACACTGGAAAAACGACGTACAAATTAGCAAACTTCTTTAAAAGATATAACATCAACACACCATTTAGAACATCTAACAACGTCGGACAAAAACTAAGAACCGACACTAATTCTGATGACCCATTCAATAGACACGGAGTGTATAGGCTTACTTGTGAATGTCAATACAGCTACATAGGACAAACAGGAAGAAAAATAAGCACAAGATTCCGAGAGCATATCAGGGACTACAACAAAAAAACACGAAAACCCACCATAATACCAGAATCTAATTTCGCGAACCACATGTTCGAGAACAACTGCACCCCAGCTAACATAAAAACAACGGCTCGAATACTTCACGTACAAGGAAAAGGCCGGCGGCTTAATGTACTTGAGAACATGGAGATATACAAGTTAAAAACATTTGACGGCAGGATCATAAACGAACAAACCAACACTATCTCTGACGAAATATTTGAACCCTTAAAACTAGTTTACAAAAAACAGCACAAGCCAGCAGGTACAGCAACCAAACACGTAACAATGAACAAGCAAAAACGAAATATGAACCAAACTGCAAAAATCACCGATTTCTACCTACCTCAACCTACCGCTTAGCTAACAAGCGGTGTGTCTACACACCTACAAAAACAACATTTGGGACAGATAACAATTCGGACGTATCAATACCGCGCACACACACACGCATATTAACGTTACCTACCACGAACACATAGATTGACATTACCTGACGGACTATAAAAACAACCCAGCAGATAGACACAGACCAGAACGAAACTAGGCATTGAAAATGGCAGAACGCCGAAACCGGTTTGTCACAAAACCAAACTTGACAAGGGATGACGGAAAATCGTTCCAACAAAAAGTAAGATGTTGACTTTCCATCTTGCTAGTTTGAATGCCGCCAATGCTTTTGTGGTGGGAATGGGGGAGAGGCTCATTTGTATACCGATATCTCGAAGTTGAAAGGGAAGATTAATCTTTCGTCTTATTCGAAATCTTGAAGTATATGGTCTAAGTTAGCTTCTCAAGGGCCATTCAAAGTAATCTATTTCAAGTATATAGAGCCCTAACAGCAATTTTAGTGTAACCAACAATAATATAATATTTTCAAGAGACGGCTTTTTAGTTTACAAATATAAAAAAATTTAAAGAAAAAAGTTACTTACATCATAATTTCCTTTGCTTTATTTTTGTAATGGTACATATTAGAGTTGTAATATTTTGTGAGATGGTTTTAAATAAACAGAATTATCGATCTCTTTTTTTTTTTGTTGGTTACGCCGAAATTGCGTTTAGGGCTCGATATGTTTCCTATTGGTTTATAAACATAAATAGAGTAAATATAATTTGCCAGTGAGTGAGTATGTGAATATCTGTTAACGTGTGTTAATTACATTTGCATTTGCCAGAAAGTAAGTAATTACTCGTGTCTGCTAATAATCTTTCGTGTCGCAGCTCTACGGCTCATCTGACTCAGACGAATCGGTGGGCAATTTTGTCGCATCAGTACGCGTAGCTTATAAAACCTCTGCGCTTCTGATGCTTTCAGTTCAGTCGTTATTCTATCGTGAGCGTTATACTGTTTGTGTGTACCGGCATTATTAGCAAGTTCGTGCCCTTAGTCTTTCGTTTCCCATTGCTCAGTTGGAAGTTATTTACTGCTCTTAAGAGTTTAAATAAATAAATGAATAAAAGCAAATAAACACTGTTACTAACGAGTTGTATTGCTATTTATTTTGGATAAAAAAGTTACATTTTTAAAAAGAAAAATCCAAAAATTATGAAATTTCTTGTTGAGTTTGGAATTGTTGTTGTGCTGGCTGTTTTGGCTTTCGCATCAACTGAAGCCGGTGAGTAATTTCTTAACCATCTAGCATAGAAATATGAGAAAAATGTATTTTTTAAAGCACATATAATAAGTATAAATGTCGATTTAAATTTCTGCAACTGTGTGTTTGTTTTTGCATTGATGAGGCAAAAAAAACTGCTAAAACGTTCAAAGGTTTTTGTTATTAAGTTTTGTTTATACTAACTTGAATTTTATTACGTCATCAGTATTCGAGAGTCATCTGTGTATAAATAAAAAGAAGCGGCTTATAGGTTGGGATATCATCAATGGACACAAAAGCAAGTTCCGAACGAATGGATGCTGATATTAAGCTCATTATTTGTTAACTCGCATTAATATTTGATTTATTCTAAGATAATTAAGACTGAGGCATGAAAACGATTAGGCTTTTATTAGTATTGTTCGCTTCTTGTTTTGTATGTATGTATTTTCGAAAAGTTTTGAATTCTGATAGTTAAAAATACGTAAACCACCTAAACAAATAGATATACATTTTTTGTTTTTGCACTCAAATTATGGCATCATGGTTTAGCCTGTAATACTTGCTTCCCATTAGAACTTGAAGTGGGATCTCCCCAAGCGATGAATAAGAGAGTACTCGCTTTGACATCCATTTGGAACAATAGAAAATATTTTTTTTATTTTTTGCTCTTATGATACTCTTTGTGGAGGACAAGGAGAGATATCCCCAAGCGATGAATAAGAGAGTAATCCTCTTAACATTCTTTCGGATCAATAACAGAGATTTCTGCACTCTGTGCTCCAAGTTTACTAATCTTTGAGCAGTAGGGGAGACCTTCTCAAGTTATTAATTAAAGCTTACTTCCTTCTTTATAATGTTGGAGCGAAAGTAGTGAATTCTCCAACTTATACTCCTAGCTAACACCTTTTCGAGTAAGCCAAATTTCTCTGCCAACAAAAACAAAAAAATTAATTTAACAAATAAAAACAAACAAAAAAAAAAGCTGCAATCACAGAAATATGAGAATTCCATTGCTTCCATTTCTACGTTTGCTTTCATAGAAGGCTTGATGCATGACTCTCCAAAGATCTTTCATTGGATTGTAAGAGGAATTGAAAATATCTCCATTATTACTCTCCTGGGAGGTTTTCTAAAATTCTCCAAACTCCCCTATTACTCGATTGCGATTCATAAAAACGTAATAACAAAAACTCCATTGTTGTTTTTTGGGAGGTGAAAGGGAGTTTTTGTATTATTCGCACTCCTAGGACATGCAATGTTAGAAGGGATTATACAAAATTATATGGTAATACACAGAAGTATAGGGATTTATCCAATACTCTCAAGGGTTAATAAAACGATGATCCCTGGTTCTATTGGGTTGTTTTACCTTGAGAAATTGTCGATGAGATGGCCAAATCATGGTTAAAATTTCGATAAGTATTGACAAAATATCGGTAAAGGATTTTAAATCAAAGACTTCAAAATCAGAGAAAATATGCGGATGTCAATATCCTTCTTTTAGAATAAACTATCATTACATTTTTGGTAAGTGACCCCAAAAAAACCTCTGCACCATTAAGAGAAACCCTCAAATTATCCAATAAATCACGAAATGACCACCCATTTGTTCTAGTTCTAAAATGAAAAGATATGTCTTAAAAAATCATGAATTCAAATATACAAATTTTCACATTTCAAAATAAACCGACATAGTGCCTGCAAATGACTTGATTTAAGTCTTAATTTGCATGGTTTATATAAGAAAACGATGCAGCCGAAATTATAGCTCGTTGCCGAGGGTACAATGCACACACAGTGTAACAGTAAGCCAAGTAGCCAAAACAAAAAATTTAAAAATGCTTATTTGACAGTTCCTTTGAATGTGTGAGCTGAAAACTATCGTCAAATTTGATTTGCGTTAACCCTAATAAAATTAATTTTTTAAATGAGAAAAAGAGAAAATATATTATTATTAAAAAATACAAAGTTGCTGAATTCGTGTTATTTGTGCAAAAGGACTTACAAGTTGATTTATTTTGTTTTGTTGATTTTCTGACAGGGTGGAAAGTTGATGTATATTGGAACGATTTTCCGTCATACCTTGTCAAATTTGGTTTAGCTCCGACGAGCTAAAGTATTTTCTTTCATACAAAAAAAATTGCGTTCATAAACTTGTATGAAGGAAAATACAGAAGCCTTCAAGAAAATAAATTGTCAAAAATCAGGGAAATGTGTCACGAACTTAAGATTAAAACCTCATTGCACTAAAATTTAATGGGCTACAAAAGTGCATATTCCAAAAAATTCTAAAAATTCTGGAAAAAAAATTCAAAATTTGAGTAAAATTTCTTTGAATTTCCACTAATTTTGTGTACATTTTTAAAACAAAATTTATAGTTGTATTAGACCTTGACACATGTTTCTACTCAAGCTTTGTTAAAATCATTTTATTAAGGCCAAAAATTGTGAAAATCGCGGAAAGCGACTGTATGTACACTTATGTCCGCCTCTGTACATGTGTTGGGATACATTCTTTATGTTTGTGAACGAAATGGCTTTCGCTCGATCATAGGCATACACACCGAGACTGAAATGTTAACTGAAGCTTTTGCGTACTTTTGCCACACGTATTTTAAAATAGTTAATGAACACAAACAAAGACAATAGCCATTGTGTCAGCAAATTTTTAATAATATAAATGTTCATTTGAAACTTCCCTACCAGACAGTTGAGCCTTTTCAAAGCACTCATAAAAGCCTTTTCCTTAATGACGACTGCCCTTAATGTGTTCAATTTTGTTCAGGCCGTTTTAAGAATTTGAACACTTCCCCTTTACGGTGTGACATGATATCTCTTTTTTACTAATTGTATTCGTATAGATGAAAAACATATCTTCCTTGCTCTAAGCCTCAAAGTCTTCATTCAAATGCTTACAAATTACTTAAAGCAGCAATCAAACTGCTCAATATGTTCCCCTGTAGACCCCTGAATGAATCCATTCAAAACGGCAAATGAATTATTCACACTGAATTTAAATGAATCAGATTGGCTTTGATTTTTTCTGAATTTGAATAAATATACATATGTCTGATATGATTGCCGAAGTTTATGTATTCAAAAATGTGAAAACAACTTGAATAAATATCCCAGTAGAACTTGAAGCGAAATCTCCCCAAGCGATGAAGCACTCTCTCTCACATCCTTTTAGCACAAAAGAAGATATTTTTTAATTTTCTGCCCTAATGCTTCTCTTTGTGGAGGACAAGGAGAGATATCCCCAAGCGATGAATAAGAGAGTACTCCCCTTAACATCCTTTCGGAACAGAGATTTCTACACTCCGAGTATACTAATCTTGCAGCAATAGGGGATACCTCCTTTAGTTATTAATAGAAGATTACTTCCTTCTATATATTTTTGGAACGAAAGTGGAGATTTCTCTAACTTCTACTCAAGGCTAACAACTTTTTGAGTAAGCCGAATTTCTTTGTCAACAAAAGAAAAAAAATTCCAACAAAAGAAATAAGTTTCAGTCGTAGAAAATTTGTGGTTCATGAATTTTTTTATATGATTTTTATTTGTGCCATTTTCCATAATTTACCCCTTTTTGCTGGTATTTATGCGTTCCCTCCATTGCTTCCATTCCTTCATTTGCTTCCATAGAGGGCTTGAGGAATGACTCTCCAAAGATCTTTAATTGATCTTTTAGGAGGAATGTGAAATGACTCATTACTCTCCTGGGAGGGGTTTCTTAAATTCTCCAAAACTCCCCTATTATTGCGATTCATAAAAAAGTAATAACAAAAACTCCTTATTGCTTTTCGGGAGTTGAAAGGGAGTTTTTCTATTACTCACCCTCCTAGGATATGCAATGTTAAAAGGGATTGTACAAAATTATATGGTATTACACAGAAGTATAGGGAGTAGTAGAGAGTAATCCAATACTCTCAATGGAGTACTCCGGGATTAATAAAACAACGATCCCTGGTTCTACTGGGGTAACACACATTTTTGTTTTGAATCCATTTAGATATCCCAACAAGCATTTCTGTAAAAGTTTTTAAAAATAAATGTTAGATTTCTGAAATAAACGATGCATATGTGTTTCATATATACATATGAAAATTAGACTGTCTCCCTCTCTGTAAAGTACCTAAAAATGGCCTCACAATGTATTCATTCGAACTACTTATATATGGCCTCACAAACTATTCACAGCAAATGTTCAAACCCCTTATATTTTCTCTCCAAACTACTCACATTTTCTCTCCAAAGTACTTATATGGAAGAAGAAGATTCACATTTTTGTTTTTTCATATGACATTTGAAGAAATTTTATTTTGTGGAAATAAAAAAAACTACAAATTTTTTCATATAAATAAGTTTGTAGGTAATAATTATCTTATATACATTTTATGTTAAATATTTCAAATAAACAAATTCCCGGCCGCTGAAACGACGGAATGGTACGCATTGTGGCTGACGCTCTTAAAAACGTACCTAGACTCCGTCCGCGCGTTTGGCAAGGTTGCATCTCATTCTATGGCTCAAGCTTGTGCCGTCCTATCGTTTCATTAATTAATTAAATCGGCAGCTGCATACAATTGAATTTCTGAAAATATATTTTCACGGCACATTTTTTTCTAAGTTTGAGATTTTTAGTATTTCAATATTTTTTTTTCATTTTGACATTTTATTATGAAAGCCAAATTCGAAAAGTCTGTCAACTAGAAAACATGACAAAAATGGTATGTTAATCTATGTCGTTCTACCTTTAGAATTTTTAAAAGAATATTATTTCGTCGATATTGTTTCTTTTGTGCATTAAAAGTTCCAAAAACAAAATTTGTTTGAAAATGTGAATGCGTTGGGAAATAAGGGGGGATTGCACAAATGAGCTAGATTTTTTGCTCAAAGTACTCAGCATTGTAGGGAAGTGGAATACCCTACAGGCATAAACAGATTTTATTCACAATTTTTATTTTAAAGTATTCATGAAACGAGCTCAAGGTCAAGAATAATAATTTTTCACTTTTTGAGACTTGTTTTGGTCGAAAAATCGACTTTTCCAAAACCCGAAATTAAAATTTTTTTTCAAAAAACTGTTATCGCCAACGTCTTTAGCGGACATATTTGGATCGGACAGGGTATACATGAAAATTTTAAAATCAAACGAAAATTTTTTTAGTAGGTCATGAAAAAACCTTAAGAATCAAAGTCGAAAAAAGTCAAAAAAAATGAAATTTCGCAGGCTCGAAAATGATTTTTTTTGGTATGCGTAGTGGAACTTCCTCTCCTGAGCCCAAAACTCCTGAGCCCAAAACCTATCGAAAAATCGTTGGCGCGATATCGGTTAATAAATCGACCCAGTCTAATGCACCTACTGAACAATACTTTTTTTAGTGTTTGCTCAAGTTATTGTGTTAACTGAAGGACGAATATAGCTTAATCGAGTTTTCTATTCATATATTTGATATATCAAACTCTATATCTATTTCGATTCGTTTATGCCTTCCATAAAATA
Organism: Merzomyia westermanni; assembly: GCA_949987695.1. Taxonomy (NCBI): domain Eukaryota; kingdom Metazoa; phylum Arthropoda; class Insecta; order Diptera; family Tephritidae; genus Merzomyia; species Merzomyia westermanni. The sequence goes on along the minus strand of OX465288.1, from coordinate 128,590,609 downwards.
ATATACTCTGCCAGCTTTGCTCAGCTGGGAATAAAAAGTTGCGAAATAGGGGATATATAACACGAAAAACTTTTGGTATATAGCCTTCAAAGAACGCTCCAAAGCAGGTAATGTGGAAATACGTTTTCAGTAGACATTACATAAGCTTTTATTTGATTAAATAAGTTTGTGATTGCATACCACTTGAAGTTCGAAGCAACCACTTTAGCGTACAGGACTCCAGATAAAAAATTTGATGATTTCAAAAAAAAAAAAAGCTAAGATTAGCTATACGAGCTTTATATAAATATGAGCGTAATGTAGTCAACGGTTTCGCTGAACAAAGAACTCGATTTCGTCAGCAGAGGAAGGGGAAAGCCAGCACTGAGACCTAAAAAACAGGTGAAGGATGACTTAGCTTGCCTTGGTGTTTCCAGTTAGGGTCAATTTTAGATAAACAGTGATGACTGGCGAGCTTTTATACTAAACGGCCTAGGTGGCCTATGAATGATGGAAATATCGGTGGAATCTTGACTGAAATTTGTGAAAAAAATAGCTCAGCCTGAAAACCTCCCCCTGATTAAGTGAACAGAATCTATGGACCAGATAGTCAATCAACAGCATGTAATGCACACAGCTAATGTAACTATCTTATCGCGTAACTATGTTATCGCTATTGTCAATTATACACAAACATATACGCTTATTTAAGATTAGAAATCATTGGGTTTTCCAGCATTTGCTCATAGACCATTACGTATGTAAATTCCAGTTAAAATTAAGCAATTAAAAGCAAAATAGCTTCCGAAGAACTGTTTGCAAGGGGCAAGTGAATTGAACTAATTTATTTATGATGAAAATTTTATTTCTTACATAGCCGCTCAACAAGATAATTAAAAAAATAATAAAAGGTAAATTAGATACGTGCAAATGTAATTAGTTTTGTTAATTGGGATACCCGGCTAAGTACGTCCACACGATAATACATCTTTACGTAAGCACAAACAAAGGCATACATATTCTGGCACTCTTTCCTTCGTAATAATATATGTTTACATTTTCTAAAGATTTATGGACATTAGGGTGGTCCCTAAAACCAAGTTAATCTTACCTCCGCAATCGGTAATACCACGATGAAAGAGATCGCATTCCAGTTTTGATCCCAATTGGAAATGGTTAAAATAGGGAGACGGTTAGATTAATAAAATATTTTTTTTTTATAGGGTCCTCTGAACTTAAAATCCTGTGCGACACTCCTTAACCGTTTCCAGTAGGGACCAAAACTCATTTGTGATCGGCGTACTAGAGGAGGCTAGCAAAATCTAGTATTAACATTGTATTCCTACATTATATAACCAATTTTAGCACGTTTTGTGATCGTTCTAGACTACTCCATAAATATCTTTCTTCTTTAAATGGTCAGCTAACCGCCTGGGCGATTTTGACCGTCCAACAAAGCTCGCCAGTCGATTCTTCGTTGCGCCAACTGGCGCCAATTGGAAACATCGCGGGATCACAAATCGGTCTCCACTTGGTCCGCCCATCGGAGTGGTGGTCTCCCTCTTCCTCTGCTTCCACCGGCGGGTGCCGATAAGAATACCTTCTGGGCTGGAGCATCTTCGCTCATTCGCACTACGTGGCCTAGCCAGCGAAGCCGCTGTGTTTTAATTCGCTGAACGTAGAGGTCCACAAATCTTTCGAAGAACCTTTCTCTCGAATACTCCCAGAGCGGCCTCATCAGATGTTGTTAGTGTCCACGCTTCTGCACCATATAGGAGGACGGGTGCGATGAGTGACTTATAGAGGGTTATTTTCGTTCGTCGAGAGAGGACTTTACTTTTCAATTGCCTACTCAGTCCGAAGTAGCATTTGTTTGCAAGAGTAATTCTTCGTCGGATTTCTAGGCTAACATTATTGTTCGTGTTAATGCTGGTTCCCAGGTAAACGAAGTCCTTTACTATTTCGAAATTATTGCTGCCAACAGTGGCTTGGTTGCCAAGGCGCGAATGCGCTAACTCTTTGCATGATGACAGAAGGTACTTCGTTTTGCTCTCGTTCACCACCAATCCCATTTTCTCCGCTTCTTTTTCGAATTTGGAGTAAGCAGAAGTTACGGCGCGGTTGTTAAGGCCAATGATATCAATATCGTCAGCATATGCCAACAGTTGCACGCTTTTATAAAATATTGTTCCAGCGCGGTTAAGTTCTGCAGCTTGTATTATTTTCTCCACCATTAAATTAAAGAAATCGCACGATAGGGGGTCACCCTGTCTGAAACCTCGTTTAGTTTCGAAACCCTCGGAGAGGTACTTCCCAATTCTGACCGAGCTGGCGGTGTTGCTCAAGGTCATTTTGCATAGCCGTATAAGTTTTGCGGGGAAACCAAATTCAGACATAGCGGTATATAGGCAGCTCCTTTTCGTGCTATCGAAAGCGGCTTTAAAATCAACAAAGAGATGATGTGTGTCGATTCTTTTCTCGCGGGTTTTTTCCAAGATTTGGCGTATTGTAAAAATCTGGTCGATGGTAGATTTACCATGTCTGAAGCCACACTGGCTTCAGTCTATACGCTTGATAGGACCTTATATGCGATATTCAAAAGGCTGATACCGCGATAGTTGGCGCAGTTTGCAGGATCGCCCTTCTTGTGGATTGGGTAGAGAACACTTAGATTCCAATCTTCAGGCATGCATTCATCCAACCATATTCTGCATAGAAACTGATGCATGCGCCTTACCAGCTTCTCGCCTCCGTGTTTGAATAGCATATTCTGAGTGCTCTCTGAACATCGGCCACCAGGTTGCCGTTCTCATTCTTACAGGAGTTTGCCCCGGGTTTAAAACCTTCTGTCATTCGCCGAATTTTTTGATAGAATTTTCGGGCATTATTCCCGTTGGCCAGCATCTCAAGCTCCTTTATTTCACGCTTTTCTGCCTCTCTTTTTTTCGCCCGGAAAAGCCGCCTCGTTTCCCTCTTCAACTCGCGGTAGTGTTCACACACACTCCTCGTTGCATTCCATAAATATACACTTTGGAAATAGTCCTTTCCGGTTTCCTTTGTCTCTAGTTCAGAATTCAAGAACTCAGAACCCTATTTCATAACTACAATCGGATACTAATTGACTAACTACAATCGGAACTATTTATCTTTTACATTTTCTATGTTCAAACAAAAAACGTAAACAATTTCATTGTAATCGTTTTGCCCCGGGAGCGGTATTAAGAGACGCCCCAACAAGCTAAGTAAATTTAAAATAATCCTTTAAAAAGCTTTCTGAAATAAATATTAAGCTTACAAAATTCCCATTTTTTGTTTATAAAACGTTTGAAAAAAAGCGGTTTGTAATTAAAACGGCACGTTAATTAAAAGCTTATTTATGTAAGCCTATAAACAAGTATCAAAAAAAGCTTTTTGTAAATATTTTTTCTGAACTTTTATTCAAACGATATTTTTTATATTATTTAGCTGTTGCAATAAAATAAATAAAAAAGTTTCAATCATACATTGAATGCTGAAACTTAAACCAATTATTAGCAGATTGCGGAAGTGGTTAAGATGCAGCCATGAATTTTGCCTTTTGTGTTCTGAAAAGAATTAGAAATATTTGAAGTTGAAAATAAAAAAACTGACGAATAGTTTTTTCTGAACTTTTGGAAAGATTTGCGTTTCACTTTTAAAGTGAAATGTTTGATAATAGTTTTTTCTTGAAGTTTATAAAAAGTTTACTTTAAACTTTCAAATAAATGTAAACTGAAAAAGTTTACATATCGCTTATTGTAGCAAGTTTACTTTAAATTATTTTTAAAGAAATTTACAGAAATGCTTGTTGGGGCGTATCGGTCCCAGGAATCATAATCCGTATCCGGAGAGCAATTTTTTTTTATAGTTTGCAAGATATTTGCAAGCAAAGTCACAAATTTTCAGTCATTTCCATGTGGTTTTTGTAGACACAGATATAGGGTGTACCAAAAAAACCAGAAGTGTGTTCTGCGCAGAAATACTGGGAATGGCGTAGCCGGTGTTGGACCGGCTAAGGGTTATTTTTTTAAATCGCGGCCGAAGACCGCCAACTCAGAAAAGTGTTCTGCACATAAAAAGTATGGATCACGCCCCAGATTTAGTATCGGCCTAGGGTAATTTTTCGGCTTTTTGCAAATATTTTCAAAAATAATTAAAATATTTGTTCTCCGGAGGCGGATTTTTATTACTGGGACCGAAACGCGTCTTTGGATACCCATATCGCCATTGTTGGATGAATATTAGCACTCGATGGCGGTCGTAAACAATTACCAAATATTTATTGTAAAATATAGGTATACTCGAAGAAAAATACAAACGTTTGGAGTTTTATTAGAACTAGAGATAGCCCAGTTGTTGAAATTCAACCACAAAACTTTATTTTATTTTAATTATTTGCCAACCCTTTCATTCGCCTTTTTCCCCTTCCTTTCTCTGCCGTTCCTTTCCTCTAACATATTTTCGTTTTCTTCAATTTCTTCTTCACTCTGCAGTCTCTATTTTCAATTTATTTTATTCTTTCCTTTCCATTCCTTTATTTCCTTTACTTTACTTAACCTTACTTTATTTTTATTTTCTTTGTTTTCCTTTCCTTTCCTTCCCTTTCTTTTTCTTTCCTTTCCTTTAGGTTCCTTTCCTCTACTTTCCTTTCCTTTCCTTTCCTCCGCAGTGGTTGGCAAACTCTCCGAGTGTATTTCTGCCATGAAAGGCTTCTCAGAAAAAACTCATCTGATTTGCAGATGCCGTTCTTCTTCTTCTTTAAATGGTCATCTAACCGCCGGGGCGATTTTGACCGTCCAACATAGCTCGCCAGTCGTTTCTTCGTTGCGCCAACTGGCGCCAATTGGAAACACCGCGGGATCGCAAATCGGTCTCCACTTGGTCCTTCCATCGGAGTGGTGGTCTCCCTCTTCCTCTGCTTCCACCGGCGGGTGCCGATAAGAATACCTTTTGGGCTGGAGCATCTTCGCTCATTCGCACTACGTGGCCTAGCCAGCGAAGCCGCTGTGTTTTAATTCGCTGAACTATGTCGGCGTCTGCGTAAAGTTCATACAGCTGTCATACGCCGTCGCCAACGCGTAGAGGTCCACAAATCTTTCGAAGAACCTTTCTCTCGAATACTCCCAGAGCCGCCTCATCATATGTTGTTAATGTCCACGCTTCTGCACCATATAGCAGGACGGGTGCGACGAGTGACTTGTAGAGTGTTATTTTCGTTCGTCGAGAGAGGACTTTACTTTTCAATTGCCTAATCAGTCCGAAGTAGCATTTGTTTGCAAGAGTGATTCCTGGTCGGATTTCTAGGCTAACATTATTGTTGGTATTAATGCTGGTTCCCAGGTAAACGAAGTCCTTTACTATTTCGAAATTATTGCTGCCAACAGTGGCTTGGTTGCCAAGGCGCGAATGCGCTGACTCTTTGCATGATGACAGAAGGTACTTCGTTTTGCCCTCGTTCACCACCAATCCCATTTTCTCCGCTTCTTTTTCTAATTTGGAGTAAGCAGAAGTTACGGCGCGGTTGTTAAGGCCAATGATATCAATATCGTCAGAATATGCCAACAGTTGCACGCTTTTATAAAATATTGTTCCAGCGCGGTTAAGTTCTGCAGCTTGTATTATTTTCTCCAGCATTAAATTAAAGAAATCGCAACAATTACCAAATATTTATTGTAAAATATAGGTATATATTATCTTTAATTATGATAAAATTGCAACAAGCTGATGTCTAAACATTATAGATATGAAAGAAAAATACAAACGTTTGGAGTTTTATTAGAACTAGAGATAGCCCAGTTGTTGAAATTCAACCACAAAACTTTATTTTATTTTAATTATTTGCCAACCCTTTCATTCGCCTTTTTTCCCTTCCTTTCTCTGCCGTTCCTTTCCTCTAACATATTTTCGTTTTCTTCAATTTCTTCTTCACTCTGCAGTCTCTATTTTCAATTTATTTTATTCTTTCCTTTCCATTCCTTTATTTCCTTTACTTTACTTAACCTTACTTTATTTTTATTTTCTTTGTTTTCCTTTCCTTCCCTTTCTTTTTCTTTCCTTTCCTTTTGTTTCCTTCCCTCTACTTTCCTTTCCTTTCCTTTCCTCCGCAGTGGTTGGCAAACTCTCCGAGTGTATTTCTGCCATGAAAGGCTTCTCAGAAAAAACTCATCTGATTTGCAGATGCCGTTCGGAATCGGCAAATTCTGTAGGTCCCGCCAATTTGCAAGAAAAATTAGAAGCAGCACCCATATATTGGTAGATAAGCTCGCTCTTAATCTCCTCAGGAGGTATATATCGCGCCAATTATAATTTATTTTTTAAGGTTAACAGATTCAAATGGAAATCTGCGAAGGACTGCATTTGATTGCGAACCAGAATTAGTAGTAAGAATAGTGTAATTCACTCTTTCTAATAAATGCCAAAGGCAAGAATCTTAAGAAATTTAAAGATAAGCTTCATTTCATTGATGTATATTGGAACGATTTTTCGTCATCCCTTGTCAAATTTGGTTTTGGGACAAACCGGTTTCGGCGTTGTGCCATCATCAGCTCATCGTTCAGAACGAAAATCGACACTGATGATGGCACAACGCCGAAACCGGTTTGTCTCAAAGCCAAATTTGACAAGGGATGACGAAAAATCGTTCCAATATACATCAATCATTCACCCTGTCGGAAAAACAACAAAACAAAATAAAACCTTCATTTCATTCTTATGATAATGCCGCTTTGTTAAATTGGCCTCGTTTCAATTTTATTTCTGGTCAGAGCTGTTAAATATTTTAGTTGGTTGATTGAAGGTAATCAAAACGTTGACCAGCCTTATTGTGTTCGTACCAGTTGGATCTGCTCTACGCTTTAAAAACTAAATAAATATACATTTTTGTTGATAACCCTTTTCTATACTCGCAGATTTTGGCTACTTCATCCCGAAAGCCTTCTATACTCTCGATGCTGAAGGCCATAAGACACAGCCACACCTTGTGAGTCCACATGTAAGTAAATAAACAATTGAGCGTATGATCACTGAAGAATATGAATGTTAATAATACATATGGGTATAATGACTCATTACGAACTCAGCTATCAATAGTTTTAGATTAAAATTAGTGTCCACTCTCCTTCATATGTGGTGAGAAATTTTTATTTTCTTTGTAAAATTAGTGCTTTTTACCACTTTCACCACCCTTAGGAGATTTCGGAGGTGGGGTAGCAAAGTTATCCTCTTTAAGCGATTGGAAACACCATATCAGTTGAGGCTTCCCCTGCCTGTCTTACCTAGTAGTGCATGCCTTGGGAACCTATTTTCGTTGTTCAAAAAACTTATTCCGATAAAGATCCAAAATAGTGCCAAATGGTATCGAAGATGTTCCGGTTTCATTACCAACAAGTGCTTGAAATTGTCCTGAAAAGGATTAACACTAATCTTAATCATAAATAATTACGTTGGAGGTCACTAACCAAAACTTTGCTGTATGGCTACTTATACTGAACTAAGTAATTTTACTTATTATTAGTGCACTAAACAAGATCAACTCTGATTCCTTCATAAGGAAGAAAATGTATAATAGGACCCTTTACCTAACAAATTACGATCAGTGTACACAATGTACTTTTAAAATAATATTTTTCATTCCCATAGACCGCTCAATATCTGCGTCGCTTGCGTCGACAAGTTTTTAGTTCATCATCATCATCCTCATCAGCGTCATCAGGTACATCTATGAATGGTGGCCCAGTGTACTTTAGTACTCAAAATACCGTGTCTCATACTCCAGGCGGAAGCGTAAGGTATGTGATATAAATAAGGCCAATTCCATTATGTATGTTATGTATTTGAAATGGTCTATCATTGAAATCATTAGAAGAAAACATCTATACAGTTTTTTTAAATTTATTTTCATATTTTGATCTACAGCGTTTCTAGTCGCTTTGGTGGTGATGGTTCATCTTCAAACTCACCGCATAGCTCTTCCGGTGTTGGTACCGGCTATGTTGGCAGTGGAAATGGTGGAAATGGACATGGCAGCAGTGGATATGACGGTAACTCGTATGGTGGTAGTGGTTATGGCAATACCGGCTATGCTGGAGACTCTGTGCCAATAAACTTTCATCGTGATACCAATCAATATGAAGCTGCAGGTAATAAAATCGGTTCATCGGCCTCGTCAAGCTCAGCGGTGTCTTCGAACGGCGGACCAGTATATTTTAAAACCGAACAATCAGTAGCACATACTCCGTCTAATATTAAGTGAGTGCGAGTTTATTATTAATATTTCGATTTGCATACTAAATATATTTTCAATGATTTTTTTTGCAGCGTCAACAGCCGTTTTGGCGGCGATATACCGCAGACAGTGGGCAAAACTGTTTCCACCAGCGGTTATATAGATGAAAAAGGCGTCGTTCATGCAAAAACTACTTCGAAAAACCATTAAGTTAGGGTAATTTATTTTGTATTGTCGAGTTTTTAATTTCCAATAAGGTCAAGTTATGTAAAATATGCAATAAAAACTAGTAAGAAAGTCTAAGCCAAGGTGTAACTGGACCTTGAATATCTAATTTTTATAAAACGTTGATGTAAAAGTTTGCTTGGCCGTTTAAATTCCCTGGGTATACTTTTCATAACTGCGATATGCGTTGTATCAAGTTTCAGTCGAAGTTTTAAAATATGTTCGCTCACAGTGGGCTTGGGCAAGTACGTTGTTCCAAAATTTTTTAATATCATTCTAAATAACAACTATCTACACTATCTAACTAACTATCTGGCTTCGATGATACAAGCTCGCCGATTCTTTGCTAAATGGCAGGAACCACGTGGTGTTGTTCTGTATATTTACTAGCACAGCTGGGTATAAAATGTTAATGTAACGTCGTCACGATGTACAGTGTAACTGTTTTCACTTTTAGGATGCCAAAAGTCCAAAAAACGATGTTCTCCAGTCTCAAAAATTTGGTGACATGCAACAGATTAATAACCAACTGTTAAGAAAATGTATACAAAGCAAGGTAAAAAACCCACGATCACCATGATAAGCATTATGAAACTTGGATAACTGATACAAGTGTAAAAATCATTTCACAGTCCAAAATTTTTGACCAACTGTTTTGACTTCAAAATATTTTATTTAACATACTTGGGTAGTTTATAACAGCATTGATAAGTTTCAGCCACGTAGGCATTTTTTTAAATTTTGTACTAGACAGCCACTAAAAGTCTGGTAAGCTTAGATAATTTTTCGTTTTCAATAGAATAAAACTTGCATGATTTGGCCCAATTTAATTGAACGAATACATACACATTAAAGGGAATTTCATATAGTTTCAGATAGCAAAAACCCTATTGCGAAATTTTGCGTTTTTCTTGGTAATCGCCAACTTAAGGTCTCTATGCCCTCGCTCACGTATGAATGCACAGTGACCTAACAATGGAATGTCCTCAGTTCAAGTCTACAATACTACATCCAAAAAAAAGACAGTTATACCTGAAATGGTAAAAACCCAGAAAAAGGAAACTTGTGCACTGAATAGCCTTCATTGTGTGTCATAAGGGTTTTCCCATAGTTGACGAGTTGTGCACTTATCCCATCAACTTATGTTATGTATGCACGCCTACCTGAGGCTCGTCTATTATGGGTAATACTTCTAAGCAATTGAGTGCTTCGGGAAATACATATGTATGTATACATCATATAAATGCCTACCTAAAGCTCGCTCGGAGTTTGAGATCTTAGGAAGATCTTTAAAACAAAGAAATGGATAAGTATATTTTTGTTAAGCATTAGCAGGTATTATTTTCCCGTAAAAACCCAGTTTCTTATTCTATGTCAAGTGATATAACAAAACGCTTGGGCTAAGACTATGTAAATGAATCATACCAAAGACGGACTGCATTGAAGTAAAACCAACTGCACTGTACCCAATTTTCCTATATCATCAACTAGTTATGGCTATTTCACGATATGCACTCTTTGAAGTTTGGCTAAAAAGCAAAGATGGAGAAACGACCAAAGTGATACTAAACAAAAATACATCATGATATCGTCAGACCCGTTCATAAACAGTTTGCGGAAAACCCCTACGTCAAAGCGGTGAGTATTAACGAGTGAAGTTATTGGCTTATTATCTGAACCATAGCATGTCGACGATATTGACTCCGACTAACTTTATACCAGTTATAATATCACTTTTTATTTATGGTTGGTTGGTTGCCGTGCTGCCCAGTCAGAAGGACCGGGCCCAAGTAGCGCGCTGGGCGCCATTTTGATGCACTAACTCTGAAACCAATTACAATTGGTCAAACCATTTGTTAAGACTTATAAATTTACTTATATCAATTATGGAGCACTTAGACACATCCTTCAGGTCAGTTAGAACGAACCTACCTAAGGTCTTGTGTCTTATATTGGCCAGGGCGGGGCACTCGCAGAGGAAGTGAGTAACAGTCTCTTTGCAGCCATGTAGGCCGCAACTTCTGCACACCTCGTTGAATGGTAGCCCAATTCTTTCCGCATGTTGGCCCAGTAGCCAGTGTCCCGTTATAGTGGCTGTGATTCTGAAAATCTCCTTCCTAGATCTGCATAGCAGGCTCTCGGTTCTGTTCCTGTTGTAGACAGGCCACGTTTGCTTGGCAATTCTACAGCTATCTGAGGAGTACCACCTACGAATGGCCATAGCCTTGTATTTGGTATGTATTTCACTTTTGATTGCTGTGAGTGGGCGTAGCACACTAACTACTTCCGAGTTGTCTGCTAATGCCCCTGTCCTTGCCAGTTCATCCGCTTTCTCGTTGCATTCAATGTTCCTGTGACCCGGAACCCAGACAAGTGTGATTTTTGCGGAGTCTGCTGTTGACCTAAGCGTCCTTTTGCAGTCGCTGACGGCGTTGCTTTATTTATAATTATGTATTTCGATTTAGTTTTTACAAATATATGTACCTATGTTGTGTTTGGCTTTGAAAATAAAATTTTTTAAATATTAATCAAAGCCTCTAAGGTAAAGTTGCGAAATCTAAACAATTTTATTTATATTGGCACTGGAAAATGCTTTTAAAGTAGAAAATATGATTATGTGAAATTTCCCCTTATATGAGGGCAAGGAGAAAAAGTGAGCGGATCACGACCATTTTTATTCTCAAATCAGATTTAGGTATCTGCAACCACACTGCAAAATTTCAAATGAATTGCTCCATTCGTTTGGCTGCTATTAATTTTGGCATCCTAAAAAAAAAGTTACACTGTGCGATGGTAAAAGCAGCTAACACTATTTAACAACAACAACGAAAATTCTAAATCCTAACCTATTAAGATTATAAATGTTAATCTTTGGATGTGAAGATGTCCAGAGGTTTGCTTTTGTCTATCAATCACGCGAGAGTGGCTTGACGGATTTAAATGATAGTTTGTTAGGCAGATAGCTAATAGTCTGGAAGGAGGCCGAGGCTATGCCTTTTTGAAAAGTTGGAGGTTCCGGGTCCCCTAGGAACCGTTACTTTTTGATTTATTTTTATTCTATATAACTCTGAGTATACTTGACCTCAGTGGCGCACACAGAAAAATATTTTTGGGGGGGGGGGAGGGTTTTCAATATCCAACGAAAAATTAAAAAAAATACTCAAAACTCGTCCAGACAATTTTTACTTAAATTTATGTTTAGGGAGTGGACCTACGTATGCACACATTAAACAAAGGCACCTTTTAAAGCTCAATTCATTGCATTTTCTCTGTATTTAAACTAAAAAGGGATTCAAACATTTTAATAAAAGAATTTTATGAACACATTAAACGTTAAAAATGTAATTAATGCTCATGAACATAAATTAATATACACAGTAATGAACAAAAATTAGACAATAATATACATAAATTAATATAATTATAGAAGTTATTACAGTTGTATGTCAATTTTTCTCGACTTCTCTCCAAGTTTGTCTATAACTCTTTCCGCCGAAGGAGTAAGTTCTCTTAACATATAGAGAAGTGCTAGCCCGTTTAATCTCTCTTGGGAAATTGTACTTCTTAAATACGTTTTCAGTCTTCGAAGTGATGAAAATGATCTTTCATTTTCACATGTTGTAATAGGAAGAGTTACTAGAATATTCAGTAAATTAAATCTCTCTCTCTATGGCGCGATATACAACAGGTATATCATCATAAACCTCCTAAGAGATTTTTGCGCCAAGCTTCTCTTCCAATTTGTGGTGTGCCGATTTGAATTTTTCCCTACAAATTGGTGGGACCTACAGTTTTTTGCCGACTCCGAACGGCATCTACAAAGGAGACGAATTTTTGCTGAGAAGCCTGTCATGGCAGAAATACACTCGGAGAGTTTGCCAAACCACTGCCGAGGGGCGACCCCGTTTTGAAAAACTTTTTTCAAATCACTTTTGATGTTACCTGTACCAGGGCTCGAACCATGGACCTTCGGTGTGGTAGGCCGGCAACACTACCTTCACACCACGGCGGCCGCCGTAAAATTTCCTTTCCACAAAGTTCAATAGCTTGTAAAACTGTATTTGGCCTATCTTCGAGCTTCGAGCTTGAAATAGTTTTATACCAAACGTATATTTCTGCTTTAACATCTTCGAAATCTCCCTCCAAGTCATCGGAATAAAAATTATACAACTTCCTGAAAGTAACTACAGCATCATCGTCGAGTGTAAACACCTTTTCTGGAAAAAGAACTTTGAATCCAATGAGTAAGTCTTTATGCTTCAGAAACCTATCATTGAGACTAGAAATAAATGCATCTAAAAATGGGATGTAGAGATAAATACGGTAAAAAGTTTCGACGCCTAATGTCTCCGTATTAGAAACCCTTGGTTTTTTTAAAGTGAAGCCATTCGTTTCTGCTTGCTTCTGAGCAATATTAAACAAAGTTCTAAACTCTTGTTCGGCATTTTCTCTTATCAAGCATAAATCTTTCAAAGTTATATCGGCTAAGTTAACTTCTTGTTTTAAGTCAATACTTCGAGTTTGAAGAAATTTACATAAGATATTGGCTTTGCTAAACACTTGATTAACGCATTGCAGAGCAATTACAAACTCACTTTTTTGTATGGCACAGTTAAGTAGATTAGCAGCTTCAGCAACATTTTTATTATCCCAACAGGATATTTGATGCAAAGCCAACAATATCCCATTAAAAAAATTCTGTAAAAACAAATACTGAATTATATCTTTCAATCCACCTAGTGGGACACATTTTTTTCAATTTTTTGTGGTCAAAAATCTTTAATTTTTCCAGACACTCCTGTAAAACACTCTGCCTTTTAGGTGTATTGAAAAAATCATACAATTTACCTACAACACCAAGACAATTTCTTATATACACATTCCCACACGAGCTTGAAACGGCCAAGTTTAGCGAGTGCGCTGCACAATGTACGTATAGAGATTTAGGGTACCTCCTAGAAATGTGAGATTGTACACCCTTAAATTGGCCACTCATTGATGCAGCACCATCGTACCCTTGGCCGCGCATTTTATTTAGGTCCAGTCCAATTCTCTCCAACTCTTCTAAAATAATTTTTGACATACTCTCTCCTGTCAAATCCTTCAGTGGAATGAACTTAAGAAAAACTTCATTAATTTCGTGAATACCATTATCAAAATATCTAACACAGAGTACCATTTGTTCCACACCAGATATATCAGCTGTCTCATCAGAAAGAACAGAGAAATAGTTTGCGAAGTTAACTTGTTCAGACAGGGTTTTTAAAATCAATTTCTCACATATGTCGATAATTTCGTTTTGAATCCTCCAACTTGTGTACATTGCATTACTGCTGCTCTCCGACAACACACTCTTTAAATGTGTATCATACTGCTGTCTGTACTTCAAAAGCTCCCTAAAATTGCCCTCATTTATTGCACTTGCGTCCTCTATACGCCCCCAGTCCCTATGTCCTCTTAGTGCAAGTCCTTGTTTTCCACAAAAGAAAACTGTTTCAATGATGGGCCTTAATTTGTTCCGATTTTCTAAAACTTTCTGTTTGGCCATCTTGTCAATCTGATGGCAAACGGGTTCTTGTTGCTTGCTTACTATTTTCATAATGAAATGAGCATTTTCTACGCTAATTTTGCATGTTTTACTATGATGTGCGAAATACTCTCGAGCTTTTTTCCAATTATTGAACGGCTCCTCCACCAACTTTCCCATTCTTTCTGTGCTATTTTTCCCGCACAGATTTTTATTTTTAAAAAGGACAAAACTTACAAAATGCTCCATTTACTGCTTGAGAGTAGCAAAGCCAAACCCATTCCGCTATCCACTTATGCTGAAACCTGAGATTTCGCGGCCCGGTTGAAGGGAAAGCAAACCTTTCAGTTGGAACCCAAACCTTATTCAACGCCTCTACCTTTTCCTCATTGCTAAACTTTCTTTGTATGAAATTTGAGATATCATGTGGACTGCTGTCCTTCGAGTTGTCATTTTCTACGACCGTAGTGGACTCTTCTGTAATTTCAACATAAGCTAAAATCTGCAAGAATGAATAATGCATCTTTTAATTTTTATTATTACCAACTATTTTCCTGGAACACGATGGTTGCTCATCATTTGCTTTGGGTTTTTTAGAAAAAAATTCAGTCAAATCTAACTGACGCTTAGACATTTTTTTAAATTTAATTGCACCAAAAATTTGACCACCAGCAGCGACGACAAGAACTGTTTTTCTATAGACTGTCAATTATCCACTACTGCAGTATTTTTCTTTTTCACATATTTTGAATTGCAACTGAATTCATATTTTTCGTCATGTAGCAGCTACATCGTAGCTTTGGTGGAACGAATTGGATTATGGTGAGTTAAATATTCGTTAAGTGCACATCGTTGGTGAATTATTTTAAATTAAAACAAACCTCAGTTAATATCCACAGCATACTTTTAGGGAAATGTCTCCACACTGCTTGTTTATAAGCATAATCAGTAGATTTTGACAAACATTGGCAATGTACATCCACGAATATTCATAGATTTTATAACATGTATTTACACAAATATTTATGCATGTACCATCTTTCATAAAATTATTTTTTTTATGGTGTGTTGTCACCCCTTGAGTGCGCCAATGCTTCACCTATACTAATGGTATAGAAGTTTGCGTACAATATGGGAAGACCACAGCTTTTATTTGAACTGTTCTATATTTCGATATATTTATCGATAAATGAGTTATCGGTCAAAATGTGGTTCCCATTAAACCTTGAAATTGTGCATGCACTATCGGTATCAAACGAAAGGGCATGGCCAAAGGTTTCATATGGACTTTGCTATATTTCGATATATTTATCCATAACTGAGTTACCGTTCAAAATGTGGTTTCACTAAAACCTTGAGATTTGTATACAATATCGGTATCAAAGGAAAGGACAAGGCCATAGGTTTTATTTGGACTTTGCTGTATTTCGAAATATTTATCGATAACTGAGTTACTATAAAGTACGACAGGGCAAGGCCAAAGGTTTCATTCGGACTTTGCCATATCTCGATATATTTATCGATAACTGAGTTACCGGTCAAAATGTGGTTTCCATAAAACCTTGAAATTTATATACAATATCGGTATCAAACGAAAGGGAAGACCACTGGTTTTAATTGGACTTTGCCATATTTCGATATAGTTATCGATAAATAAGTTATCGCTCAAAATATGGCTCCCATAAAATGTGGTTCCCCTAAACACTTGATATCAGCTGTTGGTAAAATTTTCAGAACTAAGTATTGAAAGACGATTTTGAAGAACTTCATATTCCTTTTTTTGTTGTTTTTTAATTATGAAAAACTATATGCTTATTTTTCTAAAAAATCAAACTAGTTATCGATATTAAGTTTCTGAACTTATAAATATGCTAAAGTAGTATTATTGGGTAAAAAAAAATTTTTTTTAATAATTAAAACTAAATCAATATTTAAACCCAAAAATCTCACTTTCAATCGATTTTTACTATATAAAACATCAGCAAAATCAAATAATAAAACAAACCTTTTAATTTTTAAAGCAACCCGGAAAAAGAACACAACAGAATATTTTTCGAACACGGTTTTGAATTGCATAGCTTAATAATTCAATGGAAAGCTTTTTATTTTTTCATTCTAACTTATACCGCTGACGATAAATTCTTAAAATATCTGATTGTGTTACGAAGAAACACCAAAAATGATATTTTTGAAGACCGTTTTCCAATACTTTGTTTTGCAACTTTTAGCAATATTCGCATTTTGTTAAATTAAAAAATAATTCATCTTTCAACAGTTTTTTATTTGGTCCCTCTACCTTTACCCGTTAATGAGAATTTTAAAAAATACCTTATAGGAGGCCGTTGGTTAAGGCTTCTAAAGGGTGTTTTTTTTAGGGGTACAGAACTTCGAATTGATATAAAACACAAGAAAATCGTTTTAAGGTCCATCAATTTGGCTTTATTGGAAGGATAATTTTATGCCATTAATGTTTAAATATGATTTCGGGCATGTGGCCGCCGCGGCTGGCTCGAATAAAGCCAATTCTACAGGTCCAATTTTCAACCACTTTTTCGAGCATATGGGGCCGTATGTCGGCAATAACGCCACGAATGTTGGCTTCCAATTCCCCTAACGTTTCTGGTTTGTTGGTGTAGACGAGCGACTTCACATATCCCCAAAGAAAATAATCCAATGGTGTCAAATCACACGACCTTGGTGGCCAATTGACAGGTCCATTCCGCGAAATTATGCGCTCATCGAATGTTTCCTTCAATAAATCGATTGTGACGTGCGCTGTGTGGCATGTAGCGCCGTCTTGTTGGAACCACAACTCATCCACATTCATGCCATCCAATTCGGGAACAAAATAGTCGGTTATCATGGCTCTATACCGGTCTCCATTAACGGTAGCTGCCTCTCCAGCATTATTGCGGAAGAAGTATGGCCCAATGACTCCACCAGCCCATAGAGCACACCAAACAGTCAGTTTTTGTGGATGTAATGGCGTTTCAAGGGTCTCATGTGGATTCTCTTCACTCCAAATGCGGCAATTTTGCTTGTTGACGTAGCCATTCAACCAAAAATGAGCCTCATCACTGAACAAAATTTTGCGATGAAAATCAGCATCGAAATCAATCTCATTTTCGGCCCATACACCAAAATCACGACGCATTGCATGGTCTCGCGGCTTTAATTCTTGCACAAGCTGGATCTTGTAAGGTCGCAAGCCAAGATCTTTGCGCAAAATCTTCCATAAAGTTGATGGACAAAGCTCCAATTGCTGTGCACGGTGGCGAATCGATTCATTCGGGTCCTCTTCAACACTTTGCTCTACAGCGGCAATTGTTTCTTCGGTGCGCACTGTTCGACGTCTCTGCGGATGCGTATTATCACATAGAGTAAACGTAGTGCGAAAACGATCCATGGTTAACCGAATTGATTGCTCTGATGGACGATTATGTCGACCATAAAATGGACGGAGCTCACGGTAAACTTCGCGAACTGAACCATTATTTTCGAAATAAATTTGCACGATTTGCAAGCGTTGTTCTTTTGTCAACCTGTTCATGATGAAATGGCAAACCAAACTGAACATAAATGACATTAGAGTTGCCAGATTTGACCACAAAATGCCAGTTTTATCTCTATTCGAAAAACAAACCTGTAAAAAAACACCCTGTATAATCTATAGTATAGATCGATGTCCAAGCAATTTTGGAATGTTGGTCAGTACAGTATACCCCACTCTGCGTACTAGGAATAGCGGGTTTATTGACCTTATCGAAAATAATTAACGATAAACTTCCCAGCAAAAATTTGACTTTTTAATAAGGCATAATGTGATGCCGGACAGGGCCGCGGATAAAGGCTAGTGTATAAAATATGTATGGAGTAAGACGCTTTTTATAAGCTGTGTCCGATGACAAAACATGCAAAGTGTCAGTAAAGTGAAAATGAGGTAAAACTCTCTCGAAACGCCAAAAGTAAAAAGTTTTCGCCGAACAGGAGTCAGTAAAAACTTGCAAGCAAACCAGCTGTTGCTTTTTTGATTAGTTAATAGCTAAAATTTAAAAATTTTTGTTATTGCTTTCCTATGTCACCCGCAGCGGCTTTTCACTTGCAAGTTTTACTGAGTGAAATTCCCCCAGCAGAAACTTGCAACTCTCTCTTTCTCAATGAAATGTCAAACTGCGCTCTCTCGCTGCAAATGTTATGTGTTACTTTCTAATCAAAATTTTTAAAAACTGTATCCTGACCGAACACAACTAAATTTTTTTGGAGTTTGCAGACATTCTTTTTATGCGATTCTGCATTTTTAACAAATTACTTTGTTTCCCTACTAAGCGAAGAAATCCTCCACCTTTCTTTCTCACATGTGAGCTAAAATCCATTTTTAGCATTCTCTGTGACTGGTGGAGCTCTCATTGAATCGATTATACAGATCTTAATTACGTATTCCGAAAATTTTGAATCATCTCTCTCCAGTATTTAAAATTAAAATAGTTAAGCAATTTCATGCAAAGAAAAGTTTGACTGTACAAAAATGACTTAATATAGCCAAAAAATTTAGATTTATTTTTAATTCGTGAAGCATAAAAAATAATGTGTATATACTTTCACTAGATCATTATTTTAATTTATTAATATTTATAAGCTTATGTCCTCCATGCATATGCACAGTTAAAAGAGCGAGTGCAAAAGGCTTATAACAACCCAAACTATCAAAGTTAAGCTGCTTATTTCTGCCGCATTACTTTTTTCCAGATAGTCAATGAGGTTTTGTAAATTCATATCCGCCCACTTTAAATTTGCCTCGACTGTTTTGGCAGCGTTGTGAAGCTTAGAAATGGAGTTTCCAAATCGTGAGCCTTTCTTTGCAATGAAATCATCCAATAATCTTTTTTGTTTTTCTGTGGAGAAATAATTGGCGATGTCACTGATGATGTCAGCAATACTTTCCCAGTCACCAAGCCTGTAATAAAAATGATCAAAATGATATCTAATTATAAATAATAATTAAGATGTATAATTGTTAAAGAGATTCAAAACACTGTTTTACTGCAGCACGAACAGGTATCTTATGGGATAAATTCCAACAAAGCTAGATTTTCACAATATATTTCCAATCCAACTATAAATTTTGGTGAAAAAAGCATAATCATGGTTATATTCCGATCCATTGCACCATACGCGGTTTCGTAAATTTTTTTTTGGCTCATTGTGTACCATGTGTACATGTGCGCGGTTTTTGCAAACATGCGCTTTTCTTCAATGTTACATTATAAAAAGAAATAAGTTAAATTGCAGTCAGGCGGTCGTTGTGATATAGTGGGTAGAGTTGCTGGTCTTTCTTACCGAAGGTCCCAGGGTAGTATAAATCATAGTTGTTTGAAACATTTTTCAATATAGTTTTGCTTTCCGCCACTGTTTTACTGGTCCTCAGAGCGTAATTACAGCTAATGCCGTTCAGAGTCGGTCTCGACGATTCGTAAAAAAAAAGAGGATAAGTAGAAGGTTCCCCTAACGTCAAGCAAACTGCTATTCTTTTATTTATTTATTAAGATATTCATAGGTCGTTGGTTTTTTTTTCACGATGGCGATGTGGACCATATATAATTTGGGGCACTTTACTGTACTTTCCACTTCACTCACCTCGTCGATTCACTCAACTAATTAAAAATGGATCGAATAAATATTATTGTTAAAACATAGATTCAAACCCCTTTTTTCAAGTTGATCGAGTCAAGTGCCGAGGTGAGTGAAGTGGAAAGTGCAGTGAAGTGCCCTAAATTATATACATACTAAGTATCATAATAGAACAATTTAGCATAAGTTTATACGCAGTTTAACGTATTTAATATATTTTTCATATACAAATATATGCGATTCCTAGCAACAGAGTATAAGATCACTGAGATGCGCGAGCAGCACTGCAGAACTATAACTATTATTTGTAGATTCAGAGTTCCGAATGGTAGCTATGACTATATAATAGGTTAAAAGGACTGGTTTCAGGCCAACCTATCATTAGATCAATTTAAAGATAGTGTTGAAATCTTTTAACTAAGAAAATCAAGTCAGATGTATCTGATACCGACAGTAGACATAATCACGCCAAGCTCGAATGGACTACTCAGCATGCCTCCGAAAAGTTTCACCTTGAACAAAACACCAAGCCTTTCTTGGCGACATTGTAATGTAAGTCGCTGTTGAAGTTTCAGCCTGTTGCAATAGGGCGCAAGATTCCGTCAGAATGAATCTAAAAACTATGGTTCCACAGAAATTAAGTGTATTCCAAAATCGGAGTTACCAACTACGTATAGGCGTTTTGGTAATATAAGGGTTATTGAATTTCTTAGACTAACGTTAAATAAAAGCCAACACTTTTATTTACATTTAAAATGGAAAGTAAGTCTCATAAGTAATAACGACCGATTTCAACTTCTGTTTGTGTTTGCATTTAATTGTCTAACATGTTTACAGGTACTTTTCCGGTTATCCTTGTACAAGGCTCACATTAGAAAAATCTTCAGAAATGTTTTGTGATATATCCATCCTAACTTCCTGAGTTGCAGGCTTATATTCGAATATTACACTTTTACCGAAAACATATTTAATCTATTGTAAAACAAGATATAAGCGAGTTATGGTGTGTAATTTTAAAATTTTTGTAAGAAATTTTCTGATGATATTTACCTTTCTGCTAATCTTTCAACGGTATTTGTTATTAAAACGAAGACTGATTCCACATTTTCAAAATTTTGTGTATACATTGGTATTATACCGATTGTGGCGTACTCCTTAGATATATTTCCACTTAAAATTTGGTTATAATGTTGTTCGAAAAAATCACTCGTACAACCCATTACTCGCACCAGCTTCTGCCTTTCACTGTTCAGTTTCTCCTCATCAAACCATTCCTTTAGTATTCTATATACATCGGGAGGGCCATTTCGCATAGCACTGCAATAAAGAGTTTCACGAAAATCTGGTGTTGGTTTTTTGCCAGACTTTTTCAAATCGTCGAATAGCTGTTGTGCCTGCTCATCACAATCAAACAGATGATACATACATGCCCAACTTACGACTTTATTACGATTATAAATATCGAGAATGCTGTCATTGGTGCTCGTAAATCCCAAATGGTTATAAACTGTGAACAAGATGTTATTCAAATAAATCGCAAGGTTCTTTTGTTGCTTCAACGTTAGCCGATATGAAATGCGCGGCAAATGGGAAAACATTGCATACCAAGGCAAGTAGTCCGTTTCGTTTGCTAAATACTCCAAAAACCGAAATACTGTTTGATAGTCCATTTTAGCGGTTCTGGCAAAATTGAATAAATCATCTATTAGCTGTGCACGATTGGTGTTTGGTATGCCAATATGTTGCGGTTGAAACAGAGCACTTTGGATATTAAATAAAGTTTGCTCATCATAGAACACCCGATAGTAGTTTGATTGTTGCAGATTGAAGATAATCCATTTGATTGGTTTGTCAGTGATAAATGTCATCTTGTTGCTTTTTGACAGATAAAAGCGTGCTGTAAGATTATGAAAATCTGGTTCGGTATCGGTAGCATATGTAATGGGAATGGTGTAGGATAACGAGTTCTGGCTGCCATCCGCGGGGTGAAGCAGAAAACGTTCTTGACTAAGTTTGACTTTACGTTCAGCAGTGATGCTCGCATAAAGCACAGGAAATCCGACTTGCTCTGTCCAATCGTAAAATAATTGATCCAAATCAACTTGCGGAGTCGAAGGCCAGTGATTTTTCAAATGTTTTAATAAATTAATGGGAACAGTGTTTTTCAAATGACTGTAGATAGGAATGGAAGAAGTGATTAATTAATAACTTTTTAATATTTTTTTAAGGGTGCAATGCAATAACACCCATGATAATAACGCCAACAGCTTGTTCAAGAAAATGTAAGTAAGGCGCGTGGGCGTGTGTATTGTATATAGGGATGCGCGATTAATCGATTAAACAAATTTTTAATTGACAACTATTTTTAATCATCAAAGCTGTTGATTAATTAGATTCTGTGATCCGAGTGATGACTGCTCACCCAACAAAAAAATAATTATTAAAATGAAAAAAATTAATAGAATTCCGAGTAACTTTCTTCATTTCTTTCGAGTACGTTTCTTAACAAATGCATCAACGAAAAGAGCAGATTTTTGCTAAACTGATACAAATTGAAAAGTGGTGAGTTTGTTTAAAGCGAAAATAGAAAACATTTGAAATTTCTTGTTATTCAGGTTGCGATTACTTAGTTTTGTGTATAGTGAAATCAATAATACTTGAAGCATAATTAATCACAATATGATTAATCGGAAAAGTGATTGTTTTGATTAGTCGCTAATGATTATTTTCTGATTAATTAATTAATGAAGTTTTTTTTAGCTAGCACGCTCGGTTAATTTAATTCTATAAATTTATAGTTTCTTTTAAAAGTTGCCCCAGTCAAAAATGTAAGTGAAAAACAGAACTTTTCTAAATTTGAAACTCATGCGATTAGATTCACATTGCAATATAAAATGAAAATTGGGATACGAAATCTTTATAAAGTTATAATCTTAAAAAAATCGTTGAGATCCTCGGCACTCATCTCCCATTGCTATTTTAAATGCGCGAAATTATGCGCGAAATTATAAGAGTCATAGCCACGCCCCTTTTAGTGTTTAGTGAACTGAAGTTGGGGTGTAAATTAAAATTAAGAATGGAAATTGTTTTTTAAAAAAATTTCGAAACTGGGAGACACCTCCCACTTTTGATTAAGTTAGACCCGTTGAATTATATTTAATTTGCAAAGTGTCCGTGTGCGGTAAAATTCGAAAAATAAAAGTTAATAGGCGTTGCCATACACCTTTTATATTGGATTATTCCACCGAACTTTTAATTACTTAGCTCGGACTAAAATTTATTTTACAAATCTTACTGTTTATTTTGAAGTCGGCCGTAGTCATATATCGAAATAGCTGATCGAATTTTGCAGTTATTTAAGTAAGTACATAGTTAATAATATGGGTAATAAGGTGATCCTTGTGGACTAGTTCAGAACATGTAAGGAACCAGTAGTAAACTATTTTATTTTGTTTTGTTGTTTTTCCGGCAGGGTGAATAATTGATGTATATTGGAACGATTTTTCGTCATCCCTTGTCAAATTTGGTTTTGAGATAAACCGGTTTCGGCGTTGTGCCATCATCAGTGTCGATTTTCGTTCAGAACGAAACCAAATTTGACAAGGGATGACGAAAAATCGTTCAAATATACATCAAGTAGTAAACTAGTTCTTTTAGTAAACTAAAAAATCCTACTCTAGTTATTAAGTATTATCATAAAACATAATTATATACACATATGTTCGTACATATATAAGACCACTTTTGTACTTACAATTCTTTCAAGTAGGCACGAATCGCCTTATCGAAATTCTGAGTTCCCATAAGATTGGCTATCATACGTAAAATGGACGCACCCTTAGCGTAAGCTATGCTACTAAATTTGTAGCCAATTTCAACTGGTGTTTGTATCTGAGCTTCAGGACTAGTCATTGGTTGAGTTTCATTGGTGGCGTCTACGTCAAATATCAGATGCACTTGTTTTACAACAAATTGTTCGTCCAATCGGTATTCAGGATAGAGCTAAAGAAACCATAAAAGTATTAAGAGCTAGGTAATAAATGTATTGGATACCTAAAATAAAATCCAAGCCTAGCTTGAAAAATGTAGTTCGTATGGGACAGTGAGCTACAAAGTTCCAACTAGTTGTAAATAAATTCAGCTTTGAGACCTTTAAAAGTTTTTTGAGCTACATGGCTTGGAAGAGCTCATTACCATACACACTCTATCCTCAGCCCAACTTTTCATATGTGGCATTGACGTTCAGCTGTAAAAGCAGTTTCTAACGATTCGGCTGCATTGATAAGCTACTAGAGGAAACTCGCAACACATCTTCGAGCATCTAGCAGGCTTCGATTTCAGAATTTTCAGAACTTTGATTGTCTCTTGATTTCCTGCAATTTCTTTGCCCTAACAAACAGTCCTTGCTAATAACGAACCTACAATCTCTTTGCTTTTTGTCTGCAGTTGTTGTATAATGCCCAAAAATTCTGCCAAAAAAACCAGCGGATACGGTAGCCACCGTTATGAACAGGGTCCCACAGCTAGGCACGTCCAGTTCACGAGTCCACGCCTGTGGCAAGAGATCTACGTGATGGTTGCTTGGGATATCGTACTGCCCTGGCACCCAGATAATTTTTATCTTGAAGTATTTCGAGGTAACCATGAGCGATTGCAAACAGTCGCTAGCCGTCCTAGATCGAACTTTAGTTGTGCTTAGCTAATAGGCACTATCTCTTTGCCAATTGCAAACCAGCTTTTGAGAGCTCAAAAAGAAGCTACCTGTATGCTGCCATACTTGCTGCAGTGTGTCGACGGGAAATCCCTCTTGCCAACAAGTCCTAATTTGGACTGAGGATGCATAGATATAAAGTCCTCTTTTCAAGAAAAACGATCACGCCCTATGAGTATCTAATCATACCTTCGAATTATGGACATTTTCGCAAAAAAGAAATGTTCCTTGGAGTCGGTGGTGTAGCCACCAGGGGGGTGGGGGTGGGGTGCTTTTGGGATAGATCCCCTCCTTCGTCAATGAACTACTATATTTTTACTTTCGATTGAATAACACAATACCTTTTTATGCTTCTGATTTATAATTTTATTTTTTTAGACTAATGACAAAGGGCAGTTTTATGAATATATGAAATTATTGGTTAGTGGATCATGCGTTTGAATAGATATTATGCCTATATATATATACTAGTCTTTTCAGACCTTCTACATTCTATACTTTTTAAAACGAATTTTTATAAAAAACTAGAGGGACCGGCTGACTTTGTCCTGCCCAGATATCTACCTGAATGGATCTAGAAATATTGGCTTTTCCTATACCTATTATTACCTCTATCATTACTTCTATCACTATCCCTATCCCCATTCCTATCCCTATAGATGTAACTATTTCACACACACACAATTCCACTTCACCACCGATCGGTCCATTATTGAGCTTTTCTAACAAAAAAAAATTATAAAAATTCGCACCATACAAAATGTATGGGAAAATAAATTTTTTTTTCAGGAATTTTTCGGAAATTTTATTGGGTATTCTCCTATTCTGGTCAGAGAACAATCTAAATTAGTGTCAATCATCCAAATCGGTGCAGGCGTTCTTGAGTTATGAGCGTTAGAACTAACGTCACTTTCTTTTATTTATATAGATTTGTATTTGCAGTTTTATGACCTATTAAATTTCAGCACTTATAATAAAGTGCCAGGGTGAAGTTGGTAGAACATAGTGCAAATTATGGGCATTTATTGATAAATTTATGTTGTCAGTTTTGTTATGCGAAAGGCTCAAAATTTAAAAAATTTGAACATTTTCTCTATTGCTTAGTATTATAAAATTCTTAGGTCAACATTAAAAACTATTTTTTTTTCAAATAATAAACGCAATGTTTTGAAATTTTGTTAACACAAATCTAAAAATCTCTTACTCAAAAACGTTGCTTTCTACCTTTGTGTAATAAATTCCAAGAAATAAAGATTGATTTAGCGCTTGTAGAGGATTTCTCAAATGACTTAGTGGCGGAGTAACGACGCACAGTAGCGTCTCTGCCGTTAAAGCATGGCAAAAATCAAAAAAAAATCATGAAAGCGTTCGCTAAATCTAATACATGTTTTTAATAGAGAATTTTCTAGGGATCAAGAATATACAAATGTTTTTTCACAGAAAATTATAGCTTACCAGGTAGAGCCGCTCAAAGTTGACCAATTTTCAACACTGGGAAAAATTTGAAATTTTTCTTCTTTTTCGTTGTATTTAAAATGGCTTTGTGAGTAAATAAGGCGGCCGGTTGTCGTTTTCTTGTATAGCAATTAAAGATAATTTAATTTAGGATTGAAACAAAAAAAAAAATTGTTTTTTTTTTGTTAAAAGTTCGCGGATATACCTGTTTTTCGAAATGCCTATTTTTAGGCCCTTTTTAAAACTTTGATGGAAAAAAAAAATGTTAAAATATGTGCTCCGTCAAATTAACAGTAGTTATTTGTGAAATATTCAGTTACCTAAATTCATAAAGTCTACCTGAGTCCAGCTGCAACTTCACTTTTTACATCAAATAAAGTTAAACAACCTTGGGCATAAATACGCGCCTGAGCAACAACATACATTTTTTTAGTTACGAATCGTATACCTGAAATTCATTTTAATAATTTGAGTAGGTATATAAAGCTATCCATCATACAATGCACATTATCATTCGTCTTATGGAGATTAAGGAATTTAGTATTCTGTTTACTTGAATAAAGTGAATAGTATTTTTAAATATAGTTCACAGTTTAATATTTAGTCAGATACACTCGAAGCCAATTCTAATATGTATCTAGAAAACTCGAAACTATTTGCGGTGTTTAAATCTACAAAGTCAAGACGGGACTTCGTTGAGGCTATTATGAGAGAATTAGCGAGTGAAACAAGCATTAAAGAAAAGGAAGGCGGGGAAGAAAAAATTGGTTTACAATACATTATGATAGAAAGAAAATGGAAGGACGTCTATCGTAACAATTCAAAATTTCTAAGTAAGCATGAAAAGTGGCTAGCTGACAAAACTTTTTTGGACGAAGAAACGCCTAGCACGTCAACCAATCCAACTAGAGGGAGACCACCCAAACCCATAGAAGAGTGTTCTACCTACACAAGGAAAAGGAAGCTGTCTGATACCACAAAAGCTATGGCCACGACTCATCTTTCAGAAGCACTGGCTATTAAATATAAAAAAGACGAAGAAAACCTGAAGTCTCATACTCGTATAGCAGAAGCAGTTGCGGTAGCAAGTCCAGTGCGACTGATGAGGATCAAAAACAGCATTCCCACACCACCAAATGCGCTACCTAGGAAATACACTCCCGAAGAGAACGAAAATCGACACTGATGATGGCACAACGCCGAAACCGGTTTGTCTCAAAACCAAATTTGACAAGGGATGACGAAAAATCGTTCCAATATACATCACTCCCGAAGAAGCTTTGGCGCTCGGTTTAACGAAGAAAAAATATATTATATTGCGTAAGTCATTATTGCAACGTAATGCCGATATTTTACCTGGATACGAAAAAATTACTCAATCCAAGAAAGAACCAGTTCCTCTAAGTCCCAAAATAACCGAAGTATCAGCTGAAATTGAGCTACAATACCTAATGGATCATACGTCTACACGACTCCTTCAAAGTTTTTCTGAAGAAAAGTTGAAATCACTGCCAAAGGAGCTAGCATTTCTCTAAAGTTTATCAAATTTATTTTAAAGCTTAGGTATTTCGCCTTCAAACGAGTATTAAATTTTTATAGAAATCAATACGTCTATCGAGTTTGGTACAAAGTGGTGAAGCGGTTACTAAGATCAAACTTTTTAGCATAAATGGGCAGTGCCACTCCCAACTTCGTTGGCTGTTTAATCTTTAGCTCAAATAAAATTTCATTGAACCACTTTCAATAACTTTTCGTTATTAATAAAATACATATTTGGCTTGTAAATTAAAAAACAAAACATGTTAAATTTTACGATGAATTTTGAAGCACCTTGTTATTGTGGCACCAAAAACGGACATTTGAGTTTTATAAGAGTATTGCCATTTAAAAGAAACAATACGTCTATCTATTTTGGTAGTTATTGACTACGTGACTACTTAGATACAACTTTTTGTCATAAGTGGGCAGTGCCACGCTATCAAAATATATTATAAAGGCAAGACCTAAAATGTTGGACCGTGAATTATTCTCTTTTCTATCCACCATTACCATCATCTTTTCATTTGAAATCCCGAACCACTAGACCCTGTTTTATTTTGGTATAGGTCGCGTTGAGATAAAGCCCATTACTTCAGTGACAGTAACCCTCAACTTTACCCCACCAACACCTCTGACACACTCCTTGTCACCACACCTTACATTATAACTAACCGTCGCCTGGCAAATTAATCCCGATAGTAAACAAATATATAGTGTTATTTCTCGACAAACACAACAATGTACAGATATTACTTCGTTTTATCTCACAAGGGGTTTTATATATAACAGCGTTTAATCCGTCCACTCTGTTGTGTCAAGGACTAAGACGGCCAGACTATTGTTACAAAAAAAAGGAAGGTAATGGGCCAAAATATGTCCAGTAAATAATCAAGGGCTTGCACCCATAAGTATTTCTAAATTAATAAAAAAACATTTTCAAATCCAGAAATTCAGTTCTATCATCCTTGAACTCTCACATCTGTCTTTTAAAGGTTCCCATAAATATTGTGTATTTGTATCTTTGTTAAATGCAAGTATTTATTATATAAGCTTCCACAAACAACTATTTTGCAAAATCCCCATTATATGGTTAAACATTTTCCTTTACCGTATATCCGATTGGGCAACGCTTTGCTAAATTTTAACACCCAAAGAACGTTCATAATCTCTTTTTTAATCAAAAATGCAATAAGATTAACAACCTATTTCTGGCAATAGAACTACCTTCTTTTTTATACCATGATTTTAACCACAGTTTGTTTGTTCGTTTGGAAATTGGAAAGATGGTTCAAATTGTAAAAACTCATTCAAACAAAGGACTTCTCATATCTGTCACACTACCTCTGCCTACAATGTAATGTCTCAAGCTTGAATTTGAAAGCTTCGATGTGGTTGGCAAATACAAAAATAAAATAATAAATCATATCATTTAAATAGGTTTATAGAGATAAAGAAAATATAAACCTTCATACTATGTAGATTAGACAAAAGGATTGTAAAGTCTTTTATGACATTTACCTTGTGAGTCATGAAGTACTGGTAGTAACGCGCGAATGCCTCATTTAACCAGAAATAGCTCCACCAAGCGAATGTCACGCTATTGCCGAACCACATGTGCGCCGTCTCATGTACTATTATGGAGGTTGTGTACTCTTTATTGGACCACCCATCGGTGTATCCTGGCTCCATTACTAGCACGTTGTCACTAATCACATCACACAAATACAAAATAAAAACTTTCAACTAAAATCATACTCCATTTCGAAAACTAAGTGGAAGATCACCCTTTTTCAGACAATTTACAACTTATTTTTTAAAAACCTCCTGTATCAGCTGAAAATTAATTGGATGTATGTTGATATAGGGCGTTATTCGAGCAAATTCGGTCATTATCTGAGATAGGGTGATCTTCCACACAGCCGTCGATTTGAAAGCACTTTTACCTATAAATAACCAAGCCCCAATTTTCCATGCCATTATAGGGAAATTTCGGCGATCCAGCCATTTGTAAGACAGGCAATCCCATTTTCTTATACGGCTGTTCAGTGTACGCGTCATAGGCCTTAATTGCCTGTTTGGCCACTTGAAAGGCAAAGTCGGTTTTATTTTTGTATTCCGAACGAGTAATAATTTGCACCTCTTCATCGCCATGCTTTACGAATTCTGAGACAACGAAAGCGAACAAATAAGTTGACATTGGTGGGGTAGTCGCAAAGACGTCTAGGAATCGGCCATCTCTGGGAATTAGAATACATTAAGATACAAAATAAGATTTCTTGAGTTGTATGGTTCATGTTTTCAGTGTGATTTTTCACTATGGAGGAAACTAAATTTTCTTATTGTCGAAATACTAATGCTCGACCCGCACTGTGGTTAAAGTCATCAACCACGATTTCTATGTCGTATGTCTTTTATCTTTTATCATAGAAGGACTATTGGTATCGGTAACTCTTTGGTCGATGTTGAATAACCAGAAGGATTCATATCGCAATACAACTGTCCTTATAGGTAACAGTGTCCTTAGCTTTGGGGAGTGTTTTGAAATAGCAAGAACATATCGTAGCAGGAAAATATTTTTTTGGGACTCTTAGAATTTTTATGGACTGTCTGCCCGATAGAAGTTACCAGTAGGCAGCAGAATTTCATAGCCCCTACCTACATATTTAAATCGAAAATAGATCCTCGCTTTCATGCGGTTCTGGAATAAGTAAAGATGCTCCGCCCTAGGAAGTGTTCCTATTGGCGCACACAGGGGAAGCACAATAGCAGCGAGTTTCCTACTCCATTGGAAGAAACATGTGGAGAACATAAAAGTGAATCAGATGCAAAGTCAAGTTAGAATAGAAATTGGTTTTCGGGATTTCTATAAGGAACATTAGCTTCCGAGTAAATGAGTTGCAAATATATAGTTGTGGATACGGCTAACTTAGTGGGTTTTTGAATAATTAAAAAATTTCCCAGTAAAAATACTTTCGGCTTGCCCTTGGGAAAGTATGCTAGCTAAACTAAGTGACACAATGATTCATTCTCGGTACCTCCTTTTAGCTCATGTTGGAAGATTGCTGATAAGTAGATCATCTCTTTCTACCACACTTCAATAGGTCTCTTCTAAATTGAGTTAAGGTGGTCACAATTCAGCTGTCTTCCGACTTCAAATGAATTGCGGAAATCCTAGGTACCAAACTATTATGGGAGTCTCATGTTGAGCAGATAACTTCTAAAGCCTTAACTTGGTTTTGGCAGTGCAGATTAGGCAAATAAAACTTGGCGTCTGTCTCTTATGGATGTACTCGTATAGCTTTCTATATAACGTATGCTGACGCTTTGGATGCAATACTGTACCTACCAATTTGTAGGATTAAATTAAGTGGATGGTGACAATGCCACAGGACAACACGCCGCAATTGCCTTTACTGCTGAGATTCTGTAATGTTGAATTTTCTGAGGCTTCTGTTCGACTTTATCACAGCACTCACACATTTTAAAATCTTCACTGACGGCTCAAAACTGTCTGTGGATTAAATGATTTAGTATTTTGTGAAGAAAGTTGAGAAGAACTTAATTTTTCTCAGTCTCCCAAGCTGAGGTATTCAAAATTCTCAAGATTTAAAATAAATTAAGGAGAACACGAAAACAGTAAAATTGATGGTATGTGGTCTGATGTGGAGTTCGGATTAGCTCTTATCAGGAATAAATAAGCCTTAGGCCAGAATGCGCTGACCATCCTTCGAGCGATTGTGTCAGTTGCCGAGTTTTTCAGCGAAGCCCAAACGTAACCAAACCGTAAATGGAGCTCAAAAGCGGACCATTGTGTCGAATCGTTTCAAATACTTACCCATCTGGTATGCTGTGTAGCAATTCAGAATTGAATACTGTATTGTATTGGGTTGGGCGGCTCATTTGTAAACGAAAACTGGCCTTTAAAGCGGGCTCATCAAAGCAAGGAAATATGCTGCGCGCATCGATCCGCTGTGATTGCGTTAATCCAATCCATCTGCAATATTCACCAAGATGTACATAAATATCTCGAAACAAAGTACAGTTAAATTCAATGACTTTTCGTTTCCATAGCTATCAGTGTAATTGGCACGAAAAAATCCCTGAGTTCCATTACGAATTGGGCCTGTGTAAGTGAATCGTAGGGTATAGTTGTTGGCAGGCGCCAGCTCATCTTTCAAAAGCACCGTTAATTTATGTGTTACCGCATGAAAGTTGAAATTTTGAGCACTGAATGCCTGTAGTAGCTGATCGTCAGTATTGTTGTTGCACTTGTAAAGCCAGCCGGCAGTGATATTAATCAGATATTTATGTAAAATTATTTCTTTAACACCCGTGCGTGTTGTATGTAAGGTTATGTTGACCTCGCCATCAAATGTAAATTTTCGCACTGCATCCGATCCTAGTAGATATGGCTTCAACCAAATATCATAAGATGTGGGCACTACATGTTTTTCCAGCCGATAGTCAAAGCCTTTCTCGGCGGTGCTGTTTTTTGCATTGAGGGCAGTAGTGCCAACGACACCCACAAACACTAGCAGCGTTGAGATTGAAAAAAACATTAAATAATTATGTACTCAAGCCGCGGTGACGTAGAACAACAACAAATTAAGACAACGAACTCAAAACAAAAAGAAATGAGGTTAAAGAAAACAAATTATCTCTCGATAATGTGACCGAAGGGAGCGTTAAATGAGTTCTGGTACTTTTTTGTCTAAAGCTTTGCGTGCTTCGCGGGATTTCTGTTTATTGCCGGTTTATTGTATGTACTTTAATATATATATTTACTTAAACAAATAAGCAATTAAAAGCTGTACTACGGTGGGGTGTTTGGATGATTTGGGTAATAAAAATTATTTTTGGTAGTAAATGTGGTATGCTTTCCCACTATACAGAAGTTCCCTGGTTGATGTACCGCGGCATGTAACATCAAAAATATCTCAGATAATTTAAATACTCAGACTATTCTAAATTTTTGTTCGGAAGCAACTAGTGTTTCAAACTAGAATATCGTGCTGGAAACCATTAAAATTGAGTGGTGTTATGAAATATACTACGGTGAACTGTTATGAAGACAGCCAGAGCTTTAAGCTCTTCTATGAAAATAATGAGCTTTCCTGCAAT
The DNA here is from genome assembly GCA_949987695.1 of Merzomyia westermanni. Taxonomy (NCBI): domain Eukaryota; kingdom Metazoa; phylum Arthropoda; class Insecta; order Diptera; family Tephritidae; genus Merzomyia; species Merzomyia westermanni. Next base: position 128,558,182 of record OX465288.1, on the reverse strand, counting down.
CTAACAGTATAACAAAGTTATTAACAAATTTGTAATGAAATAAAAAGAAATTGGAAAATTTATACGAATTGAATTGTAATGTTAATTTGAATGTCAAAATAATAGAGTACCACATGTGTTTCGCTACGCCATATCTATAATAAAATTGTAACAGGTCGATGTCTTTATATTGCAGATATTCAAGAAAAATCGATAGGAGGGATCATCAGTAGAAGCCAAATCAATCATTTTTAGAATCTTTGTCTGTCTGTCTGTGTCTGTGTGTTTGGTCGCGCATCACTCAAAAACTACTGAATAGGATTGAATGCAGCTTTTACCGTTATATTACATGATGTTTAACTTAAAATTTAAGATATCTTATCTTCCGATATCTCGACAAGTTTCCGAGGACCAAGGTGACCCAAATGTGTTTAGTACAATATGGGTATCAAACGAAAGGTGATTTTAAGTGTTTAAATAAGCGATGTAATTAAGTTCCATATCTTATCTGGTATGTGTGGGAGATATAATGATTAAAATTGGTCTATTATAAGTTCTAAATCGCAGCGAAGCGGGGACGGGCTTACTAGTACAATATAAGGATAAATGCTTGCTTGACTTCATATTATTTTAATAATCGCTGATGGGATCGTGTTAGAGCACGAAGAGTTGATTTGTTAGAAACATTAAACGATACAAACATGAGCCAATACGGCAACTTTATTGATGATACGTATAGTGTTTAGAAAAACAAAATAAGTGATTCTTCAATTTGAATATATTGGAGCTGAGAATGTTCAATACATGAGTTAATTTTGGTCTTGTATACTTTGTGGTTAGGCTTGTGAGAAAAAACGAACTCTAGCGATTACCTCCATTTCTAGTGTGACAAGCTTCGTAAAGATTTCGTCCTCTATCGAACATTTTTCTGAACTTGTTAACTTTTAAAATTTGTTCATTCATAAGCGTGCGTCTCATTAAACTCATTAATATACCGACCAAGTCAATAAACAAACCAAATTTTATGAGGTATGATATCTCGTTTTATAAAAAGTCGTATATTTTCGTAACTAAAACTTACTGGGATATCATATTATTATATTATATTATATTATGAGCGGACATGTTATATATATGTCTTTGGCAATAAGCGAGAAAAGCCAAACTCAAAATAGGACAAAAATAAGATATTACCAGCATTGTGTTCTCCGTACACAAATCTCTTATCACACAAATTTTCACGGCTTTTTCTCAAAAATTGTGGATTGTATAGACAAAAAACCATATCTTAATTCCATACATTTTAACTTTCAAAGCGCTCTAGTGAAAAATTCAAAAAAATTACTTTCGTTTCTTTACCTTATTGCCACAGATACATCTCTCTCTCTCTATGGCGCGATATACAACAGGTATATCATCATAAACCTCCTAAGAGATTTTTGCGCCAAGCTTCTCTTCCAATTTGTGGTGTGCCGATTTGAATTTTCCCTACAAATTGGTGGGACCTACAGTTTTTTGCCGACTCCGAACGGCATCTACAAAGGAGACGAATTTTTGCTGAGAAGCCTGTCATGGCAGAAATACACTCGGAGAGTTTGCCACACCACTGCCGAGGGGCGACCCCGTTTGGAAAAACTTTTTTTTCAAATCACTTTTGATGTTACCTGTACCAGGGCTCGAACCATGGACCTTCGGTGTGGTAGGCCGGCAACACTACCTTCACACCACGGCGGCCGCACGGTTAAAAATTTAGACTGAAACTTGAATCCATACTTTTTCTAGTAAATTCCAAATGCTCCAATTTTCAATTGACTTAAAACATAATCTGAAAACCATACCAAAAAGTTGAAACGGTCTGCCAATTAGATCGGAAAAAATGTTATATTTTTTGAAAACTTTTTCAAGTTATTAATTTTCTAGAAAACTTTTAATATTAAACCAAATTAGAATTCGTCATATACGTATGTATGTATGTAGTCAAAAAAGTTTCAGATTAGGCTTAGATTTTTAGCCGTGTACCTTGATTTTGCGGGAAGGACTTTTTTGTCGGCACTACACCCTAAAACGTTAATATATTTCACCTGATCTTAGCGAAGGCGGGGCAGACACGCAGAAAATGTCCCCCCGTCTCATTATCCTACAAGGCATAGATCAGATTGAATCGTTCCAAAGTAAAATAGGAGTGTTATACAAGGTGGCGCAAAAGTAAGCTTCCGATGTTCAGCATATCGGTTGTGGCACGTGCAGTGTGTGCTGTTGCACCGTCTTGTTGGAACCACATGTTTTCCAATCCCAATTCATCAAGTTGCGGCAAAAAGAACTCGTTGATCATTGCTCTGTAGCGCTCACCATTCACAGTAACCGTTTGGCCCCGAACCGATTATTGGTCAAATAAATAGTCAGCAATATTCCGCGTTCTGGAGCAGTGTAGCGTAACATTGTTTATTAACGTGTATTTCGCATGTGTTTACTACACAAATGTCAAAACAGAACTGACTTTAGGGGCCAATCGCAAAATTTATAGCATTTTCTGATAGGAGGATTACTTTTGCGCAGTAACCGTTTTTCACCGAACGATTATTGGTCAAATAAATAATCAGCAATATTCCGCGTTCTGGAGCAGTGTAGCGTAACATTGTTTATTAACGTGTATTTCGCATGTGTTTACTACACAAATGTCAAAACAGAACTGACTTTAGGGGCCAATCGCAAAATGTATAGCATTTTCTGATAGGAGGATTACTTTTGCGCCACCCTGTATATGCTTGTCAACATTGCCGAACCAATTTTGAAGTACTTAGAGGGCTCGCCGACATCTATAGTATGGAGTTTTGCAATGGTGAATACCTTAGCTAGGAAGACTGAAGCATACACCCTAAGATAAAATTTCATTAAAGACGTCGTTACTGAATACCCCAGCGTCTGATCCACAGTCAGTTTTGGAAAAGTCAGTAAAGATTCAGAAATGTGTGAGGCCGGGTTCAGTATTGGGATTAAGCCACTGCCGAACCTCAGGATTTCAGCATCAAATTATATTCTCAGTAAAGGCAACAGTATCATGAGAAAAGATACAGTTGTCAATATCGCAGCGTCCAGAAGTTTGCTGTGCAGCAACTAGCTCCACTGCAGACGCATTTTTGTGCCGCGGTCGGAGGCAAACCGGAGATTATTTTCTATATGAAACGATATCAAGTCGATATTTTTGGCACTCGATATTCATATTTTTGAATGTTTAGGGACTGAGTATTAGACTCACATTATCGTATAGTGTTCGAGGAAAAAGAAGCTGACGATATTAAATAGATAAAAAGTTAAAAACTCTCGAGTGAGGACACTGCAGCATTCAAGATAAAGTATTCTCAATACTTATTCTTTCTGCCCTGAAACGCCTCTTAGATCGATAATTTTATTCGAAATAGTATCTCGAACCATCACTGAAAGTATGCTTGCTTCAAGAACGATCGAACGATCTTTTATAAGGCCAAGATCACCCGCAAGACAAACTTCGACTAAAACCTAAATCAAAATACTGGCGATTGATCGAAAAACCGCAGACGAAGCCGACTAATCGGTCGAGTTGAACTCCTTGGTTGTACATCAGGTAATTTCAAAAATGGACTCCTGACCTTTTAAATAACGTAAGCATACCACTGTGCGAATGTATATATGTAATGATTATACATATATACATAAATGTATTAGAGATGCCAACCTCGTGCTTTTTTAGGTGCCGAAAATAACGGGATTTCTTTCTCACAGTCTCGTAATTTTTGGGATTGGAGATATGCTCCTAAAAACTAAATAAGAGTGATTTATTTAAGAAATTATATTATTTTTTGTTTATGTGAAATATTTTTGAATATTAAAATTTTTTTTGCTGGTTGTGGTACTTAAAATGACATGAGCCTTTCTGGCGACTGACAAGAAATTGTGGGTCTACTGCACCCACTACTCTAAGTTTTTCATTTGTTTGTACAATATTCGATTTTCTTTTTATTTAAATCATCAAAGATTATCCATTCAAACCTTTTGAAAAAATATCTTGCAACCTATCTACTCGTTATTAATAAAGTAATTTGCTTTTAAATAAAACAATCAAATTTTAAAGTCCAATAATTTGGTATATATTTTGAGGTTAGTTAGTTCTTCAGAATTTTCAAATCACGGGATTCAGTGAAAATCCAAAAAAATTAGTATCCCTAATGTTTAAATAAAGAAATTGCGCATGGTTCTTTCCCTACGGTTTTATGAAAAGAAATAGTTTACCTGCCGATAGCAGCCATAACAAGTAAGGAAGTCTAAGTTTGGGTGGAACCGAACGGTATATACCTAGTAGTGATCTATTATGGCATCCCAATTTACGCAGGTCTATTTTAATACTTTCAGTTCGTATTTGCGTGCAAATAGACAGACGGGCAGACACATAGACGTATCGAGAAACGGACATGGCTACATCGACTCAGTTCATCTTTTTCTTCTCATACGTACAAACATTTCATGTTCATGAAAGGTATAAAAATCAAAAAAGATATACAACTTCGCTTTTGCAGTGGGGTATTAACTACTTGCCCGGATATTTTGCTTGTGTGTTTGCCGATTTGGCTAATTTTTGGCAGGAGTATAATACTTACTACTGAGAAGCAGCTGACCAATTTCCAATTAAATATCAAGATTGAATTATAAGCGAATGCCTTGAAAATAGCAGACATTTTGTGTCGAAAAGTGGGCGGCGCTACGCCTACTTCTTCAAAATTGACAAAATTTTTTTGCGGTCGAGTTTTTCTTAAAAAGCTTATTATGTGTGCAAAATCTGATTGATATAACTTGCTTAGTTGTAGAAATATCGCTATGTTGAAAACCTGGCCGTGGACATCAACCGATTCCGCCCATTTTTACAACAAACAGTTACCTTTATATAACAATTTTTTGCGGAGTTATGGCATAAAAAGTTTTGTGGAATAACCCACTATAAAAGGGGCGGGGCCACGCCCATTTTAGAAAATTTTACTTTTTTGGATTTCTTAGTTTACGGAAACTTTAAAAGTGAAATATAAATGATGTAAGGCTATTTTACGCAAAGTTATTGCCTATTTAATATATCTACGATTCTCTTCAAAATTTTTCATATAAAAGAGGGCGTGGACCTTAACCGATTTCGCCCATTTTTTCCTAGAACATTGCTTGCACACCTGGAAACCTGCATGCTGAATTTCGTTTCGATAATATACCTTGTTAATATACCTGGTGTGTTCAGGTTTCCAGGTGTGCAAGGAATGTTCCAGGAAAAAATGGGCGAAATCAATTAAGATCCACGCCGACTTTTTTATGAAACATTTTGAAGAGGATCATAGATATATTAAATAGGCAATAACTTTGCGTAAAATAGCTTTACATCATTTATATTTGACTTTTAAAGTTTCCGTAAACTAAGAAATCCAAAAAAGAGAAATTTTCGAAAATATGCGTGGCCCCGCCCCTTTTATAGTGGACTATTCCACAAAACTTTTTTTGCCATAACTCCGCTAAAAATTGATTTGTCGAAACGAAATTTGATGATAATGTTCAAGACATAAAGGTAACTGTTTGCTGTAAAAATGGGCGAAATCGGTTAATGTCCATGCTCAGTTTTTTAACATAGTTCGGAAAAATTTTTTTTGTAAAATTTAAAAAGCGGTATTTCTACAACTAAGCAAGTTGTATCAATCAGATTTTGCACACATAATAAGCTTTTAAAAAAAAACTCGACCACAACAAAATTTTGTAAATTTTTAAGAAGTAGGCGTGGCGCCGCCCACTTTTCAGAATAAAATTTCTGCTATTTTCAAAGGCAATTGCTTATAATTCGATATTGATATTTCAATGAAAATAGGTCAGCGCTTCTCAGTAGTATGTATTATATTCCTGCCAAAAATTTGCCAAATCGGAAAACACACAAGCAAAATATTCGGGAACGTATTAATAGCCCACTGCAAAGCGAAGTTATAGGTATATCTTTTTTGATTTTCATACCTTTCATAAATATTAAATGTATGTAAGTATGAGAACAAGAAGAGAAAAGTTCACTAAAATGATCAGCGCGATGAGCGGAGTCGATTTGGCCATGCCCGTCTCTCCGTCCGTCTGTGTGTCTGTCCGTCTGTCTTTGAACGCAAACTAGTCTCTCAGTTTTACAAAAGAATGCTGAAACTCGTTGTTTGCTTTCGCCATTTTATAATATATTAGCAAACCCGGTAGACGTTGTTTTGACGTTTTGATACATAGAACACATCTATATATAAAATGTCATTAACTTGAACCAAATAAACTCTTAACTATACCGAACTGCAGCCTTATTTAACCTGGCGGCTTTTCCAAAAGCTAAATACAGGCTGTGTAAGATCAAAACAAAACACAAAATGTGTGGGCGTGGCACCGCCCACTTTTCCAAAATTATGTAGATACTGACTAAATGACACATATATCCAAATATCATTAATTTAGACCAACAAAGTTCGGAGTTATGACGAATTGAAACTTTATATAGCCTGGGGGCGTGGCTCCACCTACACTTTTCCAAAACTATATATTGTCTATGCTGTACCCAGTGAACCCAAGTATATATTGTGAAAATTTCATAAAGATCGGTTGAGTTCTTTGGCGCCTATAAAAGACACACATTTTTTATACCTATTTTTGTTACGCACACAAGGTATATTACTTCATTCGGCATAAACGAATCGAGATATATATTTATTAATGTATATCAAAAAGTTCAGGATGAAAAGTAAAATATCCGGGGAGTAGTTAATACCCCACTGCAAAAGCGAAGTTGTATATCTTTTTTGATTTTCATACCTTTCATGAACATAAAATGTTTGTACGTATGAGAAGAAAAAGAGATAGTCCCATCAAAAAGTATACTGAAATGATCAGGAGGATGAGCTGAGTCGATGCAGCCATGCCCGTCTCTCGAAACGTCTATCTGTCTGTCTGTCTGTCTATTTCAAAGCAAATACGAACTTTTTCTTTAAATGGTAATCTAACCGCCTGGGCGATTTTGACCGTCCAACATAGCTCGCCAGTCGTTTCTTCGTTGCGCCAACTGGCGCCAATTGGAAACACCGCGGGATCGCAAATCGGTCTCCACTTGGTCCTTCAATCGGAGTGGTGGTCTCCCTCTTCCTCTGCTTCCACCGGCGGGTGCCGATAAGAATACCTTCTGGGCTGGAGCATCTTCGCTCATTCGCACTACGTGGCCTAGCCAGCGAAGCCGCTGTGTTTTAATTCGCTGAACTATGTCGGCGTCTGCGTAAAGTTCATACAGCTCATCATTAAATCTTCTTCGGTACTCGCCGTCGCCAACGCGTAGAGGTCCACAAATCTTTCGAAGAACCTTTCTCTCGAATACTCCCAGAGCCGCCTCATCAGATGTTGTTAGTGTCCACGCTTCTGCACCATATAGCAGGACGGGTGCGACGAGTGACTTGTAGAGTGTTATTTTCGTCCGAGAGAGGACTTTACTTTTCAATTGCCTACTCAGTCCGAAGTAGCATTTGTTTGCAAGAGTGATTCTTCGTCGGATTTCTAGGCTAACATTATTGTTGGTATTAATGCTGGTTCCCAGGTAAACGAAGTCCTTTACTATTTCGAAATTATTGCTGCCAACAGTGGCTTGGTTGCCAAGGCGCGAATGCGCTGACTCTTTGCATGATGACAGAAGGTACTTCGTTTTGCCCTCGTTCACCACCAAACCCATTTTCTCCTCTTCTTTTTCTAATTTGGAGTAAGCAGAAGTTACGGCGCGGTTGTTAAGGCCAATGATATCAATATCGTCAGCATATGCCAACAGTTGGACGCTTTTATAAAATATTGTTCCAGCGCGCTTGTATTATTTTCTCCACCATTAAATTAAAGAAATCGCACGATAGGGGGTCACCCTGTCTGAAACCTCGTTTAGTTTCGAACGGCTCGGAGAGGTACTTCCCAATTCTGACTGAGCTGGCGGTGTTGCTCGAGGTCATTTTGCATAGCCGTATAAGTTTTGCGGGGAAACCAAATTCGGACATAGCGGCATATAGGCAGCTCCTTTTCGTGCTATCGAAAGCGGCTTTAAAATCAACAAAGAGATGATGTGTGTCGATTCTCTTTTCAAGGGTTTTTTCCAAGATTTGGCGTATTGTAAAAATCTGGTCGATGGTAGATTTACCAGGTCTGAAGCCACACTGGTAAGGTCCAATCAGTCTGTTTACATCAGGCTTCTGTCTTTCGCACAATACGCTTGATAGGACCTTATATGCGATATTCAAAAGGCTGATTCCGCGATAGTTGGCGCAGTTTGCAGGATGGCTCTTCTTGTGGATTGGGCAGAGAACACTTAGATTCCAATCTTCAGGCATGCATTCATCCGACCATATTCTGCATAGAAGCTGATGCATGCGCCTTACCAGCTCCTCGCCTCCGTGTTTGAATAGCTCAGCAGGCAAACCATCAGCGCCAGCTGCTTTATTGTTTTTCAATCGGGATATTGCTATTCGCACCTCATTATAGTCGGGTTGTGGAACGTCAATTCCATCATCTTCGATTGTGGGCTCGGGTTCGGCATCTTCTCTGGTTTCTTGCTCAGTTTCTCCATTTAAAAGGGCAGAGAAGTGATCCCTCCATTTTCTGAGTGCTCCCTGAACATCGGCCACCAGGTCGCCGTTCTCATTCTTACAGGAGTTTGCCCCGGGTTTAAAACCTTCTGTCATTCGCCGAATTTTTTGATAGAATTTTCGGGCATTATTCCCTTTGGCCAGCATCTCAAGCTCCTTTATTTCACGCTTTTCTGCCTCTCTTTTTTTCGCCCGGAAAAGCTGCCTCGCTTCCCTCTTCAACTCGCAGTAGTGTTCACACACACTCCTCGTTGCATTCGATCTCAGCGTTGCCTTGTAGGCTTCGTCCTTTCTTTTTTTTGCAGCGCGGCACTCTTCATCATCATACCAGTTGTTTCTTCGCGTTCGCCGGAATCCAATTACTTCTTCGGCTGCGGTACGGAGTGCTCCTGAGATATGATCCCACTGCTCATGCATTCCACTAGGTTGAATTGTGCTCTCGGAGAGCAGGTGTGAGAGGCGATCTGCGAAATAATTGGCGGTCTGTTGCGATTGCAGCTTTTCGACGTCCAGCTTTCCCTGCGTTTTTTGTTGCACCTGTTTTGTCGTACAGAGGCGGGTACGAATCTTGGCTGCTACTAGGTAGTGATCAGAGTCGATGTTAGGTCCTCGTATTGTGCGAACATCTAAAACGCTGGAAGCATGCCGTCCGTCTATCACAACGTGGTCGATCTGGTTGCGTGTTTTTCGATCGGGGGACAGCCATGTAGCTTGATGGATCTTCTTGTGCATAAACCTAGTGCTGGATATGACCATGTTTCAGGCACCGGCGAAGTCGATCAGCCTGAATCCATTTGGCGAGGTCTGATCGTGGAGACTGAACTTCCCGACAGTGGGGCCGAATACACCTCCTTACCCACCCTGGCGTTAAAGTCGCCAAGCACGACTTTGATATCATGACGGGGGCAGCGCTCGTATGCTTCTTCCAGGCGCTCGTAGAATGCATCCTTTTCCACGTCGTCCTTCTCTTCCGTCGGTGCATGAGCGCAGATAAACGATATGGTGAAAAATCGTACTTTTATGCGGATTGCAGCGAGACGCTCGTTCACGGGTGTGAACGACAGTACTCGGTGACGGAGTCTCTCTCCCACCACAAATCCCACGCCGAATCTGCGCTTGTCTTCATGCCCACTCCAGTAGATGTTACAAGGTGTTCTGATCGTATTTCCTCGCCCCGTCCATCGCATCTCTTGTATGGCGGTGATGTCAGCTTTTGCTTTCCTCAGGACCTCAACCAGCCGGGCAGCGGCACCTTCCCCATTAAGGGACCGGACATTCCATGTACCCTTATCTCATAATCCTTATTTCGTTTGCGGGTGTTGTCATCTAAAAAAGGGGTTCTCATATCCGAGGCTTTGTTGTTGAATTTCATTGGAACGTTGTTTTATGTGGTGGATCCCAAACCCAACGCACAACCCGTTTCACGGGAAGTTGAATTCTATTACACATTTGTATAGCGAGCCGCTTGATCCAAGACAGACGCCCGCTTGCAGCCGCACCACATGGTGATCAGACGCTGCTGTTTGAACCCCCCAGCAAGCCCTTAAACCGATTATGTCGGAGTGGCCTTACCAGGTTGTCGCCTTCTCACGTTTAGCTCACCACCAAACGGGTGTTCGGTGGTTACCCAGAGGATACTTGGGCGCAAAGCCCGGAAGTAGTGAGCTGCTTGAACCGCATGCAAAAGAATCGCTCTGGCCATTCCCAGGTGAATGGCGATCAGAAACTTTCCCCACTTGCGTGGACTTCTGCACACGGCCCCATCCTCCAAATATGAACTGAGAGTATTAAAATAGACCTGCGTAAATTGGGATGCCATAATAGATCACTACTAGGTACATAATGTTCGGTTCCACCCGAACTTAGACTTCCTTACTTTTTTTCTAATTCTGTTTTTGGTACGAAATTGGATAGTAATAAAAACTCAGTCATTAATTTTTGAAAAATAATTTTTTCACAGCTTGCAGCATAAAAATGTGAGGAAAACAATGCCTTCCATTTTATCGAAGGAAGGGCCCTTTAAAATTGAATAAAAAAAATTTAAATTTTGTATTTCCAGTGATAAATTGACGTTTTTGGAGACAACATAAAATATACGTATACTAAATGTCATCGATTTCTGTTTAAAGGCATTTCCCCCGCTTTCGTGCTTGTGTCTTCTCACGCACGTTTGAAATTGTAACTTCGGGATTCGGCGTCTCTCCATATCTCTAAATACAAAAAAATTGTAGCAGGTCGATGTCTGCACGATGCAAATTAAATAACAGCCAATATTCAATTCGTTGTAGCGCCGCTTGTTTTGCGTAACTGCAAATAGCTCTTGAAGCGGCCTAGTCTATTCTTAGTCCAAACTAAGTTCTCTTCAACTACCTCCAATGTCGACGCTGAAATACCAAATTTAGATGTTTTCTTTTGGTTTGGCCTAAATTAATGATATTTGGATATAGTATGTGTCCTTCAATCAATATTTACAATATTTTAGAAAAATGGGCATATTTTTGTGTGTTGTTTGCCTTTCATTCATATCCAAAGTTTATTGTCGATCTCAATGAATCTCTCACGAGAGGTTCAGGAATTCGCTGGGTACGACACACGCCACATATAGTTTTTGGCAAATCCCCCAGGATACATAAAGTTGAAATTCGACATAGCTAGGAATTTATTTGGTTCTGTTTAAGCGACATAAGCTGTAATTATTTCTTTCGTTTATTTCATTTGCATTGCTTGCTATTGCAATTCGCAACCAGCTTATAAAATATTCCAAAGATATAGTTGATGTTTTGCAATCCTCACAGCGAAAATGAGGAGGCTAATCTCGCGCTAATACCTCAGAGCCACAAATGCCCGCTCGCAATTAATACATAAAAGCTGTAACAGATGTCCCGCACCCCCCGTTTTATACAAAACAAACAGTTGCAAAATTTAAATAATAAAAAAAAAACTTAACTTAAATAAGCTACTTGCCCTCCATAAAGCTTAGATAGGTTCAAATAAATATATATTTTTATATATTTTATATATGGATACGTGTTCTATGTAAAGAAGAAAACCTTGGAAAAAGTTACCGGTACCACGACCAAAAAAATAGGAATTCACTACGTTACGTATCGATTAAAGGTAGATAAGATAACTAGATAGTGATTTCCCTAAAAGCAAGAGTAGCATAAATGGTGCTTCACAGTTTACTTAGGAGGTAAAAAATATGTAAATGTGGAAAAAACGGGAGGCAAACATAAATACATGTACCACAAAGTTCAATTGGCGCTCGCCGTCAGATCGAATTTGCCATGCACCTCGGTCCTTCATATGCAGCTGCCCCTGCCTATCTGGTTGAAATCGTAGCGAATGTAAAATCCGACAAGGCATGGAACAAACGAAGCCTCACGTTGATAATGCGGAAACTTTTTGTAAAGTGACTTTATGCTCGAACAATCCACTATATTTGGTATAGATGGCAGAAAACGTTACGAATGTTTTTAATTAATTTAAAGGTTAATATGTTTTAAAGCTAGTATACACAAATTTACTTATTTACAATTACTATGTAGACATATCAGAAAGCTCTTACTGTAACAAACGCCCCAGAACAACACATGTAATAAGAGCCAATGCCGCAACCGAATTCGTTGCAGTATTGCTTGTTTTGCGTAACTGCAAATAGCTCTTGAAACTGCCAAGCCTGTTGTTAGCCCAAACTAAGTTCTCTTCAACTGCCTTTTCAGCTGCCTCCAATGTCGACCCTGAACTACCAAATTTAGATTTGTTCTTTTGGTTGAACTCCTTCAAATTCTGCTGCTCACTTTCTTTCGTAAAACGCGAAGCAATGCCTGAAATGGCTGAAGCCACCGAGGAATCGTCACCCATACTATAAAACGAGACTTTATTAGAAATTTCCAATACTACTTCGAGATAAGCAATACTTACGAAGCAGCAAGTTGCTCAAAGTTTTCCGTGATCAATTTGAAAACTGGTGCCAAATTTTCGTTGTTTGAACCGTATAGACTGCTGAGCGCAGATGCCTTATCCTGGCGGCGAATGTCATCGCTCACAATTGCCCAAAAGTATTTAGTGATTAATTTGGTATCCTTCACACAACCCAAAGAACTAATGATCAGTGTTTGCTCGGTGGCAGATTTGCTTGTTAAAAATTTATTGAATAATGTATCATAACTACTTTCATTACCATAACGTAAGGCATTACAGTACACAACCGAACGAATGTTGACGGGAACTGCGGTCGTGGCAATATTGGCAAAATGTTTTTTTGATTTTACGATGCAATCTGAATTGCCGAACTTGCAAGACCATTCTAAGATTTTGCCACGAGTGTAAATGTCCAAAGCAGTGTCGGAAGTGCGTTCATCGAAACCAAGTTGTTTGTACGCCTTCTCAGTAAGTTCGAGAATGTATTCGGCAAAGCTTGGAATATCGTCACTGAGGCGTATACTAATGTAAGAATAACCGCTGAAGGCTGAACTCCATGGAACGTACTGGATTTCTGTCGCTAAGTACTCGAGTATGTTGAGAGCGAAGTCATATTCAATGACCTTAGCACGTGCCAAATTGAAAAGATCATCAACTATTTGAGCACGATTCAGTGAGTGGATGCCACCCCAGTTACTAGAAGTTAAAGCATTTTTGATGGCATGCCAAGTATTTTCATCGTAGTTGACTCGATAGTAGCCAGATTCTTGTATATTGAATATTACCCATTCAGATTTGCTGTCTAATGAAAACTGTATTTCTGATTTAGAGGGAGTCAAATAAAACTTAGGAGTTGTGTCACTGAAATTTTTTGCGTTGCTGGTCGTATAAGATATTGGAACTGTGTAGAGCAGCGAAGTGTCAGAGGTTTCCTTATCTTTGAGTAGGAAACGTTCCTGTCTAAGGGTGAAATACTTTTTGTCATCCGATCGTTTAACCGTTATAAGAGGATAGCCAACTTGTTGTGTAAATCCCTTAAAAACGGCTTCGGCATATTGTTTAGTGTCTGCAGGCCAATGTGCTAGCCAAATTTCGAGAAGTTTCGCTGGTATGGAGTTTTGATATTGGCTAAGAAAACAAAAGGAAATATTTTATTTACTTTGGTCTCCTGAACTACACGTTGTATACATACTTTTTCTTCAGATAAGCTTGCAGTGAGGCCTTGAACTGTTCCTCGCCCATTGCATACTTAATCATGCGAATAAAACTGGCGCCTTTATTATATGAAATACTGTTGAACAAGCGGCTTAGGTCAGCAGGTGTGTTAGTGTTTTCATCGCTCATTGGATTTGTGCTATTTGTAGAGTCCATTACCATCACAGATTGAACTTGATCAAATACAAATTGTTGATCCAACCCCATTGTTGTTTCAACCTGTGGAAATAGAAATAAAGTTTTCACGTGATGGGATGATACATATACGAATTAATTAACAAGAACATACCATAGCTGTACCAAAATATTGGAAGTAGCGAGCAAATCCTTCATTCAACCAAGTGTAACTCCACCAATCGCAAGTAACCAAATCACCGAACCACATATGGGTCTGTTCGTGCGCCACTACGGCGGCAATTGATTGTTTAGCAGTAAGCGTTGTAGATTTAACATCATAAAGCAAAGCTCGTTCTCTGTAGGTTAACAAGCCCCAATTCTCCATTGCACCAGCAGAAAAGTCAGGAATGGCAGCCATATGCATTTTATCATTACCCATATCATAATAATTTATGCCGAAATAGCTGTCCAATTTGCTTAGAATTTGTTGACCAACAGTAAAACTGTATTCGGTCTGATCGTAGTACTCTGGACGAGAAATTACTCCAAAGTTACTGTTATTACGTTGGGTGAACTCGGAAATGATAAATGCTAGTAAATAAGTGGACATGCGTGGAGTGGTTACGTATACATCCTCCTCATAGTCTCTGTAATGTTAGAACTTTTAACCTTGAGCTACTTAAAGGTATTTGTGGAACTCACCCATAGGGAATGGTCTCCGAAATCCGGGTATTGCCAAATGTATTATAGTGCTTGGGCCGCCTGATTGTTACGTCGAAGGTGGCCTTGAATTTCGGCTCGTCGAATGAGGGAAAGGCACGCCTCGCATGATGCGCTTCGAATTGTGTGGCACCGATCCATCTATACAAAGAAATAAATTATTTTTAATAACTTTCCTTTATGTTAAATATGCGCTTTTCGTGCACTTAAATCAAATTGGCCAAGCTCACAGAATTTAGGTCATTGCAAAGATCCTTTAAAGGAAAAACAGATGGACTTGGCCTCTCTTGGAGCCGATGATCGGCTTCAGTTATTGGTTAAACAGAATGACACTAGCTGAAAATGTACAAATTTGAAACAAATTTTGAGTTAGGGCGTTATTTTGAAGCAGCTGGCGAATGAATGAAGTTGCTTCGGCAAGGACCACCACTCCGATGAAAGGGCCAAGTGGAGACCATTTCCGATTTTCGCCAGTTGGAAAAGTGAAAAAACGACTTGCGCGCTTTGTTGGACGGAAAAAAAATGTATGCTGTTAAGCGCTATTCAAGTATACAAGTAATAATATTAATAATTTGGCGCGACATACCTCCGAGGAGGTTCAGACATTCGCTGAAAATTTGTGGAGTGCTGCTTTTAATTTTTTCCTACAATTTGGCGGCACGTCTGAACATGTTTTATGCCGACTTCGAACGAAACCTGCCAAGGCAGATGCTTTTTACTCAGAAGCTTTTTCATGACAGAAAAACACTCGAAGGGGTTTTAAAAAAATAAAAAAATTTTGTTTTCTAAAAATTTCGATGTTACCTGTGCCGCCACTTGAACCTGGGAACTTCGGTGTAGTAAAACATCACTTACTTTACGTTTACTTTGCTTGTTGAGTAAGTTTAAATATTCGCCATAGTTTTGTTATTTTCCTGCACACATACATACATACCTAGTAATATTATTGGAATCCACATAGGAACTGCGGTAGAAACCATGCATATCATCATCCATTGATCCACTATATATGAAGTGTAGGTAATAGGTTTTGCCAGCCACCAATTCCGCTGTTAAATTATATTGAATCTTGTTAGTTACGGTGTTGAGTGCCCCTCTGCCCAAAGCTATTTTGCTGTTATTGTCGGCAGCCCAGTATTCTCTCGTGGTGTAATTCAAGTTCCTCGAATGCAAGATCAATGTTTTCGTATTAACTGTTGAGTTGATTTGTATTGTGACTTCTCCATCAAATGTGAATTTCTTATTTCCATCGGTTTCTAACAAATATGGCGTTAACTTCAAGTTGTAGTTCCATGGACGAATTTCAAGTGGCAGGCGATAATCATGGCCATCAGGGGCAACTACTCTTAAGACGACGTCGTTGAACTCTTCCAAATGAACGGCAAAAGTTTCTATGCTTAGAAGGGCCACCAAAATGACAACAACGTGTAGCCTGCACATTCTGAAAAAAAAACCCCATGGGAATTCATATGAATGACTTATCATCAAATCGTACATACTAACTTATATCCGGCAAGAAACTGTCAATGCACCAACACTCTATGAAGTCATACAAAATAGGTGATAAACTGGTCACTGTTAATACAATTTTAAAAATAATACTATAACCTAGCGGATTACGCACGTTCTGGTCCACACAGTAACAATTAAAACTACAACCAATTCTACGTACCGTTGTGCCTCGGGTTTTACCCCACCGATTTCAGAATAATCCTCTTCATAATGGTTAACCTTGAAGCAGCTCCTTGCAACTAGACCATTCCTCACTGCCTTGCTTCTGGCATGGGTTTGTTCTTGATGTTTTTAACGACAAAAACCCTCCCCTATGGTTTTGGCACCACTCCTTCCATTAGAAAGGAAAAGATGGGTAATGGGAGGGGAGAGGCATCATATCCGTAGACCAACCCGGGAGTTCCATGTCATTCCTATCGTTCATTTTAGTCGCCTCTTACGACATTTACGCCTACCTTGCGCATATTCTATATTCCTAACCTGCAGAGGTCCTGGAATGTGTCGAACTTAACAACTGACCCTGCGACACCTTAACGCAATACCAATGTCTATTCACAACACAGACGGCAGACCTCAGTACCCCCATGGCTCCGCCTATGAAATGAACTTAGCCTACTTCACCCAGATATACGCTCAAGCCCTTGGCTTCCAATGTACTCGCCAGTCCAACACACAAATGATGAAGCTTAATTGCAATGGTGCTTTTATTGCTCTTTATATTTCGTCTGATGTACGACAAGCAGAACGAGTAGTCCACAAAATCATTGATTAGGCCTAGGCTGGGTTCATACTGGCGGGAAGAAATTGGTTCCAATTTTACCAGCTTTAGCTGCGGTCTAGTATAGAAAATGTAATCAGGGTGTCTCAATACGGGAATCAAAAGTTTGGTTGACCAGCACAAACACACCAAAGAACAAACACAGGAAACCGAAGGTTACAAAATCCTTAGCTCTGACTTTCGTTAGTTTCGTATTAAACATTCACGTTTGGCAAACCATAAAAGTATATGTATATATTCTTTAAGATAATTTAACATAAATGCCAAAATGAAGAGTGCCAGTGACACATGATGGGTTAAAATGTCCTACAAAAGTATTCCTTATTTCATTAGTGTTCTATATATTTCAAATATTTCATTTGTACCCACTTGACACGAAGTGAGGTTGTTCCAAGGCGTTTCACTCTTGTTATTGTCTTCAAACACAAATAATATTCTACCCAGAGATAGGTTCAAATTAGGCATAAAAAGTATTTATATTCAATATCTTACTTCACAACACGATTATAACACTGTTTCAAACTAATGTAATTTACATAATTCCGACGCTTTAGGCCGGCATAATTGTTTTAAATGGATAAATAGCTCGAACTAATTTTTAACTGAGCATTCATAGACCTTTATAGTTAAGAAACTTAACTATCTATCTTTATTGTTAAAGATAAACACAATTAGCCTTATCGGTGGCAAATGCTTGTTGTTGTGAATTATTAAAAGTAATTCTGATTTTGCATTTGTTGCTTTAGTGATACCCGTCAAGAACGAAGTTATTAGTTTTATCTAGGTTTTCTTTAAATTATATTAGCCCATTTATATTCCTATCAACATGTGAATAAAATACCATTCAGAATTTTCTTAAAAATTATAAGTTTCCTTTGGAAATCAAATATTAACTTCTCGTTTGCGAGATAGCAACCAAAACTGTGGGCGCTAATAATTTCTTATGCTTGCTTAGTTATACCCATCATGATCATGAATTATACCTTTCATGAACTTTGGTTCGATGTTTGTAAGTATGAAGAGAGGAAGGGATAGATCCACCAATAAGTATACCGAAATGATGAGGGCGATAAGCTCAGTCGATATAGCCACGTCCGTCGGTCCGAATGTCCGTCCGTCTGTTTAACCGCAAAAACTACTCCCTCAGTTTTAGAGTTATCTGGCTGAAATTTTGGAATTTTGTAAAATATTAATCATTTGTCGGAACTAACAAGATTGAGCTTAAATTTTAAGCCATTCGTCGGTTTAAGCAATTTTTTAAACATTTTTGTAGTAAATTCCAAACCTTTCAATTTAACCTACACCAATTTTCAATATATTGCGGTTTAGATTTAAAACTTAACTGAAAAATCACGTCTAAAATTTTTTAAATTTCTTTTCATTTTTTTAAAGGGGTTTTTCAAGTCATTGAATTTTTCTCATTACAATTTTGTGTGTACCGTAGCTCAATGGGTAGAGCAGACGACTCCGATGCGGGGTGCGTCAGTTTGAACCCTGCGAACTGACACAAACGCTTTTTATGTTTTTTGAATGTTAATACATTTCTGGTTTAAAATTGAAGCTCTTTTCTTCACCTTCTTTTCCTCAAAACTGGCACAATTTAAATTCGAAACAAAATTTGGTTTGGACATATATGTAGCCCAGAAAAGTTTAAAATGTAGGTTCATATTTTTAGCCGTGTATACAATCGATTCCGATTGCAATTTAATGGAAAGGAACAGTGATGTATCGAATTTGTTTTTGTTGATGTTTTTTGGACATTCGCATTAGCATTCGCATTCGCAAAATTTCTGCGAATGTTTTGCGAATATGAATATCAGAAAAAAAGTAATTTGAAGATAATACCAGGTTAATAAGACTCAAATCCATTTATTTCCAATCAGAGCTGGGTAAATTCAATTCCATTACAATTACATTCCTCAGTAATTTGGGAAAAGTAATCAATACTTTGCCTCCCACAGAAGGAATTGATTACATATTTAGTATTTTCCTCTTTTTGAGGCTCGATTACAAAAAATTTTTTTTTGGAATTGAAAAAAAAACCATGCGCAAACGTATTTTAATGGATCTTGATGGACTTTTCGGGAAATATTTTTCATTATTTCAAAAAAAATTCCTTCAAAGCGATAATTACCCACATTCAAACACACCAGGGAGCATAAAGTCGTCCTGATTTTTCCAAAACTATGAGAACCTTTATCTACAGGGTGGCGCAAAAGTAATCCTCCTATCAGAAAATGCTATAAATTTTGCGATTGGCCCCTAAAGTCAGTTCTGTTTTGACATTTGTGTAGTAAACACATGCGAAATACACGTTAATAAACAATGTTACGCTACACTGCTCCAGAACGCGGAATATTGCTGACTATTTATTTCGGTCGGTGAAAAACGGTTACTACGTAAAAGTAATCCTCCTATCAGCAAATGCTATAAATTTTGCGATTGGCCCCTAAAGTCAGTTCTGTTTTGACACTTGTGTAGTAAACACATGCAAAATACACGTTAATAAACAATGTTACACTACACTGCTCCAGAACGCGGAATATTGCTGACTATTTATTTGACCAATAATCGGTCGGGGCCAAACGGTTACTGTGAATGGTGAGCGCTACAGAGCAATGATCAACGAGTTCTTTTTGCCGCAACTTGATGAATTGGGATTGGAAAACATGTGGTTCCAACAAGACGGTGCAACAGCACACACTGCACGTGCGACAACCGATATGCTGAACATCGGAAGCTTACTTTTGCGCCACCTGTTACAAGGCTCATATGCTACTGAAAGCGTCCCCGATTTCTTACAAATATATTATGACTTTTTGTGCACGTCGTCTGCTTGAAACCACATCTTTATAGTTCGTTGGCTTCCGTTGGGATGTGATTGATCCATGTTTCGTTTAGGTTACAAAACGGTGGAAAAATTGTTTCGAAAAAAGGTCGATAGTTTTTTATGCCCAAATATCTATGTAATATGTGAAGTATTCCTTCAGTCTTAGCTATTTCACTCATACTTATTTTCCGCCCGCCCAAAAATACTTCGTGGATGTTTGTGGCGTGGCTAATTCTTTTCGGTTATCTAAATTATAGGCTTCACTTATGCTCTTTTACCATTGCAAGGGTTGGAACAAAGCCAAATGGTGTTTATCAAGCCTTTCGTTGATTCTGCTGATTTTTCATTTTACGCAACGAATAATGCTTAATCAGCACTCCATTTCACTCCTGCTTCACAGTATTTCCGAAAAGCAAAGTCAGCAGTTGTAAGGCGACACGCACTCCATTCGCAACGCAGCCTTCAGATTCGTAACAGGCACGAATATTTTACAACTAGTTATATAATCTTTGATTTAACAAGAAAATAGATTTTCGCACTTGTTTCCTAAATTTTTTATTGCTTTAGTAGTACTTGTACTAACTCTGAACAAATTAGACTTTTTTGTGGCCTTTATTATTATAATATATTTATATCTAGCGTCCTTGCCATTAAAAGATAGTGGCCCAATTTTAGGGGATTTTCCTTATAACATATAATACCGTGGCCAATATTCCAAGTATGTACCATCCTTAACCCAATAACACTCCCACCACTAGTAACACAACAGAGATAACGAGGGCTACACTTATACATGCAAGCAATAGAGAGAGAGAGATAGTGCGAGTGTTTACGAATGCGAGGCAAAGAGGAGGTCTTGATACATAACACCAACCCTTCGAGAACACGAGAAGAGAACAACCTAGAAACTTCTAGGTGCGTAAGGTAGCACCCTGTTGGACTATAAAAGGCGGTGACCAAGCACGAGAGGTTGATGAGTTTTTTTTTAAGTGTTGTACAGTGAACTTACAAAGGAGTTACTAAACTCGTGAACTTGTATTGCGGCTTTTATTAGTGAATAAAACTAGCTATTTGTTACAGTAGTTTTGCGTGTATTTATTTGACGTTACAGTAATCGAACTCAGGATAAATAATCGAAGACTCATCAAATTCGTCACAATTGGTGTCAGAAGTGGTATCGTTGAATAAATACCAGAGATTGCAAGGATAACAAGGACATGGCTAAGTTGAATGAATTTAAGATTCAGCAACTCAAAAATGAGTTGGAACAACGCGGACTAAACACTACAGGCAATAAGTCCGAGCTGCAGTCAAGATTACGGAAAGCTATGGAAACTGAAGGAATTAACGTCGATGAACATGTTTTCCAGCTTGTGGATGAAACATCGACAAAAAGGGAAGAGAAAAAGGAGGTTACGTATCCAGTGGCAACCGTGGACAAAAATTCGTTGTTGGCTGTATTGACTCAGATGTCTGCAAACATTTCAAAACAGCTGGAAGAACAGAAGACACAAATGACATCTCAGCTTGAAGAACAGGAGACACACATGGCATCTCAACTGGAAGGACAAGAGACACCTTTAACATCCAATTTGGAGACTCAGTTGGAAGAGCAGAAAACGTATATGTTATTGCAACTGGAAGCGCAAGAGACACGTATTTACGAAATGGCGTCACAAAGTTCAGCACAGGTATTAGCGCAGATCTCTGCTGGAGGAGCAGGAAGCTCGGATGTCATCTAAGCTAGAGGCACGCTAGACGAGAAAATAAAGCAGTTTGAAGAAAAGATTGAGGCTGAGGTGGATGCTTTGAGAGGTCGTATACTCGTACAGGAATTGCAACTCAATCGTCCATCTATTTCAGCAAATAATCCCAAAGCAAAATCACCTTCCTTTGATGGTTCTGTTCCATTATTTCATTTTCATTCCAGGTATTTAAACTACAGTTTGAGAAGGCGGCAGCGGTGAATAATTGGGGATCTGAAGATAAAGTTGCAGCAGTATTCGTGGCATTGAAATCTTACAAACTATTCGTGAGTCAGAAAGGAACAGTTATGATGCATTGATGGGTGCGGTTGCGAGACACTATGGTAGCGAACATCGAAAGCAGATATTCCAAATAGAGCTACAGATTCGCTCCCAGAAACCGAATCAGACTTTGCAGAAATTTGCATTGGACATCGAGAGGTTGGCCCGTGGAGTACACTGAGAGGGTAAAAATCCCCAAAAGAACATTCGCTGAAACGGTATCGCATACTCTGACGCAGGAAACAGGCTCGCTTTTGAGTAAACCTGCATACAAGGCTCATCGCGTAGAAGTGGAAACTCCTTCTTGGGCAGACAAAATTTTGGAAGCGTTGAACGGAGTACAGAAAAAAGTAATGGTGCCATTGAATGCTTTAAGTGCGGAAAACTAGGTCACATAGCACGTTATTGCGGCACTGGCTCCAGTAACCCCAGCAATTCAGGTGGACGAAAATGTAAAGCTGAAGGAGATGAGCAAACCTCCCAACCAAATCAATCGTTAAACTAAATCGAGCCAGCCGAAAGGGGCGTGGACAGGCTCCCGCAACTGAATGCCCCATAATATCTGTCTCACAGATCGGAAGGAAAGCTAGTAATGTTAATGTTGTTGCATATGTGGATGGAAAAAAGCACTTACTAACTGTGGATACAGGCGCATCGCATTCCATAATTCGACCTGATTAAGTCGGGAGCGTGTCATTATTCTGTATTACAAAATTCTGTGTGACAAAATTCTGTAAATTGCAAAAAAATTCTGCTTGAACAAAATTCTGCTTTTTTAAAATTCTGCTTTTTAAAATTCTGCTTTTTTAAAATTCTGCTTTCTAAAATTCTGCTTTCCATGTTCTGTATTACAAAATTCTGTATTAAAATATAATGTTAACAATGTTAAAGAGGTAATGTAATTATTTTGAAAAAGTGCGCACATGTACATATGTATATATTTTATTTGTTTTGTCGCAAGTTTTCATGTGGTTGTTGTAAATTATTAGGCTGTACTTAAAAACGCGCAAAAGAGTCGGATCGGTGGCATGTTGCCACCGATCAGGGCAACCACCTGGACTTGGCATGGCGTAGCCCAGGGTTATTTAAATAAGCGCGGCCGAAGGCCGCCTATGCAGAAAGGTCTTTTGTACAGAATAACTGTAGTTCGCGTAGCTGCGCACTTTTTCAAAATAATTACATTACCTCTTTAACATTGTTAACATTATATTTTAATACAGAATTTTGTAATACAGAACATTGAAAGCAGAATTTTAGAAAGCAGAATTTTAAAAAAGCAGAATTTTAAAAAAGCAGAATTTTAAAAAGCAGAATTTTAAAAAGCAGAATTTTGTTTTTAGAATTTTGTACATACAGAATTTCGACACCAACCCGATTAAGTCAACAAGGAGGTGAGACCATTGCATGGAGCAAAGTTACGTACGGCCACTGGTGAGGACACCCATGTCCTAGGGGAAGTAACATGTGAAATCGCAATTAGGAACGTGGCCGTTCTACACAGTTTTATAGTAGCAGATATTGTTGACTAAATCATAGTTGATGTGGACTTCTTAAGCTAGCAAGGCATCAATATCGACATGCAAAACAGGATTATGAATTACCAGAACATGGATGTGCCACTAAATTTTGCTCCGAGGTGGTTATAAATTTGAACAGCTTCAGGAATATGATTATACCAGCAAGATTTATCTTTCAGATGATATCACGTTGTGGACGGCAGGCCTCGAAAAAGATCATCAGATAAAGGCAAAGTAACTTCTACTAAGGTACTCGAGCATATTTGACAAGGATGGTCTCAAAACAGGTCGGACCAAAGTTGTGAAGCATTAAATTGATACTGGTGATGCAAGAGCAATCCGCCAAGCTCCTCGTAGTATTCCATTGGCCAAACGCCAAGTAGTAAGAGAAATTATACAGGAAATAAGTGATATCTGCGTGATCGAACCATCAGCTAGTCCATGGACCTCCCCGGTAGTACTAGTGAAAAATGAAGGATGGAAAAATTAGGTTCTGTGTGGATTACCGGAAATTGAACGACGTAACGAAGAAGGACAGGACTGGACTCGTTATCTGGCACGAAATGGTTTTCCATGGAACATCTAAAGAGCTTGGAGGAAGTTTTCCAAAGAATAGCTGGTGATGGTCTGACTCTAAGTCCCAAGAAGTGTTGCTTGTTTAAAAAGGAATTAAGTTATTTGAGCACAAGGTAACTACGGAGGGAATCTGCACTGCTAAGGAAAAGATCGAAGCCGTAAATTATTGGCCAAGACCGAGAAATTTGCATAAGTTACGGAACTTCGTTGGGCTGTGCACGTATTATCGCCGATTTGTACAGAATTTCGCCAGCGTAGCTAGTAGTCTCCATGTCCTTACCAGGAAGAATATGAGTTTTGAATGGAGGAAGGAACAGGAGTGGGCTTCCAAACCTTGAAGGAACGTCTATGCACTGCCCCGATGTTGGCTTATCCAATGTCAGATTCAACGTTTATTCTGGATACAGATGCGAGTGGTTATGCTATAGGAGATATTTTGTCCCAGATTGTCGATGGACATGAGAAGGTAAGTTGCAGACTATAGCCGAACGATTGGGAAGCCTGAAAGGAACTATTGTGTAACCCGGAGAGAACTGTTGGCATTGGTAGAGTATGTTAAGCATTTCCACAAGTATCTCTATGGGCAGCGATTCCACGACAGGACAGACCATGCGGCTTTGAAATGGCTCTTACAGTTCCGTGATCCGAAAGGTCAATTGGCGCGGTGGATAGAGCGACTGCAAAGTTATGACTTTTCCATAGAGCATCGCAGAGGTAGCACCCACGGAAATGCTGATGCAATGTCACGACGACCATGTAACTCGAAATGCAAGCATTGTTCCAAAGCTGAGGCAAAAGAAGACATAATAGATGTGCGGCTGATGACTATAATATCTACGGAAAAATGGGACATGGATCAATTAAGGAGGTGTCAGCACGAAGATCCAGATCTTACACGTGTGATGCAAGGAATCGAATGAAATGAGCGACCATCAAGAGAGGAGATGTCAGCAGAAAGTCCTGTTGCCAAGTCATATTGGGCACAGGGGAATAGTTTGCAATTAGAATCCGGTTGTTTGCATCGAATATGGGAGAGTGAGGATAGTCTATGTGTTTGAAAGCTGACAGTCGTCCCAAGGAAGATAATCCCTGATGTACTCAATGAGTTACACAACGGTCCAAGCGGAGGTCATCTTGGGATCACCAAGACCTTTGAGAAAGTCAAGCAGAGGTTCTATTGGGTTGGTTGCCGTCAATCGGTCGCGGAGTGGATTGCCAACTGTGAAGTATGCGTGAAAGCTAAAGGACCGAAATCAAGGAGCCATGGCCAAATGAAACAGTATAACTCAGGTGCGTCATTTGAGAGGATAGCCTAGGATGTAGCTGGCGATTTCCTACTAGCAAACTCGAAAACAAATATGTACTGGTAGTTATGGGCTATTTCAGCAAATGGACAGAAGTGTACTCTATTCAACAGAAGTGTTTACTAACAATTGGGTAGCTTGGTTTGATGCACCGATGGAGATACAACTATGTTCCAAGAAATGTGCAAGATATTAGGCATTCGAAAAACTCCAACAACTGCACTGCATCCTCAGTCCGATGGCATGGTGGAACGATTCAATAGAACCTTGGAAGAGCACCTGAGGAAAGTAGTGGATAGGTTCCAGAAGGATTGGGATACTCACATCTCCTTATTCCTAGTGGCATATCGCTCTGCAGTACATGAAACAACTGGTCAGACTCCTGAAAGGTAATTTTCGCGAATGATCTTCGATTTCCAGCTGACTTGAAGTTTGAGATAAACGCTGATGCAGGAATAAATGCTCAGAAATCTACTAGCGTATTGGAAGAAGAAATGAGAGAAATCCACGACCTTGTGACACAAAGGTTTAAGATCATGAGCGATAAGATGAAGGCCAGGTACGACAAAGCAATAAATTCGGAAGGTTTTATAGAAGGAGATTTGGTGCTGCTATACAACCCAAGCGTAAAAAAAAGGGTTGTCCCCAAAACTACAATGTAACTGGGTAGGCCCATACAAAGTCATAAAACGGATCATCGATGTGGTATATCGCATACAAACTATGGGAAGGCCACGGAATAAGATGAAGGTTGTCCATTTGGAAAATCTAGCTGTATTTGGTTCGGACAATGTGTCTGAGCGGGACGATCAGACTTAGGTTGAGGGCAGTGTGGCGAATATTCGAAGAATTTTGATAATTTTCAGAGATTGCGCAATTTTTTATTCCCAATTTTCATTTTATACCTGATATATGTACAAGGTGGCGCAAAAGTAATCCTCCTATCAGAAAATGCTATAAATTTTGCCTTAAAGTCAGTTCTGTTTTGATATTTGTGTAGTAAACACATGCGAAATACACGTTAATAAACAATGTTACGCTACACTGCTCCAGAACGCGGAATATTGCTGACTATTTATTTGACCAATAATCGGTCGGTGAAAAACGGTTACTGCGCAAAAGTAATCCTCCTATCAGAAAATGCTATAAATTTTGCGATTGGCCCCTAAAGTCAGTTCTGTTTTGACATTTGTGTAGTAAACACATGCTAAATACACGTTAATAAACAATGTTACGCTACACTGCTCCAGAACGCGGAATATTGCTGACTATTTATTTGACCAATAATCGGTTCGGGGCCAAACGGTTACTGTGAATGGTGAGCGCTACAGAGCAATGATCAACGAGTTCTTTTTGCCGCAACTTGATGAATTGGGATTGGAAAACATGTGGTTCCAACAAGACGGTGCAACAGCACACACTGCACGTTCCACAACCGATATGCTGAACATCGGAAGCTTACTTTTGCGCCACCTTGTATATAAAATTAAAAAAATTTTATTTAATGAATTTACATACATATATAAAGTTTAAAATGTAAAATCGTGAGATTTCTTATTCCAAATTTTCAGCTGTGGCGCTTTTATGAAAATTATCAAAATTCATTTGATACAATTTTTTACTTCATAAATATACATACGTGTAACTAACTGCACCTGAAATAGCAGTTGCGTTGTTAGAAATTAGTAAAGCATTTATGATATTTAGCGTTTCTGACATTAATTCTCAAATTAATTTGCAAAGAGAATTAATGTCAGTGACATTAATTCCATTGACATTACTACACGTCCCCCTAACTTTAAGTCATACAGGGTGGCTAATGAAAGCCGCTACCAAAAAAAAATTAAATAACTTTTTTTCTATTTAATGAATCTGGTTAATTTTTTTTTTATTTTGCAGATTGACTTTTACATTTAACAAAAATGGATAACTGGGACACTGAAACAAGAATTTGGATTGTCCGCCGCTATCACGCACTGGAGTCCGTAGTTTCGGTTCAAAGAGAGTATAGGCGCACGTTTGGCGGCAATCCTCCGAGCAGATGGACCATAATAAGACTTGTAAACAATTTTGCCGAGCATGGGACAGTCAACAGAAGACCTTACCATCGAAACCCTTCAGTTCGAACGGAGGAAACAATCGCTGCTGTAGCTGCTGCCATACAAAACAATCCACGTGTTTCGACAAGAAGCTTATCTGCTCAAATGGGTGTAAGCAGACAGTCATTACAGTCAATTATGTACAAAGATTTGGACTTATTCCCATATAAAATTCAAATGGCCAACAAACTGAACGCTGCAGACTTGCCGATTCGCTTGGAATTTTGCCAGAAGATGCTTCAAATGGTGGAAGAGGATGGAAACATGTTGAACTGTCTTTTCATGTCTGACGAGGCCCATTTCGATTTAAACGGCAACATAAACAAACAAAATTGTCGAATATGGAGTGCTTCCAACCCACAGATACTCCATGAGACGGAATTGCATCCACTTCGTGTCACAGTGTGGTGTGCAGTTTCATCACGCTGCATTGTCGGGCCCTACTTCTTCGAAGAAAACGGTCACACCGTTACGGTTACTGGAGACCGTTACTTGAGCATGTTGAGAGAGTTTTTCTATCCAGAATTACGCCGAATGAGAATTTCTTTCAACTCTGTGTGGTTTCAGCAAGATGGTGCAGCTCCTCATATAGCCCAACCTGTTATGACAGAATTGCGACGAAAATTTCCCAATAAGCTGATATCCAGAAACTCCACATTCCGTTGGCCACCCAGGTCGCCTGACCTTACTGCACCTGACTTTTTCTTGTGGGGTTATTGCAAACAGGAAGTCTTCAAAGCAAAACCAACAAATTTGAATGAACTAAGGCAATCCATTCGAGAAACAATTGCGGCTATTCCTGTCTCAACTTTCCAAGCAGTAATGAACAACTTTTTGGTAAGATGCCGCACATGCATCGACGAGCAGGGGGGGCACTTAAATTCCATTATTTTTAAAACTAATTAAGCTATATTTAATAAAATTTAATGAGCTTTAACATGAATAAAAGAAAAATGAATTCCATACACTGAAAAAAAAATTATTTGAGTTTCTTAATGTAGCAAAATTCATCAGCCACCCTGTATATAAATTTGATATATTCCCCATTGAATGCAAAACACCGCACTATCTCTGTGATAAACGGAAATTTTCAAGGTCTATTAGGCACCGTGATATGATACGTAGAAGACGTATCTGGCCTCTTGGCTATTTTTCGTAAATGCTGTAATCCTCTGGAACTCTATTCCTGATTCTATAAAAGGTGACTTGAGTAGGAACAATTACAAAATTTTGACTCAGGAATACTTCAGTTCTGTGTGATTAATGTGGTTTCAAAGCAAATGCATGTTCTCTTCTTCTCTTTTCATCAAATAAAAATATCTATGCTCTTGTTAGACGTAAAAATAATTTTTATTTTATTATAAGTACTCTTATTATAAATACTAGATAATTACAAAACTGATGATGTGATCTAAAAGGCGCTGTCTTACAGTCACAACCACTTTACCACATAAATAAATAAATAAATGATATTTTTATATTAAAATTATAGAAATCGGCTTATGGCCATGACCTTTTTCATAAACCGGATTTTATTTTTTATAACTTTCACGCACATGAAATGGTATTATAGCTTTAGTCCGATGTTTGTAAGTATGAGAAGAAGCAGAGATAGACCTACCAACAAGTATACCGAAATGATCAGGGCGATTAGCTGAGTCGATTTAGCCATGTCCGTCTGTCTGTACGCAAACTAGTCCCTCAGTTTTTGAGATATCTTGATGAAATTTGGTATGGAGCCGCCATTTTGCATGAGATTAATCATTTGTCGGAATCAGCAAGATCGGAGCAATACAACTCATAGCTCCCATACAATCGATAGTTTCGATAAATGGGTTATGGGCTATACATTTTTCAATTAAAGAGCTAGGAACGTAAAACTTTGCAGGTTTGGTACTTATTATGTATGCAATGTGTGTAGTGAAAATCAGCTAGATCGGGACAACATAACATATAGCTCCCATACAATCGATAGCTTCGATAAGTGGGGTTTGGGCTATACATTTTGCAATTAAAAAGCTAGGAACGTAAAACTTTGCAGGTTTGGTAATTATTATGTATGTAATGTGTGTAGTGAAAATCAGCTAGATCGGGACAACATAACATATAGCTCCCATACAATCGATAGCTTCGATAAGTGGGGTTTGGGCTATACATTTTGCAATTAAAAAGCTAGGAACGTAAAACTTTGCAGGTTTGGTAATTATTATGTATGTAATGTGTGGAGTGAAAATCAGCCAGATCGGGACAACATAACATATAGCTCCCATACAATCGATAGTTTCGATAAACGGGGTTTGAGCTATAAATTTTGCAATTAAAAAGCTAGGAACGTAAAACTTTGCAGGTTTGGTACTTATTATGTATGTAATGTGTGTAGTGTGATTAATGTGGTTTCAAAGCAAATGCATGTTCTCTTCTTCTCTTTTCATCAAATAAAAATATCTATGCTCTTGTTAGACGTAAAAATAATTTTTATTTTATTATAAGTACTCTTATTATAAATACTAGATAATTACAAAACTGATGATGTGATTTAAAAGGCGCTGTCTTACAGTCACAACCACTTTACCACATAAATAAATAAATAAATGATATTTTTATATTAAAATTATAGAAATCGGCTTATGGCCATGACCTTTTTCATAAACCGGATTTTATTTTTTATAACTTTCACGCACATGAAATGGTATTATAGCTTTAGTCCGATGTTTGTAAGTATGAGAAGAAGCAGAGATAGACCTACCAACAAGTATACCGAAATGATCAGGGCGATTAGCTGAGTCGATTTAGCCATGTCCGTCTGTCTGTACGCAAACTAGTCCCTCAGTTTTTGAGATATCTTGATGAAATTTGGTATGGAGCCGCCATTTTGCATGAGATTAATCATTTGTCGGAATCAGCAAGATCGGAGCAATACAACTCATAGCTCCCATACAATCGATAGAGTCGATAAATGGGTTATGGGCTATACATTTTTCAATTAAAGAGCTAGGAACGTAAAACTTTGCAGGTTTGGTACTTATTATGTATGTAATGTGTGTAGTGAAAATCAGCTAGATTGGGACAACATAACATATAGCTCCCATACAATCGATAGCTTCGATAAGTGGGGTTTGGGCTATACATTTTGCAATTAAAAAGCTAGGAACGTAAAACTTTGCAGGTTTGGTAATTATTATGTATGTAATGTGTGGAGTGAAAATCAGCCAGATCAGGACAACATAACATATAGCTCCCATACAATCGATAGCTTCGATAAGTGGGGTTTGGGCTATACATTTTGCATGTAAAAAGCTAGGAACGTAAAACTTTGCAGGTTTGGTACTTATTATGTATGTAATGTGTGTAGTGAAAATCAGCTAGATCGGGACAACATAACATATAGCTCCCATACAATCGATAGTTTCGATAAACGGGGTTTGGGCTATAAATTTTGCAATTAAAAAGCTAGGAACGTAAAACTTTGCAGGTTTGGTACTTATTATGTATGTAATGTGTGTAGTGTGATTAATGTGGTTTCAAAGCAAATGCATGTTCTCTTCTTCTCTTTTCATCAAATAAAAATATCTATGCTCTTGTTAGACGTAAAAATAATTTTTATTTTATTATAGGTACTCTTATTATAAATACTAGATAATTACAAAACTGATGATGTGATTTAAAAGGCGCTGTCTTACAGTCACAACCACTTTACCACATAAAGAAATAAATAAATGATATTTTTATATTAAAGTTATAGAAATCGGCTTATGGCCATGACCTTTTTCATAAACCGGATTTTATTTTTTATAACTTTCACGCACATGAAATGGTATTATAGCTTTAGTCCGATGTTTGTAAGTATGAGAAGAAGAAGAGATAGACCTACCAACAAGTATACCGAAATGATCAGGGCGATTAGCTGAGTCGATTTAGCCATGTCCGTCTGTCTGTACGCAAACTAGTCCCTCAGTTTTTGAGATATCTTGATGAAATTTGGTATGGAGCCGCCATTTTGCATGAGATTAATCATTAGTCGGAATCAGCAAGATCGGAGCAATACAACTCATAGCTCCCATACAATCGATAGTTTCGATAAATAGGTTATGGGCTATAAATTTTTCAATTAAAAAGCTAGGCACGTAAAACTTTGCAGGTTTGGTACTTATTATGTATGTAATGTGTGTAGTGAAAATCAGCTAGATCGGGACAACATAACATATAGCTCCCATACAATCGATAGCTTCGATAAGTGGGGTTTGGGCTATACATTTTGCAATTAAAAAGCTAGGAACGTAAAACTTTGCAGGTTTGGTAATTATTATGTATGTAATGTGTGTAGTGAAAATCAGCTAGATCGGGACAACATAACATATAGCTCCCATACAATCGATAGCTTCGATAAGTGGGGTTTGGGCTATACATTTTGCAATTAAAAAGCTAGGAACGTAAAACTTTGCAGGTTTGGTAATTATTATGTATGTAATGTGTGGAGTGAAAATCAGCCAGATCGGGACAACATAACATATAGCTCCCATACAATCGATAGTTTCGATAAACGGGGTTTGGGCTATAAATTTTGCAATTAAAAAGCTAGGAACGTAAAACTTTGCAGGTTTGGTACTTATTATGTATGTAATGTGTGTAGTGTGATTAATGTGGTTTCAAAGCAAATGCATGTTCTCTTCTTCTCTTTTCATCAAATAAAAATATCTATGCTCTTGTTAGACGTAAAAATAATTTTTATTTTATTATAAGTACTCTTATTATAAATACTAGATAATTACAAAACTGATGATGTGATTTAAAAGGCGCTGTCTTACAGTCACAACCACTTTACCACATAAATAAATAAATAAATGATATTTTTATATTAAAATTATAGAAATCGGCTTATGGCCATGACCTTTTTCATAAACCGGATTTTATTTTTTATAACTTTCACGCACATGAAATGGTATTATAGCTTTAGTCCGATGTTTGTAAGTATGAGAAGAAGCAGAGATAGACCTACCAACAAGTATACCGAAATGATCAGGGCGATTAGCTGAGTCGATTTAGCCATGTCCGTCTGTCTGTACGCAAACTAGTCCCTCAGTTTTTGAGATATCTTGATGAAATTTGGTATGGAGCCGCCATTTTGCATGAGATTAATCATTTGTCGGAATCAGCAAGATCGGAGCAATACAACTCATAGCTCCCATACAATCGATAGTTTCGATAAATGGGTTATGGGCTATACAATTTCAATTAAAAAGCTAGGAACGTAAAACTTTGCAGGTTTGGTACTTATTGTGTATGTAATGTGTGTAGTGAAAATCAGCTAGATCGGGACAACATAACATATAGCTCCCATACAATCGATAGCTTCGATAAGTGGGGTTTGGGCTATACATTTTGCAATTAAAAAGCTAGGAACGTAAAACTTTGCAGGTTTGGTAATTATTATGTATGTAATGTGTGGAGTGAAAATCAGCCAGATCGGGACAACATAACATATAGCTCCCATACAATCGATAGCTTCGATAAGTGGGGTTTGGGCTATACATTTTGCATGTAAAAAGCTAGGAACGTAAAACTTTGCAGGTTTGGTACTTATTATGTATGTAATGTGTGTAGTGTGATTAATGTGGTTTCAAAGCAAATGCATGTTCTCTTCTTCTCTTTTCATCAAATAAAAATATCTATGCTCTTGTTAGACGTAAAAATAATTTTTATTTTATTATAGGTACTCTTATTATAAATACTAGATAATTACAAAACTGATGATGTCATTTAAAAGGCGCTGTCTTACAGTCACAACCACTTTACCACATAAATAAATAAATAAATGATATTTTTATATTAAAGTTATAGAAATCGGCTTATGGCCATGACCTTTTTCATAAACCGGATTTTATTTTTTATAACTTTCACGCACATGAAATGGTATTATAGCTTTAGTCCGATGTTTGTAAGTATGAGAAGAAGAAGAGATAGACCTACCAACAAGTATACCGAAATGATCAGGGCGATTAGCTGAGTCGATTTAGCCATGTCCGTCTGTCTGTACGCAAACTAGTCCCTCAGTTTTTGAGATATCTTGATGAAATTTGGTATGGAGCCGCCATTTTGCATGAGATTAATCATTTGTCGGAATCAGCAAGATCGGAGCAATACAACTCATAGCTCCCATACAATCGATAGTTTCGATAAATGGGTTATGGGCTATAAATTTTTCAATTAAAAAGCTAGGAACGTAAAACGTTGCAGGTTTGGTACTTATTATGTATGTAATGTGTATAGTGAAAATCAGCTAGATCGGGACAACATAACATATAGCTCCCATACAATCGATAGCTTCGATAAGTGGGGTTTGGGCTATACATTTTGCAATTAAAAAGCTAGGAACGTAAAACTTTCCAGGTTTGGTAATTATTATGTATGTAATGTGTGGAGTGAAAATCAGCCAGATCGGGACAACATAACATATAGCTCCCATACAATCGATAGCTTCGATAAGTGGGGTTTGGGCTATACATTTTGCATGTAAAAAGCTAGGAACGTAAAACTTTGCAGGTTTGGTACTTATTATGTATGTAATGTGTGTAGTGAAAATCAGCTAGATCGGGACAACATAACATATAGCTCCCATACAATCGATAGTTTCGATAAACGGGGTTTGGGCTATAAATTTTGCAATTAAAAAGCTAGGAACGTAAAACTTTGCAGGTTTGGTACTTATTATGTATGTAATGTGTGTAGTGTGATTAATGTGGTTTCAAAGCAAATGCATGTTCTCTTCTTCTCTTTTCATCAAATAAAAATATCTATGCTCTTGTTAGACGTAAAAATAATTTTTATTTTATTATAAGTACTCTTATTATAAATACTAGATAATTACAAAACTGATGATGTGATTTAAAAGGCGCTGTCTTACAGTCACAACCACTTTACCACATAAATAAATAAATATATGATATTTTTATATTAAAATTATAGAAATCGGCTTATGGCCATGACCTTTTTCATAAACCGGATTTTATTTTTTATAACTTTCACGCACATGAAATGGTATTATAGCTTTAGTCCGATGTTTGTAAGTATGAGAAGAAGAAGAGATAGACCTACCAACAAGTATACCGAAATGATGAGGGCGATTAGCTGAGTCGATTTAGCCATGTCCGTCTGTCTGTACGCAAACTAGTCCCTCAGTTTTTGAGATATCTTGATGAAATTTGGTATGGAGCCGCCATTTTGCATGAGATTAATCGTTTGTCGGAATCAGCAAGATCGGAGCAATACAACTCATAGCTCCCATACAATCGATAGTTTCGATAAATGGGTTATGGGCTATAAATTTTTCAATTAAAAAGCTAGGAACGTAAAACTTTGCAGGTTTGGTACTTATTATGTATGTAATGTGTGTAGTGAAAATCAGCTAGATCGGGACAACATAACATATAGCTCCCATACAATCGATAGCTTCGATAAGTGGGGTTTGGGCTATACATTTTGCAATTAAAAAGCTAGGAACGTAAAACTTTGCAGGTTTGGTAATTATTATGTATGTAATGTGTGGAGTGAAAATCAGCCAGATCGGGACAACATAACATATAGCTCCCATACAATCGATAGCTTCGATAAGTGGGGTTTGGGCTATACATTTTGCATGTAAAAAGCTAGGAACGTAAAACTTTGCAGGTTTGGTACTTATTATGTATGTAATGTGTGTAGTGAAAATCAGCTAGATCGGGACAACATAACATATAGCTCCCATACAATCGATAGTTTCGATAAACGGGGTTTGGGCTATAAATTTTGCAATTAAAAACCTAGGAACGTAAAACTTTGCAGGTTTGGTACTTATTATGTATGTAATGTGTGTAGTGTGATTAATGTGGTTTCAAAGCAAATGCATGTTCTCTTCTTCTCTTTTCATCAAATAAAAATATCTATGCTCTTGTTAGACGTAAAAATAATTTTTATTTTATTATAGGTACTCTTATTATAAATACTAGATAATTACAAAACTGATGATGTGATTTAAAAGGCGCTGTCTTACAGTCACAACCACTTTACCACATAAATAAATAAATAAATGATATTTTTATATTAAAGTTATAGAAATCGGCTTATGGCCATGACCTTTTTCATAAACCGG
Source organism: Merzomyia westermanni (assembly GCA_949987695.1). Lineage (NCBI taxonomy): Eukaryota > Metazoa > Arthropoda > Insecta > Diptera > Tephritidae > Merzomyia > Merzomyia westermanni. The sequence goes on along the minus strand of OX465288.1, from coordinate 128,522,829 downwards.
ATTTTATTTTTTATAACTTTCACGCACATGAAATGGTATTATAGCTTTAGTCCGATGTTTGTAAGTATGAGAAGAAGAAGAGATAGACCTACCAACAAGTATACCGAAATGATCAGGGCGATTAGCTGAGTCGATTTAGCCATGTCCGTCTGTCTGTACGCAAACTAGTCCCTCAGTTTTTGAGATATCTTGATGAAATTTGGTATGGAGCCGCCATTTTGCATGAGATTAATCATTTGTCGGAATCAGCAAGATCGGCGCAATACAACTCATAGCTCCCATACAATCGATAGTTTCGATAAATGGGTTATGGGCTATAAATTTTTCAATTAAAAAGCTAGGAACGTAAAACGTTGCAGGTTTGGTACTTATTATGTATGTAATGTGTATAGTGAAAATCAGCTAGATCGGGACAACATAACATATAGCTCCCATACAATCGATAGCTTCGATAAGTGGGGTTTGGGCTATACATTTTGCAATTAAAAAGCTAGGAACGTAAACCTTTGCAGGTTTGGTAATTATTATGTATGTAATGTGTGGAGTGAAAATCAGCCAGATCGGGACAACATAACATATAGCTCCCATACAATCGATAGCTTCGATAAGTGGGGTTTGGGCTATACATTTTGCATGTAAAAAGCTAGGAACGTAAAACTTTGCAGGTTTGGTAATTATTATGTATGTAATGTGTGTAGTGAAAATCAGCTAGATCGGGACAACATAACATATAGCTCCCATACAATCGATAGTTTCGATAAACGGGGTTTGGGCTATAAATTTTGCAATTAAAAAGCTAGGAACGTAAAACTTTGCAGGTTTGGTACTTATTATGTATGTAATGTGTGTAGTGTGATTAATGTGGTTTCAAAGCAAATGCATGTTCTCTTCTTCTCTTTTCATCAAATAAAAATATCTATGCTCTTGTTAGACGTAAAAATAATTTTTATTTTATTATAAGTACTCTTATTATAAATACTAGATAATTACAAAACTGATGATGTGATTTAAAAGGCGCTGTCTTACAGTCACAACCACTTTACCACATAAATAAATAAATAAATGATATTTTTATATTAAAATTATAGAAATCGGCTTATGGCCATGACCTTTTTCATAAACCGGATTTTATTTTTTATAACTTTCACGCACATGAAATGGTATGATAGCTTTAGTCCGATGTTTGTAAGTATGAGAAGAAGAAGAGATAGACCTACCAACAAGTATACCGAAATGATCAGGGCGATTAGCTGAGTCGATTTAGCCATGTCCGTCTTTCTGTACGCAAACTAGTCCCTCAGTTTTTGAGATATCTTGATGAAATTTGGTATGGAGCCGCCATTTTGCATGAGATTAAGCATTTGTCGGAATCAGCAAGATCGGAGCAATACAACTCATAGCTCCCATACAATCGATAGTTTCGATAAATGGGTTATGGGCTATAAATTTTTCAATTAAAAAGCTAGGAACGTAAAACTTTGCAGGTTTGGTAATTATTATGTATGTAATGTGTGGAGTGAAAATCAGCCAGACGGGACAACATAACATATAGCTCCCATACAATCGATAGCTCCGATAAGTGGGGTTTGGGCTATACATTTTGCATGTAAAAAGCTAGGAACGTAAAACTTTGCAGGTTTGGTACTTATTATATATGTAATGTGTGTAGTGAAAATCAGCTAGATCGGGACAACATAACATATAGCTCCCATACAATCGATAGTTTCGATAAACGGGGTTTGAGCTATAAATTTTGCAATTAAAAAGCTAGGAACGTAAAACTTTGCAGGTTTGGTAATTATTATGTATGTAATGTATGGAGTGAAAATCAGCCAGACGGGACAACATAACATATAGCTCCCATACAATCGATAGCTTCGATAAGTGGGGTTTGGGCTATACATTTTGCATGTAAAAAGCTAGGAACGTCAAACTTTGCAGGTTTGGTACTTATTATGTATGTAATGTGTGTAGTGAAAATCAGCTAGATCGGGACAACATAACATATAGCTCCCATACAATCGATAGTTTCGATAAACGGGGTTTGGGCTATACATTTTGCATGTAAAAAGCTAGGAACGTAAAACTTTGCAGGTTTGGTACTTATTATGTATGTAATGTGTGTAGTGAAAATCAGTTAGATCGGGACAACATAACATATAGCTCCCATACAATCGATAGTTTCGATAAACGGGGTTTGAGCTATAAATTTTGCAATTAAAAAGATAGGAACGTAAAACTTTGCAGGTTTGGTACCTATTATGTATGTAGTGTGTGTAGTGAAAATCAGGCAGATCGGACCAACATAACATATAGCTCCCATACAATCGATAGTTTCGATGAATGTGTTTTGGGCTACAAATTTTGCAATTAAAAAGCTAGGAACGTAAAACTTTGCAGGTTTGGTAATTATTATGTATGTAATGTGTGGAGTGAAAATCAGCCAGACGGGACAACATAACATATAGCTCCCATACAATCGATAGCTTCGATAAGTGGGGTTTGGGCTATACATTTTGCATGTAAAAAGCTAGGAACGTCAAACTTTGCAGGTTTGGTACTTATTATGTATGTAATGTGTGTAGTGAAAATCAGTTAGATCGGGACAACATAACATATAGCTCCCATACAATCGATAGTTTCGATAAACGGGGTTTGAGCTATAAATTTTGCAATTAAAAAGATAGGAACGTAAAACTTTGCAGGTTTGGTACCTATTATGTATGTAGTGTGTGTAGTGAAAATCAGGCAGATCGGACCAACATAACATATAACTCCCATACAATCGATAGTTTCGATGAATGTGTTTTGGGCTATAAATTTTGCAATTAAAAAGCTAGGAACGTAAAACTTTGCAGGTTTGGTAATTATTATGTATGTAATGTGTGTAGTGAAAATCAGCCAGATCGGACCTACATAACATATAGCTCCCATACAATCGATAGCTTCGATAAGTGGGGTTTGGGCTATAAATTTTGCAATTCAAAAGCTAGGAACGTAAAACTTTGCTGGGTTGGTCCTAATTATGTATGTAATGTGTGTAGTGAAAATCAGCCAGATCGGGACAACGTAATATATAGCTCCCATACAATCGATAGCTTCGATAAGTGGGGTTTGGGCTATAAATTTTGCAATTCAAAAGCTAGGAACGTAAACCTTTGCAGGTTTGGTACTTATTATGTATGTATTGTGTGTAGTGAAAATCAGCCAGATCGGACTAACACAACATATAGATCCCATACAATCGATTGTTCCGATAAATGGGGTATGGGCTATGTATCTTTAAATTAACAGTTTTGCAGAGTTTGTACTTATTGTAAGTAAGGATCGGACACTTAACACTGTGATGCGTATTCATGAAAGGTATAAAGTCTTCGGCACAGTCGAAGACAGCCCTTTCCTTACTTTCTATTTATTGAAATAGTCTACAAATCGAATAATTCTTACAGACTAAATTTGAAAATGTACATAAAGACAACATGAGGGTAATGTACAGAAGAATATAAAGTAAAGTAGAACCCTGTAGTTTACAATGGATTAGTTACAGCTTACTAAAAATGAAGAAATAAATATTACAGGTACATAAAGTAAAACGCATACAAATTTAAGTTTCTTAACATAATAGTTTACACGCAGGTATTATACGTATGTTTATCATATGTTAGCTCAGCTAGCTGATGCGTAGTGCCCAGAAGGGGGCGTATGAGCCAGGAAGGACTCTATAGAATCCAGCCAACAATGAGGTTGAGACCAAGAGTTTGAGTCTCATTACATGTTTAAGGCAGTAAGGAGATATTTTTGAATGCCGAGCAGCGAGTCGCAGGCATCCATATTCTTACAGTGTTTATTGAAATCAACACAAGAAACGGAGAGGGTTATGCAATTCAAATTTCGATCTGCATATGTTTAAAGAGATAGGTTGGAAATTACTAGATGATCTATAGGGGACATTAAAGGAAAGTTCGCCCAGTAAAAATGGGCTATCTCCAATCCCTTTTGTGAGTTTCACTACAAATAACGCTCCAAGCATCTCCCTACGACTCTGCAAAGTAGGTAGCTGTATAAGTTTTAAGCGACTACAGTAGAAAGGAAGATACCTTGACGTATCCTATGGTAAATTTCTTAACGCGAAAACCTATCTTATCACAATGAATGTGGTACTGCGGGTTCCAGATTATGAAAGCATATTCTAATAATGGCCTTACCAAAGAAGTAAAAAGAGTTTTAGTAACATATGGGCCATTGAGTTCTTTAGACCATCGTTTAACGAATGCCAGAGTTCCTTTAGCTCTGTTTACGCAAGATTCAATATGTTATTTGAAGTTCAGTTTAGGATCGATTGCTAGTGACTTGGTTGATAATATAATCATCAATAGAGTACTCATATGATTGGTAAGATTTCCTGGTGAAGCACATGCACTTGCACTTTGGTAGGTTGAGTGACATAGCGTTCACATTGCACCATTCAACTACCATATTCTGATCTAATTGAAGACAAACCCTATCCTCTGGTGTACGGATAGGGATAATAAGTTTAACGTCGCCGGCGTATATTAAGGGCTTGCAGAGCTTGAAAACGTTAGGGAGGTCATTGATGAACAAAAGAAATAAGATAGGACCAAGATGACTGGCCTGTGGAACACCAGGAGTCACATATATTAATTGAGACTTGCAATTATGAAATATAACCTGTTGTTTTCTATCTTTCAAGTAAGAGGATACCCATGCAAGAAATAAGGGTAGGAAACCCCACAAGAAAATAATATGACATCAGTTTCACAGTTGGCCTTAAGGCTTTTGAAACCATGCGTTGTGAACTCAAGCAAGTTAGTCACAGTAGACTTACCCTTGCAAAATCCATGTTGTGATAGGTCAATGAACGAAGAGACTGAAAAGCCTAATTGCGTTGTGACGATACATTCGACAAGTTTTGGGATAATACTGAGTTTTGCTATTCCTCGTTAGTTTGTAACATTTGATCTTTTTCTTCTTCTTTAAATGGTCATCTAACCGCCTGGGCGATTTTGACCGTCCAACATAGCTCGCCAGTCGTTTCTTCGTTGCGCCAACTGGCACCAATTGGAAACACCGCGGGATCGCAAATCGGTCTCCACTTGGTCCTTCCATCGGAGTGGTGGTCTCCCTCTTCCTCTGCTTCCACCGGCGGGTGCCGATAAGAATACCTTTTGGGCTGGAGCATCTTCGCTCATTCGCACTACGTGGCCTAGCCAGCGAAGCCGCTGTGTTTTAATTCGCTGAACTATGTCGGCGTCTGCGTAAAGTTCATACAGCTCATCATTAAATCTTCTTCGGTACTCGCCGTCGCCAACGCGTAGAGGTGCACAAATCTTTCGAAGAACCTTTCTCTCGAATACTCCCAGAGCCGCCTCATCAGATGTTGTTAGTGTCCACGCTTCTGCACCATATAGGAGGACGGGTGCGATGAGTGACTTGTAGAGTGTTATTTTCGTTCGTCGAGAGAGGACTTTACTTTTCAATTGCCTACTCAGTCCGAAGTAGCATTTGTTTGCAAAAGTAATTCTTCGTCGGATTTCTAGGCTAACATTATTGTTTGTGTTAATGCTGGTTCCCAGGTAAACGAAGTCCTTTATTATTTCGAAATTATTGCTGCCAACAGTGGCTTGGTTGCCAGGGCGCGAATGCGCTGACTCTTTGCATGATGACAGAAGGTACTTCGTTTTGCCCTCGTTCACCACCAAACCCATTTTCTCCTCTTCTTTTTCTAATTTGGAGTAAGCAGAAGTTACGGCGCGGTTGTTAAGGCCAATGATATCAATATCGTCAGCATATGCCAACAGTTGCACGCTTTTATAAAATATTGTTCCAGCGCGGTTAAGTTCTGCAGCTTGTATTATTTTCTCCAGCATTAAATTAAAGAAATCGCACGATAGGGGGTCACCCTGTCTGAAACCTCGTTTAGTTTCGAACGGCTCGGAGAGGTACTTCCCAATTCTGACCGAGCTGGCGGTGTTGCTCAAGGTCATTTTGCATAGCCGTATAAGTTTTGCGGGGAAACCAAATTCAGACATAGCGGCATATAGGCAGCTCCTTTTCGTGCTATCGAAAGCGGCTTTAAAATCAACAAAGAGATGATGTGTGGCGATTCTCTTTTCACGGGTTTTTTCCTAGATTTGGCGTATTGTAAAAACCTGGTCGATGGTAGATTTACCAGGTCTGAAGCCACACTGGTAATGTCCAATCAGTCTGTTTACATCAGGCTTCAGTCTTTCGCACAATACGCTTGATAGGACCTTATATGCGATATTCAAAAGGCTGATTCCGCGATAGTTGGCGCAGTTTGCAGGATCGCTCTTCTTGTGGATTGGGCAGAGAACACTTAGATTCCAATCTTCAGGCATGCATTCATCCGACCATATTCTGCATAGAAGCTGATGCATGCGCCTTACCAGCTCCTCGCCTCCGTGTTTGAATAGCTCAGCAGGCAAACCATCAGCGCCAGCTGCTTTATTGTTTTTCAATCGGGATATTGCTATTCGCACCTCATAATAGTCGGGTTGTGGAACGTCAATTCCATCATCTTCGATTGTGGGCTCGGGTTCGACATCTTCTCTAGTTTCTTGCTCAGTTTTAAAAGGGCAGCGAAGTGATCCCTCCATTTTCTGAGTGCTCCCTGAACATCGGCCACCAGGTCGCCGTTCTCATTCTTACAGGAGTTTGCCCCGGGTTTAAAACCTTCTGTCATTCGCCGAATTTTTTGATAGAATTTTCGGGCATTATTCCCTTCGGCCAGCATCTCAAGCTCCTTTATTTCACGCTTTTCTGCCTCTCTTTTTTTCGCCCGGAAAAGCTGCCTCGCTTCCCTCCTCAACTCGCGGTAGTGTTCACACACACTCCTCGTTGCATTCGATCTCAGCGTTGCCTTGTAGGCTTCGTCCTTTCTTTTCGTTGCAGCGCGGCACTCTTCATCATCATACCAGTTGTTTCTTCGCGTTCGCCGGAATCCAATTACTTCTTCGGCTGCGGTACGGAGTGCTCCTGAGATATGATCCCACTGCTCATGCATTCCACTAGGTTGAATTGTGCTCTCGGAGAGCAGGTGTGAGAGGTGATCTGCGAAATAATTGGCGGTCTGTTGCGATTGCAGCTTTTCGACGTCCAGCTTTCCCTGCGTTTTTTGTTGCACCTGTTTTGTCGTACAGAGGCGGGTACGAATCTTGGCTGCTACTAGGTAGTGATCAGAGTCGATGTTAGGTCCTCGTATTGTGCGAACATCTAAAACGCTGGAAGCATGCCGTCCGTCTATCACAACGTGGTCGATCTGGTTGCGTGTTTTTCGATCGGGGGACAGCCATGTAGCTTGATGGATCTTCTTGTGCATAAACCTAGTGCTGGATATGACCATGTTTCAGGCACCGGCGAAGTCGATCAGCCTGAATCCATTTGGCGAGGTCTGATCGTGGAGACTGAACTTCCCGACAGTGGGGCCGAATACACCCTCCTTACCCACCCTGGCGTTAAAGTCGCCAAGCACGACTTTGATATCATGACGGGGGCAGCGCCCGTATGCTTCTTCCAGGCGCTCGTAGAATGCATCCTTTTCCACGTCGTCCTTCTCTTCCGTCGGTGCATGAGCGCAGATAAACGATATGGTGAAAAATCGTACTTTTATGCGGACTGCAGCGAGACGCTCGTTCACGGGTGTGAATGACAGTACTCGGTGACGGAGTCTCTCTCCCACCACAAATCCCACGCCGAATCTGCGCTTGTCTTCATGCCCACTCCAGTAGATGTTGCAAGGTGTTCTGATCGTGTTTCCTCGCTCCGTCCATCGCATCTCTTGTATGGCGGTGATGTCAGCTTTTGCTTTCCTCAGGACCTCAACCAGCCGGGCAGCGGCACCTTCCCCATTAAGGGACCGGACATTCCATGTACCCTTATCTCATAATCCTTATTTCGTTTGCTGGTGTTGTCATCTAAAAAAGGGGTTCTCATATCGGAGGCTTTGTTGTTGAATTTCATTGGAACGTTGTTTTATGTGGTGGGTCCCAAACCCAACGCACAACCCGTTTCACGGGAGGTTGAATTCTATTACACGTTTGTATAGCAAGCCGCTTGATCCAAGACAGACGCCCGCTTGCAGCCGCTCCACATGGTGATCAGACGCTGCTGTTTGAACCCCCCAGCAAGCCCTTAAACCGATTATGTCGGAGTGGCCTTACCAGGTTGTCGCCTTCTCACGTTTAGCTCACCACCAAACGGGTGTTCGGTGGTTACCCAGAGGATACTTGGGCGCAAAGCCCGGAAGTAGTGAGCTGCTTGAACCGCATGAAAAAGAATCGCTCTGGCCATTCCCAGGTGAATGGCGATCAGAAACTTTCCCCACTTGCGTGGACTTCTGCACACGGCCCCAACATTTGATCTACTCCCATTTTTAAATAAAGGTATTATAAATTACTTTTTCCACTTTTTAGGAAGTACCGCTATAGCTCTAACAATTTCTCTTCAGTTGTTACTTTTAGCACACTTTCGAATTGGTCACATCTGGCAACACCTTGCCCACCGTGATATACAATTTGAGTTGCTATCAATAAAGACAGTTAACTTTGTAGTTAGCATAGGCTTGTTGTTGTAAATTATGAAATTTATTTATAAACCGTAGATATCTAAAGGGACTGCATTCCTTTATTTACATTTATTAGCTGATTATTTAAGTGAACGTGACACTTTAATAATTCAAATATTGGATACTCATACTTTTAAATACGATGACTGTAAGCAAAATCTCTAGGGCCGTCATATATAAATTTTTATACCCAGTTGTACTAGTTCGCAGGGTGTTATAGTTTTGTCCATATAACGGGAAGTTCTATGCGCAAAAGTTCTTGGAATGAATAGAGGAATTGATTGAACGTTGTGGTATTTGGCATGAAATTTCGCACGCAGAAGATAACCACGCCCCTTTTTCCGGTATCGAAAATTTCGAAAAAAGTGTTAAAAGGGATAATTAATTTACAAAAGCATCTATAATATCAGAATTAGGTATCTTTATTGACGTTCTTATTGAATTTCATAATTTAGTAAAATTTTGGAAAAACGGCGTTGTACCTTCCACAAATAAATGAACAAGTGGTCAAATTACTACTGTTAATAATTTGAGAGCGTTTACCTACTATAAAATGCAGGAAATATATTATTCTTGATGAAAGTATGGACAGTGAAAACACTCAAAATCGCCAGCTGACCATGCCTACTTTTGCATTAAAGTTGACTGCTGAGAAGAAAGATAAATATGTCGATGAAATTGACCGTTGACAGACAAATTCGTCCAATAACTACATTATATAAATACTTTACATTCTACTTCCTATACCAGACCGCAAATCTGTATCAAGTCACAAATATTCCCACTTTAATGTGCCTATAAAACACATATGTACTTAGAAAAATTTTAATACCTGCAGTTCTTATACGAGATAACAGAACACGTTACGAATGGTATTGTTTAATTTAAAGTTAAACATGTTATAAATCGAGTATACACAAATTTACTTATTTACAATTACTATGTAGACATATCAGAAAGTTCTTACTGTAACAAACGCCCCAGAACAGTACATAAAATAAGAGCCAATGCCGCAACCGAATTCGTTGCAGTATTGCTTGTTTTGCGTAACTGCAAATATCTCTTCAAACTGCCTAGCCTATTTCTAGCCCAAACTAAGTTCTCTTCAACTGCCTTTTCAGCTGCCTCCAATGTCGACGCTGAACTACCAAATTTAGATTTGTTCTTTTGGTTGAACTCCTTCAAATTCTTCTGCTCACTTTCTTTCGTAAAACGCGAAGCAATGCCTGAAATGGCTGAAGCCACCGAGGAATAGTCACCCATACTATAAAACGAGACTTTATTAGAAATTTCCAATACTACTTTGAGATAAGCAATACTTACGAAGCAGCAAGTTGCTCAAAGTTTTCCGTGATCAATTTGAAAACTGGTGCCAAATTTTCGTTGTTTGAACCGTATAGACTGCTGAGCGCAGATGCCTTATCCTGGCGACGAATGTCATCGCTCACAATTGCCCAAAAGTATTTCGTAATTAATTTGGTATCCTTCACACAACCCAAAGAACTAATGATCAGTGTTTGCTCGGTGGCAGATTTGCTTGTTAAAAATTTATTGAATAATGTATCATAATTACTTTCATTACCATAACGTAAGGCATTACAGTACACAACCGAACGAATGTTGACGGGAACTGCGGTCGTGGCAAAATGTTTTTTTGATTTTTCGATGCAATCTGAATTGCCGAACTTGCAAGACCATTCTAAGATTTTGCCACGAGTGTAAATGTCCAAAGCAGTGTCGGAAGTGCGTTCATCGAAACCAAGTTGTTTGTACGCCTTCTCAGTAAGTTCGAGAATGTATTCGGCAAAGCTTTGAATATCGTCACCGAGGCGTATACTAATGTAAGAATAACCGCTGAAGGCTGAACTCCATGGAACGTACTGGATTTCTGTCGCTAAGTACTCGAGTATGTTGAGAGCGAAGTCATATTCAATGACCTTAGCACGTGCCAAATTGAAAAGATCATCAACTATTTGAGCACGATTCAGTGAGTGGATGCCACCCCAGTTACTAGAAGTTAAAGCATTTTTGATGGCATGCCAAGTATTTTCATCGTAGTTGACTCGATAGTAGCCAGATTCTTGTATATTGAATATTACCCATTCAGATTTGCTGTCTAATGAAAACTGTATTTCTGATTTAGAGGGAGTCAAATAAAACTTAGGAGTTGTGTCACTGAAATTTTTTGCGTTGCTGGTCGTATAAGATATTGGAACTGTGTAGAGCAGCGAAGTGTCAGAGGTTTCCTTATCTTTGAGTAGGAAACGTTCCTGTCTAAGGGTGAAATACTTTTTGTCATCCGATCGTTTAACCGTTATAAGAGGATAGCCAACTTGTTGTGTAAATCCCTTAAAAACGGCTTCGGCATATTGTTTAGTGTCTGCAGGCCAATGTGCTAGCCAAATTTCGAGAAGTTTCGCTGGTATGGAGTTTTGATATTGGCTAAGAAAACAAAAGGAAATATTTTATTTACTTTGGTCTCCTGAACTACACGTTGTATACATACTTTTTCTTCAGATAAGCTTGCAGTGAGGCCTTGAACTGTTCCTCGCCCATTGCATACTTAATCATGCGAATAAAACTGGCGCCTTTATTATATGAAATACTGTTGAACAAGCGGCTTAGGTCAGCAGGTGTGTTAGTGTTTTCATCGCTCATTGGATTTGTGCTATTTGTAGAGTCCATTACCATCACAGATTGAACTTGATCAAATACAAATTGTTGATCCAACCCCATTGTTGTTTCAACCTGTGGAAATAGAAATAAAGTTTTCACGTGATGGGATGATACATATACGAATTAATTAACAAGAACATACCATAGCTGTACCAAAATATTGGAAGTAGCGAGCAAATCCTTCATTCAACCAAGTGTAACTCCACCAATCGCAAGTAACCAAATCACCGAACCACATATGGGTCTGTTCGTGCGCCACTACGGCGGCAATTGATTGTTTAGCAGTAAGCGTTGTAGATTTAACATCATAAAGCAAAGCTCGTTCTCTGTAGGTTAACAAGCCCCAATTCTCCATTGCACCAGCAGAAAAGTCAGGAATGGCAGCCATATGCATTTTATCATTACCCATATCATAATAATTTATGCCGAAATAGCTGTCCAATTTGCTTAGAATTTGTTGACCAACAGTAAAACTGTATTCGGTCTGATCGTAGTACTCTGGACGAGAAATTACTCCAAAGTTACTGTTATTACGTTGGGTGAACTCGGAAATGATAAATGCTAGTAAATAAGTGGACATGCGTGGAGTGGTTACGTATACATCCTCCTCATAGTCTCTGTAATGTTAGAACTTTTAACCTTGAGCTACTTAAAGGTATTTGTGGAACTCACCCATAGGAAATGGTCTCCGAAATCCGGGTATTGCCAAATGTATTATAGTGCTTGGGCCGCCTGATTGTTACGTCGAAGGTGGCCTTGAATTTAGGCTCGTCGAATGAGGGGAAAGCACGTCTAGCATGATGCGTCTGGAATTGTGTAGAGCCGATCCATCTATAAAGAAAATTAATCCATCATATTGCCTTCGATCTGACACTATACAAGACTGTTAATAGAATCATCGCACTTCGTACGGTTATCTGTGAATATACGAGCATGCCTCGTATACTACACCCTTCTGTCGGAAATTACCCTAAAAACAATGATCTGTTCATTAACAAAAGAATATTACTGAATGTTACGAATCTAAAATATAAATACGCAAGTTGGTGGAAATTGTCCCACTGTATATGTATGGATAGGTATGGCCAAACAGCAGTACCGTTAATTTAAAAAAAACTAAAAAAAAATGTATTATAATATAGAAAAATTAGTTTAAAAATTACACCAATACAAATGCCAAACATGTATTCACACTATAGAGCCGCTGTTGTTTGAGTTAACGTGTCAGGCATTTTGCTTTAGTTGTTGTTATTGTATTGATCACTGGCTACGATGCACAGTGTCAGTGGGTCTCCTGAGAGCCTGAGAGAGGAGTTGCTTTGTTGGATACATTAAACAAGCGGTGCAAAATATAAGAAAATATTCCCTGCGGGTTAGGGGGTTAGAATATGCTCGAGGTAGGCATACCGGTCGTAAGAGCCGACTAATATGCACAAAGGTAATGACGGGCAACTCGACGGTTTATCTACGGATATGATGCCTCTCACCTCTCATTACCCATCTCCTCCTTTATTACCGAGGGAGGGAGGACATGACCTAGAAGACCTACTCAAATAAACAAACAAAGGAAAGGAAAGTGATGGAAAGGAAATGAAAGGAAAGGAAATGAAGGAAAGGGAAGCTAAAGAAAAAGACAGGAAAGGAAAGGTTATTGGTTGAATTTCAACCACTGGTAGATCTCTTGATATAATTAATTTCTGATATAAAAGTCAAGAATTCGTAAGTTACAGTAATATTTTTTTGTTAATGAACAGAACTCTGAAGTTTTGTTTTTATTTTACGAGTGTTATAAATAGCATCGAAAGTTTGGTAGGAATATTAATAACCTGTACCAATTATTAAAAAGTGCTTTGCGTATTTATTTCAAAGTATTCTATTTTACTTTTATTTGGTGCATTATTTTCGATTTCACAAAGCTTAAAACACTTCAAATTTCCGACATTCCCACTTTCATTCTCATGTACAAACTTCAATAAAAACAAGAAAATGGATAGAAAATTGACAAATAGCTTTTTCCTGTAGTTTTTGTAAATTTGAATTTCACTTTTAAATATATTATATTATTATTATACAAATTCGTTACTGAAGTTTTAATTTAAAAATTTTATTTTTTAGTTAATATAAGAGACAATTTACAACAATTGCTATATCAGAAGTTCAACATTCGTTATGTATTCGATGTTTTATAGATTCCCGTAAAAAATGATAGAAATGGTATAACTATAACTTCCTTCGAGAATAGGGTGGATAATAAATCCAAAACAATTGTGGGCCACTCCCATAGTGTAATAAACAAGGTGAAGTAAGCTGTCAGTTGTCTTGCTCTAACTTCTTCTTTGTTCTGTCATTCGGTTATCTCAAAATTTTGAGGCAATGTTGTCCCCGAAAAACACTGTTGTTGTTCTATAAGGTGTTGCTTTTTTCAGATTTTTACGTGTAAAGTCCCCTTTCTGGTAAATTTGAGCAACAAAATTTGTATTGAAACATTTCAATATAATTTGACATTCCGCTGCTATTTCTCAAAGAAAATAATCGATAAATTAAAATTTTCCCGTAAAATTATTAATAATGCCAAGACCGAGCTGCGCATTGTGCAAAAAAACTTGGACGGCGGGGGGTTTCACCCTATTTAGCGCTCCTGTGGATGAGAAGAGGCTGAAAAGGTGGTGTAAAAGCAGCGGGGTAGCACTCACACACAGCTCCAGAGTATGCGAATTGTTCTTTTCGAAAAATGATTTTCAGCAAACGATAAACCGACGTTTGTTATGTAAGGAAGCGGTGCCAATGGCTGTGGAACTGCTGACGTCTTGGGATTCAGCTGAGGAAGTACTGCAAATAGTGGACAAGGCAACACAAGCTAAGTATGGTGATTTAAATATCCATACATAATTGTGTTCCCTATAGAGTAATAGACACGTGCGACTCGGTAGAATGACAGTACATATTTGTATAATAGTGCATATGTTTGCAAAGTGCAGTTTTCTTTAATTTATGGTTTTTTCTCTATCTCTATGGCGCGATATCCAACAGGTATATCATCATAAACCTCCTAAGAGATTTTTGCGCCAAGCTTCTCTTCCAATTTGTGGTGTGCCGATTTGAATTTTCCCTACAAATTGGTGGGACCTACAGTTTTTTGCCGACTCCGAACGGCATCTACAAAGGAGACGAATTTTTGCTGAGAAGCCTGTCATGGCAGAAATACACTCGGAGAGTTTGCCAAACCACTGCCGAGGGGCGACCCCGTTTTGAAAAACTTTTTTCAAATCACTTTTGATGTTACCTGTACCAGGGCTCGAACCATGGACCTTCGGTGTGGTAGGCCGGCAACACTACCTTCACACCACGGCGGCCGCCATACTTACTTACTTATGTTTTATAATGCTTATCTTTGCAAAATGCATTCACTTATTACCCTTAATAAAAACTAGTTCTAAAAGTATGTATATATGTTTATATATATTAACAACACATGCATCCAGTTCTCTTTTGGTCCAGTCTTGGGGCTAAATGGCATAAAGTCTTAACTATCTTAGATTTTATATGTTCATACGATCTAATAGGTAGTGCTTAGTATTGCACGTGCTGTGTTCAGTTGTCTCGCTTACTTTATAATTGAATACGTCTCATGATTTTCACTGAGTGATATATCTGAGACTGAGGGACTTGTTTGCGTACAAACAGATAGACAAATAGGCGGACATAGCTAAATCGACTTAGGTCGATTGTTCTGATCTTCTTCTCATACTTACAAAAATCGGACCAAAGTTATTGTACAGTTGCATATTCCCGAACGGTAAAAAAACATGTATTCGTGTTGTTTGGAATGTCGGTGTGAAGGTAGATTTGTCCACACAAGCAATTCGACAGGGTTACCCGTACACCGAGTCGGCAGACAGATAGCTCAACAACAACACAAACAATACAACAATTGCATAATAACGAATATTTAATGGTAAACTAATTGCGCGTTATATAGTATATATACACAATTTTTCAGTTGTGAAAGTGAAAACGATTTGCATATCCAAATCGCAACATTGAAGTCGCAACTTCGAAATATGGAGCTGGAGAATGTAATTTTAAAAATTAAAAAGGCAGAAAACGAGGCATTAGTAAACAATGTAAAACAAGTGTTTGCTAAAGGGCAACTGAGAAAGCTGGCTCATCCCGAACAGCTTGTTCACCGGAGCTGGTTTGATATATCTAATGCACTCACGCTCCATGCGGCAGGGCCCCGTGCGTACAGGCACCTATATCAAAAAGGTTTTCCACTACCGTGCGAGGATGATGTGCTGGATGAGTTGGCAGAAGACGGGTTAGAGGAGCTGGCTGGATATATTGTACGGAGGCTAAACTTGACTGCAAATGAATCAAGCGATGAGTCGTTTACGTGGATAGACAAGTTGTCCCACGGAGGCCTTAAAAAACCTTCAATGTGGTTCAAAACGAAAATTAATTTATTAGAACATTTGTTCCAAAGGTTAAATGGAGATTCCGTGTTCGCAAGCAATAACTTTTCGGAGAAGCTCATGAACCTCAGCCAAGAGATAGAACTTCCAACGGAAGTGAAAAAACTTTTCTTTAGATGTAGAATGCACATGCGCATCAAATATCTCAATAAGCGTTTGAAGTCTTGAAGGTATATATGGTTAAACTTCTTCTTTCTGAAATCAGTCACTTATTATTCGTTTCTCGTACCAGACCCTCCATTTCAGGTCGTGTTGCTTTTTAGTCTGCCAAACAAAATGTAACTTATCCAGTATTTTCGTTTAACTTTTTATTCAAAAACAACGCATTTTATATATATTCGGTAAGTGGTCCTAAAATTCAAAGACCTAAAGTCGATTTTAATATTAATGACTTCCAATAGGTATTGACCTCAAGATACCATATTTGAGCAATAAAATATCTGCAAATGCAGTCGTTTCACTTTTATATTCACGAATTTGTATTTAATTGTAGTCACATCGTATAAATGCAATATGGGTTTCAATGGCTAATTTTTTATATTTTAAGAAAAACGATAAATGAAAATATCATTCAATGGCGTTAAAATGAATTTTTTAGCTGTGCTAGTCTTTTTTTATTGCACTTAGCATGTTTTTTTTAAATCAAATACAAACATGTTTAATAAATTATTTTCCCCCCTTTCTACCAAAAAGGGCAACAACTGTTTGGCGTTTCACCCCATTCTCCCTCTACAAAATACATCCCTACCGTTTCAGATAGCGCTCATTTTCTTTCTCTTTTTATTTACTTCACCTTGTGATTCCACTATGGGCCACTCCTGAGGACTATATTGACGTAGACAGAATTAAGTCACGAGGCATGAGAAGGTTTGCTTTTATATATTTTTTTCTAGTAAAACTAAAATTTATTTTGTTCAATATTTTGTAGTTGCTTAACTTGAAGCCCAGTTTAATAAAAAAAATTAGAAAAAGCAGCATAATTAACGGTTTTACATACCTTGTAACACTATTGGAATCCACATAGTAACTGCGGTAGAAACCATGCATATCATCATCCATTGATCCACTATATATGAAGTGTAGGTAATAGGTTTTGCCAGCCACCAATTCCGCTGTTAAATTATATTGAATCTTGTTAGTTACGGTGTTGAGCGCCCCTCTGCCCAAAGCTATTTTGCTGTTATTGTCGGCAGTCCAGTATTCTCTCGTGGTGTAATTCAAGTTCCTCGAATGCAAGATCAATGTTTTCGTATTAACTGTTGAGTTGATTTGTATTGTGACTTCTCCATCAAATGTGAATTTCTTATTTCCATCGGTTTCTAACAAATATGGCCTTAACTTCAAGTTGTAGTTCCATGGACGAATTTCAAGTGGCAGGCGGTAATCATGGCCATCAGGGGCAACTACTCTTCCGGCTATGTCATTGAACTGTGTAGAAGCCGCGCCGAATGTTGTGATGCTTAAAAATGCTACCACAATGGCAGCAAGGTAAGACGTGGTCATTCTGAAATGCATATACCGCAATTAAGATCACTGCGTACAATTCAAATACTATTTAGAGCATAAAGATTATATATACAAAGACAAGGTGAAGAAAGGCTAATTAAAATTCTATATATACTCGTATATATAATTCTTTCTGCTCTCGCAATTCAATGGGTTAACCGTTATCAAATACAAAGAAGATACAAGTTTTAGAGCACTGACAGATGCAGTGGATTATCCGCAATCAAATGTAAATACAAAATACCCCAACCGGTTAGAGGCTAAGAATATACCCGTGGTGAGGTATGCCTGTCTGCACTAAAACCCATTCCCGAAACTTCGAGAGGGCAAAGAAATAGTATTGTACTTCCAACTAAAGGTGTTGGAATTCGGAATTGCAATTTAAATCAATAGTCGACCAATACTTTTCTGGGAGTCGAACTGTGTTCGGTCTTCCCACATATACAATCGGTTTTAAACAACTATACAACCCGAACTGCATATGCTTATATTCTGTTTTTCTAATACATTCACATGGAGGGTGGGACGTGTGTAGAAGTCCACGCAAGTGGAGAAAATTTCTGATCGCTATTCACGTGGCCACTTCGACTTAATCAGTTCAAGGGCTTTCTGGAGGACTCAAACAAAAGCGTCTGCTCAAAACGCGGTGCGGCTGCAAGCGAGCGTCTGTCTGGGATCAAGCGGCTCTCTATACAAACGTGTAATTAAATTACAACCTCCCGCAAAACGGGCTGTGCGTTGGGTTTAGGACCTACCGCATTAAACAACGCTCCAATGAAATTCAAAAAAGTTAGGATATGAGAGCCCCTTTTTAAGATGACACCACCTGCAAACGAAATAACGATTACGAGATAAGGACATGCACATGGAATGTCCGATCCCTTAATAGCGTGGGTGCCGCAGCCTGACTTGTTGAGTTCCTGATCAAGGTAAAAGCTGACATCACCGCCATACAAGAGATGCGTTAGATGGGGCTAGAAAACACGAACAACATCTACTGGAGTGGGCATGTAGACAAGCGCAGATTCGGCGTGGGATTTGTGGTGAGAGAGAGACTCCGTCACCTAGTACTGTCGCTCACACCCTTAAGTGAGTGTTTCCCCGCAATCCGCATAAAAGAACGACTTTTCACCATATCGTTTATCTGCGCTCATGCACCGATGGAAGAAAGGGACGACATGGAAAAGGATGCATTCTACGATCGCCTGTAAGAAGCATTTGTGCGCTGTCCCCGTCATGAAATCAAAGTCGTGCTTGGCGACTTTAACGCCAGGGTGGGTAAAAAGGGTGCATTTGGCCCCACTGTTGGGAAGTTCAGTCTCCACGATCCAACTTCGCCAAATGGATCCAGCACTAGGTTTATGCACAAGAAAATCCATCAGCTTACATGGCTGTCCCCCGATCGACAAGCACGCAACCAGATCGCATCGGTGGAAGGCACCCCTTGGCCATTGCGTAGGAAGCTCCTTTTGGCGTTGAAAGGAATTTTGAGATGCAGTAACTAAACTGCAACAGGAATGAGATACCACCCTCCTATACTTTCTTCTCGAACTCTTTGGCGCCCATTTTTTAGACGTAAAAGAAGAGTGGTTTCCCAATATCCTTAAGGATTGTCGAGTGGCTGTCTGTTTCGAAAGCTTCTGATGGGTTAATGGCCACAGTTCAGTAAGTATTTTCGTTCGCTATTTCACACAGTTGACAATTTTTTGGAATAGGGATGTGGTAGCAACTATATTACAGTTCCCACATTCTATTCTTTTTCGGTTATTCTCGGAAGATCGAGATGAGAATAATCATTTTCCACAACACGCATTTATGTAGGTACTTCTTTTATTAACTACTGAGGTAATTTATTTTCTTCGTATTTTAGTACTCTTCGTTTTTGTATTTTAATCTCAAATATTCTTCTTGGACTAACTGGCCGTAGGCTAGCTTTAAATTATGAACACACAATTCGCTGGCTATTGCGTACAGTCTTTCCGACACTATTTCACAGTTTCAAACCGATTCGCTAACCTTTTAGTTCAAGTTCCAATTTAGACCTGAAAAGCAGTTGCAAGTGGTCAAATATCGTAAACTAATTCTGAAATTAGCCCTCATAGACCTTTATAGTTACAACTCAATGGCTTATCTACCGTTTTAAACATTTTAATTGCAACCGATAAGGATAATAAATTTTATCGCTTGGTTAGAATTTTTGTTGTTGTGTATTCTAGTAAATTATAACCACTCGATATCTTTACAGACTCTAGACTTTACTTTTATTGGTTGGGTGATTTACCTTAAAAATGAAATAATGAGCTTTAATAGTTTTACTATTATTTCGATGTATTTTGTACCTACTAAAATAAGAACCATCGTTATACATTCGTCCGTACAGAAAAAAAATTACGAATTACTAGAGCATGCAAAATTTTGGTTGCTTTTCATGTTTTTTTAAGAGATATGCTTGAGATTGCTCCAATAAAAGGTTTTGTGCAATAACTCTTCAAATTAGAAAGTTAAGAGCGTGAACTTTCAATTTGTGAAATTGTTCCGATAAATAGCCAAAACGCAAATCTTTCAATTAAATAGGCAAACAAGTCAAATTCCGCACAGCTTGTACTGGTTAAAAAATATCCGGATTTGAAAGGCATAGAACCTTTTACATCGGCAGACAGCACTCTCCTTACTTCTTCTTCATATATTCGGTTGATATATTGAAAGTCGGATCTTAAAGCAAGTAAAAATGGAATTTTGATTCTTCTAGATCACTCCAAAGACTTCGACACAGATCAAGATCTCATTTAACTGGACGCTGTCAAGCTGTTCTGGGCTCGCTGTTATTCTCAATATACATTAATGAGCTACCAACTGTAATAAGAAATTGCAATACGAGGTGTGTTCAAAAAGTATCGCGAATTTTGTGTTTTTTCAAAAATTATTTATTTATTCATGAATATCTATTTTGTCCCCTTCAAAGTAATCCCCATGAGATATTATACACTTGTGCTAACGGTTTTTACAATCTTCGAAGCACTTCAAAAAATCATTTTTTTGTATCTTGTTCAGCTCCTCCTTCGATGCCGTCTTTATCTCGTCAAGAGAAGCGTAACGTCGTCCTTTCATGGGCCTCTTCAGTTTAGGGAACAAGAAAAAGTCACAGGGGGCCAGATCTGGGGAATACGGTGGCTGCGGCATCATTAGTGTGTTGTTTTTGGCCAAAAAGTCGCGCACAAGCAACGATGCGTGAGCAGGGGCGTTATCGTGGTGCAAAAGCCAATTTTTGTTCTTCCACAAATCCGGGCGTTTCTGGCGGATTGCTTCACGCAAATTGCGCATAACTTGCAGGTAATATTCCTTATTGACCGTTCTTCCCTGTGGCAAGAACTCATGATGCACCACGCCCCTGCAATCGAAGAAAACTGTCAGCAAAACTTTCACAATCGACCGAACTTGGCGCGCTTTTTTCGGTCTTGGTTCGTGCGGCAGCTTCCATTGATATGATTGAGCTTTGGTTTCCACGTCATAACCATAAACCCACGATTCGTCACCAGTTATGACCCTCTGGAGCAAATTTGGGTCGTCGCGGACAGAGTTTAACATCTCATTAGCAATGTTCATGCGATGCTGTTTTTGGTCACAATTGAGCAATTTTGGTAAAAAAATAGGTAAAAATCGAAGACGATCCAAAACACGTGCAAGCAAAGCAGCTGTCAACAATTAACTGAACATTCAAAATGGCCGGTATAAGTGAGAGACATGAGTACCAACATAACGTCACAAAAAATTCGAAATTCGAATATACGTAACCAGCGAAAATTCAAAATTCGCGATACTTTTTGAACACACCTCGTATACATATGTACGCTGATGACGTTAAAATTTACGCAAGCTGTGATATTAATGATATTAGTAACTTTATCCCTTTGCTAAATTTAAACTTAAACAGAATTAACTCGTGGGCTGTTGAAAACTGCTTGTCAATTAACCCGACCAAGTCAAAATGTCTAGTTTTAGGAAAAAGGACTATGACTATGTCTCATGTGCAAAGAATTTAGGTATAACATTCAACAGAAACCTAAACTGGTCTGATCATATCAATGTGACCTGCGTTAAGTTATGCCATGCTTCGTACGCTGTGGGCTACGCAAAACTTTACAAGAATGCTCTTGTCAAAATCGTATCTGATTCCAACACTACTCTATGGCTGTGTGCTATTTGAAAATATAGAATCAGTTAGTAACGGGAAGTTGAACGTCCTATACAACATTTGCCAAATATATTTTCTCTCTCAAACGTAGAGATCACATTACTGAGCATGCCAAGAAAATTTTCGGGATCAGTTTCAATGATCTAATCAAAATGAGGAGCCTGCTCTTAATGCACAAAATCATATATACTAAATGTCCAAACTATTTATATAACAGAATTTCCTTTTTGCGCTCAAATCGTGGAAATAAATTAATTCAACCAAGTTATAACTTTTTATTCTCCGAACGTCATTTCTTTGTATACACTACACGTCTGTGGAACTCACTGCCACACGCCTTGCAGGATATGAGTAGCGTGGTGAGGTTCAAGGCCTGTTTGTTCGAACACTATGAAATATAACGCAAGTTCATGTCTAACTCTACTTGTCTAACTTACTTATAATAAAGCGTTATAAGCATGTGAAAAAATCCAGCTTACTTTCTATATCATCTTCATCAATATTCTTCTATAATCTTAGCTATAATTTAAAATAATTTCAAATGTTAATATTAATCTTCAAAATTTGCTGTGCAGATCAATATCAGAATAAGAATTAGGATTCTTTTGTATTAGGAAATTAATAATAATAATAGATAAATAAATAACATTTTTTGAAGAAACTTTTTTTGGTACAGTCTAATTCAAATTGGCCCGTTGTAATACTTTTACACTTACTTATCAAACCTCAGTGGCAAACCTCAGTTACTTAACCTTTATTAAAAATTGATTACTGACGGAAATTTTCATTTGCAACTTTTTGTAGGGAGTTAAGTTAACTACTCAATTATATGCGGCTTAATTTTTTCACTTGAAAAATTAAATCGGTCTAAAAAAATCAAAACTACCATGAAAAGATCACTAAAAATTGATATAAAATCAGAAACGTTTACAGTATTTTTTTTTCGTATTCCAAAAACTATATCGATATGATTTTCAAGAAAAAAAAAATTTTTTTTGACTCAGTGTACTGCGAAATGATCAGGGCGATGAGCTGAGTCGATATAGCCATGCCCGTCTCTTCGTCTGTTTGAACGCAAACTAGTCTCTCGATTTTGAGATATCTCGATGAAATTTGGTATGGGGTCGCTATTTTGTAATATATTAATCATTTGTCGGAACCAACAAGATCGGACCAATAGAACGCATAGCTCCCATACAATCGATTTTTCCGATAAACAGGTTTTGACCTATACCTCTTGCAATTAAAAAGCTACGAACGTAAAATTTTTGCAGCTTTGGTGCATATTATATACGTAATGTGACAAATTAAAATCAGCCAGATCGGACCCACATAATATATAGCTCCCATTTAATCGATTGTTCCGATAAATGGGGGTTGGGCTATAACTTTTGCAATTTAATAGTGAGGAACACAAAGTTTGGCCCGCTACTGTACCTGTTTTTTTTTTTGTAATAATGCACTGGAATAACACACAGGTTGAAAATCGATCCAAAGTCTTTCACACAGGCGGACAGACGAACACTACGACCTTAATACTTTATACATAAAAAAAAAATTCTGACGTGTACATGAAAATCGCCCATACACGTGTATTTTTATTTTTTCTCCCCTTTCCGAAAAAGTATATTTGGTTCATAGGACAGAATGTGTGTAACGCGGTGTAATAATTAATTATACAATTCATATGAGCCACAAAAGTATTTCGAGATATTTGCTCCCGAAGCCTATAAAACACATTTTTTGCTCTATATTCGAACCAAATTTTTTTAATAAATTGCTGTTCCCAAAATTAAGTTAGTCTCGAATCTGTGCTAACTTAAGTCACGACTTAGTTTTAGTCTTAGTCGCGTTGGTGAAACCGGCCCTAAATATTTAATTTAAGCTGTAAGAGAAGTATGGAACAGAAGTAGCTTCAGCTTGAGAGCTGCAAACTACTATAAATGAGACTTAAAACTCAAATCTCTTTAAAAGGACCTTTATAAATTATTTATGATTTGTACTGTAAGTATCATGCATCGTTTTCTTCTTCTTCTTTAGATGGCGCTAATCGTCCAAACGGTTTTGGCCGTTCAATGTAGCTAGCCAGTCGATTCTTCCCTCTGCCAACTTCCTCTTTCTCTGCTACCACCGACAGGTGCCGATAAGAATACTTTCTGGGCCGGAACATCTGCACTTATTCGCAGAACATGACATAGAAAACGAAGCCGATGGGTTTTAATTCGTCGAACTATATCCGTGTAAAAGTCCCTAATTCTTTTCAAGAACCTTTTTCTCGAATACTTAAAGATCCGCCTCATCAAATATTTCCAGTGTCCAAGCTTTTGCCCCATAAACAAAGACAGGTACGATAAGTGAATATTGATTCTTCATTGGATTTCTAGGCTGACATTGTTGTTGCTGTTAATGCTGGTTCCCAAGTAAACGAAATCCTTCGTTCATCAACCGCATTTTTTCCGCTTCTTTTTCTAGTTTGGAGTAAGCAGAAGTTACGGCGCGGTTGTTAAGGTATATTAATATCGTCAGCACACGCCAACAGTTCCAGCGCGGTTAAGTTCTGCAGCTTGTATTATTTTCTCCAGCATCAAATTAAAGAAATCTCACTATAAGGGGCCACTCTGCCTAAAACCTCGGGCTGGTGGTTTACTCAACGTCATTTTACACAGGTCAGTTTACGTGCTATCGAAAGCGGCTTTAAAATCCACAAAGAGGTGATGTGTGTCTTTTCATTCTGCATAGAAGCTGATTCATGCTCCTCGCCGCCGTGCTCAAACAGCTCAGCAGGAAATACATCTGCTAATTTTATAGACAGGTTGGGGAATATCAAATCCATCGTCATCGATTATAGGGTCGGGTTCGAAATCTTCTCTGGGTTCTTGCACGATTTTTCCATTCAATAGGGCAGAGAAGTGCTCCCTTCATAATCTTAGTACTATCTGATCATCGGAACCACATCGCCGTTCTCATTTTTACAGGAGAGCGCCCGTGGTTTTAAACCTTCAGTCATTCGCCGCATTTTTTGATTGAATATTCGGGCGCTATTCCTGTAGACGGCGTCCTTTCTTTCCGTTGCAGGACAGCACTTTTTATCGTACCAAAAAAGGAAGCCCACTAAAACCTAAAAAATAACTGGCGAAAAAATGTGAGGGAGATTAATTTTTCGAGTCCGAAACCGTTTAGGCAAATGCACTACAAACCCGATCAGTTTCATATAATGGTAGGTGAGGATTCCATGTAAAAGTTCAATATTTTTATAGTAAACTAGCAGACCCGGCAGACGTTGTCCTGCCTAAAATTTTACTTGCCTTTACATTTAACAAATTATACTCCCCCCACACACTTTTC
Organism: Merzomyia westermanni; assembly: GCA_949987695.1. NCBI lineage: Eukaryota > Metazoa > Arthropoda > Insecta > Diptera > Tephritidae > Merzomyia > Merzomyia westermanni. The sequence continues at coordinate 128,498,033 of OX465288.1, read as the reverse complement.
GCTTCTTCTACATTTATCCTTATCTCTTACATTTTCTAATTAACTTTTATTTGATCCTGGTACTGCTTTCTGTTTCCAAGGTCTTTTGATATATAGAACACATATCTATATATGTGACCTGGTCTACGGAAAGGGGGCTTAGGTGTCAAAAATCAATTTTCACTTTTTAGTTGATTCTGATGGAAGATGAGATGCTTTTTCACGTGGTAGAATCCAAAAAGTCAAAACTTGTTTGAAAGTTCCCTAAAAATGTAGAGAAAGAAGAGTAAAAATACGAAAAAATATAATTTTTTTGTAATGAACAAAATACGTTGAATTATAAGCTATAAAGACATGATTATACACTAGAAAAACGTATTATGGGCCAAAAATAATAATGCTGAGTAGTTTATGTATTTTTCTTTGTTGTCGTTTTCCTTGAGATCTTTTTACGTGTTGATCCTGAGGAAGATGGACCTGGTTCCTCGTCTGGTTTGAGAACACCTTCACTAGTTTTTGCCTTCCGTTTCTTCGATGGCAAATCTTTCGGCAATGGAGCCACAATATCTACTTTAGATATATCCGAAACTAAGCTGCGAAGATTGTCATAGATGTACCACTGACGTTCCAAAGATAGACCGGCTGGTTGTATAACTTTCGGCATTTCAGGATCGATAGGGCTTAACAGAACCTTAAAGGACTGCACTTCTTCACTGTCTGCGAATTTCTTTGTTTTTACACAATCTGTAGAGATTATGAAATGATGGAATTGCGTTATTCCAACAAGTGACTTGTACAGTGGTTTAAAATAGCTGTCCCATTCATACCAGACGACTTTTTCAGGCGATACAGCTTTATTATAACCCCCAGGTGATGATGCCTCGACACACTGCAGTAAATCTGCATACGTGTCGATTCCAGCTTCGATGTGACTTAGTATCACTAAATCAAGTTCATTTTTCGACATCCCTAAAAAATTGTTCCGCGTACTCTCGATCATTTCCCGTGGTATCAGTGTATGGCATTTATTATTACAACAGTCTTTTGACAGAAATTTTGTTACCAGCTCCTCCTTTACTTCAACAACAGACAGGTCAATCTTGACAAAAGTTTGTTCGGTATCATCTTTTGCCTGAGATACACATACTTCGTCTTCATCATAATCGCTCTCTTCATTGTTTTCATCATCCTTTTCATGGAAATATTGTCCGTATACGGCACTGAACTCCTCATCAACACTCATGTTTCATTTCATGCGAAATGCGAAGACGATAATCAACAGAAACACTTACACAAATGTGATAACAGAACATCCGGAAAGAGAGACGAATGAAAACAAGACAACAGCAGCTGCGCAGTGTTACTTTTTTAAATGTTCCACACTAGCAACTTACACGATGAACTATAATAATATTCCGACCAAAAACAACACTTACTGGACGTCCTTGAAGCCTCTGGAAAGGAGAACGAGAAACTGACGAAACGAGTTGTTTATTTTTAACAGCTGTTTCCCAGAAAACTAGTTTTCGCACATTAGCTCCCTTTTCGTAGACCAGGTCACATATGATGAATTTCATAACAAATCCAATATGCGTTGAACCCGATCCCCTCAGAATTTGATGAAATTTTGCATGGGGTTACATCTTACCCACGCAAACACAATTTCATTTTTAGAAATTGCATTTTCGAAAAATTGTGGGCGTGGCAAGGTATCGAAATATTCGAAAATATTCGAAAAATGACGTAATAGGTACTTTTAAAGTGTGATTACTACGGAATGGCTTTACCGATTTCAAAGATCTTCATACCATTAGAAAGGTCTTGAAATAAGCTTTCAACAAAATACACTGTAAACATTTTTTAGTACACTGAAAAAAATGTTTTCCAAAATAAAATTTTAAACTGAGAAAACAATTCAAAGATCAAGCGATTTTGAAAAATAAAATTTAATATATATAACATATCTGAAAACTAAAATGGGGTGTTTTTTCTGATTATTTGATATTTTGATATCACGCGTAAACTACAACAGATTTCAAAAATTTCTATACCGTTAGAAAGGTATTAAAATAACCTTTTGAAAACATATACTGTAAAGATTCTATATTAGGTACACTGAAAAAAAATTTTTTTTTTCAAACTGGGAAAACACTTCAAAGACCAAGCGATTAAAATTTTTTGTTTAGAAAGGTTTATTAATATATGTAACATATCTAAAAACTAGAATGGTGTTTTCGATTTGATATTTCATGTTCTCCAAAATTTCTTCGTAGTAAGCTTTGATCTTCTTTAGGTCTTCTGATAAAGTTGACAGTGAACCACCTCCAAGTGAATCCGAAATACTTTGCGCAATTTGCTGTGTTTTTTTTGCAGTATGAATCCCTTTCTAAATATTTTCGCTTCATTGGCGATGGATGGCTTCCAAGATGAGGAATAACATGCTTATTTATTGATTTAGTATAGCTTCTGCATGTTGGAACTTCCTTTTATTCTTGATACAATTCACCGCTAGTCAAGTCATGTAAGTTCTCACTTTCCGTTTCAGTAGAACGCTGATTATCAGCAATCTTGATAGCATCCTTCTGTTTAAAGCGACAACTTTCGCAAATACGGCAACAATGAATGTTGGAGACTGCAGAAAAATGCTCAGATATCAGCGCTGCTTCATTTAAGCTAATGTTTCGAAGTTGAGAGGAACATTTTGTTGATAGCTGCACACATCTGTATTTATTAGTTGATTCCATATCTATTTGTAATTTAAGGAGAAACTAAGCACGAAGTATAACAGCCGTTTAAACACAACTAAAATTTTTACTAGACGAATAGAACTTTTTTGAAATAAACGCAAATAACCTTATATATATATATATATATTATTTTTATTTAAAGCATTTATAACTTATATTTTATGATTATATTGCAAAGAAAAAACATGTGAAAACAATGCATGATTAGCTTTTTATAGTAAAATATAAAATGGTGTAAAAGAAAGTAATGTCGGATATCCGGCATGAGTTAGTGTTAATGATTGCGTATTCCCTGTAAAAAACGATGGAGCATCAGAGTACTCCAACACTTATCCTCATTCATATAAAAAAGGTGGTCCAATCTACATAGCGATGCCCGGTGATTGGATCACCTAATCCTACTCGGAGTACCATTTACTTTGCTTCCGAATAGTCTATAGAGCACCTGCGTTGGAGTACTTTGAAAATGCTGCCAAAAGATTACTCTATAGAGTATTCTAGACGAAATCCAGAAGGGAGTATGTGTTCTTTTGAGGACCACCTACTCCCACTCTAGCTTTGCTGTTGAATACTCCATAGAGTAATCCCATGGGAGTATTTTGAGAGTACTCTCACGTAGGTGGTCTATAGAGTATTCAAAAGCAAAGAAACGGAGTACTCCGAGAGGGATTAGGTGATCCAATCACCGGACATTGCCATGTAAATTGGACCACCTTTTTTATATGAATGAGCATATGTGTTGGAGTACTCCGATACTCCTTTAGGAGTACTCTTTGGAGTATGAAACGGAGTATTTCCGTTTTTGCAGGGTTGCTTAGCCACCAGCATTTTTTTATGATCTATTTTGTCTCTGGAAGAGATGTGTATCAAAACGTTGGTTTTCTATGTTAAGGGTTTTTGACGTAAATGTTATAACGTTGTCTCTTCTAAAAATGTAATAAATGATCGGTATATGGTCTTGATTTTGTATAAAACCATTCTTGTCAAGATAGAGAAATGATTCCGTTGGTGTAAATCTATTTTTAATGGCTGACTAGAAGTATGCATCACTTTCGTAGTAAGGTGCATGTATTAAAGTGTTATTGACATCGTAGAAACAGCGCATTATGTGTCTTCTAGTTAAGTTTATTACATGACATATGTATACCTCGGCTGTGCGTTCGATACATATTTCATGTAGTTGCTATTTGCTGACCTATATAAAGAAGTGCATGATCTCCAAATTCTTCTTTCCAGTTTTCTGAACCTTTCCATGTATGATGGTGATAAGTTGTACCAAAGCGGACACCCATATGTGAGTATACGGGTGGCTAATGAAAGCCGCTACTAAAAAAAAATTAAATAACTTTTTTTCTATTTAATGAATCTGGTAAATTTTTTTTTTATTTTGCAGATTGACTTTTACATTTAACAAAAATTAATAACTGGGACACTGAAACAAGAATTTGGATTGTCCGCCGCTATCACGCACTGGAGTCCGTAGTTTCGGTTCAAAGAGAGTATAGGCGTACGTTTGGCGGCAATCCTCCGAGCAGATGCACCATAATAAGACTTTTAAACAATTTTGCCGAGCATGGGACAGTCAACAGAAGACCTTACCATCGAAACCCTTCAGTTCGAACGGAGGAAACAATCGCTGCTGTAGCTGCTGCCATACAAAACAATCCACGTGTTTCGACAAGAAGCTTATCTGCTCAAATGGGTGTAAGCAGACAGTCATTACAGTCAATTATGCACAAAGATTTGGACTTATTCCCATATAAAATTCAAATGGCCAACAAACTGAACGCTGCAGACTTGCCGATTCGCTTGGAATTTTGCCAGAAGATGCTTCAAATGGTGGAAGAGGATGGAAACATGTTGAACTGTCTTTTCATGTCTGACGAGGCCCATTTCGATTTAAACGGCAACATAAACAAACCAAATTGTCGAATATGGAGTGCTTCCAACCCACAGATACTCCATGAGACGGAATTGCATCCACTTCGTGTCACAGTGTGGTGTGCAGTTTCATCACGCTGCATTGTCGGGCCCTACTTCTTCGAAGAAAACGGTCACACCGTTACGGTTACTGGAGACCGTTACTTGAGCATGTTGAGAGAGTTTTTCTATCCAGAATTACGCCGAATGAGAATTTCTTTCAACTCTGTGTGGTTTCAGCAAGATGGTGCAGCTCCTCATATAGCCCAACCTGTTATGACAGAATTGCGACGAAAATTTCCCAATAAGCTGATATCCAGAAACTCCACATTCCGTTGGCCACCCAGGTCGCCTGACCTTACTGCACCTGACTTTTTCTTGTGGGGTTATTGCAAACAGGAAGTCTTCCAAGCAAAACCAACAAATTTGAATGAACTAAGGCAATCCATTCGAGAAACAATTGCGGCTATTCCTGTCTCAACTCTCCAAGCAGTAATGAACAACTTTTTGGTAAGATGCCGCACATGCATCGACAAGCGGGGGGGGCATTTAAATTCCATTATTTTTAAAACTAATTAAGCTATATTTAATAAAATTTAATGAGCTTTAACATGAATAAAAGAAAAATGAATTCCATACACTGAAAAAAAAAAATTATTTGAGTTTCTTAATGTAGCAAAATTCATCAGCCACCCTGTATGTATACATGTATGTATGTTGAAGTACAAAAAGCCGTACTGAAGACACTTAAAGAACGAAGTAAAACAATTTGTTTTGAAAAAAACAAAATTTTGAAATTAACGTATGTTCGCTTTGAATTTGCAATGGCACCTGAAACAAATTCATAGAATATCGCTATGAAGCTAACAATCAGGTAGAAATAGTATATACTTAGTCATTAAAAGTTTATTGTACTACCTAACCGAAGGGTGTATGTTTATTTTGTCCAATAGATCCTAGGTACGTTTCGGCGCTACTATGCATAGGATCTATTGTACAACATAAACATACACCCTTCGTTTAGATACTATTTCTACCTGACTGTTAGCTTCATAGCGATATTCTAGGAATCTGCTTCAGTTGTTGCGGTAAACAGCACCACAAACAGGTAGAAAAAATTATTTTCGCTACTGATTTCATGTGGTGGAAGGTTGATCCGCTGTATCCTTTGATGAGCGGTTAAATTTTTGTGTTACCAAGGTCATTAATTTAATATTTTGGGAATGCCTGAAAATTTGCAAAAAAAATTCTTGTTCGACTCTATTAAAATTAAAAAAAATCTGTATAACTTCCAAAGTATAGCTAGGCATTTTTTTTGTCACACAATAATATCAAAATAAAAAAAGTTAACAACATGGTTTTACTTAAAAAACTTTTAAAAAGAAAAGAAAAAAAACACCATTCTACTTTTTAGATATGTTATATATATTAAATAGACCTTTCTAAAATAAAATTTAATTTTTCAAAATCGCTTGATCTTTGATGTTTTTTTCAGTTTAAAATTTTAATTTAGAAAACATTTTTTTTACAGTATATTTTTTGAAAGCTTATTTAAATACCTTTCTAATGGTATGAAAATCTTTGAAATCGGTGAAGCCATTCCGGTGTAATCACACTTTAAAAGTACCTATTATCGTCATTTTTCGAATATTTCGATACCTTGCCACGCTCACAATTTTTCTAAAAATGAGGTTGTGTTTGGGTAGGTAAGATGTACCTCTATGCAAAATTTCATCAAATTCTGAGGGGGTCGGGTTCAAAATGTACGTTTTTTTCAGTCTTTGAAATGAAATTCATCATATATAAAAGAAAGAGCGCCTGCACCGATTTGGACGATTGAAACTAATTTAGATTGTTCTCTGATCAGAATAGGAGAATACCCAATAAAATTTCCGAAAAATTCCTGAAAAAAAAATTTTATTTTCCCATACATTTTGTATGGCGCGAATTTTTATAATTTCTTTTTGTTAGAAAACCTCACTAATGGATCGATCGATGGTGAAATGGAATTGTGTGTGTGTGAAATAGTTACATCTATCAGGATAGGGAGAGGAATGGGGATAGGGATAGGGATGGTGATAGAGATAATGAGAGGGATGGGAAAAGCCAATATTTCTAGATCCATTCAGGTAAATATCTGGGCAGGACAAAGTCTGCCGGTGCCTCGTATATATAAAATATCATTAACATGAACCAAATAAATTCCTAGCTATGCCGAATTGCTACTTCAAATAGCCTGGATGTTTTGCCAAAAGCTAAATATGGCCTCCCTACTAGACGGATCTACCCACACTCACCAATACATGCAAGCGAAAATTGTAAATTACTAACACACACAAAGCCTTTTGTCAAGTTTTTCTTTTTCTTTGTTTATCTTCTTCTTTGGTATTGTGAGCGAAATGTTAGTGCGTCGTTAAAAAATTTATAAAATATTTAATAAGGGGTTTTGAAGAGAAATTGCAACTAATACGCCTAGATAAGACAAGTAGATAGTGATAATTATTGTTAATTAACAAGTCAAGTCCTGGTTTACATATTTATGCACCAAAAATTTCATATTTTCAGGTGGACAAGCAAAGGAATTTTCAACTTGCGGCAAATGGAGTGAAATTATATTTTGTAAATATTTAGTGATATGAATATGTATGTATTTATAGATCTTATTGACTATTGTTAACGTGAAAATTGTGTAATTTTAAATTATATTAAACATTAAAAACCAAATCTAATAATACAAACAATTTTTTTTTAGTGTTGAAGTTTGATGAAGTTTCTGCCATTCATAACCATTAGCGGTGGCGTGCATTTGCATTATACCTGACTGTTAGCGCTAACCCAAATTTTCATTATGGATAATGAGAGTGAAGAGTGCAGACAGATGTGGTTTTACGTGCGCAGGAAGGGATGCCGTATACTGTACGTGTGCACACGGACAGCAAACACATGGTTAGATTTGGCACACTGCTCTTCAGAAACTAATTGAGAAAAATAAGCAAAAATAACGCAAACGCAAGTCAGGCCGAGAGGTTATCTCACCAACCATTGAACTGGTATCTGTCTAGTAGGGCTGTGTCGTTTCACAGAGATCGAGAATACATTTTGGACATTAATCAAGCACAAACAAAACACAAAAAGTTTGAACGTGGCCCTTCCAATATTTAAAAATTATGTAAATCTTGACTAAAGGACACCTATCTAAATATCATTGATTTAGACAAAATAAGTTAAGAGTTATGACGAGTTAAAATTTTATATAGCCTGGGGGCGTGGCAGCCGTGGTGTGAAGGTAGTGTTGTCGGCCTACCACACCGAAGGTCCATGGTTCGAGCCCTGGTACAGGTAACATCAAAAAGTGATTTGAAAAAAGTTTTTCAAAACGGGGTCGCCCCTCGGCAGTGGTTTGGCAAACTCTCCGAGTGTATTTCTGCCATGACAGGCTTCTCAGCAAAAATTCGTCTCCTTTGTAGATGCCGTTCGGAGTCGGCAAAAAACTGTAGGTCCCACCAATTTGTAGGGAAAATTCAAATCGGCACACCACAAATTGGAAGAGAAGCTTGGCGCAAAAATCTCTTAGGAGGTTTATGATGATATACCTGTTGTATATCGCGCCATAGAGAGAGAGGGGGCGTGGCATGGCCCACTTTTCCAAAACTATATACAGAAAAACCTCTATAAGACGGACACCTCCTTTGGGCGGCATTTTCTTATTTAAAATAAAATTTTTAGAACAAATTTCCCTCCCTTAGGCGGACTCTCGCTTGGACGGACGCCGATAGTCATTAGCTATAAAACTGAAAAAAAACCTTTTTATTTTAATTTTTAATTTTAATTTTAGTCTATGAACATATTAATTATTCTTACAGACTAAGAGAAAAACACAAAATAAAAGTTGACAAACTTACATACATACAATTAAATTAGGGAATAGAGTTAATAAAATTAACAAAATATGATTTCGATACAGAAAAATCAAGATCGATAGAATTTGAGATAGCGTTGAAGATTTTCGAAGTAGAAAATATTTGAATAACGAAGTGCTCTTTGCGGTACATTAAAATAAATCCGCTCCAAGAGATAAGAACAATCAACAGTTCCTTGGATAATACAAAAGGCAAAAGTCAGGGAGAGTACAGACCTTCTCTTTTCTAAGGATTTAAGATTAATAAGCAGTAATCTGGAGTTATAAGATGGAACTGGGTCCGAAAAACGAAGGCAGTGTAAAGCAGATTTAAGAAAAATTTTTTGAACACGTTCTATCCTGTCTATTCTAAATTGATGGAATGGACGCCAGATGAAGGCAGCGTACTCTAGATGGCAGCGGACAAAGGAAACGTAGAGTAACTTTAGAGTGTAGGGATTTGAAAAGTCTGCACTATTTCTCCTAATGAAGCCTAGCATTGCATAAGACTTTGAGATTATAAGATCAATGTGGCTGTTGAAAGAAAGCTTGGCATCAAAAATAACGCCAAGATCCTTGATTTCATTAATTGTTTGCAATGCATGTGTCAAAATGCAGTAAGACGTTGTGAGCATATTATTAGACCTCGTATAAGACACATGGACACATTTACTGATATTGAGCGGAAGGTGAGACTTCACGCACCATGAGTGCAAATTATCAAGGTCAAGTTGAATCATATCCACGTCAGCAGCACTCGCGACACTCGAGAACAACTTCAAGTCATCGGCATATAACAGAAAGTGGCAGAACTCAAAACACGATCTGATATCATTAATAAATAATACAAAGAGCAGTGGACCAAGTATGCTACCCTGCGGGACACCTGATGTGGCAATGTACAATTCAGATGAGATGTTTTCCACCATAACTACGCATGGTCTATGAGACAAGTACGACTTAAGCCAATTTAAAAAAACAGAATGGAAGCCCAGGCACTCAAGCTTCATGATTAAGATCCCATGACATACTTTATCAAATGCTTTAGAAAAATCTGTGTAGATACAATCTACCTGATATCCAGTAGAGAAAGTTCATAAGCAATAGTCGCTAAACACAGCCAGATTAGAAACTGTAGACCGCCCAGGAATGAAGCCATGTTGATTTGGATAATTAAGCTCTTGACCCAAAAATACATTTTGTCCTTAACAATGCATTCAAGGAGTTTTGAAACAGTGGACAATTTGGAAATTGGTCTATAATTGCTAATATTATTCTTGTTACCACTTTTAAAAATAGGGGTTATAGAAGCCAACTTCCAAGCATCTATAAAAACACCCATAGATAGCGATTTATTAAAGATACTTAGTAAAGGCGAAATCAAAGCTGGACATTTTCTTAATAAGTGCGCAGACATACCATCGACATCGGTACGTGAGGAAAGCTTCAACTTCTCAATACCTTTAGCAACATCTTCATATGAGAGAAGCAGCGACCCGAAACCAGAAGTGATATTTGCATTTGATGAAAAATTTAGGTCAAGGTCAGGCTCAATATCACTTCCATCAAAATTAGATTTAAAAAAATTGGCGAACAAGTTTGCGGCATCCATGGGAGTATTAGCAGTTTTATCATTAAGAAAAACTGATGAAGGTAACGTGGAGCAGGATTTTTTTGATCTTACAAAGTTCCAAAAGGTTTTGGGATTGGAATTGATGCTTTGCTCCACATTAAAGATATAATTGCGATGCAGAAACTTATCCAGACAATTAAACTCCTTTAGATAACGCTTATAAGTATTGTAATTGAACTGACTATTAAATGACTTAAATTTCTTATACCATTTATTGCGGAGGTTTTTTAACTTCTTTAAGCGATGGTTATACCAAGGTAACTTGTGCGGTTTACTTTTAATCCTAGGAATATTATTGGAACAGATGGTTCCTAAAATGTCTTTAAATGATTTAAAACTACTGGAAACATCCAAACCTTCCAGAGAATCATACCAGTTAACATCAGAAAAAACTTGATTAAGGTGGTCAAAATCGCAAAGAGCAAAATTGTAAGCTAAGTAATTATACGGACTAACCTGCGCGAAATGATAAAACTCAACTTTTAGCACAAGGGCAACATGGTGCAGCCCAGTTAGATTATAATTGAAGCCATCGTCAACAAAGATTAAATCTAAAGTTCTACCGAGCTTATTAACAAAGTTATTAATTTGACATAAATTTAAGCTAAGTAAGCTATCGATAACATAAGATTCCTGAGAAGAGGACAAATTATTCGGAACGAGGCCAGAACATGAATTATTGTTCGACCAGCTAACGCCACTAAGGTTGAAGTCGCCAAAAACACAAATCTGATTGTCACCTAGTCTATCGTGTACAAATGCTAAGATGTTGTCAGTATGTGCTCTATATAGGCTGTCAGCACTATTCGGTGGAATGTACGATGCGAAAATAAATAATGAAATCGAAAGAGACGAGCCACCAATACACACACAAAGCTGATCTAGTAGGGTGTCCATATTCACCAGGTTAACCAAGGCAGAGGAATATTTGCGTTGCACTGCAATCAATACACCACCTCCCCTAGACCGACCAGTTCTGCCAACATCGCGGTCCTTACGAAAGACGGAAAAAAGCTGCGGATCAAAAAATTCGGCATCATATAAGGCATCAGTAAGCCATGTTTCCACAATTACAAAAACGTCATAGTCGAGCTGCGAGCTAAGTAACATGACAGCATCAGACTTAGTTCTAAGCCCGGAGATATTTTGAAAATATAATTTAAGACTACGAGTGTTACTCGTCTTCTGATAGCTATATGCATCATGTGAGCTAAAACTCCTTTGATTTATTCCGTTTGCGAAAAAATTTGAACGGGCGAATATTTACACCAGCTGGCCATAGATCAGCAGAAAGCAATTTAGGGAAAATTTCTGAAGAGATTCCAAGTTTAAAGCTCACTCTAGTTATTGAATTAGCCGGCACATTAGCTTTCATTAGATTCTTACACACTATTTCACCCTTACTAACACCCGCATGTTTTACAACATAGTCAATAATGTTATCTGCAGTGACTGAGGGTTGAAATGATGAAAGATGAATCCATTCCAATAGAGGTGCAACACCTAATTCAGAGGTAGAGTTACATCCAGTTAAATTAAACTGATTCTGATGGCTCTGCAAGTGTCCTTGTTCCACTGTGCGTGGTGATGCAGTAGCAGAGGTAGATTTAGTGACATCAGCAAATGTCTGCATAAGAGGTAATGCAGAGACGCCAGCAGCAGCATTGTCAGCATGGCCATTCGCTATAGTCGCCTTAGCATTGGCAGCGACAACAACAATATCGGTATCAGCATCATCAACATTAACATCGGCTACCAGCTGAGAAGTTTGTGTGTTTCTCGGATAATTAGCAGATGGTGACAGTACAAATGCAGGTAACGAAGAAGAAGGCAAAGCATTGATGACATTAGCGGCTGCATTCACTGCACTCACAGCTGAAGGTCCAACAACAGGAGTATTGGGCGAGCGCGAAACACTTGGCAAAGGCGAAAGCGTGAAAAAATCCATTTCGGCAATTGCATTGTTGTTGTTTAAGTTCTTTGTGCAAGAGTTAACGACAACTGCTTTGAGCGCACTAATTTCTGCAACTAAGGCACCAATATTAGCATTGTTGTTGCTTTTGGCACTATTTGTACTTCTCACCCTCGATTTCCCATGCGCATTGATTTTGTTTTCGTTATTATTTTTATCTGCTTTCAACTCGCTAATTAATGATGTAAATTTAGCATCAATATGGACTTAATGGTTTTTTATTGTAGCAATTTGTGTGTCTAAATCCTTGAATTTCACCTCAAATGCAGTTAAAATAGCTTGTAAATTAAGCGTTTGAGAAGCTAGGATAACATCAAGCGACTTAGAGAGTTTTTCAGGCACATTCACACAATCAAGGCACCAATAGCGAATATTGTTGTTAGCTTTAATAACCTTAACGTCAGACTCGGTGACAGAGCCCTCACAACAACCGCGATGGAAACGCTTTTTGCAAAAGCCATTACAAGGCACAATATATAAGTCACTCCTTGAAAAACCTCTATCACATTTGCCACAGAAATCATCCATAATGAAGCAACAATTTAAAACAGATTAAAACAATATAAAATAAAGATCAAACAATAATTATTGCGAGCGACAGAAAAAAACACGTCCGTACAGTAACGAGTTTTATGACGGGGCGCGAGCCTCTTGTCAACGGACAAAGAGATTTCATTTCATAACAAATGAAACAAAAACCTCTCTTAGGCGGACAAGATATAGGTTTATATAACAATATAAAACGAGCCAACGAAACGGCCGCCGTGGTGTGAAGGTAGTGTTGCCGGCCTACCACACCGAAGGTCCATGATTCGAGCCCTGGTACAGGTAACATCAAAAGTGCTTTGAAAAAAAAGTTTTTCAAAACGGGGTCGCCCCTCGGCAGTGGTTTGGCAAACTCTCCGACTGTATTTCTGCCATGACAGGCTTCTCAGCAAAAATTCGTCTCCTTTGTAGATGCCGTTCGGAGTCGGCAAAAAACTGTAGGTCCCACCAATTTGTAGGGAAAATTCAAATCGGCACACCACAAATTGGAAGAGAAGCTTGGCGCAAAAATCTCTTAGGAGGTTTATGATGATATACCTGTTGTATATCGCGCCATAGAGAGAGAACGAAACTTTCGTTACATTTATAAAGACGTTTAAAAGTGTCGTATTGGTTGTGTACATACTATGTATATAAATGAAAAAGGGGATTCCCCGGGTTTCTTCAAAATATTTTTTTAAAGTGCATGCCTAGTTTGGTTTGCTCAGTGAATTATGTTGAGTGATAGTGCAAACACGTAAAACGATGGCGAGGTCAAACCTGAACTTAAAAGATAAAATTGAGATCATACACGCGAGTGAGGAAAACAATTTGTCTGTACGCGCATTAGCCAAAAGGTAATCGTGAAACATATGTAACTTAAATTTACTTTCCGGTTGTTAAATAATTTTCTAGCGAATAAAAATGGACTTAATTATGCATGTAAGCTTAAAGAAAATTTATCCGAATTCTGTTTTCAGGTTTAGAATTGGAAAAACACAGGCCGCTCATTGTTAAAAATAAAGAATATATCCGAGCGAAATGGATGTCTGGAAGCAATGTTGAAAATATTCCCATATCTGGGCCAATAATACAAGAAAAGGCTAAAGAAATCGCTTTAAAACTCGGTGTCAATGATTTTGTGGCTTCTAACGGCTGGCTACAAAAATGGCGTATTAGACATAACATAACTTTTCGGTAAAAGTGCTGCTGTTGATATCCTAGATGTGAATAAATTTTAGGAAAAACTACCATCAATGCTGATTGGATATAGCCCTAGGGTTATTTGTAATGCTGACGAGACAGTCCTTTTGCTTTTGCCAAACAAAACCTTAGCTCTAAAAAATGAGGTATGCCGTGGAGGCAAACTTTCCAAAGAACGTCTAACTGTCCTATTTTGTGCAAATATGGCAGGGAAAAAAGAAAATCCCCTTGTTATTGGGAAAGCTGCACGCCCCAGGGCGTTTGCATCAATCGATATTAAAAACCTTCCAGTAAATTGGCATTAAAATAAGAAGGCATGGATGACACGTGAGGTGATGTCACAATGGCTGAGGGATTTCGAAAAAAAAATGGAGTTGCAAAATAGAAAAGTACTGTTATTTCTAGACAATGCAGCATCTCACCCTCGTGATATGAGTTTGAAAAGAGTTAAGATAATTTTTCTACCCAGCAACACGACTCAGTTTGCCAATACTTGGATCAAGGAATTATCCTAGATTTTAAAATTCATTAGCGAAGCTTTCAAGTAAAAAATAGCATAGAGACTAGATTTCCGACAATTTCACAGTTTTTAAGTGACCAATCTTACATTTCTAGTTTTATGTAACTTATTCTCCGAATTGGAATTTTTATTTTCGTTATTACTGTTTGTAAATGAGATGTGTATATGTACATGCATATGTACAAACTCGTACGTACATATATAAAGTTTGAAAGTAATAAATATACCCATATTTTATTTGATCAATGTTACATAAGTATATTTTATTTAATGAAAAAATGGTGAGCATTAAAAGATTTATAAATACCTACCCACTCCCTTATGCGGACACCTCTGTTGGGTGGACAAAAATTTACTGCCGTTGAGTGTCCGCCCAAGGGAGGTATCACTGTACAGCCTATGCCTTAACCTGTGATCCCAAGAATATACTGTAAACATTTCATAAAAATCGGTTGGGTACTTTGAACGCATATAAAGGAAACACAGACACACATTCATTTCTATTTATAAGATGTAGCAAAATTAATTACACATCCTTAAAAAAGCAAAGTTTTTAAAACTTTCGTGCTCCCTCCTCTAATAATAATATAGAGTAATGGTAGTAGTATTCAAAAAAAGTTCATGGTCCGAAAAGTGACCATATGTCAAGTGTGTCTTGATATAAATGGTGATAAGTTGTTTATAAGAAATTTTTGGAAACGGTATTGCTGAAGAATGAATTTCACAATCAGTTCGATAACTGGACCCCTTACTAATAAATTTATACTTTTGTAATCTTGGTCTAATAAATTTTAAACACTATCACCTTTTTATTTTGGGTTTAGTATTATTGGTTTATAGATTTGATGACTTTGCCGTAGCTGTAAAGAAAAATGTTACTGTGTTTGGTAAAACTAGTCACTCAACCTATAATCCTCATAACAATCGGCTTAAGGGCTTGATGGGGGGACTCAAACAGCAGCGTCTGATCCCCATATGGTGCGCCTGCAAGCGGGCATCTGTTTTGGATCAAGCGGCTCGCTATACAAACGTGCAATTGAATTCACCCTCCCGTGAAACGGGTTGTGCGTTGGGTTTGGGACCCACCACATAAAACAACGTTCCAATGAAATTCAACAGCAAAGCCTATGAGAACCCCTTTTTAAGATGACAACAACTGCAAACGAAATAAGGGCATGTTGAGGTCCTGAGGAAAGGAAAAGCTGACATCACCGCCATACAAGAAATGCAATGGACGGGGCGAGGAAACACCATCAAAACACTTTGCAACATCTACTGGAGTGGGCATGAAGACAAGCGCAGATTCGCCGAGGGATTTGTGGGGGGGGAGAGACTCCGTCACCGAGTACTGTCGTTCACTCCTGTGAACGAGCGCCTCGCCGCAATCCCCATAAAAGTACGATTTTTCACCATATCGTTTATCTGCGCTCATGCACCGACGGAAGAGAAGGACGACGTGGAAAGGGATGCATTCTACGAGCGCTTGAAAGAAGCATACGAGCGCTGCCCCCGCCATGATATCAAAGTCGTGATTGGCGGCTTTAACGCCAGGGTGGGTAAGGGGGGTGTATTCGACCCCACTGTCGGGAAGTTCAGTCTCTACGATCAGACTTCGCCAAGTGGACTCAGGCTGAACGACTTCGCCGGTGCCCGAAACATGATCATATCCAGCACTAGGTTTATGTACAAGAAGATCCATCAGGCTACATGACTGTCCCCCGATCGAAAAACACGCAACCAGATCGCAACTCAACCTAGTGGAATGCATAAGCAGTGGGTTCATATCTCATGCGCACTTCGTACCGCAGCCGAAGAAGTAATTGGATTCCGGCGAACGCGAAGAAACAACTGGTATAATGATGAAGAGTGCCGCGCTGCAACGAAAAGAAAGGACGAAGTACAAGGCAACGCTGAGATCGGATGCAACGAGGAGTGTGTGTGAACACTACCGCGAGTTGAAGAGGGAAGCGAGGCGGCTTTGCAGGGGAAAAAAAGAGAGGCAGAAAAGCGTGAAATAAAAGAGCTTGAGATGCTGGCCAGCGGTAATAACGCCCGAAAATTTTATCAAAAAATTCGGCGAATTACAGAAGGGTTTAAACCCGGGGCAAACTCTTGTAAGAATAAGAACGGCGACCTGGTGGCCGATGTTCAGAGAGCACTCAGAATATGGAGGGTTCACTTCGCTGCCCTTTTAAAACTGAGCAAGAAACTAGAGAAGATGTCGAACCCCAGCCCATAATCGAAGATGATGGAATTGACGTTCCACAACCCGAATATAATGAGGTGCGAATAGCAATATCGCGATTGAAAAACAATAAAGCAGCTGGCGCGGATAGTTTGCCTGCTGAGCTATTCAAACACGGAGGCAAGGAGCTGGTAAGGCGCATGCATCAGCTTCTATGCAGAATATGGTCGGATGAATGCATGCCTGAAGATTGGAATCTAAGTGTTCTCTGCCCAATCCACAAGAAGGGCGATCCTACAAGCTGCCCCAACTATCGCGGAACCGGCCTTTTGAATATCGCATATAAGGTCCTATCAAGCGTATTGTGCAAAAGACTGAAGCCTGATATGAACAGACTGATTGAACCTTATCAGTGATCCTTCAGACCTGGTAAATCTACCATCGACCAGATTTTTACAATACGCCAAATCTTGGAAAAACCCGTGAGAAAAGAATCGACGCACATCATCTCTTTGTTGATTTTAAAGCCGCTTTCGCTGCCTATATGCCGCTATGTCTGAATTTGGTTTCCACGCAAAACTTATACGGCTATGCAAAATGACCTTGAGCAACACCGCCAGCTCGGTCAGAATTGGGAAGGACCTCTCCGAGCGATTCGAAACTAAACGAGGTTTCAGACAGGGTGACCCCCTATCGTGCGATTTATTTAATTTATTGCTGGAGAAAATAATACAAGCTGCAGAACTTAACCGCGCTGGAACTGTTGGCGTGTGCTGACGCTATTAATATACCTTAACAACCGCGCCGTTACTTCTGCTTACTTCAAATTAGAAAAGAAGCGGAGAAAATGGGATCGGTGGTGAGCGAGGGCAAAACGAAGTACCTTCTGTCATCATGCAAAGAGTCAGCGCATTCGCGCCTTGGCAACCACGTCACTGTTGGCAGCAATAATTTCGAAATAGTAAAGGACTTCGTTTACCTGTGAACCAGAATTAACACCAACAATAATGTTAGCCTAGAAATCCGACGAAGAATTACTCTTGCAAACAAATGCTACTTCGGATTGAGTAGGCAATTGAAAAGTAAATCCTCTCTCGACGAACGAAAATAACACTATAAGTCACTCATCGCACCCGTCCTGCTATATGGTGCAGAAGCGTGGACACTAACAACATCTGATAAGGCGGCTCTGGGAGTATTCGAGAGAAAGGTTCTTCGAAAGATTTGTGGACCTCTACGCGTTGGCGACGGCGAGTACCGAAGAAGATTTAATGATGAGCTGTATGAACTTTACGCAGACGACGACATAGTTCAGCGAATTAAAACACAGCGGCTTCGCTGGCTAGGCCACGTAGTGCGAATGAGCGAAGATGCTCCAGCCTAGAAGGTTTCTTATCGGCACTCGCCGGTGGAAGCAGAGGAAGAGGGAGACCACCACTCCGATTGAAGGACCAAGTGGAGACCGATTTGCGATCTCGCGGTGTTTTCAATTGGCGCGACGAAGAAACGACTGGCGAGCTATGTTGACGGTCAAAATCGCCCAGGCGGTTAGATGACCATTTAAAGAAGAAAGAAGAAAATACTCATAAGTACTTAGAATTACTGGTAACTATGACGCGCCTAAAGCAAAGTGGGAACTGTAACATCCCGGCACAAAAAGCAATGCAACATCTCTGTCAGTATTTTGAAGTATCTCTTCGACCCGGTCGAAAACGAACTGGACTTTAGACAAGGCGAATCCTAATACTGCAATTAATTTGACCTGACGCTAGAAAAGATAGTTTCACCAGCAAAGCCAACCCACCTGGGACCTTCGTTGCGGTAGGCCAGCACACTACGACCACACCACGGTGGCCACCAAACCACACAAGTATAATCTATTAAAAGATAGGGCTATAATAAACATGACGTAAGTTCTGCCTTGTTTATTTGCCTGTTTGTGTAGCGAGCAGTTCCCTCGCTGATTTTATGTGGAAAAAGTAGGTTTGCGATGGACTAGGAAAAACTAAGTATTTATTTCCTGTCAGCAAATAAAGAATCGGCAAAACTGCGCGTTGGCAGTCCCGTCATTGTTGATAGTTATAAATTTGTAAATGTGATACTTCGTCTGTTTGGGAACCAGTATTAACAACGAAAATATTGTTAATGGATAAATTCTAAAGAGAATCGCTCTTGACTATAAGCCTCTCATCATACCTGCCCTGATGTATGGCTCGGACTCATGGACAGTGCTGAGGGAAGATGATATGTTCCTTGAAGTATTCGAACGAAAACTTCTCCGAAAGATTTATCGTCCTTGCTGTGATGCCAAGGACGGGAATCGAAAGCAATTTAAAAATGAGCTGTACCAGGCTCTGCTGTCTGGGTCAGGCTATGCGAATGGAAAAAGAAGCTCCAGCCTGGAAGACTTTCTTACCGACACCAGAATTCGACAGCGAAGAACGGGGAGACCTCGACAGTGATAGAAAATACAGGTGGAGGATGACTTCACTTCACTTGGTGTTTTCAATTGGCGTTAGTTTTCGCTAAAAAGTGATGAATGGAGTGCTCTCTGTTAAGAGCCAATAAATCATGATGACATTCTATTGTGATCCGGACTCAAGCTTTATTTATTTAGTTTTGTGATCATTATATATCACTTTTTTATCTGATGGTTGATAAAAACCTTTAAAGTCGTATCGGGGCTCTCATAGGTTGCATTTCCTAAAATGTGATATAGCAAATGGTTTAAATCTTCCTCGAGCAACAGGACTTAAGGTAGAGCTCCATGAATAGTTTTTTGGGCATTTCAGACTTCGTTTCGTCTATAGAAACTAGTTACGACGCGATATATGTATGTCCAAGCAGATTAAAGCTGAGCAGAAGCTCAATTTGTGGTGTGCTATTTTCCTACAAATTGGCGAGACCTACATGTTTTATGCCGACTCCGAAATGCCGCAACAGAAGAACTTTGGGTGAGAAGCTTTTTAATGGCATCTTTGGTGCGGTAGGCCAGCAACCCTAACACCACTCCATGTCGCTGCCTGTCTTATTTAGACTAAAAAAAAGGATGTGAAGTCTAGAGTGCCTGCGTGGCTCCTAAGAGGTTGGTCATTATAGCTTTAGGTAGAGGAGCTTTTACTTTGCTTTTTTGTTGACAAACATTCACTAAAACGTTAATTTTATCAGAACACTCCAAAAATGCTCAAATAGTTGTCTCTTGTTTTGTTCTTTATTTCAGAGCGCACCTATTGCGGTTAGCCGGTAAGTATACCTTTTCCTAACGATGACTTCATGCCAAAGTCGAAATATTAACAAAACAATAATTTCAATACAACATTTGAACAATATCTTTTATTCAATATTCTGGTCTTAAACTCAACAATCCTAACAAACTAAATTGATAACGATTGAACAAAATTAATAGCACAGTAAACAAGTAATTTACGCTAAGTGATTATATGCGATCCCCTGTTATCATTAATATCTAGTTCAACTGCCAGCGTGTGCCAGTAAATTGCGATCCCTGCTGTTTATGTCTTTCTAAAGTGCTTCAGATCACTTGGCAAAAGGCACATGTATACATATTTAGTATGTAGTTACTACATTACTGGATTTATAATCTCACTTTCACCTAAACTCAAACTTTTGTTCTTGTTTTATATAATTTTTGGTTTTGGGGATCCCCATTCTTATTAAAGTTTTATTTGCTGAAGTAATAAAGCGTGTTATAATATATCAGGTGTATTTAAGTTAAAAGATTTTCTATATGCTTTCTAGTATGTACTTCACATTTGAATTTCGCATGAACATGAAATGAATAACACTTATGTTACTAATCATTAAATTCTAGTTACCGATATTAATGTATATTTCTGATTGAAATTATGTCACAGTATTAATCAGTTTTTGCAAATTGCATTGTTGAAGAATGAATTGCAAAATTAGAACGAAGAGTGGAAAACAGAAATGAATTCCTTCTTATCATATAGGCAGATACAGTATCATTAGTAAGTTCTAAAGTGGTCTAATAAATTTTCATCGCCCCTGTGCCTAATATTATCAGTATACGTGCTTTTTTGAGATAGGCTCATAGCTATAAATAGATTTAATCATTTAGATATTTTCTGAAAAGTGTATGTTTAAGAAAGTACTGAGGTATTTAGTCACAAACAGGCTAGGATAATGGGATAAGTAGAAAAATATTCTACTAAAATTTATTCATATTTAAAAAATTTTTCGCAACTTTATAGAATTTTAATCAAAAGCCATATTTAAAGACATGGATAGATGAAGCTTAAAACATTCTCGCTGCTATTAAGTTTTAGGACCATATGTTATATATAATAATTAAATATAAGATGGTAAACTTCAGTGTAGTTTGTTTATATAAACACGATTAGGTCTATTGTTTACTAAGGATGAAAATGTAAATTCTTCAGAAATAATTAAAGAAATATAAAAAAAAATTGCTCCACAGCAAACATCAATGAAAAGGCCGGAAAACTAAAACAAGAAACTGTGGTTAGCGACACTGTTCCGAGATCTACAGCGAACATACTCTTGAAAATAGAAGCTTTATGAATACGAGTTTACACTCGATCGCGAACATTAAAAAATTCGAATACAAATTCTCGAACGATAAATGAAAAATGCCACTATATTTATGTACTTATTAGATTTAATAATAATTTATCAATGTCACCAAAAGAGTAGCGGATACGGTTAAAAATGAAGCGCTCAGTCCAGCACTACCTGCTTTGGCGTATGTGTTCACCCAAGACATGATCGAATTGCGATTAGTCTGCAACCAATCAAAGTTAGCTTGCATGTTCGTCTTAGCAGTTTGCTCTAAATTCGCTTGTACCTTATCGCTACGCTTCACCTTCCCCAAAAGCGCGAGATACTGAAAAAAATAAAAAACAAACCAATGAGACATCGTACAATTATAATTTATTTTGAATACTCACCTTGGATTCTTGTTCGCTGTTCACAACATAATTAGCCATGGCTATCATATCTGCGTTAAGTGGGTTCGCTCCACCAAAACCACCTGTCAAACTTGCATATTCTTCCCAATGATCATTCAAGAATTCAATGGTAACTAAAAGTCCAGTATTACTACGCGAATATGCTGAACTAAGTAAAATGATACGTTCTTGAACACGCCATTCGGTGGACATATCAATAGAACTGCTCACGAATTTTCGCAGCTGTGTTTGCTTCTCTGAACAACCCAAGGCGGCGACGAGTGTGCGTCGGAATGCTTGATCATTGGATTGCAGTACATTATTATAGACATAATCGAATTCAACATCGTTTGATTGACGCAGACCGTTACAATAAATTGGTGATTGTAAATTTGGGTCAATGGGAACACCATTGTTGATAAATGCTTTCAATTTGTTGTTGGTCTCTTCAAGACAATTTTTAATTCCAGCTAAACAAGCTAGGTTTATAGCGGCATTACGTGTGTATTTGGTAAGATGCTGCTCTCCAGATATATCATTTATACCCAACTTATCAAAGAGACCTTCCACTATTGACGCAACGAATGTTTGAAAATTCTTGTAATCAACATCGCCGCTCAAATATTTATCAAAAGCGCTGATTACAGCGCTAGCTGATGCCCAAGGCGCATACTGATCCTCAAGTGGTAGATATTGCAGCATGTTCAAGAGTATGCTTTGCTTGAGACGGCCGGATGTACTCAACTTATAGGCATCGTTAATGAATTGTCCCCGATTGCGCGGATGGAATTTATATGGTCGTGATTTGAGTGCGTCAATAATCAGATTCCAATTTTGTTCGTCGTAATTGATGCGATAAAAGCCGGTGGACTGTTTGTTTACCATTAGCCAATCATCAGCTGCTAACTTGTTATCAGAAATTACGATTTCCTTTGTCTTGAGCATATAATGGGATGCAGTTGTGTTGCGATAGTCGGGATTTGCTTGGTGTGCATAATTTAATGGAATGTACCAGGTTTGATCTGATGTTTTATTTTTATTATCGTAATAAGCTTCTTGACTTATGGTAAACGATTTTTTGTTGTAGTCGCGTTTAACGGTAAGTAGTGGATAGGTTCGCTGTTGAGACCAGCTTGAGAACATGGCCTTCATTGTAGCGGGCAGCGGTACATTGTGAGCACCAGCCGCAATACTAAGAGCAGTGAATAGTTGATCCTCTTCAGCGGCACTAAATTGGCTTTGGAAATATAAATAATGCATGTGTATATTAGACAGTTATTATAGTGGGTACAGGTACCACGGTGCAAGGTAGCTTCTATATAAATGGGAAGTTAATCTTCAGAAAGAGAAGAAAGGGCAACGAAATAATTGTAAAGAAATGAGAAGCAAAAGAGGAATTGTGATAACGAAGGAAAATAATAATAAGGAAAAAGGAAGAAAAGCTAAAGTCGAGATCGGTCAGAGACTTGAAATAAAGCCGAGGCTAGAACTGTAATTCGATCAAGGAACAAAGCCGAACCTGGTAATTGAACGCTGTGGCAAAGGTAAAAAGCTTCCCAGAACTGCCTTGGTTAATATAAAGCACTGGCCTATACCCGTGGGTTTCACCTCACATATTATAAAAAAAATTCCAGTTGCATGGGAGGTGCCACGCCCCCTTTTTCCCTATCCCCAGTTTTTTTTTTGGAGGTGATAGGGATTAATCTCATATAACGACTCACCAAATTTCAGAGGTATAACGTAAATACTTTCAGAGATACGGACTGTGAAAAATTCCATTTGTATGGGAGGTGTCACACCCCATTTTTAGCTATCACCAGTTTTCTTGCAGGTGTTGGTATTAACCTTATATAATCCCTTACTCAATTTCACTTGTCTAGCCCAAATACTTCCAGAGATATGGACAATGAAAAATTCCATTTATACGGGAGGTGCCACGCCCCCTTTTTAGTTTTTCCTAGTTTTCTTGGAGGTGTTGGGGATTAACCTCATATAACCCCTTCCCAAATTTCATTGGTCTAGCCTAAATACTTCCAGAGATATGGACTATAAAAAATTCCAGTTGTATGGGAGGTGCCCCGCCCCCTTTTTCGTTATCCGCAGTTTTTCTGGATGTGGTAGGGATTAATGTCATATAACCCCTTACCAAATTTCAGTAGTCTAACGTGAATACTTCCAGAAATACGGACTGTTAAAAATTCCATTTGTATGGGAGGTGCCACGCACCGTATATATACGTATCAAAATATTTTTTAGCCCATGACCATTCCGGTAAGGTATCCAGTTCGTTCAAATTTGGTTACGATCGGTTTATACGTTTAGGATGCAAGTCGATCTATAGATACATATATATATATATATATATATATATACATACATAATTTGAATTTAACATATATAGAAGATTAAAAAATTGGTAGAATTTTCTATAAAGTATTGATTGTATGAAAAAAAGGGGTATTAATGTCCTTACAACTAACAAATTTTCACCTTTTTCAAAAAATGCATGTTAATGAGATTTAAATTCTGAAGTAAACTTACTTTTCAGTTAAATAAATATTCAAGCCTTGTCGAAACACAATATCGGTCAAGGCGCTTTGCCACATATACAGAACAGATCCGGCTTTAGAATAAGCAATTGAATCATAACGCCTTGAGATTTCTAGCGGTGTTTGCGCATAATGCGTCATTGGAGGCAATTCACCAGTACCATCTGCAGTCAGCGCTTTGTGGTAATCATTGACAAGAAACCTTTGATAAACGTCCCATTCAGGATAAACCTAAGGAAGAACGAACAACATTTTTAATTAATATATTTCTTTTAATAGAATAACGCCACTTTAATCTAATTTGAGTGAAATAAATAATTTTAATTTTTGTGATTAATAATAAGTTTGTATGATCGCATAAAAAATCTTTAGTAATATTTAAGTAAAGCAAAGCTTATGTAGTGGTTTCGGTGGCTCCCTATAGCTCACAACATCACTTTGTTCTTTTTGGCTCCCAGCATCACAGCAATCGTTTTTGCAATTATACGAAAAATTACCACAGCTGATCCACACTCAAAGTAGTCGGAACAACGATCGTTGCGTATGATGATATACCAATGAGCAAATGGAAGTAATCGGTTGATTGGTAACTTACTGATATTTTTATAAAAAACGCGACGGTTATACATCTATTGTGGATACGTCGCCATATTGAAGTTCCTTACATGTAAACAATGACTCCATGTTGATGTGCCTTTGACAGATAACATATTTGTTTTGATACACAATGTATCGCGGGCTTGGCCACGTGTTCGTCAAAGGGATTAACATGAGAGCTCGTTTTGTGGAAGTTTTAATTCATATTTGTAAAATAGTCTGTTACATAATGGTTTGAAAGTTTCTGCAAACTTATCATTTATCCATCAGTTATTTGTATAAATTTCCGTTTAAACTATGTTTAGGCCAGGTATTATTTCCTTTAAGAATTGCTTAGATATGAATTAGAAAGCATCAACAGAGGCCTAATTTTTTCTATATTGATTTTGATAGTAATAACAATGTTATGGAAAAGGCGATGCATACATCTGTTCTATTCTAATCCATATATGTATTCATTAGAAATAATAATGTTTATAAAGCTTTAAAATACAAAATTAGTATAAAAATGTCATTTTATAAAGCTTTTTTATATTTTATGAATTTGGGGATGAGCCCTGTTAAAATCCTCATAAATAGCGAATCTAACCTCCCAATTACCATTTACCTCATTGGTCGCCTGATAAGAGAATAAGGTTGCAAAACCCTCTTTAAGCCAGAGGTATGTCCACCATTTGAATGTCACTAAATTTCCAAACCATTGATGACAGTATTCATGAGCAATTACTTCTGCGATAACTGTTTGAGTATCGGTAGTCGATTCGTATTTATTCCACAACATGCGCTCTTCTCGGTATGTAACCAAACCCCAATTCTCCATAGCACCAGCTGCAAAGTCGGGCACAGCAACTTGATAGATTTTTGGTAAAGCGAAATCTACATTATAGTAATCGGCAAGACGCTGGAGCAATAACAATCCAGAAACCAAACCCCACTCCTGGCTATGTGTCGTGCCTGGACGAGAGTAGACGCGCTGTGTAAGTGCGTTTAACACACCTTCAGTATACTCAAAATCAGACGCGATAAAAGCTACCAAATATGTTGGCATATTGACAGTTCTTTGAAAGACAGAGTAGCCAGGGCTATAAATATATTAAATAAATAATATAATACTATAAATAGGGAAGACGAAAAATTTAATGTCTAAAATTATAAAGGAAGCTTACGAGCTAGCCTCCTCGTATATAGGCATATTGGATATTGCATTGTACGAAACAGAATGCTTAATGGTGATGTTGAAGGAAGCGCGTTTGGCAGGTTCATCATAACAAGGGAATGCATGACGAGCATCGGTCGGTGCGAATTGTGTTGTCGCCATGTAACTAAACACAATTTTGGAATATACGAAATTTAATAAGAAACACAGCTAATACGCGAACAAGTATCGCTAAGGCTTCCCACTTACCGCTCTTTTCCTGATTGATCAACATAAGTGGATAAGTAGAATCCACCATTATCAGTACGTAATTCTCCTTCATAGTCGATTGTCAAGATCCAATTGGTGCCTCTGGTAAAAGTGAGCGTTTGCCTCGTTGGCCTCAAGTTCAGGAACTCACGTTCTTCTTCGTATGAATAAGTTAAATCTTCTTCAGCTGAATTAATGGTGTTGGCGTCTTCAATGGTTGCTTTCAATATTGTGGTCCTTCGTTTATGCAAAACGATTGTTTTGGTATTCTCCTTTACCGTTAGCAGAATTTTGACCTTACCAGTGAACTTTTTTGTGCCATTATGCACATTTGTGCTCAATTCGATGTCGTAATGTATGGGTTCGGTATTATTTGGCAGACGATAATCGAGCACAGTATCTTCCCTACCTTGATTGATGACGCGGCCATCAATAAAACCGGCTGTATGGTCTTCACCGTAGAATGGTGGCAACACTTTAGCTGCGGCATTCGCCACAGACCCAATAACGGCTAATGCGGCCAAAAAGCCAAAACTCACGTTCACTTTGCTGCGATACATTTCCCGTTCTACGCGGTCGCAGCTCAATTAACTAAATATTCAGACACAATATTCGTAATGGTCAAACAATTTTTATAAGTAGATATTTTCTTGCAATGGGGTTTGAATAGAGCCCATTCTAATCAAAAGTTGATTGATTAGCAAATGCTGATAATATGTGAAATTTCATGGACATTATGGTCGTATATATTTTTCGAACTGCGATGTAAGATAGTAGCACATATAGTAAGATGAATATTGCTTTGTCGGATCAAGTGAGGAACATCTAACCACATTCGTCCCAATTGAGTCAGCCTATGTCAGTACAGCTCTGTGGGGCGGTTGAACCATGGCAGTTCACAGTTCTTTCGTATGATCCTCAACTTTTAATTTTTTTTTAAAGTCATATTTTTGACGAGAAAAATATTATAAAAGTAGCAAATTTTTATATTAGTTAATAAAGGACTAGGTTGGCCCTGAATTTTATTTAATGGCTTTTAGGACAGCCCTCGTTACATATACTAAGGATAGTGTTAACTGGTGATTATAAAAAGTTTATATTTTTAATGCATTATTTAGATATTTTAAAGTGTGAAATAGAAACAAAAAATTCAACAATATGTGCGGTTGTGGGGATGGATACTAGGTCTTAGAATTATACCATTTAGATAATCGCTTTATTAAGCAACGTTTGTTGATTATTTTGGAAATAAATTTATTGGTTAGTTGACATTTGTTTGCCATATTTGTTCGCCGTATACTCCGTCACTCATTTTGTTTTTGGATCAAATTAATAGAAGATAAATTTTGAGTTTCAACTTTCAAGAAAGCAATAAAAGTTAATTTTAAAAGCTTCATCCATATAATTGGTAGTTTTGATGTAAAAGTGTTGTACCGCTTTATTTGAAGAAGTTACATGAATGCTTACATGAATGAATAAAAAAAACAAATCGAGGATAGAGAGAAATTTACTTAATTGCCTACAACAGTAAAATAAAAATAAACTAATAATTGGAGAGATATGTTTGTCTGTAAGAAGATTAAGGCTCAACTTCTCTTCCTACCTACATTTTCAACTTCAGAGGTGGAAAAGTTTTGTGTCATCTCATGACACCATTTCAAATCTTATACATATTATAAGCCTGAGTATACTGCCTCCTTTGCTCGAAATTATCGTAAGATTCAAAAAGCAAATTTTACTGGAGAGCATTTCTTCCTCACTTTTCATTGATTAATTAAAATGAAATTGAACAGGCGGTTAGATAGGTAATTAATACACTGAATCTCTTATTTTTTTCTTAAAAAAATCGCAGTTTCCGAAAAATCATAAATTTGTTTTATTGTTTTTGTTATTGTGTTTTATGAGCTTCTTTGAATAACTGTCCCTTAAGACATGTGTAATAGCCCAATTACCCACCGACGTGTGTTACGTACGTTTACCTATCCCGTTCATACGCACGTTTGAGCGAATCTTATGCCCGTGGAACCAAAAGAGAAATCAGTTATTTTCTTTTGCTTACATTTGATACAACGTTGCCATTGATCCGTTTTCATGCATGGAAACATGTATTTTTGAAACGATTATTTTTCATTTATATTAAATAATTATAGCCAGTCAGTTTTTTTTAAAAGCAACGACTTAATATCGTAATTACAGGTTATTTCAACATTATTATGAAAATTTAAAAAGTATTTTTAGGTATTTTTGTAAAACAACTGCAAATGAATAGGCAACACTGTCATGTGAGAAAGCAATTAGCTGATACCTGCTTACGGAAAAAATCAAAACTTGTTTGATTTCTACGGAACGTTCTACGTACACGGAAAAATTGAACGTCAGTTAAAGGCCTTTTACACGATATGGTTTTGTCATGTGTATATGTCACATTTTATGTTTGAAAACCAACGTAACGTGTAAAGGCAAATTGAATTTTCCTTTTGTACAAGTCAGAAAAATACACATACGAAACAGAAATGTTTCTATTTTTGTCTGACTTACATTTAGAATCAGCATTTCTTTAATTTGTTGATTTTAATTTTTTTGGAGTTATTTATTTACTGTGTAAAAGGAATCAGATAAATAAAACTGTTGGAAAAGTTGAAAGTCATACGACATTACTGGCAGGTCATATAAAAAAACATATGTATCTTATATATAAATAGACAAGATAAAAAAATGTGTAACCGTTTTCTGCTAAACTATAATTCTAAGGTATACAAATTATATATGTATAGATAGGAAATTTCGAGGTGTACTCTTATCCGCGAATAAAAAAAAATTAAAAAATCATTTTAATATAAAAAATTTAACATAAAAGTTACAGCACTACACATGCACTTATTCACACTATAGAGCCGCTGTTGTGCGAGTAAATATGTCATGCACGATTTTGTATTACTCGTGTGATCGGCTCTCACTGTGAAAGCGAAGAGTTGGTAGTGGACCAATGAATAACAAGCATTCGCACTACAGCGCAGCTGTTGTGTGAGTAAACGTGTCGTGCATTTTTGCTTTAGTTGTTTTTATAGCATTGATCACTGGCTACGCTGCCCAGTATCGGCGGCTCTCCTGAGAGCACGAAAAGTTGCTTTGTTGGAGACACAAACAAGCAATTTCAAATATGAGCAAATATTGTGGCGATTATTCTCAAGCATGTACCATCGCTAACTCAATAGCACTCCCACCACTAGTTAAACCACAACAGAGATAACGATGGCTACGCTTATGCATGCAAACGTGTAACTAGGAAGAGGAAGAGAGATGGCGCGAGTGTTTGCGAATACGATGCAAAGAGGAGATGCCAATAAATAACACCGACCCTTCCAGAACACGAAAAGCGAACAACCAAAAAAATTCTCGGTGCGTAGGCAAGCACCCTGTTGGACTATATAAGGCGGTGACCAAGCAAGGCGGGTGGATCAGTTTATTTTCAAGCGTTGTTCAGTGAACTACTGTAAAGTTACCAAACTCTTAAAGTTGTTTTGCGTTTATTACTAGTAAATAAAACTAGCTCTTAGTTACAATATCTGTGTGTGTGTTTATTTGACTTTATAGTGATCGAACCCAGGATTGATAATCAAGGAATCATCGAATTCGTCACAATTGGTGTCAGAAGTGATATTGTTAAATAAATACCGAGAGTTTTCAAGGATAACAAAGGCATGGCAAAGTTGAATGAGCTGAAGATCCAGCAACTCAAAAATGAGCTGCAACAGCGTGGATTGAATACAACAGGCAATAAATCCGAGCTACAGTCACGATTGCGAGAGGCTATGGAAGCTGAAGGAACGTTGACGATCACGTGTTTCATCTTGTGGAAGAAGCATCGACAAAAATGGAAGAGAAGGAGTCTACAATTCCAGCCGCAAGTGTGGACACTAACGCGTTGTTGACTGTATTGACTCAGATGTCATCTAGCATTTCAACACAGCTGGAAGAACAAAAGACACACATGGCATCTCAGTTGGAAGAACAAAAGACACACATGGCATCTCAGTTGGAAGAACAAAAGACACACATGGCATCTCAGTTGGAAGAACAAAAGACACACATGGCATCTCAGTTGGAAGAACAAAAGGCACACATGGCATCTCAGCTGGAAGAACAGAAGACTAGCATGGCATCTCAGATTTCAGTTCAACTAGACGAACAGAAGGCATACATGAGATCTCAGATGGAACACCAGGAGACACGTATAACATCAAAATTGGAAGAACAAGAGGAGCGTATATCTATGCAGGTGGCACGAATGTCTTCGCAGCTAGAAGTGCAGGATACGAAAATTGCACAGCTACAGAATAAAATCGATGCTGAAGTAGACGCACTGAGAGGTCGTATCCAGGAGTTACAACTGAATCGTCCAACTACTTCAATGAGTGTCCCGAAGGTAAAAACCCCATCTTTTGATGGTTCTGTTCCTTTTCAGGTATTTAAGCTACAGTTTGAGAAGACGGCAGCTGTGAATAATTGGGGCATGGAAGACAAAGTTGCTGCATTATTCGTGGCATTGAAGGGACCTGCAGCCGAAATTTTGCAGACTATTCCTGACGGAGAACGGAACAATTATGAAGCATTAATGGGTGCAGTTGAGAGACGCTATGGTAGCGAACATCGAAAACAGATATACCAAATAGAGCTACAAAATCGCTTCCAGAAACCTAATGAGACTTTACAGGAATTTGCATCGGATATCGAGAGGTTGGCCCATCTAGCAAATGCAGACGCACCTGTAGAGTATACGGAGAGGGTAAAAATCCAGTGTTTCATAAATGGAATACGCGATGTGGAGACGAAGCGGGCCACATATGCAAACCCGAAAAGGACATTTGCTGAAACGGTATCGCATGCTCTGACGCAGGAAACAGCCTCGCTTTTGAGTAAACCTGCATACAAGGCTCATCGCGTAGAAGTGGACACTCCGGCTTGGGTTGACAAAATTTTGGAAGCGTTGAACGGAGTACAGAAAAAAAGTGATGGTGCCATTAAATGCTTTAGGTGTGGAAAATCTGGTCATATAGCACGTTATTGCGGCACTGGGTCCAGTAATCCTGGCAATTTAAGTGGACGTAAAGGCAAAACTGGAGAAGATGAGCAAGATGAATGTCCCATAATCTCTGTGTCACAACTCGAACGGAAAGCGAGTAATGTTACTGTTGAAGGCTACGTGGACGGGAAAGAGCGCTTTCTGACTGTGGATACTGGTGCATCACATTCCATCATTCGGACTGACTTGGTCAGGGGAAAGGTGAGACCATTGCGGAAAGCTAAGTTGTGGACAGTAACTGGTGACAGCAAGCAAGTCCTGGGAGAAGTGAAATGCAAGGTTGTGATTGGGAATGTGGCCACGTATCAGAACTTTTTGGTAGCGAATATTGTCGACGAAGTCATCATTGGCGTCGATTTCTTGGCTGAGAGAGACATTCACATCAACGTAAGGAACAGGGTTATGACTTACAACGGCCAAGAAGTTCCTCTGGTCTTTGGATACAATAGAGGCTATACTACCAAGGGAGTCATCTTGAAGATGAAGCAATAGGAGCCTCGTAAAGCAGAGGTAGCTCCTCGACCAAAGGCTTTCGCGGACAAGTGCCTCCTGAAGAAGATTCGGCAAGGCCAGGAGGAAGATCCAGATTTGGCACGTGTGTTGAAAGGAATAAAGGCAAACAAACAGCCAGGAAGAGAAGAGATGGTAGCAGAGAGTCGTACTGCAAAAGCATACTGGGCACAATGGAGTAGTTTGAAGCTAATATCTGGTTGTTTGCATCGGAAATGGGAAAGTGAAGATGGCAAGAATCATCGAGCACTTATTGTTGTTCCCAAGGCAAGAATTCCAGATGTTATCAAAGCGTCGCATAGTTGCCCAGATGGAAGGCACATGGGAATAAAGAAAACGCTGCAAGAGGTAAAGCGGCGGTTCTATTGGATCGGTTGCAAACAAACTGTGAGGAAATGGATTACTAAGTGTGCGGAGTGTGCTGAGGATAAAAGAGGAACATCTGGTGGTCATGTTCCGAGGAAGCAACGCAACTTAGTGGATAATGTGAAACAGTGCAATGGGCATGAGAGAACGGAACGGAATCCTGAAGAAACGAGTTGCAGGAATGTTTGCCGGGTACCATTGGGAACGAAAGTGAAGGCACAAATCTATTCGAGATTAAGAACGGACAAAATGGTTGGAATATGTGACACTGCAAAGCATTGTGGGAATCTCTGCAGGAGAGGATTGATGTCGGAGTCTCAATCCCTGGAGGAAATGAGGTTTAGTAAAGCAGTGCCAACCATTGAACGTCTAGCAGCGTTTGGTTTGGGAAATGTATCTGATCGGGACGATCAGACTTAGGTGGAGGGCAGTGTAGCGATTATTCTCAAGCATGTACCATCGCTAACTCAATAGCACTCCCACCACTAGTTAAACCACAACAGAGATAACGATGGCTACGCTTATGCATGCAAGCGTGTAACTAGGAAGAGGAAGAGAGATGGCGCGAGTGTTTGCGAATACGATGCAAAGAGGAGATGCCAATAAATAACACCGACCCTTCCAGAACACGAAAAGCGAACAACCAAGAAAGTTCTCGGTGCGTAGGCAAGCACCCTGTTGGACTATATAAGGCGGTGACCAAGCAAGGCGGGTGGATCAGTTTATTTTCAAGCGTTGTTCAGTGAACAACTGTAAAGTTACCAAACTCTTAAAGTTGTTTTGCGTTTATTACTAGTAAATAAAACTAGCTCTTAGTTACAATATCTGTGTGTGTGTTTATTTGACTTTATAGTGATCGAACCCAGGATTGATAACACTGGATCACAAATTCCAACTTTTTTTCTGCACCAGAGACGCCATAGTGAAATTCCTATGTAAAATCACCTCCTAATTCCGAAAATCAAGGTTATTTTTACTTGAATGGTACCGTTTTTGA
Organism: Merzomyia westermanni; assembly: GCA_949987695.1. Classification (NCBI taxonomy): domain Eukaryota; kingdom Metazoa; phylum Arthropoda; class Insecta; order Diptera; family Tephritidae; genus Merzomyia; species Merzomyia westermanni. Next base: position 128,464,995 of record OX465288.1, on the reverse strand, counting down.
GATATTTACGATTTACCGTTATTTCAAAAAACAAAAAAGATGGCTCTACTTAATCGTGTATATCTCAAGAACAAACTGAGCTCTTCCAAGACGGTTTGAAAAATTTGAAAGCTTATAAAATTTACTATAATCAGTACATACAACACTTTTTGCTAGGTCCTGCAGATTCAAACATATTGAACAATCATTACGGATTTTTTAAATTTTTTTTGTAAAAATATAAAAAAATTTGTACTTTGCGAGAAGCATCTCGAAAACTTTTTGTTTTTTTGCAGATATTTTTTCCCCCCTCTAAGCTCTGTTTTATTACAAAAAAAATAAGCTATCAGTGAACAAAATCGATGAACTAATACAAAAGTTATAAGCATTCAAGTAAATATATCCATTTAATACTTAAGTACCCTACAAATAATAGCATATGTACATATGGTTCTGTCTTAACTCTATGATCTTATTTTATAATTGAAAAAGTTATGTGTCTTGTTTTGACGCTTATTTAGATTAGGATCGGTTTCTCTTATGAGAAACCAACAGTAGTCGCCCATCATAGCGACATCCCAGAATCCTTGATACCGACTTTCAATCACTTTCATTTGCTGGTGAAACCTTTCGCCATGCTCGTCGCCAAGATTTTGCGGGAAAAAATTTAAGTGGGAGTGTAAGAAATGAATTTTTAAAGACATATTTACTCCTGAAAGAAAATAAAAAAGTAAATTAGATAAATACATAAGTGACACATTAGTATATAATTTTCTTAGGCTGGATTTATCTTTCAATTCAGAACAAATTTTTTGTTTATATTTTTCCTGTTCTTGTTTGTTCGGAACTGGACGATGAATTCAGATTTATGGCTATATATTCTCATGTAAATTTTTTTATTTACCCATTTCCGCATAGTTTTTGATTAAGTCGTTCACTATCATCTCGTAGTTAGGACTTTTGTGTTTGCCTAAAAAAGAAGTAACGACCTTTTCAAAAGAATCCCACGCTGCTGCCTCCACTGGTGACAATAGTTCTTTGAAATGGTTATTGGTCATCATTTTCCTTATTTGCGGTCCCACAAAAATCCCTTCCTTTATTTTTGCTTCTGAAATCTCTGGGAAGATTGTCTTCAAATGATGAAAAGCTTCGCCTTCTTTGTCCAAAGCCTTCACAAAGTTTTTGATAAGGCCGAGCTTGATGTGGAGCGGAGGTAGAATTATTTTTTCCTTCTTTATAAGTGGAGAGTATTTTATGTTATCTACCCCAACTTGAAACTCGATTCGTTCTGGCCAATCCTTTATGATGTAGTGGTCTTGACGAGCTCGGCTATCCCATTTGCATAGAAAGCAACAGTATTTTGTGTATCCACTTTGTAGACCACATAGCATTCCAACGACTTTAAGATCGGCACATATTTTCCAATCATGTTCTTCGTATTTGATTAACTTGAGCAATTTTTGCATTATCTCATATGTTTCCTTCGTATTTACTGCATGCGCGATCGGGATAGATGGCTTTTGGTTGCCAATATGCAATAATACGGCCTTTAAACTTAATTTATTGCCGTCTATGAACAATCGCCACTCTTTTGAATCATATGGTTCACCAAATTGTTTGAATAGACCAGCAATGTCTTTGCAGTAACAAACACTGTCCTCCTTCGTATAGTACTTGGAAAATTCTTCGTGACGAGTTCTATAATATGTTACCTTAACATCGGATGAAACAAATTTAAATTGTTGCATTCGAGAGGCGTGTAGTTCGGCCTTTTCCTTTGACAATTCCAAATCCCTTATCCAATCATTGAGTTGTGCTTGTGACAAAGAATTTCTTTCGTTTTCCGTTTGAAATTCAGTACAACATGATGCCGCGTAATCAGATACTACTGTTGACAATGAAACTGGAGCCGGAACTAAAGTTAAATTTGATTCTGGCAATGTCGCTTCTGTTGAAATTAGTTCTGGTAATGACACTGTAGATACGCTCGCATAGGTTACTTTTCTGGACTTTCCAACCCCAAGTACTTTTGTAGTACAAATATAGCAGTCCGTTGAATGGCAAGTTGGTTCCCTCCAATTCATTGGTGTAATAAATTTCACACGTCGCCTAAATAGATAGTTTCAGGAATTAGTCAGCTATGCATTAAAAGGGAACAAATTCCTAATTTTTAGAACGTACCTTTTTGTTCCGGTTTCCGAAGAAATCAATTCGACTCGGCATGTGGTGCACACAGTGTTCGGTGTCCATGGTTTTTCATTGTTTTTAGGCTCAATTCCAAAACACTTATAGTATGTAACTTTCAAAGGATTTGAAAACACACGTCTCATACTTTTAACAATAAATTGACCGCAGATGAAACAGAACATATCTGGATCATTTGTACACTCAAACTCTCGCGCCCTTTTATTCATTTTTTATTTTAAGTAAATGACGGGTTATAAACTGCAATTATAAACTGAACAGTATCCGGCGAGCCTTGCAGATATTATGAAGGAACAAGGCGCATGTACTCTTATTTATACTTAGATCCAGTAAAAATTCAAGCCTACCTAAACAAAAAGGTTCCCTAGTTCTACAAAGAAAACACTACCTGCCCCAAAAATATGCTCTTGTTTAAAATGTACCTAGGTTTGAGAAAACGACACTAACAGCTTTTTGTATCTAATAACTTTTCGAAAATCTACCTGCTAACTAACTGATATACGAATACTAACACATATGTACCAGTAGGGTACTTAAGCATTAAATGGATATATTTACTTGAATGCTTATAACTTTTGTATTAGTTCATCGATTTTGTTCACTGATAGCTTATTTTTTTTGTAATAAAACAGAGCTAAGAGGGGGGAAAAAATATCTGCAAAAAAACAAAAAGTTTTCGAGATGCTTCCTCGCAAAGTACAAATTTTTTTATATTTTTACAAAAAAAATTTTAAAAATCCGTAATGATTGTTCAATATGTTTGAATCTGCAGGACCTAGAAAAAGTGTTGTATGTACTGATTATAGTAAATTTTATAAGCTTTCAAATTTTTCAAACCGTTTTGGAAGAGCTCAGTTTGTTCTTGAGATATACACGATTAAGTGGAGCCATCTTTTTTGTTTTTTGAAATAACGGTAAATCGTAAATATCTCAAAAACGGTACCATTCAAGTAAAAATAACCTTGGTTTTCGGAATTAGGAGGTGATTTTACATAGGAATTTCACTATGGCGTCTCTGGTGCATTTTGGCTGTAAACCAGTGTAATCAAGGAATCATCGAATTCGTCACAATATGTAAACTTCATTGCTGCTACCTACAAACAGGGTTTACAAAAACAAAATAAATGATTACTCATAAAGAGTATTAAACACCGAAGCTTGATTTGTATTTGTGGTTGGGTTTGTGTAAATTGAAATAAAGTAAAATAAAATAAATTAAATAAGATTAAAAAAAAATAAGACAAAGTTTATTAAGATATACGAAAGTCTCACAAGAGAAAAAAGGCGTATTCTGCAAGCGGCGATAAAGTTACGGCGTGAGGGTAAGCTGCAGGCTGCATTCACCCTTCGAGGTTGTGTTCATGTTAGAGATGACAATGATAAGGCCAAGCAACCAATTAAAATTTTATGCGAAGAGGACCTGGAGCAGTTTAGGTAGTCTTAATCATCTACGTTTGTCCTTTGCTTTATTTTCTATCACCTTAAAATTGCTTTTATTTCCACTATTTTAAATGTCCGGCAACAGCAGAAATGCGTACAACATTGAAGATAATAGTCTTGCTTTGTTAAACATTCTCTGCAGGCGTCATAATGGGTTAAATGTTGTACACTGTAATGCGCGCAGTTTGAACTCTGAGAAGATGGATACAATTAGAGCAGTATTTGAGCCGTCTTGTATCGATATTATATGTGTTTCTGAGACATGGTTTAGACCTGAAGTTTTGGACGCTCATTTTGACATGGAGGGTTACGGACTATATAGGAAGGATAGGAAAGCTAAGAAGGGTGGTGGTGTCGCGATGTACTGTAAAAAATTTCTTAAAACGCGGTTACTATCAGGAATGTCTGGTAACGCTACAGAGCACTTGTTGGTCGAAGTGTCTAGTTCATTATCCAAAATCCTTCTGTCGTGTGTCTATAGTCCTCATAAGTGCTGTGATGTCAGTGAATACTTTACAATGTTGTCCTCTGTCGCTGTTAATTATACCGAGATTATTATTTGTGGTGATTTTAACATAAATCTGCTTTGTAGTGACTCATATAGCTGCCGTTTGTTTGATTATGTTTCCAGTGTTGGTCTTGATGTTGTTAATGTGTCTGTCCCAACAAGGTTTGGACAAAACTGCTGTCCCAGCCTTCTTGATTATTTCATTGTGTCTGACAGGTCTATTGTTTTAAAGTTTGATCAAATGTCATTCATCTCGGACCATGATTTAATTTTTTGTGCAATTGATATTAATCTCAGGGACTTAAATGCGGTTCCTACTACATCAGTCTCGCCCGATTATCGAACGCTGGACATAAATAGTCTTATATGTGATATATCCACAATCAATTGGTCTTCTTGTTGGACTTTGCGTTCGGTGGATGAAAAACTCTGTTTCTTGAATGAAACTATCCTAGGTTTATATACGACTCACGTTCCGTTTCGAACACATCGTGGTAGATCTTCCTCTTGCCCTTGGTTCAATACATCGGTTCGAGCTATGATTATGAAGCGCAATAAGCAATATTCCCGCTGGAAAAGGAATCGTAGTGAAGCCAATTGGAATGCATACAGTCTTGTCCGAAATGAGACCACTGCACTTATAAAGCGAGAGAAGTGTAAGTATTACAGTAGAATGTTAGATATGTCGTTACCAAATCGCGCTCTGTGGCGTAACCTAAAAAGTCTTCGCTTCTTCAACTTCTCTTTCTACTGATGTACTCGTTCGGGAAGCCTTTGAATTTAAAGCAGTGTCAGAAGCTGATGTGGCATGGTGCATAAGTAAGATTAAGTCGAATGCTATTGGTGAGGATAACATACCTATAAAATTTGTGAAAATAATCGCGCCCTACATCTTGCCTACCCTCACCCATATCCTTAATCATAGTATAACAACCTCTTGCTTCCCCGAAACATGGAAAGTTGCTACGGTGCGACCTGTAGCTAAAAACAAGACTGCGTGCCTTCCGAGTGATTATCGGCCGATTAGCATTTTGCCTGGTTTGTCAAAGGTATTGGAGATGTTGTTGTCCGAACAAATGCATGAACATATTAATAAATTCGAATTGTTATCCCCATATCAGTCAGGCTTCAGATCAAGCCACAGCTGCTCTACGGCTGTCTTAAAAATTTTAGACGATATCAGAGGTCCTTTTGACAAAAATCAGCTGTCTTTATTATGTTTACTCGACTTTTCTAAAGCCTTTGATTCCGTGAATCATAACCTGCTTTGCTGGAAGTTAAAAAGCTATTTTTGTTTTGGGGATTATGCAACGCGTCTTATCCGGAGCTATTTGACTGGGAGATCTCAACGTGTCAAAGTTGGCTCCGAAGTTTCTGGTCTAATACCACTACTTGCTGGGGTACCTCAAGGATCAGTCCTGGGTCCGCTTTTATTCAGTCCGTTCATAAATGACATATTTTCCGCCTGCCAGCATGTACATATGCATGCTTATGCTGATAATGTCCAGCTATACTTATCCGGGAACCACGAGCAGACGGCTCAAGTATGCTCTAAGATAAATAATGACTTATCATCCATATATGAATGGGCCAGGAGAAATGACTTATGTCTGAATGGAGATAAATCATATGTGCTACCTATTTCTAAGAAAAGAATACATTTTTTAAATATCCCACCGTTATACATCGCAGACAAATCTCTCAAACTGGTAACCAAAGTGACCAATCTTGGGTTCATTATCAACTCAACATTAACGTGTGATGATCATACCAATTCCGTAGTTGGTAAGGTATACAATATCCTTAGGAACCTACGAATGTCTGCAATTTATACACCCATAAATGTTAGGAGAAAGCTTGCTATACAATAATTATGCCGATCATTTCTTACTCTGAACTTGTGTATAGCAAGCTGAGTTCACAGTCTGCGCACAAAATTGATGTTGCCTTTAATCACGTTACGCGCTATGTGTTTGGGTTATCTCAGTTTGATCATATATCAAGTTGGAAATCGCATTTATTAGGGTGTGAAATTGCAGATTACTTCAAAGCTAGAAATTGTATTTTCCTTTGCCGACTCGTTCTGTATAAGGAGCCAAGCTACCTATATGATAAACTGATATTCCCCAGGTCTGCGCGAATTATTGATCTGATAGTACCAACTTACAACTACCTGTCATCTGCACGGCTATTCTTCGTAAATGCTGTTCGTACATGGAACTCTATTCCAGTTTCCATTCGCAGTAGTCTAAATAAAAGCAATTTTAAGAGGGTTCTTTATACCTATTTTAGTTAAAATCTATTTTTACACATTATTATCTTCGCTATCTATAAATCTGTCTTCTAGTCGTTAAATACAAGTCTATCCATTAGTTTTTGCTTTCTTCAAATGTACCTGCAGTTCAAAATTCCTACATATAATGCTTTTTAATTATTTATACTTATTATAAATTAATGTATACTACTTTTTGTTACTATTATTGTTTATATTTATATTTTTATTGTACTATAAAAGATCGAGGATCTTATTGTACTAATCTTTTGCAATAAATAAATAAAATAAATAAATAAAGTGAAGGGAAAGACAGTAAACCATCATCCAACCCACTTGGGTATACAAAAAAAATGTCATCAATATCGCTACAGGTGTTTAGAAGGAGTTTAGATTTTTATATATTAAGATATGTGTTTCATATGTAAAAAAACCTTGAAAAAAGAAAGCGGTACAAAGACCAAAAAAGTTAAACCGCTATATTTTCAAAACTATGTACATATCAGTACCCGTAGAGGAAAAAGGAGAAGAAGAGTAGTAGAAATCGAAAATTTGAAAAGTAGAGACGGTGTTAGAGGAATATGAAGAGTGTAAAAATACTAACGGGTTATGTGCGTGGGGGAAAAGCAAAAGTAGAAAGAACAAGTAAGGAAGTTTAAGTTCGGGTGGAACCGAACATTAAATACCTAGCTTTGTAAAAGTGGTGCAAACCACCCCCGTTTGTGAATGCACACACACAACACATACACACATGTACATAAACAGACACCCATGCTGACATTACCTGTTACCTACTATAAATACAAGACAAAACGACAACAACAGATCAGAACGGAAATCGACACTGATGATGGCACAACGCCGAAACCGGTTTGTCTCAAAACCAAATTTGACAAGGGATGACGGAAAATCGTTCTAATATACATCAAATAAATTTTTGTTTAAAATGAAGTGTGTGAAATATAAAAATAAATTATGTTCCATTTTTGACAAAGCTTGCATTTTTGTGTTTCTCTACCAGGAGCGTTCCTTGCGTACTTTTGCACTTTATTTTGTCCAACAGTGTTACTTCCCTATAGCAGTGGGGCATTAACAACTTGCCCGGATATTTTGCTTGTGTGTTATCCGATTTGCCTAATTTTTGGAAGGAGGAAACTACGTACTATTGAGAATCAGCTGACCAATTTTGATTGAAATTTTTAGTTCAAACTACAAGCAATCGACTTTGAAAATAGCATAATAACATACTTCCCCAAAATCCAGAAAAGTCAAGTTTTGTTTAAAAAGCTTTTTATGTGAGCAAGGTCTTATTGATATAGCTTCCATGGTTATAAAAATATCGCGTTTTACATTTTACAAACAAATTTTTAAGAACTTTGCTAAAAAACTATAAATTTTTGCCGGAGTTATGGCTAGGAGACTTTTTAATCAAGCTAAGCGGACTGGCTCTTGGCACGAATATAAAGAAGCCTTAAAAATTTTCAAAAAAGCAGCTAACAAAGCCCAGAGAGATTCATGGAGGGACTTCTGTAACAACATTAAAACCATTTCGGAGGCAAATAGCATGCGTAAAGTTCTATAAAAAAGTCCAACGATTCCGGGTTTCAATTAGAAACCTGATGTTGGTTGGCCATCATCTAGCGGCGAAATGGTAGAACTTCTAATGGATATGCACTTTCCGGGTTGTTCCACGGAGCCACCAACAGCCTACAACATCGAAAGAAATTATCACTCTATGAACTTCAAACGGCGAGAGACATTCTCTTCCCCGTGCTGTCTAAAATCTATACAGCATATCTAAGGCTATGCTGCGTTCCACAGAGATGGGACAAAGAGATGATTGTCTTCATACCCAAAGGAGGAAGAGCTTCATACTCGAAGGCAAAGGACTTCAGGCCTAAAAGCCTTACATCTTTTCTTCTCAAGGTCTTGGAAAGAATATTGGACGCGCAAATTAGGAATAATCTGCCCTCACAAACCCTCTTGAAGGCTCAACATGCATACTCCAAGGGTAAGTCAGTAGAAACAGCACTCCATGCTATCACCGCAAAGATAGAAAAAGGATTTTCTCTCAAGGACTATACTCTGGGTAGCTTTCTCGACATTGAAGGAGCCTTCAATAACGTAAATCCTCAAGTCGTCATCGAGTCCTTTCTGAGATTGGGACTGGAGCCTCCGCTGATGGAATTCGTTAGATATCTCCTGTCAAAGAGAACTAACCAAGCTAATATGGGAGAGGCCTCATTAGTGCGATAGGAATCCAGGGACACTCTTCAAGGAGGAGTTCTATCTCCCTTCTGTGGAACATAACAGTTAACACCTTACTTCTGAAGCTGGAAAACACCGGCTGCCAAATCATTGCCTATGCCAATGACATAGCTCTTACGGCGATTGGCAAGCATCTTCAGATCCTAAATGAACTGTTCCAAACTGACTTGCACCTCGTGGAGCACTGGGCCATGGAAAGCGGCCTAAGTGTAAGTCCCTCTAAAACGAAAATGGTCCTTTTCACCAGAAAGTACAAAATACCAGTTTGTGTACTACCACGCCTGAATGGAGTTAGGCTCACACTCTCTCAAGAGGTCAAGTACCTCGGCGTTATCTTAGATAGTAAACTCAACTGGAACATGCATGTTGAGGACATATCCAATAAATCTATCACTACCCTATATGCATCCAAAGCAGCCGTAGGGAAGAGATGGGGCTTGAACCCCCGAGTAGTGGCTGTACATCGCGGTAGTTAGACCCATCCTCTTCTATGGTGTTGCTGTGTGGTGGCCAACACTCGGTCGCAACAACAACATAGGCAGGATGAGTAGAGTACAGCGGCGAAGTCGGCGGCGGTGCTTATTATGGAGGAAATTCCATCAACGCCCACAAAAGCTTTGGAGGTCATGCTCAACCTACTCCCGGTTGACCTGTACGGAAAACTCCAAGCAAGCTATAGCGCAGTACGACTGAATGCCGTTCAGCGCTGGAGCGACACCTGATTTGGACACGCAAGCAAAAAAACTTGAAGGTTGTGGATTACACTACGCCTACTGGCTACGAGCCAACCACCAAGTTCTCCACCAGAATCCCTAAGAGGCACCAATGGGAGGACGTGCATATTCTAAACCCACAGTCAACCTCCATTTTCATAGACGGCTTAAAGCTCAACGGCAACTGCAGCGTATTCCAGGCTGAACTTACAGCCATAGAGGAGGCTGCTTTCGAAAAACTGCACATCAGTGTCTATATACAGAGACAGCCAATAAGTGATCAAAGCCCTTCAAGATAGTAATACTGCCTCGAAGGTAGCACTCGATTGCAGGCAATCGCTGAATAAACTGGCTTCAAAATGCCCCACAGCAGTGATATGGAGTCCAAGCCACAGGGACATACCTGAAAACTGCGCTGTTGACGAGTTGGTAAGGAAGGTCACAGAGCAATCAGAGGTGAACCAAACAAGCAACATCTCCGCCCCTCTTGCCACGACTAAGCTCTGGCTCCTACGCGAATTCGAAGAAAAATATGTAGGAAACGGACCGAGTCCATACTCAATCTCAAACGATCCTGCCTAGGCCCCTTGATTGGAGTACTCATGGGACATTGTCTAAAATACATGCTGAACGCAGGGGGTTCCCTTCAAATGAATTCTGTCACAGCTGTAGGGACGAAGAGGAAATAGAAAATGTTGAACACTTCCTCTGCAGCTGCCCCGCATTAGCCAGCACCCGGTTGGAGTGCCTAAGCAGGTGCCTATGCACTAGTTTAGCGGAGCTGGGCTCTGCCGAAATCGGAGACATTCTGCGCTTTTTTAAGCGGACAGGGTGGTTCGACTTCAAGAATGTTTAATAAAGGAGCAAGGGGCTCCACCCGTTCAGTGGCATCACAATTGGCCATTCGGCCTAAGTGCGCTTCTCGGCGGTGCAGAGAGGCAACCACCTTAACCTAACCTAACCTATGGCATAAAAAGTTTTGTGGAATAATCCATTATACAAAATTTATATCTTTACACTTTCTTCGTTCACGCACACTTTGAAAGTGAAATAGAAGTGATATAAAGCTTTTGTACGCAAAGTTATTGCCTATTGAATATATATGTATCATCCTTTTCAAAATCTTTCATATAAAAGTGGGCGTGGTTCTTACCCGATTTCGGCCATTTTTTTCCGGAACATTACTTCTATTAATATAAATGTGTGCTAAATTTCGTTTCGATATCTTGAACGGTTTTTTATTTATAATAAATATTATTTTTAAATTTGCCTTAATCAAAAATGGGCGGTGCCACTCCCATTTAAAAAAAACTTCTTGAAAAATGTATTTTCTGCCTTAACGTTGTAACGAAGCTTTCTTGTTGTCTCGTTGCTTCTTTGGTAATTGCTGGGGTATACTCGCCTTGTCCAGGGTTCGCTTACAATAAATTTGTAAATTCGGGACACTGCGCAAATCGTTTCGCTGTATTAAACTTTACTTTATTCTTACTTAATGCTAGAATATTAATTCATTCGTATTTTATTCTAAATTCAACTCCCTCTGAATTCATTCGTCGCCACTCGGCTGTGGTGGCGTGGCTTAACGGTCCAGCCGCGTTCCGTTAGACGGATTCCGTTAGGGTCTGGTGCGTTGCACTCTACCGTGCTTCCGTTGGCGTCGCTGTCGCGTACTATGCTGGCGTACTGACGTCGGCGTCGTGTGTTGCAGCGGCGTTGCTCTGCCACGCCCGGTGTCGGTGCCTCTCTTAGGTGCGTTGTATTCCGCCGCTCTGCTGCGGTCTCTGTCGTGCGGTATTTCGTCGCTCTGCTCGGTCGTGTGGTGCGTTCGCGCTGTTACTCCGCGGGGTATCACTCTCGCGGCGCGGTCTACGTCGGCATAGGCGAGCGGACGTCGCCTGTTCGCGGTTGCGCGTTACTGTGGCGGGACTTTTGCTGAGGCGGGTGTGCGCGAGGTTTCTAGTGGTAGTTGTACTGGATAGACCCAACTACAACCCCCTTCGATCCCACGGCTCACTCCTACGGGGCGAATCTCGATTGTACTGGATAGACCCAACTACGATCGAGATGCGCTCGCTAGTCGCTCTGGTCGTGACCACAGCTCCGTGCTGACTGACTCCTGTGATGCTGTGTTGATGCTTTTATAGCTGTGGTGTTACATGTTCCTGGCTCGGGTGGTTGTGTTGCCATGGTTACTGTGTTGCTGTGACATGTTGCGACCGCTCGTTGTGTTCATGTTGGTGCTAGTTTTGTTGTTGAGCCTAGTTGTATGTTCATCTGGTTATGTGGGGTCGTTTTTGTGTGGGCCAAATTAATGGGGATTTATTTGGTCCTCACAACGTTAACGTGCACACCTGAATAATCACTCTTTTTGTATTTTCGAAAATACTCTATGTATAAAAAGTGGGCGTGGCTATAATTCTATTTCGCCCATTTTAAATAGCGGTCGGAGATGAGTGCTAAGGAACCTGCATAGCAAATTTCATTACGATATCTCAAAATTTACTCAAGTTATCGTGTTAACCGACGGATGGACGGACGGACATGGCTTAATCAATATATTTATAATAATATTTTTTCCTCCTGAACATTTTGATATATATGTGGTAATTAAAACACTCCCGGTTAATTTTGCACGCGTAACATAGTTTTATTATTAGATGAAATATATTTTAGGTTTTCGATTACACTTATTAAGTCTTATTTTTTAGTGTATAAATTGTATGCGGTCGATTTACGTCCGCCAATTCTCATTCCTTTTTCAAAACTGTCACTTAACGCTTCATACGGCGATTTCCCGTTTGTTCCTCTTTCTGACGCTTCGTTAAGTTTTCGGCAGGTTTTCGCTTAACCCTTCGGTGAACTTTCTATGGGTTGCCAGCTCTACTTTTGACTTGCTAACTATACTTTTCCTTAAACCCTAACGTAAACCCCATCCTACAATCGGCCGTCCTGACAGGTTATTCGACCCTGAATAACTAGGACCATGGCTTCATTTTTTCGGCTACGGTTACAGTTTTTATCGGTCCCTCTTGGTTGCCCATCTTCTCTACCTCGTATCTACCGTGGTTCAACTTGGCGGTTACCCTATACGCCCTAGATATTTTGGTCTCAACTTCATGGCAGTGCCGAATTGGGTTTTTCTTATAGCAACGAAATCATTAATATTATACGTTACTTCTATTTTTCTGTTTTTGTTAAAAGTTCTACAGTTCTCATTTTGTACTTTCTTTATATTTTCTTGGGCTTTTTCCCTTACTAAGTCCCTTTCGCTATCTAGGACATCTATTGTTAATTCGTTTAATATTTGACGCAAATCCGGGTAATAATTTACCCGCATCTCTATTCCGGTAAGTATTTTAAACGGCGTTGCTCCAGTGCTGCGTGGTATAGTGTTGTTCAGCACCTGCTGCACTTTGGCCACGTGGTTGTACCGTTGGGTGGGGCTGCTTTGACACTTCTTTGAGACCATTGGAATGACCGTTTTGTGGATACGCTCCACTTGCCCGTTTCCTCGAGGTACCCCCGTTGCGATTTGTAAGTGTTGTATATTTTCCCTATTGCAATAATCTTTAAAACTGTTCGACGTAAAAGCTGCTCCTCTATCTCTGATGATGCGCTTAGGATTTCCAAAAATTGAAGCCTGTTTTCCTAATCTATCTATAACCTCTTCGACCCCTGTAGACTTTGTCGGGTATAACCAAGTAAATTTCGAGAACCCATCCACTATCACTAAAATATGGTTAAATTTTTTCTTTGTTTCGGTTAGCGGCCCAACGTGGTTCACGTGATATGTCCCTAATGGTTCACACGCTTTATCGATTGGAGTCAGAAACCCTTCTTTTTTGCCTCTTTTCGCATCAATTATTATACATTCGACGCAACCTTTCACCACTTTGGTTACCTTCTGAATCAAGTTGGGTACGTAATAGTTTTTCTCAACTAACTCTTGTGTCTTCTTACACGCGAAATGATTCTGACCGTGTGCCAACTTAATTATTTCTGCTTCCATGCTGGAAGGTACGACAAGTAACTCCTTAACGGGATCCTTATACACTATCCCGTTCCTTTAAAAAAAATCATCATAACTTCCCGATTCCAAAATCTTCTTCACAGCTTTTATCCAAGCATCCTGTTCCCGTGCCTCCCTCAGTCTAAGTGTTAACGCATCCTCGACTAGCATACAATATATGCGGCTCAGGGCGTCTACATGCCTCATTCGCGAACCCGACCTGTGTTCTACCACATAGTCATACTCTTGCAAGTACATGGCCCATCGCATTACCCTATCTGGCACATCGGTTTCCTTAACCGTCATAGTGAACGCGTTGCAATCGCTCACTATTTTAAACTTCCGATCTTTCACGTAAATATGCAATTTTTTCAAGGCCTTAATCGCTGCCAAAACCTCCAGTTCGAATGCACTGTATTTTTCTTCTGCAATTGTGGTTTTTCTGCTCATGAACTCTACTGGGTGGAACAACCTGTCTTCCGAATCCCTTTGCAACAACACCGCTCCAAACCCGTACTTTGACGCATCGGCGTGTATTTCCGTTTCCGCCGACGGATCAAAAAGCTTTAGGGAGGGTGCGTTTATTAAAGCTTTCTTTAATTCCTCCACAGCTAACAACTGTTCTGTACCCATTTTGAAATTCTCCTGTTTCCTAAGCAGATCTGACAGAGGTTTGGCGATAATAGCGTAGTTTTGAATAAAACGCCTAAAGAACGATGTAAGTCCTAAAAACCGCTGTATTTCCTTTCTGCTTATCGGTACCGGAAAGTTTTTCACCGCCTTAGTCTTCTCCACTGACCGCAAAATTTCACCGTTTTCTACAATGTACCCTAACCAGTTAATTTGCCTCCTAAGGAACTGACATTTCTCCCATTTGATCTGCAATCCGTATTCTTCTGCCCTTTTCAGCACTTTTTGCAACTTCTCCAACGACTCATGCTCATGCATGGCGGGAATGACAATGTCGTCCATGTATGCTATAATAGTGCCATCATGCAACATGCACGGATAAATCTGCAGAATGCCGCCGGTGAGTTGGTGATCCCGAATGGAACGAAGCAAAACTCGAATTGACCGCTATGGGTAACAAACGCGGTATACTTTCAAGAACTCGGCTCTATTGGCACATTATAAAATCCGTTTATTAAATCGAGTGTAGTGAAGACCTTTGCACCCTGCAACCTGTCCAACACCTCGTCGATTAACGTAATCGGAAAGTTATCCCTAACAATCTTCTCGTTAACTTTACGAAAATCGCAACAAAATCGTTTCGTTCCATCTTTTTTCTTTGTCAACACCACCGGTGACGAATACTCCGAGGTGCTGCATTGTATAATCCACTCTCTAAGCATATCTTCTACCTGTTTGTCTATGTAACGCTGATCCTCGTATGATACTCGACGTGGACGCTGATCCACGGGGCAATCATCAGTTAAAACAAGCTTCATCTGTACTGGCACCCTAGCTTGTTTGCCGGGTACGTAGGCACTAACTAAGCTCCTTACTTCTTCAGCAATTTTTCTCTCTAGATGCGATGTGTCTAAATTACATTCCTCCTTCTTTGGATCATCTCTTTCTGCCAAACACAAAACTGCGAACTCGCTAAAAAGATCCATTTCAACGTCTTTGCCATTTCCTTCGAACTCTGACATGGGGCTACTTCTGTCAGCATATCCTTCCTGCTATTTTTTGTACTCCCGACGGCACCATTTCCTATGTCGTCACTACTCTTAACTACTCGGATAGTATCCGCTATCTCACCCCCTGGCGTCGCTATTTTACCCACATCCGTGCGTTCTGGCCCAACCACTCCAGATCCGCCTCTCCGAGAACCTGACACCATCACTCCATGATTCTCATGGTACTCGGTTTCCGGAACTCTACTACCCCTTTTCTAAAGACTAACTCTACGTCTTTAAGCACATAACTTCCTATTATAGCGGCATACGGTAAGTCGCGCTCTCTCACAACGTGGAACGTTCTCCTCAATTTGATTCCGTCAATTTCGCTTTCGGCTTCGAAGCTTCCCAATGTCGTGAGTTGCCCCTTTCCTATTCCGAACAATTGACGCTTCTCCTTACTCAGCTCAATATCTCCTCACATCAGGAGCGTATCGTACCTCATGATACATGAATCGCAGCCCGTATCTACCAACGTACTAAAAGTGACCCCGTTCATTGTTAACTCAATAAATATAAGGTTAATTCTCGACTTGCTCTCGCCCTGTGTCCTAACGTGTTTGCGCGCTCATCTTTAAACCAGACTTGCAATCTTTGGCATAATGGCCCTTCTGTTTGCACTTAAAACACGTCACTTTGCTGGACTCTGAACTCTGGCATTCTCTAGCCAAATGACCTTCTTTCTCACATTTCAAATTTTTTTTATTTTGGTACCCTTTTCCACCACCACTTTTGTCAGACGCTATCTGCGGCGTACTCAATCTGTTTGACGACATTTGAGCACCCCTTATCTTTTCATATACCCGTATATGTTCTTTGAGCTCGCTGAGGCTCTTTGCTTGATAAGGCACCGACTTGTTTAACTGCATATCTGGCACTCCCTCTACGAAATATTCTACTATGCTCTTTTCATCAAGGTGGATTGGCTTCCCTATCTCTATGAGTGCATATAAATACTCATGTAAGCTTTCCTTCGTCTGCTTCCGCCTATTTCTTAACGCTCTGTGAACCTCTGAGGCGCACAGCTTTTCTCCGAACTCCTCTACCAGGGCTTCTTTTAATCCATCCCAATCCCCTTTACCTGTAAACCCTCGAGCAAATGACCTTGCAGCACCTTTAAGTAGCTGCTTCGCATACACATACTTTTGTAGGCCATTCCAACCCACCGTGTCCGCAACTTCCTCAAACTCCCTCACCCAATTGTTTATTCCACGGGTACTGTCACCCGAAAATGACGAGACGCTATCCTCTATATCACGCAGCGTTAACCTCGCCCTTTGCCCATTTAAATTATTCCCCGTATCCCCATATACTGAGTTTGTGGACTCATTTTCGTTTGCCGCATCCTCTTCTATTTCCTTGCCCTCAAACACTATATGTTGCAGCAAACGCAACTGCAATTCCTTTTTCCTACCCGATACACACAAGTTGAACTCCCTTACCTTCTCTTTCAACATTTCAACGGTCATCGCCTTTATTGTATCCGTATCCATCTTGCAATTTCAACTTAACTTACGCGAATCTATAGACAAAACCAAAAATATCGCTATACACTCTTTGCATGCTCTACTCTATTCAACTTTTCCATTTCTGTATATGGATCTGTGAAAATTCACTGCTCTCATTGCAATGTAAAATCGCGATTATACGCATCCAAAAATGGGGCATATTATTTCGAAAACGCGAGAAAGGAATGGAAATTTGACTGCTGAGACGTACAAACATACATATGTATGTGTATGTTAAAAGGTATTAATCTAATTACAATATGCAAAAGTGAAAGAATGAAAGAATTAGATCTTAGAACTAACTACACAATGCTACTATACCGCTGCTTGTCTGCCTCCTGCTGCCAGTCTTGCTCTTCCGGCTGCTGTGACAAGATTCGCCTTATTTCTTTTCTCTTTTTGCTGTTTGTTTATTAGTTGTGTGCGTACGTACGACCCTATACGGTTTTAACTTTTGATTCGCTCAATTCGTAAAGCGAAATAAGTCAATGTATGCCTAAGTGTGTTCGTTTGCATACGCTAATACACTGTTGGACGTATTGTCTCTTTTTGCTTTTCGCATACAAGTATTATATTTCGTCTTTTTGTGGACGTTTTCGGTTTCACTCAGTTTCTCGTCTCGTTTCGAGAACACTTGTCTTCGGCTCGTTTATTTTGAAAACACTTGGTGTTTCCCCGTTTTGCCTCGGTTTTGCAAACGCTGATTTAAATTTGCACACCTGTCGCGCTCTTCTTCTTTTTTCCCCTCTCAACGCTACTGCGCAGTTCACTGGAGCACCAACTTTTCAGCGTCGCGCTTTATTTGCGAGACTGCGAAGTTCGACGGAGCACCACTTTCGACGTCGCGCTTTATGAGCTAAGCAGATACAATACAGCAATACGTTGAAAAAACTGACAGCTGAGTAGAATGCGAGTGTTTGTGTGCGTAACAACAGATTCGACGGATACGGCAAAGTTGATTTTGCTCTAAATTTTGACGCTTGACGGATACGTCGACGGTGACGTACTGTATCTGCTTGGCGCATTATTTGCGAGACTGCGCAGTTCGACGGACCACCACTTTCGACGTCGCGCTTTATTTGCGAGACTGCGCAGTTCTACGGATCACCACTTTTCGGTGCTGAAAGCGCGTACCTTTTTTTACGTACACCTTTCCTCTGAATTGCTAACTAGTTTTTCTTTTACCTTTTTGCCAAGCACTTATGCGTATCGGAAAATTTTTCAAAGTTTTTATTTAACGCGCAATTATCCCGGTTGAGCCCCCATTTGTGGTAATTAAAACACTCCCGGTTAATTTTGCACGCGTAACATAGTTTTATTATTAGTTGAAATATATTTTAGGCTTTCGATTACACTTATTAAGTCTTATTTTATAGTGTATAAATTGTATGCCATAGTATATGTCTACTAGTACCCTGCAAAAAACGGAAATACTCCGTTTCATACTCCATAGAATACTCCTAAAGGAGTATCAGAGTACTCCAATACATATCCTCATTCATATAAAAAAGGTGGTCCAATTTACATGGCAATGTCCGGTGATTGGATCACCTAATCCATCTCGGAGTACTCCGTTTCTTTGCTTTTGAATACTCTATAGACCACCTACGTGAGAGTACTCTCAAAATACTCCCATGGGATTACTCTATAGAGTATTCAACAGCAAAGCGAGAGCGGGAGTAGGTGGTCCTCAAAAGAACACATACTCCCTTCTCGCTTTTGTCTAGAATACTCTATAGAGTAATCTTTTGGCAGCATTTTCAAAGTACTCCAACGTAGGTGCTCTATAGACTATTCAGAAGCAAAGTAAATGGTACTCCGAATAGGATTAGGTGATCCAATCACCGGACATTGCCATGTAAATTGGACCACCTTTTTTATATGAATGAGGATAAGTGTTGGAGTACTCTGATGCTCCAACGTTTTTTACAGGGTAGCGCAACTTACTCCGAATCTGCACACACACACAAACCACACAGGGTGAATTGTATGCAATAATAAAACAATGAAATGTAAATACTGCAATATTGAACGTAAAGACATAAGATAAAGACACCCAAACTATTCAATATAAAACAGTTATAACACGTTATCAGTTACTATAGAATGTATATTTCAGTTTAAATTGAAGTTTTTAGTTGCAGTTTTTACTTTAAAACAACTCTGAACGTGATTTCCTTCATTACACTCTCTCGGAGTACATTCATCCACTGCCTTCCACTCCGATTCGCAAAAGAAGATGCCAAACTAGTACAGGTACAGGTAAGGTATGCGCTCGATTTACGTCCGCCAATTCTCATTCCTTTTTAAAACTGTCACTCAACGCTTCATACGGCGATTTCTCTGCCTCCTGTTCCTCTTTCTGACGGTTCGTTAAGTTTTCGGCAGGTTTTCGCTTAACCCTTCGGTGAACTATTCTATGGGTTGCCAGCTCTACTTCTGACTTGCTAACTGTACTTTTCCTTAAACCCTAACGTAAACCCCATCCTACATATATAAGTCAATATCTATCACGATCCGTTTATGCCGTTACATACCACCTTTACGCGACTAAAGTTAATATACCTTGTGTGCGAATCACTACTAGTTATAAAAATTAAGATATATAAATAACTGACGAGGAAGCGCCAACTGGGGACGGAGTTTGTTAAATGTAGGCAAGTCAAATTTTAGGCAGGACAACGTCTGCCGGGTAAAAAAAATTTATTAAAGTAGTGTTATACTGGAACGATTTTTCGTCATCCCTTGTCGGAAAAACAGAAAATCAAATCAACTCATATTAAAGTTAATACGGGCCGCTAAATATTGATTCCTTTTCAAGTGCATGCGCAGCCAAACCGTATATATAATAGTCAGCAACCAGCATTTTACTTAAAATACTATTGTCAGAATACTCGAACTTTCTTTACGACCAATTCAAACTGCAAAGAAATCAAATGACAATAATGTTGGACTTTACGCCTGAAAGTCAAGCTAAACAGTTGGATCATATTACCCATATTAACCTCACGGTAATTGATGTGAAAAGGGCTTTCGAATTTTTCCAAGCATATCTAAATATGATTATTGCCGTATTTATAACAATAGGCATTGCGGTAAATTTTAATATGGTTTAAGCTTAGTGCTGTTGAACTCCAATTGCTAACCGTGTATGTTTTAATTTTCAGTTAAATTTTATTAGGCGTATTAACTAATATTCATTTATAAATAAAGTCTCAATGTCACCATAAGACCAGCGGATATGGTTAAAATTGAAGCGCTCAGTCCAGCAGTACCTGCTTTGGCGTATGTGTTCACCCAGGACATGATCGAATTGCGATTAGTCTTCAACCAATCAAAGTTAGCTTGCATGTTCGTCTTAGCAGCTTGTTCTAAATTCCTTTGTACCTTTTCGCTACGCTTCACCTTATCTAAAAGCGCCAGGTACTGAAAAAAAAAAACAAACCAATGAGACATCGTACAATTATAATTTATTTTGAATACTCACCTTGGATTCTTGTTCGCTGTTCACAACATAATTAGCCATAGCTAGCATATCTGCGTTAAGTGGGTTCGCTCCACCAAAACCACCTGTCAAACTTGCATATTCTTCCCAATGATCATTCAAGAATTCAATGGTAACTAAAAGTCCAGTATTGCTACTCGAATATGCTGAACTGAGTAGAGTGATACGTTCTTGAACACGCCATTCCGTGGACATATCAATGGAACTGCTCACGAATTTTCGCAGCTGTGTTTGCTTCTCTGAACAACCCAAGGCGGCGACGAGTGTGCGTCGGAATGCTTGATCATTGGATTGCAGCACATTATTATAGACATAATCGAATTCAACATCGCTTGATTGACGCAGACCGTTACAATAAATTGGTGATTGTAAATTTGGTTCGATGGGAACACCATTGTTAATAAATGCTTTCAATTTGTTGTTGGTCTCTTCTAGACAATTTTTAATTCCAGCTAAACAAGCTAGGTTTATAGCGGCATTACGTGTGTATTTGGTAAGATGCTGCTCTCCGGATATATCATTTATACCCAACTTATCAAAGAGACCTTCCACTATTGACGCAACGAATGTTTGAAAATTCTTGTAATCAACATCGCCGCTCAAATATTTATCAAAAGCGCTGATTACAGCGCTAGCTGATGCCCAAGGCGCATACTGATCCTCAAGTGGTAGATATTGCAGCATGTTCAAGAGTATGCTTTGCTTGAGACGCCCGGACGTACTCAACTTATAGGCATCGTTAATGAATTGTCCCCGATTGCGCGGATGGAATTTATATGGTCGTGATTTGAGTGCGTCAATAATTAGATTCCAATTTTGTTCGTCGTAATTGATGCGATAAAAGCCGGTGGACTGTTTGTTTACCATTAGCCAATCATCAGCTGCTAACTTGTCATCAGAAATTACGATTTCCTTTGTCTTGAGCATATAATGGGATGCAGTTGTGTTGCGATAGTCGGGATTTGCTTGGTGTGCATAATTTAATGGAATGTACCAGGTTTGATCTGATGTTTCTTCTTTATTATCGTAATAAGCTTCTTGGCTTATGGTAAATGATTTTTTGTTGTAGTCTCGTTTAACGGTAAGTAGTGGATAGGTTCGCTGTTGAGACCAACTTGAGAACATGGCCTTCATTGTAGCGGGCAGCGGTACATTGTGGGCACCAGCCGCAATACTAAGAGCAGTGAATAGTTGATCCTCTTCAGCGGCACTAAATTGACTGTGGAAATATAAATGCAATTTTATTACCAATTCAATTTATGTTTTTTCAAGACACTTTTTGAAATAAAACAGTTGTACTTTTGAGCAAGGCATGTAAAGTTAATTTTTGTTTGGAATTCGTTTCATTGTTTTGAGAACGAGAAACATTTTTTCATGAACAAGTTGCTGCATATAAAAGGAGAAAAAAGAAAAAGCGTTCTCAAAGAATAAGTGAGCTTTAGGAACAATTGAGACTGAGAACGTATTTAAAAAAACAATTTTTACCAAATATACTATCACAATACTGTGCTTGTACCTAATTACATCTTACTATCTTAAACACAGACTGAAAATAATTTGTATTTTTTTTGAGCAAAATGGTTACGCAAAAATGGCCTTTATACTATTTTGGAAATTTTTAGCCGCTATCATAAGAAACAGTTCTTTTTTTTTAAGAATAACTATTATTAAGATTTTTTTTTGGTCATTTTATATACATATATCAGATGTATTATATTCCGTTTTTTTTTTTGCGAACATTCGTTTTCATGGCAAAGTTATAATTTAATATATTTAAGTATATAAAGGGCTGTATATACCTGCTTATAAAGAGTTAATAGCTAACCAAAAAAAGCCTGTACATATCTAGTCACAAATGATCAAAAAAAAGGTATTGATAATAGTTATTCTAGACCAAAAAAAAAATATTTCTTATGATAATGGTTAATTATCACCACTGTTAATGGTTAAATATGACGTTTACCTCATTTCTGTTTTAACCGTTACATCCCTGATATTAAATTGTAATGGAGCTATGGCCTGTGGAAATTAGAAAATCTCTTCTGTCATTTTCAATAGCAAAATATATTGGGGAGAAAGTGAAATGTGTGCCAAATTTTATTTAAATATCTAAATTTTCACTTAGGTTATTGTATACACGGATGGACGGATGAACCAATCGATTGCTCTATTCATTTTAAGAGTTTTGTTTTATTGAACTCTATATCTGTATCGACCGCCGTGGTAGTATACTGGCCTTCCATAATGAAGCTTCCTGGTTCAAGTATAATTATAGTTAACATTAAAAATTGTCTGAAAAAGTTTATTTTTGAAAACGGTGTCGCTTCGTTTATCGAGAAATTATAACTCTAGGCCCTAGATTTAGAGTATGAATATATACCAACAGACCCGTCAGACATAATCCCTCCCAAAGGCAGACCTGCGCGAAATTGAACATTTTAGGATACATCTCCGAAACCAATAAAGATTTGTAAATTAATCATATCGCTTATTGTAATATTAATAGTTTTCAAAATTGGGCTAAATTCACCAAGAATGTTATAGAAACAATAATTAAGTATGGGTATAAAAGGGCAGTGGACCGACTCGTGTACATACATACATATAAGTATATCGTCCACATTCAGGAATAATAAGCTTCTAAGATTTTTCTAGTCTATGTACGAAGTTTCAGTACTCTGTACAAAAAGTTGTAATATTAAGATCTTGTGTTGCATGGGAGGTCCCCCGTACACTTATACTAAAATTGTGTTACTTGGTTTATATCCTCCCTGAGCGGTCTAGGAATACATGGAAACACTTTTTTTTTCAATCCGATGTATAGTTTGGCAGCTTTCAAAAATTTGAATTTTAGAGCAAACGTACTTTTGAGTTAAATAAATATTCAAGCCTTGTCGGAACACAGCGTCGGTCAGTGCGCTTTGCCACATGTACAGCACAGACCCGGCTTTTGAATACGAAATAGAATCGTAGCGGCTCGAAATTTCTAGCGGTGTTTGTACATAATGCGTCATTGGGGCCATTTTGCCGGTACCATCTGCAGTCATTGCTCTTTGGAAATCATTAACAAGAAACCTTTGATAAACGTCCCATTCAGGATAAGCCTAAGGAAGAAAGAATAAATTTGTTAAATAATATATTGGTTTTAAGAGCCTATAGCGTACCTTAATCTAATTGGAGCAAAGTTTATATATTTTAGTTTAGGTAGCTTTACTTTTGTACGAAGGAGTTTACTCATGGCTCTGGCGACTCGATACATAATCATATCACAAAAATAAATTAATAGCGTACGCGAGAATAACACTCAAAACTTTCAAAGCAAGTTTATAGCAGAATTAAGTTAGACACACTTCGCTTGCAGTCGCTCACATTCATCCAAAAGTTCGTATTATATAACCCCTTACTTTTTCCCATTCATCCTGGTACGTATTCACCACGCAGTAACTACGACAGTCTAGTCCGTGTTGAAAAAAGTGGGCAATGCCGCCGCAGAGCACAACAAAAAGTAAACAAAAGCTAAAAGAAGTGAGAAAATGGTTGTTCTTCCTATCTCTACATATAAGGGGACATCCATAAATTACTTGAGCTTAAAATGGGGGAAGGCGCCTCCAATAAAGTCTTACGAAAAATCACTTAAACCGTGGCCCACCGGGGGGGGTTTAGTCAAAAATCTCACGTCAACTTAAAAAAATATAAACTAATACAAATATGAAACAAGATTTTTTTCAGCAGACATTTATTTCGCTTCGCGTGTAAAGCTTCAGAAGTATCGATCGGCTCTTCATGCAATTCAACGAGAATCATTTATCAAGATTCCAACAACGCGTGTGGTGACCCGCCGTGCTAAGGAGGTACTTTGCGTTTTGAATAGAGGTTTGAAATGGCTGGAGGAAGAAAACGTAGACACTTCAAGCACAGTATTCTTGCACTGCCGAAAACTCAGATGACATGTGTTCGATTATTTCAATCGAAACTGACATGAATATCTTTGGATCGGTTAAAATAGATGATGGGTATTGGTTTTATCAATGAACATATAACTATAAGAAGGTCCAACAGCGAACTCAAGTGGACGCTGTCAAATCGATGGTAGGTAATTCCCCACTGTACCTGCATGTAAAATACTTGAATTCACTGTGTTTTAGCAAAATATTTCCACAAAAAGTTGTAGTTGGTGTTACAAAAACGATTTATTGTGAATATTAAATAAACATAAGTGTGCAAATACCCTTAAAACTCGCGATTTAAAATCCAGATTTCCCCAATGGTGAATTACCTCCCCGCGAATTGTTGGTTTACTGTTTCCCACTACTCGTCGCGATGAACCTTCTTATAGTTATATGTTCTTTGGTTTTATGGTTATTTTCACTTTTATTCAATTCAAATGCACTAAATAAACAACAAATTTTTATTTTGTCTTAAATAATCAAAAGGAATTCAGTTTCAAACATGTTTAGCGTAAATCTCACTTAATGGAGGGTGCCGTCTAACCAAATCTCACTTAGTTTCACCTAAGGGGGGAGGGTCTATTATAAGTTCCGAGAAGCAGCGTAGCGTGGCTAAATTTTATAATTTTATAATGTTTATGTTGATAATAAATATAAAGAAATAAATATATGGCTCGATATACCTCCGAAGAGATTAAGACCGAGCTTCTCTACCAATTTAATTTTGTTACGACTCCGAAAGGCAGCTGCAGAATGGCAAATGCAGTTGAATTTTTGCTGAGAAACTTTTTCATGGCAGGTTTCCGACTACCGCCCAGGGGAGATCCCGTTTTTGTAAAAAACTTTTTTTTAAACGTTTTCGATGTAACCTTTCCCGTCACTTGAACCTGTGACCATCGGTGTGGTATGCCGGCAACATTATTATGTTAATACTATAAACTTTTAAAATCAAACTCAAAGAAAAAGAGCAAGAAAATTGCAAGACTTTGTAATTAAGTGAGATGCATCTATTTGTTTCTTTTCTTTAAAGTGGATAAACTTACAAACAATAGTTGGGGCGTAAACTTGCAACCCTACATTTGCTAGCGACGTATCATATATCGCTTTATTGTCACGTGTTCGTACCCCCAACTTTTGTTAAAGCTTTTTAACTTTTTAATTTGGTTTCTTCTATATGATTACAAACAAAAATTTTTTGTAAAAAAAACATTTTCAAAAAACTTGGGGTGTAAAACCGGCCACCACCGCTACTACGAGTTGAAATAAGCTGACAGCCTTAATTTCTTTTCAGTGAATTAAATAAACGCTTATATCAAAATTTTGTAAAAATTTGTTGTGATTGGGTGTGACTGCTGCCCGACCATACCAAAAGTCCCAGGTCCAAGTTTCACGCCAGGTAAAATGGTTGTGAATGTTTTTTGTTTTTTTAAAGGGGGTAGTGGCCGGCAACAACCCAGTGTATTTCTGCCACCAAAAAGCTTCTAGGCGGGGAACAAACAATCAGCACGCATTTGTTGCTGGCCGATCAATGATAAAACTGTTCCTGTGTAGGTAAGAGTAATTTGAAAGTAGTGGTTGTGCTTAAGTCGATTCCCTTCAACAAATCGTTCGACTAATCTCGAAAGATTAAGCCCTTTCGTCTATAGTGGCCTGCCATTGCTCATAACGATACCTGTTCATATATTTAAAAAAATAAAAATTTGGGCATGTAGTGAATATAGAAAAATAACACTTTTTTAAAAGCGGTGGCCATCTGTTAATTTTTTTTAAGTATAATTTGTTTGATTTTTTTAAGGTATGAAAAGGATTGGTTTGAGAAATAAAAAAAATTCATAAAAAGGGTAGCCCACTAATAATAATTAGAATAAATTTTTTTAATTTTATGTCCTGCTTTTCAAATATTAAGCGTGCCATGTGGGTACACTCTTAGTTGTTTTGTATCAAAATCCTAAAACAATAAAAGTTAATAACACGTATAATGCAGTAAAAATGTATTATTTTCCAACATCTACTGCTGCCGTGTTTGACTGAGAGCGTTCCTCCGAAAACAGCGGGTTGAGAAAAGATTTTATGATCTCTTAATCCTGGGGCCAGTACCATCAAAAGTGGTTTGGCAAACTTACCGAGTGTATTGTTGCCATGGAAGGCTTCTCAGCATTCGGAGTCGGCAAATAACTGTAGGTCCTGCCAATTCGTGGGAGATCTCAACCCGCTGTCCTACCAATTCGTGGGAAAAATTAGAAGCACACCACAAATTGGCAAAGAAACTCGGCTTTAATATCCTCGGAGGTATAGCGCAGCAAAGATCTATTTCTTTTTAAATAATTGTATGCAAGGAAAAAATAGCTATCTACTGACATGTACCACAAGTCGGTGAGTTAAATGGCGGGCTCAGTTTTTAAGTGACAATACCAGTTATTTTTTATCAATTTTCAAATGTATTTTTTAATTGATCAACACATAAGACAGCAGTTTTTGAAAATACATTTTGATATAAAATCCAATTTAATTGAAAATAAAGTGGAGTACAAATTTTTAAATGGCATTTGTTTTTGCCCCCGATAATAAAACGCAAAATAATTTTATAACAAGGTGATTCACTGAAGAGTGAAATATATATCAAATGCAATAAAACTCTATATTTACTGTCCTAATAAAAAGATTAACTTGATAACTTTGAACTCATTTCAAAGTCCCCAATCGGTATATTCATTCACTGTCAAGTGGAACAAACTTCAACAGGTCTAGTAATGCTACGGCGGCCGCCGTGGTGTGGCGGTATTGTTGTAAATTTGCTCGTCTATCACACCGAAGGTCTAATGTTCGAGTACCGGAAAAGGTAATATCAAGGGTGGTTTTAAAAAGTTTAATTTTTTTTTTAAACGGGGTCGCCCCTCGGCAGTTGTTTGGCAATCTCGCCGAGTGTATTTCTGCCATGGAAGCCTTCCTAGCAAAAATACATCTAATTGTTGCTCCATTCTTTACTTCTTTAAATGGTCATCTAACCGCCCGGGCGATTTTGTCCGAAAAAGCGGGTGTTGTCATCTAAAAAAGGGGTTCTCATATCCGAGGCTTTGTTGTTGAATTTCATTGGAACGTTGTTTTATGTGGTGGGTCCCAAACCCAACGCACAACCCATTTCACGGGAGGTTGAATTCAATTACACGTTTGCTGCAGTTTGAATCCCCCAGCAAGCCCTTAAACCGATTATGTCGGAGTGGCCTTACCAGGTTGTCGCCTTTTCACGTTTAGCTCACCACAAACGGGTGTTCGGTGGTTACCCAGAGAATACTTGGGCGCAAAACCCGGAAGTAGTGAGCTGCTTGAACCGCATGCAAAAGAATCGCTCTGGACATTCCCAGGTGAATGGCGATCAGAAACTTTCCCCATTTGCGTGGACTTCTGCACACGGCCCCATCCTCCCATGCTCCATTCGGATACGGCAGAAAACTGTGGTTCCCTCTAATTTGTAGGAAAGAGAAGCTCGGCGCAAAAATCGCACACAAGCGATATTAGGTTTGTTAACGGTAGTTCGTAACGGCATAAACTAATCGAGAGAGGTATTGACTTATATATAACAAAGTGGGAGTAGGAAAGGAGAAGTTGATTAAGCTTCCTGGAATGCATGTTCCATCGCTATTTAAAATCAAATGATAACCACGCCCACCTTTTGTGTATCAGATGTTTTTAAAATATAGAAAAACAAGTAAGGGTCTAAGTTCGGGTGGACCCGAACATTATATTCCTAATAGTGATCTAGTATGGCATCCCAATTTACGCAGGTCTATTTTAATACTAACAGTTCGTATTTGCGTTCAAATAGACAGACGGACAGACAGATAGACGTATCGAGAGACGGACATGGCTACATCGACTCAGCTCATCCTCCTGATCATTTCAGTATACGTACAAACATTTCCTGTTCATTAATGGTATGAAAATCAAAAAAAGGATATAACTTCGCTATTGCAATGGCGCATTAACTTGCCCGGATATTTTACTTTTCATCCGCATAGTTTTGATATACATTAATAAATATATATCTCCATTCGTTTATGCCGAATGAAGTAATATAACTTGAGTGCGTAACAAAAATAGATATAAAAAACGTGTGTCTTTTATAGGCGCCAAAGTACTCAACTGACCTTTATGAAATTTTGCACAATATATACTTGGGTTCACTGGGTACAGCATAGACAATATATAGTTTGGAAAAGTGGGCGGAGCCATGCCCCCAGGCTATATAAAGTTTTAATTGGTCATAACTCCGAACTTTTTTGATCTAAATTAATGAAATTTGGATATATGTGTCACTCAGTCAATATCTACATAGTTTTTCAAAAGTGGGCGGTGCCACGCCCACATATTTTGTGCTTTGTTTTGCTCTTGAACTTTCATGATATGTTCAGGAGTTCGCCGGGCACGACACAGTCTGTATATAGCTTTTGGAAAAGCCCCCAGGTTATATAAAGCTGCAGTTCGGTATAGTTAGAAGTTTATTTGGTTCAAGTTAATGACATTTTATATACTCGTATAGATGTCTTCTATGTATCAAAACGTCAAAACAACGTATACCGGGTTTGCTAGTATATTGTGGCGATTATTCTCAAGCATGTACCATACCTAACTCAATAACACTCCCAGCACTAGTTAAACACAGGTGAGATAACGATGGCTACGCTTATGCATGCAAGCGTGTAACTAGGAAGAGGAAGAGAGATGGCGCGAGTGTTTGCGAATACGATGCAAAGAGGAGATTCCAATAAATAACACCGACCCTTCCAGAACACGAAAAGCGAATAACCGAATAACCAAGAAAGTTGTCGGTGCGTAGGCAAGTACCCTGTTGGACTATATAAGGCGGTGACCAAGCAAGGCAGGTTGATCAGTTTATTTTCAAGTGTTTAACAGTGAACTACTGTGAAGTTACCAAACTCTTAAATTTGAATTGCGTTATTACTAGTAAATAAAACTAGCTATTAGTTACAATATCTGTGCGTGTGTTTATTTGACTCTATAGAGATCGAACCCAGGATTGATAATTAAGGAATCATCGAATTCGTCACAATTGGTGTCAGAAGTGATATTGTTAAATAAATACCGAGAGTTTTCAAGCATAACAAAGGCATGGCAAAGTTGAATGAGCTGAAGATCCAGCAACTCAAAAATGAGCTGCAACAGAGTGGCTTGAATACCACAGGCAATAAATCAGAGCTACAGTCACGATTGCGAGAGGCTATGGAAGCTGAAGGAATTAACGTTGACGATCATGTGTTTCAGCTTGTGGAAGAAGCATCGACAAAAATGGAAGAGAAGGAGTCTACAATTCCAGCCGCAAGTGTGGACACTAATGCGTTGTTGACTGTATTGACTCAGATGTCATCTAGCATTTCGACACAGCTGCAAGAACAAAAGACACACATGGCATCTCAGTTGGAAAAACAAAAGACACACATAATATCTCAGCTGGAGGAACAGGATACACGTATTACGTCCCAGATTTCAGCTCAACTAGATGAAACGAAGGCATACATGAGATCTCAAATGGAAGAACAGAAGGCATATATCTCATCGCAGTTGGAAGGACAGGAAGCAAAGGTGTCAGCGAAACTAGAAGTGCAAGATGTAAAAATTGCACAATTTCAAGATAAAATAGAGGCCGAGGTAGATGCGTTAAGGGGCCGTATCCAGGAGTTGCAACTGAACCGTCCATCTGCTTTAGCGAATACTCCCAAGGTAAAATCCCCGTCATTTGATGGTTCTGTTCCTTTCCAGGTATTTAAGCTACAGTTTGAGAAGACGGCAGCTGTGAATAATTGGGGCATGGAACACAAAGTTGCTGCATTATTCGTGGCATTGAAGGGACCTGCAGCCGAAATTTTGCAGACTATTCCTGACGGAGAACGGAACAATTATGAAGCATTAATGGGTGCAGTTGAGAGACGCTATGGTGGCGAGCATCGGAAGCAGATATACCAAATAGAGCTACAGAATCGCTCCCAGAAACCTAATGAGACTTTGCAGGAATTTGCATCGGACATCGAGAGGTTGGCCCATCTAGCAAATGCGGACGCACCCGTGAAGTATACTGAGAGGGTAAAAATCCAAAGTTTTATAAATGGAATACGCGATGTAGAGACGAAGCGGGCCACATATGCAAACCCCAAAAGGACATTCGCTGAAACGGTATCGCATGCTCTGACGCAGGAAACAGCCTCACTTTTGAGTAAACCTGCATACAAGGCTCATCGTGTAGAAGTGGAAACTCCGGCTTTGGTTGACAAAATTTTGGAAGCGTTGAACGGAGTACAGAAAAAAAGTGATGGTGCCATTAAATGCTTTAAGTGCGGAAAATCAGGTCACATAGCACGTTATTGCGGCACTGGCTCCAGTAACCCCAGCAATTCAGGTGGACGAAAACGCAAAGCTGAAGGAGGTGAGCCAATTTCCCAGCCAAATCAGTCGTTAAACTAAATCGAGCCAGCCGAAAGGGGCGTGGACTGGCTCCCGCAACTGAATGCCCCATAATCTCTGTCTCACAGATCGGAAGGAAAGCTAGTAATGTTACTGTTGTTGCATATGTGGATGGAAAAGAGCACTTACTAACTGTGGATACAGGCGCATCACATTCCATAATTCGATCTGATTTAGTCAACAAGGAGGTGGGACCATTGCATGGAGCAAACTTACTTACGGCCACTGGTGAGGACACCCATGTCCTAGGAGAAGAACCATGTGAAATCGCAATTGGGAACGTGGCCGTTCTACACAATTTTATAGTAGCAGATATTGTTGACGAAATCATAGTTGGTGTGGACTTCTTAAGCGAGCAAGGCATCAAGATCGACATGCAAAACAGGATTATGAATTACCAGAACATGGATGTGCCATTAAATTTAGGTTACGAAAACAAATACGTTAGTAAGCGAGTGCTTGTGGAGCAGAGCCAACAAATTCCACCGAAGTCGGAAGCAATCATATGGGCAAAGATTGATGGAGATTATGGGACAAACAAGTTGTGGGTTGTCGAGGCAGCAAACAAATCAAGGACGAACATATTAGTAGGAAAAACCCTGGCCATGACAAAACAAGATGGACGTGTACCGGTAAGAGTACTTTATGAGTTCAAATCGCCGATTAAACTTTCCAAGGGAGCAATATTGGGACAATGCCAAGAGGTCGAGGTAGTTATCAATTGTGAACAGCTTCAGGAAAATGATTCCACCATCAAGATTAATCTTTCAGATGATATCATGTCGTGAACGGCAGGCCTCGAAAAATATCATCAGAAAAAGGCAAAGGAACTTCTATCAAAGTACTCGAGCATATTTGACAAGGATGGTTCCAAACCAGGTCGGACCAAAGCTGTGAAGCATCAAATTGATACTGGTGATGCAAGACCAATCCGCCAAGCTCCTCGTAGTATTCCATTGGCCAAACGACAAGTGGTAAGAGAAATTATACAGGAAATGAGTGACAGCGGCGTGATCGAACCATCAGCTAGTCCATGGAGCTCACCGGTAGTACTAGTGCAAAAGAAGGATGGAAAAATGAGGTTCTGTGTGGATTACCGAAAATTGAACGACGTAACGAAGAAGGATAGTTATCCCTTGCCAAGAATCGACGATACTCTGGACTCGTTAACTGGCACGAAATGGTTTTCCACACTGGACTTAAAAAGCGGCTACTGGCAAGTGGAGGTGAAGGATGAAGATAAAGAAAAGACGGTCTTCAGCGTTGGAGGAGGGCTTTGGCAATTTACGGTAATGCCCTTCGGGCTATGCAATGCTCCAGCTACTTTTGAGAGACTCATGGACCAGATACTAAAAGGATTGCGGCAAACATGTTTGGTGTACCTCGACGACATCATCGTGCTGGGAAAAAGCTTTGAGGAACACCTAAAGAACTTGGAGGAAGTTTTCCAAAGAATAGCTGGTGCTGGTCTGAAACTAAGTCCTAAGAAGTGTTCCTTGTTTAAAAAGGAAGTAAGTTATTTGGGTCACAAGGTAACTACAGAGGGAATCTGCACTGCTAAGGAAAAGGTCGAAGCCGTAAAGGATTGGCCAAGGCCGAGAAATTTGCATGAGTTACGGAGCTTCCTTGGGCTGTGCACGTATTATCGCCGATTTGTACCGAATTTTGCCAGCGTAGCTAGTAGTCTCCATGACCTTACGAGGAAGAGTATGAGTTTTGAATGGAAGAAGGAACAGGAGGTGGCTTTTCAAACATTGAAGGAAGGACTATGCACTGCCCCGATGTTAGCATATCCAATTCCAGGTTCAAAGTTTATTCTGGATACAGATGCGAGTGGTTATGCTATAGGAGGTGTTTTGTCTCAGATTGTTGATGGACAGGAAAAGGTAGTTGCATACTATAGCCGAACAATTGGGAAGCCTGAAAGGAACTATTGTGTAACCCGGAGATTGGTAGAGTGCGTTAAGCATTTCCACAAGTATCTCTATGGGCAGCGATTCCACGTCAGGACAGACCACGCAGCGTTGAAATGGCTCTTACCGTTCCGTAATCCGGAAGGTCAATTGGCACGGTGGATAGAGCGACTGCAAAGTTATGACTTTTCCATAGAGCATCGCAAAGGTAGCACCCACGGAAATGCTGATGCAATGTCACGAAGACCATGTAACTTGGAATGCAAGCATTGTTCCAAAGCTGAGGCCAAGGAAGACATTATAGATGTGCGGCTCATGGCTATAACATCTACGGACGAATGGGACATGGATCAATTAAGGAGGTTTCAGCACGAAGATCCAGATCTTACAAGTGTAATGCAAGGAATCGAACTAAACGAGCGACCATCAAGAGAGGAGATGTCAGCAGAGAGTCCTGTTGCCAAGTCATATTGGGCACAGTGGAATAGTTTGCAATTAGAAGCCGGTTGTTTGCATCGAATATGGGAGAGTGAGGATGATCAATGTGTTCGAAAGCTAATAGTCGTCCCAAGGAAGAAAATCCCTGATGTACTCAATGAATTACATAACGGTCCAAGCGGAGGTCATCTTGGAGTCACCAAGACCTTGGAGAAAGTCAAGCAAAGATTCTATTGGGTTGGTTGCCGTCAATCGGTCGCGGAGTGGATTGCCAACTGTGAAGTATGCATCAAAGCTAAAGGACCGAAATCAAGGAGCCATGGTCAAATTAAACAGTACAACTCAGGTGCGTCATTTGAGAGGATAGCCATGGATGTAGCTGGTCCATTTCCTACTAGCAAACTCGAAAACAAATATGTACTGGTAGTTATGGACTATTTCAGCAAATGGCCAGAAGTGTACCCTATTCCAAATCAAGAGGCAGAAACCATAGCAGAAGTGTTTACTAACAATTGGGTAGCTCGGTTTTGTGCACCGATGGAGATACATTCTGACCAAGGCAGAAGTTTCGAATCAGCTGTGTTCCAGGAAATGTGCAAGACATTGGGCATTCGGGAAACTCGAACAACTGCACTACATCCTCAGTCAGATGGCATGGTGGAACGATTCAATAGAACATTGGAAGAGCACCTGAGGAAAGTAGTGGATAGATTCCAGAAGGATTGGGATACTCACATCTCCTTATTCCTAATGGCATATCACTCTGCAGTACATGAAACAACTGGTCAGACTCCTGCAAAGGTAATTTTCGGGAATGATCTTCGATTGCCAGCTGACTTAAAGTTTGGGATAAACGCTGATGCAGGAGTGAATGCTCGGAAATCTACTAGCGTATTGGAAGAAGAAATGAGAGAAATGCACGACCTTGTGAGAAAACGGACTAAGATCATGAGCGATAAAATGAAGGCCAGGTACGACAAAGCAATAAATTCGGAAGGTTTTATAGAAGGAGGTTTAGTGCTGCTATACAACCCACAGCGTAGGAAAGGTTTGTCCCCAAAACTACAATGTAACTGGGAAGGCCCATACAAAGTCATAAAACGGATCAACGATGTGGTATATCGCATACAAACTATGGGAAGGCCAAGGAATAAGATGAAAGTGGTCCATTTAGAAAGGCTAGCTGCGTTTGGTTCCGGCAATGTGTCTGAACGGCACGATCAGACTTAGGTGGAGGGCAGTGTGGCGATTATTCTCAAGCATGTACCATCCCTAACTCAATAACACTCCCAGCACTAGTTAAACACAGGTGAGATAACGATGGCTACGCTTATGCATGCAAGCGTGTAACTAGGAAGAGGAAGAGAGATGGCGCGAGTGTTTGCGAATACGATGCAAAGAGGAGATTCCAATAAATAACACCGACCCTTCCAGAACACGAAAAGCGAATAACCGAATAACCAAGAAAGTTGTCGGTGCGTAGGCAAGTACCCTGTTGGACTATATAAGGCGGTGACCAAGCAAGGCAGGTTGATCAGTTTATTTTCAAGCGTTGTTCAGTGAACTACTGTGAAGTTACCAAACTCTTAAATTTGAATTGCGTTATTAGTAAATAAAACTAGCTATTAGTTACAATATCTGTGCGTGTGTTTATTTGACTCTATAGAGATCGAACCCAGGATTGATAATTAAGGAATCATCGAATTCGTCACAATATTATAAAATGGAGAAGGCAAACAACGAATTTCAGCATTATTTTGTAAAACTGAGAGACTAGTTTGCGTTCAAATAGACAGACGGACAGACAGACAGACGGACGGAGAGACGGGCATGGCTAAATCGACTCCGCTCATCGTACTAATTATTTTAGTGAACTTTTCTCTTCTTGTTCTCATACTTACATACATTTAATGTTTACGAAAGGTATAAAAATCAAAAAAAATATATAACTTCGCTATTGCAGTGGGCTATTAACTACGTGCCCGAATATTTTGCTGGTGTGTTTTCGGATTTGGCTAATTTTTGGCACGAGTATAATACATACTACTGAGAAGTAGTTGGCCAATTTCGATTGAAATAGCTAGTTCAAACTACAAGCGATCGCTTTTGAAAGTATCAGAATTTGTATGCTGAAATGTGGGCGGCGCCACGCTTACTTCCCCAAAACTCACAAAATTTTTGTTTGGTTGATTTTTTCTTAAAAAGCTTATTTTGTGTGCAAAATCTTAATGATACAACTTACTTGGTTGTAGAAATATCGCTTTTTAAATAATCCACTATAAAAGGGGCGGGGCGGGACCACTCCCATTTTCGAAAATTTTAAGTTTTTGGATCTTTGTTTACGGAAACTTTAAAAGTGAAATATAAATGATGTAAAGATAATTTACGCAAAGTTATTGCCTATTTAATTTATCTACGATCCTCTCCAAGATCTTTCATATAAATGTGGGCGTGGGCCTTAACCGACTTCGCCCATTTTTTCCTCAAACATTCCTTGCATACCTGGAAACCTGCGTGCTGAATTTCGTTTCGGTATCTTGAACGGTGTTTGATTTATGATTAATAACATTTCTAAATTTGACTTAATCAAAAGTGGGCGGTGCCACTCCCATTTTCAAAAATTATGTAATGAGTAATCACTATGTGTTTTCGAAAATATTCTATATATAAAAAGTGGGCGTGGCTATCATCCGATTTCATCCATTTTAAATAGCGCTCGGAGATGAGTGCCAAGGAACCCGCATACCAAATTTCATTAAGATATCTCAAAATTTACTCAAGCTATCGTGTTCACAGAAGAACGGATGGACATGGCTTAATCAATTTCGCTTTTCGTCCTGAATATTTTGATATGTATAAGTCAATATCTATCTCGATCCGTTTATGCCGTTAGGTACTGCCGTTAGGCGACTAAAGTTAATATACCTTGTGTGCGAACCACTAATGGGCATGTCCTCTAATATTTTATAGCTAATTATTCCGCATTTAATGCCATAACTCGAACAAAACCTGATTGGTTGTTTCGTATTGTGTGAAAATACTGATTTTATAACGGTAATTGTTTATTGCGAAAAGGGCCACGCCCACTTTTTATTGTAGTTATGAAGCATGTTTGCAAAATTTAAAACGCGGTATTTCGATAACGGAATGGGGTTTTTATACAAAATCGGACCGCAATTGGATAAAAATGCACCTATTTTCGTAGGCTATTTTTCGCAGTTTTGTCAAGATACTTAAAAGAAAATTAGCAGGCAGGTTCGCGTTAGTATATAGTATATTCACGCCGAAAATTAAGCAAATTGGATATCAAACAAACAAAATATCGTTGGCGGTCAAGTAGCTAGTAAAACGGCAAAATGCTGTTATTTTTGTTGAAAGTAACACGATAGCGTAAAGTGTGTTATCATAATAGATCACTACTAGGTATATAATATTGAGTCGTAGTCGAAAATCTGTTCTCTATTCTAAGGTTTCGGGAGCCCTCAAATTTTTTTAAAATCGGTTAGTAACCCCGCTAATTTTTTATTAAGTTAAAAAAGACTATCTCCGCAGTTTAAATAATAAAATGGGTAACCCTCATTCAATCGTATGAAGCAATTTGTAAAGTCGGCGTGGCCCTGTTTCCCCACTTTAAAGTCGAAACACTCCGTAAACCAGCAGTGGGATTCACTAACTTATTACGATACGATTTTTCGAGATTTTAACTAACGATTTGGTCGCTTGCATTATCGACTGCGATTTTCACTAACTTAGCTAGAACGATTTGGGCTTAGGATTCCTCATCCCGCGACGAAACGTACAGTAAGTTGTTGTTATTGTTGTAACGACAAAACACTCTCCGACGGTTTTGGGGAGTGCTGTCGAACTGACAGTCCTTGGCCGGATATGAATCCGGTACGCTCCGGTACTACCTTGCGGTAATGCCCGACTGGTCGTAGCGATTTAGAATGACCAGTGGAACCATCTAGGCCATGTCACCCCTCCTTCCGTAAGGAAGGAGAGATGGGTAATGAGAGGTGAAAGGCATTATATTTCTAGAACAACCATCGATTTGCACGTCATTACATTAGTGCATATTATTCCCCTCTTACGACCGGTATTCCTACCTGGGGCAAATACTAAACCCCTAACCCGCAGGGGCAGTACATTAAATCCTCATATGCTATTGTTTGTAAGTATGAGAAGAAGAAGAGATGCCCCACCAATAAGTATACCGAAATTATCAGGGCGATGAGCTGAGTCGATTTAGCCATATCCGTCTGTCAGTCCGTCTGTATGTTTGAACGCAAACTAGTCCCTCAAGTTTTGTGATATCTCTCTGAAATTTGCTAAGAGGCCGCCATTTTGTAAAACATTAATCATTTGTTGGAACCAGCAAGATCGGACCAATACAACGCATAGCTCCCCTACAATCGATTGTTCCGATAAATGGGGTTTGGGCTTAAAACCGTGATGCGTATTCATGAAAGGTATAAAGTCTTCGGCTCACTCGAAGACATCCCTTTCCTTAATTGTTTATATATATATTACTTGTTAATATATGTATAAACGAATATAATTGTCAAGTACTTTTTACCTCATTGGTCGCCTGATAAGAGAATAAGGTTGCGAAACCCTCTTTAAGCCAGAGATATGTCCACCATTTGATTGCCACATAATCGCCAAACCATTGATGACAGTATTCATGAGCAACTGTTTCGGCGATATTTGTTTGGGTGCTGGTAGTCGATTCATCTTTATTCCACAACATGTACTCTTCGCGATATGTGGCTAAACCCCAATTTTCCATAGCACCAGCGGCAAAGTCGGGCACAGCAACTTGGTAGATTTTCGGTAGCGCGAAATCTACTTCATAATAATCGGCAAGACGCTGTAGCATTAATAATCCGGAAATCAAAGCCCATTCCTGGTTATGAGTCGTTCCTGGACGAGAGTAGATGCGCTGTGTACGTGCGTTTAACACACCTTCAGTATAGTCAAAATCAGACACAATAAAAGCTACCAAATATGTTGGCATATTGACAGTTTTTGAAAAAACAGAGAGGCCAGGACTGTAAAACAAAATATTTGATGATGAATAGTTCTAAGCAGATAAATTTCGATAAAGCTTACGAGCTAGCCTGCTCGTCTAGAGGCATGTTGGATATAGCATTGTATGAAACAGAATGCTTAATGGTGATATTGAAGGTAGCGCGCTTCGCAGGTTCATCGTAACAGGGAAATGCATGACGAGCATCGGTGGATTCAAACTGTGTTGTTGCCAAGAACCTAAAAACATTAATGCACATCCATGTTAGCTTGTTTGAAACATTTCTGATGCACGGACACGTATCGCTAAGGATTCTCACTTACCGCTCTTTTCCCGACTGATCAATATAAGTGGATAAATAGAATCCACCATTATCAGTACGTAATTCTCCTTCATAGTCGATTGTCAAGATCCAATTGGTGCCTCTGGTAAAAGTGAGCGTTTGCCTTGTTGGCGTCAAGCTCAGGAACTCACGTTCTTCTTCGTATGAATAAGTTAAATCTTCTTCAGCTGAATTAATGGTGTTGGCGTCTTCAATGGTTGCTTTCAAGATTGTGGTCCTTCTTTTATGCAAAACGATTGTTTTGGTATTCTCCTTTACCGTTAGCAGAATTTTGACCTTCCCATTGAACTTTTTTGTGCCATTATGCACATTTGTGCTCAATTCGATGTCGTAATGTATGGGTTCGGTGGTATTTGGCAAACGATAATCGAGCACAGTATCTGCCCTACCTTGATTGAGGAAACGGCCATCAATGAAACCTGCTGTAAGGTCTTCACCGTAGAATGGTGGCAACTCTTTTGTTGCGGCATTCGCCACAGACCCAATAACGGCTAATGCGGCCAAAAAGCCAAAACTCACGTTCACTTTGCTGCGATACATTTCCCGTTCTACGCGGTCGCAGCTCAACTGGCAAAATTTTCTGATTCAACATTGGTAATTGTATTTTAAAGTTTGCTAATAAGTTGGACGTTGTTATCATCAAATAAATTTATATAAGTAGATATTTATTGCGATCGGGTTTTGTTAGAATTGTTCTAAATCAACTGTTGATCGCTACGCAAATGCTGATAAGATGTGCGATTTCATGGACAGTTTGTACATATTTATGAAGAGTACTTCGATGTACTAGGGTAGCCTATATAAAAACATTAGCACCGTGCTTATAATAGTCTCGTTCGAAATTAAACACTTAGCCTAAATCAACTTCAACAAAGCTGAATGAAATGGTTTCCTAGTGTGTCCAAATTGAGGAACCCTGGTTCCAGTAGATCACAGCCTTCCCTCGCCCCTCTGGCAAGTAAATACCGAAAATCGTCACATGAGGATTAATTGTAAATGCCGTTTTTAACACAAAAAAATACAACGCCAAGGTAACTCTACCTTTGCCTACTATTAAACTTCGAACCCGAAGGGATATATGAGATTTTATAGCTGGTAATTCATTATGTAGCTGCTTTGTTAATCATGGTGGATATAGGTAAAGTCAGCCATGGCGAGAAGCAACGTGGCCTTTTCGGAGGCATATTGCAGTTTGACAAGAAAAAGTCTTCCTTCTGTTAATTTGACATTGCTCCGGACAGATGGCTGGAAATCAGATTATCAAAAAGCCAAGTAATGCACTGGGCGATAATTACCAGCTCCCCGTAAAAGCGGATAATTGAAAGCTCTGCCTGCGGATTGAGTTGGAAGCAGTACTCACTTTAAATGGTTTAGCTCTGGTCGAATTCAGTACAGGGTTCCTTTTTCCGAGTCTGAAAGAATTTCTCCTTTTGGATTTACATAAAATGAAGAGTTTGTTCCTTTAAGCTTTACTACTCAAAGTTGCCTTTGTGGGTATATTCTTAATTTTCGAATCTCGTTACTTCAAGTACTGCCCTCGTTTTCTTGTATGTTTGTGCGTATTCCATGTACATTTCTGTATGTTTGATTAGACAACGTTTTATGATTTAGTAGCTATGTATAAATTTAGTTCTTTCAGATTATCTGAAAATAATAAAGAGGAAAACAAAAAAAAATAAAAAATTTACAACAATGTACTATTTAGTTAAACGCATTTAAGGTCATGTGAGCAAAAAAAAAGTCATAAACACCTATAGCTACAGACAAAATTTGTTTTTATTTTGATGTTTCAAAAATATTTCAGAAATTTGCCTAACTAACTTTCTTGTATAAAATATATGGCTCTCAGGCATAATTCAAGCATTAGTGATAGAGTCAATGCTCACTTCAATCCAAACTACTTTGGTTTTCTCATTTCTAGTTATTTGCCCTCGTCATAAATTAAAATTTTGGCTATTGATTGCTTATCTTTTGCTACCGACTTGGTATTTGACGTTGATAGCATAACGGTTATACAATATTTATGAATGAAGACCATCGTTAGCTTAATAGGATGGTTTTTTAAAATAATCGACATTTTGCCTTCATATAATGGGTTTGAAAACGATGCTATCTGTATTATTAAATTATGAGTTATATCAGCCATTTAAATACATCTCATCGGGTGACATTTTAATCTACCTGAAAGAAAGTTGGCACAAAGATAATGCCGCTAATAATTCAAAATGTTTTCTGTTATTTGGAGACAACAGCTGATCATAGATATCGAATATTGATAATGACGTGTACTCAATACTAAAATTATTGCTCAGCCAAATCGACGATTGCCAATGCACCTAAACAAGACATCACCGTGCCTCTGGTTAAGTCCAAACTAAGATCCACGTACTTTAGAAAGTTAAGGCCATAACCCAACTGCGAACATTAAGAAGGCAGCTGGGATGTAGTGAAGTTGTTATTGGTGAAGAATCTGGATTTTATAAGTATGACAAGGAGGCCAAAAAGCAATTCATGTATGGAGCCACCCGAAAAAGCATTATGTTGCCATTGACTTTTGTGGCGCCATTTTTTTGCTATCCTTTTTCGGGTCACAAATTGTTCAAAAATAGTAACTGTTATTTCGCATCTACATAAAAACGTAATGTTATTTTAGTTGTATTGTATTGTTTAGTGCTTTAAAAATTCAGTACAATATGCCCCTGATCACACCGTTTAGGATGCTGAAAGGCTAAGGAAAAATAAATGTTCAGCTAAAATGGACGAAAATTTGGAGGTCATAGTTAATTAATTCCAAACTGAAAACTCCATACTTTTTATTTTTGACATATTACACCGCGTTACACACATTCTGTCCTATGAACCAAATATACTTTTTCGGAAAGGGGAGAAAAAATAAAAATACACGTGTATCGCCGATTTTCATGTATACGTCAGAACTTTTTTTTAGTCGTGTGCGACTATTGCTATAGAAATTTATGCAAGTTTACTGATGGAAGGTCAACAATAAAGTACGCTGTACCAATAATTTGGCTACCACGTATGGAAAGTTTAATTCCATGCCAAGGGCCCTTGGTATGAAACGGTCTGTGTTTATTTCGCGTTAAAAGTTTAAGAAAGTGTTTCTCAGAGCAATCTATTAAACTGTTTGTGGTCGTTTATTATGTTAGAAGTAATTAGTTCTACAAAGAAAAGGCAAGATATCTTGATATACTCGTATGTCTTAGACGTTTATCTGCATGTTTGTTTGTAGCCCACTCTTAGCTTAACTAGATTTTTACTAAATAAAAGTGAAATTTAACACTTGTCAAGGGCCTTTGACAATACAATAATTTGATAAGCTCACCTCTGCACTTAAAACTGCAAAATTTAATTGAAATGTTGAACAGCTATCAAGAGCCCATGACAATACATTGGTTTGATAAGTTCACGGGCGTAGGCAGGGGGTAGGAGGAGAGGATCAGGGTTTTCGCATTGATCACATAAAACTGCCAGATTCAAATTAAACGTTGTAGACTCATCAAACAACGATGCGAACACAAGTTTTTGATAAGTTCAGGTAAGTAGCCACGAACCCGAGTGGAAGATGCTTGACCACTTTAAACAGCTGGTTTTAATTAAATCTTTGTAGAGTCTACAATGTAGACTTATCAATTTCCGATGTTAATACCATACTTTTTGTAAGTAAAATAGTAAAAAACATGCTTGAACCGGAAAGGAAAAATTTAATATAAATAAAAAGATTTGGTCAAAATAATTAGTACCTAATATAAAAATAAATGAATAAACAAAATATATTATCTTGGAGAAGAAGCATGGGGAGCTTTCCATTAACCTTAACTTAGAGCATTGTTAAAGGTTAAAGATGTAAATTAAGAAGTCAAAATAGCTTTAAAGGAACTGATATATAGAGCTCAGCATTCTTCCTCCCAAAATAATATGGTATTATTTTTATATTAACAATTATT
This sequence comes from Merzomyia westermanni, assembly GCA_949987695.1. Taxonomy (NCBI): domain Eukaryota; kingdom Metazoa; phylum Arthropoda; class Insecta; order Diptera; family Tephritidae; genus Merzomyia; species Merzomyia westermanni. The sequence goes on along the minus strand of OX465288.1, from coordinate 128,422,800 downwards.
TTGACTTTTTAGTTTAATTTATCATTAACCTTTACAATACCAACGGGGCACCTGTTAATAAAAGCCCAATATTTGTCGATAATCTTCGTGTGATTGATCGCGAGATTGGTGGAAAAATGGAGACGTATCATGATATCGCTAATAAACTTAATATGTGGAATCAAGCAACATTTGGCAATGCGGCTCTTGTAGAGTTGGGCGATTTCGTTGAATTGAATTATAGAACGAACTAGTTCTTTTTCCAAAAGAGAAAAGAAAAAAAAAAAAATAAAAATCGTGGATAGAAATAACAGTGAGGAATACACTATTCCGAAATTTATTGTGGAAATAAGATACAAGGTCAGTTTTAGGGCAGCGCAATTTATTTTGAATAATTTAAGTTGTTTTTCCAACTCAATATTGAGTTTGGTTGCTATAGCAATTTTAGCTCGCCCTTGGTTGTTATATCTTATTGCCACATGAGCAATACAGCAACTATATTCACTGAACGAGGTTGAAAACACGTAAAAGAAGTATATCAATCGTACAGTGAACTAATTCATTCAATCGAACTAGTTCGCTCTTGTGTTCCAACTGCAGCATATCAAAAGATGTAAAATGTACCGTTGTTTGTATTCATTCTATTTTACAAATCTTTTTAGAAGAAAGTGATTAAGCGAGCTTCGATAGCACCACTAACGGGAGGAGTTTTAAAAAACTTTATGAGCTATGAAATTACGTTTTGTCGCAGTTCTGAAGTGCTTGAAGTGCAGTTTTTGGCGAAAGATTATGTCGTATTAAGAACCTTCTCTATAAACTTATTTCGGCCTTTATATTTTGGCTTTGAACAAGTGGTTAATAAAATTCAGCAAGCTTAAATAAATTTGTGTCGTTTGTTAAGGTTTGTTGAAAAAATCGAAGAGAAACCTCTGAAGGTCGTTTTATGTTGTCTGAATCGAGTATCTGTTTCCATTATTATATGATCAACAAGTAAGGAAGTCTAAGTTCGGGTGGAACCGAACATTATATACCTAGTAGTGATCTATTATGACAAACCAATTAAGGCAGGTCTACTTTAATACTTTTCAGTTCGTATTATATAGCCAACTGATTGAAATAAAAACACTTCTGTTATGAGTTTTGAGGGGTAAATTAATTTAAAACAAGTAAGAAAAGGGCTGTCTTCGACTGTGCCGAAGACTTAATACCTTTCATGAATACGCATCACGGTTTTAAGTGTCCGATCCTTACTTACAATTAGTACAAACACTGCAAAATTGTTAATTAAAAGATACATAGCCCAAACCCCATTTATCGAAACTATCGATTGTATGGGAGCTATATGTTATGTAGGTCCGATCTGGATGATTTTCACTACACACATTACAAATAAAATAAGTACTAAACCTGCAAAATTTAACGTTTCTAGCTTTTTAATACGAACATTTATAGCCCAAGTCCCATTTATCGGAACAATCGACTGTATAGGAGCTATATGTTATGTAGATCCGATCTGGCTGATTTTCACTACATACATTACAAATAAAATAAGTAACAAATCTGCAAAATTTTACGTGCCTAGCTTTTTAATTGCAAAGTTTATAACCCAAAACATATTTATCGAAACTATCCATTGTATGGGAGCTATGCGTTGTATTGCTCCGATCTTGCTGATTCCGGGAAATGATTAATCTCATGCAAAATGGCGGCTCCATACCAAGTTTCATCAAGATATTTCAAAAACTGAGGGACTAGTCTGCGTACAAACAGACCGACGGACAGAGGGACATTTCTTAATCGACTCAGCTCATCGACCTGATCATTTCGGTATACTTATTGGTGGGTCTATCTCTTCTTCTTCTCCTACTTACAAACATTGGGCCAAAGTTATAATACCATTTCATGTTAATGAAAGATATAAAACAAATAAATGTATGGCGCGATATACAACAGGTATATCATCATAAACCTCCTAAGAAATTTTTTGCGCCGAGCTTCCCTTCTAATTTGTGGTGTGCCCTTTTGAATTTTTTCCTACAAATTTGCGGGACCTACAGATTTTCCGACTTCGAACGGCATCTACAAAGGGGATGAATTTTTGCTGAGAATCCTTGCATGGCGAAAAAACCCTCGGAGAGTTTGCCAAACCACTGCCGAGGGTCAACCCCGTTTTGAAAAATTTGTAAAACCACTTTTGATGTTACCTGTCCCAGGACTCGAACCTTGGACCTTCGGTGTGGTAGGCCGGCAACACTACCGCCACACCACGGCGGCCGCCATTAATTTGTTTGTATATAAATAGCTTCCCTACCAACAACTGCTAACCACATTTTTTTAAAGTACCAATACATGCACATTTTATGTTTGAAAAATTTGCGTTCTAATAGACAGACGGGCAGACAGACAGACAGTAGGTCAGACAGACGGGGAGGAGGACATTGCTAAATCGACTCAGCTCATCGTCCTTATTATTGCAGTTTACTTATTGATGATACTTACAAACATTTCATGTTCATTAAAGGTATGAAAGTCAAAAAAGGTATATAACTTCCCTATTGCAGTTTGGTATTAAAAACTTTCCCAGATATTTTACTTCTGTGTTATTCGATTTGCCTAATTTTTCGCAGGAATATACTACATGTTATTGAGAAAGAGCTGATCAATTTTAATTGAAATATCTTGATGAAACTACAAGCAATCGCCTTTTAAAATAACAGAATTTTTATGATGAAAAGTAGGTGGCGCCACGCCTACTTCCCCAAAACCCACTAAATTTTCCTGCGGTCGAGTTTTGCTTAAAAAGCTTATTATGTGTGCAAGATCTTATTCATATAGCTTGCATGGTTATAGAAATATCGCGTTTTACATTTTCCAAACAAATTTTTCAGAACTATGTTAAAAAATTGGGCATGGCCGTTTATCAATTTCGCACATTTTTACAACAAACATTCCTCTTTATATATGCACAATTTTCGCCAAATATCGTTTCGATAAATCAATTTTTGCAGGAGTTATGGAATAAAAAGTTTTGTGGAAAATGCCACTATAAATGGAGCGGGGCCACGCCCCGCATTACATACATATGTAATAAGTACTGTAGCGGCCAAATTTTGTGTTCCTCTCTATTAAATTGCATTAGGTATCGGAACAATCCATTACATGAGAGCTTTATGTTATGTAGGTCCGATCTGGTTGATTTTCAATTGTAACATTACGTATTTAGTATTCATTTACTTATTTATTTATCAAGTCAATGGAAAAAACCTTACTGACTAGATTAACAAATTCAGCTTAAGACTAATTAAACATTAGATTAACTAGCAATTCAATTGTCTCGGTAATAAGACCCGATATGAGCCTTAAACTGGGACCTTGGCAATGCAAAATGAAAATCAAGTATCCTAAAGATTTGATTAAACTCAGTGAGCCCACGTATAAGTGGGGCGAAGGTGAGATAATTCGATCTCAGAATACCAATATAAAAAGTGTTCGTAGAGCGCAGAGCTCTATTGGGGATATTGAAACATATCTGCTCAAGAAGAGCTGAACATTCAATGGCTTCGGAAATTATGTCAAAGATAATCATTAAATTTTGAACAACTCGCCTGACACCTGGCATTATATGGTGGCAAGGGACTATTAAAACTGAGAGGTTGAAGAGCAAATCGTATGAATTTAGGTTGAACTCTTTCAATTCTTAAAGATATGAATTGTTCCATATGACTGAGGCATACTCCAATTTGGAATTATACAATATTTTCCCAGTATAGGGGTCCTTAAAATCCTTCGCATAGCGTCGTAGGAAAGCCAAGTTAGCATATGCTTTTGGTATAAGGTAACTAATGCAACGAAATATGAAGACGGGAACACATTCACGGACTTGGAGAACGTTATGTGACAACACTTACTACTATTAAGGCTCAATTTGTTTTGAAGGGCCCAAGTGTTAAGAGCATTTAAATCTTCTAGCAAAAGCAGTATATCCGATGCGCATCTGGAATATGCGGTGTTTGTGTGGAGGCCTCACACTCAGCTTCATTTTAAGAGAATAGAGCGTGTGCAAAAGATCTTCCTGAGATATGCTTTGCGGTGCCTAAACTTTCAGAAGCCGGTTCCGGCTTATACTGCCCGCTTGAAACTGATACATTTACAGAGTTTGGAAAGCCGCGGTTTGGTCTTGTCTCTAACATTCGTGTACAACATTATTCGAGGAGTGATTGATTCTCCCAGTCTCCTGGAGAAAATTAGTTTCAATGTACCTTGAAGTAACCTTCGTGCCTCTTACCTATTTCATTTGGCTAAAGTAAAAACCAGATTTGTCGGAAATGCCCCATTGATGCGTTCTATGAGGGAATTCAATATTTTATCGGAAAGTATCGGTATTGATTTCAACCTGTCAAAACAAGTTTTTCTAAATCTTCTTTATACTACTTTTTAATATATGTATGGGAAGTATATGTTATGTTGGTCCGATCTGGCTGATTTCCACTCCACACATTACATCTATATCTATACTACTTATAAAATAAAGTCGCTAAAAAGCTATGTACGGAATTGGCTTCGCACAGAATGCTCCGATTTGAAAGCGGGGTTTTTCATGTTGTTGTTGTTGTTGTTAACAGTGCTTCGCCCTGCCCAATGGGCTCGATCACTCTAAATTGTCATCAGGCTCTTCTAACGGAAGTCCGAGGAAACGCGCAGTTTCCACAGGGTTGGACCAGAGTGATGTAGGTATTAGAAAAGTGGGTTCAACTGAACAGGAGAAGAGATGCATGGTATCATGAGGGGTCATACCACATGCAGGGCATGTATTTGGTATGTTGGGGTTCAGTCTGGATAAGTAAGAGTTTAACCTATTACAATATCCAGAGCGAAGTTGTGCCAGTATTACTCTAGTCTCCCTCGGAAGTACACGTTCCTCCTCAGCCAATTCAGGTGGTTGAGTATTAATATCGGGATTCACAGGCCGAGATCTGAGAGATCTGTCTACCGACTCGGTGTGGAGGTCATTTAGAGCCCGTCTATGGTTCCGCAGATCAAACGGCAAAGAGATATGATGCCGGATCTCATCGTAATGCTTACGGAGATGTCTCCTTATGTCTCTGGGGGGCGGTGCTACATCCAAAAGAGGTCGGTTTGGATGACTAGGTTTATGACAGTTCAGAAGGAACTGTCTACTCAAGAGTTCCGCGTGCTCTTGAACATTGACCAATTTTGCCTCTTGATGGAGGTGAGACTCAGATGACATAAGCAGGCCTCCCGCAGCAGTTATGATGGCGGTGTTTTGGCAGACTTCCAATTTCCTCCAGTTGGTGTCAGAAAGATTGGGCGACCATATAGGCGCAGCATAGTCAATAACCGGGCGGCCAATATCCTTATATGTAGCAATCAATGTTTCTTTGTCTTTTCCCCAAGTACTGCCGGCCAGTGACTTGAGGATCTTATTGCGTCTCTGTACCTTTGAGGCTATTGCGGCGGCATGACCAGCGAAGGTGAGGCCGTTGTCAAATGTCACACCCAAGATTTTTGGGTGGTTGGCAGTAGGTAGAGGTACTCCGTCTACGTGGGCATTTAACTCTGCGCATTCCATGTAGTAAACAGGGTCGCCGTAGATTTAGTCGGAGACAGGGTCAGGTTACGCTCGGTGAAGAAACTGGAAAGGTCATGGAGGTAACTGTTGATTCTAATACAGAGTTCATCAATGGAGGGACCCTTGCCCGAGGCCATTATCGTGCAGTCGTCAGCGTAGGAAACAATGGAGACTCCCTCTGGTGGGGGGGGCGAAGTCTCGAAATATAGAAATTAAACAAAAAGGGAGAGAGAACACCACCTTGCGGCACCCCTTGTTTTATTCTTCGTGGTCTAGATTTCTTGTTCCTGAATTTGACTGTTGCCTGTCGACCATTGAGGTAATTAGCGGTCCACCTCTTAGGGCCTGCAGGGAGCGGTGTCTCATCCAGATCTCGGAGGAGTGTGGCGTGATTGACCGCGTCAAATGACAAGTCACGTGCCACGAGAACCGTTCGATGGTTTGGTGGATGTTGATTCAAACCGTTGTTAATCTGCGTTGTAATGGCGTTCAAAGCGGATGTCATGCTATGATTTTTGCGGAAACCATGTTGATCATCGGCCAATCGGGGCACATACTAGACGGATGCGTTTGCCTAGGTGGAGGTAGGCTAAGGCCTAAACTATGTCGCAGTCTAGAGTTGACAGCGCCATGGCCGATGTTGTCTGGCGTGGAGGGCGGCTGTGTATTGCAACAGGGGGCTATGAACGAATCCGTCCAGAGGTTACCGTTTGCGAGCCCAGAGCACATAAGGGTGTGACACAGGCCAAGGCAACTGTTGCACTTGACCGATGTCGCAGGCGTATATAATATTTGCCGACAAACGGTGCACGTAGTGAAAGGTACTAGGAGGTGGTGTTCCTGACCCACGTGCAGGCTGGAAGCAGGGGGCAGAGACAGAAGGGACTGACGCTCGGCGATGCTCATATCTGACCTATTGAGTGTTGAGCGGCCGTGTGAGATGGAGACGCTGGTGTGCGTGAGCGACAGTCGGGAGTGGGTGAGGCAGGGGTGGCAGCGGTGCGGCCAGTCGTATAGACTGAGCCACTATGGTGACTATTGGAAGTAGGTAGAAGCGGTAAGGGAGTGCCAGAGCGGCGACTACCGCGGGACGTCCTTGGACGTGTACAGCAAGGTGCCTCAAAAGTACTAAAGAAAGTACGGGGTCTGTGGATGGCAGGGTTAAGCCCTGAACATCCAGATTAATGTAACCATCTCTTACACTTGGCGCATTGTACCGAATACGACCGTTTAATATAGATTTTCTTCCAGCAAACGCAGCAGATCCAGTCTCTTGGTCCGGGATTGGGTTCGACCCCAGCCCGTAACAAGAGACAATGGAGCAACCCAGCTGCAAGGGTTTGCTCCGAGGATGACAATTTAAGGGTGGGACGGGACAGATTGGACAGGGTTACACTGAAATAACAGCCCTTGGCCGGGTAAAAAAACCCGTATCATTCCGGTGCGATAGAACCGGCTGCTGTGGGAATGCGGGTTTTTTTATTTTAAAGCTTAGCTGTGTGAGATGGACTTTTCTTTATATATTGTGAAGGAATATATAAAGGGGGCGTGGCAATCGGACAAAATGTGGTAAAAAAACAGAAATTTTTGGTTTACACAGCCATACATCATAACCTAATCAACCGATTAGAATGAATCTTCCTTGAAGTTAAACTTTGATATATTTACTTTCGTTCTGCATCAAAAAAAAATTGTTGATTTCCTTCTAATTTAACCAAAATTGTTTAAACAAAAGCAGCACCTTTTCCAAAAAAATCAGTTTGTGTGTTTGTTCGCTGCCAACCGAATAAGTCAGCGTGCTTCAAGCGACAGCTGTGGTGAGCCATTCATTTGATGAATTCGCGAAAGAGCTCGGTAGCGTTACTTCACTTCGGACGTATGTATGTATGTATGTATGTAATGTTAATTATAAAGTTGTTTTAAACATTATCAACCTGTGTGAAACAAGGTGCGGGTTGCTAGTATATAATATGTACCAAGCCAGCAAATTCAACGTTCCTAACTTTTTAATTGCAAGAGTTATGAGCCAAACAGCGTTTATCGAAACAATCGATTGTATGGGAGCTATGCGTTGTATAGGTCCGATCTTGTTGGTTCCAAAATTAATTAATATATTACAAAATGGCTTCCCCATACCAAAATTTCAGCGAGATAACTCTTACTAGGACTAGTTTGCGTTCAAACATACAGACGGACTGACAGACGGATATGGCTAAATCGGCTCAGTTCATCTCCCAGATCATTTCGGTATACTTATTGATCTTATTGATGGGTCTATCTCTTCTTCTTCTTATACTTACAAACATCGGATCAAAGTTATTATATAATTTCATGTTTATGAAAGGTATAAAAAGAGAGGCGGGAACATTGCGAGTCGATCAAGTGCACGAAGGACTCATAACGGCTTGGAAAGATCCTTGCAAGGAATCACTCCAACAAGACATTCATCCAGTGCGGGATCATCAGCGGAAACCCTTGACATCCTTATAGAAGCTCACTTACTGGACGGTACCTGAGTAGCGGAGAAAAGAGGAGAAATGGTGCAGCAGGAAGCACCGGGGGTGTTAATGGGCAAAATCATAGAAGAAGACAAAATCATAGCAGAAGACGAAACTAGATGGTCTACTCCTTATTATGCTGCAGAAGACCCAGAAATCTTTGATTAATTAACTAAAGCAGATCTTTTGCATCAGTCACAATCACATTCCGGCTAGGTGGAAGAAAACAAGGGTAGCTTTCGTCCCGAAGTCGGGAAGAAGAAGGAATGAGCTTCATATCTTTCGTTTTAAAAACATCTGAGAGATTATTAGACATGCATATACGAGAACTTCTTCGGGGCGCAGCTCGGCTACCTGGGGAGGAAATCCACATAGGCCGCGAAGTGGTGAGAAGTTGTTAAGTCCCTCTTATATCAAGAATTTATAAAAGCTGCGTTTGTTGAAGGCGCTTTCAATAAAGTGAGATCGGGCACAATATTATCAGCACTCGTTGCATTGTGAAAGAACCAATAGGAATTTGGATCTCGTCTCTACTCCTTAGCCGTGAAATATCAGCTGAATTAGGGGGAGCAAGAGTTAGCAAGCAAATATGTAGAGGCACTCCGCTCTCACCTTTGCACAACGGGCCAGAAGGCGGTCAAAAACGGCCAAAAGTCCATGTTGGAATTTAAATTTTTCGTGTTATTAGCCAAAATATATAATATCTAAGGCAACTGTTGGTAAAATATTATAGCAATTGCTCAATTATTAAGGTCACAATTTCAATCTGATTAAGAGCGTTGGATTTCAAATTTACAAATGGATTTCAAATTTACAAAATAGTAAATATATAACGTTTTTCTTCATTTTCTTATTAACAAAGTGCATTACAATAAAAAATAGTAAAAAGCGATTCAAAGTAGTCCTTATTTAAAAATTTTAGCATATTTTATTGATTAAAAAGTTCAATTTTTATGAGACGTGCTCTACGTCGTTTGAATGTACTCCTACGTACCACCTCCTATCACAAAAACTAAACATAAAATATTTTCTACATTTAATATACTTTGCGGTAATGTTGCACGTTTTTGCACTTTTTCGTTAACTTTTTTTGTTTTTTACTGGCGCTGCTCCCGTTTGAGCAATTTACCGACTTGCAGTAATAATTAAATAAATATCAAGTATACATTTCATTTAACTCAGCTTTTTTAGCATATTTTTTTAAATATTCGTGGTTTGCTTTCTTTCGATTAAGTACATTTACGTAAATATGGCAGAATTCACTAAAAGAGAAATTCTTCAGCAGTTAGATGATTTAAAAGATATTGATCTAGTCTTGAACTATATTTTTCAGACAAAAAAATATACATGGATGTTTCCAATGTGGACAATAAGTTTGTTTATAGACTGAAACTATCAATTAAATCTTTAAATGGTAAGCGGAATGTGAAATATAGCGCTGAATATAGAATGAAATCTCAATTCGAACAAAAGCATGCAAAATGGCTGAATTCTAGTTTTAATATCCCTGAACTGGGAATTGAAGATTGTGCAATAGAAGAGCAGGGTTCTCGCCCTCTGATGACAAATCAACTCGCATCAAACACATAAACCAGAATCGTTGTTAATACAAGGTGGCGCAAAAGTAATCCTCCTATCAGAAAATGCTATAAATTTTGCGATTGGCCCCTAAAGTCAGTTCTGTCTTGACATTTGTGTAGTAAACACATGCGAAATACACGTTAATAAACAATGTTACGCTACACTGCTCCAGAACGCGGAATATTGCTATTTATTTGACCAATAATCGGTCGGGGCCAAACGGTTACTGTGAATGGTGAGCGCTACAGAGCAATGATCAACGAGTTCTTTTTGCCGCAACTTGATGAATTGGGATTGGAAAACATGTGGTTCCAACAAGACGGTGCAACAGCACACACTGCACGTGCCACAACCGATATGCTGAACATCGGAAGCTTACTTTTGCGCCACCTTGTAGCATGTCGCCAGTGAGCAAGTAGAAGTGGAAACAAAGATTTTTATCCAGTCATAAGTTTTGTTTTAAAAAATATTGAGCAACCAAGAAAAGTTCGAAAATTGCTTGAAAGTTCAATCCAAACAAATGCCACTGAAGAAGCTTTAGCATTTTTATTGAACAATTCTCTTACTAAGAGCGTATACTCGTATACAAATATGCGTTTAGAATCCAAATCAAGTGGTGCCGATATCTGGCCACCATATAATGATGTAAGAGAAATGAAGTCTCAATGTAGACCATCTAAGGAGTACATCTCTATTTCTGAGAACAGAATTGAGGTGTCACTACAAGCTTCGTTAAACCACACAGCAAAGAGAATTGTTGAATTGCAGAAGGATGTTATTATACATGATATGATTGCAAACGGCGCAATGGAATCGACTGCTGCTTTAATATGTTCATGGGGATTTGATGGCAGTTCTGGTCATTCAGATTATAGACAACCTTATAAAACAATTTCTGATGAAAACCTTTCGAAGCCAATTGACCAACATTTATTTGCAACACGCCCATTCCACAACGAATGTTAACCATAAATAATGTTGTTTTGTGGAATAATAGATCAACACAATCAGCGAAATTTTGTCGACCTATATCTTTGGAAAATATTTCTGAATCAGCGGAAGTCATCCCGAAATAAGGACTACAAGAATTTCAGACGAGATCATAGCAGGAAGCATAACAGAGAATCTAATATTGAGGAAGTTTTTAACAGAGCAATGGACACATCTGATATAAAAATATCAAGAATTGGTCTCAAAATGCGTTTAAAACATAAACAATGTTTGTCAACTCCAATAGAAGTGCGCAATTTGCTCAGTATACCAGAAGTTGAATCCAAATCAGCTGCTGTCTTTGTGGAAGAAAATGAGGAAGAAATCGACGAAAGTGGACTATTTGAAACTTTACGCATGTTGGATGATGTTGTACTGTCAGATGATGAACTTGAATAAAACATCACTCACGATTCATCCGCACTTCCAGGTTTCGTTTAAAATAAAGTTTTAGATAAACTTTTTTTTAAAGCGAAAAACACATCTTGTAACTTTAAATTTAAATAAAACTCACTTAAAATTAAAAATAAAAAAAAAACAAAAAATTTCAGAAAAGTCGAAATAGCAAAAAAAAATTGAAAAAATATAAAAACAAAAAAAACATTTTTTTTTAATTAAAAATTTAAATAAAACTCACTTACAATTCATCCACACTTTGATTCAAATGGAAAAAAACCTCAATGGAAAAAAAAATTTTAAAATAAGTAAGAAACAAGAAAATTAAAAAAAAAGTTAAAAAGTAAAACAAAAAAACATTTACTTAAAAACCCCGCAAAAATATCAGAAAAAAAAACAAAAAAATAGATTAAAAAAATGAACAAATAAAACCATTTTTTAATTCAAAATTTAAATAAAACTCACTTACAATTCATCCGCACTTTGATTCAAATGGAAAAGAACCTCAATGAAAAAAAAAAAAATTTTAAATAAAAACATAAATAAAAAAAAAGATCAAAAAAAGTAAAACAAAAAAACATAAATTTAAAAACCCCCAATAAATAACAGCAAAGTCTAAAAGCAAAAAAAAAATAACTAAAAAAATTAAAAAAAAATTTTTTTTTTGATTCAAAACTTTAAACAATTAAAAACGAAAATTGAAAAATCTTAAGTAAGCAATTTGTGAGCTATTTTGATAAGATTTTGAATTATGGCCACTTTTGACCCCTTCCTGGCCCATAGTGCTTTGCTGTGGCTCCTTACTAAAAACGACATCCTGGTAAAACTTAAAAAAAAATAATATGAATGGATTGTGGCGTACTCCGCCGACATGGAAATCCTGGTTCGGGTCCCTTCCGTGACGAGTGAAATCATGGAAAGAACTTTGGAAAAACAAAGTAGGTGGACACAGGAATGTGGCTTTAGGCTAAACCCAGATAAAACGGATGTCCTACTATTCACTAGCAAGTTCCATCAACTTACCATCGAACTACCTAGATTAAATGGCTAGCGGCTAACCCCATCACCTAGACAAAATACCTGGAACTAATAATTGATTGTAAATTAATTGGAAAGCGTTCATCGAGGAGTGGGTGCTTTCTACACCTGCAAATCGATGTTTGATAAGAAATGAGGTCTCAAGCCGAAGATGGTGCGGTGGTGCGGTGGTGCGGCACTTCCTCTACTGCGGTTACGGATCCCATTTTGAAATTGATTCCAATTGACTTACATAACCTCTGTATACGACGCATCCATGATGAATTCAGATGTGTGGTCTGGACTTTCTCGGAGTCTCTAGACATTTCTGTGTTGTTCAAACTCCCCTCTGCTTGCAATGTGTTTCAAGCAGAAGTCCTTGCACTTTGCAAGCCTGCAAATCACTCGAAAACGGGAATATAAGTCGTAAATAATAATAATAAACCCAACGGAATACCCACCATTAGCGCCCAACCGACACGAGGGACGCATCCGCATACACGCCGATTAAATTTGCCGAGTGTTTGAAGGGCGGAGATTTGTTAAGCGTCGAGATCTCAAATAGCTCAGCTACAGAAAAAGTTAATTATCTGAGAACGATACATACATACATTAAAATACATAAATACTACAATATAAGTGTGAAGAGAGAATAGAACAGTTTTTTTTTTTATTGTCAAAAGCGAGTCAGAGATAGCAAAAGTGCCTGCATGAGAGTTAAAATCTTCGCATATATACTGAAAGGATCGTGTAGTTGAAAATTTGTTCTGCATTGCTTCATATTACTGTTGAAATGTCTTGAAGCTCGGGAGGGAATATTAAAATTAACATCGTTTAAAATAAATGGGCTAGAAATTTATCCATTTAAGAGTTTAGACTTAAATATTACACCAAGCATTCCCCTACGACTTGCCTGGGTTGGAAGATTTATAAGTTTCAAGCGATTAGTATCAGGTGGAAGGCTATACAATGAACCCTATTGAAGATTTCTCAAGGCAAAAAAGTAAGAATTGTTTTTGAATCTATTCTAGCGTATCTACATAAACTTGATAACGCGGATTCCAGATAATTGAGTCATATTGCAAAATCGGTCTAACTAAAGTAGTAAAAAGAGTCTTAGTAACATAAGGGTAGCGAGATTCTTTTATTGACTGTAGCCGATCATAGCTTCATCGTCACACCCAAGTCAACAACCACGTTAACTGGTTCAAGGCTGTGGTTGTTAATTGCATAAGAATCTGGAAAAAGACATGAATTTACATTTGTTTAGATTGAGCGGCATATGATTTACGTTGCACCAAGTAACTAAGTAGTCTAAATACGTTTGAAGCTAAGCACGAACTTCCGCCGACGCATATGACTCAAATAGTTTGACATAACCGGGTCAGTTGGCTACCCGAGGTCACATCGACGGGATAAGAAAAAAACATTTTTGAAAATTAATTTTTGTGCTCTATTACTTAGATAGGAGGAGATCCAACGGGTAAGACCAGGTTGAAAGCTGATCAGATGCAGTTTATGAATGAGTGTGACAAACTTTGTCAAATGCTTTACTAAAGTCGGTGTATATAACGTCTGTGGAGAGATTATCTCTAAACCCATTCGAGACGTGGGTAGTGAATTCGAGTAAATCGGTTATTATCGATTTACTATTACAAAATTCATGATGAGAACTTCCACCCAATGTTGAGTTAGAAAAGGTTAAATGAGTAGTTATGATTGCTTCAAATAACTTGGAAATTACGGATAGCTTTGCTATTCTGCGATAGTTTTCTATAGACGACTTATTCCCACTTTTATAAAGGGGCATTAAAAAAGACTCTTTCCAAGAAGTCGGGAAAACACCTCAATGTAAAGACAGATTAAACAAATCGGTTAGAGGCTGGTAGATGTATTTCGCATTTTAAGAAAGCATGTCGGGATTAAATCAGGGCCATATTTGAACGACTCCTTTAAAGTCGTTAGATGTAATAAAATATCTTCACAGTTTAATTTTAGAACGCAGAATGAGTTACTTGGATGTGATGGATACGGGTATTTATTATGTGATAATACGGTTTCAGTAGAATAGTTAGACTTGAAGAACTGAGCAAAGAAATTAGCGTCGTCGCTAGAGATGTTATCGTTAAATTTCATAATTGAAGGAAACCCTTTTACCCTACGTTAACAGTCTACGAAACCATAAATCGATTTGGGGTTTGCAAATAATGTTCTTTTTAATTTTACATAAAGTAACGATCTTTCCTGACAGCCAAGCAGCAATAAAGCTAACGGCAGCGCCACATCTAATGCAAATGTTGTGCACTATCTGAGTTCCGGTCATGAGAGGGCTGATGAGTTGGAACATATTGGCTTATCAGAGGAATTAACTAGCTTAGAAATGAATTTAACCCTAGCCGTAGACACGGCAAACAACCGAAAGCAATTACCTGAACAAAGCACAACGAAGGTGGAAGAATACCACTGCCTGTGCAATATCGAGAACCATCTGGCCAGAATACAGCGAAAAGAGCACAAGTAGCTTCCTAAGCAAGCCCAGAACGGACACAAAAATCGTAGTATTCTGCACAGGTCACTGGGCAATAAGTATACATGGGGAAAAAAGGGGCATCCAGTATTATGATAACTGCAGAAGTTGCAAGGACTTAATTGAGAGAGAGACCGTTGAGTGTTTTCTGTGCAAATGCCTTGGACCAGTCAAAATGCGTCTAAAATCATTTGGGAACCACTTTTTGGAGAATCTTGGGTGGGTATCTGAAATTGGGGTTGCAAACATCCTGAGCTAATCAGAATCTCGGGTTTGTTGTGACATATAACGGTATCACCCTCAGTAAGTTCGACGAGTTTTTATGGCAGCAAAACGGCGGCTATAGATACCTACTTACCTTTATATTTATGTCGTCAAAAATCAGCGACAAACAAAAATCATTGGTAATTAGATTATGAGATTTGTTAGCGTTATAAAATGGCACTATCCCTACTAGGCATGGGACTATTCGAATAAAAATTCCACTTATTCTAAGGCTATAAATAATTCTAATAATATTTATTCGAATAATTTATACTTTTATTCGAATATTATTATTCGAATACTAGTATTATTAAACAAATATCACTACAGCTTATGCACAAATTTGTAGACGCAAACATGCATAAATATATACAAAATGTGAATTGCATGCGCATAGGTACAATCGATGAAGACAGGGAATTTCGCTTCCGACATCTCTCGCATTTCAATACAACTATTCGAATAATAATAATCGAATAATATTATTCGAACATACGGATTAATGATTCGAATAAATACTTTTTGAATTTTTTGAAACGAATAGTATTATTCGGTTATTCGAATATTATTCGAAAATAGTCCCACTGCTAATCCCAACCAACCATGGCTAATTGTGGTGAAACTCTGATTCTACAAATACACTAATTTTTACTAACACCAACGCATATTTTTGGAATTCGTATGGAAAACAACAAGTGCCTAAAAGTATGCACTCACACCTACACGGAAAAACAATTTCAACATGGTTAAAAAGTGAACCTCGCGGAACAAAATTGCCGACTTTTTTATCCAGTTGTTTGGTACGCGCGACACACTGTTTATCCAGATTTTATTCATTGCTGGTTGGCAGAGATCTTCTCTTTCTTTAAATGGTCATCTAACCGCCTGGGCGATTTTGACCGTCCAACAAAGCTCGCCAGTCGTTTCTTCGTTGCGCCAACTGGCGCCAATTGGAAACACCGCGGGATCGCAAATCGGTCTCCACTTGGTCCTTCCATCGGAGTGGTGGTCTCCCTCTTCCTCTGCTTCCACCGGCGGGTGCCGATAAGAATACCTTCTGGGCTGGAGCATCTTCGCTCATTCGCACTACGTGGCCTAGCCAGCGAAGCCCGTGTGTTTTAATTCGCTGAACTACTCGTATGTCGGCGTCTGCGTAAAGTTCATACAGCTCATCATTAAATCTACGCCAACGCGTAGAGGTCCACAAATCTTTCGAAGAACCTTTCTCTCGAATACTCCCAGAGCGGCCTCATCAGATGTTGTTAGTGTCCACGCTTCTGCACCATATAGCAGGACGGGTGCGATGAGTGACTTGTAGAGTGTTATTTTCGTTCGTCGAGAGAAGACTTTACTTTTCAATAGCCTACTCAGTCCGAAGTAGCATTTGTTTGCAAGAGTAATTCTACGTCGGATTTCTAGGCTAACATTATTGTTGGTGTTAATGCTGGTTCCCAGGTAAACGAAGTCTTTTACTATTTCAAAATTATTGCTGCCAATAGTGGCTTGGTTGCCATGATGGCAGAAGGTACTTCGTTTTGCCCTCGTTCACCACCAAACCCATTTTTTTCGCTTCTTTTTCTAATTTGGAGTAAGCAGAAGTTACGGCGCGGTTGTTAAGTCCAATGATATCAATTTCGTCAGCATATGTTGTAACAGTTGCACGCTTTTATAAAATATGGTTCCAGCGCGGTTAAGGTTGGCAGAGATCCCTAATCGATATTTGGCATATTTGACAAACAAATGCAAATCTGTGTATGTATATGTACATTTGATACCTCTATACAAACCAGATACCGGTTGTGGCGACACAGATTGTTAATTGACAATCATGTTTATTTGATATTAAAATTAACTGACCAAACCATAGGATGGTTCTCGTGGCACTTGACCTATCAAATGCATTCGACACGGTCAATCACTCCACACTCTTTCGAGATCTGGGAGAGACACCGCTCCCTGCCGGCCTTAAAAGGTGGACCGCTAATTACCTCAACGGTTGACAGGTATCAGTCAAGTTCAGGAACAAGAAATCTAGGCCACGAGAATAAAACAAGGGGTGCCGCAAGGTGGTGTTCTCCCTCCCCTTTTGTTTAATTTCTATATTTCGAGGAAATTGCATCTCTGCCAAAACACTGCCATCAGAAGTGCTACGGGATGTCTGCTTATGTCGTCTGAGTCTCGGCCTGTGAATCCCGTTATCAATACTCAGCCACCCGGATTGGCTGAAGAGGAGTGTGCACTTCCGAGGGAGACTCGAGTTATGCTTGCACAACTTCGCTCTGGATATTGTAATAGGTTAAACTCTTACTTATCCAGACTAAACCCCAACATACCAAACACATGTCCTGCATGTCGTATGTCCCCTCATGATACCAAACATCTCTTCTCCTGTTCAGTCGAACCTACTTTTCTAACACCTACATCACTCTGGTTCGACCCTGTTGAAACTGCGCGTTTCGTCGGACTTCCGTTAGAAGAGCCTGATGACAATTTAGAGTGATCGAGCCCTTTGGGCAGGGCAAAGCACTGTTAACAACAACAACAACAACGTTTTACGAGCGTCTATCGATTTTCTATGTTATGCGTCCTAAACTGGGGACAGTCTTCGAATATATGCGACTGGTTACATAAAACGCAAAAACGATGTTGATTTAACGGACCTTGGCTATTGTGCAGAAGCGACTTGTAGTGACTGCTCTCTCATCTGGTCGACGTGGAACTCTAGACGACGTTGTATGTGGTCCTTTTTCAGCAACCCGTGGCATAATGGATATTACCTTGGCTAGGTTACCGACCCGTTCGGCCAAGGTTTACTCCACTCGAAATGTATCGAGCCTGATAACTTCGAAATAAGTTGTTCGAGCAACTTTGGTTTTACTAGGTGTACTCACACCTTGCCGATTTAAAGAACGCAGTTATATTGCGTACCTGATTAGAGAACTCCAATACTTGCTCTAGACGATCCTCTGTTATATTTGGAAATGTTTGTACCTTACGTAACTGAACGGATCAACAGCTCTGGTCGGCCCATGTTAAATCTTAGCTCTTCTAATATGTTTTGAACGTTTTCTGGGAATATAAGTAGTGATGTAACTGCGCGCTTTCCATCGCCCTTTAACGCCTTTTGTAAGGGCATTAGGTTTTGGCGATCACTATAATTGAATTCCCTTGTTGTGTCCGTGAAGCTGGAGAAAAAGAACGGCCAATCCTCGGGGTTACCATCAAACTCCGGCAGTGGATATAACATTGCTCTGTATAAAACTCCTGACTCAATGTTATATGGCGCAGGCGGTGGTAGTTGTACCCTCGCATAACCATGTGGCTGCGGTGGTATGAAGGCTGGCTGATTTAATTCATTTGCCGTGGCATTAAACCAATAATACTCAACCTTCTTTGTCCTCGGGCCATACACATATATTTGTAAAGATACGCGAGCCGCAACATCATACTGGTATGACGGAAAAAAATCATGAAACCCCCCTCACTCCCCATTTTTTCGGAGAACAATTTGAGATTTTAAAAATTATAAACTATAACAGAATAATAATGGTACATATCACTTACCATTACCAGCATCCGGTGCGTTAAAAAATTAAAACTCAAAAGTAACATATCAAACCGTTTGTTTCAAATTTAGTGTGATTTTTGACATTGAGATAAATCTTTAACAATTTTAGACAGATCGGGTTTAAAATTGCTGCATGCTACCCTCAATACGTCATCAAGGTGAGCGTCAGTAAGTCGATTTCTGTATACGTTTTTTGCATATTTCATTTTGGAATATAATGATTCACAAAGATATACGAGTATTGATGCAAACAGTGTCAGGAGCAGGAAAGCACAACTTCTTACAGTCTTGTATTTTTCAGGAACTAATTGCCAAAAATGGATGTACTCCATTCCCTCTCTTTTTTCTTCAAAAATAGCTTTCAGATTATTATCGTTCTTAAATTCGATAAATTCGTCAAAAATCTCTGCATAATCATATCCCAATGCAGCTAAATTTGGTAAAGTGACTATTTCTAGGTGCCAGGGATTTTCTATAAGTAACAAACAATTCTTGTAATGCTCGTAAATTCCTTAGCTAAGGCAGTTAAATAATTTAAAAATATTGTAAAATTTTCTTCAGAAACATGTATACCATCTTGTTTGGCTTGTATTAAAGTTGGAAAGTTATGCAATACTTCGTTCTCTATTTCTTCGTGGTAGATTTTTATTTTCTCTTCAAAAGCAAATACTTTACTCGCCATCTGCGAAATGAGTTTATTTTAGCCCTGCAAGCCACGATTTTAATGCGCTCACACAGAAAAGCTAAAATACACCACCATCCGTCATTATTAAGTTGGCTGTAAATTTTATTATTTTTCTTTAAACACAAAATAATTTTATGCCTCAAAGAATAATACCGTTCCAGAACTTTCCCTCGGCTTAGCCATCTCACCGAGGTATGTTAAAGCACGTCACTATAGTTACTGTTCAATTCTTCCAAAAGACTTTTGAATGTCCTGTGGTTCAGTTGGTATGCTCGAATATAATTAACTATACATATATATATATATATTACAGTCTTCATTACGCCGTCTATTTCGGCAATGGTTATACGTGCTGCTAAGTTCTTTTGGTGTATGATGTAGTGGAAAGATAAGAGATTTCTTAAATTATATTTCTTTTTCAACAAAGTAACAAATCCTTTTTCGGGTCCGTGCATACACAAACCAATTTTATTATATCAATATCATTGTTTTCCAGAAATGAACTGATAGTATTGAGATAGTCCGTGCCTGTGGTTTGATTTTTCATAGGAAGAAATTTCAAAAAATCTTCGTGAACTGAATTTTGTTGGGTACAATATCTAACAAAAACGGAGCATTGTGATGTTGCTGAAATATCGGTGCTAGAATCAATAACCAAACTAAAATATTTGAATTTTTTCATATCTTCTATGATGCGATTAAATATGTGTTTTGCAATATCTTCAATGCGTCGAGCAAAGGTAGAATCAAAGAGCTGCATACTTTTGATCTGTGATATTATTTGATTTTTATTGCTAAATGTATCAAATAATACGTTGGAAGCACTGAGAAAAGATTCTTTCACAACCTCTGCGTCAGTAAATGGTTTCATATATTTACCGAGTATGTAACAAATTTCATACGACGCTCTTGTCACCGCTGCGTCATGTGATACCGCTGTTAATATAATATTTTGTTGATGTTGTAAAGACTTCTTGAAGAATGTTTACTTTTCACGTGTTATTAAAGAGCCACGAGGAAAAGCATCATTAAAGGTTTCGTGCTACGTGGTATAATGAGGAAGAATGTTATATTTTTTTTAAAATAACGCTCTCACGATAGATCAAGCATGTGGTCGAACCATGTTTATTTGCAACAACGAAATATTCTTCTTCCCATATGTCTTGAAACACTCTATTTTCATCGGACATTTTTCGATTGCATTTCGAAGACACTCCCGCCATTTTGGGTTATTAAATGATTACAAACCAATATTTTATAATTCAGCAAGAAATGCTATTTTATCCGTCTTCCACTTATGTGTTGCCAGATCTGATGTTGACACGACAACAACAATCCTCTTTGGGTGTTTCTATGATCTCTGTTACACGATGGACTTTTTTGCCGCAAGTGTCTTGCCAACAATTTGAAACATTCACGAATTCTCTCGCTGCGATAAATTTATCGTGTAGTAGTGGTCTATGTGTACGTCAAAGTCGAAATTAATCTCAAGATATACGAAATACCAGATTTTGTAAATCATATCCCTTTATAAGAAATGCGTTGAGGGCTGCACAAAAAAACTTGGCGGGCCGCAGGTTGAGTATGGTTGCATTAAACGATGCTTGCTTCAACACATTTGCTGATACTTGTGGCTGTTGTAATAAAGAATGCGGGGGTATTGAAGCGCGAACTGATAATAGGCAAAATCGTGGATGTTGAGAATTGCAACTGCGCTGATGTCGATGGAAAAGCTGCTGATGTCGTACTAGCGCTGTTCCTGTTTGTACAAGCGCTGCTGATGTTGATGGCGGTAATAGCAGTCTCTGTTCCTTATTGTAAATTGACAATTAGGTTTTTTTATATTAAAATTAACTGACTCTAGCGGTCAAATCGCTTTGTCCTTTTATACAAAAATAACGGAGGAATCATTCGATTACATTTACATAAAAAATACACAGAACAATTACTGATGCAAAGTTTTAATGTTTTAATTTAACAATAATTAATTTGCCTAGAATCTGACAAGCGTGTGTTGCAGTTGCATGCCCGTGCTTCCATATGCGTATAAGATGTACACACGATGTGGTGGAATTTTGTATCTGGTTCCCCGTCTCTTCGTGGTTGTCAGAGTGTTAGCGCTGTTGGTGCTTATTGCGACACCGGTTAGCAATGTAGTTAAATACTTAGTTTCATTAATTTCTCGAACGGTGTAAAAAGTAGCTAATTTTGTCCAGGACGTGTGAAGATTTAACCCATGTGTGTTTCCAAATTTCCAGCCTTCAAACATTTCCCTTTAAAAAACTGGCGAATGTTTTGGCTATCATGTAGTTGTAAACATGTGGAGAAAATTATTTGTGGAAATGGTTACCGAAATGGCTAACAGTTATACTGTTTATGGTCAAATGGACGATACCTAACTATTTTTTCCAAATAAATTGCAAGAAATTATGTTAGTTTTATTATATATTTATAAACTAAAGTTAAAACATTCTCACTAGCAGTACTATATAGTATATAAACCACCAAACTGCTTGGTTCATAGGTGTATCGGCAGGCACTCAACAACAATTTCACATAGGCAGTAAACTCTTTTGTGAACTGTTAAACGCCGTTAAACACAAACACCACCCATAGATGCCACCATAGGTTATATTATTTCTTATAATATAAAATTTTGTTGAACTAAAGTTCTTTATTTCAGTGTTCTAAAAATATCTTGACAAGGTCAAAGTGACCGCCATAAATATTGAAAGGAGCGTAGCGCTGACTGTTGCGCTATCGTTCGAACGAAAGCGTTTCACAAATGACATGATCGAGCCGCGATTTTTTTTGAGCCAATCAAAGGTTACTTTAATATTCAGCTGTACATCAGTCTCTAAGTTCGAATCTACCATACTGCTGGTTTTGACTATGTCCACAAGAGCGAGAAGCTTTAAATAAAAAAAAATTGTTTGAGCGCATAAGACTTTGGTTAAAATATTTCCCAGTTGTTGCTTACCTTTTTTTGTTGATCATTGTTAGTCACGTAATGGCCCATATCCAAAATAGCTGTGCTTAGTGGATTAGAGCTACCTGTTGTGGATGAAAGTCTTCCATATGCATCCCAATTATTGCTAAGAAAATCAATGCAAACAAGCAGACCTAATACACTTCTAGAGTAAACACTACTCAATAAGTTTGTGCGCTCTGAATTCGTTAAGGAATTGCTCAAATTGATGGTGCTACTCACAAATCTTTTCAATTGTGCCTCGTTTTCAGAACAACCCAATGCGTTACGCAGGTAAGAGCGGTAAGAGGTATCACTCGTTCGTAAGAAATCATTGAAAAAGTAATTGTAATCATTATCACTGGACTTGCGCAGACCATTGCAGTAGGCTTGCTCCTGCAGATTTGGTTCAATGGCAACACCATTGTTGATGAGTGCTTTCAGCTTCTCATTGGCATCAATGAGACAGTGTTCCACTCCAACTAAACATGCCAGATTAACAGCTCTGTTTCGTGTAAACTTGCGTAACAGCTGTTCGCCAGGTACTTCGTTAACACCCAAAGTTTCGTAAATATTGCCGACCAATGATGCAATAAATTGCTTGAATTCATTGTAATCGCTATCGCCGCTAAGATATGCGTGATACGATGTTATAATCGAGTAAGCAATAGACCAAGGCGCATACTGATCCTCACCGGGTAGATACGTTATTAAGTCTAGAAGAACTGCGTGATCGAGACGATCGTTCGTAACAAATTTGTAGGCATCATACAAGAGTTGAGCGCGATTGCGTGGATGTATTCTATTCGGACGATCTACCAAACCCTGAGCTATAAGACGCCAATTCTTATCATCGTAGTTGATGCGATAATAGCCGGTTGATTGCTTATTTAGAATTAACCAGTCATCAGCGCCTAGTTCAGTGTCAACTATAGTCATATTTTTGGTATTTAGTAGGTAGTGCGTAGCCTTGGTATTACGGAAGTCCGCTTTCGAAGGTGTAGCATAATTAAATGGAACATAGTATGTTTTTGATGAAGCAATCGTTTTATTGTCATTGTACGCGGTTTCTGTAACGGTAAACGTTTTCCCTGTGTAATCACGTGTGACTGTGAGTAGTGGATAACCGGATTGTTGAGACCACGTCGGGAACATAACATCGATGCGCGCAGGAATGTCTACTCTGTGTTCAACCACAGCACTTTGCATTGCTGCAAAGAGCTGCCATTCCTCTGCGGAACTAAAGGCACTATGTGGTGATGGGGTACCAGTTATTATCAAATCTCTGTATTAGAAACTGAGTACTTACTTATCGCTTAGGTATTTATTCAAACTTGAACGAAATACCTCATCTCCTAAAGCATGTTGCCACATGTAGAGTACACAGGCAGGTTTGGCATAAGAAGACGTATCATAACGCGCTGATATTTCTGACGGTGTTTGCGCGTAATGGGTCATTGGAACCACACTACCTCTGCCATCCCTAGACAATGCTGATTCGTAGTTATCGGTGTGCAGCGTTTGATAAACATCCCATTCGGGATAGGACTTTAAAGACAAAAAAAACAGTAAATTGAATTTTGTTGATGTAAAAACTCGAAATTTCAAAAACCTACAGCATCTACAGCCTCATAAGAGAAAATTGTGGCAAAGCCTTCTTTGAGCCATAAATATGTCCACCATCTCACAGCAACATGATTACCAAACCACTGATGAGTGAATTCGTGAGCAATAATATTTGCAATGCCAGTTTGGGTATTCGTGGTTGATGTAGTTTTATTAAAGAGTAAATATCGTTCACCATAAGTTACAAAACCCCAATTCTCCATTGCGCCACCTTTTCCAGGTATTGCTACTTGTGCCATTCTAGGTAGTGCGAATGGAACTTTATAGTAATCAGCTAAACGTTGCAAGATCAGTATGCCAGAGACTAGACCGAATTCGTGTAGACCAGCAGCTTCTGGTTTGGAATAGAGCTGATGTGGTATTGAATTTAGTGCACCTTCAGTATATTCGTAATCGGACACATGAAAGGCAATTAAATATGTAGATACAGCTACATTGGTTTTATTGAAAACAGTGACCCCATTTCTAAAAAAAAAAATTTATTTTCACTGGATTAAGTAGTGAAGAATTCTGCTACTTACGAACTAGCAATTTCGTTCTTAGGCATATTCGATATGGCATTGTATGAGGGATGATGCTTTAATGTCACTGTAAATGTTGCACGTTTGGCTGGTTCGTCGTAGCAGGGGAACGCCGCACGGGCATAGGTCGATTCGAACTGGGTGGTCGCCATATAACTGTAAATATCAATGTAATGCTTATCGATTTCATGTTTGCTTTTTTCCAAATGTCTTACTGTATTTTATTTGAACTATCCGTATAAGAAAGCATGTGAAATCCTGATGTACCTGAAGCTAATTGCCCTTTATATGCGATGGTCAAAGTCCATTTGGTACCTTTGTTGAAATTAACAACAGCACTTCTAGGGGTTAAGCTAAGGAAATGTCTCTCTGCCTCATATGACCAATCCATAGGATACTCAACTGCATTTTCTTGTTCTGCACTTTTTATGGTGGCTTGAAAGTCCTCAAGTCGTAATGCATGCAGTACGATAGTTCTTGTATCCTCGGCAGCGGTGAGTAAAATTTGAACCCGTCCTCTAAAATTCCTAGTACCGTTATGTACATTTGTTGTTAATTCGATATTGTAGTGTACAGGTTCGGTATTGTTTGGCAAGCGATAGTTAATATCGGCGCGTCCGCTTATCGAAATATCTAGCACTGGTTCACTTTCAACTATTTGTTTGCTAGGACTTTCACCGTATTCTGGTGGCAAAAGCTCTGACTTTGCAGAAATCACCACACTAAATGCGATTATGGTCAACGTGACCACAACCTTCAAATTAGCTTTGCATATACCGCGTGTCATCTCGAGCACCGTATGGTCTGACCTCAAAAAGCGATTTAGCATTTGGACGTTGTTCGGCGTTAATTTTAAGGACTTTTAGGTGCAATATTATTGATAAGCTCTATCAGTAGTTTGCATTTTTGTGTTATTGATTACGATCACAAACAAGGGTGGATTATGTAGACAAGTGGAGAATTTTCACCAGTTACCCGAAAGCACAATCACTATCTATATGGGTTGTACAATGGTCATTACTAGCAGTTTGATAAACTTTTATAACGCCATGATTTTTTTTTGTTAATGCATAATAAATGCTACCTATGCATATACAGGGTGTTCAGTAAGTTATGGATTAACACTTAACTGATGTTCGGGCGAACAATGGCCAAACAAAAAAATTGAGAAAACAAGGAAGTTTAAGTTTGGGTAGAACCGAACATTAAACACCCAACTGTGTAAAAGTGGGCGTGGTAAATTGTTATGGAGTTATGACCTTTAGAGATTTAAACTTTTTCAACTACCATGTCGGTAGTTCGAGTGGAACCGGACATTATATACCTAGTAGTGATGCATTATGGCTTACCATTTTACGCAAGTTTATGTTAATACTTTTCAGTTCGTATTATAAAACCAGCTGATTGTTTTTAATAAAAGCATTTCTGGTATGAGTTTTGAGGGGTAAATTCATTTATTTGTATATAATTAGCTTCCTCACCAAATGCTGCTAACCACATTTTTCAAAATACCAATAGATGCACATTTTATGTTTGAAATATTTGCTTTCAAATACACAGACGGACAGACAGACAGACGGACGGGGAGACGGACATGGCTAAATCGACTCAGCTCATCGTCCTTATTATTTCAGTTTACTTACTGAGGGGCCCATCTCTTTTTCTTATAACACTTACAAACATTTTATGTGAGTTAAAGGTATGTAAATTAAAAAAGCTATATAACTTCCCTATTGCAGTGGGGTATTAACAACTTGGCCATATATTCTACTTGTGTGTTATCCCACTTGCCTAATTTTTGACAGGAGTATAATACATACTATTGAGAAGCAGCTGGCCAATTGTGATTGAAATACCTAGTTAAAACTACAAGCAATCGCCTCTGAAAATAACAGAATTTCTATGCTGAAAAGTAAGCGACGCCAAGCCTGCTTCCCCAAAATTCACAAATTTTTTTTGCGCTCGAGTTTTGCTTAAAAAGTTTATTATGTTTATCTTAGTGGTGTAGCTTGCATGGTTATAGAAATATCCCGTTTTACATTTTAGGAGTTACGGCATAAGGGTTTGTGGAATAATCCACTATAAAAGGGGCGGGGCCGCGCCCATTTTCAAAAATGTTTATTTTTCGACTTTCTTCGTTCACGGACACTTTAAAAGTGAAATATAAATGATGAAAAGCTATTTTACGCAAAGTTTTTGCTATTTAATATATCTACGATCCTCTTCAAAATCTTTTATATAAAAGTGAGCATGGACCTTAACCGATTTCGCCCATTTTTTTGTGGAACATTCCTTGCATACCTGGAAACCTGAATGCTGAATTTCGTTTCGATATCTTAAACGGTTTTTGATTTATGATTAATATTATTTCTAAATTTGACTTAATCAAAAGTGGGCGGTGACACGCCCATTTTAAAAAATTTCTTGAAAGTTTTATTTTATGCCTCAATCTCAATGTAGTCACCAAATTTTATACTTATAGGTGTATTATGTACTGAGTAATCACTTTTTTTGTGTTTTCGAAAATATTCTATACATAAAAAGTGGGCGTGGCTATCATCCGATTTCGTCCATTTTAAATAGCGCTCGGAGATGATTGCCAAGGAACCTGCATACCAAATTTCATTAAGATATCTCAAAATTTACTCAAGTTATCGTGTTCACAGATGGACGGACGGACGGACATGGCCTTATCAATTTCTTTTTTCCTCCTGAACATTTAGATATGTATAAGTCAATACGAGGTGTGTTCAAAAAGTATCGCGAATTTTGAATTTTCGCTGGTTACGTATATTCGAATTTCGAATTTTTTGTGGCGTTATGTTGGTACTCATGTCTCTCACTTATGCCGACAAGCTCGGCCATTTTGAATGTTCAGTTAATTGGTGACAGCTGCTTTGCTTGCACGTGTTTTGGATCGTCTTCGATTTTTACCTATTTTTTTACCAAAATTGCTCAATTGTTACCAAAAACAGCATCGCATGAACATTGCTAATGAGATGTTAAACTCTGTCCGCGACGACCCAAATTTGCTCCAGAGGGTCATAACTGGTGACGAATCGTGGGTTTATGGTTATGACGTGGAAACCAAAGCTCAATCATCTCAATGGAAGCTGCCGCACGAACCAAGACCGAAAAAAGCGCGCCAAGTTCGGTCGAATGTGAAAGTTTTGCTGACAGTTTTCTTCGATTGCAGGGGCGTGGTGCATCATGAGTTCTTGCCACAGGGAAGAACGATCAATAAGGAATATTACCTGCAAGTTATGCGCAATTTGCGCGAAGCAATCCGCCAGAAACGCCCGGATTTGTGGAAGAACAAAAATTGGCTTTTGCACCACGATAACGCCCCTGCTCACGCATCGTTGCTTGTGCGCGACTTTTTGGCCAAAAACAACACACTAATGATGCCGCAGCCACCGTATTCCCCAGATCTGGCCCCCTGTGAATTTTTCTTGTTCCCTAAACTGAAGAAGCCCATGAAAGGACGACGTTACGCTTCTCTTGACGAGATAAAGACGGCATCGAAGAAGGAGCTTAACAAGATACAAAAAAATAATTTTTGAAGTGCTTCGAAGATTGGAGAAACCGTTGGCACAAGTGTATAATATCTCATGGGGATTACTTTGAAGGGGACAAAATAGATATTAATGAATAAATAAATAATTTTTGAAAAAACACAAAATTCGCGATACTTTTTGAGCACACCTCGTATCTATGTCGATCCGTTTATGCCGTAACATACTACTTTTACGAGACTAAAGTTAATATACCTTGTGTGCGTATCACTACTAGGTATAAAAATGAATTTGTGTCTGGCGTCCAAAGTACTGAATTGATCTTTATAAAATTTTCAGAGCCAATTTTCGGGCTCACTGATTACAGTATAGGCTATATATATTTTTGGAAAAGTGGGCGGTGCTACACCTCCATCCTATATAAAATTTAAATCTTTTATTAGCGTCCAAAGTACTCAATCGATCTTTAGGAAATTTTCGCAGTAGATTCTCGGGTTCACTGGTTACAGCTTGGGCTATTATTAAAATCACCAGGATATTGTAACTAACAAATTTTAGCATTCTATCTGCATCAGTGAAGGAGATATGGCATGCTGTTTTCCTACCTCCCTTTTAGAAAACTTTAGTACAAAATTGGGCGTACTCTACACGTCTATAGTTTACTTCGTATCAAATTTCGTAATTCTATCTTACACGGTTCTGAAGCTATTAACTGTAGAATTTGTAAACTGTTTGACTCACTAGTGCGAAAATTTTATAAAGAATAAGAAAATGTATGTAACTGCCAATTATATCATTCTACCTGTATCAGTCAATGAGATATGGGCAGTTCAGTATTTCTACCTCTTTTTCAGATAACTTTTATGTAAAAGTAGGCGTGGTCGAAAAGCGATTTCGCGTATTTTCTATTAGTGTATGTACCATAACAATAGCATGCCTCCTACAAAATTTCAATATTCTGGCATAAACCGTTCTTCAGTTATCGGGAGGACGGGAGGACGGACGGACGGACATGTCGTAATCGATTCCTTTGTTCATTCTGAGAACTTTACTATATGGAACTCTATATCTATCTCTATTATTTTTTACCGTTGCAAACCACCGTTATATGGACAAAACTATAATACCTCGTGTACTAGTACTACTGAGTATAAAAATATCGATACAAATTGCATGGGTCTCAAGGTTTTTTAATTTTTGAAACAGTTTCTGCCTTTCCTCGTTTTTTATGCGGTTGGTGCAAATCGACGGCTGATCGAAGATCACACTCAGAACATTTTCGGAGAACGCCTTATGCCTTATGTCTTATACTATCTTAGTATTCTTCTTTAAGTCTCTATCATTCTGTGTATCCAGGTGGGTTTGAGAGTGGCTTAGTATCGCCCATAAAATTTTTTTATGTGTATAAGATATACAAAAGAATGTGGACCAGAGGTTTCCCAATAAATTTTTTTTACAGAATGCGTAAGAAACAAATGGCATTGGCATATTTTCATTGTTAAAACATTCCCAGTGGCTTCACAAAGTCACACTTTTTACCATATATAGTTTCGTCTCTTTTTTTTTTTTTGGAAAAATACTTAAAATGTCTTTAATTTGTGCAATTGGTAGAGTTTGTTTGATTTTAAAATAATTTCGGTGATTACCGGGAATTCAGTTTGGCGGGACCTTTCTAGGCCAGAGCGCCTTTGCTCATCCGCGTAACAAAACCTACCCCCTGAAGCCTTTGACTCTATTCTCATATTCATTAAATTACCAGGTTTTTTTTTTTTGGGGGTTTGCTGAACATATGATAGTTGAGAAAAATTGGCTAACGACATAGTCGATAATGCCAGATCAAATGAAAAAAGTAGCTTATGTAAGATATATTAGCAAAATTATAATAAGCCGCATGGCTGGGAGCTAA
This sequence comes from Merzomyia westermanni, assembly GCA_949987695.1. Lineage (NCBI taxonomy): Eukaryota > Metazoa > Arthropoda > Insecta > Diptera > Tephritidae > Merzomyia > Merzomyia westermanni. The sequence continues at coordinate 128,393,169 of OX465288.1, read as the reverse complement.
ATGCTAAAAAATAAATTCTTTATTCCTCTAGCTTATAAAAGTGATCTTAGACAAAAAAACAACCAAATTTTTTATATGTCAATTCACGCTTCTTTGATAAAACCGACTAGTTCAGAAAATACTTTGAGAGCTTTGGATTTGAGAAGGCTTTTTATATCATTGTAGAAAGAATGGTATTCTTATCGGCACCCGCCGGTGGAAGCAGAGGAAGAGGGAGACCACCACTCCGATGGAAGGACCAAGTGGAGACCGATTTGCGATCCCGCGGTGTTTCCAATTGGCGCCAGTTGGCGCAACGAAGAAACGACTGGCGAGCTATGTTGGACGGTCAAAATCGCCCAGGCGGTTAGATGACCATTTAAAGAAGAAGAAGAAAGTAATGACCAGGTTTTACCCTCAAGCAGTGATTGCGTTTGCAATCAATAAAAACAATAATTTCTAAATGTATAATCTACATTCCCATATCAAAATATTTGTTTCGTCTAACTTTTAAATATTGCATAATTACATTGATTAAAATTCAAGTAGTCCACAACTAAAAGTATCGATCAATACAATGTTATGACATATAATCTTAAGGTTTATATGACCTCTGTTTTGCACGTACAATTTAACAATCAAAATATCTTTATGACTCGTCCCCGATAAAGTATTTTAACTTGGAAAATTATTGTTTGAACCTTTTCACCATCTACGGTTAACTCAAAGAAAACTATTGTACATATATAGGGGATTCGTATAAACTTATAAAACTTTTCTAGTAAGTTTAGTGAAGCTTACGTGGTTTTTAAGCTTCTTTATATTTTTGTGAATACCCTTACATTCTTTTCATCCCGTTTATGTAACTTCTCACTAACCAGTCGATCCTAAGCGTACATGTTAAATTTGTACCTGCAAGATGGGCTAACCCAAAATCGTAATGATCGGCGCGTTAGAGAATAAAATGAAAACGTGAACCAAAGTTGGTGTGAAAAATTTGTTTAAGCGACATAAGGTGCAATTATTTCTTTCGTTTATTTCATTTACATTATCTCTATCTCTATGGCGCGATATACAACAGGTATATCATCATAAACCTCCTAAGAGATTTTTGCGCCAAGCTTCTCTTCCAATTTGTGGTGTGCCGATTTGAATTTTCCTTACAAATTGGTGGGACCTACAGTTTTTTGCCGACTCCGAACGGCATCTACAAAGGAGACGAATTTTTGCTGAGAAGCCTGTCATGGCAGAAATACACTCGGAGAGTTTGCCAAACCACTGCCGAGGGGCGACCCCGTTTTGAAAAACTTTTTTCAAATCACTTTTGATGTTACCTGTACCAGGGCTCGAACCATGGACCTTCGGTGTGGTAGGCCGGCAACACTACCTTCACACCACGGCGGCCGCCAACATTATATGCTATTGTAATTCGCAGCCAGCTTATAAAATATTTCAAAGATAAAGCATATGTTTGCAATCCCAAACCGGGGGTTTTTACAGCGAAATTGAGGAGGCCAATTTCGCGCTAATGCCTCAGAGCTACAACTGCTCGCCGCCAATTAATACATACAAGGTGTAACAGGTGCCCTGCACGCCCCGTCCTATAAGAACGAATAATTTATAAACCTTTTGCGCAAGACGGTCGTCTAGAGCCTGAGCCAAACCAAATAAAACAATACAAAAATTAACTTAAATAAGCTACTCGCCCTTTATAAAGTTTAGAAAGTTACTTATATTGCTTATAAACTTTTTGTAGCTACCCTGCAAAAAATGCGATTAGTCTAGGTTGAGTCGCAAAGGAACATGCGACCAATACCAGTTTTGATCTCTTTGTATGAAGAGACTAGTTTCATGCCCAAGAGGGTGATGACGGACAGATTCCGTTTGTTCCCCTACGGGTATGGTCGGGCAAGTTTACTTTGAACACCTTAAAGTAGGCTACAGAAAATAAAATCGACTTATCCCAAATATGCCCATAACGGAGTAGTTGGGATCAATTGTACCCGACTTTAGACGAAAAGTATTGACCGCGGAACACTCTCTTTAGAGATCAGTCGCACGATTTTTGCAGGGTGGTAAGTGTGCAAAATGTGTGTGTTTTCTGTCCACAAAAATAATCAAAAAATACTTGCAATTTTATACAGCTAAGTGGTTGCGAACTTTGACTGCAACTTAAGCCAGTGTAGAAGTTTTAAATGATTTATTTGGTTGTAAAAGGAATATTGTTAGCACACTAGAATCGGGGGTGACTAACAGTCTTGCGGCTTGGAACATAGTTAGAATCCAGTATAAGTGCACCGAAAGTAGGGTGACACAATAGTCATTCAAAATCGAAACTTTTCCATACCAAATGCATGGTCGCGGGTTTTTTTTCAAAATTGGAGTGATCGTAGTATTCGGTGTATAGAATATTGTAATAAACAATTTTTTTTTGTTAATTTTAATTTTTTGGAAAAGCTGGGGCGGAATTACGACATACGTTCCGTGATCGCAATCCGTTTTCCAAGTCGCAGTAATGTTGAAACTGTCCAACTTTTTAAAAGAGTAATAATGAAAAATTGAACTGACCGGCACTTCCAGCCAATTGCTCACGTATGCCGTCATTCCGATTTAGGGGCTTCGAGCTATTTCAATTAAAAAATTCGCCTTCGATCACGGAACGTAAAACGTAATTCGGCCCCTGGTAATAGCATTTGAATACGAATCTCGACATTTTTTTTTATCGAAACCTGAAATTTGAAACACAATAAATTTTGTTTTAAAAATGTACGCAAAAATGTATCAGTCTTACTTTTTTTCAGAATTTTTGGATTTTTTTGGAGTATGCAGTTCATTAAATTTTAATACAGTAATGTGTCAATCTTAAGGTCGTGACACATTTTGCTGATTTTAGGAAATTTTTTCTTCCGAAGAGTTAATTGAGGAAAATACAGAGGTCCCTAAGAAAATATTATTATTTATAAAGCGAGTTTTAATCTTTTTATATAAAGAGAAGGGATACATAAGATAGGATATTCAACAATTGTAAAGCATGATGTACATATCAATATTTTAATTACTTCTCCGGTAGAGTTACGTAGATAAGTTTTTAACTTCCTTGAAGTTTTTTATCTATGAACTAGCATTAATGTCAGTATAGAAATCCAACAAAGAATAACTCGCGCAAACAAGTGCTAGTTCTGACTGAGTTGGCAATTGAGATGTAAAGTATTCTCTCGAAGCACGAAAGTAAATAAGTCACTTCTCGAACCCGTCCTAGTTTATGGTGCAAAAGCTTGGACACTGACAGCATCTGATGAGGCGGATGTGGGAGTATTCGAGAGCAAGATTCTTCTACAGATTTACGGCCCCTTACGCTTTGGCGACGGCGAGTACCGAAGAAGATTTAATTTTGAGCTGTATGAACTATATGCAGACAACGACTTAGTCCAACGAATTAAAACCCACCGTCTTAATTGGCTAGGCCATGTTGTGCGAATGAATGTAGGTGTTCCGGCCCATAAAGTATTCTTATCGGCACCCAGAGGAAGAGGAAGACCACCACTCCAGTTTAAGGACAAAGTGGAGACCGATTTGTCATCCCGTGCTGTTTCCAATTGGCAGAAAGGCGTAACGAGTGGCGAGCTTTGGGAAAAGGCCAAAATGGCTTAGACGGCATTTAAATAAGAAGACGGGTTTAAACGGTGAGTTCTACTGTATAAGTGGGAACGGGAAGAGTTGCAAAATTTGTAGTAAGCTTTGAAATGACGTTTTGTCTGCAGCTCTGAAGTACATAAAATGCAGTTTTTGACGAAAGATTATGTCATTTAAATAAATTGGTTTCGCCCACTATATTTCAGCAAGCTTAAATAAATGTTTGTCATTTTCTTCTCTGTGGTTTGTTGAAAAACCGAAGCCAAATCTCTAAAGATAGTTTTTTATTTAGTGAATCGACTATCTATTTGCGTTATTATATGACCAATACATAAATGGATAAAAAACAGAAATCTTGAAAAAAAAACATCTAGGTTACATGCTTGCAGACTTTGACCAGATTTGAATCGATTATATTTTGATTTCAATATCCATGTCACAAGTTCTGAACAACGTAACTCTAGTACTAAGTCTTTTGCGAAATCCACTACAAGCGCTAAGTCTATCTTTTTTTGTTGAAGTTTATTACACAAAGGCAGAATGCATTGTGTTAACAAAGATGTTAAAAGACTGGTTTCTTATTTAAAAAAAAATAGTTTTTAATGTTGACCTAAGAATTTTATAATACTAAGCAATAGAGAAAATGTTGAAATTTTTTAAATTTTGAGCCTTTTGCATAACAAAACTTACACCATAAAATTATCAATAAATGCCCATTCACCCTGAAACTTTCTTATAAATACTAAAATTTAATAGGTCATAAAACTGCATATCCAAATTTTTTATAAAAATTAGGATTAACAAGTATGGAATTTTGATGAAACTTGGTTAAGTTTTCCTAGGTTTGGAGTAGACAAGTAACCAGGGCTTAATTTATGCACCTTAAAACTATGTTACAAATAAAAAAATTAGCAGAGCTTGTACAATGTACATTCTGTTCCTTATAGTACAAAATAATTTTATTACCGGGGTTATATTTTCGCTATGAAGTATGTACATTGCAGGGTCAGTTTGACACAATCACAATACGAATATTTTTACACAATAGCCTTACTTCATAACATTTAACCCTAGAAAGCTAACCTTCGCTCACTCCCTACAAAACCTAACCATTCGACGAACATTCTTTAAGATACTTATTTCTAATATAGTTATTTATTTTGTGATTTGATTTATTGAACCCATATGTGTACCTGATTTTAATCTTCGAAATAAAACATTTTTTTTATTATTTTGGAACAATTCAGATATATTTTTTTTAAGTCTTTTAGAAAGGCAGTCTTAAAAAGGGACAAACAATTTTCACTAGCGTATTCGTGGAATCGACGAAGGTTACATGTCCAGGGTTAAGGTCTTACTTATTTCAATACATAGTTCTAGAAAAATCTTCGAGTGTTTTTTCCTTTAAGTATTTATATCTAAGACACATACAAGTGAGCTGCACTACCGATCCCGAGATAACGTTTGATAAATGAAATAATCGGTTCGCGATTTTTATCCAACCAATCAAAGTTCAATTTTATATTTGCTTTTACATCGGCCTCCAAATTTGAGTCTACCATGCTGCTGTTCTTAACTTTGACAACTAGATCCAGAATCTAAAAATAGATGTGGGTTCGTTAGAGGTTTTTTTTAGCTTAATGACTATTGCAAACCGTCATTTACCTTCTGTTGTTGATTAATGTTATTCACGTAGTTAGCCATTTCAACTATATCTTTGCTGAGTTGATTTAGGCTGCCTGTTTCGTTAGAAAGTTTTCCGTATGCTTCCCAATTGTTGTTGAGGAAATCAATGCTAACCAGCAGACCAAGTTCACTTTTGGAAAATGTATTACCCAATATTGAGGCGCGATCCGTATCGGCCAATGAGTTATTCACATTGATCGAGAGTTTAACAAACTTTTGTAATTGTTCAACCTTTTCTGAACAACCTAATGCGGTGAGCAAAAAGGGATCGCTCGTCTTGAGGAAATCATTGAAAAAGTAATTATAATCGTTATCATTGGACTGCCGTAGACCATTACAATAGGCTTGACGCTTTACGTTTGGTTCTATTGAAATGCCCTCAATGATATGTGCTTTTAATTTCTCATTGGCCTCTATCAGACATGCCTCCACACCAGCTAAACATGCGAGATTAACAACCCTGTTTCGGGTAAACTTACGTAGCAGCTGTTCTCCAGGTACTTCATTAACACCCAACGTTTCAAATATATCGGTCACCAGTGATGCTATAAATTGCTTGAATTCATTGTAGTCGGAGTCTCCGCTAAGATATGCATTGTAAGTGCTTATGATAGTGAAAGCAGAAAGCCAAGGAGCATACTGATCCTCACCAGGTAGATATGTCAACAGTTCTAGTATAATATCTTGTTTTAGACGGTCGCTTTCTACAAACTCGAATGCATCGTCCAGGATCTGAGCGCGGTTGCGGGGATTTATACTATTGGGTCGATGTAAGAGGCCCTGAGCAATAAGATGCCAATTGTTATCATCGTAGTTAATACGATAGTACCCAGTAGATTGTTTATTTAAAATCAACCAGTCATCAGCACCAAGGTCGGCATCGGCTATTGTAATTACTTCGGTACTTTTTAAATAGTTTGTAGCTTTGGTATTGCGGAAATCAGCTTTTGAGTGTGTGGCATAATTGAAGGGAACGTAGAAGGTTTTAGACGATAAGATTGTTTTATCATTATTGTACGCCTTTTGTGTGACCGTAAATTTAGTCGAGGTGTAATTACGTCTTACTGTAAGCAATGGATAACCAGTTTGCTGGGACCAAGTGGGAAACATAACGTTTATGGGGGCAGGAATCGAAACATTGTTCTCATTAACAGCGCTTTGTAATGCTGTAAACAGTTGCAGTTCCTCTGTGGTACTATAGGCGCTATGTGGTGAAAGGGTACGAGTTGTTATAAAATCTTTGTGTGAGATACTGACTACTTACTTAGCGTTTAGGTATTTATTTAAACTTGAACGGAAGACCTCATTCCCCAAGGCATGTTGCCACATGCGGAGTACACAGGAAGGTTTGGCATAAGAAGACGAGTCAAATCGCGCTGAGATTTCCGTAGGGGTTTGCACATAATGGGTCATTGGAACCAGTTCTCCTCTACCATCGCTGTATAATGTTTGTTGGAAATCATCGGTATGCATGATTTGAAAAATATCCCACTCGGGATGAATCTACAATTTAAATCAGAAAAAAAGCAAGAAATTTACAGAAACTTCATTCAATCAAACACCTTGACCCACATTATTGACAGTTTCGTAGGAGTACAGTTGAGCAAAACCTTCTTTCAGCCACAAATATGTCCACCACTTAATACCGACATGATTACCAAACCACTGATGCGTTAGTTCGTGCGCAATAAGCACTGAGAGATCAACCATAGTACTCGTTGTTGATGTGGTTTGATTGATGAAGTAATCTTCTTCACCATAAGATGCCATTCCCCAATTTTCCATCCCACCAACCTTATTAGGTATTGCCACATGTGCCATTACAGGTAAGTCGAACGGCACTTTGTAATAATTGCTTAAATATTCCATGGATTCCATGCCAGCTATTAGACCGTAGTTGGTTTCGGAAAGTGCTTCTGGTTTCGAATATACCCGATGTGTTATAGAATCTAGTTCGCCTTCTATATATTTAAAATCGGACACATGGAAGGCAACTATTTGTGTAGGCATACTATATTTAGACTTATCGAAAACAGTAACACCATTTCTGAAAATAAATGATTTTAAAATAAAAACTTCGCTCTTCTAGATTTTTGCTACTTACGAGCTTGCACTTTCGTTTTTAGGCATATTCGATATAGCAGTGTATGAGGGATGATGTTTTACGGTCACTGTAAATGTTGCACGTTTGTCTGGCTCGTCGTAGCAAGGGAACGCCTTGCGTGCACTAGTCCACTCGAACTGTGTAGTTGCCAGATAACTGTAAATATCAATATAATCCGCATAAATTTTAAAAATTTGCAATTACATCTATTCATTTAAACATTCTTACTGTACTTTCGATGAACTATCGGTATAAGATTCGATGTAAAATCCCTTTCCGTCGTTACCCAACTGTCCCTCATACGCAATAGTCAAAACCCATTTCGTACCTTTGTTGAATGTAATGTTTTTATTTTGAGGAGTCAAATGTAGGAACTCTAGGTCGATATCATATGCCCAATTCATCGCATTCTCAACTGCATTGGTTTGATATGCACTTTTTATAGTGGCTTGGAAAACTTCCAGTTGCAGTGCATGAAGTACAATATATGTCGTGTTCACAGAAGCGGTGAGTAAAATTTGTACTCTACCACTAAAACCCTTGGTGCCATTGTGAACATTCGTGGTTACTTCGATATTGTAGTGAATAGGTGCGGTGTTGTTTGGCAAGCGGTAGTTAACATCTGTGCGACCGGTTATAAGACTGCGAAAACTTGGTTGCGCTTTGGTGATTTGCCTGCCAGAATGCTTGCCATATTTGGGTGGCAAAATCCTTGCACTAGTGGGTATCACCAAACCAATTACGAGCGTACTTAATGCGATAAAACACCCAAAGTTCACTTTAGAATCACTCCAAATCATTTTGAAAACTTTAGTGGCCAAGTTTTAAACGCGAATTGGCTTGAAGTCATCAGATAAATTTTCTTTTTAAAGGTTTTTTCGGGGCTATAAAGTGTGTTCACGAGCAACAATCTAATTTTATTTTTACGATATTGATTGCTTTATAAAATAAAAGTATCGGTCTATAAGCACGGATATCCCATCACAACACATCTAGATTAGAGTATATCACTCTTATTAGGTTTAATTTTTACGATGTTACGAAAATTGTTTATCGGCAACTGGAACGTGTTAATTATACTGCAAGGCCACCGTGGCGTGGCGGTAGTGTTGCCGGCCTACCATACCAAAAGTCCAAGGTACAGGTAACATTAAAAATGGTTTGGAAAAGTTTTTTCAAAACGGGGTCGCCCTTCGGCAGTGGTTTGGCAAACTCTTCGAGTGTATTTCTGCCTTGGAAGACTTCTCAGCAAACATTCATCTGCTTTGCAGATGCCGTTCGAAATCGGCAAAAAACTGTAGGTCCCGCCAATTTGTAGGAAAAATTAGAAGCAGCACCCCACTTATTGGTAGAAAAGCTCGGCCTTAATCTCCTCAGGAGGTATATATCGCGCCAATTATTTTTTTGTTAATTTTTTAGGACAAGTTTTAGATCTAAACCAACAAAAACTGGGTACTCAGAAATTCCAATACACAATAATTTTGATTACAATCATTTAAGAAAGCAGATTTTGTACCACAAAAGTGCCATTTTTAGACAAAAGGTCCATTCTGAGTAAAAGTTTTTTAAACAGCATATACAGAAAAATGTATTGCTTTAGCCTCCTTTAAATTCTTTTTTCCCTGAAGATCCATTGAGGTTTGTCTAATTTGTTTCTTTATTTAACAACTAAAAAAAAGTTATTTTCGATGCCACTCTAAGAGACCTAGCAATAGTGCGAGCGTATTCTTCTTTCCATAGCTTCCTTCAACTGATGAATTTGTTTCCGCGCAATGTTCTCAGGGAACACGTTGAAATGGGAGTGAAGTAGTTTAATTTTGAGTGATATTCTACATTCTACACAAAGGTAATGACGTGCAACTCGATGGTTGATCTACCGAGATGATGCCTCTCACCCCTCATTACCCATCTTACATAAGGAGGAGTGACATGACTTAGAAGGTTGCACTGGTCATACCAAATCGCTACCACGACAGTCGGACATGAGTATTTTGGGTATTCGCTAAGCGTACCTGTGGCCCTAAAAAGCACTGGTGAGCAGATGGCTGAAGTGTTATTCAGGAGCTGGGCCGACTTGTTGTTGTTGTTGTGGTAGTGCCTATTTAACCTGCCTAAAGTATACCCTCTTTTATTCAACATTGTCATCAGGCTCTTCTAACGGAAGTCCCAGAAACCTGGCGGCTTCAACAGGGCTGGACCAGAGTAAAGTTGGTGTTAGAAGAGTAGGCTCTGTTGAGCAGATGAACAGATGGTTAGTATCGTGGGGAGACACGCCGCATGCCGGGCAGTCTGGATAGGCAAGAGTTTAGTCTGTTAAAGTATCCAGAAGGAAGTTGTGCCCGCATGACCCTTGTCTCCCTAGGCAGTTCGCGTTCCTCGTCGGCAACAGGTGGAGCTTGTGCCTGTAGGACTGTATTCACCGGACGAGAGCTGACAAAGGAGTTTACCGACTCCGTGTGGATGAGATTGAGGGCCCGCCGGTGCCCCTTTGGATCAAATGGCGAGAAAATGTGATGCCGGATTTCGTCATAGTGCTTAGGGAGATGACTCCTTATTCTCCTGAGAGGCGAATTTTCGTTGATCAGGTTCCTGTTCGGATGTGGCGGTTTATAGCAGCTGAACAGAAATTGCCTGGTCAACATCTCGCTATGCGCTCTTGTATACCGAGCATTTTTGCCTCACTGTGAAGGTGATGCTCAGGAGACATAAGGAGGCACCCCGTGGAAGGTCTGAGTGCGGTGTTTTGGCAAGCCTGCAACCTCCTCCAGTGTGTGTCTGCTGACCCCGGCGCAAATATAGGCGTCGCGAAGCTCATAACGGGCAGGCCGATTGCTTGTACGTTGCCAGTAACGTTTCTTTATCTTTTCCCCAAGTACTGCCGGCTAGTGACTTGAATATTTTATTGCGGCTTTGTATTTTGGTGGCAATAGCGGCTACATGAGCACCGTAGTTGAACATGTTATCAAACGTGACCCCTAAAAGTGTGTGACAGTCGGAAGCTTAATGCCGTCGACGTAGACGTCTAATTCCATGTTCACCTGCGCTGTCCACGTCGTAAATAAGGTGGCCGAGGACTTGGAAGGTGACAGTGTCAGATTTCGTTCAGCGAAAAAACCGGACAGGGATGGGAGGTATGAGTTAACTCTTGAGCAGAGCTCGTCTACAGAGGGGCCCGTCGCTAGGATCGTGCAGTCATCAGCGTAGGAGACGATCGAGACACCCTCTGGTGGGGAAGGGAGCCTCGATATGTAGTAATTAAACAAAAGCGGGGATAGGGCACCACCCTGTGGCACCCCTTGTTTAAATCTTTTGATCTTTCGCCTCTAAATTTAACCGAAGACTGCCGGCCACTCAGATAGTTGGCGCTCCAACGCTTTAGACAGGGAGAAGAGTTGAATCCTCCAGGTCGTTAATGAGTTGCGCATGATTGACCGTGGCGAAGGCTTTCGCCAGGTAAGAAGCAACTAGCACGGTCCTGTCATTTGGACGATGTTGGTTGAGACCGACACCTATCTGAGTGGTGATGGCGTTTAGCGCGGTGATAGTGCTATGCAATTTACGGAATCCATGCTGATGTTCGGCTAGTCGCAAGTTAGCGGTGTAGTACGGGAGCAAGATCGTCTCCAAGGTCTTCACTACTGGTGATAGGGGTGATATCGGTCGATAAGGCTCCCCCTCGTTTGCCGGACTGCCGGGCCTTAGTAGTGTCACCACCTTTGCCTTTTCCATTTTTCTGGAATGACAAAGGTGGTCATAGACAAACTGAAGACAGTTGTTAGATACCTTACTCCCTCTTCTCCGAGATGTTTTAGTATCAGCGTGGATTACCATCTGGGACGATCGATTTGGAGCTTCCCTAAGGCGTCCTGAACCTTCGTGGTGGTGATGGCAATGAGCGCTTGGCTATATTTTCGGTTGTGGGCTGCCCTGATAGCTCGTCTAATTTCCTTGTCGACCGGAGGATGCAGTACAAAGTGCTAGCGCATCTCTTCGGTTTCGACTGTACCTTATCACCAAAGGTGATAGATATTTTGTCGTTAGGTTTGGTCGGATTTGACAAGGATTTTACAGTGGACCATAGTTTGCCAACACTAGCGGAGAGGTTCCAGGACTTTAGGTGCTCCTCCCATTTGTCGCGATGTGTTGATCAACCAGTCGTCTGATTTCCGCATTGAGATCTTGAATTTGGGGATCCGTAGGGTCCAAGCGTTGCACATGGTCACGTTCATTTGCCAGGGCCGCTGCCTCTGCGGGGAAATACGGACGTCCTTCCTTAATTCTACCTGACGGAATGTATTGATTCGAGGCTGAATCTATAGCCATGCGAAACGCTCTTCTCGTACGTCAGACGGGATGGGAAAAGCAAGGGAGGTGCTTTCAGTGAAGTTAAGAAAATCAACCCAATCAGCTTTGTTGAAATTAGTGAAAGTTCGATTTTCAGAAGTGACAAAGTCATTGGGGCGATCGATTGAGAGAACGATCGGTAAATGATCCGATGCAGAGTTAGCATCGGCCGCCAGTCAACGCAGTTTATGAGACCAGCGCTGACAATGGTAAGATATGGCGAACTAGAACAGTTTACAGCGACTCTCGTGGGGGCATCCCCAATCACAGGGCAAAACGTCCAGTAACCTATTTGTTCAGCCAGTTCCTGTCCCCTACCATCAACCTGTAGGCTCGAGGGCCACAAGTCGTGGTGTGCCTTGAAGTCTCCGAGGATCAAACGGTTATCGCGTCTGAGTAACGCACTGATGTCAAGGTGGTAGTCCCTCGGACGGCAGGTGGCCAGAGGTATATAAATGTTAATTATTTTTAGATCGCCATCGCCTGATCCGACAACCATACCTTGACGTTCTAAGATGTTGTACCTCGGGGCGACATCAGACGATATTGCAAAGATTGATGAGTGGTGAAGGCAAGTCCGCCCCCAAGTCCTCTCTTACGGTCACGCTGGTGGATATTGTAGCCATCACAGGTCCAAAGATCTGATCGGGCGCTTAGCTTTGTTTCTTGAATAGCAGCAATATTTTGCCGCTTCATGAAGTTCACTATCTCACTAACCTTGCCGGTTAAGCCGTTGCAGTTCAACTGTAGGACGCGAAAGTGCGAAGAGGGAGATATTATCACACTGTCAGTCAAGGACTGGTGCATATACCTTGGTGGAAGCAGGCTGGGTCGCGCACTGCGTAGCAATCTAGAAGACGAGGGATCTGGACCACCGGAAGGAGGCGAATCGGTCGACGTTGTAGGTTGCGTAGCTTGGCAACATGACGCAACGTACGTATCAGTCCATAAGTTCCTGTTACCAAGTTGAGAGCATATAATCAGGTGACATAGGCCAAGGCGAGAGTTGCATTTGACTGATGTCGCAGATGTCGCACTCAACCGACAAAGAGTGCACATGGTGTAAGGGACCAGGAGCTGGTGGCTTTGGCTTACATTTGTGCTAGTGCTGGAAGAAGAAGTAGAGATTGTAAGTGGGGGGGTGGGGGGGGGGGGGGGCTGTCGCTCAGCATTGCTCACATCTGTGCCCCTGCGGGTTAGGGGCTTAGAATATGCCCGAGGTAGGCATACCGGTCGTAAGAGGCTACTAATATGCACAAAGGTAATGACGTGCACCTCGAGGATTTATCTACGGATATGATGCCTCTCACCTTTGATTACCCACCTTATCCTTACGGAAGGAGGGGTGACATGACCTAGAAGGTTTCACTGGTCATAAATCGCTACCACGACAGTCGGGCAGTACCGCAAGGGAGTACCGGGTTCAAATCCGGCCAAGGACTGTTAACTCGACCACAACAACAACAACATTGCTCACGTCTAAAAGAGAAGTGCTACGTAGAAAGTATATGTGAGCTGCTGTGTGAGGTGTTGGCGCCGGTGGGCGTGAGCGGCAGCGGGAGTTACACACTACTTGCTGGGCAGTATTAGTGCTGTTAGTCGTGGAGACTGTATCTGGAACTTGTGGCGGTGCTTCACTGGATCGACGTTGTCCACAGGACGCCCTAGGGCGTGAACAGCAAGGGACCACAAAAGTTTTGTAGAAACTAGGGGCCCTATGTGTCGAGGGATTTAGCCCGGAGCACCTAGTTTTGTGCAACCATCTCTTCCACGTATTACAATGGACGGAGTGTGGACGTTTGACGTAAATCTTCTTCCAGCAAACGCAGCAGATCCATTATCTTGGTCCCGGGTTGGATTCAACACCAGCCCGGAGCAGGAGAGTTCTGAGCAGCCCTGCTGCAAGGAGCTGCTCGGAGGATGGCAATGTTAAGGGGAAAGGTGACAAGTTAGACAGGCTAATGTCGAAATAACAGCCCTCGGATATAAAACCTCGAGTCTTTCCGGTTCGATAGAACCGGCTGCTGGGGGAACTGGGCCGACTTGGAATTGAAAGGGAATTCGGATAACATTGTTTTAGTTGACATGCCGTCAATATACTCATGAAGAGGTTGTGGCATACTATCAAGTCGTCCTAATATTGGGCTTCACTTGTTAAGATGGCAAAGACGACAATGCCGAAATAAAAAATCGTTTCGAAGAAACAACGAGTAAAAATAGTTAGCTGTATCGGAAATATCTTAAAGGATGGAAATCATCCAACAGGGGATTTCAAAGAACTATTACAGCTCTCACTCCTACACTAAGGAGGTCGGTCTGAAACCGACCTTAGATCCCGTATTCCAAGGCTTTGAATCATACAAGGTCAATGTCTCCACTTAAAATTGCCCACTGTACTAAACCAGAGAATATTGCTTCCTTCAAAGCAGAATAATACACCACAAGTTTTGCTTAACACACCAGCCAATCTTAGTATCTAGTTTAAATAATATTTGAAGCTTGTAATCAATAGTTTCTAATAATAGTAACAAGCTTTAAAAAATCGTATTTTTGCTTATCGGCGTGTGCAACCCCTAAATATTATACAATCCTCTTGATATTTGGAACATACACCTTCTACATCACTGAGGCTCAGGACACAAGCAAAGTCACGAGCATTTTTTATTTTATTTTTTCCATACGAATGACTTACATACATATGTACCGGCAAAAATTTGAGTTTTATCCCAGTGAAACCAGGGATCATCGTTTTATTAATACCGGATTACTCCCTTGAGAATATTGGATTACTCCCTATACTGCTGTGTGTTACCATATAATTTTGTATACTCCCTTTTAAAATTGCATGTCCTAGGAGTAATAGAAAAACTTCTTTTCAGCTCCCAAAAAACAATAACGGAAAACATACAAACTTACAAGAACAGATCCAACTAACACGCTACAAAAGAAAAACAATAAAATAGTCGAAGAGCTCTACAAAACAAAACAGATCAGCAAGAGAGAGAAACAACAACTAACCTGCACGTCCGCTGCAGCACCAAGACTGTATGGATTACCAAAAATCCACAAGCCACATATGCCTTTACGCCCCATTGCCTCCTCAATTATGGTCCCCTGTTACAATCTATCTAAGTATATCGGAAAAACTCTTAAACAACTTATATCTGAAAGTTATAATGTGGAAAATGCATACACCTTGAAAGATAGATTAAGCAATATTAATGTTTGGGAAGAAGATGTACTAGTTTCGTTCGATGTCGTTTCTTTGTTTACAAACATACCAATAACATTAGCAATTAGGATTATAATGAAAAAATGGGACCAAATTCAACACACAACTAACATCACAAAAGCAAAATTCCAACAAATACTTGACTTCTGCCTCAGAGAAAATAATTACTTTATGTGCAATAATAAACTATACAATCAAACTTTTGGAATGCCCATGGGAAATCCGCTCTCGCCAACAATAGCCGATATTGTTATGGATGACCTTATTGACAACACCATCTCGGAGCTTAAACAACAACACAATATAGATATAAAATTTATAAACAAGTACGTGGACGATATTTTCGCAATAGTGAAAAGAAAAGACGCGCATAAAATACTAGAAACGCTAAACAAATATCACCACAAACTTCAATTTACAATGGAAATGGAAGAAAATGAGAGTATACCTTTTCTTGATGTCCGTATACATAAAACCAACAAAAGTTTTATTTTAAATTGGTACTCGAAACCAACATCCTCTGGTCGCCTGATTAATTTCCTATCGTCCCAACCAACAAAATACAAAATTAATACAGCGAAAAATCTTATTCGAAAAATAATGACAATCAGCCATGAGAAATTCCACGACACTAACATAGAGAAAATACATACAATTTTGAAAAATAACAATTACCCCGACCACTTAATACATGAATTGATCAACCAGGAAATCATGAGAAATAGCAACCCCCACAACAAACCACCAAATGCAACAACAACAGACGTAAAGAAATACTGCAGTGTCACATATATTCCAAAACTAAATGCAATAGACCATGACACATTAAAACAACAAAACATCACCTTAGCTTATAAATCCAACAACACAATATCCAAAATATACACAAGAACAAAAGATCCAATTGACAAGCTACAACAAAACAACGTGATATACAAAATAGAATGTAAAGGGAAGGACAACGAAAACTGTGATAAGATGTACATCGGAACTACGAAGCGGAGTCTTTGTTTACGAATAGCCGAGCACCGAGCAGATATAAAAAAACAAAAGCCCAGCACTGCTCTCTCCCAACATATGATAGACAGTGGCCATACAGCTGACTTCAACAACACTAAAATCATCGATAAGGAAAAACGAGAATTGACGAGATACACACTGGAAAGCTTGCATATTTTGAATAACCGAGAGAAAACGATAAACAAAAAAGAAGACTATGACTGCATAGGTGCTGCATACATGCTATGTTTAAATAACAATAAGTTTAGTTATGACAAGACTACCACGCAAGGTGGTAATGATTATTAGACGCTAAGTGTTTATGTTAATTGTTATTGTAAGTGTAATTTACATGTTAAATGTTGTTTATATGTTTTATCATGTTTGTTTTCTTCTTTTTGAAAAATAAATAGTGTAGCCCCTGAAGATGCTGGAATATCCAGCGAAACGTTGGGCAAGATGGTGAAATAAAAACCTTTAGTTTTTATTTGCACCAAAAAACCATTAGGTCAAACTAGCCTACAATACCCCATTATATAAATTGAAACTGACCGCAAAAACAACAAAAATAACGGAGTTTGTTTTATAACTTTTTTCATAAATCGCAATAGAGTATTTGGGAGATTTTGGAGAATTTCAGAAAACCTCCCAGGAGAGTAATGATGGAGATATTTTCAATTCCTCTTAAAATCCAATGAAAGATCTTTGGAGAATTAAGCCTCAAGCCTTCTATGGAAGCAAATGAAGGAATAGAAGCAATTTAATAGAACTCATACATAAACACCTCTCTTATGGAAAAAAAAAATATTGTGATTTAAATATTCATTTAAATAGTGTTTGTTTCTCATTTTGTACGATTGCAGGTTTTTATTAGCATTTTTTTCCATTTGTTGAAATTTTTACAAAAAGGTGTTAGCTAGGAGTAGAACTTTTGAAAATCTCTACTTTTGCTCCAAAAATATATAGAAGGGAGTAATATTTTATTAATAACTTGAAGAGGTCTCCCCTACGAGTATTACACCAAGATTAGTAAAATCGGATCACAGAGTGTAGAAATCTCTGTTATTGATCCGAAAGGATGTAAGGGGATTACTCTCTTATCCATCGCTTGGGGATATCTCTCCTTGTCCTCCACAATGAATAGCATAAGAGCAGGAAATGAAAAAAATATCTTCTATCTATCTATGGCGCGATATACAACAGGTATATCATCATAAACCTCCTAAGAGATTTTTGCGCCAAGCTTCTCTTCCAATTTGTGGTGTGCCGATTTGAATTTTCCCTACAAATTGGTGGGACCTACAGTTTTTTGCCGACTCCGAACGGCATCTACAAAGGAGACGAATTTTTTGCTGAGAAGCCTGTCATGGCAGAAATACACTCGGAGAGTTTGCCAAACCACTGCCGAGGGGCGACCCCGTTTTGAAAAACTTTTTTCAAATCACTTTTGATGTTACCTGTACCAGGGCTCGAACCATGGACTTTCGGTGTGGTAGGCCGGCAACACTACCTTCTAGTGTTCCAAAAATATGTCAAAGAGAGTACTCTCTTATCCATCGCTTGGAGAGATCCCGCTTCAAGTTCTATTGGGATATAACAGTTGTTCGTTGTTGATATCTTTATGAAATAAGTTGATTTTGTTTACTAAAACCTTTATCTAGGCTCATAGAAAAACAAATACGGTAATCTGACGGGTCTTAAACATTGCAAAAATTCTGGTTCATGTACAACCATGGACTGTCACTACACTAGTCCTACCCTGAATGTTTAAGGATGTTAACATTACCTCACAAAGACAAAGTTCCCAAAAAAATTTTAACTGCACTCAAAATTTCTTTTCCAATTAGAAAATTATTCACTGTCAGAAATATCATACTCCAATGAGATAAACAATGAAATATTTACAAACAATTATGACACCGTTCGTACTTTGTTACCTCACATGTATCCTTGTTACATTCAAAATGTTCGACTTAAAATATACCTGATATGCTATCAGAGTCTAAAATTTTCTAGGTACAAAACCATAACCAAGAAATTGGATGGTTTCGAACTTAAGTTGTTAGAAACTACGTTTTAATATAACTAGTTGTATAATGCAAATGTGACGACTTTTAGGCGGATCTTATTTTGGGATGGTATGCTCTTTAGTTTCCCCATATATTGACCTAACTACAGTTTAATGACAATTCAGAACAAGATCTATACCAAGTCCGCTGGCATGTTTTGAGGGGGCACACATTAGGATCGAATCATGAGAGGTAGTGAAGGCTCAGTTCCGTAGCCAGGGGGGGTTTGGGATTGGTTGTGATAGGTCCCCCCCTTCGTCAATGAACTACTATTTTTTTACTTTCGATTGAATAAAGCAATAATATTTTCTGCTTTTGATTTATAATTTTCTTTTTTTAGACTTGTGACAAAGTGCAATTTTATGAATATATGAAATTATCGGATAGTGGATTAAGCGTTTTTTTAAGACCTTGTATGAAATTCACTAGGCTGTCAAGATGATAAAACCGGGTTCGAGGTATGCGTACACATTGGTTCTGGTAGTAATAAAATAACAGACCGAAAAAATACTGTAAAACTGCTATACCTCTACTCCCTTATATCTCACGTGTTTAAAAATCCGAATTCAGCGGTCTGAAATTAGAGTAGTCAGGCTCATTAATTTAACCAGAGCACATAACGGCGGAAAATAGATAGCGACGAGCATTTTACACGTGTTTTATAAAAGTATAGCCCATTATCTAATAAAAACATTCAAGAACAAATTCCAAACTTTGTTCAAAAATTTAACAAGGTTTCAACAAAATTCCACACTTTTTAATCCGAATTCTTATATAAAAATTTTGATATGCAGTTTTATGACCTATTAAATTTTAGTATTTATAAAAAAGTTTCAGGGTGAAGTTCTGCCTTTGTGTTATAAACTTCAACAAATAAAGATAGACTTATCGCTTGTAGTGGATTTCGCAATAGCCTTTGAAAAATTGTTCAGAACTCGTGAGATGGATATTGAAATCATATAATAATGGAAATAGATAGTCGATTCACATGAAACTATCTTTAGAGATTTCGCTTCGGTTTTACAACAAACCACAGAGAAGAAAATGACAAACATTTATTTAAGTTTGCCGAATGTTATGAACCACATGTTCAAAGCCAAAATATAGTAGCCGGGACCAATTTGTGGAGAAGGTTATTTAAATGACATAATCTTTCGCCAAAAACTGCATTTTATGTACTTTAGAGCTGCAGACAAAAGGTCATTTCAAAGCTTACTACAAATTTTGCAACTCTTATACAGTAGAACTCACCTTTTGAACCCGTCTTCTTATTTAAATGCCGCTTACCCGTCTAAGCTATTTTGGCCTTTTACCATAGTTTGCCACTCGTTACGTTTTTCTGCCAATTGGAAACACCCCATGGGATCACAAATCGGTCTACACTTCGGCCTTCCATCGGCCTAGCTAATTAAGACGTTGGGTTTTAATTCGTTGGATTCCTACGGTGTCCGCATATAGCTCATAATTAAATCTTCTTCGGTACTCGCCGTCTCCAACGCGTAAGGGTCCGTGAATCTTTCCCTCGAAAGCTTCTGCACCATAAACCAGGACAGGTACGATATGTGACTTATTTATTTTCGTTCTTGGAAAGAGGACTTTACTTCTCAATTGGCAACTCAGTCAGGAGTAGAACTTGTTTGTGTGAGCGATATTTCGTTGGATTTCCAGGCTGAGATTATTGTTGGTGTTAATGCTGGTTTCCAGGTAAAAACTCTAAAGAGGTTAAAAACTTATCTACGTAACTCTACCGGAGAAGTAATTAAAATATTGATATGTACATTTAGTCCAGGCGAGGAAGTCAGGAAATCGACTGAATACGGAAGTGATCCGAACCATAGGTTTTTTTGGTTTATCTAACTCTCCTACTAGTGGATATGAAAGGGTAAAATAAATAATCCAAAAATATGCAAAGCATTCTTTTCTGCAGCCATTTAAAGTGCATTTTTTTGTTTTTGTTTTAATTATTTCGGTAATTGTAACATCTGTCAAAAATTTTTTTTCTACAGTTTGCTTGTGAGGGGATTTCCATCGAAAGTGTCTTTGCAGTTTTTCTTGTAAATGCTATAGTTTTCCCGCTATTATCACTTTTCCCAGTACATTATTACAAAAAACATGCAAACAAGTAAATTTTTGTGATGCATTTTATACGGGACAAAAAAAAAATTGTTTGCAAAATTTAATTTTATTGTGCAGAAAACTACATACTCCAAAAAATTCCAAAAATTCTACAAAAAGGTAAGACTTTGATAAAATTGCATTGAATTTTCGCGAATTTTTGCGTACTTTTTTAAAAGAAAATTTATTGTGTCTCAAATTTTAGGTTTCGATCAAAAAAATGTTCATATCCCCCTTCCTCAAATCCTGGCTACGCCACTGTGAGGGATGATCCATGGATGTAACCCCTCTCACTGTTAATATCTTGTTTATTCGTCACGCTAGATGACAATTTCCGTTATAAAAATTTATAAAAAAATTATTAACAAGTCCATGTTTGCCGAACTCGGAATTCTAGCAATTTACACTTTTTCATATCTACTTAAGTACAGTTCTCCCCCGACAGAACAAAACCAAGTAACTAGGTTCTTAAAAATGTTAGGAAATTAGGGATTTGCATAAAACCCCATATGTCCGTCAAATATCAACTTATTTATAATTATCGAAAGGCAAGATTCCAAAGTTTTTCTATGCACATGTGAATACAATTTTCTTGACGTAGTTATGGATTTATTAATCAAGATTAAAAGTTACAGAGTATGCAAAACATGATTTTTGCCTTTCATACAAATAAAAATTTTGTGTCAGGACAAAACCGAGCAACTTCCAAGTAACTTAAATTTAAATTTGACAATTTTTTTTTTATATAATTATAATTATTATATTTTTTTTTGTGCTTGAACAGAAACAAGCAACTAAAAAGTTACTTTGTTTTGTCGTGCACTTTCATGTAAAAACAAAATGATCATCATTTTATGATTTTTAATAAAAATGAAAATATTATTACATAGTTAATATCTTTTCATATTTTATCATATACAAAAAAGATAATTAACATTAGTTAAATTATTTCAATTTGACGTGGTCGAGTTGCGCATAGGTCTCCCAAAATTGAATTTTACGCACAAATTTTCTCAAACTGCTTTTTTCATTATTTTGCATAAAAGGAACTATTTTTTGCACAATTTCATTCTGTTAGTAGAATTGACTTGTCGTTTTTTAACGTTACAGAAAGGAAACAATTCGATATCATTTAGATTAACCCAACTAGTTAAAAATCAGCTACCGTTTTAAGAGATGTTGAATGACGTACGCAAACGACTTATTTTTTTCGGGTCACATATTTTTACTTTCCTTACTAATCTTGGTCAACATTTTACTCAAGACTGAAATAGTCACAATCACTACCATAACTTTCAGATGTAGTATCTGAAAGTTTTTGCTCCTCAAGCATCTAATGCTGGGCTCAAGTCACGTTCTTTCCCCTCTTTATCCCCGCAATTATTTTATTTTATCTCAAGTATTTTCAAAAATAAACTAAACTAATGATCTATAAAAGTTATTTGGTTTTGTGAAATAATTACCTACATTTTTTAGGGTAATTCAAACAATTCTTAATTCACAAATGAATTTTATTTTTCGTAGCGCGAATCACGGGAGAGCTGTAAATTATTATCGAAGTTGCAAACACTTTTATATTGAGATAAGCGATTTTAAACAAATTTAAAATTTTGCCCCACTTGAGTAAATTTGCTGAAATCGCTCAAGACGATTCATTGTTACTTGTTTTTTTGTTCATAGGTTGGCATACAATTTACTTTGCTTTAGATACTTATCAGTAAAGACATTCTGGTTGTCTATTTGAATAATTTTAATTACCAGCAGTGCAGCTTTTCAAAAAGAGGTTTTAAAAACATATCTTGATAATAGAAAGATGTTGAATAGGGTAAACGCACCAGTTTCCGGACACTTAACGTTTTCCTCAACTTTGACTCATTTTCTCACCATAAACGCTACCGCGACCGCCATGGTGTGAAGGTAGTATTGCCGGCCTACCACACCGAAGGTCCATGGTTTGAGCCCTGGTACAGGTAACATCAAAAGTGATTTGAAAAAAGTTTTTCAAAACGGGGTCGCCCCTCGGCAGTGGTTTGGCAAACTCTCCGAGTGTATTTCTGCCATGACAGGCTTCTCAGCAAAAATTCGTCTCCTTTGTAGATGCCGTTCGGAGTCGGCAAAAAACTGTAGGCCCACCAATTTGTAGGGAAAATTCAAATCGGCACACCACAAATTGGAAGAGAAGCTTGGCGCAAAAATCTCTTAGGAGGTTTATGATGATATACCTGTTGTATATCGCGCCATAGAGAGAGAGAGAGAAACGCTACCGCGAAAAAATATACTGTTTAGTTATAATAGCATAAATATTGCTCAATAATATGACGTCTGTATAATTTAAAAATATAATGTTGTTAATATTATTAAAGTAAAAACTCAAAAAAGATCGAATTGCTCTAGTTTCCGGACACTCGAAATTTTTATGAAATTTGTATATACTCGTACACTATATTTTTGTAAAGTATTTCTGAAACATAAAGAAGGACTTTGAATACAATAAATACGTATTAAACATATTCACTTCTTTTTGGATGGACATCTCACTGATTTGGACACTGGTCATAAACCAACTTTTTGATCGGTGGTTCGAGGGATCAGCCAAACTTACGGCGTACGCAGCTGATATTTTATTTGTCACAATTGTTAGAGTTTTTCCAACAATTAGCTATATGAAGGTCCAGGAACTTCAGGAGGTCCTTGTCTGGGCATCCGACGTTGGGTTACATAGTCATGGCGGGGTCCACGTGAGTTTTCTCACCCTCTTTCTAATTGGGTATTCACCGCGATTTTGGATCTAATAGTCATTATGAAGTCCTCGTTTGGTTACCAGCCCCACACAAATAAAGACCTTTTGTTAACAAACTGGAGAGAGTATGCACATAATAAGCATTAAAATGGTAATTCGTAATTTTCGCCTTTCGTAATTTGTCCTTGAGCTCTGTGAACAGTAATGGAAAATGTTCGCCATAATGGAAGTTGATGCCGTTGCATGGTACACCCTAGCAGCCTCTTGGATGAGTGTGATTTTCGGTATATGAACTTCTCTGGCGAATTTTTGTTGTAGAACAAAATTTAAGTTATGCGATACTTCTTCGCTTAGATATACTTTCCAAATTTTTACTAACTTCAGACTTTTTGTAAGCTATATTAACTTTTACGAGCTCACTTTTTTCTTAAATATCACCAATTTATAAATTTTTATTTAATTATTTTACTATTTAACGTACACCAATTAAATGTCGATTTGATTTGACCAACTTGGACAGCTGATTGAACTTTTCATCTGAGAAAGCATTGTTCATATCTCAACACCATTACATGAACACGGTTGCTTTGAGGCAACTGAGGTTGCTTCAATGAACTTCCCATGGCGACATATATCGTTTAGCACTTACGCGAAGAGCTCAAATGGCAACAAAAATTGACAGCCCTACTTAGAAATCTTTTCTTTTTATATTCGCATATTTCAAAAAAAAAAAAAAAATCCAGATAAGTGGCAACCCTGTAAAAACATCCTATGTGGCAACACCTAAATTTCTCCAAATCAGTGGAGCCGTTTTCGAGATAATCTGAATATACAAATATACAAGAATACCTGGTTTAAAGTTATAAGATAGAATACCCTCAGGTATCAACAATAAGTGGTAAATCTACTCAAAAATGTTTTTATAATATGCAGGAAAATACCTTTCGTCTGATACCCATATTGGCATATTTAATTTCATTAAAAAAAAGCAGATAGGTGGTAGAAACATCCTTTGTGGCAACACCTAAATAGAAATTCTTAGAATGTGGTACGCTATGTACATACCAAATTTCATCCAAATCGGTTGAGTCGTTTTCGAGATAGTCCAGATATACAAATAAGTATACAAGAATAGCTCGTTTAGATTTAGAAAGTTTAGATAGATAGATAGAAATCCGATGCAAATTATAGAGGCTACAGCAAAAGCATAAGGGCATGACCCACATAGCTTAATTATATATAAGTAGAAGTGACAGTAGTATTCTTACACCTGCTTTGTGCTTTGTTCAGGTAATACTTTCGGATGTTTCCCTTGGCTACGGTGAGGAGTATACACATTTCCCAGCTGGTTACTCCTTCGTCTGTCCCTGATGAACCCATACGTGCCAGCTCGTTAGTCCTTTTATTGAACTCGATTCCTCTATGACTCTAAACTTAGATAATGCATACTTCAAGAAGGTCGATTAATGTAGCCGAAAATTTGCTTGTTGCTTTGATGTCGGTTATGCTCCTGTCCTTGAGTTATTTGCAAGCTTGAAACACACTGAATGACACAGAAATGTCTAAAGACTCGGAGAAAATTCCTGCCCCCACATCTGAATTCATCTTGAATCTGCCGGTGTAGATTTGAATTATGTCAACTGCACTTAGGGACACGAATTCCGATACGATACGATACCATATCGATACTTTTGCCCTTCGATACCGATATTTTGTACTCGATACTTTTATAGAGATACTTTGTGGCATCGAGTATTTAGACCTCGGTATCGTATCGAATTTTTAGAAAAATGTGCCAATATACAATAGAAAAGACTAACAGATCAAAAACACTGTTCTGGTGGTTGTCCCTCTCTAACTTGTGCCGCGAATCGAAGGAAAGTAAAACGGGACAATTTTTCTATACTCCAAAAGATCTGAAAAATTCCGAGAAGACCCCTGAACTATAATTTACATATTAAATTTCGACCTATATATTTGGAGAAACCTATTACTTTAAATTATTTCACTGAAGCCAAAATTGGTGAATATGGCAAAAAAAACTACCTGAAGTCAGACTTATTCTGCCTACTGTATTTAGATTTAAGCCACTGTAAACAGAAACTTAAGGTTCCTGTTCCAATATTTCCCATTCGGAATGATGGTAGCAGCACTGCTCTAAAACTTCATCTGTTTCGGTATTAATAAGGTTAATAAAGAAAACAATTGGATAGGGAAATATGATCTAAGTTTTCCATCGTGTTTAAGACAGTATTTTGATCGATATACAGTATTTATTCTATCATTTCTTATGTTCCAGTTGCAGTAAAAACTTTACCCTTTCGATCCTCCATGGATACTATTGTCCCACCACAAGTTTGTAAGTCTAACGCTTTTTAATGCTCCTAGGCATTTAAAGGTTTTATCATTAATCTATCGGCGGCCGCCGTGGTGTGAAGGTAGTGTTGCCGGCCTACCACACCGAAGGTCCATGGTTCGAGCCCTGGTACAGGTAACATCAAAAGTGATTTGAAAAAAGTTTTTCAAAACGGGGTCGCCCCTCGGCAGTGGTTTGGCAAACTCTCCGAGTGTATTTCTGCCATGACAGGCTTCTCAGCAAAAATTCGTCTCCTTTGTAGATGTTCGGAGTAGGCAAAAAACTGTAGGTCCCACCAATTTGTAGGGAAAATTCAAATCGGCACACCACAAATTGGAAGAGAAGCTTGGCGCAAAAATTTCTTAGGAGGCTTATGATGATATACCTGTTGTATATCGCGCCATAGAGAGAGTTCTTCTATATATATAAAAATTTAGCCGTTTTTCGCGTTGTGATGAACTTTACGGAGAATGGCTGAACTGATTTTAACCAAACTTTGCCACATTGAAGAGACACATGTGGAGAAGGTTTATAACTAAAAAAGGGGACTATCAGAAAAGGGGGCGTGTCACCTCCCATACAAACTTAATTTTTCATGGTGAATATCTTTAAAAGTGTTAAAGGTAGGAACATGAAAATTGGTATAGAGCTATAGGATATCAAAAGCATTTAAAAAAAAAAAGGGTGGTTATTAGGAAAGGGGGCGTGGCACCTCCCATACAAACTTAATTTTTCATGGTGAATATCTTTAAAAGTGTTAAAGGTAGGAACATGAAAATTGGTATAGAGCTATAGGATAACAACACCATTCTCACCCATAAAACTGGGGGTTATCGAAAAAAGGGGCGTGGTACCTCCCATACAATCTTAATTTTTCAAGGTGAATATCTCTAAAGGGGTTTAAGGTAGGGAGCTGAAAATTATTAGACCTATATGATATCAAAAAGCATTCACACACATAAAAAGGGGGGTTATCAGAAAAAGGGGCGTGGCACCTTCCATACAAACTAAATTTTTCAAGCAGAATATCTGTGAAAGGGTTCAAGGTAGGGACCTGAAAATTGGTATAGACCTATATAATGTCAAAAGCATTTTTACACAAAAAAGGGGGGTTATCAGAAAAAGGGGCGTGGCACTTCCCATACAAACTAAATTTTTCAAGCAAAATATCTGTGAAAGGGTTCAAGGTAGGGACCTGAAAATCGGTATAGACCTATATGATATCAAAATCATTCTCATACATAAAAAGGGGGGTTATCAGAAAAAGGGGCGTGGCACCTATAATACCAACTAAATTTTCAAGCAGAATCTCTGTGAAAGGGTTCAAGGTAGGGACCTGAAAATTGGTATAGACCTATATGATATCAAAAGCACAAGAATTCTGCTACTGTGCTGCTTAACAAAAATGCCATGGTGAATTCCCTACCCGCGAATTGATGGTCTACTGCTCCACATCAAATTCGTTCATGGACCTTCTCTATATCATTGACATTCTCTGGTATCAGAAGGCTTTAGAATAAGGTGTTAGTTTACAATAATTAGAGTAAGTCACTAAAATAAATAAAACATTGTTATTAGAATAAGTCACAAAATAATAGCCGAACATGAATTAAATGATTAAACAAGAAAAAAACAAAGAACACCTTTCATTTCTATTTTTCTTTCACCCAGCGAAGCAGGTGAGGGTCCGCTAGTTTGTATATAAAAATGTGCGTAATATAAACATGTGGGAAAAACATATATGTCGCATTATAATCGAAATGTCATTGCAGACCGATCGAAAAGGTTAGTTCTATAATATGAAATTGTATTTCTCATTCAATAAAGTTTCATTTTCATTCAGCTTTCAAATCGCGCTAATATCAAAGCAAGCGCCATAGAGACGGATAAAACCGCTGCGCTTAGTGCTGCACTACCATTTGAACGATAGCTTTTAATGTATGATATAACCGTTTCGCGATTTTTAGCAAGCCAATCAAAGTTCACTTTCATATTCGTCTTTACTTCGTCTTCCAAGCTTGATACTACCAAACTGCTGCTCTTAACTTTGTCTAGCAGGGTCATAATCTGCAATTAAGAATGCCAGTATTAAGAGTAAGAGCTTTTTCGTTTAGGTAAATCTTTTATTGCTTACCTTTTTCTCTTGATCATTATTATTAACGTAATTAGCCATTTCAACTATATCTTTGCTGAGTGGATTGTTGTTGTCTGGGCCGCCAGATAGTTTGCCGTATGCTTCCCAATTGGTATTGAGAAACTCAATACTAACTAACAGACCCAATCTGCTTCTCGAGTAAGCACTTCTCAATACCGATGTGCGCTCTGTGTCGGTAAACGAATTACTTAAATCGATGGAGCTGCTAACCAAAGTTTTTAATTGTGTCTCATTTTCAGAGCAGCCAAGTGCACTAAGCAAGTACGAGCGATAACTGATATCGCGCGAAGTTAGCAAATCATTCAGAAAGTAATTGTATTCCATATTACTGGACCGACGTAACCCATTACAATAGGTTTGCTCCTGCAGATTTGGTTCAATGGCAACACCATTGTAGATTAGTGCTTTCAACTTGTTATTGGCATCAGTAAGACAAGCCTCTACACCAGCTAAACATGCTAGATTTACAGCTCTATTCCGTGTAATTTTACGTAGCAACTGCTCGCCAGGCACTTCATTAACACCCAACGTTTCGTAAATATTGCCAACAAGTAATGCAATATATCGTTTAAATTCATTGTATTCGGAGTCGCCGCTAAGGTATGTGTTGTAAGTTGTTATAATCGTATAGGCAGCATACCACGGCGCATACTGATCCTCACCAGGTAAATAGGTCATCAATTCTAAAAGAATATTTTGTTGCAGTCGTTCGGTGGATACGAATTTGTAGGCATCATACAAGAGTTGAGCGCGATTGCGTGGATGTATTCTATTCAGACGAACTACCAAACCCTGAGCTATAAGACGCCAATTCTTATCATCGTAGTTGATGCGATAATAGCCGGTTGATTGCTTATTTAGAATTAACCAGTCATCAGCGCCTAGTTCAGTGTCAACTATAGTCATATTTTTGGTATTTAGTAGGTAGTGCGTAGCCTTGGTATTACGGAAGTCCGCTTTCGAAGGTGTAGCATAATTAAATGGAACATAGTATGTTTTTGATGAAGCAATGGTTTTATTGTCATTGTACGCGGTTTGTGTAACGGTAAACGTTTTCCCTGTGTAATCACGTGTGACTGTGAGTAGTGGATAACCGGATTGTTGAGACCAAGTGGTGAACATAGCTGCAACACCTGTAGGAATAGACTCATTGTGCTCTTCCACAGCGCTTTGCATTGCCGCAAATAGGTGCCTTTCCTCGGTAGAGCTAAAAGCGCTGAGTGCAAAGAGGATATCAATATTATTGAGTATTGGAAACGTGTTATTATTTCTGTGGCAACAGTAACAAAAGCCAAATTTATTTTTCAGTAGATCGCCTTGAAACTTAAAAAAAAAAAATTGTGTATTATAGTTGTAGTCCACGTCTATTGGCATAATTTAAAGCAATTTTTGGAGAAAAAAAAATTTACTCTGCGGTTCTCAAGATTTCAAATCTTGACTTTTTACCAATTGCAAATAATGCATGGATCCATGATGATATATTTGTGTACGGAAAACACAATGCTGGTAAACACTCGCTTTCTCTCTATCTGGAGTTTGGCTGTTATTGCTTGAGGCAACAGTTTTAATTCACTGATACAGTAGGAGGTTATACTCCCAGTATATACTTACTTATCGGTTAAATATTTATTCAAACTTGAACGAAAGACTTCGCCGCCTAACGCGTGCTGCCACATATGAAGTACGCAAGCGGGTTTGGCGTAAGAAGACGTGTCATAGCGCGCTGCTATTTCAGTCGGCGTTTGAGCGTAATGCGTCATTGGAACCACGCTACCTCGCCCATCATTTGTCAGTGCTGATTGATAAGTGCTAGTATGCATTGTCTGATAAACGCCCCATTCGGGATAAAGCTGCGATGCAAATACAAAAAAAAAAGGATAAACCAATTGCTATAAGGTTTTTTGGTAAAAATTGAAGAACCCACTTCATTTGTAGCCTCGTATGAATAAAGCGTAGCAAACCCTTCCTTTAGCCATAAATATGTCCACCATCGGACCGCCACATGATTACCAAACCACTGATGAGTGAGCTCGTGCGCAATAATATTTGCATCGCCAGTTTGCGAACTAGTTGTTGACGTGGTTCTATTATAGAGTAAGTATTTTTCATCATAAGTAACCAAACCCCAATTTTCCGTAGCGCCACCTTTGTCAGGTATTGCTAATTGTATCATTCTCGGTAGAGCGTATGGCACATTGTAATAGCCGGCTAAGTGTTTTAAGACCAATATACCGGTGAGTAGAGTGTATTCATGTAGACCAACAGCTTCTGGCTTGGAATAGAGCTCATGTGGTATTGAATTTATTGCACCTTTGGTACCTTCATAATCGGACACATGAAAGGCAATCAAATATGTGGGTATAGTCACGTTAGTCTTATTGAAAACCGTGACACCATTACTGAAAGAAAATATTTTTACTAGGTGATTAACTTGTGAATGCTGCTACTTACGAGCTAGCACTTTCGTTCTTAGGCATGTTCGATAAGGCTTTATATGAGGGATGATGTTTAATCGTCACTGTAAATGTTGCACGTTTGGCTGGTTCATCGTAGCAGGGAAACGCGAAACGCGCATTTGTCGCTTCGAATTGCGTTATTGCCATATAACTGTAAAATAGTGTATACATTACGTTCAGTTTTCGGAAGTCCGAGCAGACATAATCATCCCAATTCTAAATATCGTCGCGCTTATATATACAAGGTGGCGCAAAAGTAATCCTCCTATCAGAAAATGCTATTAATTTTGCGATTGGCCCCTAAAGTCAGTTCTGTTTTGACATATGTGTAGTAAACACATGCGAAATACACGTTAATAAACAATGTTACGCTACACTGCTCCAGAACGCGGAATATTGCTGACTATTTATTTGACCAATAATCGGTCGGGGTCAAACGGTTACTGTGAATGGTGAGCGCTACAGAGCAATGATCAACGAGTTCTTTTTGCCGCAACTTGATGAGTTGGAAAACATGTGGTTCCAACAAGACGGTGCAACAGCACACACTGCACGTGCCACAACCGATATGCTGAACATCGGAAGCTTACTTTTGCGCCACCTTGTAATACCTCGGATTTTCTTATTTCCGAGGAAAATTCCACCAATTTTTTCTTCTAGGTAGAATAATAATTGACAAATGCCATTTTATGGATAATTGCTATTTTTGCTTAAGAAATTTTAGATTGTAGTTATTGTGAAAACTTTGTTCGAAATTAAGGAAAAAATATTGTTTACCAAGTTAGTGACTAATAAGAGTCAGAGGAACACCAATAGAAGAGTACAAGGGAAAACCGGTGCTCTAAAATCCGTCACCAACGGATTCAGTTTTAGTTTTTCGTGTTCTTGATTTTTGGGTCTTGAAAAACTAAAACTTGTTTTTAAAAAAGGTATCAGGCTTTCTTCAAACAACAACCTTGTGCTTGAACTTGTAAGAATTTTTTTGAAAAAGATAAAGCCTGGCCTTAACATAAGAAAATGCATATATAATGTATTACGGAAAACAATAACAACATTGAAACGGGGTAATTCTCGTGCTCGGCAGTGTTGCCATTTAGATCCATATTGTACATATTTCAAAAGTGGCTATTGTACAAGGTGGCGCAAAAGTAAGCTTCCGATGTTCAGCATATCGGTTGTGACACGTGCAGTGTGTGCTGTTGCACCGTCTTGTTGGAACCACATGTTTTCCAATCCCAATTCATCAAGTTGCGGCAAAAAGAACTCGTTGATCATTGCTCTGTAGCGCTCACCATTCACAGTAACCGTTTGGCCCCGACCGATTATTGGTCAAATAAATAGTCAGCAATATTCCGCGTTCTGGAGCAGTGTAGCGTAACATTGTTTATTAACGTGTATTTCGCATGTGTTTACTACACAAATGTCAAAACAGAACTGACTTTAGGGGCCAATCGCAAAATTTATAGCATTTTATGATAGGAGGATTACTTTTACGCCACCCTGTATAAAAATAAAGTCTCCCTAAAATTGATGGTTCAGTGTTTCCCTCTATTCGTTGTGTTGGATATTGTCTTACTTCGACTTAGACTCTTCAGGAATTTCTATTTAGAATTGTACATACGTAATGATATTCTTACTGAATTTTGTTCGAACAATCTTTGTAGGAAGGCATGTAAATTCCCGCTCCATACGTATTTATTATCCCTTTATAAGCGATAGTTAAAGTCCAATTGGTACCTTGCCTTAAATTTACATTTGCATTTATAGGCGTCAGGCTAAGAAACTCTCGTTCCGGCTCGTATGAGCAATTCATCGCATACTCCGCTGCAGCTTGATCTGCACTTTTTACCGTGGCTTGGAATTCTTCTAGTTGCAGTGCATGAACTACAATAGTTCTTGTATCCTCAGTTGCGGTGAGCAAAATTTGAACTCGACCTGTAAACTCTCTAGTACCGTTGTGAACATTCGTGCTTATTTCGATATTGTAGTGAATAGGTTCGGTGTTGTTTGGCAAACGATAGTTAATATCGGCGCGTCCGCTTATAGCATTACGAAGCCTTGGTTTAACTTCATTGATTTGTGTGTTAGCACTTTCATCATATTCTGGTGGCAAGAGTTTCGTTTGTGCGGAATTTGCCAAACTAATTACCAGTATGGTCAAAGTAACCAAACACTTAAAGTTAATTTTTAATTCACTGTGTATCATAACGAATACTGGCCGGCTAAAGCTCTAAACTGGAAGTAATCTGCACGCTTTATTGAATGTCCATTATAAAGAGTTTGCATTGCAATAAAGTAGATAGGCTTTATCAGTAACAGCAATTAAATTTTTTTTAGTAATTGATTACTACGTACAACAAATACAATGTAGATTTGTAAACCAGAAGGACGCATTTATGACTTTCAGATAAATTTTGATATCATGAAACTCTTTTCAGGTGGACTACGAGTATAGTAAATGTTTTAACTATTTAGTAATGTTGTGCTATACTTACCTATTCTTTTGGATTAAACCGAATTATACTGTTACAGATTTCAAGGATCGTTCTTTAAATCGCCAATCGAATAAAAGTTATTACAATTTTTGTATAGGAAAAATTACGTCTTTATTCAATTCATAATTTTCAAACTCTCCCAAAATTTATGAAAAACAATGACAGTTTATACAATGCAAAGTTTCTTATATTTTTTTTCCGTCACATTACTCTCCGCTTAAGTCTGATCGCCTCGATCAGACACATTAGCTACTCCAAATGCCGCCAACCTTTCTAAATGAACCACTTTCATCTTGTTCCGGGTTCCACCAAGTTTTTTAATTCTGTATACAACGTCATTTAATTGTTTAACTACCACATACGGGCTTTCCCAATTAGACTGTAGCTTCGGTGACAAACCCTTCTTTCGCTGTGGATTATATAACAGCAGCTGATCACCTTGTACAAATCCTTTAAAATTAACTGCTTGATCATACCTCGCCTTCATTTTGTCGCGCATAATCTTTGTTCGTTTTCTCACTTGGTCGTGGATTTCGTTCATAATCTCTCTCAGCTTTTTAACATAATCGTTGCTTCCTTTGCTCATAATCTCACCTGAGCCAAATTTTAAATCGGAAGGTAAACGAAGATCACTGCCGAAAATCACCACGGCGGGAGTCTGACCCGTGGTCTCATGTACCGCGGAACGATATGCCATTAGGAACAAAGGAATGTGAGCATCCCAATCCCTCTGTTCTTTCCCTACCATTTTCCTCAAATGCTCTTCCAATGTGCGGTTAACCTTTCCACCATGCCGTCGGATTGAGGATGGAGGGCAGTAGTCCGAGTTTTCCGAATACCAAGCGTATCACACACTTCCTTAAATAAAGCCGACTCAAAATTTCTGCCTTGATCAGAATGCACCTGTAAAGGCACCCCAAACCTCGACACCCAACTTTTTATAAAGATTCCGCTACTGTCGTGGCTTCCTGATTTGGAATGGGGTAAACCTCCGGCCATTTGCTAAAATAGTCCATAACGACAAGCACATACTTATTACCTGAGCTGCTGGTTGGAAATGGTCCTGCTACATCCATTGCGATACCGTCAAAAGGAGCTCCTGAATTAAATTGTTTCATCTGCCCACGTCTTCTATACTTTGACCCCTTAGCTGCCATACAATCACTGCAATTACCGATCCATTCAGCGACGGATTGACGACAACCAACCCAGTAAAATCTCTGCTTTATTTTCTCTAATGTTTTGGCTATGCCCATACGCCCTCCACTTGGCCCATTGTGCAATTCCTTCAGAACTTCTGGTATCCGCACTTTTGGTACAATAATTAAAGATCTAGTGCTTTGACCATCCTCGCTTTCCCATATCCGATAGAGGCACCCAGATACCATCCTCAGACTCTTCCACTGAGCCCAATATGATTTGGCAATGGAACTTTCAGATAACATCTGTTCTTTGGTCGGTCGCTGGTTAATATCCATACCTTTCATTAACAAGGACAAATCAGCGTCTTCTTGTTGAGATCTACGTAAATTTATATCACTCCATTCTTCAGCTGACTGAATAGTCATTAACCGGACATCAATAACGTCTTCTTTGATTTCGGCTTTCGAACAATGTTTACATTCTAGATTGCAGGGTCGACGGGATAATGCATCTGCATTACCATGTGAGCTTCCCGAACGATGTTCTATGGAAAAATTATAATTTTGTAATCTCTCAAGCCATCTCGCCAACTGTCCTTCGGGATTTTTAAACTGAAGTAACCATTTTAATGCCGCATGATCGGGCCGTACATGAAAACGTTGCCCATAAAGATGCTTGTGAAAATGTTTAATGCATTCCACCAAGGCCAGTAATTCTCTGCGCGTAACACAATAATTTCTCTCGGGTTTCCCTTTAGTTCTGATATAGTATGCAACCACTCTTTCTTTTCCATCTTTAACTTGCGATAGGACTCCTCCAATGCCGTATCCACTTGCATCAGTGTCTAGTACGAACTTTTCTCCTGGAATGGGGTATGCCAACATTGGTGCACTACATAATCGTTTCTTCAAAATCTTAAAAGCTATCTCGTGATCCTCCTCCCACTTAAAACGTCGATTTCTCTTAGTAAGATCATGGAGGCTACTAGCTACATTGGCAAAATCTTGGACAAATCGACGATAATACGTGCACAATCCCAGTAAGCTACGCAGCTCATGCAGATTGGTCGGTCTTGGCCACTCTCTTACCACTTTGATTTTATCGTCATCCGTAGAAACCCCTTTTTCCGTTACCTTATGCCCCAAATATTTTACTTCTTTCTTAAATAACGATTCAGATTTAATCCCGCACAAGATATTCTTTGCAAGACTTCATCCAAGTTCTTTAGATGTTCATCAAAGCTTTTTCCAAGCACGATGATATCGTCAAGATAAATCAAACAAGTTCTCCAATGAAGCCCTTTAAGCACATGCTCCATGAGTCTTTCAAAAGTGGCAGGGGCATTACATAACCCAAAAGGCATTACTGAGAATTGCCACAAACCTGCACCTACGCTAAACGCTGTCTTTTCCCTATCTGCTTCGTCAACCTCCATTTGCCAATAGCCACTCTTTAAATCAAGAGTTGAAAACCATTTTGTCCCGGTTAGTGAATCCAGTGTATCGTCAATTCTTGGTTACGTCATTGAGTTTACGATAGTCTACGCAGAACCTCATCTTCCCGTCCTTTTTTTTAACAAGTACTACTGGTGAAGACCAGGGACTAGCTGATGATTCAATAACACCACTCTCACTCATATCATTAATTATTTGGCTAACAACCTCACGTTTGGCTAATGGTATACTTCGTGGTCGCTGTCTAATGGGCCTTGCATCACCGGTGTCAATCCGGTGCTTTACGACGTTTGTTCTGCCTGGTTTTTCTCCCTCCTTATCAAATATACCACAATATTTGCATATCAGTTTTTCGGTTTTAATAACTTCCTGCAACTCTAGCCCTTTTGTCCAATCCTTCATCTCTTTACACAACTCTATTTCACCACTTACATTTTCGGAAACCCCGTCACAACTAACTACAGCCTCAACCTCGTGGCATTCTGCCAATAAATCGCCTTTCAAAAGTTTTATTGGTGATTTAAATTGATTAAGAACTCTTACCGGAATACGCCCATCGCGGCTTGAATTCGCTAAAGTTTTCGCAACTAACACGTTCGGTTTAGAATCTTGTGTAGCTTCGATCATCCACAAATTGTTTTCTCCGCAATCGTCGTTAACTTTTGCCCAAACAACTGCTTCAGATTCAGGTGGAATTTCCTGACCATCCAAAAGTACCTTTCGAACTCTGTGTGACCTATCGTATCCGGAACCAAGAGTCACTTCCATGTTGTTATACTTCATCGTCATGTTCTTCAAATCAAGATGGATGCCATGGCCCATTAAGAAATCGACTCCAATTATAACTTCGTCAGCAATATCCGCCACAATGAAATCATGTGATACTTGCATATTCCCAATCGTCACATCGCAACTAAGTTGGCCCTTTAAGAATGCTTCGTCACCAGTTGCCGTGCGCAGCTTTGCGCCAATAAGTGGCTTAAATTCCTTTATAGCTAACGCGGTCTTAATTATGGAATGCGACGCCCCAGTGTCTAATGTCAGCATACGTTCTACTCCGTCTATACATCCTTTCACAGTTATGTTACTCGGTTCTCTACCGATTTGCGAAATTGTGATAGTGGGGTATCCAGGTACGGGAACCAGCTTGCCCCCCCTCCAGCTGGTTCTATTTAGTTTAACGAAATTTGTTCAGCGCTGTCTTTGTTTTTCTGAGGATTCGTTGACTGTTTTCCTCCAACAAAGCAGTTCCGTGCCATGTGTCCCTTTTTTCCGCACTTAAAACAATTACCTTCAAACTTCTTTTGATTCCCCGCCATTGGTAGCATTGTTTTAAGTGTATTACACACCTCAACATCTACACGATGTGCACGATACGAGGGTCTGCTCAACAATGTGGCTGTCTCCTGAGTCAATGCATGTGCAACAGTCTCAGCAAACGTTGGTTTCGGCATGGCGTAAGTTGCTCGCTTCGTGTCAACATCACGGATGCCATTCATGAATGCTTGAATTTTCATACGCTCGATAAACTCACTGGAAGCATCCTCATTTGCTAAATGAGCTAACCGTTCAACTTCTGTCGCAAAATTCTGTAAAGTCTCACCATGCTTCTGCCACCGGTTCAGCAATTCCATCTGAAAAATTTGCTTCCACTGCCAAATTTCCTCTCGAGTGCATTCATTATAACCTCAAAATTTCGCTGTGCACCCACAGGCACCGTGTTCAAGACCTCTGTCGCAGAACCTTTCAACGAAAGAATTAAAGCAGTTGCTTTATCCGCGTCGCTCCAATTATTGCTCATTGCAGCCGACTCAAACTGCTTCTCAAAAGTCTTAAAACTTATAGTTCCGTCATATGGAGGAACCTTAAATTTCATTGCACCAGAAACCACGGACGTAGCTGTGTGAGCATTATTTTGAATAAAGCTTTCTAAAGATCCAACTCTTTCTTCTATTGTTTGAAACTTCACGACGACATCTTCCTCGACAGCTCTGACCTGCTCATTGATTTTTCTAACTTTCTCGCCGATTTCCGCTGTATATTTGTCAAAAGATGCTAAAATATTCGAAGAACTCTCAGCCAATTTCAAACTTAGAATCCCAGCCAATCGGGTTTCTAAGCATCCAACCATTTCCTTGGAGTTTTCAGACATTTGCTTGATGTTCTCAGCCAGCTGACCTTGGATAGCTGTTAGCAAATCGTCGAAGTTCATACTAACTGCAGCACTTGCGCCTTCTGCCTTTTCCAGTTTCGTTGATCCATCTGAAACGTGAAAATTATAAGCGTTTGCATCTAACCCTTCGGCTTCTACAGATTTCCTTAACCGCGCCTGCAGCTGGAGCTTGTTCCCAGATGTTGACAGACCACGCAGCTCCAATTCTGCTTTAAGCTGTGGAATATTCAGCTCGTCGAATTTAACCATCTTCAAATTTTATTCGTTTAGCAAAGTCACTTCAGACACCAATTGTTACAGATTTCAAGGATCGTTCTTTAAATCGCCAATCGAATAAAAGTTATTACAATTTTTGTATAGGAAAAATTACGTCTTTATTCAATTCATAATTTTCAAACTCTCCCAAAATTTATGAAAAACAATGACAGTTTATACAATGCTAAGTTTCTTATATTTTTTTTCCGTCACAATACTATATACATTAGAGTGATCCACACTCTCTCTCTCGTACACTGCTAGGTACACAATGTTTCATTGGCAGCTTTAATGGCGGCCGGCGTGGTGTGGCGGTAGTGTTGTTGACCTAAGGCCCAATGTTCTAGTCCTGGAAGAGGTAACATCAAAAGTGATTTGAAAAAGTTTTTTCAAAACGGGTTTGCCCTCGGCAGTGGTTTGGCAAACTCTCCGAGTGTATTTTTGCCATTGAAGGCTTCTCAGCAAAAGTCCATCTGCTTTGTATACGAGTATGATGTTTGTAGGAAAAAAGTAGAAGCAGCACACCACAAATTGGTAGAAGCGCGGCCTTAATATCCTCGGAGCTATATCGCGGCAATTATTTATTTATTTTATTGAATTATTTACCTACCCTTGGAAATAAATAAATCCTTTTTAAAAAGTTCTAAAAGACCATGAATGTCTCATTGGCTTTCATAATATACCACAAGTATAAAATCTGCGGTTTCACCTGAATTTAGAGTTTCTGACTTGTTTTTACTTCTTTTCTGTTGTTGTTGTTAAGGCCGCCACTATTTAACTTGCCTAAAGTATCACCTCTTTTATCCAACATTGTCATCAGGCTCTTCTAACGGTAGTACCAGAAACCTCGCGGCTTCAACAGGGGTGGACCAAAGTGAAATTGCTGTTAAAAGAGTAGGCTCGCTTGAGCTGATGAACAGATGGTTAGTATCGTGTGGAGACACGCCGCATGCCGGGAGACATTTGGCTTGTCAGTGTTCAGTCTGGATAGATAAGAGTTTAGTCTGTTACAGTATCCAGAACGAAGTTGGGCCAGCATGACCCTTGTCTCCCTAGGCAGTTCGCGTTCGCCATCGACAACAGGTGGAGCTTGTGCCTGTAAGACTGCACTCACCGGACGAGAGTTACTTCTTTTCTACCTCGCTTTGCCTCGGCAGTGTTAAGGAGTGATGGTCCTGTGGTTAATGCCCAACGGCGCTGTATGTCGGTCGAGTTTGGATGTGGTTACATCTTAACTCCATCGGTATTGATCGACATGATACTTTTAAATTATTCAAAAAGCTCAACCGATCTTTCAACACAAAGGGATGGGCTCATCCTTATTGGGACCTTTTCAAACCAAAGCTCAGACTACTAAATGTTTATAAAAATGTTTACAATTTTAATTTAAGTAATTTAATTAAGCAGTAAAATGTTCTTTATAAAAGAAGTGTACATAAATTATAAAAATAATCTTAACTCCCTTTCTTGGCAAGGATCTTTCTTAGAAACTTCCCCGCCACGCAAAACAATCTTCCAATCTGTGCGGCGCTACTATGCGCACCTAAAGATGCTGCGAATGTGGATTGGTGATGCCGTTTCAGCCATTCGTAAATTTGATTGTTGAATTTCTCAAGGAAAGTTTCACTAATTTTGACCTTCTTACCAATACGAGGCGAATCACAGGCAATAAGGTTGTTTTGACGTCCTACTTTTTCGAGCTCAATAGCAATCTTACTACGTAGATCCAGAAACTGAGAAGAGAGATATATTAAAATTTATATAACTTTGTTTGCTCGCCAACCACAGAGCTTTGAAATTTACCATGCTACGTTGAAGCTGCGTCATGTACTCAGCAATGCGATTGAAATTCTCGACAAACATTTGCGAACGGCACAGCCCACGGTAATGGTTCTCAAAGAAATCCCACATAACCGGTCTTGCCGCAAGA
The DNA here is from genome assembly GCA_949987695.1 of Merzomyia westermanni. Lineage (NCBI taxonomy): Eukaryota > Metazoa > Arthropoda > Insecta > Diptera > Tephritidae > Merzomyia > Merzomyia westermanni. The sequence goes on along the minus strand of OX465288.1, from coordinate 128,353,851 downwards.
TTACTTTTGAATAAATAAAACAAATACATCATAGATTCACTGTCATTCATAATGCTTTTTGTGGAATTTTCGCTTAACAAGAGATTGAGATATTGCTGCAGATGTGAAGTACTCTGCGTACACCGTAGCGAATAAATGAGATCATCATAAAAAAGTGTTTCCCGCTCAGCTTTGGAAAATATATTCAAAATGGCATTGAATTCTTCATCGCTAAGATATTTCACGCCCAAACAAAGTATTGTTTCATACATGGCATAATAGCTCATATCATTGCCAAATTTAACACTGCCGAATATGTACTCACGTGCGAGCTTGTGCGTGTAATCTAGACACTCCCTTAGATCAACCAAGCAAGCCATTTCCATGACTTTTTCCCTAGCCATCAAATCGGTATTTGTGAGATTTTCATTTAATGGCGTTTCGAAGAGGCGCTTAAACAACGGTCTGATCAGTTGGCGTACAAAGTGATTGTATAGCTTGTGTGAGATGGTACCGTAAAGATTCTTGCCCAGAAATACAATTGTATCGGCCACTTGATTCCATGGTATTAAATTGTCCTCGTACTGTAGATACTGCAACAATTCGAATATAACATCCACCGATTGTATTTCGTTGTTTTCAATTAGAGGTCCCAGATCTTGAAAGATCGATGCACGGTTAAGAGGATGAATAAGCGTATGATTGGCGTGAAGTTGTTTCGCAATCAGCCAGAGATTTGCATCATTGTAAAGCACATGATAGAAGCCTGTTTGTTGCTTATTGACGATCAGCCAATCATCGTTGCGCAATTCAATGCCCAATTCGTTTGCGTTCAGGGTTACTTCAGGTATGGGTGGCATGAAATAATCGACGCTCGTACGCTGGAAGTCTGATTGAGATGCGCTTGCGAAGTTCAATGGTATCCACCAATGTTCGCTGGTATTCTGATCTTTTGAACGTTGCCGTATGGTGATGGTGTTCTTTTCGTAGTCACGCACAATGTACACTATCGGTATCCATTCACTATGCGTCCATGAATACATAATATTGCCAACGGCATGCTGACTCCATTCCAGATGACTAAATGTAACATCCTGTGCAACGGCTGCTTGCAATTCGTTAAACAGATCCGACTCGTTGGCCACAGCATATTGACTTAAAAGAGGTGTAAAGATCTTCATATTATATGTTATTGATCAGTTCGTGTTATTTAAATCATAGATTGACTTTTCAAGTCAGTAAAACTTACTATTTACTCAAATACTGGCTTATTCCGCGCACAAACGTTTTCTGGTTGAAAGCATGATGGAACATTTTTATAACGCAGGCGGCTGTAATGGAAAAACGGACAGATCAGAGACACGACTAGGTTTTTTCATATCGATGTTTTTTTAAGTGTTTGCACTTCCTTGTATTCTAGCCTACCATACAATCAAATGCCGTTTTAGTAGATATTGCTATGGACAGCCCATTGATAGGTCTATTGCCCTTGTTATGGTAAAATAGTAGGATTTATATTCAAGGGAGTTTCCAGCTCTTCACAAAGAGAAGCGCAATTTTTTTTTCCAATTTTTGATTAGCTCATAGCGTAGTTATAAGTATAAATAAGTAAAGAAAGTCGAAAACTTAAGCTCAAGACATTGTTGCGTTGTCGGTAGCCAATGTTTTGAGCTGTACACTAAAGACCAAGCAGGATATTATTTATTTCAGAAAACAAAGAACATTTTTATAACGTGCCTTTTTAGTTACAGAGATATATATAATTACTAAATAATTAGAATTTTTCTTGGGTTTTTTGAAAACTCATCTAAAATAAGATCTTTTATCGCCGTATCGGTTGTCGTATGAGGATAAAACCGGTTTATGCATTGGACCCTTCAATTGTCATTCGAAGTTATTAGGGCAATTCATGATTAATTGAATTTGGTTGACAAACTTATGCAATTGCATGAAAACGCAACAATTAATAACTGAACTTTTAAAAACTAATAAAAACTTGGAGATCCCTGGTTAAAGCTCAGTTTTGCATTCTTTATTCTGTAGGGGGGCGCAACGCCAACGCCAAAACTACCTTCAATTCCTGCTATGAGGGGATTTACTGTGACGGTGGTGCTACAATGAACTTCGAGGAATCTAGGCTGATAGTTGGCTATCCGCACTGTATCTAGGTGGTGGAATGGTTTTCAGTATGTTTGCTTCTGAAAAAAGGAGTTAACTGATTTCCAGTAGGGGTACCACTCTTGCGCCTTTCTATATTTCGGGCATGATAAAAGAAGACAGGGGGATCTTGAAGATCTGCATTAAGGTACGACTAAAAATCTAGACTCCTAAGCATTTCATACCAAGAAGCTAGTTGTGAAGTTGTAGCTTTGGGTTGTTTTATTTCTCACGGCCAAAACGTATTAGTGGCAGAATGGCTATAGTAAGCTTTGCTTTAGATGTATATTGGAACGATTTTTCGTCATCCCTTGCCAATTATTGTTTTGTTACAAACGGGTTTCGGCGATCCGCCATCTTCAGTGTATGTTTTCGCTCTCTTCAGAACGAAAAACACTTCCACCCTGTCGGAAAAACAGGAAATCAAATCAACTAAGCTTTGCCTTGTTGATGGAGGCAATAGCTGTGGCTGCTGTGCCAAGGCGTTTGTGAAGTACTGACACTAATCTGAATCTTTTTTTTCGCTTGACTTTGTAGAGCCAACCTCCTCTTGGCTTTTGTGGGTAACAAGACCTACAGGACGATCAGCCACAAAACCTTTAAAACACCGTGTAGTCTTTCCTCTGTTCCGATTTGGGCACCAGAAAACTAATAGGGCCGACTGCAGACTTGGCACGAAACACGGCACTCAGGGCGACTAAGTGGAACAAGGATAATTAGTGACACAAAGGAGTTGTGTTGAGAATTCGTCAAAAAAGAGTAGATACTACACTGAGTCGGAATCTTCTAGTTCCAATATGGGGTGGTTCAGAACTATCTCAAGAAGGAAATCGAAATATTACCAGTTCGGAACTATAGAAAAGGTAATGGTCACTGTTTAAAATGATGAAACCCGCCAATTTCTCCACTCGCAGCTAGTTCTCGACTTTGTAAATCGACAGGACCCTGGCTCCTCTCAATATTCAACACTTACACTTCATAGAAAGAGCGACTGATCTGAGTGACCGACTTTCTCATCCCTGCAACCGTACCTTTCCCCGGCTCAAAATGCACATACATGCAAAATTTTATAACTGCCAGGGCACTGTCCTAAGTCGGAAGTAAGTGTTTGCTTACCTCTTTGATAGGATATAATGTCAAAGACTGATAAAATTTCCGACTCTTTCTCCACGTAGTACGTCATTGGTCGTACAGTCATGTAGTTGTAACTGTAGGCACGCTCAGCTATATCGGTCAGAAAGAAATCCATAGTTTTATATTCCGGGTAGAGCTAAACAAAAAAACAAATAGTAATTACTTGTGACATTAGTTGATATTTCAAAACTGTATATATATATAATTACCAGATCCGTCACAACATAACTAAAATATGTAGCAAATCCCTCATTCATCCATGCGTATGTCCACCATTGTGGCGACACCAAATTACCAAACCATTGATGAGCGATTTCATGATTTTGAGTTAATATATCCTTCAGCTTTTTATGCAAGTCAACGCCATCTTGTTGTACCAAATTGTCTTCTTTGTAGGTAATTAATCCCCAGTTTTCCATGGCTGAGCCATAGTTTTTCTTTAAAGCGATATGATCCAGTTTCGCCAAAGGATAGTCGATGCCAAAGTAATCCTCCAACATTGCCACCGTACGTACAGCGTTTTTTAAAGCTTTGCGCCCCTTATCCGCGATACGAGGTGATGTAAAGATGCGTTGATTGACGCCTCGATACTCTTCCGAAATGTACTCGAAATTGGAGATGACAAAGGCTACCAGGTAAGTGGAAATCGCGGGTGTTGTTTGGAATGTGGTTGTCACCATTGATGTATCACTATGGTAATGGAAAATAGGCAAACATAAAGGGAGTATGTTACTCGTGAAAAACATCTCATAAACATGTGTGGAGGAATGTGCATTTCATTAGACCCCGTCGAAAATTAATTTGTTTAAATAAAGCCTAAAAGTTTATTGATTACATCCATTGCTATGGTCACGTATGAAATCCCTTAGGTCTAACTTTCAAACTAACGTATTAATAGCTTTCCTCAAGAATGCAAAATCCCAAATTTCCGATAAGGTGTAGACACGGTGGCATGGATAGTTGGAGTACTGAAAATTTTAAAGTGCTTACAACCTCTGGAATAAGTATGATCACGTCGTAAGACCCCTGCCCCCTGATGCGTCTTGGGATTGTGGGGTAAAATTATTCGTCAGATTCCGACAAATATAGTTTTTTAAGAAGTATCGGCTTCTATTGCGTATATAACTTCGTCTTTTCCCCAGTATTTCAAACGATGAAATACTACCATTTTCACACTCGCAGATGGGTAATGGTCTAAGCTTAAATCCCCATTCTCAATAGAAATTCCGACTCACTAGGCCAAATGATCTCAGATAGTCAATCGCACTTTATTGCAAGGAGCCTGCCATTACTGAATAAATGTACACACTGGTCCACGGACTAGCATGGTTCGGCTTTGGCTCGGACTGCTTATTCCATTTCCCATTCCCATCTGTTATATGACGGTTTTTTAATTTTCAAAGAGGTTAGTGCAAAGTCAGTAGATAGAATGATTAATAAATTTTCCACGCAAGGGTCCCTAGATGCCAGATTGCCACAGTTTATATACGTTTACAGACGGCCCGGTCCCGAAGGACTCACTTTTACAACAACAACAACAAAATACTCTTCAAAGACTATCAGTAAGTTAATTCAATGCTTATACCCAAAGACATACCTCAGCCAAAGCATTGAACTTTTTGACGACGACCGAATAGATCTCAGTCCATTAATCATGCGTTAGGCTGAAAATTTGAAAGCAACATGTCTTTTACTGTTACTCTATTCAAAGTGTTGCAGGTTAAGTAACGCTAGAGGATCGAGGGAGATAACTTTTGTTCTCTGCCATAGTTGGTAATTGTCGCTAATACACTGTTGATACACCGATGGATCCCACAGCTGTTTTATGTTGTGCCGGATGTCATCATTATGTACATGTAGGTTCATCCCTATGCAATTGGGTGGTACTCTGCCTCAAACAGGTGTATGTTGCGATATCCCGAACACTAACAGTCGATCAAAAATTAATTGTCAATTGTTGTTTTGAAGATTTTCGCAAACAAGTGGAAGTTGAGTTAACATTTATTGTGCAACTTTACTAAACCCAACCAAGCCCCACTACACTGAAGTCTTCATAATTTTCCTACTGGGATAGTACGCATACACACTCGCCATTACATATGAGTATGTAATCTGTCAAAATGAGTGATGGCTTGATGGATGTATGCTTGAAACGGATGTGATGATGTCGAGTGCGTGTAAATTCGCGGTTTATTAATTGGCTTTTAGAGCTAACCAGCTCCTGTGAAGAAATCAGAAACTAGTGAGAACAATTTCTGGTTCAGAACTAGAGATAAAGTGGCTAATAAGAACTAGTGCGATAGGAACTAGATTCTCAATAGTTCGAAGCCGGAGTTGTGTAATCGCATTTGGAAAAATGTTTGGTTCTTATAACGTTCTTTAAAGAAAGGTCAAAATTTTAAATCATAATTAAAAAAAAAAATCAAAAATATACCAGTTGGTAGGATTCGAACCGACTGGTCCCGCATCAGAGTCGAGGGCTCTACCCACTCAGCTACGGCCCACGCATCAATAGTGTGAGAAGAGATAACATATGTATGTGTACATTATGAAAGAATGGTTTAAAATGTAGGCTCAAATAATTAGCAGCGCATAAACTAACCACATTGGTGTGGCGATGGTGTTGCGAAGGTCCTAGGTTCGAGTCCTGGGAAAGGTAACATCAAAAGTGGTTGGAAAAAGTTTTTCAAAACCGTTTTTCGACCGTAGGCAGTCATTTGGCAAAAAGTCGCCGAGTGTAGTTCTGCCATGGAAGGCTTCTCAAAAATTTTTTTTTTTATTTTAAACTAACTTCATCCAAACTGCAGAATTTGGAAATGGTTAAGAACTAGAGCAATAGTAGCAATAAACGAACAACATCGCAACTGTCGAATTTTTAACTAGTTCGGAACTGTCGAAAAGGTAATGCAGCGGGACATAATTTCCACCGCCAAGGACATGGCCATTTTAAATTCGCCAGTTGATTACATGTAAAAGAGATAGAAGGCGAACTAGTAAAGATTCGGAACTCACTAGAAGCGCACCAGTTCAAAACTAAAGCTTTTCCCCACCTTGTTATGTGTATTGATGTTATTGAATTTTATCTACTTACTTATAACCGGGTGCAGTATTTGCGTCAATGTACGGCTCAAGTTGACGCACCATCATATTTGAGATTGCGGTATAACAATTACTATGTGTAAGACTGATTGTGAAGTTCGCTTTATACGATGGTTCATCGTAACATGGAAAAGCCAAACGGGCACTGGTCGGTTCGAATTGCGTTGCTGTCACATAACTGTAGTGTATGTGTGGAGAAAGAGGAAAGAGAAAATAAAGCTTTTAATAATGTTGTTTAGTAGTTGCATATATGGGGCATGAAGATGAGTAAGAGTAAGGAATTTTATTGACTTTCAGGCAAATATCACCTAACTTATTTCGTACATTTGGAAAATAAATATATGTAAGGCAAATATTGCATTTCCTTGTCAACTAGCTAAAAGCTGCTAAGACTATGTTCAGTCTTGCGTAATTTCGGTCTAAAATGGAATAATACTTAGTTCATAAAAAATTACGAATTGGTACCAGGGACAGAATTTACAAGTTATTTTCGTAATTTAAATTCAAAACAACGAATAGAAATAATTTCTCTTTTTCATATTTGATTACAGTACAGCAATGCTTATGAGCCCAAAAATATTTATTTAAAATTACTTTTATTTTTGACTTCTTCGAAAAAAGTCAACAAATAACTACTACAGTTTGAATTTTATTTTTGAGGCAAAAATAATAGATAAAAGTTTACTTTTATTATTAAGGTCAAACATACAAATAACTTTTTATTTGAGGCAAGACCATACATGATGGATTTGACTATGATTATACTGACCTGGTTTTGAAACCATAATCATGGACTTCTCATTTTTATAATAAAAGTAAAAAATAATATGATTTTTGTTGGAACGATTTTCCGTCATCCCTTGTCAAGTTTGGTTTTGTGACAACCCGGTTTCGGCGTTCTGCCATTTTCAATGCCTAGTTTCGTTCGTGACGGAAAATCGTTCCAAAAAAAATCAGCTTACTACCCTGTCGGAAGATCAACACAACAAAATAAAAAATAATAGTTAAAAATACCTTTCACTATAAAAGTCAAAACATAACTATTCAATTTCGACCTTTATTATAAAATTGATAACCGTTACGATCCGTGTTGGAACAGACTCAAACATTTTCTCATGATGCATATTTTTAGGCGTACTTGCACATGGGGCAGAGCAAAGAACATAATGTTTCCTGTTCTACTATTCTATTGCATAACCATGGAAAATCAAAAATAAATAAAAACAAAAATACCAAAATCCGGAAATGACGACACATAAATTTCCAGACGAATAATGAAAGTAATTATTGTAAGGTTAGCTCAAGACCAGTTAATAATAATTCAATCAAAAATTTACAGGCTTAAGCATAGGAGTATTTCTTACTGTATCGATATAGTTATTTACCCTGTAGTTTTGCAGAACACCACCGTACCCCAGCCATGCTCCTATTATTGGTTATTTTGATGTTATGGAGAAAATTATGATGGAAACGAAAAACAAAGTTAAGCAGACACAGATAACTACGAATGTAAGTCTTCACAACCTGTGTTTTAATTAAAAATTCGGTGATCGCTCTTAGGTAAAAGCATAATTTTTCTGTTTCCGGGTATATTTGAAAAATTGTACAGATAAATTGTGACGTGTCACAATTTTTTTTTATCTCAAATAATATTTTCTGAACCTTAATCTATAAATGAGCTGAGACTCAAATTATGGGATTCCACCTTAATACAGGGGACGTGTTCAAATTATACTAGTTTTTGAGTTCCTGACATCTTTTGGGAAAGTTTCATTTATGGATTCGTATTCAGCATGAAAAGCACCTAAAAACATTTGGTTTTATTGTATTTGCATGTTAATTGATATTAGAGGAAAAATTACAACGTTATGCACAGCGATGGTATGGGATGACATGTTTCGAAGTGCCCAACTTCTCATCAGACCCCTTCTCGGACACTGAGATATGAACCCAAGTGTCTGCACCAAAGCCGCTGTTAGAGTACTCTAACAACTAAGCATTAAAAGCAGAGGGAAGTCTTACTAGTGGAAATAGGAATAAATTATTTAGTTTGGTTTTGTTCTGTCGATATACATGTGTAAGTAACAGATACTGGCTCCAGCAACAGGTTTGCATTTCAAATGTATTCCTTTTTAGAGGTTTAATTGAGATATTCAGTGAAAACGTGAGGAATCGAATTTATAGGTATTGTAATTTACTACTAATATCTTTTAACCTATTTATGCCTGTAGAAAAGTGGGTCCTCAAAACAATGAGGATGGAAATGATTTTTTGTCATAAAAATGTTTTCCTCAATTGTTTGATCTCTATAGTATTGTAAAATAGTTCCTTGTATTGAATCAGGAATGGGCGTTGTCAGAAAGTTTAAATTACACGTGAGGAATAACAAATACATTTTTAATCGCTTTTAACAAAATAAAGTGACAATGAAATGTATTTTTCATTCAAAAATTGTTTGCTTCAACTACTGCCCAGCAATAATGCGGATCTAGCCCTATAAAACCTGAGCTATATCATCTCAGTGCACTTTTTTTTTTGTTCTTAAATGATTGAATAATAATTGAAATTGTATTCCTTGTTAGAAATTTTAGAAATAACCCATCAAACTTTACTAATCGCTAATTTTTTTTTGTAGTAGTGTATATAAATTAATTTCTATTTCAATGATTCTTTTTCCAAATTTACCCAACTCTGTTTTGAATGAAAGAGTTCTATGGCCTTGAGTCCCACTAAAAATCGAGGTGGCTACTACTGACTTCTTGACATGTTGATTCTGGCTGATAGTACCTTGACTGATTTTATAATACCCTCTTAATTTGTCGTGAGGTTGACAAGTAGGTTTTGTGCGAAGATCCTCTAAAATGCCATTGATAGATAAATTAAAGCAGTGAGTAATGTAAGCTATCCTAATCACATTGACCAGCCCACTACAAGGCTTTCTGTTAAAATGTGATTTTGAATCTAAAGTTAACGAAAAATTAAATTGGAATCTCCGAGTTCAAGCATTTATTTAAGGCGGGAGTATACAATTCAGCTTCATATGTATGTATGTTTCGACTTGAAAATTTTATGTGTTTGCTTCGTTCGATTTTCTTTTCACAAAACTTTCATTGATAAACGATAACGTTATCAGTCTGCTGATTGTTTATTTCATATTCGTATACATCTATATGTATAACCAAAAATGTAAACAATTATGCCATTTATTACTATTTTTTTTTTTTTAAAGTAAATCAAAGGTCTTGTCTGACAATGGAATGGCGCTGCCACAACAGTCGTGGCGAATCACAGGCCACACACTTTTAAAGTTGTTACAAATGAGTCATTTGACTTGTGCTTTTATAAATACATGTCGCGAGTATGAGAAAGGAATGAACACCTCACTAAATGTATAAGAACTATGCCCGGTGCGGCTATCGTTTCAGCTTGCTACTCACACTGTGTTGTTTTTCTCATCACTGTAAGTCATCCAATATATTCCAAATGTGTCCTCATGCAATAGACCCTTGAATAATATTTCTAAACGATACCGTTGACCTGCCTCGAAGGCCTGGTAGTTTTGCACAGGATGTATAATCAAAAAACTTGAATGCGAATCGTACGAATGAGTTAGATCATCCATAATATCTTGAGTTTGTAGTTCACGCATTGTTATCACGAAATCAGTAAGATTCTTTGCATGTAACACAATTTCGTTGGTCGACATACGAATGGCGAGTTCGATAGTGGCATTGCCTGAATATTCGAATACTTCATTATGTATGTGTGACGCAATATGTAGATGATAATGCAGCGGATACGTGGTATTTGGAAGTCGTAATGAGCGTGGGGTTTGATTGTTACTCGTAAGTAGTGGAACTGTGTCATCTTTCGTTGTAGCAAATACACCAAGCGACAGGCGTTTTACTGGATCTACAAGAGTGTCTGTCTCTGTGCAGAAACCTAAGTCGAAAAGTAACAGAACAATCAAAAGCACATTAAAACAGTTTCCTTGTTCAAAATATGAAATTTTACTATTCCACGAGTTTTTAATTTTCAACATTTTTCCCACTACTTTGAATGTTTTGCTATAAAAAATAATACTGAACTGCTTAATCGATTGCAGTTATTTTGAACTTTCCCGTTTACTAACCGCGAAACCAACCAATCGCTTTTAATTGTCGTCCACAACTGAATTGAGTGATCCGTTACCTCTATCTACCCATAGTTCACGAGTGGATCATCTAAACTTTCTCAGTGTTTGGTGTCTGTGTGCTCTTTCGACATCATAAATAAAAAAATGAATGCCACTGATAAGATAACGATTGAGTATTTACGGTATAAACAATATTTTGAGTGATTTTGTACATTTCTGAAGAATTCATTTTTGCAACTATCATATTAGTGTTAGCAAAAAGCGTAAGGAACTGCATTCTACAGTGTCGCCGCAATAATAATAGAATATAGAATATTTCTCCTACTAGCTCACTCTGGCATGGCGTACATGAGGTTCCCACACCCATATGTAGTTAGTTCTATTGTAGCTTTGTCTGTCACTTGGTTAAGAAAGATTCACGCATCTAGTCTTGCATCAGAGAGCATAGGTCACAGGGTATATTAATTTCATTCGAATAACGGTTTTGGGTATTTTTGCAGCAAAATAAAAAATATTAATATTATGTGGTGTACCCCGCAATATCTCAATCATGTTGGGTTTCAGACTTCCTTATTTGTTATAATTATAATTGTTTATTTTGCGAATTTCGGTTCACTCTACAACGCAACCAAGAATAACTCAAATGTTATTTCCGTTCTCTTTGAATTTTGCTAATATAAGACTTCCAAAAAAGCTCGATGCCTAGCGATGACTCATTACTTTGTTGGGTTTTACTTAAAATAACACCAGTGTTGTATTCTCCATGCGTGCGGTGAAGCACCAAAGTAGTCAAAACCAGCCATAATAACATACGGAATAAGACGAGCCACCAACCGTGCGTTTACTATCGTCAGGATTTAAACTCCGCTTTTGCGTAGCCGGATTTTTTTCAATGCTAAAGCAATATTCGGCTGTTATGGAGCATAAAAATGGTATTGGCCCCGCGTCTATTACATTCTGTACGGCTACACCATTCTCAGGGCTTATAAGATGAGCACGATGTTTGCTTCCAACACGTATTGGCATGCGTGTGAATGTTTTTAAATAAATATAATAAAAAAAATAAAATGTCTTAGACAGTCCCTTAGCAAATTTCATCGAGATATCTCAAAAACTGAGGAGCTAGTTTGCGTTGAAACAGACAGCCAGACAGACGGACGGAAAGACGGACATGGCTACATCGACTCAGCTCATCGCCCTGATCATTTCGGCATACTTATTGGTGGGTATATCTCTTCTTTTTCTCATACTTACAAACATCGGACAAAAGTTATAATACAATTTCATGTTCATGAAAGGTATAAAAAGTACTACTTTACAACTATTACGAATTGAATGAAACGAACCAGCCGGAAAGGACGTAAACTTTTATATACAACAAATACACAATGCTGGAGAATGTTGGCTTGTGCAAAGCTTCAACAGACTAAGGAATCTGCTATTATATCGACGTGCCATACGAAAACTAGCACTAACATTTTTGTGTCTGACGAAAACTAGCACTTTCGATTTTTGTCTGACGAAAAGTAACAATTTCTTCTTGCTCATAATATATATTAAAATAGGAATTCCATATGTAGATAGATATTGAGCATGTGCGTTAACTTCAAAGTTAGCATGCCGATTTCATTGTTCTTGCAGGTAAATATGGCTTGAGCGTTTTTGTGAAGAATCACGAACAACTGCTCACCGAAAATGTGGGGCTTATTTGAAATGGCGGGGATCGTATTCTAATAAAGTAAATATATTAAGAACAAGTAAGGAAGTTTAAGTTCGGGTGGAACCGAACATTATATACCTAGCTTTGTAAAAGTGGTCGTGGTAAATTGTTATGGAGTTATGACCTGTAGAGGGTTTAAACTTTTTCTACTGCCAAGGCAATAGCAGGCTTATTGTGTTCAGCTAAATTTCAATCATATAAATAAAAATGAACGTGTGTCGGTGTCTCTGGAGTCCAACGTACTCAACCGATCTTTATGAAATTTTCACAGATTTTCGGGTTCACTGGTTGCAATATAAGCTATATGTGACCTGGTCTACGAAAAGGGAGCTTAGGTGTCAAAAAATCAATTTTCACTTTTTAGTTGATTCGGATGGAAGATGAGATGCTTTTTCACGTGGTAGAATCGAAAAAGTCAAAACTTGTTTGAAAGTTCCCTCCGGAAAGAGAGACGAATGAAAGCAAGACAACAGCAGCTGCGCAGTATTAGAGTAAACGTCACTTCTTCAGTGTTACTTTTTTAAATGTTCCACACTAGCAACACGATGAACTATAATAATATTCCGACCAAAAACAACACTTACTGGACGTCCTTGAAGCCTCTGGAAAGAACAATTAATGAGATAACGAGAAACTGACGAAACGAGTTGTTTATTTTTAACAGCTGTTTCCCAGAAAACTAGTTGTCGCACGTTAGCTCCCTTTTCGTAGACCAGGTCACATATATAATTTTTGACTTTTACAGTGGATTCAGGGAGCCTCTGGGTGCGACTCTATATAAAGTTGGAATCCGGCATAACTACGAATTTATTTGATTCCAGATAATGATATTTTAAATAAACGAGTCCTATATAAATATCAATAAAAACTTAAAAAAAAAACAAAAATTAATAAGATTATCAGATAATTGTAACTACCAAATTCTATCACTCTATTTGCATCAGTGCAGCAGATTTGGCATGTTTCAGAAAGCTTTAGTACAAAAGTGGTCGTGGCCGTTCACCGATTTTGCTTATTTTCCGTGGGCGTGCTTTACATGTCCATAGTATACCTCGTACCAAAGAAAAAAAACCTGTGTGCTGAGTTTCATTCTAATAGTTTAGCTCATGGATATCACGAATGTAGTGGCTTTATTATTTTTTCAATTGTAGTCATTTCGATAGTTATATAAACAAAAAGTTATAATAATGGACAAGTAAACCGCCAAGGAGGTTTAGACTGAGCTTCTCTATCAGTTTTTGATTTGCTGCTTGGAGTTTTATCATACAATTTGGCGAGCATATAGTTAGGTTTCGTAAGAATTTTTGGAAGTGTTAGTTTTGTCCTACGCCATGTCAATTGTCAGATTTCGACCAGAACATACCAGTCATCTAATACTCATGAAATACTAGTTTGTATATAGTGTAAAAATACTAGTATCATACTGGTCGTAAAATACCAGTTTCATACTAGTTCAAAATGGAAAGAAATGCAAAATGTGGACCAAAGCTCTAGCAGGGATTAAAATAAGAAAATGGACTCATCAATACATCATTTTAATTTTTCATAATTTTCGGTGTGAAAAACCCCGATTTGGGATTGCAAAACATAAACTACATCTGTGGAATATTTCATAAGGTGGTTGCGAATTACAATGGCATGCAATGCAAATAAAATAAAAGACACAAATAATCACAGCTTATGTCGCTTAAACACATACTATAAAAAATTGTAGTCGTATACTAGTATGGATTGAACTTTTTCTGACTAGTATGATTTCAACCAGAAAATTATAGCTGTATTCTAGTATTGACTGGACTTTTTCTGACTAGTATGATTTCAACCAAGAAATTATAGTTGTACACTAGTATCGACTGGACTTTTTTTGACTAATATGATTTCAATCAGAAATATAGTAAGTTTTCTGACTAGTTTGATATTTCACTGAAGGGAAGATAATATACACGCATACTTAGCCAAATTTCACTTACAACTAAGCAAGAGGTGAACTACAGAGTCAAAAGCTTTTGGAAAATCTAAAAGACTAAGCAGGTACTAAAATATCATAAGTTCTCAGTTTTATAAATTATTTTATTATGTTCATGGCAACCATGGAATAATATGTGTTCCAAAAAAACAGAAATAATAGGCGCGCTCCAAACAGGAGTGATCCAGATCCAAATAGAAATTTTGCATGTAAATGCAACAACAACGTTGTGATCCTGTGCTTGGTAGCACAGACATACATATATAAACACACGTTATACACAAACAACTCTCATACAACTGATCCGTATGATTCCCGTGAGATCTTGACCGTGATACGGATCTGGATAGCTGATCGGAACGCAACTAATTTAAAAGTAGTACAGTAGTGCCAAGTTAAAATCAACATTTCATTTTCAAATTTTACTACTCAAATAAGTTGTAGCCTTGTCTGGTTGAAAGAGTTTATAAAATCTGAAAAATTTGCAGCTTCAAGATGTTCATGGGTTGAGTAATACAAAAACATTAACAATAGAATATCACTTACCAGTTGACTCTGAACGTAACCGGTAGTTTTGTCCTTGGAGGACTATCTAACCGAAAATCGTAAGAGTCGGTAACGTAGTTCATGTAGCCGCGATATATGGAAACGCTGCCAACAACGAAAAATGCGCAATCTCTTCTCTATATACAGGGTGGCTGATGAATTTTGCTACATTAAGAAACTCAAATAATTTTTTTTTCAGTGTATGGAATTCATTCTTCTTTTATTCATGTTAAAGCTCATTAAATTTTATTAAATATAGCTTAATTAGTTTTAAAAATAATGGAATTTAAATTCCCCCCCTGCTCGTCGATGCATGTGCGGCATCTTACCAAAAAGTTGTTCATTACTGCTTGGAGAGTTGAGACAGGAATAGCCGCAATTGTTTCTCGAATGGATTGCCTTAGTTCATTCAAATTTGTTGGTTTTGCTTTGAAGACTTCCTGTTTGCAATAACCCCACAAGAAAAAGTCAGGTGCAGTAAGGTCAGGCGACTTGGGTGGCCAACGGAATGTGGAGTTTCTGGATATCAGCTTATTGGGAAATTTTCGTCGCAATTCTGTCATAACAGGTTGGGCTATATGAGGAGCTGCACCATCTTGCTGAAACCACACAGAGTTGAAAGAAATTCTCATTCGGCGTAATTCTGGATAGAAAAACTCTCTCAACATGCTCAAGTAACGGTCTCCAGTAACCGTAACGGTGTGACCGTTTTCTTCGAAGAAGTAGGGCCCGACAATGCAGCGTGATGAAACTGCACACCACACTGTGACACGAAGTGGATGCAATTCCGTCTCATGGAGTATCTGTGGGTTGGAAACACTCCATATTCGACAATTTTGTTTGTTTATGTTGCCGTTTAAATCGAAATGGGCCTCGTCAGACATGAAAAGACAGTTCAACATGTTTCCATCCTCTTCCACCATTTGAAGCATCTTCTGGCAAAATTCCAAGCGAATCGGCAAGTCTGCAGCGTTCAGTTTGTTGGCTATTTGAATTTTATATGGGAATAAGTCCAAATCTTTGTGCATAATTGACTGTAATGACTGTCTGCTTACACCCATTTGAGCAGATAAGCTTCTTGTCGAAACACGTGGATTGTTTTGTATGGCAGCAGCTACAGCAGCGATTGTTTCCTCCGTTCGAACTGAAGGGTTTCGATGGTAAGGTCTTCTGTTGACTGTCCCATGCTCGGCAAAATTGTTTACAAGTCTTATTATGGTCCATCTGCTCGGAGGATTGCCGCCAAACGTGCGCCTATACTCTCTTTGAACCGAAACTACGGACTCCAGTGCGTGATAGCGGCGGACAATCCAAATTCTTGTTTCAGTGTCCCAGTTATCCATTTTTGTTAAATGTAAAAGTCAATCTGCAAAATAAAAATAAAATTAACCAGATTCCTTAAATAGAAAAAAAGTTATTTAATTTTTTTTTGGTAGCGGCTTTCACTAGCCACCCTGTATAATAAAATTGTAAAAGGTCGATGTCTGTACATTGCAGATATTTAAGAAAAATCGATAGAATGAACCCATTATTAAGCCAATAGAAGCTAAATCAACCTCTTTTAGAACTTTTGTCTGTCTGTCTGTTTGTATGTTTGGTGGCGCATCACTCAAAAACTGCTTATTGGAATTGAATGGAAATGCCCTGACTTGCTATTTTTGCGATTTCTTCGAACGGCCGGGTTTACTAGTAGTAGAGCATAAAAATTAAAACGCCACCGAAGCTTCGTGGAAAAAATGCTTATATTGTTTACTAACTCTTGTTAACTAGTATGTTTACAAAATTTGTGCCATTTTGTGCCCACAAAAATATTTACATAGCACGTGGAATTTTTCGCGGTTACATGAAGTTACCACCTATTTTGGTGATTATGAAATTGAAATGCAACTTAAGCCGTCAGAATACAGAAAGGGTGTAAAAGTTGCCAAATTATTGATTTGCCGAAAACCTCGGATGTCAAATAAGTTTTGTTTTACTGTGCTATATTTTATAGAAATATGAAAGTCTAAATAGCGATCTGTAAGAAGCCTGAGAGGGCTTATGCGATACTTGAAACGTGTAGAGATTTCGTCCAAAATATTGTAAACCAAAAATTTCATTTTTTGTGAACTGTTGAAAAGTATTCAAGGTGGTTTAAAGGTGCTTCCATCGTACATTTTCATATGAGCTTTCTAAACGTTATTTTTAAAATTTTTCGATGATTTCTTCCGAAATTTATAGGAGAACAACTGAGGAAAGCGCTGTTAATTTAAAGATACATAGCCCAAACCCACTTTATCGGAAAAATGTGTTGTATGGGGGCTACACGATTAATTGGTTCAATCTTGATGACTTTCACTAAACACATTATATATCTAATAGGTACTGTAGCTGCCAATTTTTGTGTTACTCGCTATTAAAATGCAATAGTTATAGCCCAAACCCCACTTAACAGAACAATCTATTGTATGGGAGCTATATGTTATGTAGGTCCGATCTGACTGATTTGTATAAAACCTACAAAGTTTTAAGTTCCTAGTTCTTTAATTGCCAGATTTATCAAAGCCCGTTTATCGAAACTATTGGTTATAAGGTAGCTATGCTTTGTATTGTTCCGATCTTTTTGGTTCCAACAAATGATTAATATATTACGAAATGGCGACCCCTCACCAAATTTCATGGAGATATCTCAAGAGCTGAGGGACTAGTGGCGTTCAAACAGACAGGCAGACGGACATGGCTGAATCGACTCAGCTCATCGCCCTGATCATTTCAGTATACTTTTTGATGGGTATCTCTCTTCTTCTTCTCATACTTACAAACATCGGACCAAAGTTATTCATGAAAAGTCCAAAAAGATTGGTTTTGTTGTTTCAGACACATACATAAGCGCACGCATGTATCCTGCCTTCAAACCAACTAGTTGCAAACTACTTTACAACTACTTAGTATATGAACCAAACCCAACTAGCAGCCAACTGTCATATTTCCATATAAGCAACTAGTATTTTTAACATGGCGATGTCCTACGAGATGTCAATTGTCAGATTTCGACCAGAACATACCAGTCATCTACTACTCATGAAATACTAGTTAGTTTTATATTGCGGAAATATAATAGTATCATACCACTGCGTTACAAAAGCCAGCTTTAGTTCTGTCCTATGAACCAAATATACTTTTTCGGAAAGGGGAGAAAAAATAAAAATACAAGTGTATGCCGATTTTCATGTACACGTCAGATTTTTTTTTTTGTTTTTTGTTTTTTTTTTTGCAGTGCTCCGTACGTGGTAGCCAAATTGTTGGTACAGCGTACTTTGACCTTCCATCAGTAAACTTGCATAAATTTCTATAGCAATATTCGCACACGACTAAAAAAAAAAAGTCCTGACGTGTACATGAACATCGCCGATACACGTATATTTTTATTTTTTCTCCCTTTCCGAAAAAGTATATTTGGTTCATAGGACAGAATGTGTGTAACGCGGTGCTGGTCGTAAAATACCAGTTTCATAGTAGCTATAATTGGAAGGAAATGTACTAGTAAAATTGCAGTCTGATCATACCAGTATCGTACTAGTTCGAAAAAGATACGAGAATACTAGTCCAAATGCGGACCAAAACCTCTAGCAGGGATTAAAATAAGACAATGGATTTATCAATTCATCATTTTAATTTTTCATCATTTTCGCTGAGAAAACCCCTGATTTGGGATTGCAAAACATAAACTATATCTTTGGAATATTTCCCCAGCTGGTTGTGAATTACAATAGCATGCAATGCAAATGAAGTAAACGAAAGAAATAATTACACTGTATCGTCCGATATCCCTCCTTTCGCCGGTTGCGAAATTACTAGAGACCATTCTGCTCCCTTACTTTATTGCAAATCTGAAATTGGCCGATCACCAGCATGGTTTCCGCAAATGTCATAGCACGACATTCGCTTCGAATGCCATTACAACGCAGATAAATTATGGTTTGATTCAACAGCCACCAAACCATAGGACGGTTCTCGTGGCACTTGACCTACCAAATGCATTCGACACATTCAACTGCGCCACACTCCTTCGAGATCTGGAAGAGACACCGCTCCCTGCCGGCCTTAAAAGGTGGACCGCTAATTACATCAATGGTCGACAGGCATCAGTCAAATTCAGGAACAAGAAATCTAGGCCACGAAGAATAAAACAAGGGGTGTCTATATTTCGAGACTTCCTCCTCACTAAAGGGAGTCTCCATTGTTTCCTACGCTGACGACTGCACGATAATGGCCTCGGGCAAGGCTCCCTCCATTGACGAACTCTGTACTAGAATCAACAGTTACCTCCGTGACCTTTCCAGCTTCTTCACCGAGCGAAATCTGACCCTATCTCCGACTTAATCGACGGCGACCCTGTTTACGACATGGAATGCGCAGATGGGGCAAGAGTTAAATGTACACCTACCTACTGTCAACCACCCGAAATTCTTGGGTGTGACGTTTGACAACGGCCTCACCTTCGCTGGTCATATCACCGCAATAGCCTCAAAGGTACAGAGCCGCAATAAGATCCTCAAGTCACTGGCCGGCAGTACTTGGGGGAAAGACAAAGAAACATTGCTTGCTACATATAAGGCTAATGGCCGACCGGTTCTTGACTACGCTGCGCCCATATGGTCGCCCAACCATATTGGAGGAAATTGCAAGTCTGCCAAACCACCGCCATCAGAACTGCTACGGGATGTCTGCTTATGTCATCTGAGTCTCACCTCCATCAAGAGGTCAAGAGCACGCGGAACTCTTGAGTAGACAGTTCTGAACTGTCATCCAAATCGACATCTATTGGATGTAGCCCCGCCCCCCAGAGACATAAGGAGATATCTTCGTAAGAACTACGATGAGATCCGGCACCACATCTCTTTGCCTTTCGATCTGCGGAACCATAGGCGGGCTCTAAATGACCTCCACACTGAGTCGGTAGATAGATCCCTCAGATCTCGGCCTGTGAATCCCGTTATTAATACCCAGTCACCTGAATTGGCTGAAGAGGAGCGTGCACTTCCGAGGGAGACTAGAGTCATGCTAGCACAACTTCGCTCTGGATATTGTAATAGGTTAAACTCTTATTTATCCAGACTGAACCCCAACATACCACACACATGCCCTGCATGTGGTATGTCCCCTCATGATACCAAACATCTCTTCTCCTGTTCAGTCGAACCTACTCTTCTAACACCTACATCACTCTGATCCAACCCTGTGGAAACTGCGTGATTCCTCGGACTTCCGTTAGAAGAGCCTGATGACAATTAAGAGTGATCGAGCTCATTGAGCAGGGCGAAGCACTGTTAACAACAACAACAAAGAAATAATTACGACTTAGTCGCTCAAACACATACTATGAAAATTGTAGTTGTATACTAGTATGGATTGAACTTTTTCTGACTAGTATGATTTCAACCAGAAAATTACAGTTGTATACTCGTACTTGTATGTTTACTGACTAGTTTGATATTTCACTGCAGGGTATGAACATACGTATGTAGTATTTCAGTTACCCTTATGCATGTGTTACATCTAAATTTAAAAACTAATTACAACTTGACAACCAAGAAGTACGGAGCGATAGAGGCGGTTGCGGGCTAGTAAGAATAGCGCCCTATTTATTTATTTATTTAAATTTAAATTCCAAAATAGTCTAGAATACAACGTATTTACAGACTACTTAGATATGTACCTAAAAATACCGTATCAAAAATTTACATCACTTAATAAAGGTTTAAAGAAAGTCTTAGAAGAAGGAAAATCAATGTCTACAGAAGTTGAAATAATATTGAACTGCTTTATTGCTCGAAAAATAGGAGCATTAGATGCATAGAGGGTCCGGGCACAATCAGTATAAAACATATCTCTATTTCGAAGTGATCTTGGAGGGATATGAAAACAAAGGCTCTCAAGGAGACATGGTGAATCAATCACACCGTTAATAATGTCGAAAACAAAAGTGAGCGAAAGAATGGTTCTTCTGATTTGAAGTGATTGAAAGTTTATTAGTGCACATCTGGCTTTATAAGAGGGAACAGGTTCAGAAAAATTCAATGACCTCAGGCCAGAATGAAAAAAGATTTTCTGCACTCGTTCAAGCCTTTTAATATGACAGATGTGATAGGGCCTCCAAATAAAGCAAGCATATTCTAGCTTAGAGCGTACAAGAGATGTAAACAGTAGCTTTAGAGTATAAGGATCTGTAAAGTCAGAGCCAAACCTCCGAATAAAGGCCAAAACCGAGTAGGACTTAGCGATGGTAGATGTTATACGACATCAATGCGAGTGTTCTTACCACTTATTTTGGAACAGCAATCAACCTGCTAAATTAAGAAATATAAGTAATAGATATTTTAGGAATTAACTAAATACGAGGTGTGTTCAAAAAGTATCGCGAATTTTGTGTTTTTTCCAAAATTATTTATTTATTCATGAATATCTATTTTGTCCCCTTCAAAGTAATCCCCATTTGATATTATACACTTGTGCCAACGTTTTTTCCAATCTTCGAAGCACTTAAAAAAATCATTTTTTTGTATCTCCTTCGATGCCGTCTTTATCTCGTCAAGAGAAGCGTAACGTCGTCCTTTCATGGGCCTCTTCAGTTTAGGGAACAAGAAAAAGTCACAGGGGGCCAGATCTGGGGAATACGGGGGCTGCGGCATCATTAGTGTGTTGTTTTTCGCCAAAAAGTCGCGCACAAGCAACGATGCGTGAGCAGGGGCGTTATCGTGGTGCAAAAGCCAATTTTTGTTCTTGCACAAATCCGGGCGTTTCTGGCGGATTGCTTCGCGCAAATTGCGCATAACTTGCAGGTAATATTCCTTATTGACCGTTCTTCCCTGTGGCAAGAACTTATGATGCACCACGCCCCTGCAATCGAAGAAAACTGTCAGCAAAACTTTCACATTCGACCGAACTTGGCGCGCTTTTTTCGGTCTTGGTTCGTGCGGCAGCTTCCATTGAGATGATTGAGCTTTGGTTTCCACGTCATAACCATAAACCCACGATTCGTCACAAGTTATGACCCTCTGGAGCAAATTTAGGTCGTCGCGGACAGAGTTTAACATCTCATTAGCAATGTTCATGCGATGCTGTTTTTGGTCACAATTGAGCAATTTTGGTACGAATTTCGCGTAAAAATCGAAGACGATCCAAAACACGTGCAAGCAAAGCAGCTGTCAACAATTAACTGAACATTAAAAATGGCCGAGCTTGTCGGCATAAGTGAGAGACATGAGTACCAACATAATGCCACAAAAAATTCGAAATTCGAATATACGTAACCAGCGAAAATTCAAAATTCGCGATACTTTTTGAACACACCTCGTATATCATTGCTCACGTTTACCAGCCTCTAAGTATCAGGTGAAATTATTTGAATAGTTTTAAACAAGTCATTTAAAGCTTGATTTTATTTAAAAAAAAAAATTTTTGACTCTTTTTTATACGGGTGGCTGATGAATTTTGCTACATTAAGAAACTCAAATAATTTTTTTTTCAGTGTATGGAATTCATTTTTCTTTTATTCATGTTAAAGCTCATTAAATTTTATTAAATATAGCTTAATTAGTTTTAAAAATAATGGAATTTAACCCTCAAACGGGCAAACCGTTAAAAATGATCGGAGAGAGTTCATATTTTCTGGGGATGTAAATATCTACTATATATGCTTAAATTTAAGTTTTCAGATGAAAATTATTTCTAGAACAGTAGTTATGTGAAAAATACGGAACACCGTCTCAAGACGGTCTTGCCGGCTTGAGGGTGAATAATATGGCAGGTAGATATACATATGTTGGAAAACTTTTATTTGAAATAATAGTAATTCATTCGATTTTATTTACATAAAATGTACAGAAATGTAAATAAATAATGCACTTATAATTGCAGCTACCGAAAAAAAAAAAAAACACAACTTAAATATTTTAAATTCGATTGGAATTATGTATGAGGAGGCTGGTATTTTCTAGAATTTATTTGCTTTTGTGGTGGTAACCCCAAAAACAATTTTTTTCCGTTGTACAGCATAAATTAATGTTACATTTGGAGCAAATGGCTTGTGTGTCTGATTTCTTGCAATGCTTGCACCGTTTTTTTCCATTTCTATCCACCCACTTTAGGTAGTGAGCTTGGCCATCAAACCGAACATCATCAACCTGATGAACAGCCCGTCTTCCAATCATTGAAGGGCTCTGCTGTGGTGATACTGGGCTATCAATATTTTGTCCCGATAGCGGTCTACCAACAGACCGTTTCTCTTTATTATAAACCAGACCAGCAGCTATCTCCTCGCGGAATTGCGGAAGGTTGTATAGTTTCTCTTGGTCCTCCACATCGTTTGAAGTATTTGCTTTCTCAGCGCACTTACGTTTATATAAAATATAGGCATTCGTAGCTGCCATGTCCACAAAGTGATAAAAAAGTCGAGTCATTATATTTCGGCTTTTAGTCTGAATGTGGTATCTACCCAAAAGACTGTCCATTAGGTCGACACCGCCCATGTGACAATTATATTCTCGAATGATTTGGGGGCAATTTATTTCGACGAAAAGTTTTTGCTTCCTATCATATCGGGACACCTTCACGGTCTGATTATCTGGATTGGCTCTCAAAAAAGGTTCAACGCCAACATATGTAGAAGCTAAGCGTACGCATTTGTTGTCCTTCCACAAAACAGTATTTACATCGACCCCTTGAATTGAAGATGTATATTCGACAGAAAACCCTCTATTTTCTTTGCTAATTTCACGGTCAGTAGGCAGTTTGCACCCTGGTATCCGGTTTGCTGTCAATAAACAATTTAACTATATTAAAACACAACAAAAAAAACTGCTAGGAAATTTTGATTACCTCTTACTGTACCCAAACTGTATATTCCACGAGCTCGCAAGTACACCAACAGGGGCAATGATGTATAAAAATTATCGAAATAGAGTATGTGATATACGAAATCGGGTATTGTTTGAGATAATCGGATGACAATATTTGATGTGGCTCCAAGGTCTGGTGTATTAGGTAAGATAACATTATCACCGGCGCCGTTGTAAATTTCAAAACGGTAGGCAAAGCCATTCGAGTCACATAGCACAAACAATTTGACACCCCATTTATGAGGCTTGTTTGGCATATATTGGCGAAGATGGTGTTTCGTCTTCGTGCTACACATCATTTCATCAACACAAAGTCGTGGTGCTTTCGGTACTGAATCGAAACGGTCGTTTAGTTTGTTGGCAAATGTACGGATACGAAAAAGTGGATCATAGCCTGGTTGTCCCTTTTTAATTCGTTCTGATTCATCTTGAAACGATAAATATTTCTTTATAAGCATAAATCGTTTTGAACTGGTCTGAAAGCATTTTTTCCCCAGTAGCTTTCTATATTTGGATAGTGATATATGGACATATATATCATTATTTCAGTGGATGTCGTTTTAAAAGTGTTGTTGATGTTTTCCTGCAGTGCACAACGGTTTGTCTCTTCAGTAATCAAGTCTAGAATTTCCGCAGTGAAAAAGAAATTAAAAAATTCCATTGGTGTTTCTAGCCTTTTTATAGCCGATGGGAGTGATGAATTTCCGCAAAAAGCTAACTCGTTGACATGTAAACGCAGAGATCCTTTACGCCAGATCAGCCTTGATAAATCTTTACTCGATATAGCACTTAGATCTTGAATAAGTACTGGAGTTAATAAAATAGATAACACTAATACTTAGATTTGTACCTTTTCCTGTAAATCCTCCTGAATTAGGGTGAACTGACGGTCCAGTAAGTTCAACTGTTGGTAATGGAGATCGTGGTCTTTTAACGGACCTTGACGACCTTACTGCTATGGATGCAGATGATGTGGATGGTTTTTCGGTTTCATTCGATTCATCGACGATCAATGTGGCTGCTGTATCGATTGAACTGACATTCAATGATAAATTTATAGCGCCCGTAATAAATGAATCCGTATTATCAGCCTGATCCATTTCATGCAAGCATTCTGCGATCACCTGTTCAGCTGAGTCATCACCCTCAATATTATCAATAACATAGTCCGGGTCAACGATACTGTCATCACTGCTGAAAGTTTCATCGTCGACTTCTACCGAGTCGATGAATTCCATCAATTGTTCATCCGACAATTCTTCCAAATTAAATTTTTTTTTATAAAAACGCGCAGAACGATCCATATTTATTGCAAAATATATATTCCTGCAATAACAGTACATGTACAGGTGAAACAAGCACGAGCAATTTTTTTTCCTCTCAACTGCGAAGACCGTCTTGAGACGGTCTTCACGTTTTACCTTGAGAAATCGAATTGCAATAATTTTATTTTCAAAAAACTGTTTATAACTCCAAAAGACTATGCCAAGTACTTACCGTAAAATAATTAGCTCCTCTGCTTTGTTATAAATGTGATTTTTTTTGTATATAAGCTCGCAGTACTGGAGAAATAATTTCCAACGCAATTTTACTTCGACGTTCGCACTTCACTGAGAGTAACTTCTATATGCATTGTCAGAGTGACTTAAATAATGCATTAAAATGTCACAACATGTATTTAGCACATATTTACCATTATTTTAGGCGACAAAAATGTATATGCTAGACTCTGAGGGCAAAAAAAATAAGACCGTCTGGAGACGGTCTTACCAGTTAGAGGGTTAAATGCCCCCCTGCTCGTCGATGCATGTGCGGCATCTTACCAAAAAGTTGTTCATTACTGCTTGGAGAGTTGAGACAGGAATAGCCGCAATTGTTTCTCGAATGGGTTGCCTTAGTTCATTCAAATTTGTTGGTTTTGCTTTGAAGACTTCCTGTTTGCAATAACCCCACAAGAAAAAGTCAGGTGCAGTAAGGTCAGGCGACCTGGGTGGCCAACGGAATGTGGAGTTTCTGGATATCAGCTTATTGGGAAATTTTCGTCGCAATTCTGTCTTAACAGGTTGGGCTATATGAGGAGCTGCACCATCTTGCTGAAACCACACAGAGTTGAAAGAAATTCTCATTCGGCGTAATTCTGGATAGAAAAACTCTCTCAACATGCTCAAGTAACGGTCTCCAGTAACCGTAACGGTGTGACCGTTTTCTTCGAAGAAGTAGGGCCCGACAATGCAGCGTGATGAAACTGCACACCACACTGTGACACGAAGTGCATGCAATTCCGTCTCATGGAGTATCTGTGGGTTGGAAGCACTCCATATTCGGCAATTTTGTTTGTTTATGTTGCCGTTTAAATCGAAATGGGCCTCGTCAGACATGAAAAGACAGTTCAACATGTTTCCATCCTCTTCCACCATTTGAAGCATCTTCTGGCAAAATTCCAAGCGAATCGGCAAGTCTGCAGCGTTCAGTTTGTTGGCCATTTGAATTTTATATGGGAATAAGTCCAAATCTTTGTGCATAATTGACTGTAATGACTGTCTGCTTACACCCATTTGAGCAGATAAGCTTCTTGTCGAAACACGTGGATTGTTTTGTATGGCAGCAGCTACAGCAGCGATTGTTTCCTCCGTTCGAACTGAAGGGTTTCGATGGTAAGGTCTTCTGTTGACTGTCCCATGCTCGGCAAAATTGTTTACAAGTCTTATTATGGTCCATCTGCTAGGAGGATTGCCGCCAAACGTGCGCCTATACTCTCTTTGAACCGAAACTACGGACTCCAGTGCGTGATAGCGGCGGACAATCCAAATTCTTGTTTCAGTGTCCCAGTTATCCATTTTTGTTAAATGTAAAAGTCAATCTGCAAAATAAAAAAAAAATGAACCAGATTCATTAAATAGAAAAAAAGTTATTTAATTTTTTTTTGGTAGCGGCTTTCATCAGCCACCCTGTACCTTTCATGAACATGAAATGGTATATTAACTTTGGTCCGATATTTGTAACGTTTAGAAATATAAGAGATAGACGCACCATTAAGTATACCAAATTGATCAGGACGATGAACTGAGTTGATACAGCCATGATACAGTCTGTCCGTCCGTCTGTTTGAACGCAAACTAGTCCCTCAATTTTTGAGATTCTCGATGAAATTTGGCACACGGATGTATTTTTGTATTATATTAGACATTTGTCGGATCCGGTATAATCGGGTCACTATAGCACATATCTCCCATACAACCGATCGTTCAAATAAGAGGATTATGACCATTTCTCCCTCATTTTTAAAGATTAAAACTTGAAACTTGGTGAGATAGTTTCTTATGGATAGCAAAAGATTTCGTAAAAAAATCACCAAGATCGGAGCTATATATAGTACGTATCCCACACAACCGATCGTTCAGATAAGAGGATTATGGCCATTTATCCTTCATTTTGGAAGATTAAAACTTGAAACTTGGTGAGATATTTGATTACAGATAATAAAAAATTTGGTAAAAAAATCGCTAAGATCGGAGCTATATATAGTATATATCCCATACAACCGATCGTTCAGATAAGAGGATTATGGCCATTTCGCACTCATTTTGAAATATTAAAACTTGAAACTTGGTGAGACATTTGCTTATAGATGGTAAAAGATTTGGTAAAAAAATACACCAAGATCGGAGCTATATATAGTATATATCCCACACAACCGATCGTTCAGATAAGAGGATTATGGCCATTTATCCTTCATTTTGGAAGATTAAAATTTGAAACTTGGTGAGATATTTTCTTATGGATATTAAAAGATTTCGTAAAAAATATAAAAGAAAATTAAATGTATTGCTGACAAAGTTTTAGAGAACTTTAAACAATGCGTATTTAAGTTTGCACGTATTCATAAAGCCTTCGGCACAGCCGAAGACAGCGCCGTCCTTACTTGTTTATTATATTATTTTGCTTAAGCCAAATTTGATAAATACTATCTGAGTGAATTTTTTGCCAAAGTTGTGAACGCTTATAATTTTTCCTGCTGGTTTATTTTTTGACTGCTTCCAATTCACACTTTTTTAGGCAAACAGAAAAAACTGTATCTATCATCGAAATCACGGCAAAAAAAGTGCACATAGTTATCTATTTATTTGGACAGGCATGCTTAATTAATTAGATAAATTTTTGAAAATTCCCCTGTTCCGCTGTATTATTGTTTGCATCACATTGGTCAACTACTGCATATCAGTGTTAGTATTCATACAGATATGTTTGATATTATAGATAATTAACTACAATCAAATATACCACGAAACACCTTCATTGGGGAGCTAACATGCATACATTAGAGTGTTGTTCAATCGGTGATAACACAGTCAAGGATACATAGCATATATAAGTTTTTATACGACATAAAAAATATACTTTTTTTTGGGTCATTTGTGACTAGATGGACAGGATTTTTTTTTATTAGTTATGAACTCCTTTTAACTCACATATATTATTTGTCCTGAAAACGAATGTTTGCATAAAACATTCGGGGTATAATATATCCGAAATATAAATAAAATAACCAAATAAAAGTCTTGATAACAGTCACTCTTAACCAAAAAAATTTATATTGGTTATGGCGACCAAAGAAAAATATTTTTTATGATCAGTGCTGCGCAAGCCATATACGCTTGTATCACTTTTGTTTTTGTTTTGCCCTCACACATAGGCACAGATACAAAATTACACTTTAAATACAAAAAAAAAGTTTCATAGCACTCCCGTATGCCCTCATATATAAATTCAATTCATATGAAAGTGCCTGAGTTTCATATGAAAGGGTCAAGCAAAAGCCAATAAAAATGAAAGCTTTATCGTAGAATCATAGACAATCTGAGGAAAATCAAAAAACAATACCTTGGAACTTAAACCGTAAATAAGAACAACGTATGACTTATTTTTATAGACAGGGTTACACCGTTGAGAGAACTGCTCCGGGATGTCTTCTTATGTCATCTGAGTCTCACCTCCATCAAATCCTAATGAACGACGAAGAAGGCGAGCGTTCTTTCTAGGGAGACTATAGTCACTCTAAACTCTTAATTGTCTATCATTCCAAAATCTAGCCCTTTATGTGGTACAGTGGTAACACGCTGTTAAAACTGCCACTTTCTTCGACTTCTGTTAGAAATACTTCATAACGATTCTCAGAGTTATCACGCTCATTATTAGGCAGGGCGAATCACTGTTAACACGTTAGCTGCCATGTGCACCATCGGTGGGTCACACACATTTTTAGTCAGAGGCAATGTGCAACACCGATGGGCATCTATAGTACCATTTTGAATTTATAACTTTAAAGCTGTTTATGAGTGGAAACATCACTTCTTCAGTATGGACCATAGATAAAAATAAAGAAACAAGAAAGTTGGAATTACTGATTTGACCTCCGGTGGGACACACGGCACTACTTATATACATGTTAATGTTGGGTGCCACGTGACCCACCGTTACTCATCCTCCTAAAACACAAAAATTTCTAACGAAAATGTGAATAAAATTAACTAAATGCCTTTAAAACCAAAATATTATGTTGGCACCTGGTCAATGGTTTTTGTTTTGTATGGTGGTAGCGAACGTGTTAACAACAACAGCAACTAATTTTTATAAATGAAAATTTTATAAAAATTAAAATCTCTGTAATTAAAAATCCTAAATGGTAATTTAAATGGTGATTTCATTGAAATTTTTGAGGCTACCAATTCGAAGCGTAATGTGAGCTGTACTCTGTGATGCCCCAAACAGTTAGAAAACTATTTTTTTTTATTTCCTCAACAAAAAAATCTCAGTGTAGACTTAATTTTTGTAACTGTATTGTGATTTACACTTCAATATAAAAACATTTAAGCACCACTGCTTATAATAATGGTTAAAAATTCCCACAATAGTACCAAGGCCATATTTGCGTAACCTTCTTGCAAGAATGATTTCCTTCCCTGGGTTAGGTAAAACACCATAACCATTTCCAATTATAACAAAAACTCTTTCGGCTGAAGGGGTGAGAAAAAATTCTTCATTCGATTTTTGAGGACCATCCTAGTATATGTACATACATACATATTGAACATCAATAAGTTTGCAAAAAATTTCTCTTAATTGCATGACTAGTCTTAAATTTGAGCTAATCTTTGTAAATTTTTAAGGTTCTGCTAAGTTAATTGGGAAATTCAACTTCCACGACTTAGGCCGAATTTCTTATGAAATTTTAAACTAAACGCCTTTAATTTTTTCTCCCTGCCAAAGCAGATGAATATGTAGGTATAATACATTTTCAAAAAAGCGATAGATATTCATCTTTAAGATGCGATAATTATGTATTTGATGATATGGAAGGAATTATCTTAAAAACAAATTTTTGGGTTTAAGCCAAACACAAACCGAAATTCGATCGTTTAACATTCAAAATAATTCCTCTTTGTGAAATTAATAAGAATATATTCAACCAACAAAGCCCTAAAAGCAAAAATATTTTTGTTGCTGTGTGTGTTAGTTAGTATGGGTGCTTTAAACCCAATAAACAATGAAGCAAGCTAGTTTATTAAACAATATTTTCCAAACGTTAGAATCAATGTTTCTCAAACGAGTTTGTAACTAAAAAATTTCACAAACGTTTAAATATGTTTTCACAATTGTATGGTAGCTTTGGGGAATTAACTTGAGGTAAACTTTCTGCAAGGTGAACACTTTGAAAGCTTTCAAAAATAATGCTAAATAATTTACCTACTTGATTTATATGAACTTCATTATATGGCCGACTTGGTGTAGCGGTACAGGTAACATCAAAAGTGATTCGAATAAGGATTTTCAAAACGGGGTCCGAGGGTATTTCTGCCATGGAAGGCTTCTTAGCAAAATTTCATATGCTTTGCTTTACAGATGCCGCTCGGAGTCGGCAAAAAACAGTAGCCCCCTCCAATTTGTATAAACCGGAAGCAGCTCGCGCCGAACATTTTTTTTTTGTATTTATATATTATATTTGAATTGTAAAAAAAAGTAAAAAATGGAACTGAAATAATAACTATAAAACATATTTTAAAATAATTATAATTTATTTATTAAAAAAAGTTGAGGAAATTATCGGGATTCGAACCAGCAACCTTCGGAGCAAAGGTCTAGTACATATTCATTAGGCTACTGGCCCGTTTTCACCGTCGTTGCCTAAATTGGAGTTTTATCAATCAGTTTTCAACAAATTCTTACTGTACGTTGAATAAAACGTTAATTAAAAATTATTTTCCAAACCTCATTTGCAATTGTTTAAAAAGGGATCACTTTCTTTGATTCGACACTTTTTTCCAAACGTTTAACAATGATGATAGTAAACGTTTTTCAAACGAAAAGCTTGCTAAAGTAAGTTTATCGTAAGCTTATTGTAAACGTATTTTGCTTATTGGGAAGGTTCTTTTCGAATTCGAGCTCGAAAGGTAGTTCAGATTAATAGTTCCTAGCTAACTTTCCTTCTTCTTTTTTAAATAGCGTTGAACCATCTGAACGATTTTGGCTGCCTTCATAACTGTATATTGTTGGTATCAATGCTGGTTTCCAGCTGGACGAAGTCCTTTATTATTACGAAATTATACTTCGTTTCTCCATCGTTCTCCGCCAAACCCCATTTTCCGCTTTACTGAACTTATGTTAAACGTTTACATAGCGATCGGACGCTGCTGTTTTAAATCACACAGCATGCCCTTAAACCAGGTTTTTAGCCTTCTCACACTTAC
Source organism: Merzomyia westermanni (assembly GCA_949987695.1). Lineage (NCBI taxonomy): Eukaryota > Metazoa > Arthropoda > Insecta > Diptera > Tephritidae > Merzomyia > Merzomyia westermanni. The sequence goes on along the minus strand of OX465288.1, from coordinate 128,322,491 downwards.
TTTACTTTGACCCACACACTCATCTACACATGGCCCCAACCTGGCACCTAACTAATTCTCTCTAATTAAAACTTAAAGTTTTTCACAATAAATATTATATAAGTCAACGGTCGCCGTGGTGTGGCGGTAGTGTTGCCGGCCTACCTCACCGAAGGTCCAAGGTTCGAGTCCTGAGCCAGGTGACATCAAAAGCAGTTTGAAATAGTTTTTCAAAACGGGGTCGCCGTTAGCAGGCGGCAAAAAGCTGTAGGTCCTGCCAATTTGTAGGAAAAAATTCAAAGCGGCACACCACAAATTGGAAGAGAACTCGGTACAAAAATATCTTCGGAGTTGTATGATGATATACCTGTTGTATATCTGGCCATACATTTATTTATTTTATTTTATTAGTCATATTTATACATTGCGCCGATGAAATTGGAGAAAGAAGCGAAAAAAGTGGGCTTGGAGGTGAACGAGGACAAAACGAAGTACCTTTTGCCGGATATGTACTCGGTAGGCTCCCGTACTTCCTTGTGGTATATGCCCGATTGTCATGGTAGCGATTTGGTATGACCAGTGCAACCTTCTAGGTCTTGCCAACCCTCCTTCCGTAAGGTAGGAGAAGCTTGGTAATTACCTTTGTGCATATTAGTCGCCTCCTACAATCGATATGCCTACCTCGGGCATATTCCTAACCCCTAACCCCCAGAGGTTAAAATGAACATTGTCAAACGACGTTGCATTAAACTTTGTTGCGAAAATATTTTATATGCTTGAGTTTTCGCTTGACGTGGAAATGGTAAATAATGTGGGGACTCGGAAAGTCGGTATGTAAGCGGTCCAAGGATTGTAAAGTCAAAACAACACGAAATGTATGAATCCTATGCCAAAATATGCAACAAGAGGTAACAAGAGTCGAATATTCTCCACAAATGTTATGCGGGCAGTCGAATATGATCTTTGTCGTTTACTTGCTTGAAGGACCCGACTGTGGTAGCATTACGCAGCCAACTATTAACAAATTTTTAAAAAATAATAATTGAGTGTTATGGTTGTAAAATTATTAGTATTTTTAGTACATGCAGTTATTTCTTCTAAATCCCCAATTAGAACTATCTTCTCCAAAGTGGACCTATAGGTACCAGTTCCAATAAACGACTAATACGTATATACGCAAATAAAGGCAAGCGGCAACCCTATACTCCATTCCCAACAGAGCTATAATAATATAAACTGCTCTCAGAAATTTCAGTTTGAAGCAAGTGTCACTGCTGTGAAGATGTTTACGATCAACAATTCAAAAGTTATTCTACAATTAACTTCATTAATTTTCGTAACTTGTGAATTCACTTTAGGTGCGCAGAGAAAATGTGCTGAGTACAATGAATATGTTAGTGAAAAACTTCGTGTATATACATACATAATTATGTACTTATAGGTACATTAGGGTGATTCTTCTAAATAAGTTGTACTTTTTTATCAAAATTAGCGAGACTAATGAACGTCAATTTATTCTAGAGAAATGTTAAGACTTACATGATTTGGACCGAATTCCCGTTTTCGTTAATAAAGGTAGTTTTTGTAGTAGTAGTTTTTGACAAGCTCGTCGTTTTGTTGTGGTTGTAACAGTAGCTCGACTTGCTTCTTTCCTATGAAAATAAAAACCCTGGCATTGGATTTTTTTATTTATTGCGCACTTTCCTTTTTTATGTAAATCTTTTTTCCTTTTCCTTTTGTTTAAAGAAAGCAAAATAAGAACCCTCTTTATTACTTTGATAGTTAAAAACAAAAAAGGCCATTATTGGTGTATGTTCCTATTTTGTTTCTAGCATATACTTTTGGAGCAAACAGAATAGAACCTAAGCCGATCCGCATACATATCAATAAAAAGTAAAATTTATGTTAATTTTCTTCAAATGAGTCTATGACGTCTTAGGAGGGGGTTTTTTTTTGTCTAGCCCTATAATAAAAAAATTCCCATTTTTCTGAAATTTTTGTTAAGTTCAAGGTCTTTTTTGAATGAAATGAAACACAAGTACTATTATTTATAATTGTCTTCATAATTTTATTTATTTTCATCTTAATCTGAGATCATCATAATTAAAGTCCAATAATAATAAAAAAAAATTTTGCGGAGAACCCTTTCTGCTGCGAAAATAACACAAACATTCGTTTTATGGAGAATGACCAATTGTTCCATGCGGTTCCATGTAATATCTGGTTTAAATAATTTGCAACATCAGAACCTTATCTATGGGAGTTTCTGTAGAAGAAAAACGGCGTTAAAACCCAAGGGGTTGTGTGATTATTTTCTGATTAATTAGTTAATCAAGTTTAGGTTAATTGGCATAGAAATGAGTTACGTTAGGGAAGGCAAATATGAGTTGTCCACTTTCTTGGGAAGTAATTTTTTAGGCAGTAAAGTAATTTTCTAGTAGTAACACGAAATTATAAATTGGTAAAGATTTTTCGGATTAAAAAATTTAAAATCTTATTACTTAGATTGCGCTGCTAAAACGTTCGAAAAGTAGAATTTTTCTGTAGCCTTAACTGTAACTTTTTCTCAAACATTTTATTGAGGTATTTGTCATGTAAATAATTTAGCGAAGTTTCTAAAACACTAAACTTCTTCTAAAATCGATGCCTTTTTTTGTTTAGAATGTGAGACAGTCCAATGTACATATTTAATTTTTCATGCATAGTTAACATCACATTTTTTTGTAATCTTAGTGCCAAGAGCATTGGGAGTGTTGCTCCAACACCTGTTTATCATACTCATATCGGTGCATTGGGAAAAAGCATTCCACTGCCACCTTCGAACGTCCCTCTTTGACATTGGAACATCTCTTGGAGGGAATGACTGAAGTCAACACGATTCCTTCCACAACACACAACCAGGCACATAGCACTACTAGTGAAGCGACCGTAAGCGCTTTGAACCCATTGTTTGATGTTAGAAGTGAAAGTAGAGTGGTTAAGACAGTGCCACTGCTGCAACAGCTTTTTAAAGTTGTAAAGAGAAATAGTGATACTGCGATGAGTTCGCAAGAACCTGCTTCCATCTTCTTTGTTTTGCAACCTGATATGTGGATACCGCAATCAAAACAATTAATACAAGATGAAGCAACAAAGAAACCAGAAATATCAGCTGAAAGTGCTACGAAGCAAATGCCAACGACTCAATGTAAAGAAGTTGGTGAAAAGGTATGTACGTCAGTTATTATTTACAAACATATCATAATTAAGAAAACATGTTTTTTGCGCAGTGCTATCACCATGAAGATTGCTGCACTCAACGCTGTCATGGGTTTTTACATCAATGTGTTACATAGGATCGCGAAAATTTGATTATTAATTTAATATGGAATCTATCTATGTATTATAAACGAACATTAATGTGAACATACATACTTATACATATATGTACTAGGGATGTCAATGCCGTGATCCCGGTTTCTCAGGACTCCGTACTTTTAAAGTACCGAAAATTCTGGGATTGTGGATTTGAAATGTGTTGCTAACTAACTTCAAAGCTCTTAGGTCCGGTTTCACCAACTCGACTTAACTTAGTTAAGTAGCGATTTTCACTTTTTCAGTTTCACCACGTAACTTAGCTAAGTCACAACTTAGTCAACTTGCCAGCTGACTTATTCTCGACTAAGCAGTGTTGCTGTGGTTCAAAACCTAAATGTCAGGAATGTTGCTAATTTGTTTTGTGCAACGCCCCAGTCGGAAACTTCACCATGCTTGACTTTAACAGGGTAAGCGTAGATGCATGTGAACGCTTGTTTTCTAGCATGCAACCATTACGAAACTATCGTTTTCAATTAAGCGCTAATTTTAGAACCTTCCAACTAAAGAGAAATGGGTGTAAGATCAATACATTCCTTCTTGTATGGCCATACATGCCCATTTCGTACTGGGGTTTTGGGATGCGTAGAGTTGTCTGGTATGAAAAAATACTACTATGCATAAAACAGCTGATCGGGTTGTTGTGCTCAAAATTATTTAAGTCGCTCAGTTGGTGAAACCCAAAATTAAGTTAGTCTCGAATCTGTGCTAACTTAAGTCACGACTTAGTTTTAGTCTTAGTCGCGTTGGTGAAACCGGCCCTTATAATTGAAATGTCATATTTGAAAAAGTTTATAAACTAATTTCATGTTTTATGAATATGGGGATTTATTTTATTTCCCTGTTGATTGTGTGAAGTTGCAACTAACAACAAATTGAATTTCAAATATTCAAACTTTTATTTTCGTTATTTGAATGTAACATCTCTCTGTGCTGTTTTCTTATATCCACTATAAGCCTTATGATATATAATTACCCAAATTCACTTCAACCCGTACATTTCAAATCTTGCATACAAAGTTAGCTTCAAATATTCAAATAATTTTTATACCTAGTAGTGCTACGCACACAAGGTATATTAACTTTAGTCGCGTAACGGTGGTATGTAACGACATAAACATATCGAGATAGATATTGACTTATACTCGTATGTATATATCAAAATGTTCAGGAGGAAAAAAGAAATTGATTAAGCCATGTCCGTCCGTCCGTCCGTCTGTTAACACGATAACTTGAGTAAATTTTGAGATATTTTAATGAAATATGGTATGGCAGGTTCCTTAGCACTCATCTCTGAGAGCTAATTAAAATGGGTGAAATCGGATGTTAGCCGCGCCACCTTTTTATATATATAATATTTTTGAAAATACAAAAAAAGTGATAACTCAGTACATAATACACCTATAAGTATAAAATTTGGTGACTACATTGAGATTGAGGCATAAAATAAAACTTTCAAGAAATTTTTTAAAATGGGCGTGTAACCGCCCACTTTTGATTAAGTCAAATTTAGAAATAATATTAATCATAAATCAAAAACCGTTTAAGATATCGAAACGAAATTCAGCACACATATTTATATAAATACAAGGTATGTAAATGGGCGAAATCGGTTAAGGTTCACGCCTACTTTTATACGAAAGATTTTGAAAAGGATCATAGATATATTTAATAGGCAATAGCTTTGCGTACAAAAGCTGTATATCACTTCTATTTCACTTTCAAAGTGTACGTGAATAAGCTGTTTAAGAAAAACTCGACCGCAAAAAATTGTTGTTGATTTTGAGGAAGTAGGCGTGGCGCCGCCAATCAAAATTGGTCAGCTGCTTCTCAATAGTATATAGTATACTCCTGCCGAAAATTAAGCAAATCGGATAACACAAGTTGTTAATACCCCACTGCAATAGGTAAATTATAAACCTTTTTTGATTTTCATACCTTTAATGACCATGAAATGTTTGTAAGTGTGAGAAGAGGAAGAGATAAGCCCATCAACAAGTAAACTGAAATAATGACGATGAGCTGAGTCGATTTAGCAATGCCCGTCTGTGTGTCTGTCCGTCTGTCTATTTGAACACAAATTTTTCAAACATAAAATGTGCATGTATTGGTATTTTGAAAAATGTAGTTAGCAGTTTTTGGTGGGAAACCTATTTATATACAAATAAATTAATGGCGGCCGACGTCATGCGGCGATAGTGTTGCCGGCCTACCACACCGAAGGTCCAAGGTTTGAGTCCTGGGTAACATCAAAAGTGCTTTGAAAAAGTTTTTCAAAACGGGGTCGCCCCTCGGCAGTGGTTTGAGAAACTCTCCGAGTGTCTTTCTGCTGTGGCAGGCTTCTCAGCAAAAATGCATCTGCTTTGAAGATGCCGTTCAAAGTCGGCAAAAATCTGTAGGTCCCGCTAATTTCTAGGAAAAAATTCAAAACGGCACACCACAAATTGGAAGGGAAGCTCGGCGCAAAAATCTATTAGGAGGTTTATGTTGATATACCTGTTGCGTCAATGAACTGATATTTTATTTACTTTCGATTGAATAACACAACACCATTTTATGCTTCTGATTTAAAATTTTTTATTTTATAAATGACAAAGGGCAGTTTTATGAATGTATGAAATTATCGGTTAGTGGATTATGCGTTTGAATATGAAACCTATATACATATAGGCTTCTTTTCAGACCTTCTACAAAATTCATAAGGCTTTCAAGACGGTAAAACCGGTTTAGAGGTATGCGTACACATTGGTTCTGGTAGTAATAAAATAACAGATCGAAATAATACCGTAATTTTCGAGGTCTGATATTGCTGAGCTAAAAATCTACTCCCTTATCTCTCACGTCTTTAAAAATCCGAATTCAGGCTGTCTGAAAATACTAGAGTAGGCAGGCTCAAGAATTTAATCAGAGCACACAACGGCGGAAAAATAAATAGCGACGGGTGCATAACAAATAACACGGAAGTGTTGATATGCAAAAAAGCCCTTCTGTATCTTAAACTGTTCTATGAACGCGCCTAAAAATATTCCACTTTCCTTGAGTTGGCATATAAAATATATGTACCAAAGAATGTATAAAAGGAATAAGCAAATGGCACATTAGAGGAAAAATGCATCGTGACGCTACAGGGCATCATAGCTTAGTTGTTAGAGTACTCTAACAGCGGCTTTGGTGCAGACACTTGGGTTCGTATCTCAGTGTCCGAGAAGGGGTCTGATGAGAAGCTGGGCACTTCGAAACATGTCATCCCATACCATCGCTGTGCATAACGTTGTAAATTTTCCTCTAATATCAATTAACAAACAAACATAAAAATTCGAGCTTTGCTCCAACAACAATCACCATAACTATAATTGTTACAGGTACAGTGCGGGTGCATAACAAATAACACGGAAGTGTTGATATGCAAAAAAGCCCTTCTGTATCTAAAACTGTTCTATGAACGCGCCTAAAAATATTCCACTTTCCTTGAGTTGACATATAAAATATATGTACCAAAGAATGTATAAAAGGAATAAGCAAATGGCACATTAGAGGAAAAATGCATCGTGACGCTACAGGGCATCATAGCTTAGTTGTTAGAGTACTCTAACAGCGGCTTTGGTGCAGACACTTGGGTTCGTATCTCAGTGTCCGAGAAGGGGTCTGATGAGAAGCTGGGCACTTCGAAACATGTCATCCCATACCATCGCTGTGCATAACGTTGTAAATTTTCCTCTAATATCAATTAACAAACAAACATAAAAATTCGAGCTTTGCTCCAACAACAATCAGCGACGAGAATTGTTTACACGTTTTTTATAAAAGTATAGCCCATTATCTAATAAAAACATTCAAGAACAAATTTGAAACTTTGTTCAAAACCAAGAAAATTTAAAGTTTTATCAAAATTCTACACTTTTTAATCCGAATTTTTATAAAAAAATTGAATTTGCAGTTTTATGACTTATTAAATTTTAGTATTTATAATAAAGTGACAGGGTGAAGAGGGTAGAAAATAGTGCCATTTATGGGCATTTATTGCAAAATATATGGTGTCACTTTTGTTATGCGAAAGGCTCAAAATTTAAAAAATTTCAACATTTTCTCTGTTGCTTAGTATTATAAAATTCTTAGGTCAACATTAAAAATAATTTTTTTTTTAAATAATAAACGCAGTCTTTTAGCATCTTTGTTAACACAATGCGTTCTGCCTTTGTGTATTAAACTTCAACCTATAAAGATAGGCTTGCAGTAGATTTCGCAAAAGACTTAGTACTGGAGTTACGACGTATTCGTGCCGACGAACATGTGACATGTACGAGTATATTGAAATCAAATAGAATCGATTCAAATTTAGTCAAAGTCTGCAAGCATGTAACTAGATGTTTATTTCAAGATTTCTGTTTTTTATCCATTTATGTATTGATCATATAATAATTGAAATAGATAGTCGATTCACTCAACATAAAACTATCTTTAGAGATTTCGCTTCGATTTTTCAACAAACCACAGGGAAGAAAATGACAAAAATTTATTTAAGCTTGCTGAATTTTATGAACCACTTGTTCAAAACCAAAATATAGTGGCCGAAACCAATTTCATAACTTATACAAATTGCTACAAATTTTTTCAACTCTCCCCGTTTTCACTTCTACAGTAGAACTCACCTCTTCAACCCTTCTTCTTCTTTAAATTCCGCTTAATCGTCTAAGCGATTTTATCCCTTTACCATAGCTCTCCACTAGTTACGTCTTTCTGCCAATTGGCGCCAATTGAAAACATCACGGGGCCACAAATCGGTCTCCACTTCGTCCTTCCAACGGAGTGGTGGTATCCCTCACACATCTTCATTCATTCGCACAGCATGGCCTAGCCAATTAAGACTTTGGGTTTTAATTCGTTGGGCTATGTCGGGGTCTGCATATAGCTGATACATCTTATAATTAAATCTTCTTTGGTACTCGTCGTCGCCAACGCGTAAGGGTCGGTAAATCTTTGAAGAATCTTTCTCTCGAATACTCCCATAGACGCCTCATCAGATGTTGTCAGTGCAAGCTTCTGCACCATAAACCAGGACGGGTACGATCAGTGACTTATTTATTTTCGTTCTTCGAGAGAGGACTTTACTTCTCAATTGTCAACTCAGTCAGAAGTAGCACTTGTTTGCGTGAGTGATTCTTCGTTAGATTTCCAGGCTGGCATTATTGTTGGTGTTAATGCTGGTTCCGAGGTTAAAAACTCTAATATTTTCTTTACGATTTCTGTATTTTTCTCAATACAAGGTTATGAAAGCAATTTCTTTTATATGAAAGAAAACACTTTACCTCTTCGGAAAAAAAATTGCAAAAAATCACAAAAATGTGTCCCGACTTTAACACTGACACATTGTTCGATTAAAGTTTAATGAACTACACAACTGCATACTTCGAAAAATTCTAGAAATTGTGTAAAAAGGTTTTACATTTTGATAAAATTTCTTAAATTTTAGCGAATTTTGGGTACATTTTTAAAACAAAATTTATTGTGTGTGTCTCAAATTTCGGGTTTCGAAAAAAAAAAAAAATTTCTTGCGCCCCCTTCACCAAATCTTGGCTCCGCCACTGACCTGTTGTAAATCGCGCCATACATTTATATTTTTTTAAAATTAATTTACCCCTCAAAACTCATATCAGAAGTGTTTTGAAGTGTTTGAAAACAATCAGCTGGCTTTATAATACGAACTGAAAAGTATTAAAATAGAGCTGCTTAAATTTGTATGCCATAATAGATCACTACTAGGTATATAATGTTCGGTTCCACCCGAACTTAGACTTCCTTACTCTTTTTTTGTGAACTAAGATATTAAGTTTCTTGGTATTTGTTACTTTCGGTAACAAAATTTACAACAAAATTCAAATAATTTGAATCAATAAATCCCGCAATCCTGCGAATGTAAGAAAGAAATCCCGTGATTTTTGGCGGCTCAAAAAACCAGGATTCCGGAATTGGCGTCCCTAGTATGTACACAAGTTATTATGTATGAAGAAGTTCATGGCGGAGGGCGTTAGTACGCATTTCAAAAGATTCCTTAAAGCAAAACTTTATCTATATTTTCGTTTTTACTGACTACGCTTGTATAAACGCCGGTTAACACAAATCGGCGGTTAATCCAACTCCTAACCGAACGATTAAAATCTTTAAACCCCGGTTAGTGTTAACCGGCGATTGTAAATTTTTCTAAATACTATTAAGAAAGTGCGTATGGCTGGCTGATTCCAATTTACCAAGCCGCCTTCTGATCGAAAACCTTGCAGCCAGATCGATCATTTTACGAAAGATGGGCGGCAGACCCCTTCAGTATCACTTTCTAGTCTGCAAATTGGAAGGGCTAGTATCCCGGTAAATATGATTTTCAGCCGTTCTCTGAGAGAACTAGTTCTGTACTAGTCTAATAAGGATTTGATGCTTAAGAAAATGTATAACCAGAGGGCACTCTTATATGCACCCAAAGGTGGAAGCACAGAAAGGGGGAGGTCCTCACTCCATCAAGTGAAAAACGACTTTGTGTTTCCACTTGGTACCAGGAAACAAAACGAAAAAGCGACCAACTATCTTACACTGCTTTCATATAAGTATCTAAGAGCAAAAATTCCATTTGTTTGTTTGTTTTGTAACAACAGAAACACTCCCAGAAATTTTTGGGGATTTTTGTCGAAAGTGACAGTCCCTTGCCGGATATTAATCCGGTACGCTTCAGTACTCCTTTGCAGTACTGCCCGACTGTCGTGATAGCTATTTGGTATGCCCAGTGCGATATTCTAGGCCTGTTACCACTCCTTTCATAAGCAAGGAGAAGATGGGTAATGAGAAGTGAAAGGCATCCTATCCGTAGATCAATCATCTAGTTGCAAGTTGCAAGTTGCAATTTAGTCGACCGGTATGCCTACCTCAGGCATAATAAAGTAGTAGAAATAAAGTAATCGAGATATGTAGATGCAGAGTTTAATATCCGCCAGCCCGGGCACCAGGTAGCTTGAGTAAAAACCAAGATATTTGAAAGAAATTTGGCAAGGTAGGTCGCTTTTCAATACGGTTAAAATCGGACCATAATCACGCTACTTTTTCCTACATCGAAAATTTCGTAAAATGTATAAAATGAGATAATTGGTTTAGAAAAGCAGCCATAATAATAAAATTATGTACCTTTATCGGCTTGATCATTAAAATAGAAATACATAACATGCAAAACATTTATTGATATTTATTTTATCCTGTTGGTATAGTGCTATTGTTCAAATAGTCAAGAAAATATATTGAACTGGCACATTTCTCTCTCTTTTCTCTTCATCTTATTATACTTCTTCCTTTCCCTTTCTTCTCCCTTTCAGTTTCTTCCCTGTTGGGGCGTGACATCGTGAAATATTATACATATACATACAATGTATACGCAGCTTTCATTAATCTGAATCACATAAATTCGGAGTGACGACAAATTGAATCTTAAAGGTGGATTGCACCGCCCTTTTCCAAAAACTATATATGGGCTCTGCTATCTTCATATAGATCGGTTATGGAATTTGGACGTCTATAAAGGACAAACAAACACAAAACCGTGAGGGCGTAGCACCACCCAATTTTCCAAAGTTGCATAAATCTTGTTAAAAGGGGACATATATCCAAATATTCTTAATATGAGCCAAATCATTTCGTAGTTATGACGAATTGAAACTTTATTTAGACTGGTTGCATGGTACCGCCCAACTCCGAAAACTACATATGTATATATAATCTTCGTCGTACTCAGCGAACAGCGAAAATTTAAGGAAATAAATAATAAAAAAATTTCTCTAATATCAATTAACAAACAAACATAAAAATTCGAGGTTTGCTCCAACAACAATCACCAAAAATCCAAATAGTTTAATAGATATTCTGAAGCCATCTTCAGGAACTCTTGAACATTGGAAAATTGTTTTTGAAGTTTCCTGATTCAATTTCGGTCATTTAAACTTCTGCGGGTTTGAAGCAAATACAATAATAAAAAAATACTAATTAATGTAAGATATATTGCTAAATGACTTACAATTAAAACAGGTTCTTCCTTATAATACACAAAAAGTTTATAGAAAAATAAAGAAAAAATAATATAAACCTAAAATAGGTATGTACCCAAAAAAAGGGATCCAGACCGGATTTTCACGCTGTTACTCTCGAATGTATGTTGAAAAGTTCAAAGGAAATCGCAGAAACGCCATTGTGGAAACAATATTAAATCGTGGGATTTTCATAACATGCCTAAAATATATAGTTCAGCGAATAAAAATTCACCATCTACCCCCCGCCCCCCCTCTTGGGGATATTTCAGCATACATTTATATTCCAAATGGCCAAATTCCATTCCAACTGATACTCCTTACAACCTTAGATAAGGTTCAAATTTTTTAGTGCGGATATGTATTCAAATTGTCATTTACGTTCGTGCATTCACTTGTATGTGTAAAGCGGTTTGAATTTGCCTTACTACTTATAACTGAACCGCAATGCGGCATTTTCTCTCCTTTTCTCACACATAAAAAACGAATTAAAAGCTTGTAATTACTACATAATAGCTATACTTATTTAATATATATGTAAATACTCCTTTCTGTTTGTTGTTCTTCACGCAATGCGTATTTAACCGGTTCGTTGTTGTGCGTATTCTATCATTTTATTAGAATGTTTGACAATTCTTTGCCGCACACTTCATTATCATTCGTTGACCAGAGAAAGCTGGTGAGGCACACACTACGGTAAGCTGAATATTATTAAATTATTTATATTATTATTAAATAATTTACATTATTATTAAATAGTTTGTATAAGTCCTATCCTAATATTTTTTACCATGGATATTCGCCGTTTTCTGTGTAAAAAAAGTCAAATCGAGAACGAAGATGTAAGTTTAACATAATATTAAATACAGCATAAATTCAGATTTTTACTAAGTGCATAATGTTATTTGGTTCATGCTAGGACGTTGGCGAATGTGGTCGTATTGAGCTTCAAACCAGACAAATATTGCTGAAAATGACGCATGTAAGCCACAAACGGGATAAGCGCTGACTACTACAGAAGTGGAATTTAATTTGGAGGTACCGAATAGCTCGTCTTTGAAAAATGATCTCAGTTCCTATGATATTCGATTGTTTGTTCAAAAATCAGCAGCTGATACAATAAACTCAATTCCTGGATTGCAAAAGAAGATTTGGAGTCCCCCTGACAGCTACGTTTTCCTGCATCGGGCCCTAGAAGTTTGAATTTTCATCGCTCTTGGCTCCAAACACACTAATGGCTAGCGTATTCGGCAATAGAAGACGGTGCATACTGCAAATACTGTGTCTTATTTTGTGCTACATTGAGAGGAGTCGGTATTCAAACTCCGGGCCAGTTAGGTACCACCCCATTAAAAAATTGGGAAAAAGCACTGGAAACTTTCGAAAAGCACAGTTCATTAGAATACCACAAAAAATGTCTGTTGCAATGGTCTTTGAGATTGGGAAGCGAAGAAGAAAATGCTTTACCCACTGATTTGCAACTGTCGAAACAAAAATTACACTTTCTGAATGAAAGCAAACTACGCACGATTCCAATTATTGAAACAGTTATCCTGTGTGGCCCACAAGGACTTGCTCTCAGAGGTTCCAATGATACGGGAAGAATTTCTGAAGACGAACCGTTGACGAATGATGGAAACTTTAGAGCTCTCTTAAGATATCGAACCAAAACTGATGAGCAGTTGAAAAAACACCTGAGTGATTCACCAAAGAATGCTCTGTACATAAGCAACCGTGTCCAGAATGAAATAATCAACATTTGTCACCACCTCACAATGAGTTACAACATCGATCGAGTGAACAAATCGAAGGGCTTTTCTTCTCTTGGAGATGACACGCCAGACATTGCAGGAGTAGAACAAACTTCAATTTGCATTCGCTACTTGGATAAATGCGGTGAAAAGTTCATCATTCAGGAAGATCTTTTGTGTTTTATTCCTATCACCGATTTTACTGGAAAGGGAATAGGAACTGCCTACCTTGATTTCCTAAAATCTTCCGGATTGGATTGCAGGTATTTCTTCGGGCAAGGATATGACGGTGCGAGAGCGGTTAGCGGAGAGTTCCAAGGGGATCAAGCTGTTGTCATAAAAACTTATCCACTGACGCTCTACTCCCATTGCGCTGCTCATAGCTTCAATTTGCCGGTAAGCTCTGCGTGCAATATAATGGGAATCAAAAATTGTCTGGGAGTTCTAGAGAATAACCATTCCTTCTTCATTTATCCGAAACGCCAAAATGCCCTTCAGGATGCGATAAATGAAAATGAACATCTATCGGAAACTCGAGTGAAGAAATTGAAAAATATTTTTAAAACCAGATGGGTAGAACAGCCGTCGCAACATATCTCCATTTGCAACCAGCAGTAATTCGCGCTTTCGAAGTGATTTCCACCAACTGGAAAGACCCAACGACTTCGTCCGGAGCTTTCCAACTGCTTTCAGCTATAAAATCCGCAAATTTCCAGATATCCATGCATATTTTTAGCTCGGTGCATTCTCTCACATTGTCTCTGAGTCGAGTACTTCAAGGAGAAAATCAAGATCTGGGAGAGACTATCAAATTGGCTGATGCTGCGAAACAAATTTTGAAGAGAAAACGACAAGGGGGATTTCAAACACATTTCCAAAACCGTAAGCGAATTTAGCGAGCAATACGAAATTGAATTGCCAAAGTCAAGGATTACGTCGAACCAGACCCAACGCTCCAACGTACAAACTGATTCAGTTGAAGATTATTTCCGTATAACAATCTACATTCCGTACATTGATTCGTTTTTGACACGACACAATTGCAAGATCGATTCTTAAATCACCGCAATATTTAATCAAATTTCGCTTGCCTTTTCCCTAACAAAATTAAAATTTTCGAAGAATAGTCCTGCGCTCAACTATTCCAATCATATTGTTCAATTTTACACGACGATTCCCGTGACATCTGGTTGAACGAAGTACAACTTTGTCGGAAGCTCATTGCTGGAAAGGAAATAAAAAACTCACTTGAAGCACTCGATATTTGTAATGAAGATGCCTTTCCAAATGTTAACCAAATGCTTCGCGTTATGGCAGTTTTTCCTATGACAACAGCGACGAATGAACGACGCTTCTCAACTTTGCGACGACTGAAAACGTATTTGAGATCAACAATGTCTGAACGGCTTAGCCTCACTCAAATTACATCGCATTGTCAAAATCGATTCGCAAATAATTTTGAAAGAGTTTTTTCAGTACCTCGAAGAGTTGACTTATTGAATAACTGTTACTAACGCCATAATTCTAGTTTGGTAACAACATTCCGGCAAATAAATAGCTTGGAAAGTTTTACACCCTTTTGGTATTCTGCCGGCTTAAGTTGCAGTTCAATTTCGTAACCACCAAAATAGGTTGTTACGTCACGTAACCGCGAAAAATTGCACGTGTTTTGTAAATATTTTTGTGGACAAAAAATACTGCAAATTTTGTACACATACTAGTTTACACAAATTAGTAAACAATATAAGCACTTTTTTATACGAAGTTTCGTAAGCGTTTGCATTTTATTCTCTATTGCGCATTGTTTGTTTTTGACAGCGTTGCCATGTACATGAACTGCATTGCCAACGGTGACGATTTTCGGTTAGATAATCTTTCAGGTACAAAATTACCGGTTACGCTCAGAATTGACCCGTAAATATGACATTTGACAATAAAATTACCGTACTCCGAAAATAAATTATCTTATCTTTTTTCATTGATTACGTAACTTGACTTTAAACCCCCCTCCGATATTTTCTGCGTGCGGGCCTGCCATCTACTGGCCATGTTTTGCAAATTGGGTTGGAAAGGCCAACTGAATATCGCCTTGCCTCTATTGTTGTTTCCAAAAGTTCTGTTATAGGGAAAAGGGTACACCCAACTCTGGCGGTTAAAGTAAACAATGAACAATTCAATTTATAAATTTTTCTCTACAAATCGAAGAGACTTATAGTCCAATTATCCACCGACGCGCGTACGTAGTACGTGCCAGCTGACACGACCTGTCTTATGAGAGTGCCATGTAAACGAACACTCACCGACGTTCAATTTTTCCGTATACGTAGAACGTAGAGTAGAAATCAAAGAAATTTTGATTTTTTCCGTAAGAACGTGTCAGCTGATTGCTCTCTCATATGACAGTGTTGCCTATTCATACGTGCGTATGCTGGTTGTTACCGACAAAATATACTATTGGATCACCCTAATATTTCATAAATAAATTTTCAATTATGCTTATTGTGTACATACGCATATACATTCATACATACACATTGTGTGGATATGCAAACCACCACCTTTTGCACTAATTCTTGCTTAGCTAAACACTAACTTGTAAGCCTGCATTCTAATGCCATGTACTAGCACATAATGACATTGTTTTTATGCTAAGACAATAGATGTTACCATTCTATTGTTTAGATTTTTTATGCTTACAATAATAGTTCAATGAATAAAACTATATTGGAAAATAGGATGATTTTACTGTAATGTCTCGCCAGACTTTCCAATTTATGTTTAGTATAAATACCGGCGATGAGATGTTTAATAAGTCAGTTGTGAAAAAGAAGACGTGAATATAAATTGATTTTAAAGCCGTTCTTATCGAACTGCTAACAAAAAATTTGTGTTTCATTTTCAAAAGCAACTCCGTTGCGCCGACCGCAACATTTCTTTAAAATTAATTTATACTGAAATTCGTAAAACATAGTTTTCATTAAAGTTGTTTAAACCGGAAAAGTTTTTTTTAGTAAATTTAAACTCGAATCGCTATTATGTTCAATAAAAGCGTTAATAGTGCCGGGCATAATTGCCATAAATGTGATGGAGCAGACAAAAACCGGATGGTTCAGTGTGACACCTGCGATGAATGGTACCATTTCTGCTTCGTTGGAGTTGACAGCGATGTGGGCGATGGGAGCTGGTACTGTGAAAATTGTGAGCACAATGGGTCAGCAGCTAACACGGAACCGGCATCATCTTCATCACCAGCAAACAACAGCACCCACCGACAAGTGCATTTTCCTACATCCGTCTCATATCCAGAAAATAGTTCAAGTGTAATAAATATACAGCGAAAGGCTTCTGCTGCACCTACTACTAACGGCGTAGACGTACAGTACGTTTCCGACTCTGCAATCTGCCACTGCCAGTTCATCTTTACCGAGGTTTACATCCAACTGCAGGGACTTTTGGGATTTCGAACCCAATCCACCAATGCAAGTTCGTCAACCATCGACAATGACAACAGGGCGCTATTCAACGCTCCCGGCAAAGGTTTCTTCAAGTCAAGTCGTAACAGGTAATACTTCCGTTTACTCAGCTTACCCTATATCGCGCGAACCGAAATTAACTACGCAACAAGGTGTACCCAATGTCCAAGGGGCACAGATTACTTTTAATAAGGAGGTACACCAAAAACTGCAACTTGAGAGACTAGAAGAGGAGATGAGGATTCAGCAACAATATTTGGAAAGTAAGTACAGAATTCTGTCGCAATATGGCGAAATTCCTGCAACCAACAATGTATATTTTACGTCGGCCGTTGGCCCTTCGCCCGCACAGTTGGCTGCAAGGCAGGCCATTCCTAAGCAACTCCCCACATTCAATGGAGATCCCGACGAATGGCCACTTTTCATCAGCAGCTTTGAGAATAGCACCGCTGTTGCTGGCTACACCGACGCTGAGAATTTGATCAGGCTACAGGCATGTCTGAAGGGTAAAGCACGCGACGTTGTAAAAAGTAAGTTGGTCATGCCATGTATGGTATCCGAAATTATTAAAACCCTTAAGATGTGTTTCGGTCGTCCGGAATACATTCTTGAGCGAGCAGTAAGTAGAGCTCGAGCACTACCCCCAGTAAAAGATAAATTAGAAGCCCTTATTGAATTTTCACTTTGTGTGCGAAATATCTGCACCACAATGGAAGGGTGCCAAATGTATATGCACCTACACAACCCCTTGTTGGTAAAAGAGCTGGTCGATAAGCTTCCAAACAACCAAAAGCTAAACTGGGCTGTTTATCCTAAGGATGATAAAATACCCTTAGTTAAACAATTTAGTGAATGGTTGTACAGTCTAGCCGAAGCTGCAACTACAGTGGTAAGTTTAGCGCCGACCCATACCCGCGTGATCAATACGCATACGATCGAAAATCGAAAAAACGCCCTACCATTCTCAAACAGAGCAAAAGTCATATTAACCCGGGAAGTCCCATAACTTTTTTTGTTTTGGATTTTTGTGAAATGTTGTATACTTATGTATTTCGATCTCCTGAGCACGAAAATGAAGTCCATTTTCATTTTCCTTGCTTCGATTTTCCTCTGCGTGAAATACAGTTATTCTTTTTTGTTTTTGTTATTTACTTCAGACATAATACGTAAAATTGCAACGGCATGTTTGCATTACCATATGGTAATCGTGGGAAGATTCGGGTTAAGGTAAGAAGTGTCCTATTTGTAAAAGAGGTGATCACAAAGTAGCGCAATGTGAATCATTTGAAACTCTCTCACTTCAGCGAAAATGGGATGCAGTGAAAGCAAACAACCTTCGCCGACAATGTCTCAACCCACACAGGCGTAAGTGTTACCTCAACCGAATCTGCGGTAAGGATGGGTGTCAATTCAAACATCACCCTTTCCTTCATAAATCAGCCACTCGAGTTGAACTAGTCAGCACTGCAGCTGTTGTTTCAAATGCACCGGTAAACACCCACTGCGATGGCTTCGAGAGAAAGCAACTCCTTTTTAGAATACATGTTTATTCTAAAAATAAAACGTTTAAAATATTTGCATTTTTAGACGACGGTTCGTCCGTAACATTAATGGACAGAAAGGTATTTGACGAATTAGGTTTGGATGGCGAAAATGCCCCGATGTGCCTACGATGGACCTGAAATACGACGCGCGTTGAGCGAGACTCTGTTAAAGCAACACTTCAAATTTCAAGTACTACAAATAGCAGCAAGTATGCCTTGAAGAACATACACACCGTTGACGACCTCGATCTACCACCACAATCAATCGACGCTTCCGAGTTGCAGAAATTGTATCCGTATCTAGCAGGACTACCCTTCGCATCATAGGAGAACGTAAAACCATCAATCTTGATCGGCGTGGATAGCTGGAAACTTTCGATTCCTCTAAAAATAAGAAAAGGAACATGGTCACAGCCAATCGCCTCCAAAACTCGCCTGGGATGGACGCTTCAAGGGTGCGAAGTTGGGCATACTCAAGAGTTCCGATTAAACATACACACGTGCGACTGTCAAAGAAAGTATGATGAGCTGCATGAAATGGTAAGCGATTTATTTAAGACAGAATCTCCAAAACCTACTCAAATAATGTCCAATGATGACGCAAAAGCCGTCAGTATAATGAATGACTCATGTCAAAAAGTTGGCAACCGCTTCGAGATTGGGCTATTGTGGCGTGATTCCGACGCCGTCCTGCCTGATAGCTATGCTTATGCACGGCGACGTTTAGATTGTTTAGCAAAAAAGTTCATAAAAGAACCTCAATTAAAATTAACCATACAAAACCAAATAGATAACTTGATTGTCAAGGGCTACGCTAAGCAGCTTACCGAAAAAGAAATTGAGTCATCTAGGGATAAGATATGGTACTTACCAATATTTATCGTTACCAATCCTAACAAGCCAGGTAAAGTCCGAATGGTATGGGACGCAGCTGCAAAGGTAAATGGGGTCTCAGTTAATGATTTTTTACTTGGCGGCCCGGACTTGCTCAATTCCCTTGTCGACATTTTATTAGCATTTAGAGTTGGTAGAGTTGCGATTTGCGGGCATATCGCGGAGATGTTTCACCAAATTCGAATACGTGATAATGACATGCACGTCCAAAGATTTTTGTGGTATGACAAGCTTGACGATTTACGGAAACCAAGCGTATATGTCATGAAAGCAATGACATTTGGACTCAATTGTGCGCCCTGCATTGCCCACTTTGTACGTGACAAGAACGCGGATAGCTTTGCCGAAGAGTGTCCCCGAGCGGTGGAAGCAGTGAAGCATAACCACTACGTGGACGACTATATCGATAGCGAGGATAATGCAGAATCCGCTCTAGCACTTGCTCAGCAAGTACGGAAAGTCCACAGCAACGCCGGATTTAATATGCGAGGTTGGTCCTCAAGTTCACCAGAGGTATTAAAAAGGCTGGAAGAAAATTGCACTCTGAATCAAACTGCTAAAGAGTGGAGTTCTACAACGAAGGTTCTTGGAATGTTTTGGGATCCCACATGTGATAGTTTCAAATACATTTGCCGTTTTGCAAGACTGCGTCGTGACGTCATTAATAACCCATTTGTACCAACAAAAAGGGAGGCTTTACAAGTTTTAATGTCAATCTTTGATCCTTCGTTAGAGTATGCGCATATGCAGCTGTTTGCTACCTACGAGTCAAAAAGGATGAGAGCGTAACAGTAACGCTAGTAGCGGCGAAAGCGAAAGTTGCCCCACTAAAGCCTCTATCGATTCCGAGGATGGAGCTGCAGGCGGCAGTGATTGGGGTCAGACTAGCAAATATGGTGAGTAAAATTCATCGAATAAATATAACATCGAAATTCGGGTGGTCAGACTCGAAGACAGTCTTACGAAGGCTTCGTATGGATCCGAAGAATTTTCAGCAATTTGTAATGCATCGCGTAGGGGAGGTTTTAGATGTATCGGAAATCAAACATTGCGTTCTGCACACTTCAAAATTTGAAAGTACAGGGTGGCGCAAAAGTCATCCTCCTATCAGAAAATGCTATAAATTTTGCGATTGGCCCCTAAAGTCAGTTCTGTTTTGACATTTGTGTAGTAAACACATGCGAAATACACGTTAATAAACAATGTTACGCTACACTGCTCCAGAACGCGGAATATTGCTGACTATTTATTTGACCAATAATCGGTCGGGGCCAAATGGTTACTGTGAATGGTGAGCGCTACAGAGCAATGATCAACGAGTTCTTTTTGACGCAACTTGATGAATTGGGATTGGAAAACATGTGGTTCCAACAAGACGGTGCAACAGCACACACTGCACGTGCCACAACCGATATGCTGAACATCGGACATTGCGCCACCTTGTATATATCCTATTCTAAACGTAAAATACTTTTCCAGTTGGAAACGCCTCTACAGAGCTGTGGCTACATTTTGATTATATATCGACCGGCTACATGCTCTTATAGCAGTTGGCCAAACGAATAATTATATCACATTATATCATATTCAAAGGGCACAAACCTTTTTAATCAGGTATGCTCAAAACTCGGAATTTAGTACTGAAATTAACTTACTTAAACATGGAAAGGCTATTGAGAAGTCCAGCAAGTTAATTTCATTAAATATTTATTTAGATGCAGATGGAATTATCCGAAGCAAAGGACGAACTGAATATTTAAACAATCATGAAGATATTATTGTACTACCTAATAATCATTATGTTACACTTTTAATAGTACGTTGGGAGCATGAGAATTTCCATCACCAGATGCATGAATCCATAATAAACCAGTTGCGTGGACGATACCATATAAGCCGATTAAGGGTTGTTGCGGTC
This sequence comes from Merzomyia westermanni, assembly GCA_949987695.1. Lineage (NCBI taxonomy): Eukaryota > Metazoa > Arthropoda > Insecta > Diptera > Tephritidae > Merzomyia > Merzomyia westermanni. Next base: position 128,301,524 of record OX465288.1, on the reverse strand, counting down.
GCCTTGATTGTGGCTAAAAGTTTTCATACGCTAACGCAACTCTGCACTCACTTTCCGAACGTTTCCTACCTGACTGACATTTGACGCCTGGTTTGACACCTATAACACCTACACGGACGTCATGTGACTCGCTGCATTTCCGGTTCTTTTCCGGACAGACGGCGTAAAGAGTAGTCACGTAATTTCAGCAGTGTTCATCGGCTTGGCCGAAACCTCATTATTTCCAACAATTAACAACTTGGTGTATACAGGTGCACAGTCACCTGCTTCCAGTGGTCATCTTTCAAAAGCGAGGTAAGTTGGAACACGACGCATAGTCCGCTTTTGAAGAGAGGGATTTGACATAAATTTCATTTTTGTAGTGTCCGACCGCTAGCGCCTCGCAGATTCCAGCAGTCACTTGGTTGGAAGTACATGCGAGGAAAATAGGATTATTTGTGCATGATAATTGCAAAGCATCCAACTGTTGGAGTCAAGAGAGCGATATAGCGAAGCGTGCTGTAAGCGGCGTAATTGAGTGTGGTCCATCGCCACTGCCCAACTGGGCAATCGATTTGAAGAGCAACCAGGCAGAGCAGCGGCAAGGAGGCCGCGCTAATATTCATTACTTCGCCCAGCTACGTGCAAAGCAAGTTTTGTGGTGACGGGAGACGACATAGTGTGGCAGAAGTGACCGAGCAATTGCCGGCAGCGCTGCCCACAGGCATTGCTTGGGAGAAACAGCGCGCATACATTCCAAAATAACCAGGTTTTGGCTGTAAGTTACGTATATTTGTATTTTGCATTTAGTCGGGGATGTGAGGCGGTCGCAGGCAGTGCGTGTCAGCGGGTAAAGTAGCCGCATTTCATATCGAAAAATTAAGTGTCCATCTGGCCCGTAGGTTAGGGCGCAAGACTCCCCGCAGAGGGGCATGTGACTGAGCGATCTCACATCGCGTATCATTATATTCATACACTTTTCTTATTGCACTGAGACAGTGCTGGGGGGGGGGAGTTGTACGGCGAGCGGGCGGTGCAAGAAGCGTGATACTTTCCATACAAGACGTCTTGATAGGGTTGTAGGTATGCGCGTGTAGCAATCGTGTTGATTGCGGCCGGGAGCCTTACAAATCTCTTCCAACATAAACCACGAAAGTTACAATTATAATTATTTCTATTTTTGTTTTGCGCACTCCGATTTGGTGATTTACATGTGAGATCAAACGGATCTTGACGCTCACCATTGGAGCAACCATTGTATCTTCATAAACTTTAATGATTTAGTATTAACAAGGCGGGCCGCCTGAATGGGCCAAATTAATTTACAACAGTAGATTTAATGATTGCGCTCATATATGTAAGAGGGCAGCTAGATTAGTTATGCACACTTGCATCTAAACACATTGACATGATCGTATACATTTTTCTTTGATTTGTTTGAATAAAATAATATGCATTGTTAATATTGAAGCAGCGGCCATTCATTTCGGATGTGGTGCGGACGGACGGACTTAATGACAATGACGGGGAGTAGAGTAAAACTGTGAGGGGGCTCAAGGCGGCATTTTGGGGTCGGCAGCAAACGGGCCATCGTCGACCATGGAAGGGAGGGAATAAGAGGGCCGGCCATATAACATCACTGGCGGGGAAAGATGAAGAGGCGTTGAGGGAAGTTGCGTGGGTGTCCCCATCGAAAAGGTAATAGGAAAGGGGGTACGAATTTTTTGTATGGTGCGGTCATGGATCGGTGTCACAAGAACCCACAGTCCGGCGAGCTAGCTCGCGCTTAACGCAAGCGTACCCCGTGGCAGACCGAACATGGAATGTTGAGGTGCTGAGAGCAAGGAGGTCGTTTCCGCAACAGGCAGCAGGCGCGTCAACCCAAAACCCGTACGCAACAAAATGGCGCCCAACGTGGGGCCCACGACGAAGTGGTGCTCCTTTGAAAACATCTACGGACATCGGGGGGACACTACGCAATCTACTTCATCTTCGAACATTTTAGTTGGTATAAGATATCTTGATAGGGTACAGGTGTCACCCTACAATTGTGTCAATACCAGGGGGAAACGGGGGAAGTGCAGGACGGATATCTTGCCTGGCAGGGGTTATAGCCAAGCAATTGTGTTAGTCGCTGGGCTTCACCGAGGCTTCGCAGGCAACTCGTTTAGCCAATGTTAGAGCGGACGAAAGTGTCGCGAAGTGCGCAGGGGGGGGCTGTTAGGCATCTTAGTTGGACGTACGCGGGCTAGCTAAATGTGTCAGCAGCAAAGAAACATTTTTTCCATACCTATCGATAGCCAGTTAGACAGTCATCTTGTCAGACTGTAGTGTCGAAGTTAAGATAGTTAAATCATAGTTACTATTAGCTGGACAGTTGACGAACGACGTTAGGCGGACAGACATCACATCCGATAATCGAAGGCCAATCGATGATATAATAACTCTTGCAAATTTTAAGTTTTTTGCATATATTTTATATGTACATATGTGTATGCTCGTGCATGAACACTTTTACAGGTTAGCCATTGTGCGTTGTACCAGGTGTGCATACATACCGAATTCCATTTTTATTTACCTCAAGATTTGAACTAAACTTGACGAACTTAGTGCCAAGGCGAGATGCCGAGATCGTCCAGGAAAAAAAGGGGCAACCGTAAGGATCCATCATCGGAGGATGGAGCCAACGGGGAAAACCTGGAACAAATTGAACAGGGCGATGGGGGGGAAAACTCGGGAAGCGAAAGTGGAGCGGAGATGCTCGCGGGGAAAAACGGAAAGGATGAGACCGAGGGAAAGGATAAGACGCCGGACCCTGAGACCGTGGCGTTGGGCGCAGTAGGGCAGGAGCTCTTGAGGAAGTTCGAGCTCATGTTCGTTCAATATCAGCTGTATGTAAGCCGCTCAACGACGGACGCGGTCAAAGGGGTCGTGCAAACCCTACGCAAGGATATGAATGGTCTTGCAAACAGGCTGTCAAGTCTGGAGGAGGGGGGTGTTGATTCGCGTACGCCCACAAGGCGTATGCTAGTCGCGTCGGAAAGAGAGGCAGAGGATGATTCCTCGGAGAGGGATGAAGGTAGCCCACAGGGAGCCGACGTCGAAAGAGTATTCCCTCGTTCGCTATCTCGAGCTCCTTCGGACCGGAGACATGGATCCAGCTACAAGCACGAGAGGATTGCGACGAAGGTTATCCGAGACTGGAACCTCAAGTTTGATGGGGGGCCAAAGTCAATCTATGTGGAGCGATTCCTGTTTAGGATCGAGACGCTTCGTAAGAAGCATAATATTTCGCCACAGGATTTATATGCGAATTTTCATTTAGTTTTGGATGGGCAAGCCCGTGAATGGTACTGGTTGTTCATGGAGGAGCATTCCGAGGGTACGGCCGGAGATTACCAGTCGTTCCGGTCTGCGATCGTTGAACACTTCCGGAAGGCGGACTGTGACGAGGAGATTCGTCAAGCCATGAACGACGGGAAGCAGGACTTTAGCGAAAAGTTTGAAGAGTTCTACGCCGCCGTAAGAGGAATGGAACTCACCATGAAAACCAGAATGCCAGAGCGAAGCCTTGTAACTCTGATGAGGAGAAATCTCAGACCTAGAATAAAGAACCTCATTTTCGGATGCAAGATAGAGACCCTGGAGGAGCTTCGATCCGAATGTCGAAGAGCCGAGAAACATCTCTCGGAATTTGAGCAGAAGACCTTTCGCCGAAAAGTAGTTGAAGAACTAGAGACCGAACCTGCGGAAGATGAGCCGAGTGCAGTGGAGGCCTTATACCGACCGACGAAGGACAAATTCATCCGGCGGAACCAGCCGAAGGACGCCGGGCCTGAGAAGGCCGACGTCGGGGAGAACGGTGCGAGTACTCCCAACTGTGATGGAAAACTACACCAGATGGTCTGCTACAAATGCAATAGGCCCGGCATGCAATGTGTTTGGGGTGAAGAACGCAAATCGGAAAACCGGGAGACGGGCGTGAAGACGGGGGAGCCATGCCAACGTCGACAAACCCCGGAAGTGTAAAATACGACAAGATTTACAGAAGTGCTGGCGCATCGAAGGCGGGACCCAGGCTTCGCCCATTAGTACCGTTGCAGGAGAGACAGCGGATATACGATGCCGCCAGAAAACGAATTTTTGGGAACGATGATGGCACGTGCCAAGACAGGCAAAAATCAACATATACTAGGACTTGGAAGAGGATCTCGAAGGTTAGGAAACTTGGAAGTGATAGACGAAAAGAAGCAAAGGCGATCGCGGAGACGGTTATACGGGATGTGACGGACAAGCGTCCATACGTCAAGGTGGAGATAGAGGGCGTACCATTGGAGGGCTTGTTAGACAGCGGAGCATCTATAAGTTGTCTGGGGTCGATCTCGAGCGCTTGGAAGAGCAGGTTGAAGAGTCGGCTACAGAGCATAAACAGCAGTTTAAAAACGGCGGACGGAAGATCCCAATCGGTGGTGGGTAGATTCAACGCTAGTATCACCTGGCGTGGAAAGACGGTAGAGATGGTGTTGTATCTGGTTCCGAGTCTCCAACAGGAGCTATACCTGGGAATTGATTTTCGGGACGCTTTCGGCGTTGCTCCCATGGTGGTCTCAGAACTCACAGCGACGGACGAGAACCAACTCGATCTCTCATCCACAGACCTTAGAAAACTGGAACGAGTGAAGAAACTCTTTCCGTCTTTCGCGGAGCTTGGCTTAGGCAGGACCCACATGATGGAGCACAGCATAGAGGTCTTTGACGATACGGTGCCGGTAAAGCAGAGGCATTACCCTATGTCTCCCGTAAAGCAAAAATACGCCTACGACGAAATCGATCGGATGCTCAAGCTCGACGTAATAGAGGAGAGCAATGGCTCGTGGAGCTCGCCAATTGTCCTCGTCGAAAAGCCAGGGAAGAAACGCCTCTGCGTGGACATGCGCAAGTTGAATGAGCGCACCAAAAAGGATGCATATCCTACGCAACACGTAGAGGGAATCCTGTCGCGTTTACGAGAAACCTACTTTATCTCCGGGATTGACTTGAAGGATGCCTTTTGGCAGATCCCTCTGGAGAGTTCGTCCCGAGAGAAAACCGCATTCACAGTCCCTGGCCGGCCATTGTACCAGTTCAAGGTCATGCCTTTTGGGCTGTGCAACGCCAGCCAGAGGCTGTGCAGGTTGATGGATAAGGTCATTCCCTCTCGGCTAAGAGAACACGTTTTCGTTTACATCGATGACCTATTGATCTGCTCACCCGATTTTGATACCCACTTGGAGCATTTGGCAGAGGTCGCCGAGTGCCTTGCAGGCGCGGGGTTGACGATCAATTTGGAGAAATCAAAGTTCTGCCAGAGGGAGCTGAAGTACCTTGGGTTCATAGTTGGACAAGGGCAGTTGAAGACGGATCCGGCCAAGATCGAGGCGATGCTAGAGTTTCCGGTGCCAACCACCATTAAGCAGCTCCGACGCTTCTTGGGCATGTGTGGATGGTACCGGCGATTCATACCGAATTTCGCCACGACTGCCGCGCCGATGACAGATTGCCTTCGCAAGAGAAAGGAGTTCTCACTGACCCAAGAGGCCGTGAAAGCTTTCGAGGACCTGAAACAAGCCTTGGTGTCCACAGATGTCCTTGTTAACCCTGATTTCAACAAACACTTTTTCATTCAGTGCGACGCTTCAACTCAAGGTATCGGCGGCGTACTGTTTCAGAAGGACGAGGAAGGCAACGAGAGGCCCATCGCATTCATGTCACAAAAGCTGAATTCCGCACAGCGGAATTATACCATTACTGAGTTGGAGTGCCTCGCAGCGGTGGTCAGCGTACAGAAGTTTCGCGCTTATGTCGAGGGCCTCCCTTTCACGATCCTCACCGATCATATGAGCCTCAAGTGGCTCATGGGGCAGAAGGACCTAGCTGGCCGTCTCGCTCGATGGAGCCTGAAGCTGCAGTCATTCGATTTTAAGATCGAGCACCGAAAGGGAGTTCAAAATGTGGTGCCCGATGCTTTGAGCCGCATGAACATGGAGGAAATCGTACAGGAAGAGGTGCTTGCGGTGCTGGACTTTGGCTCGGCCGAATTTTCGAGTGCAGAGTATGCAGCTCTGAAAGAGAACATCCAGGGCAGCGACGGCAGATTGCGCGACTTGAAAGTGGTTGATGGAGTAGTCTACAAAAGAACACTCCCCAGAAAAGCGGACGAAGCCGAGGAGTCGGTGTGGAGGATTTGGGTTCCTACAGCCCTCAGGCAAGCGATCCTGCGAGAGGCACACTGTGACAGGACGGCAGGTCACGGAGGGATCGCGAAAACTCTCTACAGATTGAGGACGCGATACTATTGGCCTGGCATGGTCGGAGAGGTGAAGAAGCTGATCTCCGAGTGCGATCTTTGTAAATGCTCGAAATCCCCAAACGTGACGTCTCGACCACCGATTCTGGATCGCTTTCATACGAAGAGAGTGTTTCAGAGGCTCTATATAGATTTCTGTGGGCCGTACCCGCGATCGAGGGCCGGGAATGCCTATGTATTCGTGGTGCTAGACCATCTCTCCAAATTTATCTTCCTTAAGGCGATGCGACGCGCCACAGTGCAAGAGGTCGTCAAATACTTGGAGGAGGGGGTCTTCCACACCTTCGGAGTTCCGGAGTTTGTACACTCGGATAATGGCCGCCAATTCACATCCGAGTGTTTTGCGAGGTTCCTGCAGGGTTACGGGGTCAAACACATTAGGACTGCCCCCTATGCTCCTCACGCCAACGCTTCGGAACGCGTGAACCGATCCTTGCTTGCCATTATCCGAACGTACCTGTCCGCGGAAGACCAGCGAGATTGGGATCGACATGTCTCACATGCCGCCTTTGCGCTGCGTAGCGCAGTGCATGACACAATTGGCATGGAGCCATACAAAGCCGTCGTTGGGCAAACCATGGTGCAGCATGGAAGCGAGTATGAGATACTTCGAAGAATAAATTCACTGGGCGAGGCCAACACAGAGGTGCTTTCGGGATCAGACAGACTCGCCTTGATAAGAAACAAGCTGATTCAGGGACTGGATGAGGCACACAGAAAGGGGCAAAGGGCGTATAACACCAGGGCCCGTCCCATCAGCTATCGAGTTGGACAAACCGTTTACAGGAGGAATTTTAAATTAAGCAACGCAGCGGAAAGTTACAATGCAAAGCTTGCAGCCAAGTACCTAAAGTCAGTGATTATCGCCGTGCGCGGCAACTCGCTATATGAGGTCGGGGACGTAGCAGGACGTTCGGTGGGTATCTACCACGCGAAGGATCTCCGCGTGTGACATCACCAAAATCAGGCAAGTGAGACCAGCCTTTCGAGCGCTTAATCCTCGCGGGCTCATCTGAACCGCTCGCCCTGTTGCGGTCGCCTTGATTGTGGCTAAAAGTTTTCATACGCTAACGCAACTCTGCACTCACTTTCCGAACGTTTCCTACCTGACTGACATTTGACGCCTGGTTTGACACCTATAACACCTACACGGACGTCATGTGACTCGCTGCATTTCCGGTTCTTTTCCGGACAGACGGCGTAAAGAGTAGTCACGTAATTTCAGCAGTGTTCATCGGCTTGGCCGAAACCTCATTATTTCCAACAATTAACAACTTGGTGTATACAGGTGCACAGTCACCTGCTTCCAGTGGTCATCTTTCAAAAGCGAGGTAAGTTGGAACACGACGCATAGTCCGCTTTTGAAGAGAGGGATTTGACATAAATTTCATTTTTGTAGTGTCCGACCGCTAGCGCCTCGCAGTTTCCAGCAGTCACTTGGTTGGAAGTACATGCGAGGAAAATAGGATTATTTGTGCATGATAATTGCAAAGCATCCAACTGTTGGAGTCAAGAGAGCGATATAGCGAAGCGTGCTGTAAGCGGCGTAATTGAGTGTGGTCCATCGCCACTGCCCAACTGGGCAATCGATTTGAAGAGCAACCAGGCAGAGCAGCGGCAAGGAGGCCGCGCTAATATTCATTACTTCGCCCAGCTACGTGCAAAGCAAGTTTTGTGGTGACGGGAGACGACATAGTGTGGCAGAAGTGACCGAGCAATTGCCGGCAGCGCTGCCCACAGGCATTGCTTGGGAGAAACAGCGTGCATACATTCCAAAATAACCAGGTTTTGGCTGTAAGTTACGTATATTTGTATTTTGCATTTAGTCGGGGATGTGAGGCGGTCGCAGGCAGTGCGTGTCAGCGGGTAAAGTAGCCGCATTTCATATCGAAAAATTAAGTGTCCATCTGGCCCGTAGGTTAGGGCGCAAGACTCCCCGCAGAGGGGCATGTGACTGAGCGATCTCACATCGCGTATCATTATATTCATACACTTTTCTTATTGCACTGAGACAGTGCTGGGGGGGGGGGAGTTGTACGGCGAGCGGGCGGTGCAAGAAGCGTGATACTTTCCATACAAGACGTCTTGATAGGGTTGTAGGTATGCGCGTGTAGCAATCGTGTTGATTGCGGCCGGGAGCCTTACAAATCTCTTCCAACATAAACCACGAAAGTTACAATTATAATTATTTCTATTTTTGTTTTGCGCACTCCGATTTGGTGATTTACATGTGAGATCAAACGGATCTTGACGCTCACCATTGGAGCAACCATTGTATCTTCATAAACTTTAATGATTTAGTATTAACAAGGCGGGCCGCCTGAATGGGCCAAATTAATTTACAACAGTAGATTTAATGATTGCGCTCATATATGTAAGAGGGCAGCTAGATTAGTTATGCACACTTGCATCTAAACACATTGACATGATCGTATACATTTTTCTTTGATTTGTTTGAATAAAATAATATGCATTGTTAATATTGAAGCAGCGGCCGTTCATTTCGGATGTGGTGCGGACGGACGGACTTAATGACAATGACGGGGAGTAGAGTAAAACTGTGAGGGGGCTCAAGGCGGCATTTTGGGGTCGGCAGCAAACGGGCCATCGTCGACCATGGAAGGGAGGGAATAAGAGGGCCGGCCATATAACATCACTGGCGGGGAAAGATGAAGAGGCGTTGAGGGAAGTTGCGTGGGTGTCCCCATCGAAAAGGTAATAGGAAAGGGGGTACGAATTTTTTGTATGGTGCGGTCATGGATCGGTGTCACAAGAACCCACAGTCCGGCGAGCTAGCTCGCGCTTAACGCAAGCGTACCCCGTGGCAGACCGAACATGGAATGTTGAGGTGCTGAGAGCAAGGAGGTCGTTTCCGCGACAGGCAGCAGGCGCGTCAACCCAAAACCCGTACGCAACAGGGTGTTATACCGAAAAGTGCGTCAAAGCTGCCAGAAATGTAAAAACTCCATTGCTGTTCCACAAGTACCACATATGTCGGCATCGACTATTTTGGTCCACTGCTAGTTATTGTTGGGAGAAGGCGTGAAAAGAGTGGGGCGTGTTGTTCACATGCTTAACTTTGCGGGCAGTACATATCGAGGTTACGCACAGCTTGGATACGAGCTCATGCATAATGGCAATAACGAATTTCATTTCGCGTCGAGGCTGTCCTAGAGAAATTTTCTCCGAGAACGGTACGAATTTCAAGGCATCGGAAAAAATAATTTGCTCACCTAACAACAATACGGAAATTACCGTAACCCGACAAGTGCTCCTCATATGGGGGGAGTGTGGGAACGTTTAGTGAGGTCAGTAAAAACCGTACTTTTTGAAATACATCCTTCTACAAATTTCAGCGTTGAGAGTCTCCGATGTGCGTTACACGAGGTAGAATTTATAATAAATGCGAGACCACTTACGCGCGTCTCATTAGACAGTGGTGGTGATGAAGCTCTCACCCCCAATCATCTTTTACTTGGATCATCAAACGGTTACAAGCCTATTTGTTCCGAAGATCACAACATACGGCAGCGATGGTCTCTAACCCAGAAATTCGCAGACCGATTTTGGAACCGATGGGTCAAAGAGTATGCACCGATCATCTCTAGGTGCAGCAAGTGGTTCAACAAAGTAGCTCCTGTTCGCGTTGATGACATCGTAGTGATAGTCGATTACGATTTTCCAAGAAATTGTTAGCCAAAAGGAAGAATAGTCAATATCATAAGAGCTAAAGACGGGCAGGTACGCAGCGTTACGGTCCAAACGAAATCTGGAATTTTTCATCGACCAGTGGCGAAAATTGCGGTATTGGATGTCGGTAATAAGTCTGAGTAAACGGCGTATTTCATCACTTGCTTACGGAGGGAGGAGTGTTACCGACAAAATATACTATTGAATCATTCTAATATTTCATCACGAGGCCAATTATGCTTATTGTGTACATACGCTTATACATTCATACATACACATTGTGTGGATATGCAAACCACCACCTTTTGCACTAATTCTTGCTTAGCTAAACACTAACTTGTAAGCCTGCATTCTAATGCCATGTACTAGCACATAATGACATTGTTTTTATGCTAAGACAATAGATGTTACCATTCTATTGTTTAGATTTTTTATGCTTACAATAATAGTTCAATGAATAAAAATATATTGGAAAATAGGATGATTTTACTGTAATGTCTCGCCAGACTTTCCAATTTATGTTTAGTATAAATACCGGCGATGAGATGTTTAATAAGTCAGTTGTGAAAAAGAAGACGTGAATATAAATTAATTTTAAAGCCGTTCTTATCGAACTGCTAACAAAAAATTTGTGTTTCATTTTCAAAAGCAACTGCGTTGCGCCGACCGCAACACTGGTTATGGAGCGTTTGCAGTTGCTTTACAAAAATACCTCAAAATACCTTTTAAATTTTCGTAATAATGTTGAAATAAGCTGAAATGACGATATTAAGTTGTTGCTTTTAAATAAATTGACGGGCTATAATTATTTGATATTAATTTCGGGCACTCATAAAATGAAAAATAATTGTTTTAAAAGTACACGTTTGAGTTAGCAAGATCAATGGCAACATTGTATTGAATGTAAACAACAGAAATGGCTGATTTCTTCGTTGGCGCCACGGGCATTAGATTCCCTCAAACGTACGTACGCACGGGATACGTAAACGTACGTTACACACGTCGGTGGGTAATTGGACTATTACATTTGTTTTGCCCACTACTTACGACATAAGCTTTTTTATGCTCACATAATACACACTTTGGACCTACCGGCAACCGCACAATTGAATGTTTAAAGTTAACCTTTGCTTTGAGTAGGCAAAGGTGTAAGATATCGCATATGGGTATCTAAGCGATAAAATAAAATTGTATCGTTTTCAATACTTTTGGTAAACAAAAGCTAAAAATGTGTCAACTCAATAAGTAGCTTATCTGCTCATCAAGCCAAGAAGTATCTTATTTACATGATCCAAATTGAGTAACATTTTTGCTATCGTATATATGTACGTATACGAGTATAGGCCACTAAATTTACTCCAGTACTGGAATCCAAAGTGACTAGACTGCTTACAAAAGTTTCAGTCGTAATTAAATATAAATTGCAGTGACAAGAAATCTGTCCGTCCGTCATGAACTCAATGAAGATTTCATTGTTTTATTTGTTGCTATTTGCAATGTGGGCACAGATAAGAACGAGTAGGATTTACATTTTTGCGCATTTTCCTTTACATCTCATTTTATCTTATCTTATATTAGGTTGTCTTATCTTATCTTATCGTATATTTTCTTATCTTATTTTATCTTATCTTACTAATATTGTAAATGCGTAAGTTTGTAATTGAGAGTGTTTGCAAGTCTTTAACGCCTAAACTACTAAACCGATCTTTACACTTATTCTCAGGTGTATAGAATAGAGAATAGGTACCAGATTCATGAGATATCGGGAAGTGGACCAGGGACATCCCTATTCAAAAAACTGTTATTTATGATACGATTTGCTTGAAATTCGGTACCTCGTTAGCCCTTTGCCTTTGTTGAAATATAGAATACTTGTCTTGAAATCGGCAATTTGGTAGCAACTTGCCCTTGTTGAAAATCACAATATCACATGTTTTGATATATTCAAAATTCTGGCGATATCGGCCGAAATAAAGATATTATATCCCCCTTATACTAAGTTTGCTATATTCAATTTTCTTATAATAAGGCCTTACATAAAATTACTTTACATCGCACATTGTCTGATACGTAGGGTTGTCCTTAGACAGATTCTTATAATAAATATTTAGAGCAGGAGTAATAAATCCTGTAAACCTTACTTTACATGATATATATATCTGAAATATATACATTTGCAAATTAAAGCGCTAAGAAAATGTTTTACAACCCACCATTATTACTGGAGGGGCCAAGGGAGAATCGATATTAAACCCAAGAATACCTGTTATTCCAATCTACATGCCATTCCTGTTTAAACGTGTACAGTTTGCCGTAAAAGTCACAAAATTTCGATAACCGTTTCCCTTGATTTTCACACGGGAAACTTTATGTTGGATGCCTTTGTAGTAAACCTTTCCGTATATGCGAAAAACAATATAAATTTCATGTGAACAAAATATTCCCAAAATTTATGAAGGAAAACAAAAACAAAGAGCGAAAAATTGTTTTTTTTTTTATTCAAAAATTCATGATGGGGCCAAATAAGTCAAAACATGTTGTTTACAAAGATGGATTGCGTTAGAAATTAATATTAAACAAGTAAGTCTAAGTTCGGGTGGAACCGAGCATTATATACCTAGTAGTGATCCATTATGGCATCCCAATTTAACACCTGTTATGAGTTTTGAGGGGTAAATTAGTTTAAAAAAAAATTTAAATGTATGGCACGATATACAACAGGTATATCATCATAAACCTCCTAAGAGATTTTTGGGCCTAGCTTCCCTTCCAATTTGTGGTGTGCCGTTTTGAATTTTTTCCTATAAATTGGCGGGACCTACTAGATACAAAGGCGATTAAGGACGGACGGACATGGCTGAATCAATTTCTTTTTCCTCCTGAACATTTTGATATAAATCAGTCAATATCTATCTCGATCCGCTTATGCCGTTAGATACCACCGTTAGGCGACTAAAGTTAATATACAAGGTGGCGCAAAAGTAAGCTTCCGATGTTCAGCATATCGGTTGTGGCACGTGCAGTGTGTGCTGTTGCACCGTCTTGTTGGAACCAAATGTATTTCAATCCCAATTCATCAAGTTGCGGCAAAAAGAACTCGTTGATCATTGCTCTGTAGCGCTCACCATTCACAGTAACCGTTTGGTCCCCGACCGATTATTGGTCAAATAAATAGTCAGCAATATTCCGCGTTCTGGAGCAGTGTAGCGTAACGTTGTTTATTAACGTGTATTTCGCATGTGTTTACTACACAAATGTCAAAACAGAACTGACTTTAGGGGCCAATCGCAAAATTTATAGTATTTTCTGATAGGAGGATTACTTTTGCGCAGTAACCGTTTTTCACCGACCGATTATTGGTCAAATAAATAGTCAGCAATATTCCGCGTTCTGGAGCAGTGTAGCGTAACGTTGTTTATTAACGTGTATTTCGCATGTGTTTACTACACAAATGTCAAAACAGAACTGACTTTAGGGGCCAATCGCAAAATTTATAGTATTTTCTGATAGGAGGATTACTTTTGCGCAGTAACCGTTTTTCACCGACCGATTATTGGTCAAATAAATAGTCAGCAATATTCCGCGTTCTGGAGCAGTGTAGCGTAACGTTGTTTATTAACGTGTATTTCGCATGTGTTTACTACACAAATGTCAAAACAGAACTGACTTTAGGGGCCAATCGCAAAATTTATAGTATTTTCTGATAGGAGGATTACTTTTGCGCAGTAACCGTTTTTCACCGACCGATTATTGGTCAAATAAATAGTCAGCAATATTCCGCGTTCTGGAGCAGTGTAGCGTAACATTGCTTATTAACGTGTATTTCGCGTGTGTTTACTACACAAATGTCAAAACAGAACTGCCTTTAGGGGCCAATCGCAAAATGTATAGCATTTTCTGATAGGAGGATTACTTTTGCGCCACCCTGTACCTTGTGTACGTAGCACTACTAGGTATAAAAATAAACCCTATCAAGTAAGGAAAGGGCTGTCGTCGACTGTGCCAAAGGCTTTATACCTTTCATGAATAAGTGTCCGATCACTACTTACAATTAGTACAAACTCTGCAAAACTGATAATTTAAAGATACATAGCCCAAACCCCATTTACCGGAACAATCGATTGTATGGGAGCTATATGTTATGTTGGTCCGATCTAGGTGATTTTCATTACACACATAACATATATAATATGCACCAAACCTGCAAAATTTTAGGTTCCTAGCTTTGTAATTGCGAAATTTGTAGCCCAAAACTCATTTATCGAAACTATCAAATAATTAATCTCATGCAAAATGGCGGCCGCATGCCAAATTTCATCAAGATACTTCAAGAACTGAGGGACTAGTTTGCGTAAAAACAGACAGACGGACATGGCTAAATCGACTCAGCTCATCGCCCTGATATTTCCGTATACTTATTGGTGGGTCTATCTCTTCTTCTTCTCATACTTACAAACGTCGGACCAAAGTTATAATACCATTTCATGTTTATGAAAGGTATACAAATCTTGATCAAAGTTAAGCAAGTATACAATTAAGTTAAGCAAAGTATACACATGTATATAGTGAAATATTGATTTTTGCCTTAACTCTTGCGGGTTGGAGTTCTGTTCGGAAACATTCTCTACCAAAAATTATGGTTATACAGGGTGGCGTAAAAGTAATCCTCCTATCAGAAAATGCTATAAATTTTGCGATTGGCCCCTAAAGTCAGTTCTGTTTTGACATTTGTGTAGTAAATACATGCGAAATACACGTTTATAAACAATGTTACGCTACACTGCTCCAGAACGCGGAATATTGCTGACTATTTATTTGACCAATAATCGGTCGGTGAAAAACGGTTACTGCGCAAAAGTAATCCTCCTATCAGAAAATACTATAAATTTTGCGATTGGCCCCTAAAGTCAGTTCTGTTTTGACATTTGTGTAGTAAACACATGCGAAATACACGTTAATAAACAACGTTACGCTACACTGCTCCAGAACGCGGAATATTGCTGACTATTTATTTGACCAATAATCGGTCGGGGACCAAACGGTTACTGTGAATGGTGAGCGCTACAGAGCAATGATCAACGAGTTCTTTTTGCCGCAACTTGATGAATTGGGATTGGAAAACATGTGGTTCCAACAAGACGGTGCAACAGCACACACTGCACGTGCCACAACCGATATGCTGAACATCGGAAGCTTACTTTTGCGCCACCTTGTACCTAAATATTGGGCTGGAAAATTATGTTCTGCATACATAAAAAAACCAAAATCGTTCTTTTATTCTGGAACATATAATCCTTATAAGTAATTTCTGTTGGGCATAAAATAATGTTTTTATTAAATTTTAAGAGTTTATGAGAGATTAGAAAAAAAGCTTTATTTATATAATAATTGAAGAGGTTAGAAGCAAAGGGATCTAAGTGACATTTATCGAAAATTTAAGTATTACCCACATTTGTTTAACTTTTATGAACATGAAATGGTATAACTTTGGTCCGATATTTGTAAGTATGAGAAAAAGAAGAGGTATACCCAACAATAAGTATAACAAAATGATCAAGGCGATGAGCTGAGTTGATTTAGTCATATCCCTCTGCCTGTACTCCCTCAGTTTTAGATACACGGCTAAAAATTGGAGCTTAAATTTCACACCATTCAATTGCCTACACCTTACCTTAAGTTTCTTGTGGTGTATACGAGTATATTTAAAACTGAACTGAAAAACACGTCTAAAATTTTATTCATTGATTTCTGAAAGATTTTTCAATTCATTGAATTTTTATCTCAACAGTTTTGTGACCGCTGTAGGTCAGTCTGTAGAGCAGACTAGTCTGATGCGGCGAGCGTCGGTTCGAGTCCTGGCAGCTGATACACATTTTTTTCATGTGTTTTTATTTGTTAAGACATTTCTGGTTTAAAACTTAAACTCTCTTCACGCTCATTTTCTCGAAAACTGATTATTTAAATTTTAAACCAAATTTGGTTTGGACAAATATGTATGTAGCCCAAAAAAGTTTTAAATTTAGGCTACAATTTTTAGCCGTGTATATATAATATAATTTGGCCAAAAGTTTGGACCAATACAACTCATAGCCCCCATACAACCGATTGTAACCTTATCATGGGTTGGCTTAGAATGACAATTTCGTTTACACAAAAGTCTGATTATGTTATCATGATAAAGTGGGTCATCGTAAACGTTTCTGGAAAAAAATGTATAAAAATTGCATTGTGAACACATAAAAAGTGCCAGCTGATTTTGTTTATAGTTTCAAATGAACAATTTTGTCGTAAAAATATCGATTGGTGCATTTTTTTATATGAACATTATTACATTTTTAAACTCTACTAGCTGATGCCCGCGACTTCGTATGCGTAAAAATTACAATGAAGCAACAACATAATTATTTTTTTGAGAGCGTCGAAATAAAACACCACTGGTACTGACTTCATTTTATTTATTCATTTTAATAGGCCTATAGCGCCTGTAGCTAGGGCCTCGAAATGTAATGCAATTATTTACAGTTGTATTTCGTTAAATAAAAAAAAACACATTTTTGGTCACATTTTCCCCACATTTTGGTCAATAACTCGGGAACTGGATGAGATATCCAAATGAAAATTGTCCTAAATTTTAAGTTAGACGTTAAGTGATAGAATGGTGAAAGTTTCATGCAATTCTGTTCAGTAGTATTTGCGTGATACGCGCACAATCATACAGACGGACAGACAAACAGACAGAAAAAAATTCCAAAAATTGTAGATTTGGGCACCGCTGGTCCAATAACGACCTCTCCTATCAGTTTTTCTTGAATATCTTCAATGTACAGACATCGACCTGTTACAATTTTATTATATGTAGAAATTACGCGCAGAATTTCCTAAGCGAAACAATTTGTCACAAAATCAGATTTGTACTTTCAGCTGCCACTTTTTGTTTCTATAAGCACATAATCAGTTGTCCATCATTTGATAACTTCAAAAGATAATCAGAGTTGTCGCTAATCAGACACTCAGTAAAGGGCTTAAGGAAAACTTCTAATAAAGTCCTAATTAAGGGGTTAATCAGATATTGAGTAAACGGGCTTAATAGAACGTCAAATTTTACACAGTTTGTACCTATCGTAAATGAGGATGCTACGCTAAAAACCGTGATGCGAATTTATGAAAGGTATAAAGTCTTCGGCATACCCGAATACAGCGCCCTCCTTTCTTGTTATAGTTAGATATAGTGTTAATTTGCTAACAAAGATTTTCAGGTCATCAATCCAATACTTGCTTGACAGCACAGAAATAAGGAAATAGGCTTTAGTCTTTTTTCAGTCAGAAGTTGCAGGTTTTGAAGAGAAGAATTTTGGTTGAATACTTCAGGTAAACCTGTCCAACTTTCCAATTTTCTCGTTGGGAAAGAATAAAGTAATGAAAAGAAATTCTTTCAGACATTTTGAAGTACTAGGTGCACATTTAATTTCTAATTGCCTTCTCATTTTTTTCTTTTTTATTCTATTTTGATTTGACTTAATTTCCACCAACTGTGAATAAACTTTGAAAATTACAGATGTAAAATTTTTTACCAGAAATAATTCCCATGCTTTTTAGTGTTACTCTCTCGTTTTCAAAATTTGTTTAGTTTTTGACAGCGGATTGGATTCTTTATTTGATTTTTTAAATTGTTTACTATGATGTACAGCAGCTCGTAATTTAGTAAAATGTTTTATCCCAGCAGTACCGAAAGGGTTTAAACTTTAAAGCGTTGGAACATACCAATTACATGGCCTTATATTAAAGTCATTAAAAGGTTAACGTTGGTTTTTATGCCGTACCAAAGTTTTCATCCGTGTATATAGTATTATAAGTAATTTTTTTTGTTTGGCGGGTCCATAGCAAAAGCGTAAAACCCGGCTAGAGAGATTGTGTTATGCTTTATTTTTATCTGCCACTCTTTCCCTTTGTATCGAAGCCTGTAACTGTAACTGTAACTGTAAAGTACTGAGTATATACTGGGGGTCTTAAATGGCTAAAATCCCGGACGTCTTTTATGGAAGCCTGCGGTACTGGCACTTCTACTGGAACTTACTTTTAACATGTCCGTAAAATTTCTAAAGATGTGCTGTATTTATAAATTTTAAACCGACTGTCCATTTACACGCTTATACTACATATCTACTATGCATAGTCTACGCGAGTAAAGTAGTTGATTTTATGTGCAAAATAGCGCAAACTTAAGCCAACCCAAATTACTAAGCTCAAATGTAATTAATTTTGTTTTCTCTCTCGGTCCCCACTGCGCCTCGTTGCTTTCAACGCGCTTTTAATGAATGCTGTTATTAAATTGCAACAATTGGTGTTTACGAGTACATTGTACAAAAATACCAACAACAACATGTTTATACATACGAAAAATACGCGCACATTACATAAACTTGTACATCCATACAACCTCCGTTGGATGCAACAGCTACAAGCAACAAGTTTACCCAGAGAATTGGTGACAATGCAGCAAGCGGAAGAACCTTCAAGCGAGCAACATGCAATTGCGGATGCCGTGGAGAATGAGGCATTGCTGTTGGCGAGGGCAGCGGTTAAAAATGCATTTGGTGCTGAGCCTGCGGTTGGTGCAGGCACGCTAATGCCGTTATTTCTGTCGGATGAGGTAAAATTGATTGCCAATTTGTGAGGATTTTATTTAATTACTGTTAAGAATTACTTTAGTGTAGCTTTTTCAGTTATTTTCCTTTATTGATCTGCGCCCTCTTTCTGACATTGCATTTTACTACATTATAATATTTGCTCTACATTTCCGTTTAAAAGAATTCTGATGCAATACAAATTTCCTTGAATGTT
The DNA here is from genome assembly GCA_949987695.1 of Merzomyia westermanni. Taxonomy (NCBI): domain Eukaryota; kingdom Metazoa; phylum Arthropoda; class Insecta; order Diptera; family Tephritidae; genus Merzomyia; species Merzomyia westermanni. The sequence goes on along the minus strand of OX465288.1, from coordinate 128,282,668 downwards.
TACACTGTCAATTGAGTGTGAAATATAACATACAAAGTTCCATACATACATAAATCTATATATGTATATTTTTATTTCCTCCGAAAAATTTTACATACTTTTTTTTGTTTTTCCTTTCTAGTTTATATCGCATGCAAAATGCAAGAAGATTGGAGAGTATTGCAGTACAGCAGGAGATTGCTGCACGAAACGTTGCCTTAACTACGCAAAAAGATGCGTTACTTAAATGTTTAAGCTAAATATCCTAATATAGGATAACAAGTAAGGAAGTCTAAGGTCGGGTGAAACCGAACATTATATACCAAGAGGTGATTTATTATGATATCCCACCTGACGGAGCACTATAGTTTTACTTTAAAATAAAGAAATAGCAAAAAAAAGATACTTGAGTTTTATTTTGTGTTGGGTACTAACTATTTGATATATCGCTTTGATTAATGGCCGAATTAGCCTAGAGTTAGAATTAACTTGACTTAGTGTACAAAAGATATAAAAGTAAATTTTTCAAGTGTCATCGTTTTGAAATTTATTTTATTTGATATATTAATTTTGTAATTGCCATATGAGTTTCATTCATCCAAAAATTTAGTATGTTATACAATATATGAAGGAATTTTATTAAAAATATTGAAAAAAGTTATATGGTAGAACAGTTCTATCACGTCTCTTTTTGAACTTAGAAACTTAACTTGGATATCAAAAATCTCTGGTTTTCCAAGTTTCTAAGTTCAGTTATTTTCTGGGGAGCTACGAACACGTGCTGCTCATTTGTTAGATGTAAGTTTTCCAGTCAAGTTAAATCTAAGTCTAGACTAATTCGTCCATAAGTCCTTGCATGAATATGATATATACCAATGAAAACAAAGATACCAGTTTTCGGAGGAATAGCTTCATATAAAGTCGAGGATAAGGGGGTTAACATATGCCCTATATAGGTATGCCTGTCGTAAGAGGCGCCTAAAGTCCACATAGACCCGGGTGACGGGTCACAAAGTCGCTACAACGGCAGTCGGGCTGGTGCATAGAGGTGTTTGTTCCCTAACTTACCGGATTCATATCTGGAATAGTCAACTAATACGATATCAATCTTGCCTAACAGCCAGGCGGCTATTCGTGCTCTCGGGCCAGCAACGGTAATACCGAGTTTGGTTGGTCTATACAGAGAGTGCACCATGAACCAGTCAAGTAGACACATTGCTTATTTAATATGGGTGCCGATGAGCTGGTTCGGCGTAAATAGCCTAATAATAGGTGCAAGTGTTTGCAGTGCTGTAGAGACTCTAAGCGTCTGTAGCGCTCCTACAATGAATAACGATATTTAACCATTCCCTAAGTTAATAGATGATACAGGGTGGCGCAAAAGTAATCCTCCTATCAGAAAATGCTATACATTTTGCGATTGGCCCCTAAAGTCAGTTCTGTTTTGACATTTGTGTAGTAAACACATGCGAAATACACGTTAATAAACAATGTTACGCTACACTGCTCCAGAACGCGGAATATTGCTGACTATTTATTTGACCAATAATCGGTCGGTGAAAAACGGTTACCGCGCAAAAGTAATCCTTCTATCAGAAAATGCTATAAATTTTGCGATTGGCCCCTAAAGTCAGTTCTGTTTTGACATTTGTGTTGTAAACACATGCGAAATACACGTTAATAAACAATGTTACGCTACACTGCTCCAGAACGCGGAATATTGCTGACTATTTATTTGACCAATAATCGGTCGGGGCCAAACGGTTACTGTGAATGGTGAGCGCTACAGAGCAATGATCAACGAGTTCTTTTTGCCGCAACTTGATGAATTGGGATTGGAAAACATGTGGTTCCAACAAGACGGTGCAACAGCACACACTGCACGAGCCACAACCGATATGCTGAACATCGGAAGCTTACTTTTGCGCCACCTTGTACATATTCCGAGCCAGTTGCCGCGCTCACTGGGCACTGACACTGCGGCACATGTGGAAATAATTGGTCTAGAACATGTTATCTCGTATCAAAGCTGCAATGTTATGGAGGCGGTGGAGCACCATCAAAAACCCTCAGGAGCATCTAGAAACTCAGGGTGATTTCTTGAATGTCACCGGAACATCAAAAAATGTATAAAATCCTTTTAACAATTTTTATTTTTTTGCTTGATTTTATTATAATTAAGACCCTGTCTCAATCGGTTGAAAATTGTTGAATAGTATTTTAAATGAACGTTATTAAACGGTAAAATAATAACATAAAAAATATGTAAATTCAATTATTCACAGACTATATGCTTTCACACCTGCATTTTTCAGATGTTAAAATTTATCATTTCATTTGGCACAGCAAAATGGAAAATATTTTTACACAATAACAAATGGGTTCACCTCATTTTTCCCCTGAATAAAATGTCTTTGATTAGCACAAGGCCTAAATAAATATTTTAAATTTTGTTTGACACTTTTTTTTTTAAAGCTTTTCACCTTTTATATGGTGAAGAAGAAAAGATTTTCGTTTGTCTTTGTTGGCTGTGCATACCTATAACAATTTCGAGTGAGAAGATTATGTCTATTGAACTATAAGAATTGTTAGGTATAACATATTGGGATAAGGACTGCTAGTATATACAATTATAAAAATGACATTACTGATGTTGTAAAAATGGACTCGACTCCGATTAACACTGCTCAACTGATAAAAAATGTTTCGTTATGAGTGAATATTAGGTGCCGTTCTGACTGGAGCTTCATTGCCATTCCGGGTTGAAGGAGTACAATTTCCAAGCAGTCCTACATGGAAAATGTCTGATTAAAGTGAAAGGAAGCAATAAATCAAAAATGATAAATATAATTTGGACCGAAATACCTCCGAGAAGGGCTCGCTACGTTCATTCAGTTGAATGTACCTAACTCACCTTCGATATAATAGTTCTTACTTACCCACTGTATGACGGTCTCAAATAAATAATAGATTTATAAAATGGTGCCGGCAAAGCAAATATATATATAAAAATACATATATATCTCTAAAACCGATGGACTAGTTTGTGTGATCCTTTCGGTGTTCTTGTTAAGGGATCCATCTATTCCTCATCTCTTTCAAAGATCTGGTCAATCAAAGTTATAGAGCTTCATGTTCATGAAATGCGTAAAAAGAATGGCACAAATACCGGAACTAATACTTTAGCAAAGATCTAAAGCACTCTGAATTACCATAAATGATTAAAAAAAAATATTAATTCAGAAAAAGGGTTTATAGTTTCAACGGTGAAGATGTGTTGCTATATTTTTATTCTGCTGGTTGGCAATGCACTTTGTGCAGTAATGTTGGAAAGCTCTAATCTTGGACAAAAATTGGAACGCCCTATTTGAAAACAGAAATCTTCCTTTGTGTATTTATATATTTTCTAACTTTGCGTTACAAATTATTGAAATTGAATTGACGCTGACGTGCGAAAAAAACAGCACAATGATAAATGCATATAACAATAGACAGAATGAAAAGCCTACCCGAGGCCATTCTTTGATTATTATAAGTCACAGAAATTTCTTTTACGTAAGTTAGTGCTGAAATAATGTTATTTTACTTATACCTGCGTTTGATGGATTGATGCTGTTACATTTTATTACGACAGTTATTAAGTTTTTGTAACCCTGCGGCTGTTTTAGTGGATGGCTATTTTGTAGAAGAAGAACTTGGGCTGAAATATTTTTTAGAAGATGTCGAAGTACACTCGGAGAGTTAACGTCCACTGCCAAGGGTAAATCCATGCTAGGAAAGACATTTTCGAAAGTATTTTTTATATTGCTTTGTTTACAATTTAAACCCTTCGGTATGGTAGGCCAGCACATGGATACCATAAAATTCCCTATTCGTACCAGACCTAAAAGAGTGTATACTCAGTATTTTATGTAAGCTGGTGACGTAAGCCCCACAAAAATTAAACAAAGTTTGTAGTGGAATAGGATATTTTAGATCTATGTATATTTTGTAAAATCTAGAAATTGATGTAAGCCGAGATTTTTGGAGATGTTATCAACCAAGAAAATTTTATCAAACGAAAGGTATTAAGGAAATATTTATCTTAAAATATAAGTGCAAAAAAAAGTACCATACCATTATAAGTACTACAAATTACTTTTTTGGACAAAAAATATAATAATTTCATAGAAATTTGTTTACTACAAGAAAATAACCCCCGGCTGTTTATCAAAGTACACCAGAATTACTTCCAAATACAATACTCGCACCACAACAGCATTTATACTCGTACTTATTTGTTGTGCTTGTACTTTTACGTATGTTAGTACTTACTTTTTACAGGTCTGTAGCCCGCTTCGATATCTCGTCTCAACTGAAATAGTCGATTTGACGTCATATAGACGCCAAACTCACTTTTTCTGTTTCTGTAAAGCTTTGATTTCCTCTAAAGCGGGACCGCAATATAGTGAGTACGTTGTCAAAAATGCTGCAATATAAATGTCGTCACTTCAATATCAAATATTACGGCCGTTTTGACGGTGGCAAATACTTCTTCAACGTTTTTTCCTCACCGTCATTGTCCTGACGTTGCGAAATCGATCAAATACTTCAAATCTTTTTACAAAAAAAAAAAACGGCTCATTCGTTTCTTTTTTTTTTTTTTTTAATTTGATAAAAACATAAACACAAAAAATTTAAACGCAGTATAAATCGTGCAAACAGCTGAAATCGAACCGACCTCATACAATTGTCTAAGTTTAGTGACGATAAGTACAACGGGGTTATTTACCTGCAGTGATGTTGCGTAAATTTTATACGAGATCGAATAGCTATCAAAGAAATTAAATTGATTAAACTATGTCAATCCTTCCCTTCATCTGTGAACAAGATAACTTGAACCAATCTTGAGGACCATCAAAAAATTATTTTAAAAATGTTGAAAATAAAAATATCATCATAAACCTCCAAGGAGACTTTTGCGCCGAGCTTCGCTTCCACGTTGTGGTGTGCTGACTTGAATCTTTTTCTACAAACTGGCGAGACCCAGTTTTTTGCCGATTTCGCCATCAAGCCCATTACATTAATTGATGCACGGACTAAGCAGGGTAAAGTACTGCTGCAATAATAAAAATTATTTAGGTAGACCTGGCTAAAGTGGAATGCTATAAAAGCTCACTACTAAATCTTACTTACTTGTTGTTATGTTCGGGCGTTCAACCACCAGGATAAAAGCCAAAATAGTTCTTTGATTCGTAAAAATTAAAGTTTTTTAACCTTTAGCACAAAATCACACTGAACTCAAAAGGATTCTTCATATTGATTTGTATATTTAGAAAAAAATAGCGATTATTCAATTAGACATTCAAATTACAGTATTGAAAGCAATCAATCCTAATTGAATTTTCTCAATTTCATAGTTCACGAAGAAATTAATTTCGACATTTTTCGCAAAACGTTTTGCCTTGTATTAAAAAAACAATGAATGCGCCATAATTGATCACATATGTATAAGTACTTTAGCTTTTTTTATACCCAGTTGTACTAGCATATTGCTATTGTGTCCATATAACGCTGGTTTTCAAAAACTATATATAGCCTGCCTCATGCCCAGCGAACTCCTGAACCTATTGTGCAAGTTTCATAGAGATCCGAAACAAACTTTGGACATGAATGAAGGACAAACGACACACTAAAATATGTGGGAGTGGCACCGCCCATATTTCTAGAATTGTGTAAATATTGATTACAGGAAACATTTATCCAAATATCATTAATTTAGACCAAATACATTTACACTTATAACAAATTGAAATTTATATAGGTTAACGTTGGCACTGCCCACTTTTGCGAAAACCGTAACCCTATTGTGAAAGTTTCATAGAAATGGTAAATCAGCTTTGGATATGAATTAAGGACAAAACAAACACACAAATTATGTAAGTATTGATTACGGGCAAAGTTATGACAAATTAAAATTTTACATAGTTAGGGGTCGTGGCACTGCCCACTTTTTCAAAACCATATATAGCCTGTGCTGTACCCAGTGAACTCAAAAATATACTGTGGAAATTTCATAAAGTTAGGTTGAGTACTTTCGGAGACTACAAAAGACAAGTATACCCAAAGACATATATTAATTTTTATTTATAAGACTTGATTTCTAAAAAAATTTGACAAAGAATTGAGCTTTTAGGCCGCTTTTGTTTGGTGGCTTATCCAAGCTTTTCATAATTGTTTTGAGGCTAGCAAACATTTTTATTTTATGAGAATTAACGTCATTGACATTATTTCGCATTTCAAAAGCGACATTGTGACACGTCACCAGCGCTTGCAGCTAGGTATTTAATGTTGCGTTTCACAAGAGCTTAGACCTTACTTTTTATTTCATAAATTTTTGCATATGAATGCATTGTGCCCGCCAATGTGTAAACAGCTGTTGCTGTGGTCAGGTTTATTGATTGCTCTGTTGAGTTTGTAATCGCCAATGTGCTTGTTGCATCCTATGCATGGTATGGTGCTATTGTTGTTGCTAATAGTCTATTTCGAAAACTAATTGCTTTGCACACTTGATCATGTATTCCTTGCAACCATATCCAACAAAGTTAAAAAATAAATATATATGCATACGAGGTGTGTTCAAAAAGTATCGCGAATTTTGTGTTTTTTCAAAAATTATTTATTTATTCATGAATATCTATTTTGTCCCCTTCAAAGTAATCCCCATGAGATATTATACACTTGTGCCAACGGTTTTTCCAATCTTCGAAGCACTTCAAAAAATCATTTTTTGTATCTTGTTCAGCTCCTCCTTCGATGCCGTCTTTATCTCGTCAATAGAAGCGTAACGTCGTCCTTTCATGGGCCCCTTCAGTTTAGGGAACAAGAAAAAGTCACAGGGGGCCAGATCTGGGGAATACGGTGGCTGCGGCATCATTAGTGTGTTGTTTTTGGCCAAAAAGTCGCGCACAAGCAACGATGCGTGAGCAGGGGCGTTATCGTGGTGCAAAAGCCAATTTTTGTTCTTCCACAAATCCGGGCGTTTCTGGCGGATTGCTTCTCGCAAATTGGGCATAACTTGCAGGTAATATTCCTTATTGACCGTTCTTCCCTGTGGCAAGAACTCATGATGCACCACGCCCCTGCAATCGAAGAAAACTGTCAGCAAAACTTTCACATTCGACCGAACTTGGCGCGCTTTTTTCGGTCTTGGTTCGTGCGGCAGCTTCCATTGAGATGATTGAGCTTTGGTTTCCACGTCATAACCATAAACCCACGATTCGTCACCAGTTATGACCCTCTGGAGCAAATTTGGGTCGTCGCGGACAGAGTTTAACATCTCATTAGCAATGTTCATGCGATGCTGTTTTTGGTCACAATTGAGCAATTTTGGTAAAAAAATAGGTAAAAATCGAAGACGATCCAAAACACGTGCAAGCAAAGCAGCTGTCAACAATTAACTGACCATTCAAAATGGCCGAGCTTGTCGGCATAAGTGAGAGACATGAGTACCAACATAACGCCACAAAAAATTCGAGCTTCGAATATACGTAACCAGCGAAAATTCAAAATTCGCGATACTTTTTGAACACACCTCGTATACTCGTACACAGTGGCGTAGCCAGCATTTAAGGAGAGGGGGAAAGATTTTTTTTTCGAAACCTGAAATTTGAGAAACACAATAAATTTTGATTTAAAAACGTACGTAAAATTCGCGAAAATTCAAAAAATTTTATCAAGATCAAAAATTTAATTTTTACACAATTTTTAGAATTTTTTGGAGTATGCAGTTTTGTAGTTCATTAAATTTTAATCCAACAATGTGTCAATCTTAAAATCATAACCTTTTATTGAGGAAAATACAGAAATCGCAAAGAAAATATTAGAGGTTTTAACCTGGGAACCAGCATTAACACCCATAATAATGTCAGTATAGAAATCCAACGAAGACTGAGTTGGCAATTGAGAAGTAAAGTTCTCTCCCGAAGAACAAAAATAAATAAGTCACTTATCGTACCCATCCTGGTGTATGGTGCAGAAGCTTGCACTGACAACATCTTATGAGGCGTCTCTGGGACTGTTAGAGAGAAAGATTCTTCGAAAGATTTACAGACCCTTACGCGTTGGGGACGGCGAGTACCAAAGAAGATTTAATTATGGCCTGTATGAGCCATATGCAGACCCCGACATAGCTTAACGAATTAAAACCCCACGTCTTAATTGGCTACGCCATGTTGTGCGAATGAATAGAGATGTTCCCGCCAGGAAGGTATTGTTATCGGCACTCACCGATGGTAGCAGAGGAAGAGGAAGACCACCACTCCGATGGAAGGACGAAGTGGAGACCGATTTTTGACCCCGTGGTGTTTCCAATTGGCAGAAACACGTAACGAGTGGAAAGCTATGGTAAAGGGCTTAAATAGCTTAGACGATTAAGAGGAATTTAAGAAGAAGAAGGGTTGAAGAGGTGAGTTCTATTGTAGAAGTGAAAACGGGGAGAGTTGCAAAAATTTGTAGCAATTTGTATAAGTTATGAAATTACGTTTTGTCGCAGCTCTGAAGTGCGTAGAACGCAGTTTTTGGCGGAAGATTATGTAAATTTTAAGAATCTTCTCCATAAATAGGTTTCGGCCACTATATTTTGGTTTTGAGCAAGTGGTTCACAAAATTCAGCAAGCTTAAATAAATGTTTGTCATTTTCTTCTCTGTGGTTTGTTGAAAAATCGAAGCGAAATCTCTAAAGATAGTTTTATGTTGAGTGAATCGACTATCTGTTTCCATTATTATATGATTTCAATATCCATCTCACGAGTTCTGAACAATTTTTCAAAGGCTCTTGCGAAATCCACTACAAGCGATAAGTCTATCTTTATTTGTTGAAGTTTATAACACAAAGGCAGAACGCATGGCGTTAACAAAGATGCTAAACGACTGCGTTTATTATTTAAAAAAAAAAATTTTAAGTTGACCTAAGAATTTTATAATACTAAGCAATAGAGAAAAGTTGAAATTTTAACAAAACTGACACCATAAATTTATCAATAAATGCCAATAAATGGCAGTATTTTCTACCAATTTCACCCTGTCACTGTATTATAAATACTAAAATTTAATAGGTCACAAACCGCAAATTAAATTTTGTTATAAAAATTCGGAATTAAAAAAGTGTGGAATTTTAATAAAACTTGGTTAGATTTTCCTTGGTTTTGAGCAAAGTTTCAAATTTGTTTTTAAATGTTTTTTATATACTTTTATAAAAAACGTGTAAACAATTATCGTCGCTATCTATTTTTCCGCCGTTGTGTGCTCAGATTAAATTGTCCACCCCCCATGGCTACGCCACTGCATATACATAATGGTATCTACATCCAAAAAATGGTAGAACACTTTGAAAGAAATAAATAAAGCAAAAGAAGAAAGGAAAGAGCTGTCTTCGGCTGTGCCGAACACTTTATATCTTTCATGAATACGCATCACGGTTTTAAGTGTCCGATCCTTACTTACAGCAAGTACAAACTCTGCAAAATTTTTCGGTCTTACTCTGTTAATTTAAAGATACATAGCCGTAACCCCGTTTCTCGGAACATCTTGATGATTTTCACTACACACATCACATATGTAATAAGTACTGTAACTGTCAATTGTATAGGAGTTATATGTTACGTTGGTTCGATCTAGTTGATTTTTATTTACCACATTACGTATATAATATGTACCAAATCTGCGAAATTTCACGTTCACAGCTTTTTAGTTGCAAAAGTTATAGGCCAAACCTAATTTATCGGAACTATCGATTATATGGGAGCTATATGTTATGTTGGTCCGATCTGGCTGATTTTCACTGGCGACATTACGTGTATAAAATGTACCAATTTCAACTGGTACAGGGGCGATCTTGTTGGTTCCGACAAATGCTTAATATATTACAAAATGTCGCCCCCATACAAAATTTCATCAAAGTATCTCAAAAACTTAAGGACTAGTTTGCGTTCAAATAGACAGACGGACGCACAGAGGGACATGGCTATATCGGTGCTTATTGGTGGGTCTATCATCGGATCAAAGTTATAATACCATTTCATTTACAGGAAAGCTATAAAAACTAACTCATCAGGCTGCTGAGCTGAATATGATCCAGACCTGATAAATTTTATTAGTAATGAGTAATTAATTAATTAGACGGCTTTTTTAATTGGTAATGATTATATTAATTCATTTTATTCTTTTTCCAGGAAAAGGCAATTATTAATTGAATAGGATTAAAACAAATCGGAAAATAATCATGATTTTTTACGATTATTAAAAAAATCAAAAATAATAAAAAAAAGTGGTTTTGATTACTTTTGACTCTTTTTATGTATATTTTTTTCATACTTTTATATTTTTTAAGTATTTTTGTAGAAGCACAAAAATATGCACATGCACATATGTATGTATAAGAGATGCATAAATCTCTAGTTCTCAACTAGTGCGCTCTAGTACGTTTCGAACAACAAGTAGTTCGCCTTCAATTTCTTTCACATGTAATCAACTGCCGAATTTAACATGGCGATGTCCTAGGCGGTGGAAATTGTCCACCGCTGCATTACCTTTTCGACAGTTCCGAACTAGTTAAAAATTCGACAGTTTGGATGTAGTTAGTTTAGAATTACAAAAAAAATATTTGGAGAAGCCTTTCATGGTAGAACTACACTCGGAGACTTTTTGCCAAATGACTGCCTAAGGTCGCGACCCCCGTTTTGAAGAACTTTTTCAAGCCACTTTTGATGTTACCTACCCCAGGACTCGAGTCTTGGATCTCCGGTGTGATAGTTCAGCAACACTACCGCCACACCATTGCGGTTAATTTATGCACGGCTAATAATTTGAGCCTACATTTCAAACCATTCTATAATAATGTATACATATGTAACCTTTTCTAACACTATTGATGCGTGCCCCGAAGCTGAGTGGGTCCAGCACTCGACTCTGATGCGGGACGCGTCGGTTCGAATCCTACCAACTGATAAATTAAATTTTTTTTTTATTGCTGATTTCAAATTGTAACCTTTCTTTAAAGAACGTTACATTTTTCCAAATACGAATCTAAATTTTATTAAACTTTATTGATTACACAACTGCCGGTTTCGAACTAGTGAAAATCTAGTTACTATCTCCCTAGTTCTGATTAGCCACTTTATCTCTAGTTCTGAACCAGAAATTATTATCACTGCTTCAAATGAGTTTTTTATTTCCTTTTCGGTAATGAGCTTCCGCCAAAGTTGTACTTCGTTCACCCAGATGTCACGGGAATCGTCGTGCAAAATTGAACCGTATGATTGGAATAGTTGAGCGCAGGACTCTTCTTCGAAGATTTTCATTTTGTTGGAAAAAAGGCAAGCGAAATTTGATAAAATATTGCGGTGATTTAAGAATCAATCTTGTAATTGTGTCGTGTCAGAGACGAATCAATGTAGATTGTTATACGAAAATAATCTTCAACTGAATCAGTTTGTACGTTGGAACGTTGGGTCTGTTTCTACGCAATCCTTGACTTTCGCAATCCAATTTCGTATTGCTCGCTAATTTCGCTCACGGTTTTGAAAATTTGTCTGAACTTCCCCTTATCGTTTTTTCTTCTTTCCATCAAAATTTGTTTCGCAGCTTCAGCCAATTTGATAGCCACTCCCAGATCTTCATTTTCTCCTTGAAGTACTCGACTCAGAGACAATGTGAGAGAATGCACCGAGCTCAAAATATTCATGGATATCTGGAAATTTTGCGGTTTTTATAGCTGAAAGCAGTTGGAAAGCTCCAGACGAAGTCGTTGGGTGGAAATTACTTCAAGATCGCGAATTACTGCTGGTTGCAAATGGAGATACATATGTTGCGACGGCTGTTCTACCCATCTGGTTTTAAAAAAAATTTTCAATTTTTTCATTCGAGTTTCCGATGGATATTCATTTTCATTTATCGCATCCTGAAGGGCATTTTGGCGTTTCGTATAAATGAAGAAGGAATGGATATTCTATAGAACTCCCAGACAAATTTTGATTCCCATGATATTGCACGCAGAGCCTACCGGCAAATTGAAGCTATGAGCAGCACAATGGGAGTAGAGCGCGAGTGGCCAAGTTTTTCTGACAACTACTTAAGCCCCTTGGAACTCTCCACTAACCGCTCTCGCACCGTCATATCCTTGCCCGAAGAAATACGTGCAATCCAGTCAGGAAGATTTTAGGAAATCAAGGTAGGCAGTTCTTATTCCCTTTCCAGTGAAATCTGTGATAGGAATAAGACATAAAAAATCTTCCTGAATGATGAACTTTTCGACGCATTTATGCAAGTAGCGAATGCAAATTGAACTTTGTTCTACTCCTGCAATGTCTGGAGTGTCATCTCCGAGAAAAGAAAAGCCCTTCGATTTGTTCACTCGATCGATGTTGTAACTCATTATGAGGTGGTGACAAATGTTGATTATTTCATTCATTCATATTTTTGGAGCCAAGAGTGTTGAAACTTCAGACTTCTAGGGCCCTATACAGGAAAACTGTAGCCGTCAGGGGGACTCCAAATCTTCTTTTGCAATCCAGGAATTGAGTTTATTCCATAGCAATTTTTGAACAAAAAATCGAATATCATAGGAACTGAGATCATTTTTCAAAGGGCAAACTGGCAAAGACAAGCTTTTCGGTACCTCCAAATTAAATTGCACTTCTGTAGTAGTCAGTGCTAATCCCGTTTGTGGCTTACATGCGTCATTTTCAGCAATATTTGTCTGAGTTTGAAGCTCAGTACGACTACATTCGCCAACGTCCTAGCATGAACCAAATAATATTATGCACTTAGTACAAATCTGAATTTATGCTGTATTTAATATTATGTTAAACTTACATCCCCTGCGCACGGGCCTGAACAAAAGCCTTTGGAATTCTTCGTAGACATTACAGACAAAAAATTGGATTTCAGCCCAGCTCAATGAACATGAGCATTCATGTTTATTAATTTAGCAAATTTTATAGTTTAAAAAACTGCAATATGCCAGTTAGTGAATAAAAAATTACATTAGGCCGAGACGAAATACACTATAAATTCGAATTGCTTAGAGTACTTCCGTGGTTGTTGGCCAAGAGTCTTTTAAAGAGTTTGTTATTAAATAGAGAGCCTTTTTTCTATTAACAAAAGAAATTCCATAAAAGCTTAATTTACCAACATAAATACGACTTTAGTAACAGAGGTAAAAGTTCCTAAAAAACTGCATTAAATTAAAGTACAATTTTGCAGGCTCTTTTAGAACATTTCGTGCTTGCCATACGTCAGCTCCCGTGGATGTGTAGCCTACATAGCTATATAATTGGGTTTGCACAATATATTTAAACCCCTCTTTTGTTGGAGACACCTGCTCTACACTGAACTACATTCATATTCTGAAATACAGACAATTAACGGCATTTTATGCATCATCTAAACATATGTGCATGGGAATATGGTAATTAAAATTTTTTTTATTTTATTTAGTAATCGTAATGATTTTTGATTATTTTTTTAATTAATTGGAAAATAATTATTAAAAATGTAAAGTAATGGTACTCACCGTGGTGTGAAGGTAGTGTTGCCGGCCTACCACACCGAAGGTCCATGGTTCGAGCCCTGGTACAGGTAACATCAAAAGTGATTTGAAAAAAGTTTTTCAAAACGGGGTCGCCCCTCGGCAGTGGTTTGGCAAACTCTCCGAGTGTATTTCTGCCATGACAGGCTTCTCAGAAAAAATTCGTCTCCTTTGTAGATGCCGTTCGGAGTCGGCAAAAAACTGTAGGTCCCACCAATTTGTAGGGAAAAATTCAAATCGGCACACCACAAATTGGAAGAGAAGCTTGGCGCAAAAATCTCTTAGGAGGTTTATGATGATATACCTGTTGTATATCGCGCCATAGAGAGAGAGAATGGTACTCAAACCTGAAATGGATTCTCAAAAAAATAATTAATCAAACAAGTAATCATTACGATTAGTTATCATTATTTAAAAGATCTGATTTGGTCGAATGAATTCATTCCCGAAGATTGGAATCTAAGGGCTCTCTGGCTAATCCACAAGAAGGGAGATCGGGAAAACTGTGCCAATTACAGTGAAATCAGCTTTTTAAATTTTTCAAATAAGGTCCTACCAAGTGTATTGTGCGAAAGACTCAACCCCTAAGTGAACTGACTGATTGGACGTTATCAGTGTGAGTTCAAACCTGGTAAATTTACCATCGATCATATGTTTATAATACGCCAACTTTTGGGAAAAATACCCGCGAGAAAAGAATTGAATTGCTGACCACATTGACATCATTGACCTTAACAACCGCGCTGTAACTTCTGCGTACTCTAAACTAGCAAAACGAAGTACATGTTATCATCAAGCAAAGAGTCAGAACAGTTGCGTCTTCGCAACCACGCCACTGTTGGCAGCAATAATTTCGATATAGTAAAGAACTTCGTTTAACAGGGAACAATTAGTAACACCAGCAATAAAGTCAGCCTTGAAATCTAACTAGGAATCACTCTTGCAAGCAAATGCTACTTCGGACTGAGTAGCCAATTGACAGGTAAAGTCCTCCCTCGACGAACGAAAGTAACACTCTATAAGTTACTCATCGTACTCGTCGTATCGTGCAGAAGTTTGAAGGTCCTTCGAAAGATTTATGTACCTCTACGCTTTGGCGACGGCAATTACAGAATAAAATTTCCACCTCCCGATGGAATGAATGTTAATAACCGACTCGGTGTGGATGCCACTGAGAGTTCACCTATAACTTCGTTTCCTCGTTGGGCTAGTGCCGTAGCGGACCGGTTCATATCTCTCGAAGGACTGAGGACTGCCAATACTAGTATAACCCGTCCCATTCCTTTAATGGTTGCTATTACAACAACAATAAACGCAGCAAGTCAAGTTATATATAGCGTATTGTTTCAAAGACTGAATCCCATCGCCGACACTCAATCGGACCTAATCAGTGCCGCTTTAGACTTAATAAATTATTAAACAGTCGACGCACCGCAAATCTTTCAATCGCTTTTCATAGCGCTAAGGATGCTTGGCTGAATTAGAACTCCTACTGTGTCTAATTTTCAAAGCGAATTGGAGAGTGAGATGTTGGCAATGATGTTAAGGGCACATATCTGCAGAGGTCTACTTTAGCATATAAAAGCTTTTGGTTTTGGTTAAAAGGACCTACATAGTTTGCACTATACACATAGATTTTTGGCTCGAATCTAAAGATGTGACCCGCCTATTGCATGAATGGATCCCAATCCACTAGAATTAAACAAGCGCTGCAATAGAGCGGTGTCCTAGCCCGATTACTGTATGACAAATTTAAACTCCGTTACCGCGGGAAGAAATTACAACATTTTCTTACGAGGGCCACTGGGGGATAATGGCTACGGGTTAGGGTCATTCTATTGATGTGCTTTATTCCAAAACTTATTATGTCACTCAATCTTAATAATAATAATAGTTCCTAACGGATTACCCACCATATCCCGCCCGACCGGCGCGAGGGGCGCATCCGCATAACGCGCGGATTATTTGTTCGTGCCGAGTCGTTGAAAGGCTTTGGTTTGTTAATCGTCGACATCTAAAACTACTCAGCTACAGAGAAAACCTCATCAGCTAAGTAAAGTAGATATAAGATAGATTGTACATTAAGAAATAACTAGTTAACAGAATAAAATTATTGTTAAAAGTTAAAATAGAAGTCAAAGAATAAAAAACAATTAGTAGGTATGAATTTAGGATAGAAAGAATTGATTTTTTTATGCTGAAAAGCGAGTCTGAAATATCAAATCTACCAGAAAGAGAGTTATAATCTTGACACAAACAGCGAAAAAGCGCATTTAACTGAAAATTGGTTCGGCACTGTTTTAAGACTAGAGGTTTAAAATGCCTTGAAGGACGAGAGGGTACATTGAAGTTCACTTCACTTAGAAGTAATGGGCTGGAGAGTGAACCATTTAGCAATTTAATCATAAAAACGATTCCAAGCATTTCCCTCCGACTAGAAAGTGTGTGTAGATTAATGAGTTTTAAACGATTCGTATAGGGTGGCAGATTGTACGAGGGATCCCAATGAAAATCTCTTAAGGCAAATAGTAAAAATTGTTTTTGAAAATTGTACATGAACCTGGTACCGCGGGTTCCAAATTATAGAACCATATTCAAGTATCGGTCTGACTAATGTAGTGAAGAGGGCTTTAGTTACATAAGGGTCGCTAAATTCTTAAGACCATCGTTTAACGAATGGTAGGACACCTCTAGCCTTATTGACTGTTGTGTTAATATGGCGGTTGAAACTGAGTTTATAGTCCATAGTAACCCCCAGGTCAACAAAATCATACACTTGCTCAAGACTATAATTTTTAATTGTATAGGAAGCCGGCTGAGAAATTCCACGCGAAAAACCCATGTGTTTACATTTTTTAAGGTTAAGTGGCATATAATTTAAATCGCACCAAGTAACTAGTGCATCTAGATCTGATTGTAGCTTATTTCTATCTTCAAATGACGCGAATGACATGAAAAGCTTTACGTCTTCGGCATACATTAACATTTTTGAAAATTTTATTATTGTAGAAATATCATTTATAAACAACAAGAACAGAATCGGGCCAAGATCGCTTCCTTGAGGAACCCCCGAATAGACATAAATGACATCGCATACTAAATTTTTAAACATTACTCTTTGTGTCCTGTCTCTAAGGTAAGAAGAGATCCAGCGATTGAGACCCGGCTGGAAGCCCAACTGATCGAGTTTATGAATAAGTAAGGAGTGACACACTTTGTCAAAAGCTTTGCTGAAATCCGTATAAATAACGTCGGTGTGCAGATTTTTTCTAAAGGCATTTGAGACATGACTGGTAAACTCAAGTAAATTCGTAACTGTGGACTTTCCCTTACTGAACCCGTGTTGGCAGTCAGCTATCAAAGTAGAGATCGGACCCGTAAGTTGATCTGTAACAATAGCTTCAAACAATTTTGGGATGGCAGAAAGCTTTGCGATGCCACGATAGTTCTCTATAGAAGACCTTCTCCCGCTTTTATGCAGCGGTAGAAGAAACGATTCTTTCCACGCAGTTGGAAAAACACCACACTTTAGTGATAGATTGAACAAATTGGTAAGGGGTTGGTAAATATGGTTCGCACACTTTTTCAAGAAACATTTAGGAATCCTATCAGGACCGTATTTAACAGATTCTTTCAAGGTTTTAAGGTAAATTAGCACATCTTTGGCGCATATAATTGGTGAATTTATTGAATTTGTCCCGTGTAGCTTATAAGGATAGTTTTGAAAGTTTGAATTGGTGACAGCAGAATAGTTAGAAGTGAAAACTTGAGAAAAAAAAATTGCGATATATTGATTATCGCTAGATATAATGTCTTGATATTTCATGGCTGAGGGAAACCCTGATACTTTACGTTTAGAATTTACGAAACCATAAAATGACTTTGGATTGAGAATAATGTCTCTTTTGGTTTTAGAGATATAAGCTTTATAGCACTTTTTATTTAAATCTATGTACTTCTGACGTAGACTGGAATACAGTAAGTAATGTTTATTTAATCCAGATTTCTTATATAAATTAAATGATCGAGTTTTACTATTTTTAAGAGCCTAAAGCTCTTTAGTAAACCAAGCTTGCGTAGGATGATCATAAGTTAATTTACGTTTGGGAATAAACTTCTCAAGTAGGCGGTAAATAGTTTGATTGAAATGTGAGACGTTTAGATCGATATCACAACCAAATTCAGGTCAAGTTAATTTAGACAGTTCTTTATTTAATTTCTTGTAGTTTGCTTTGGAAAAGTTAAAATCAAAGATACTACATGAGTAGCATTGAGTGCCTTGGCCATTACTTATGGTTTCGTAGACTATTTCCATAGAAGGATGGTAAAGGTCTTCTGGTAAAACCAACGGATCACAACGATTTACAGAAAATTGGTTTATATCATTAACATACACTAAATCTAAGACTTTCCCAAACTTGTTAGCGGTAACATTTATTTGATTAAGGCAAAGGTCGGAAATTCCATCTAAAAAGTCATTGTACCCCAGTTTGGACGGATTTGGAATAATGTTACCATCATTTATGTTCCACGATATATGAGGTAAGTTAAAATCACCCAAAACAATAATTGAATCTGAAGCTTTAGTCATAAAGTTAACAGTTTTGAGCAGAGAGACAAACGGGTTTCTTCATCTCAAGCAATTGTCATTGCCACCAGAAAAATGTTTGACTACCAGGACCCTCCCTTGATTTACACGATGGCATCACGCTGAGGGCAGTCAATCACCCTTAAATCCTGGGTGTAACGTTTGATAATAGCCTCGCCTACCCTGTTACAATAAGCACCAATGCCCGCCAAAGAAAAAAGGCGTCATGTTTGGCGTTTATATTAACTTTTTGTACAAAAACTGTTATTTTAAAAAATTTAAGCATACTAGAGCAAATTGCAAGCAAAATTCAAGTGGAAGTTTTATTTATTACAACTTAAATGAACCCAGGATCCGCTGTCATGTGAACCAAGCACTTCACCCGGTATGCTGCGCTGATCAGGTAAACATAAATTATCTTATCAAAAGGTATTTTATAATTTCCATGAGTTGCCCCAACGATTGTCTATAACATCCTTTTGCTACGTGCAGATATTATTCTTGTTGTTGATGTTGTTGTTTTCTTCGTTGCGACACAGGAATATGCATAACTTTACTGCTTCGTCTCTGTGACCACAAACAAAAGCAATGCGTCTACAACAATCCGGTCATTTCAGTTGGCACTTTTACCTCCAGCGATGTTGTAACATCCATTGTTGTTCTATGTGCCCATTGTCACCAGTCTGCGGCGTGACCGTCATTGCTTGCCATTTTTGCAATATCTCATTTTTATGCGCGCTCACTACGCAGCATCATATGATAACAAAAATAAAAACAATAAATCCGCTTTGTCATTGAAGTTGTTGAAAGGCATTAAACGCTTTAATGTCGCTTTGGTAGCCAGCATTCTCCTTTGGGCAAAACGATTTCAGTTTTCCTTTGAATAAGTCTATGCCATCTATAAACTTATAATGCTCCATAAACGTCGGAATGTTTACAGCGCTTTATACTTTATACAACAAAAACAATATAAATATTTGTATAGATGTGTTTGTGTATTGGTGGCTGCTTGTCTGCGTATACGGGCACACTTCCGCTTGTGGACACCTGTAAAAGTCAGCTGATACCCAGTACTCGTATAAAACTCGAATGTTGTTCACACCAGATCGTACAAATTGTATGTATGAAAGTATGAAGCCGTCTTTGTTTATAGATGCTATGCTAAAATTCATGAACAGTGTCATCGTACCGCCCACAATACATTTCCTTTTCCTCTGTGCATGACTCCAGATAGAGTTGCCAATGTCAATTGGAGATAAATAATTTAGGCTGGCTTGGAAAACCTACCTGTACGTACTCTTTCGTAAGTTTTTGCTAAATTTTAAAAGTGCTCAGATAATTTCTTCGGTTCCCCAACGGCGCACTATAGAGTACTTTCAATATACTTGTCTCATAATCAAATATCTCGATTAAAACTTTTCACTAGTTAACAACTCCCAGATATTTCCATCTGCTCTCTTTGAGGCTTTTTCCGATAATGTTGTAGGGCTCCCGAACTCTCTTTCTGTTACTTTTGCAGCTGCTTTGACTTGATAGTTCAATTTTATTGTAAGATTTATAGGTCCAACCCGTTTACCGAAACAATCAATTGTATGGGAGCTATGTGTTGTGTTGCTCCGATCTTGTTGGTTCCGACAAATGATAAATATATTGAAAAATGGCTGCCCGTACCATCGAGATATCTCAAAAACTGAGGGACTAGTTTGCTTTCAAACAGACAGACTAACGGACATAGCTAAATCGACTCAGCTCCTCGCCCTGCTCATTTCGGTTTACTTATTTGTGGGTCTATCTCTTCTTCTTCCCATACTTACAAACATTGGACCAAAGTTATAATACCATTACATGTTCATGAAAGGTATAAAAACTTTTACATACATAAAGTACCGAAATTGAGCGTTCCGTTTCTACTTTAACTAGAGTAAAATATCTCAGTTGTTTCTTCCATAATACATACATTTTTTATACAAACAAAATTTTAGATGATAACTCAATTTGAATTATTTAAACATACAACATACAACTGAGAGCTGGGCCATAAGGATTACGATTACAAGATGATTACGATTACAGTAATCGTAATTTCATTTTTTTTCAAATTACAATTGAAGTAAGGCCATAAGGATTACGATTAGAAGATGATTACGATTACAGTAATCGTAATTTCACCTTTTTTCAAATTACAATTGAAGTAATCGTTAATCAATCAAGCTACGATTACGATTACTTAATCGTAACTTAAAAAAAGTTGCAATTACGATGCTGTAATCGTAATCCTAGTTTTTACAATTACCGATTACGTAATAGCAATTTCAGCTTTTGTAAAATTACAATTACGGTAATCGTTCCTTATGATATCTTTTATGAAATACACATGCACATATAACAAAGACCCCATTCCAGACATCCGTTTGCAAAGTTTTATGGTATGGTCACACATACAATTGGTCCGAAGCAAGACCAATTTTTCAAGAGAGAATTGAGAAAGGGCATGACGATGGGGATTGTTAACTATACCAGCGAATGGGAATAACCTTTCTTCTGGTGCTGATGAAGTAAGAAATGTCAATCCTGCGGTTTTTGGGATTAGAATATGCCCGAGGTAGGTATGACATTCGTCAAACGCGACTTAAATCCACGAAATCACTATCACGGCAGTCGCGGTGTGTCCCAAGATGCTTGTAAGGACTGTTAACATCACTTTAACCCTATTTGGTCCGTCACGTTCCATTCCAAGAAATGGGAGGCGCCAAGCAGGACGAAGTACTGCTACAATAATATATTAGACGTGTATCAAACCTTCTTAGCAAATACTATTTCACGAAAAACTCAAAACTAGTATATAAGGGGTGTTTGCCTCCAATATTGGAGCCATTACCGCCGGTTACGTCAGATGGATCACTCAATTTTTCTGACGTATAGAAAGAGAACGCCACTAAAAAATTTAATTTTTAACATTTTCTCTGAAAATTATAGTTGTACTCCTAGGTGCATAAGTTAACGATTACGTTAATGGTAATTTAAATGTGAAATTACCGTTACGTAATCGTAATCCTAGGTATATAGATAAACGATTACAGTGATCGTAATTAAAAAAAAGTTGAAATCACGATTACTGTAATCGTAATCCTAGGTGCAATCGATTGCGCATGAAATCCATATCTCCCAGCTCTGCGGATTAATTTAAACTTGTATCGGTAAAAATTAAAAGTTAAGCAGATTACTGAAATGTACTGAGTCGAAGAAATGCTAGTCAAGCTTTAGTGTTCCCCGAACGAAGGCTCAAATCCATGACACGTTGCACGTGAACTAAGCACTAATTCACTATGATCGGATGCCATGATTGAGCTGAGATTTTTTTGATCCATTTTGAAATAGTTCTGTCCGAAATCTGACAATTCACAACCCCATGCTAGTAATACTCGCTGCTTCTTAGAAAAAAAGGAGTGTTGGTAGACTGGTTGGCTTTGCATTTATACTAGTAGATTGCAACTCGTTGATTTGACTGCTACTACCAAACTCTTCTGCAATAAATACACTAACGAGTAAAGCAGACAATCAGTACCTCAATTAAAAATCCTTGAGGTACTAGTTTAGTATGAATCCGGAATAAGCCGTAAAGGAGCATGCCATAAATGCCAGTTTCTGATCTTTTTATATGAGTTGATCTGTTCGTGAAGTGACTTATCGTACCCTTTTATATCTAACCGGTTACTGTGCCATAGGCTCACTTTGTTGCCCTCTGTCCAACGGTACCAGGACAGATATACTTCTACCCCTATGGGTATGCTTCACACACTCAAATTTACCTATTGCAACTATACCCATAAGGGACGAGGTGAGATTTATTATGGACCACCTTAGACGAAAGGTAAAAATCATGAGCCACTATCTTTAGATATTAGTTGCATAATTTTTGCACTTTAAAATATATAAATGCTCACATATTTACTATAACATCTGCGGAGCTCGTACACAAGACAAATGCAATACTTTGAGGTTAAAACTGTTGCATTTAACAAGCAACGGTAAAGCTAATTTGTCTCAGCTGTTGCTGCGATTTCATAAACTTCAAAGTCGACAACGGAAGGTAAAATGTTCTAATATTTTTAGTGCAATACAACGGACAACTTCAGTTCTATGTATATATGTGCATAAGAGTGTATCAAGAAACATGGAAAATATTATTTACCCTCTGAGGTTTTCAGAAAGTTTTGTATTTCTGGCATGTTCTATATAAAATTTGATAGAAAAAGACTTGGCCGTTCTTAGTATTGGTGTCAACCGTTACTATACAGAGATGACTAGCATGCTTTGTTACTTAACGCCTATCAGGTTGAACTTCAAAAAATGAACCCAAAGAAGCGAACTCCACCAAACACTACATAAAAACTAAATAAACCTGAATGTATGAATAAATATTTGCCCTGGAAACCAGAGCTAGATCAGATTGATCGGAACAGTCACATGGTAATTATTTCCAGCTTAGAGCTCTCCACACCATCCCAAAGAGTCGAGGAAGGGATACAAAAGCAAACAAAATAGTAAGCCCAACCTGGTAATTAGTGGAATATTATTTGTATTAAATAAGAATATATAACTACCTCCACAATTCACTTCCAATGAATTGCAGCTGCATTTAGAATTTACAATAAATCAGATATATTCCCCAGTTCTTATATCTTCCTTCGCAAAATCTCGTAGTATTAATTTCAAAAGTCCTTAAATATTACAGCAGAATTAACACTTAAGCTTAAAAGCATTGTAAATTGGCTTACACAATAATCGCACATACATTCGTGTAAATATATACATACACACATCCTTGCATGTGTATGTTGTATATGGCTGTATAAAAGGTAAACACAGCAACTTAATTAATCGCAGACATTGTGCCGAACATACGGTTATACAATATTTGGCATGTGGCATGCCACTGGTAGTCTGTTGTAGTACAAAATAAAATGCAGCTGGAATTAAAAAGTGAATGAAACGAAGTGAAACAATTAAAACAGAAGTAAAAACACATGCTGAGCACAGTGAAATTTCGTTAGAGTAAATCCTCGCCATGTTATTGTTATATATTTTTTGGGACGAGCTCTTCAATTTCGCCAATTTATTTATTTATTAAAAAAAATATGCAACAGATTGCAGTCATCACAAATTTTATTATTTTTGAAAACAAACGTACCATTACATATTTTGAATTTTGGGATTTGATGACACACTGGCTAAGGTGTGCCTTTTATAACTGAAACTGCACTGAATTGTGCCTATATAAGATAATGGTTACATACTTGTATCTCGTCAACTGACATACAAAATTTTACCAGGATGTCATATTTTAACTCATACACCCTGATATTGCTTTTCTAACACGATTTCTTAATATCCGATTTCGGTTAAACATTTTACCTGAGTCCAATTTGGCTCTGAAAAATATAAACCTAGGGAATAAACCATTGTGCATGTATCCATCGGTCTGCTCAAGCGGGATATACACCTCCGCGGAGATTAAGGCCTGGATTCTCTACCAATTTGTGGTGTGCGGCTTCTATTGTTTTCTAACCTTATGTGCCTATCACTTCTTTCTCTCATAATTACAAACATTTCAAGTTCATGAAAGGTATGGAAATCAAAAAAGATATACAACATCCCTATTGCAGTGGGGTATTAACAACTTTCCCGGATATTTTGCTTGTGTGTTATCAGATTTACCTAATTTTTGGCAGGAGTATACTACATACTATTGAGAAGCAGATGACAATTGAAATATCTATTGGAAATTCCAAGCAATCGCTTTTAAAAATAACAGAACTTTTTTGCTTAAAAGTGGTCGCCTACTTCCCCAAAATCCACAAACTTTTTTTGCATTCGAGTTTTGCTTAAAAAGCTTATTATATGTGCAAGATCTTATTGATATAGCCTACTTAGTTATAGAAATATCGCGTTTTAAATTTTACAAACAAATTTTTCAGAACTATGTTAAGAAACTAGGCTCGGCCGTTTACCGATTTGGCCCATTTTCACAACGAACATTTACCTTTATAGATCCAAAATTTTCGCCAAATATTGTTTCGATAACTCAATTTTTGCCGGAGTTCTGGTATGAAAAATTTTGTGGAATAATGCACTATAAAATGGGCGTGGCAACGCCCATTTTCAAAAATTTTTATTTTTCGACTTTCTTCGTTCACGGACTCTTTGAAAGTGAAGTAGAAATGATATGAAGCTTTTGTACGCAAAGTTATTGCCTATTAAATATATCTATGATCCTTTTTAAAATCTTTCGTATAAAAGTGGGCGTGGCCCTTAACCAATTACACCCATTTTTTTCTGGTATATACCTTGTATTAATATAAATATATGTGCTAAATTTCGTTTCGACATCTTGAACGGCTTTTGATTTATGATTAATATTATTTCTAAATTTGACTTAATCAAAAGTGAGCGGTGAAACTCCCATTTTAAAAAATTTGTATGCCTTAATATTAATCTACACACCAAATTTTATACTTTTAAGTGTATTATGTACTGAACAATCACTTTATAAGTAAGTAGTCTTATATAGATTGAGTCCGATTGCCATCACTATGTCATCTAAAACAGTTGAGATATGGAACTTCATCACAACGCTTATTGAAGCACTTATTAGCACCTTTCGTTTGATATCCATATTACAAGGTTTGGGTCATTCTGGTCCACTTGTTACTAGAAAACTCCGAAACCGGTCAAATTATCGAAATAAAGGATATCTTAAATAAAATAAATCTATAATTTAATTCAATTCAGCATTTTTTGAGTGATACGCTCCTAAACATATAGAGAAACAAACAAAAATTATAAAAATGCTTACTTTGGATTTTGTTAGCTCCATAAGGGTCCCTCCCTCCTATAAATTTTTCTTGAAGATCTGTAATTCTCACAAAAAAAATGTTTGTGCATACATATCTACTTCGGTCCATCGACTCAAAGCTTAGACATTGACAAAAATATCATTACAATGAAACCTTAATATTGGTGTACAATACGGTTATCTAACGAATGGGCTTTAATTTAAACAAAATGAGTACATTAAGGTTTTATTTGGAATAGTGTGATAATGAGTGGCTGCTCAGGTATAGTGGGTATATTTGCGATGGTCCCTGGTTTACACCCCTACAAATATCAAAAAATACTTTGGAAACATGTTCTTGAAAAACGGTGTCGACCCCGGTGGTAATCGGCCATGAAAAGCTTCTTAGCAATCCGCCTTAGCACACCTTGTAGTAAAAGATAAGCTAAATTAGCATAATTATTTCAAGATACGACCACTTTCTACGAATTTCTTACAAATAATGTTTGGATCCTCGACGTATTATATTTTGTCATTTTATTAAAAAAAATTTTAAGCAAAGTTCGTATAACAAGAGGGCATTCACTCATTTCAGTAACTGACAATAGATGGGAGCGCTGAATGTGAATGACTGCGACTTAAAGTGTGATGTTAACTTACATAATCAGGCCTTTAAAAGACCTACCTTTTCAAAAATAATCAAAGTTCATCGTTTCCTACGCACGAAAATTGAAGAAGTTGAAAAAGATCTGAATTTTTTCCTCACTTTCATAAATGGTTATACTAATAAAGGCTGTACGGTTACAGAAACAAGAATGTCCTCCTCAATATGTAATAAAAAATTGGCTGTCCATAATCATCATTAATTATTTGTTTTGATTAATTGTTCGTCCGAAATTTTTGTTTTATTGCTGTTTTGTTTTTCTAGTTTTTTCTCGGTTTTATTGTATGACCACTTTTATATAACCCTAATGACCATGTAATTTTGCCAAAAAACTAACGTTTTAATACATTTTTCAATTTAATTAATTAAAGATCAAAATCGGAAACAGATTTATATATAGACGAGAGCGCAGAAATGATCTCTGAAATACAAAGTATATTTTCGTGAACCATTTCAGAATAAGCACCATCGCTGTCCTGGGTACAGCAATATCCCGGGAAACTGGAGTTCTGGCAGGGCACTTACCAATTGGAATACACTCAGCGCCTCTCAACATATTGGCAGACCCTCCTGCTGCTAATGTATGGACTTTGATGAAGTTTAGTCTTAGAGTAACTTCATGCAGGCTGTACTCCTCTGTCATGTAGTATCAAAAAGGAAATTTATATTGTCCAAGGGCAGCTGATACACGTGGTTGCTTCTATTCAACCTATGCTTTGGTTATGACGACTTTTGCTTTTATTCAAATTTCAAAATTAATCAGCCCCTTCAATATTGTAGCTGTTGCCGCGCTGAGCAATTTGCTTTTATTTCGATCCATTTAATTAATCTGTCAAATGCGTTTTTTAATTAACTGTAACAGTAAAGATAGTAAAGCTTGCATTGTTATTGTCGGTGCACCTGACTGCCAACGCTTCGTCAATGCTATCATGTTTATCGATTTGCCGATTGTTGCATGTAAGAGTTACAAGAATTAAAATAAATATAGTATACCATACGTACATACACAGAATCTTATAAATAAAAATGGATGTGTGCCTGTGTGTCTTTTATAGGTGTCCAAAATACTCAACCGATTTTTAGAAAACTTTACAGTATATTCTTGGGTTCACAGTGAGCGGTACCACGCCCCCAGGCTATATAAAATTTCAATTCATCATAACTATGAAGGTTTTTGGTGTAAGTTCATGATATTTGGATATATGTGTCCTTCACACAAGATTTACATAATTTTCTAAAAGTGGGCGGTACATTTAAAAACAAGTAAGGAAGTCTAAGTTCGGGTGGAACCGAACATTATATACCTAGTAGTGATCTATTATGGCATCCCAATTTACGCAGGCCTATTTTAATACTTTCAGTTCGTATTTGCATTCAAAAAGACAGACAGATAGACGTATCGCAAGACAGACACGCCTCCATCGACTCAGCTCATCCTCCTGATCATTTCAGTATACTTTTTGATGGTTCTATCTCTTTTTCTTCTCATACGTACAAACATGTCATGTTCATGTTTTGATATACATTAATAAATATATATCTCGATTCGTTTATACCGAATGAAATAATATAGATACCTTGTGTGCGTAACAAAAATAGATATAAAAAAGGGTGTCTTTCATAGGCGCCAAAGAACTCAACCGATCTTTATGAAATTTTCACAATATATACTTGAGTTCACTGGGTACAGCATAGACAAAATATAGTTTTGGAAAAGTAGGCGGAGCCACGCCCCCAGGCTATATAAAGTTTCAATTCGTCATAATTCCGAACTTTTTTGTTCTAAATTAATGAAGTTTGGATATATGTGTCACTTAGTCAATATCTACATAACTTTTCAAAAGTAGGCGGTGCCACGCCCACATATTTTGTGTTTTGTTTTGCTCTCGAACCTTCACGATAGGTTCAGGAGCTCGCCGGGCACGACACAGTCCGTATATAGCTTTTGGAAAAGCCCCCAGGTTATATAAAGCTGCAGTTCGGTGTAGTTAGGAGTTTATTTGGTTCAAGTTAATGACGTTTTATATATAGATGTGCTCTATCTATCAAAACGTCAAAACAACGTCTACCGTCAGTACCCGCAGGGGAAATCTGAGAAAAAGAGGGTTAGGAATAGAAATTTGATATATAGAGGAGGTTTTAGAGGGAAATGAAGAGGGTAAAGAAGAATAAGGAGGGGTAAGGGAAAAGCAAAAGTAGAAGGAAAAAGGAAGCAAATGAAGGATAAATGAAAAAGAAGCGGCAAGTGCGGAGGGAAAAGAGTATAATTTGTTAAATGTAGGCAAGTCAAATTTTAAGCAGGACAACGTCTGCCTGGTCTGCTAGTTCACACATAAGCATAGTATATGTCACAGAGTGTGTTGTATGCAGTAATAAAACAATGAAATTTAAATGCTGCAATATTGAACGTGAAGACTTAAAACACCCAAATTATTGAATATAAAGCAATTATAACACCTTATCAGTTCCTGCTGAATGTAAATTTCAGTTTAAATTGAAGTTTTTAGTTGTAGTTTTTACTTTAAAGCAACTCTGAACGCGATTTCCTTCATTACACTCTCTCGGAGGACATTCATCCACTGCCTTCCACTCCGATTCGCAAAAGAAGATGCCAAACTAGTACGGGTAAACAATGCACATAAGTAAAGGAATCCGGCTGCCAGCATAAACCCGAAGGCTAAATCAAGTGCTGCAACCGAAACCCGCGCACGGCAGAAGCGACATAACACAAGTTCCAACACCCTCAACGCATTTCGTTTCGTTTCGTTTATATCTAAATACATACATGCATACATATAATGTATGTATTTTTGTTGCAACGCGCAGTTGCACCAAATTGACAGGTGCAACAATTGCAATGGGACAAACAACAATCAAACAACACCAAAAGCACCGAACAGAAAAATGCAATACAACAGCGAGGATAACAATAATATGGCGAAGGATAGAGGATAAGGCTCGAGGGAAAATCTTACAAACACTTGGTGGATTATTGCTACAGCAGTTATACAAAAACTACAAACAACGGCACATCGCTTCATTGACAAACAGTACACATACATATAGGTATACACAACAAACAAAATGGTCAACGTTTTGCAAATCAAGCTTGCAAGAATAGGGTAGGGTGTTTTAAACCAAGCTTAAATTAAATTTACATGAATCATGCTTTTGCAAGATTTAAACATTTTTGTTATTGTAAGTGTTTTGCAAATGTCGTTTAAGCGGTCCTTACAATGTTTTGCAAAAATGTGGACAACAAAATTTATACGCATAACATACTCTGTTTTGTTTATGTCATTATTAAAAAGATTGCTTGCTGGGTATGAACTCAAATAAAAAGCAACAGTAACAATTAGCGCTCGCATAATATATGCAGAACATGATAAGCGTATTGTGACACATACGAGTACAAAGCTTAAATGCGATGGGAACTGAACAGAGGTAAAAATAACTGCAACGCTGTTGGGTGCCATTGGGAACGAGTGTACGAGTGTGTTCAAAAACTATCGCGAATTTTGTGTTTTTTCAAAAATTATTTATTTATTCATGAATATCTATTTTGTCCCCTTCAAAGTAATCCCCATGAGATATTATACACTTGTGCCAACGGTTTTTCCAATCTTCGAAGCACTTCAAAAAATCATTTTTTTGTATCTTGTTCAGCTCTTCCTTCGATGCCGTCTTTATCTCGTCAAGAGAAGCGTAACGTCGTCCTTTCATAGGCCTCTTCAGTTTAGGGAACAAGAAAAAGTCACAGGGGGCCAGATCTGGGAAATACGGTGGCTGCGGCATCATTAGTGTGTTGTTTTTGGCCAAAAAGTCGCGCACAAGCAACGATGCGTGAGCAGGGGCGTTATCGTGGTGCAAAAGCCAATTTTTGTTCTTCCACAAATCCGGGCGTTTCTGGCGGATTGCTTCTCGCAAATTGGGCATAACTTGCAGGTAATATTCCTTATTGACCGTTCTTCCCTGTGGCAAGAACTCATGATGCACCACGCCCCTGCAATCGAAGAAAACTGTCAGCAAAACTTTCACATTCGACCGAACTTGGCGCGCTTTTTTCGGTCTTGGTTCGTGCGGCAGCTTCCATTGAGATGATTGAGCTTTGGTTTCCACGTCATAACCATAAACCCACGATTCGTCACCAGTTATGACCCTCTGGAGCAAATTTGGGTCGTCGCGGACAGAGTTTAACATCTCATTAGCAATGTTCATGCGATGCTGTTTTTGGTCACAATTGAGCAATTTTGGTACGAATTTCGCGTAAAAATCGAAGACGATCCAAAACACGTGCAAGCAAAGCAGCTGTCAACAATTAACTGAACATTCAAAATGGCTGAGCTTGTCGGCATAAGTGAGAGACATGAGTACCAACATAACGCCACAAAAAATTCGAAATTCGAATATACGTAACCAGCGAAAATTCAAAATTCGCGATACTTTTTGAACACACCTCGTATTGCGAACGACTTAAAATACAAAAATGACAACAATAAATATCCTTCAGTCGACCACGTGCTTGCAATCAAAACATTACCAACGCTCAACTTTAGCAGCAACACACAAACACATTTAACAGCAATTCGAAATTATACCCTCCAACTTCGTCTGCACAACATTTTTATACATTTCAAGAGTGACGGTGCAAAGCCAATTATGCCGCTTTTGTAATACCGCTTAAGTTACATTGTCGCAGTTTTGAGAACAAAAACTATAAGAAAAAAAAATTGCAAATTGAATATAATAAAAATTATTTTAATTCAAACTTTTCATCACTTTATAAAACGAATCGCCACTAAGAACAACTCTGTGAGTAATCAGCACATAGTTATAATGCAATATTGAATAGAATTTAATGGCAGGAGCCACAGCAAGTTTTTGCCAAACATTTTGTTAGGCGGGTTTGCACTTCCACCGCCTATATGCTTGTCCAATTTTCGATATGTTGCGAATCTAAACAGCCGAATACCTGAAATCAGTGCGCGCGCATTGCTTCTTTCGAACTTAAATCACGTATACGATATTAGGGGCACGAGAATAGTTGTTACGAGCTCCATCATAATCCCATTACAGTACAGCGAATGTAAAACGTGCCACAGCGCTATCTGCCAAGCCCACTCTACCCTTGCAGTTGCGCGAGTCTTTTTTTAACAATATCTACGTCCTTTCTGCGTACGCTTTAGCTGCATGCAACTGTTGGCCAAAGCCAAGTGTCCTTTGGACATTTATAGAATGAACAGTCAACGTCCGTCGTTTGCGCTGTACGCACGTGCCCGCTTCTGCAGACTTTTGCGTTAGATCTTTTTTGTGCGCTGCTAAAGAAGGATTGATTGTGGCATGTTTGAGTAAATATAAAAACTTTAAAATTAACTTTGATTAGTTCAAAAATGAATTGAAGTGACACCCATTTGTTGGTGGCAGGCAGATTTGTGTTGGAGTGAAATAGTAAACGCGGTATGGACTCAAAATTAACGTTGTGAAAACAAATATAATAAAATATAAAAATTTTAAAAACTTAAATACTCGCATGTTTAATTTTTTAAAAAAAATATGTGAATTTGTTCAGCCATTGAGAAAAAATATATTTATATTTAAATAAGTTGCAAATTTGTAGCGGATGTCTGCATTTTTGATTCAGTAATTTTAATACAAATATAAATAGAACTGGCTTTGTAACATGTAACATGAGAGGATTCACCACACAAGTCAAGAGGTGTGCACGTGTACATTTTAAGTTTTTCAACTAAAATTTCCCTAGTGACCAATATCTAAAAAAAAAGTTGTTTTAGAACTACGTGTGTATACGTTTTTATGTTATTGTTTGTAAACCATCGTTTTTCACTGCTACATCCTTGAAGTAATTTTTGTTTATAATGTGATGTAGTTGAATTCACACGAATCTTTCAAGCGTAGTCCCTGTGGAATAAGACCATTGTTTACAAACACATACACTAACTTATTTTTTATATTCCTCTGGCAGTACAATTTACAAATTTCACAGAGGCAATACATAAATTTAAGCGTTATGATTATGTATAATATATTAGATATTATCAATATCTTATTAGACCGAACGTAATAAGCTCTCATTGGTGATAATTTTTGAAATTACCATTTTGTATAATGATCTCTGCTGACCTTCCCTCAGTTGAAATAGTTGAAAATACTACTTAGCCCAAGAAATTTATGAAAAGCTGATAACTCTATACATTTCAAGGCAAATTCGAACTTTGAAAATTGACTTTAGATTACACTTACAGTTAGTGGTAATTAAGGACTGAAATCCCTGGAATCCGTGCTTTTTTAGGAACCGAAAATCCCGGGATTTGCTTTTAGCAAATAATAAACTCTTTATTACTCCATTTTTTTTTTTTTTATTTAAAAATAACATTTTCTAACGGGATTTTCAACTTTACAAAAGCGGCATTTTTTCATGTCAATTTCAAAATCGATCGGTCTCAAACATGCAAAATATATAGAAAAACATTTGACTGCAGTGCATATATGCTAATATAGCAAAGCGCAGGCTGCCATAACCAAGACAATGTTGACTAAACTATTAAATTATTAAATAAAGAATTTACAGAAGTTTCAATATTTATTATTAAAATTCTCATTAAATCTCAAACACAAATAATGCACATAGTTTTAGTTGGAAAACACTAAATATAGTAAATATTGAAACTTCTATAACTTCTTGGTTTATAAACTTAGAAAAGCAGTTTAAAGTCTTGAGTTTTAAAAAGCTTTAATTTGACGAAACAAAAATCATATTATATGGACCAACTACAAGGTTAGCTAACGAAACTATATGACCACGACATTAGAGCTCAAAAGGACATGAGAACGAAATAAATATCTCCTGAACATTAATATTTTAACATGCCAATTTTTAAAATCGGATGTCAAATAATAAAGTTACAATAAATTACCATTTGAGTTGAATTTCTAAGGATCAAAACAAAAATTTTCCGGAACCTTCTCAATATAAGCTTCTAATCCTTTTTCGACCCGGTCTAATGTACATGATGGATTTAAAAGAAAAATTCACACCGAAGGACTTGATTAGAATAACAGCAGCCAAAACAACAGCTTTTAGAATTTTCGGCTGTCTCGGATTTTTCACTGTCTGCCAGCATTATTTTTGTACACACAGCACTAAACAACTTATCTATATAATTGAATTCTTTTTCACGACGTCTATATTGAGATCAGTGGCGTAGCCAGGGGGGGATATATAGATAGATAGTTCCCCCCTCGTCAATGAACTACTATTTTGTTACTTTTGATTTAATAACACAATACCATTTTATGTTTCCGATTTACAATTTTATCATTTTATATGAAATTGTCCGTTAGTAGATTATGCGTTTTCATATAAAGCCTATATATATTTTAGTCTTTTTCAGACCTTCTACTAAATTACATTCAAGACGATAAGCCGGTTTCGAGGTATGCGTGCACATTTGTTCTTGTAATAATAAAATAACAGTCCGAAATAATACGGTCTGAAATTGCTGAGCTAAAACTCTAGTCCGTTGTCCCACATGTTTTTAAAGATCCGAATTCAGACCGTCTGAAAATACTAGTGTGTGCAGGCTCATTAATTTTTAAAAAAGTGTATCCCAATATCTAGTACAAAACATGCAAGAACAAATTTCAAACTTTGTACAAAACCTATAAAAATATAGCCAAGTTTCATCAAAATTCTACACTCTTTAAACAGAATTTTTATAAAAAATATGGATATGCAGTTTTATGACCTTTTAATTTTAAATTAAAGTTGGCAAAAAATAGTGCCAATTATGGGAGTTTATGAAAAATTTATGGTAGAAGTTTTATTATACTCAAGGTGCAAAATTTATGAAATTTCATCGTTTTCTCTATTGCTTTTTATTATAAAATTCTTAGGTCAACATTAAAAACTATTTTTTTTTAAATAATTTACGCAGCCTTTTTTCATTTTTGCTAACACAAAACTCAAAATCCCTTATGAAAAACGGTGCGTTCTGCCTTTGTGTAATAAACTCCAACAAATAAAGACAGATCAAGCACTTGTGGTGGATTTCGCAAATATGTTAGTGGCGGAGTCATGATGTTTTGATTCCGACCAACATGATATTGAAAAATTTTTCAGAACTTGATATTGAATTCAAAAAGGAAACTATACAAATCTAGTCAGAATCTGCAAGCATGTAACTTAGATGTTTGTTTCAAGATTCCTGTTTCCACTGAACATAAAAGGATCTTCAAAAGTTTCGCTTCGATTTTTTCAACAAATCACAGTGAAGAAAATGGCAAAAATTTGTTGAAGCTTGCTGAATTTCATGAAAACTTGTTCAAAGCCAAAATATAGTGGACGAAACCAATTTGTGGAAACGGTTATTAAAGCGGCATAATCTCCCGCCAAAAACTGTACTTCATAACCGCGACAAAACAAATTAATGAAAATATGCAAATTGCTAAAAAAAATTTGCAACTCTCCCCGTTTCCACTTCAACAGCAGTACGCACCTTTTCAACTCTTCTTCTTATTTAAATAGCGCTTAACCATCTTAACGAGTTTGGCCGTCCAACAGAGCTCGCCAGTTGTTTCTTCTTTCTGCCAACTGGTGCCAATTGGAAACACCACGGGATAGCAAATCGGTAGCCACTTGGTCCTTTCATCAGAGTGGTGGTCTCCCTCTTCCTCTGCTACAAATGGCCAGTGGGGATAAGAATACCTTCTGGGCCCCAGCATCTTCATTCATTCGCACAATATGGCCTAGCCAACGAAGCCGCTGGGTTTTAATTCGCCGGACTTTGTCGGCGTCTGCATATAGCTCTTGCCGCTCGTCACTAAATCTTTTTAGATACCCGCCATCGTCAACGCGTTAGGGTCCGTAAATATTTCGAAGAACCTTTTCAAGGCATATTCCCAGAGTCGCCTCATCACATGTTGTCAGTGTCCAACCTTCTGCACCACAAACCAGGAAGGATACGATAAGTAATTTTTGGAGTGTTATTTTCGTTCTTCGAGAGAGTACTTTACTTCTCAATTGCCTACTCAGTCCGAAGTAGCACTTTTTTGAAAAATGATTCCTCGTTAGATTTCTAAGCCAACATTAGTGTTGGTGTTAACGCTGGTTCGCTGGTAAAAAACTCTAAACTCTAAACTTATCTACGTAACTCTACCGGACAAGTATTTAAAATATTGATATGTACACCATGCTTTACAATTGTTGAATATCCTATCTTATTTATACCTTCTCTTTATGTAGTTAAGGAGTAGTTAAGTGGTTTGACGATGCTGGCGGTACGTGAAGATGTGCCCGTTACAACACAAGAAGTAATTAAAAAATTTTTGTTAAGCAAAGAAGATTTAAACTCGCTCTTGAGTAATAATATTTTGTTGACTTGTAGATAAATATATGTAGGCGTAGGTATAAAAACCTGTAGTAAACTAAAGTAAAAAACAACGAAGAAATCATACATTATAAACTTTTACAAAATAACTGGATTGTGTGTCTCAAATTTCAGTTATCGATGAAACTTTTTTTCATGCCCCCCTTCCTAAAATTCTGGCTACGCCATTGATTGAGATATAAGACAGATTTTACTGTTGCTACTGTCTTTCCAGGTTTTTGTTTTGGAAATAAGAGAGAAATGCCATTTCATCATCAAGGAAATGTCAACCATTCGACATTCCTTATTTCTATTCTGCATTAAAAGCACTTTGCACAAGTGTCAACACTCTGTAGACCAGATAGTGTTGAATGTTGGATAATGTTGGTCAATGTCTGACATTCCGATTTCGGATGTTTTCATTCGTTGTTGTCAGGTTTCCATGTATTGTATTCACAGTACCTAATTGGCTTGGCCCTGGTTTGACAACATTTCTTATTCTCCCATTTCTTGTTTTCCGTGTACAGCTGCTGGTATGCCTACCTCGGGTATATTCTAATACCCTAACACGCAACACCCCAGCAATATTTGGACCAACATAGCATACGAGTATATCACTTGTTCTCGGTAACTTTTTTAACTTTTCATCTTTCTATCAGTAGAGCTCGATAAACTATCTCCGTGCGTCGACTTTTCATCTATCTCGACTGGACCAATATGCCTAAATCTAAATCAATAACCTACGAAATAAATTTAGAACTTCATAAGCATTGATGTATTTTAGCTTAACATAGTATAAACTGATGCAAGATCAATAGATTTCTTATAAAAGTGTGCGAGATCAGACAAATGTCATGGATACTTTTTGTAAATCGAAATTTTCGGAAACGGCAAAATGTGATAATTCTTTAACTTACGTCAAAAATCAAACATAAATTCTAAGTTAAGTTAAGTACATTTCAGTGTTCTGTAATCGGTTACACTCAAGATTCATTTCATAGAATAGTAAGTGAGTAAAGTCAATTTTATTCTATGTATTTATGTATACTATCAGTTTACTACTGTCTGATAATGTTAAATATCTTGTAGTTATACTTGATATTTGGTATGGGACATATTACTCTGTATCGAAGTTGGTAGCTACTAGGGTTAGAAAATTTATTTTCCCCTCGAATATCCAAGAGTTTTTGGCTGTGGTATCCAAATAAACTTTTATATTGTCCAAGTCAGCATCCCCTACACTGACAATTACCACTCAACCTAACCAAGCTTAGTTGCACATATGCTCAGAGTAGTCTTTTTATATATTGAAGCGAACTAACTTAACAGTAAGTCGAATGAACACATTTCAAAAGGATAAACCTGAACCAAGAGATAAGATAAGTTTCTGAATCGGTCTAACTAAGAAACTTATTTAAATAGGTCTAACTTGTGCTTGAATAGCCGCTAGGCCGTAGAGCCCTGACCGTCTAGCTTGAAGCGTTGGACTTCGTTAGGTGAATAATTTTTAAGAAAATATGTTCTTTTTTGGCAAGCCTGGCACAATTGAAAAATTGACATAGCAAAGTGTGAAATTTTGCGAGTTATCCCGATACCACTACATCCTCCATAGCCGTCGCCACTCTCACCAACAAATCCCCAAAGTACGAGAAAATTGTATATATATTTACATGCTAGATGTAAGTAGCTCCCATTCAACTTTTGATGATGAACTCATCAAAACTCATTCAGCTAATCTTTCAATTCTATCTCACCAGAACTCAGAATTGTTTTTAATTATTATTGCAGCTAACTAATAAACTGACTGCAATTAATTTTCAATTTCCTCTTTAATCAAATTAACCTCTATTGTATCTTAGTTAAAAATAGTCAATTGTGCTAGTATACTCGTACTTTGTCTATAGACTAAGTACATTCAATGTTTTCTTCCTTGTGTAAAGTCAGTCAGTGAGGCAATCATTGGCTTGTCTCTGCTGCACCAAAGACTGTAAACAAAAACAATGTAAAAATGTTGTAATTTAACAAACTCTTCAATGTGAACAGCACCTACATAATCAACAATAAGTAAGTGCCAGTGTTTGTATGGATGTATTAAAGTTTCTGTGAAGCTCATGCTTTCGCGTTCTCGTTCGCCAAGTTCGTTTTCAATTTATCACTAAGCATCTGCTGCACGACCAACAACAAAACAGAAAAATAATAAAATTGAGCAACTAGGAAGCGGAAACGGAAATCGCCAGAATTTGAAAATTTACTTGCAGACAAGAAATAAACTTAAGTGTTGCAATTGAATTTTTGCTCATCTTCAAGTTGGTTTGCGGGTAAGTCACTGAATGTACATTCGTATTTATATGCATCCGCTGTTGGAAATAAATATTAAGGCAAAAAGAGACGCTTATCACTAATTGATTACAGGAATGTAAATAACGCATTTTCAGGAAATTACAGAAGACCTTCAGTAACAACATTTGCGTTAACAATCGATAGGGAAGGCCCAAAATCAACTGAACAAGAAAATTTCATAAAATCCCTCATTCTATAATATTTATTTAGGAAGATAAATAAAGAAATGTCCCTAAAAAGTCTTAGCAAGAAATCAACGTTACTTTATTTGTTGCTAGTACAAGTTTACTTCATTTAGAAAACGAAATTGTTTATCGGTTCACTCTTATTTCAAAGCTCTGCTTTTAAGTCAAAATTTGTGCAAAATTTAGCTTGCTGGAGTATCTTTCATAATTTATAACTCTTTTTTTATGGTTGTTTACTTATTTGCTATTATTAATCGTATATACTAAAATAAACAATAGTTTAAGGTTTATAATAAAATTATACAATGACTCTACGAGTTCTCAAGTATTTCACGAGCTTCATATAGATATATATAGTAACATTTTATTAATTGATGGTATTTATATGTATCTGTTTTTATTTAAAGCATTTATAACTTATATTTTATGATTATATTGCAAAGAAAAAACATGTGAAAACAATGCATGATTAGCTTTTTATAGTAAAATATAAAATGGTGTAAAAGAAAGTAATGTCGGATATCCGGCATGAGTTAGTGTTAATGATTGCGTATTCCCTGTAAAAAACGATGGAGCATCAGAGTACTCCAACACTTATCCTCATTCATATAAAAAAGGTGGTCCAATCTACATAGCGATGCCCGGTGATTGGATCACCTAATCCTACTCGGAGTACCATTTACTTTGCTTCCGAATAGTCTATAGAGCACCTGCGTTGGAGTACTTTGAAAATGCTGCCAAAAGATTACTCTATAGAGTATTCTAGACGAAAGCCAGAAGGGAGTATGTGTTCTTTTGAGGACCAACTACTCCCACTCTAGCTTTGCTGTTGAATACTCCATAGAGTAATCCCATGGGAGTATTTTGAGAGTACTCTCATGTAGGTGGTCTATAGAGTATTCAAAAGCAAAGAAACGGAGTACTCCGAGAGGGATTAGGTGATCCAATCACCGGACATTGCCATGTAAATTGGACCACCTTTTTTGTATGAATGAGCATATGTGTTGGAGTACTCCGATACTCCTTTAGGAGTACTCTTTGGAGTATGAAACGGAGTATTTCCGTTTTTTGCAGGGTTGTTTAGCCACCAGCATTTTTTTATGATCTATTTTGTCTCTGGAAGAGATGTGTATCAAAACGTTGGTTTTCTCTGTTAAGGGTTTTTGACGTAAATGTTATAACGTTGTCTCTTCTAAAAATGTAATAAATGATCAGTATATGGTCTTGATTTTATATAAAACCATTCTTGTCAAGATACAGAAATGATTCCGTTGGTGTAAATCCATTTTTAATGGCTGACTAGAAGTATGCATCACTTTCGTAGTAAGGTGCATGTATTAAAGTGTTATTGACATCGTAGAAACAGCGCATTATGTGTCTTCTAGTTAAGTTTATTACATGACATATGTATACCTCGGCTGTGCGTTCGATAAATATTTCATGTAGTTGCTATTTGCTGACCTATATAAAGAAGTGCATGATCTCCAAATTCTTCTTTCCAGTTTTCTGAACCTTTCCATGTATGATGGTGATAAGTTGTACCAAAGCGGACACCCATATGTGAGTATATGTAGGTCTTCATAGTGATTGATACATAATTGATTTTAGCCTGTTGCTCTTAAATGCTCTAGTTGTTTTCTTTATTTGGTTGTTAATGTGGTGCTTTAGTACAAGAATTTATCTAAGTGAATGCTACCTCGGCATTTGATTGTTTCGGTTTGCTGAATTGTGCTATTATTAGCTTCAGATTTAATTTGAGTTTTCTTAAATTTGTTTTAATGTCAGAGGTACATTTTTTGATAGGCGGACGAAAGAGAATAATTTCGCATTTGTTGGTGTTTAATTTGAGTTTCCAGTTCGTTGTATATTCTTCTACGGTATTGTATTTAATTTGAAGATGTGTGTTTTGTTAGCAATTGTACTGCCTGAGTGGTAGATAACAACATCATCCGCGAAGGCTATTATATTGTCAATTTTATGCAGTAAATCTAGTATGTAAATGTTAAAAAGGATTGGGGCATTTACAGTTCCTTGCTGTAAGCCATTTTTTCTGTTGAAATCTCGACTGCTTTTTATATTGTTTATCCATACCGAGAATTTTCTATTATAAAGCATATTATAAATTAATATAGTCATGGAGAGGAAATTAAGTTTTGTTATAAGTCCTTCAATCCACACTTGGTCAAATGCCTTTTCAATGTGAAGGAAGCAAGCTCCTGTGACATTTTTTTATTCCAGTTCCAGTTTATTTCCGAAACTAGAAGATTGATAGCATGAACAGTTGAATGACTAAATTTAAAAACCAAATTGCTTTCGGCTAGCCAGATTGTTTTTTTCGATTGTTCTATTGATGTTTATATTTACTACTACTTCGAAGACATTACTAATATTTGGGAGCAAGCTTATTGGCCTAAGGTTGTGGTTTTTCTGTTCATCTCTTTTAGGTATAACTATTACTTTTGTCTTTTTTCAAGGGGGTGGAAAGTATGCATTGTTCAGCATGTTGTTGAAAAGAGTACAGTATTCTAAGATTATATCTGTGTTCAGATTTTTTAGAATGATATTTCGTATTTGATCTAAACCTGATGACAGTTTTCCTTTCAAATTAGCGAATACCACTGAGAGGTCATTTGGAATAGTGGAAAAGTTTTCAGTTTGTTCCTCGGCAAGATCATTTGATCTTTTTACAACGCTAAACGTTATTTTCGTGGCTTCGATGCTCTCAAATAAGGTTTTTGTTCCTAAAAACTCATTGAAGCATTCTTCAACTCTGTTTTGAAGAGTGGATCGCTTCAAGATGAACGCCAATGACATCTACTATGGGTTTGTTGTTTTTAATAACAAAGTTGTTGGTTGCCAGATTCTTTTCGATTAAGGAGCAGTCTAGTCCCGCTCCTTGCATCAGTCCAGATGAAGTAAAGGGGATAGAAACGTGGCTTATGGTCTCGTCCTGATTTTTTAAAAATGATTTTTTAACAGTGAATGTCTTTGAAGGATCGCTAGTATTGACAAGAGAGAGTCTATGTTCTAGTTGATTGTTGATATGTATTTTGATGTTGTCCTGGATGAGCTTCTTGATTAGTTTAAGTTTTGCTTTCTCTTGTTGTATGTTGCTAGGATAGCAATGTAATTGTAGTCGGTTATATTTTTTGATAATTGTAAGAGTTTTACTTTTTTCTAAAAGTAATGTTTTTAAGATGGGTATTTTGGCAAGTATATGAGTAATGCTGTAAGTTTTTGTTTTCGGACCCTCTTTTTTATGGCTGTTAATATAATTTTGTTAAGCTTATCCAAGTGATGGTCGATCTCAGTATTATTTAGGTTTCTATTGTCTGGTGTACGAATTTCGTTCTGGACTTCTAAAGTCAAAGAGTTTTTGAATTTTTTCCAGTTTGTTTTTTTGTAGTCCAATATATCTTCGTTCGAGTTGGCCAGCAGTATGAAGAAGTCAGCATCTCTACGAGCTATAATTTCTATAGCGTTGTGGTCGCTGCGAAGGCATTATAAACATTTGACGGTATCGTTGGTTTTTAATATGTTCAGTCTATGATCGGCGGGGCAGATATCTAAAAAGGAGCTGGATATCATGTATGAGGGAGATACAGGGGCAAACATACTGCATCTGAATTTGAACTCATTTATGGTAAGCCATTCTTTTAACGCTCTGCCCTTAGGATTATCTTGGACATTCCCCCAGTAAGCACTATTGAGGTCCCCTGCTAATATATAATTGTCATTGAGCTGCTCAAGGTTCAGAGCTTCGAAAACTGTGTTAAGTTCTGTCCTAAACAAATCGTTACTATATTCTGCTGGGTAATGTGCTGCTATTATATATAGTATGTTATTCGGAGGCATATGTATTTTAATTATGCAAGTTTCGATGCATGATAAATGATCAATTTTGCGGTTAAAAACTTTGGTGAATTTAATGTTTTCTTTGATTAGAATCGCTGTTCCACCACCTCTCATGCCGGCCGACCTATCTTTCCTTATCAAATTATATCCTACAAATTTTAATTTGTGTTTCGGATTTAATATTGTTTCATTGAGCAGTAATATGTCCGGGTTTTTGTTTTTCATAAATTCACTTAAATCTAGTATTCTACATAAACTTATGAGAGAGTGGATATTAAGGGAGATAATCTTTAATTGGGTTTTTTGTAATAGCCTGTAAGTGTCCAACACTCATACTGAACAATACTGTTTAGTTGTTTAATTTATTGGTATGCACATATTGTTGAAATTTTTCAAATGCTTCATTACACTCTTCTAGATCTTCGTCTAGTATAGCGTAGTAATTGTGTTTGCTATTTTTGTTTTTAAATTCTGTGCTCTGTCATGTAATTTTTTCTTTTTCTTGTTAAGTTATTTTTTGCTGAACTTATATCTTTATTAAATACAGAGTCGAGCGCATTGCGCTCGCACATAATTGTGGATTACTATTTTTTCTGGCTCAAAAACACACTTGTCGCTTTTAAATTAATAGTTAAGATATCAGTGTTTCACTTTATTATTTTTGCACAAGGCAACGAGAAGAGCGATATCCGATTACGTGTT
The DNA here is from genome assembly GCA_949987695.1 of Merzomyia westermanni. Classification (NCBI taxonomy): domain Eukaryota; kingdom Metazoa; phylum Arthropoda; class Insecta; order Diptera; family Tephritidae; genus Merzomyia; species Merzomyia westermanni. The sequence continues at coordinate 128,240,567 of OX465288.1, read as the reverse complement.
GTTCGCTACGTACGCACGATCCCTAATTTAAAATTAAGAAAAATTATAAGATTAAACAAACTAGAGGTAATGCGGTTATTTGTGAACACGGGAGATTATACAAGTTTGATGTTATTATACAGAACGGGTGTATACTTTGGGAGGCATTGGACTAGCAACAGCTTTAAAACTGCGATGACAGCTGGAAGGCACATCTACCTTTACTCTCTACTAACCTAATCATACTAATCCAAAACACGTGATTTTAGACCAGTAATACGAATGTGTTTATATCGGCCTTAAATGCGCGTGCCTTTGTTATAAAGTATCAGTCAAACAGTTTTGTATGAGGAAATGTGCCCCATTTCGAACTTTTCCTTTCAAATCACGCATTTGGAGTATAACAATAGATAACTTAAATTTTCACACACATTCAGGATAAAAATTTCAATACTTGATGCAACTAATAGAGGTAAATAAACTCAGTAACTTGCCTACAAAAAATTTGATTAGTATAGGATGAGTCCGGGTTGAGTCGCAAAGGAGCATGCGACCAAGGCCAGTTTTGATCTCTTTGTATTGAAGGGAGCACAATCTTTTAAAGTGCAATTCAACCCAGTTGATGCTGCTGGTAGATGCAGGAAGTGCAGCCTGCAGGAGGAGACGGTTGAGATTGTTTTATGTTCCTGACTCCGACTATAAGAACGTCCGCACCTATCAGATCTCGAGGCCGGAAGTAGAATAGGACCTAGAAAGCTTCTTATACTATTTGCAAGAGGGCAGAGTTATTCTCTAACGTGGATCTTGTTTCTTCATAGGGTTCTCATTTCGGGTCTAAGAAACTTCTGGTAACACTATGGACATTTCCAGTCTCTGTGGCGTCTTGGCCAGCTCACCCTAGCCTAACTGTACCTTATTTTCGACGAGGCGTATTCAACATTGGTTCCAAACCCTCTCAATGTATCGAAATAAAAGTAGAAGAAGTAGAACCAACTCCAGCGATCTCTGTTTAGTATTTTTTTAAGCTGAAACTAGGCATTGAAAATGACAGAACGCCGAAACCGGTTTATCACAAAACCAAACTTGACAAGGGATGACGGAAAATCGTTCCAACAAAAATCAGCTTACTACCCTGTCGGAAGATCAACACAACAAAATAAATAATTTTTTTAACTTTATGGAAATTAATTTAAGCCATTAATTGACCTCCTTATTTGCTAATTTATCCAATAAAATTTTTTTTTTGTGAAACTGTGCAGACTGGAAATTTGCATTTTGAACAAAAAAGGATTTTGAGTTAAAAAAAGTTTCTAGATCTGTTTTTTTTTTTTTTGTTATTAAAATTTTTTTATGATATCCAACCACGACTTCTCCAAGACTTCTGCCATGTAAATTCAATACTTTATACTTTCAAATCTTCACTCTATGTTCTAAAAACTTTACCTGTAAATATTACTTCAACTTCTGAAAAAAAGTTCGTATATACATTAATATGTAAGTAAAGAATTTTAATATACATATGTACATAATAGACAGGGCAGGTTGCTGTTGCTACATACAAAGATACGTATGTGATTAGATATTCGATACGGGTCAGTTTATAAAATCGGTGACTTTTTGAATACAAATAATTTTTCAGGAATAAGCATATAACTTTCCATCTCCTATTGGCTCGATACATTTATTTTAGCGCTCTTACAAATCTTTGTATTTCTTACAAATAATATTATTGTTCACGCTTCTTCAGATATGTATCTGTTATCGTTATGACTTCTTCATTTGACCAGATTCTCTTATCTCACAGCAATGTCTTCAGGTTTCAGAACAGAAAATATTCTGAAAGAGTTTCGTCTGGATTATATGCAGTTCCTAACGTTATTAATTAATTTTTAATGGGATGATGGATGAACTTTTCCAAGCCAAATGCTGTAATTTTTGCTTTAAAATAATGGATATGAATGACACCTCATGCATCGCAAAAAGCTGTACCCATTGTTGCTCGAAAGATCCACTTTGGACCCCTTTAGTGCACGTTCACGCAGTGGAACTCCCTTCATTGCTCCTAGGTTTCTGTGGAATTTCATTCCAAGGCCTTTATAAGCGAGATCTGGTGTGACTACTTACACTTTCTAACCATGAAAACTTAGAATAGACTTGCCGTCACGCCAAAAATAATGTTTACTCAGGACACGAAATTATCTATTGTTCATTTTTGTTAAAACTTACTAGGCTTTACTCTTTAAATAGCTCTCAAACACAAAATGGCGCAGTTTTCCCACTAGAGTCTTCTAAGAGATGGAAGTTGCCTTAAGCGGTATGGAATTCAAAATTACATATTGATAGCAAAGTCAAAAATCACGGACTTATAGAACAACTCTCGCATGTGAACGCCGAGGCCAATGTTAAGGTTATTCCCATAACTTAATGTGCTGGAAAATTTTAAGTGAAATCATAGACTTTGTTGCCGCATACTCATACCTGTACGTACCACAAGAACTCCGCCACCTTTTGTGGGCTCAGCAAATCCAAAAAGCCGGAAACAATATTCTATTAAATTAATTTGTACACGGTACAAAATGTGTGCTTTGAAATCTTTCATCGGCTTAAGCAATTTCTTAAACTTGTTTGTAGTAAATTACAAACCTTCCAATTGTCTACTACGACTTTTAATATCTTTCTGTTTAGGCTAAGAACGTAGGTGAATACAGAGTCACAGATCTCGAAAGAAACTAAACCGAAAAGGTTACACTTGGTGCAGATGAAAGAAGAAAAACATTTTGTTTTGTTCCTTTTTTATTCTGAGGGCTTGTGCATTTTCCTAGGAACATTGTTCTGTTTGCCGTAGCTCAGTGGGTAAAGCTCTCGACTATAGGGCGAGGCAAGTCGGTTCAAAAGCAACATATAATACTAATTTTTTTAATTGCTAGACAATTCCTCTTTGAGGAATAAAACCCTTTTCAGCTTACTCATTTTCCCGTTTAAATTCCAAATCAAATGTTCTTAAAAATTGGCTTCAAATTTAAGTTAAAATGCTTATCTTACACTGTATGCAAAATACGTTCTTTAATCTACTCAAGGCTCATTCCATGTTATTCGATACTGAAATATATGTAACATACTACGCAAAGAGTCTAAGTTGGGATGAAGCCAAACATTACATACATAGTTATGAGATAATGAGTGTAGGTTTTAAGGGCCCCTGTGGGTAGTCCGTTGGGATTGCAGTAAGACATAATTAGAAAAAAATCAACAAAATAAATTGTACGTTTCTCGGGTATCAAGCCATTTTTTGTAACAACGATTTAACCACTTTACTGGCAATAGGTCCATCGTATACAAAGTTTGTCTATAAGATACAGGGTGGCTAATGAAAGCCGCTACCAAAAAAAAATTAAATAACTTTTTTTCTATTTAATGAATCTGGTTAATTTTTTTTTTATTTTGCAGACTGACTTTTACGTTTAACAAAAATGGATAACTGGGACACTGAAACAAGAATTTGGATTGTCCGCCGCTATCACGCACTGGAGTCCGTAGTTTCGGTTCAAAGAGAGTATAGGCGCACGTTTGGCGGCAATCCTCCGAGCAGATGGACCATAATAAGACTTGTAAACAATTTTGCCGAGCATGGGACAGTCAACAGAAGACCTTACCATCGAAACCCTTCAGTTCGAACGGAGGAAACAATCGCTGCTGTAGCTGTTGCCATACCAAACAATCCACGTGTTTCGACAAGAAGCTTATCTGCTCAAATGGGTGTAAGCAGACAGTCATTACAGTCAATTATGCACAAAGATTTGGACTTATTCCCATATAAAATTCAAATGGCCAATAAACTGAACGCTGCAGACTTGCCGATTCGCTTGGAATTTTGCCAGAAGATGCTTCAAATGGCGGAAGAGGATGGAAACATGTTGAACTGTCTTTTCATGTCTGACGAGGCCCATTTCGATTTAAACGGCAACATAAACAAACAAAATTGTCGAATATGGAGTGCTTCCAACCCACAGATACTCCATGAGACGGAATTGCATCCACTTCGTGTCACAGTGTGGTGTGCAGTTTCATCACGCTGCATTGTCGGGCCCTACTTCTTCGAAGAAAACGGTCACACCGTTACGGTTACTGGAGACCGTTACTTGAGCATGTTGAGAGAGTTTTTCTATCCAGAATTACGCCGAATGAGAATTTCTTTCAACTCTGTGTGGTTTCAGCAAAATGGTGCAGCTCCTCATATAGCCCAACCTGTTATGACAGAATTGCGACGAAAATTTCCCAATAAGCTGATATCCAGAAACTCCACATTCCGTTGGCCACCCAAGTCGCCTGACCTTACTGCACCTGACTTTTTCTTGTCGGGTTATTGCAAACAGGAAGTCTTCAAAGCAAAACCAACAAATTTGAATGAACTAAGGCAATCCATTCGAGAAACAATTGCGGCAATTCCTGTCTCAACTCTCAAGCAGTAATGAACAACTTTTTGGTAAGATGCCGCACATGCATCGACGAGCAGGGGGGGCATTTAAATTCCATTATTTTTAAAACTAATTAAGCTATATTTAATAAAATTTAATGAGCTTTAACATGAATAAAAGAAAAATGAATTCCATACACTGAAAAAAAAATTATTTGAGTTTCTTAATGTAGCAAAATTCATCAGCCACCCTGTATGTCAAAAAAAAACAACCTTGGTGTTGGTTACTTTTTGTATACAAATCTAATTGACTTTCCTAGAATAAACAAGTTACAGGGATGACTGTAATATTTTTTCATTGATTTCTAAATCGAAATGTACTCATGACTTATAGTTACGCCTATCTAAAAAAAAAACTTTTGAATAGAAGAAACCCTTTTCGTGACATACAGTTTGACACAATATGAACTCCAAAATCTTCATTTTAGGATACTTAGGAACTTTGTACAATTATGTTGGGCAGCATTTAAATTACTATTTAGTACAGCCCAAATTTTACTTAACTTTCGCGATGAACAATCATCATTCACTTGGTTGGTTGGTTGGTTGTAGTGGCGAGTTCCATATGACTCCAATTAGCGCAAATGCCCCGTTTTGTTACCACATCTCGTGAATTAACCAATGAAAACTATTAAAGAAAAGATTTTACGGACCGCGGTGGAACTCTCGGCCTACTAGATCCATGCCGTTGAGGTCAAACATTTTAGAAGCTCCCCGGGCGTAATATCACTACACTCGGAGAGGCTCCCGAAGTGGGGTTTCCCTAGAAATTTCGTTCTGCTCCGACAGTGCGCTGGACAATCGCGCAGCAGGTGCTTCACCGTCTCTTCCACCCCCGGAAGGTTGAAACTGCGGTCTCGCTAGGCCAGTGCTGAAAGATCCGACCGTTAGTAAGTCCCAGGGATGCAAGGACCTTCTTCGCCTCTGAGACATCAGGAGCCAATTCACATCATGCCAGCTCATTCACTTACTGACAGAAGCAATGCCATGTACATTTTTTACATTTCAGCAGTAAGGCAGGTGGATTAGAACTTTTGGTCCATTCAGGTTAATCTAAATAACGCTGCATTGCCTCAATTGTTGCACCAAAATTTCTTCTGGTGAAGTTAATGTCTGCAAATGATCTTACTTATCATGATATAAGGGCAATAGCAAAAACGAAAACAAATCAAATATCATCAAATATTTTCATGCCATCACTACACCGGTACAGTTATTATACCAATATACCAAGGCGGAGGTCCCTTCTCATTTCTCTTTTATTTAGGATCGGTATTCTCTATTTTGGTGTTTGGATTTGGTTTATCTCCACTAGTTTTTTAATCCTGTACATATCAATGAAACCATGCCCAGCCAGCACAAAAAGTCCTTGAAGCGGAGCTGCGAGAATTGCTGTGACTTTGAAGTGTTGAGCCACTGTTTTTTGTTTCTTGTCTTCAGCGACAAAAGCACTCTTCGAAGATTTTGGGGACTGTTGTCGAAAGTTGACGTTCTTTTGCCTGGTATGAACTCGGTACGATCCGGTACTTCCTATCTGTACATGCCCGACTGTCGCGGGAGTAATTTGGTATGTCCAGCGGAACGTTCTAGGCCATCTCACCCCTCCTTTCGTAGTAAAAGAGGAAGGTTGCTAATGAGAGGTGAGAGGCACCATATTCGCAAATCGACCATCAAGTTGCACGTCGTGTTTTTTAGCGGCTATATTCTAAGCCCCTAACCTGCTAAGGATTGTTGAGCCACTAATCACGTGCACGTTATAGCAACACACCTATTATGTAGTTGTTACCAAATTGGGGAATAATTTGATAGTAGCCGCAACGTTCCTATAATATATCCATCAACGTTTCATTGACGTTAGTTTTAAGTAACAGTGATGTAGCTGCGTGTTAACTGCGACTTTACGGGGAACATATTGTCAAAAGCAACTGGCTGGTGTTAGCGAATGAAGTGAAGAAAACGAGAGAAATATTCATTTGTGAGAAATTATGGGGTGCAAGTAGGGATGTAGAAAAAAACGTAACTATCGATGCTTTTACTCGGAAGTATTTTTCTGAAAAGGTATCGATACCAAGCCGATACCAACCAAAAAGTATCGATATGTACTTTTATTTACTCATTTCCCGCCAGATAGTTTTGCATTGATGCAAATGCGAAAAATCACCGAATTTCAAAACCGGAAAGCAAATAAATAAAAAGAAGGGGAATATATTCGTTTCGAAGATTGGTTTATTAGAACTTTCTAGCATTTAAAATTTAAAAAAAGAACACATTTTTGAAAACATATTTCAATAAAATATCTTACTAATACCTTCATTTAAATTCAATGCTTTTTGTAATAATACATGTTAGATATGTTAATGAAGTCAATCAAAAAATGCATGTTCTGGAATATTGCCGAGAAATAGAAGTTTTTCCAAGTGCTTCCCCAAAGTGTGTAAATTGGATGTATTTCCACAAAATCGGAACTTCTTCAAGCACAATTTACAGAGCGCTTCTGACGAGTTACACGTATTGAAATATTTGCACACTTTAGAGGACGGCGCCATTTCATATATTCAAATATGAAAAATTTTAATTTGTAGGTAAAGGCGGGAAACAAATTCATTTCTTCAACAAATTGTTGTTTCTCAGAATCTAAACTTTTATTTGAAATAACGCTACCACGTAAATGAAATTCAAATAAATTGAAGTATGTATAGCAAAAAACCAATAGCGACGGTTAATTCTTTGGGCTCAAATGACTGAGTTGAGCGAACATTGCACCAAATTGCCCTCTCACTACTTTTGTTTTGACATTCGTACATTTGCTTCAGAAGTGATGGTATTTTTTGTGAGTTCATTTTGCCGATACCAAATATTTTCAACCAATACTTACTGATTTTATTTGGTCAAAGTATCGATGCCAAAAGTACTTGGTTTCCAGATTAAAGTATCGAGTATCGCAATATCCTTAGGTGCAAGCATGGTTATTATTGAATAATATCGTCATATTTTCATTTGTGTTTAGCAGAAGCATTAGAAAAAAAGCAAAATTAAAAATGTAAATCACTCTTGTTTACATTTTTCTTGCTTACATTCTGCTGTTCGCATCTCCTTTTACTTTACATTATTTTAAGTAGCCACAAACACAAAGCTGCCGACTAACTGAAGATATAACACGTACTATTATAAATATATAAAATATAACAAAGGCACAATTAATAAAATAAATAAACTTAACAGTGTAACAGATTGAACAAATCTTACAGACTAAACATGACAAATATAAAAGCGACTGAAATGGTAAATAGAGTGGTTGGAGAGGCCGTGTCTCCAAACCCTTTGCTCCGTCGATTTATTCATTTAACTTTGTTCGTAGAAGTATTTAAGACTTACTAGAGGGTAGGAGACCGTGTCCCCAATCCGCCCTCTCATTCGATGGATTCAAGAGACACAAACAACGGGTCGACCCTATCTTGTATATCAATCTAACCATTGAATTCAGCAGGTCTCTTGTAAAGACTGGTCGAAAATATGGGGAAAACTTTATTTGAGCACCCACCAAGGAGTAATTGTAATGTGTATTCAAACTGTGTTACCAAAAAAAAAAAATATTTAACATCTTTCCATTATCAGGATATGTTTTTAAAATCTATTTTTGAAGAGCTCCACTGCTGGTAAATAAAAGAATATCTAAAACACAGTATTGGGAACGTCGTACCAGTGATTTGACAGGCGGCCCTTACATTCGCTGCTGGACCTTCTTATTTCTCTACATTACTCACACCTATTTTTGTGTCTTATCAATTTCGTTTCTCCAAAGCGTATCTGTTTCAACGTGAAAGAATCAAAAGCTTAAAATTTTAAGTGCAAAAGCTAAGGGTACAGAAATTAAATAATTGAATCAAATGTAATAAATTTACTTAAAACTGCTTTTAATGATCTGTTCAATTGTAATCTGCATTATATTATCATTTAATGTTGGTTGAAAGAAAGGTTACAAATTTTGCAAAAGAAATGTTTTTAAAAATATTTGTTTTAAATAGTAAGTTATAAATAAAAAAATAAAAGAAATAAACAAATAATGTTAGTATTTTTTAGTGAAAATTATTTGCCTTCTTAGTGGGAGAGAAATTAGATAGTTAGCAACACTGACTTAAACAGCCAATTATTAGAGCTACTTAAAAGTACCTGCAACTTTAAATATGCATTTGAGTCGCATAAGTTAGTCACCGCTATCGTCATTTGTCACTTTCGAGTTTTGAAAACTTCAAAGCAGGGTTTCAATTGCTGGCTGAAAAATAGCAAAAGTTTGAAATTTTTAGATTAACTGGAAAGCAGTTTTTCGTCATATTCGAAAATTTGCTTGTAGCCTACATTTATAGCTCAAAAATATTTCAGCAACTAAAAATAAGCAAAGTAAAAAAAAAAATTTTTTTTTTCATTTTACTTCAGCAGTAAGTTGAACGGAAACGAGCTTCAGCAATCAGCAGAAAAAAAAACTTCAGAATTTTGCTGAGGCTTTAAGCTATTCGCCTTTTATATTTATGTTTCGAATTGCTGACTGAAAGATATTGAAACTAAAATTTTTTTTGCTGTTTTTCAGCAGCTATTTCAAAATTTCATAGGGAAATACAAATAATTATACGATGTTCTGATCGTACTGGTGCAATTCCTTCGATTGTTATATGCCTTTTTGCTATACTTACATCCGAAAGACATATGTACGGATGTGTATATGGAAAAACAAAAGTAAGACGAGCAACAAACGAAGTATTATTCCCTGCATAACAGATATTACGTTAGGCTTGGGATTCGAAATATAAAAACTTCTTCCAACTGAGGTTTGCATAATAAAACCACACTATGACGGCCACCGCGGCAGGGCCGTCTTTAACCTATTGTGGGGCCTGGGCATATTAGGATAATGGGGCCTCTATGACTTTGAGAGAACACTATTTTTTTAGAATAGACAAAGAAAGTAGATAAACAAGGTTAAATATGAAACGAATAGATATGTTATATAGACCACAAAATGAACTCTTTTAGCATTTATAGGTTAGCGCTTAAATATCTATGTTATTTGAAGAGGAACCCTTCTAGATTTCAGATGGGCAAAAAGTTAGTCACTTCTTCAAAATCATTGCTTTTTAGCACATCAGATTCTATGGGCATCAGCGACAAGCTGGTTAATCTCTCTTGAAGCATTGTACTTAAGAAATGTTACCTTTTCCAGGATTCCCAAACTTTTCAAGTGAACTGCTATAAATCGATCGAATTCACTCAAAAATTCTACACATCCCAAATAATTTCCTTTATCAAGAGATCTTAGGTTTTCATTGTCACAGCGAAATGAAAGCCCTCTCGATGTCAAAAATTTTACAATAGGAACATTTCTATAATAATCCATTGCTCTTCAATTCGCAAATAATCAATGCTTTGTTGAAATACCTACATAGTTACTGATTTATTACCATCTTTGTAGGTTCTGGATGTATCGGAAAAGTCAATTTATTTATATTCAAAATATGCTGGTCCCTTACGAATCAATATTTCGCATTCCCGAATTTGTTGCCCTTCCGTTATAGGGACGGTCGCTTTCTAATTCAATGTACTTTTCAAAGTTTATGAAAATTGTTGAAGAAGATGATGATTCAGAAATTCCCGCAATTTGCGAACGACACGACTAATCATTTGGAAGATTTTTGGTTTGGTTGCTACTTACAGAAGTTTCTCCAGTAGTAGTAGCAAAATATGATGTTAATTTTAGTAACTTCTCAATTACTTCCTTCTGATGTACAGCTTTTATCATTTTTTCAGATCCATTACGATATGACCGTTTCGCTAACACAAAAAGAAACAAGCAAACGCTGACTTAATAAAAGAATACCTTAGAACACAATCAATAGTTGTGATCCCGTACGAGTCAGAAACGGTGGAGTGCAATAACACCCACGGAAATAGCGCCCACGGGTGTTATTTCCTCAAAAAAAGGATATAAAGCCTACCGGCGTCGCGAAAGACCATGCGACCAATGCCAGTTTTGATCCCTTTGTATGGGTTGAACTGATCCCTTTTGTTTGAGCATGTCCTATGAAGAGACCAATTGTACCCTTTATGGCCAAACGGGTGGTGTCGGACACATCCCCTTTGTTCCTTTACGGGTACAGTTGGGCAAGTTTGCTTTCAACTCCTATAAGTATGCTACACAAATTAAAACTGAATTATCCCAACTGTGCCCATATGGGACGAGTTGAGATCAATTATAGCCGACTGTAGACAATAGGGATGAATCGCGGACAACTCTCTTTAGGGATTAGTGCACGATTTTTTGCAGGGGTAGGCCAACACACTACCTCCATACCACGGCGGTTTTATTATGCGAGGCTCAGTTGGAAGAAGTTTTTATATTTCGAATCCCAAGCCTAGCGTAATATCTGTTATGCAGGGAATAATACTTCGTTTGTTACTCGTCTTACTTTTGTTTTTCCATATACACATCCGTACATATGTCTTTCGGATGTAAGTATAGCAAAAAGGCATATAACAATCGAAGGAATTGCACCAGTACGATCAGAACATCGTATAATTATTTGTATTTCCCTATGAAATTTTGAAATAGCTGCTGAAAAACAGCAAAAAAAATTTTAGTTTAACTGACTTTCAGTCAGCTATTCGAAACATAAATTCGGCTGTGGAAAAACTGAAACATATGAAAAATGATAAAACTTAAACATAAAAAGCTGATAGCTTAAAGCCTCAGCAAAATTCTCAAGTTTTTTCTGCTGACTTCTGAAGCTCGTTTCCGTTCAACTTACTGCTGAAGTGAAATAAAAAAACATTTTTTTTTACTTTGCTTATTTTTAGTTCCTGAATCATTTTCAAAGCTCGAGCAAAAACAGTTTTGAAATACTTGAAAATAGTTAAGCATTTTCAAACCCTGCTTTAAAGTTGGTCTACTAATAACCAAAACGTTCTCAAACTGGTAATGCTACTAAAAACCTAAATATTTATTGGTAGAAACTACGTCACAGCGACTGCGAATTTCTCAAATAAAGTTACTTATTCATCAAAGTCATACATTTTGTGGCAGTTACGTTATCGCCACATGGTGAAGGTCCCCCTCTCTTACTATTACTTTGCTGATAACATCCAGTTCCATCTTGCTTGACCAAAGACGGTTATACACCAAACTAAAATTGAGTAAAATATTCACATAAATCCGCTCCAAGTCTTTTGTTACACAAAACAGCCTGGTATCGAGTATTTTAGCTGTATACATCAATCGGAATATATAGGCTTGCATATGCGAATATTCTTACCATGGATATTAAATTGAAAAAGTTACATATACTACACAAACTTTTTATCCACTAGTTCAGCAATTAAATATTACTAGAAAAAGGTCCAGTACTTACCGTATACCAAATATTTGTCTAGATATTTAATAAATGCTAAACTAAATGCATGTATGCTACAGTTTTGCTCCTAAATGCAAATACAGGGTGGGTAATGAAAGCCGCTACCAAAAAAAAATTAAATAACTTTTTTTCTATTTAATGAATCTGGTTAATTTTTTTTTATTTTGCAGATTGACTTTTACATTTAACAAAAATGGATAACTGGGACACTGAAACAAGAATTTGGATTGTCCGCCGCTATCACGCACTGGAGTCCGCAGTTTCGGTTCAAAGAGAGTATAGGCGCACGTTTGGCGGCAATCCTCCGAGCAGATGGACCATAATAAGACTTGTAAACAATTTTGCCGAGCATGGGACAGTCAACAGAAGACCTTACCATCGAAACCCTTCAGTTCGAACGGAGGAAACAATCGCTGCTGTAGCTGCTGCCATACAAAACAATCCACGTGTTTCGACAAGAAGCTTATCTGCTCAAATGGGTGTAAGCAGACAGTCATTACAGTCAATTATGCACAAAGATTTGGACTTATTCCCATATAAAATTCAAATGGCCAACAAACTGAACGCTGCAGACTTGCCGATTCGCTTGGAATTTTGCCAGAAGATGCTTCAAATGGTTGAAGAGGATGGAAACATGTTGAACTGTCTTTTCATGTCTGACGAGGCCCATTTCGATTTAAAAGGCAACATAAGCAAACAAAATTGTCGAATATGGCGTGCTTCCAACCCACAGATACTCCTTCATGAGACGGAATTGCATCCACTTCGTGTCATAGTGTGGTGTGCAGTTTCATCACGCTGCATTGTCGGGCCCTACTTCTTCGAAGAAAACGGTCACACCGTTACGGTTACTGGAGACCGTTACTTGAGCATGTTGAGAGAGTTTTTCTATCCAGAATTACGCCGAATGAGAATTTCTTTCAACTCTGTGTGGTTTCAGCAAGATGGTGCAGCTCCTCATATAGCCCAACCTGTTATGACAGAATTGCGACGAAAATTTCCCAATAAGCTGATATCCAGAAACTCCACATTCCGTTGGCCACCCAGGTCGCCTGACCTTACTGCACCTGACTTTTTCTTGTGGGGTTATTGCAAACAGGAAGTCTTCAAAGCAAAACCAACAAATTTGAATGAACTAAGGCAATCCATTCGAGAAACAATTGCGGCTATTCCTGTCTCAACTCTCCAAGCAGTAATGAACAACTTTTTGGTAAGAGGCCGCACATGCATCGACGAGCAGGGGGGGCATTTAAATTCCATTATTTTTAAAACTAATTAAGCTATATTTAATAAAATTTAATGAGCTTTAACACGAATAAAAGAAAAATGAATTCCATACACTGAAAAAAAAATTATTTGAGTTTCTTAATGTCATGTTCATCAGCCACCCTGTAGGTTAACACAGCTTACCAGCTATTTTTAGCAATGGTTCTGATAACGTTGTTCTGTGTAAAAAGCTCATCCCCTGCTTAGTGCCTATTGTATGCATAGCTAGCAACTACTACTCCTACTACTCGCTTGGCAATTTCGCTAGCAGTAAAGATATTAAGGCAGCAAACTACTTAGCTAAGGGATTTTTTCGGACTTTAGTAGACAACATTGATGCGTATATAATCTTGCTTTTACGGTTTTAGGTCTGTGTTTGTCTAACTATTACCTTCAATTGATGCGCAGCTCATTAAACTCGTTTATTATATGAGGTTTTGCTATACTCAAACGTATTATACATATGAACGAAGTCATGTGTGAACTTTGTGTGTTTTGTAGGGATGCCTGACCATAGCTAATCGAAGAGGGGATAATCAATAAACATGGCCTTAACACCAAATCGATAGCTATGAGTTTGTAGAACTCGCCTAAGGCATACATAATTGTGGTATACGTACACATATGTACATATAAATATTTAGATACTACCTTTTATCACAACTCGAGGGCAATGAATAAAAGCTTCTCCATTTGTATAACCCTCGATAAAGGTAAAATGCAGCAGCAAAACAACTAGAAATTGAAACATATTCGTCGAAAAAATATGTGATTACAATTACAAGTAAATACATGTTTGAGATTATTTCTTTCAATGCTTTCTGTTGCTACGAAAAGATATGTTATTCAAATAAAAGCGTTGAAATATCTGCTGAAATGACAGCCAATATAATTTATAAATAACATAAATAGTGCAAGTATTTTTACCTGCTTTTTCCATTTCGTGGAATAAATTTGTATGCAGATTGGCGGTGACGTATGCCCAAGTTTTTTTATACATTTTACCCTTTGCATGAAATTGTCGTAAGCGCTAAAAACCAGAAATAAGAGATACAATTTCTTTGCTATTTTTCTATGCTTTGACTAATAATATAAAAGCGGAATTGATACTCAATTATAGAGTCAACTATTATATCTAGCCAATAATTGTATCTTCAACTACAAATCCGAGAATTTATTTAATTTTTCTTTACTTTTGAAATGATAGTTGGTGCTTTCCTCCGAAACTAAACCCTTGACCACAGTTGGTCAATAATGCTATGACTAGAAATTTATTACCAATGTTCTGAAATGCGCGATGAATACAATTCAATCACATTCAACTCACAACACTTTAAACTTCCATATTTAAATCCTTACGAATTAACTCAAAGAAACTTCGTCGCCAAATAAGGTCGTTCATACCTGTAGATAAACGGCAAGGCAAGATTTATCAAAGCTTTGTGACATGAAATCAGTGCTTGACGACTCTAACGAGAAATTGGGTAAGAGGCCAGTGGCATCAGCCTCCACAACAAGACTTCGCCTAATTAATTCACATTGACCGACTTTTCCGGTGCTCGAAAAATGATTTCGAAATTGTGATTTATTACCAGGTTTCAAAATCTAAGAAGAATGGCTGGGTATGCTCTCATCAACTAATACATCTAAAAAATATTACTTTCAACGTCTAAAAACTAAAAAGCCTCGACGTAAACTACGGGAGCTCTGCCCCAACGCTTGCAATAGTTAAAAATTGGTTTGTTGAGTTCCGTTGTGGTCGCAGTAGTACTCACGCCTGAAATTATGTTCTAAGGCCATAGAAGGAAAGACAGTGGTTTTATCCGCCTGAATACTAAACAAAGAAGGTCCAAGTAATTTGTCAGCCAACAAGGTTATGACCACATTTTTTGGCATCCGCAAGGGATCGTTCACATCGATTAACTTGAAAACCGTCGAATATTATTTCGAGCTGGACCGATTCGAATTGGATTTGAAGCAGAAACTACTGCCTGAAGCCAGGAAAAAGGCCTTGTTCAGTCGCGAATTGCTGCCTAATTACGAAGAAATCGCTGGGCAGTAAGAGGTTCGGGTCAAATGAAGAGGTCATCACTGAAACAAATGCTTATTTAATGGAAGAAGAAAAATGCAAAAATTGTTATAAATCGTAAAAACGCTTGACTTAATGTATCGAGCTAAAATCAGTTGAAAAATAAAATTAGCTTTGCCGAAAATATTCGGTTTTTTTGAAATGTCAGCCAGTTTTCAAGCTGCCCTCGTCATTTATCAACTGCTAAAAGTAGCAAAATCTCAAATCGATAAAAGAATAAAACATGCTCTAGCCCTTTCGGTGTCTTTCTATCGCAATGGCAATAAAGTAAATTCATGGCGATTCCAGGAACTACTACAATGAGTGACCCTCTTAATAGGCAATTTTTTCACCATTCGTTGTCATTTGTTATTGCTGTATATTTATTTATTTATTGATTCTCAATCTGTGTGCTTTCTTATATTCTCATTTTCTATTAATAAACATGAACAACGAAAACGTTAATGATAGCAATAAAAACATTAAGTCATAACAAGCTCATAACAATTTATACATAAATAATTAGTGTTGAAGAGTTTTGGGGTGCACAGAGCTAACATTTCACCGTGATTGGGTGTAAACTAGCTAAGTCATTGAAAATAACTTTTTGAGCGCAGACATACAAGTACGCATATTAACAGCGAAGCAAAAAGGCAAGCAAGACCTACTCATTAGAATTATATCGATTCAATAAAAAACGATGGACAGTGCGCGTTTTGTGCCGTCTGACCACAAGCAACTCATAGCTCTTAAATGCTTATCCTTATTGAAAAGCCTAGTATAAGCAATGGTCGAACGAATTGGAATTCTAACTCTTTAGTTGTGAGATATTGAATATAATACATCTACCTTTAGTGTCCGGGCCTTTTTCAAGGAAGTTACTGCCTCACTTATTGATGTTCAATCGGCAGACCAAGGCATGGAACCAATCAGACCGTTCGACGTCTACTACACAGTCCACGCAAGCGTTAAAGCAAAGTCGTGGTACTAGATTCTTGGATGGAAAAATAATACGCCGCTGAGTAGTTTTAATGGTTCTTCAACATAATTTAAGGGATTATTCTATGATGATCAAGAAAAGGCATGTGATTTATGAGCCCATAGTGATAACAAAGGATTGCAGACGAAGTTAATAAATCTATATTGTTGTGACGTATGCTCACACTCTAAGAAAAAATATTCACAGCTCAAAAAAGTGCCAGGTCGCCAACTAATGACCTCAAAATTACTGTCATGTTTAGTTTTACAAAAGTTAAGTTACTTTTCTGCTATTTACGGGTTTTGATTAGATATTTACTCTATAAAGCGATTCCTACAGATTCGTGCAACTTTATTAAGATCTGTATCGCCAAGTGAACTGCCATTTTCCTCGCTTCAACTACTGAAGCCATACTTAGGAATTAAAATTGGAGGTGAGAGACTAAATGCTCTAGCACTTATAAACATTCGCAGGGGTATAAAAGTGAAAGCTTACAATATTTCAGATTCCTCGTCAAATAATAAAACCAATACAAATGAATTCATATAAATTCCCTTTTTCTATATTTCAATTCTTTATTATCTCATTAAAAAGCTAATCATTTTAAACAACTCCTAACTAGCATTATAAAATCATCATAACCATTTATGGGCGCTTAGCCGCCTAGGCGACTTTGGTCTTGCGTATCGAAGCACTCCAGTCATAAATTTTCATCGGATAACTGACGCCAATTGGAAACACCAACGGGGTTCAAGTTATCCTCAATCTGTTTTTTCCAACTCAGTCGAGGCCGCCCCCTTCCTCTGCTGCAAAATTAGGTTGTCTATACGAAAATCTTCTGGGCGGGAGCTTCTTGATCCATTCGCATAACAATACCCAGACAACGCAGCCTTTGGGCTTTTACTGGCGGCACTATGGTCAGAGCTGCGTATCACGCGAATAACCATTTATTTCCGGATAACTTTTCTCTCGAATACTCTAAGGGACATCTCATCTTCTTAAGAAACTTAGACTTTAGACTTATTAGCGTAATTTTTGCCCGTCAAGAGAAGACTTTGCTTCTCAGTTCTCAACTCCGTCCAAAGTAACACTTGTTGGCAAGATTCTCAGTTGAATTTTTCGACTGACATTATTTTCGGTGTTAACGCTGGTTCCTGAATAGACGAGGTTCCTCACAGTTTAAAATGGTGGAGTTTATTCGCAATCTTCTTACCCATAGGCGGATTGAAACAGAGCTTGGTGATAGCATGATCCACAGACTCGTTAACAGAGGCAACCCTCAGGGAATCGTTCCCACTTTGCTACTTTGGGTGGTTACTGTCAACCAACTTTTACGCCTCATGGAAGAGAAGAAGAAACCTGTGTCATCATGCAGGGAACCTCAAAAACTCTGCAACTTAATGTAAGTGGCCCTATCCAAAATATACAATTAGGAAAAATTTGCGGCAAAGAGGTTAACCCAGATAAACCGAGCTAGTCCTTTTCACGAATGGGTACAAAATACCGAATCTAACACCGCCAAGAATGGGGGCACGTTTTCACCGTTCAGCGATAAAGTCAAGTATTTAGGAGTCATTCTAGACAGGAAGCTACTCTGGAGTGACAGCATAATAGAAAGTTTTTGTTGTCCTGTAAGAGGTCAATTGATGTCTCCTGGGGGCTCTCCCCTAAAGTAGTTCACTGGACATACAGCCACTGATTCTCCTTTATGGTGTTCTGGTCTGTTGGCCTGCAGTAGCTTGTTGTTGTTGTTGTTGTTAACAGTGCTTCGCCCTGCCCCAGATTGGGCAGGGTTACACTGAAATAACAGCCCTTGGCCGGGTGAAAAAACCCGGGTCATTCCGGTGCGATAGAACCGGCTGTTGTGGGAATGCCTGCAGTAGCTAAAAATACCTACCTCAAACTGCTGCAAAAAGTACAAGGGAGTTCGGGGCTCTGCATAATAGGGGCTCTTTGTTCTATTGCGACGGAAGCACTCAACACAATGCTACCACCTCTGGACCTGGTGGCGAAGTAAGTATCTGTCAACGCGGCGCTGCGTATGATAAAACCGTTTTCTGGTTAAATGGAGCTGGTGAGCATGACACAATTTTGGGCATGACACAATTTTGACTATTGTACTTCAAGAAATGTATTTGATAAGAATTATGTAGTGGACATAACAGGACGATAGGAATGGAATAATAGACAAAATACTGCCTCGGCTGCCATCAACATATTAAAGAGGGGGCATCTTTTCACCTGATATGGGTTTAAAGCTATCGTTCCTCCTTCCTGATATTGTAGTGTATCCAATCGGCAATGCTGGCAATACACAGAGCTATAACCGATTTGGTGTCCATGCCTACAGATAGCAAATGAGTTTTTATCTTCGCATACAACGAATCCGCACTAAAGGTATTGGACTCATTCGTCGACAACACTAAGTCCATCACTGAATGCCGCAGATCTCTAAACAAGATGGCTCAGGAATTCAGTATCCGCCTTATATAGGTGCCTGGACACAGGCCAGGCTAGGTATCACCGACCAATCCTCCCGGGAAATGGCTCGGTAGGCATACTCATAGCCACTTTTAGGCTTCATGTAAAACAGGGACCTCAAATAACAGTTATTAATGAAAACTTTAATTAAAAACTTTACTATGAAAGAAATGTTTTACAACTAATTTAAATATACCAATTTTTATGGAAAAAAATCAATAACAATTATTTCTGATTTTTATTTTTATAAATCCTTTATTTTAAAATATCCTATGTAATAGTTATTTTTGGTTTTTAGTTTCAAAAGTACAATGTAGCAGTTATTTTTGATTTTATTTTTAAAAGTCCAATGTAACAGTTATTTTTGATTTATAATTATAAAAGTCATGAATAACAATTTACCACTGACTTTTTTTTTTAAAGTCATGATTATAAAAGTCATCATAATTTTTCGAAGAATTTTAGGACAATTAAAATTTCTTAAGGATATTTTTGTTTTTAACTTACATTTTTTGAAAGAAAAATACAGGTAAAAAATAAAACTTACAAAAACATATTAAAAGCAGTCACGTTTTGTAGGCCATTGAATTTCCTACAAAATTATGTAAAAATGTGTTCGCCGAACATGGGTCAGTAAAAACTTGCAAGGAAAACAGCTGTTGCTCTTTAGTTAGTTCAAATTTTAAAATTTTTGTTGTTGATTTCCTATGTCACTATGTTCTATGTTAAATTTGGTCTTATATTTCTTTGCAGGTCATAACCTAATATGGGTGTAGGTCATAACTTAATTTAATTTGTTACCGATACTATCTTCACGAGAATCCCCAACGGTGGGTTGTTATAATTTTCGAAATTGTGCTGCTTGAGTTACATAGCTAAAATTAGCAAGAAAAATCTGCGTCATTAAAAAACAAAGAAATTCTTAGTTAGTGGAATCCATTAACTTTATGTAACCTATCACGGCCTGAACTGATCCTGCTTGGAACCGGACTCGTTATTTAAAAAAGAATCACATATTGTGATTTACCCTTCAATATAAAATAGTTTGAACACCACTGCATATGGAAGTGCCTAAGCTTAATACCAAATTGTTTTTGTTATGCACTTTTATAAGAAACTCAGGTACTTTCATATGAATTGCATGGCGAAATCCAAGTCGAATTCATAAATAAGAACTAAGCCAAGGCGAATCTATAGATGGTGATAGCAAAGCGAATTCAGCCATATTCGCCCTGATTCGCCTCAGATTTTTGTAACTCAAAATGTCAAAGTAAAAGAGAATATAAAGGGACAACCTTCGTGAATGTTAACAAATCGTTTCCCATTTTCTTTTACTGACATTCTGAGGTACAAATATGGAGGAAGAACAAGCAATCAGCTGTTTCTCTGCCATCACCAGGTACATATATGAATTCGCCTTGAACTAAGCGCGAATTCGTTTGAAATAAGTAAAATGTCAGAAACCACATTAGAATGAAGGGGCACAGCCAAAGAGGCGGGGGATCCAATTAAGGTCTCCGACCCCTATTCAATCAACTTAGCTGTATTAAACTCGAAAAGTTAAAACAGTTCGTTTTTTTCGTTATTTTTTGTTGGTATTTCCTTTAGATCTTTTCAATAATCTTAAGCAGATAGCCATTGCGTATACCATCATGCTTTAGTCATATAAAAGTTTTCAGAAACAGCAATGAATATAACGGCCCGGAAATTTGATATTGCATTGAGCTCCATAAGAAGATTTATATATTATAAAGCTTTTTAGGTCCATCCATAAAAACTTTGTTCTTTAAACACGATTTGGTTGATGTGATATTTTATCTTGAGAAGTTGTCTCACTGAGAAATGTAAGTCTGCATTTCAAGTACTGTTTGAGCAGTCCATTATATTTATGTATTTTATTTATTTACAATTGAGAAATATAAGGGAATTTGATATCTAACATCAGAAGATTGGGAGTTTTGCCGGGGTGGGGGATATTCCGTAGATGTAAATTTGGAAAGGTACAACTATTCTTTAAAGAACTTAAATCAGGAAAGGTGCACATTTCATGAGTATCACATTTTAAGTCGAAGTTTACTCACAAAAGCGTAGATCAAATCACCAAGCTCGATCGGGTATTCCTTCTATAATAGTTCTAGGGTCCGAAAGTAATTATTTTACTTCTTTCATTATTGATTTACATTTATTTATTAACAAAATGATGTTGCTAATTCGCACGTGTTTCATCACAAATATAATGTTTATATAGCGTGCTTTTAACCTTGATCCAAAAAATATATGTCAAAAAAATTAAATATTCGTTATTAAAAAGTGTTAACAAAAACTTTTCATACCGCCATCGGATTATAAAAACTGAGGCCAAAACTCATCCTCTTATACCTCCTCGATAATTTTTGATAAAAATCAGATTAGAGCCGTTTTTTTAAATAATACCATGTTTCTAAATAAAGATATGAATTGCAAGTTTCTTATCTTCCATTCTAAGCTGAATGACTGGACTTAATTACTCCCAAAAGTGTATTTTTTCTATACTAAAAATATCCGCACAAGAATTTTTATAATACTCGTTCCCCTCTTGATGGCTTGCTGGCTACGCTCATGTAGTTGTAGAAAGTGAGGGCAATGTCAAAAATGAAATAGATTCAATTTTTGTTTTGAAGAAATTTTATGCGCTATAAACATTTACATATTAATAGTTTTTAAATATATACGAGTGTTAATTTTATCACAAACTACATCCAGATTGGCGGAAAAGCCTGGTAGTGCTTTATGATATTGTACCCCACAGAACGTCCCAATAAAAACAATAGCTGAGAACAGCATGTAGTGTGGGTAGGTAAACACGCAGTTTATTTGAACATCGTAGCCTAAGGAGCTATAGGGCTTCCTGTTTTAGATTGAAGTGCTGACTTTACAACACAAGCTCTTATTGTGCCACAACGAAAAACATGACCCACTATTGTTTAAATATTGTTATCATTTTTGTGATGTTTATTTTCAAATGATGATGTTTTATTTTGCTGATGTCACTCATACTGGTGGGGGTTGTTTTGGGGCTTAGACCCCTCATCAAACTTGCTAAAAATATCTCATTGCTAGCATTGAAGTTGCACTTAAAACCCAATGTTAAGTTACTTGTGGTGGTTTCTGTAACTATTTACTCGCTCTTATGGAAATATTCAACCTTTCAGTCTTTTTTTCTATGAATATTAGGAGTTCTTAGAGCCAATATGGATCAATAAAGCTCTGAGTAAATTTTCAAAAATCCTTGATTGATTATGCTAAACTAAGTTACTTTGAAAGAACAGCCTAGTTCAGAGAGGTATAAAATGGCCTATCTCAAAGTAAATTCAATACATTTTCAGTTGATATAATCAAAACCTAAACTAGTTAGATCCTATTGAAAAGATAATTGAGATAGGCGATCTTCAAACAAATTTAGAAATGGGGCGTTTCGGAAAGATATCTGAAATAGGGCTTTCTTCAAGAATATTTTAAATGGGGCTATTTTTCACTCAACCGTCTAAAAAAAAAGTAATAGATAACATTCTATTCTAATTTCAATTTAAATCTATCCAGTGTATTTTCGACATTTCGAGTTTTATGACAGTATCGTTCCTGAGGTTTGTGTTTATCTTGATCTCATATCGTATAAAAGTTTAATTCAGCCTGAAGCAAAATTAACGCTTGCGTGCTGCTCTTATGATATTTTTGGGAGCCATTGGGCCCGCTTTAGTTTTTAAAAAATTTAGACAATGCCTTCATATTTGTTGCAGTTCTTGAGGAAAAGTCGAAAACTACCAAATCCTTATTTTCAGAATTTCTATTACTAGAAATGGTTTTACTGAGACAGAAAATAGAATGACCGTATATAAAAAACAAATAGTTCGGTGCTGCATAGAATGTTTTATAGCCAAGTCTCCCATCTAAAGTTTTTTCTCACGCCCCTGTTCTAATTTTTTTAAACTCATAAGTAAATAAAAAAAATTGTTATGGAAACAAAAGAAATAATTTGAAACTTTCGCCATTTCAGTACAGGGAAGAAGAAGCAATCAGCTGATGGGAAAATGTCACTTTTATAAATTCGCCCTGGCGAAATCACTAGATGGTGATCGTAAGTGAACAGCTGATTGCTTGTCCTTCTCGTTTGTAACTCTCCATGTAATTTAGGATGTCATTAAAAATAAATTCAAAAATATTTGTGTTTTGAAATTTCTAAAACTTGTATACATAGGTTAAATTTAAAAAATTAATATTAAAATTATAAAATATTAGATTTATTTCCCAATAACGGGAACACAGACCGAGCCCTGGAAGAGGCATCTACCGACGCGGTGTGGATATCGTTAACAACCCGCCTATGGTGTCGCAGATACAACTGCTGGGTAATATGGTGCCCTTGCGCATCATATTTGGATGTATAGGTGTCTGATAGTCCAAAAACTTCCTGCTTCAGCATTTCCGTGTGCTCACTAACACAAGAAAATTTAGCATCTCGTTGGAGGTGAGACTCTGTGGCCGTAAGAAAACATATCACAGCAGTACTGATTGCAGTATTTAGGCAGACTTCCTCTAGTTGGAGTAGCTTACGCTCGCCGGCCATATTAGCAATGCTTTATCAATTCCCTCCAGGCCAATAAGCTTAAATGTTTCTAGCAACGTTCCTTAGTCTTTTCCCAAACAGTTTCCAGCAAGTGAGATTCATAATGCACGGTATCGCTCCTATCGCCGGTTGAAAAGACTCTAGGGACAATACTGTTTACCTGTTCCCAAACCTGCACTTGGGGAATCATCAACACGAATTCCGCAGTTTGCATAGCATCATCACCGCCAAACGCCATTACTACACAGATGAGCATCGGTCTGAACCAACACACCCCTAACCATAGGGTACTCGGTGCACTGGATATATCCAAGGCAAAGGTCACACTCCTTATGGGCTGAGTAGGTGGCCCGCTATTATTTAAACGGACGTCAGTCATCGCTTTTTTTAGGAATATAAAATCAAAACCCGGACAAATTAAACAATGCACCCACAGGGTAGTGTCCTATGCCTCATCCTGTTTATTTTCTACTTATCGAGGCTTTCCCCTCCATCTGAGGGAGCCTCCATAGTTTTCTACGCCGACGACTGCACGATTATATTAACGTGTTCTGTAGAAGGATCAGTAGTTTTCAGGGTTTTCACCTATCTGAGACTATCACCGACTAAATCGACACTGTTTACGCCATGGAATGCCCACATGTGAGATGAGTTAGTTGGCGTTGATGGCATTAAGCTACCGATTGTCAACCACTCTTAAACCTTGGGTGTGACGTATCAAGAATGGAATTTAAGGCTTTAACGAAATTTATTGACTCTACAAAGTGCTTCGATCCTCAGCTTTAGGTATGGAAGGGGCTAGAGACAATATAGAGTATCAAACGACTCTACGGGTGGCCTAAGTGTCGGGCTGATACCTTAGTGTTTCCGCCCAGCCCTCGCAACCCAACTTAACCTACTAGGTCTGAAGCCATACAGATAAGGTCCAATCAGCTTGTCTACAATACGCTCGATAGAACCTTATATGCGATATCAAGGATACTGATTCTGCGGTAGTCGGTGTGGTTAGCGGGATCGCGTTTCGTGTGGGATGAGCAGAGCATACTTAAGTTCTAATCTTCAGGCATACACTCGTCCAACCATATTCTGCATAAGAGTTGATGCATGCCTTTCAAGAGCTCTTCGCCTAAGTGTTTGAACAGCTCGGCGGGTAGTCCGTCCTCTCAAGGCGCTTTGTGATTTTTGAGCCGAAATATAGTTATGCTCCCTCGGGTTCCTTGTCTTTCTTTACAATTTAGCAATGAGAAATGTTCCCTTCATAACTTAAGTACTTAAGCGGCTAGGCACATCGATTACAAAGTTGCCATTATTATCCCTGCAGGAATTTGCCTCAGTCTTGAAACCCTCTGACATCCGACGGATCTTTTGATAGAATTTTGTTGCATTGAATTGCCAGCATCTCAAGCTACTCACACTCACGCCTTTCGGTATCAGGTTTATTTTTCCTAAAAAGGCGTCTTCCTTCCTCGTCTCAAGATAACGCTCACACGCACTGCGGGTTGCGTCGGTTGGCAACGTGTCCCTGTGGC
This sequence comes from Merzomyia westermanni, assembly GCA_949987695.1. Taxonomy (NCBI): domain Eukaryota; kingdom Metazoa; phylum Arthropoda; class Insecta; order Diptera; family Tephritidae; genus Merzomyia; species Merzomyia westermanni. Next base: position 128,215,788 of record OX465288.1, on the reverse strand, counting down.
CAGGGGCTGCGCGACATTCCGCACTAGTGCGCACTTTCTTCGCTGCACAGAGGCGTGTGCGTATCTTGGCTGTCACAAGATGATGGTCTGAGTCTATATTGAGACCACGTAGTGCACGCACGTCTAGAATGGTGGAGCCGTATCTGGCGTCGATCATGACATGATCAATTTGGTTTCTTGTTCCTTGATCTGGAGACAGTGAGGTGGCCTGGTGTATTTGCTTATTCTGGAACCTGGTACTACTGATGCCAATAATGCAAGCAGCGGCGAAGTCAATCAACCTACAAACCAATCCCAACGAGACGGGAGATGTTACATCATGGACACTAAACTTTCCGACTGTAGGGCCAGAAACTCCTTCCTTTCCCACCCTGGAATTAAGGACGCCAATCATGATTTTGATATCATGATGGGGGCAGTGATCATATGTTTGTTCCAGTGAGCACATCAACCAGCCGGGCAGCGATACCCTTGCTTAAAAGGGTCCGGACATTCCAGGTACATGCCTTTATATCATTTTCCTTAAATCGTTTCGCCGGGTTATCAACAGTAAAGATAGTTCTAATAAGAAGCTCTGTTCTCTTTCACTTTTCATAAGAACTGATTTTACGTGGCGGCTCCCAAGCCCATCGCATAACCCGTCTAGGGGCTTTTGAAATTATATTTACACATTTATAAAATAATTTTGATAAGTTTTTGTGGTAGGCGAATAATAAAATAAACGCCTACACAAAATGGTCCTCGTTACGTCCAAATACATCAAGATCTTTGAGTATGTTTTGGACGTTCATTCCATGGAAGGTCCAAATATCGACGTGGATGACCTTGCTGCAACCAAGATACGCACGGGCTTCCGTGAAGTGAAATGAAGAAAGTGCGCAAAGTAACTCAAGCAAACTTTGAACAGAAAGAAGCTGCACCCTACACTGACAACTCACAAGACTAGAGAAGACACAACTTGGTTCACGGTTGTGAAGGTCCATAATACCATTATCATAAGCGTTTTCCATAAAAAGCACGGCCTGGCAGTAGATTGTAAGAGATTTCTTCGCTTTGCTGTTCAAATTATCTTCTGCAGCATCCAGATAAAGCAGTCCCACGATAGCTAGTGGACTTTCTAAAGAATGATTTGGTTTCGAATGAATCTGACTCATTTACCCTTTTTTAGCTTTGCAATGAAGTGAAATTTAGATACAACATTCGTGTAATTGATTCAGTAGCTTAATCACTCACCGCGAAAGGGCTTAGTAAATTAAAAAGTGGCTTTAGCGCTTAAGTTATTTGGGTTTTCTTTTTGTCCGGTAATTAGCGGATAAACCTTTAGCTGCCGATAGCTCTGAGAGTATAAGTACTTGACGTTAATACAAGTCTTATGGCTTTCGACTGTTTCTGAAATTATTTTTTCTTTTTAATCTGCAGGTGCACTCAAATCAAAAAGTTGTTTGTATTAATTTTTTGTTTTTAATTATTTATACCTGGTATATGTATCTAATACTTTTTTGTGCCTAAAATATTGAGGTTGTCTTGAGAGGTGAGGTTGGATTGAGAAATTTATGTTGTCCAATTAGGTGATCTATGGCGAAAAACAACTTATGGGGCTTTGTATATCAATAATTTGAGAAACTTTCTTGAGTAATACAGATTCTAAAATGGTATTAATATAAGAAAATTCCAATACCACTCTGATTTCATTGCTACTAGAACGTCAATGGGCTGCTTTAACTTTTTATTCTATCAAGAGGAATTCACCAAGAAAAACCATGCCAACAGTGACAGTTACCTTGAAATTATTTTTATTTAACATTGCTAACCCGAAGTAGGTTAGAGCGCTGGAAGGTTGCCTACCGTGTTAGTGGGTTCTAGCCAGGACTCAACAAGTATCTGTGCCGGGGTATTATAAACTAATAGATATAAAATTATGGCTGCCTATGTGCGTAACAATCCGCAAGCATTCCAGGAGTGCTTTTATTTAACAACAACAACAGCTAAAATGATCAATAAAAAGGTTGAATTGCAATATTTACAAGTTCTTACACTGTTATCATTAACTCCCTACTTAAATTTCTTATAAAAATCAGATTGGTAATAGAACTTGCTAATATTAGTGCAATAATATCAATTTCTTGTTAGATTTTATTAGTATTTTAGAGATAAAAAATTATTAAGGAGGTGTAATCTTATAACTTTAAACGAGTTATTTTTGTATATTTGTATATCCACTACTATCTCAGGAACGACTTAACCGATTTGGATGAAATTTGGTATATGGGTAGTATCCTTTGGTTTAAGGTTTTCCACTTTGGTGTTGCCACTTGGGGTGGTGCACAGGGTTGCCACCTAAATAATTTTTTTTTTAATATTAAGCAATATATGGGAATATGGGTATCAAATGAAAGGTATTTTAGGCCGTATACCAACCAAAGTATTTTCGAGTAGGGTTGCCACCTGACCGCATTTTATTTATTCCTTCAGATATCGACCACTATCTCGGGAACGGCTAAACCGATTTCGATGAAATTTGGTAGATGGATAGTATGCTTCCTTCTAAGATTTTGTACTTGGATGTTGCCACTAAAGAAAGCTTAAAGGTTGCCACCTTTTCGAATTTTTTTTAAATATTAAGCAATATATGGCAATATTGGTATCAAATGGAAGGTATTTGAGGCCGTATACCAACCAGAATATTTTTAAGTAGGATTGCCAATTAGGGTTGCCACCGAGCAAGGCTCGGTCACCCAGGTACTTAGTATTTATAAGCTTAACAAAAGGGCTTGCAAAAAACCAGTGCAGCTGGTGATTTTTTCGAAAAAAAACGCAAATTTCAGAAAGACTTGAATTCCATAAAACTTTTTAAAAACAAATGCTAATGTCTTTTAGGACGCTTTCAAATCTATCCCTAGTCAATATGTTAACCTTTACTTACCAAGTACCCTGTATACTTATGTAAATGTATTTGTGTATCATATTAAGAATAAGAGCAATACCATTTTACGGATGCCAAAGGATAATAACTAGATTTAAAAAAGAAATCATCCATTCTACCCCACTTATGTATTATGTACAATGTACATTGTACATGTACGAGATATTATTCACTGTGGCGAAAATCTCTAGTTTCTGAACTAGTGCGCATCTAGTGCGTTTCGAACCACAAGTAGTTCGCCATCAATCTCTTTCACATGGAATCAACTGGCGAATTTAACGCGGCGATGTACTAGGCGGTGGAAATTGTCCACCGCTGCATTACCTTTTCGACAGTTCCGAACTAGTTAAAAATTCGACAGTTTGGATGTAGTTAGTTTAGAATTAAAAAAAAAATATTTGGAGAAGCCTTTCATGGTAGAACTACACTCGGAGACTTTTTCCAAATGACTGCCTACGGTCGCGACCCCCGTTTTGAAAAACTTTTTCAAAGCACTTTTGATGTTAACTTTCCCAGGACTCGAACCTTGGACCTTCGGTGTGATAGTCCAGCAAAACACTACCGCCACACCATTGCGGTTAGTTTATGCACGACTAATAATTTGAGCCTACATTTTAAATCATTCTATAATAATGTATACATATGTAACCTTTCCTCACACTTTGATGCGGGACGCATCGGTTCGAATCCTACCAACTAAACAAATTTTTTTATTTTTTTTTTATTCATGATTTCAAATTTTCTCTCTCTATGGCGCGATATACAACAGGTATATCATCATAAACCTCCTAAGAGATTTTTGCGCCAAGCTTCTCTTCCAATTTGTGGTGTGCCGATTTGAATTTTCCCTACAAATTGGTGGGACCTACAGTTTTTTGCCGACTCCGAACGGCATCTACAAAGGAGAAGAATTTTTTTCTGAGAAGCCTGTCATGGCAGAAATACACTCGGAGAGTTTGCCAAACCACTGCCGAGGGGCGACCCCGTTTTGAAAAACTTTTTTCAAATCACTTTTGATGTTACCTGTACCAGGGCTCGAACCGTGGACCTTCGGTGTGGTAGGCCGGCAACACTACCTTCACACCACGGCCTTTAAAGAACGTTACAAGAACAAAATATTTTTCCAAATTCGAATCTAAATTTGATTAAACTTTAATGATTACACAACTGCCGGTTTCGAGCTAATGAAAATCTAGTTACCATCTAACTAGTTCTTATTAACCACTTTATCTCTAGTTCTGAACCAGAAATTATTCTCACTAGTAACTGACTTCCCCACAGGGATTGCTACCGCTTCCTTTACAATCATCGCACATTATTCTTGTGAGGGCTATAAACTTTAAAAGTCGAAAGGGAGTCAGACAAAATCGCAATTGAAAGTATAAAAAGATATACTCAGTCTAAAAAATCATATGAAACAACAAAAGGTAAAGCTTATACGTGTATATCTGTATAAACGCGCGCTGTCTTCTACATGTTCAGCATTACATTGATACTGGTATAAAGTAACGTGTTTTTACTCTTTGGTTTATTCAACTCAGTAATAAATGCGAAACGAATTTTGTATTTTTTTATTAGTCTGATAATACGCACAGCTATACTTTTTGCGTTTAACCGCAAATCTATGTTTATTGTATCGCTTAAGAAGTACAAGGTGGCGGAAAAGTAATCCTCCTATCAGAAAATGCTATAAATTTTGCGATTGGCCCCTAAAGTCAGTTCTGTTTTGACACTTGTGTAGTAAACACATGCGAAATACACGTTAATAAACAATGTTATGCTACACTGCTCCAGAACGCGGAATATTGCTGACTATTTATTTGACCAATAATCGGTCGGGGCCAAACGGTTACTGTGAATGGTGAGCGCTACAGAGCAATGATCAACGAGTTCTTTTTGCCGCACCTTGATGAATTGGGATTGGAAAACATGTGGTTCCAACAAGACGGTGCAACAGCACACACTGCACGTGCCACAACCGATATGCTGAACATCGGAAGCTTACTTTTGCGCCACCTTGTACATATGTATATGTGATACTCAACACAAAAAATCCATATAAAACTACGTTGTTGGATGTGAGGACACTATTGAATAGATATTCTTGGACTGAAAAAGGGGAAAAAGATACACATAAAATATCTTCCCATCTAAAATAAAAATTAAATTATGAGCGCACTCAGATAGAATTTGAAAGAACAGTGTGATATAAATCAGCTATTCAAGTGGAACCCTTTTGGTAATTTAAAACTGATTAGTAGTTTCAACAATTGAAAAGAAGACTTACAAAAGAGAGGGTTGAGCTTGAAAATTGACCACAAAAATAGTATAAAATTTAAACAAGTAAGGAAGTCTAAGTTCGGGGGGAACCGAACATAATATACCCAGCCGTGTAAAAGCGGTCATGGTAAATTGTGAAGTTATGACCTATATATGTTTTAAACTTTTTCTACTACCATGTGGGCAATCTTAAATAAATGTGTATCTGGCGCTTAAAGTTGCGACCCTATATAAAGTTTGTATCCAGCATAACTACGAATTTTTTTGATTCCAAATAATGGTATTTTATATAAAAGTGTCTTATATACCAAAAAATAAAAAAAATTTAAAAAAGTGAGCGGTACTAAATGTTCATTTATCTGTGGGCGATACCACGCCCATTTCCGAAAACTAAAAAAAATTATTAATAAGAGCATCAGGTCTAGCACTCTATATGCGTCAGTGAAGGACATTTGGCATGTTCCGTTTTGATACCTCCCTCTTAGAAACCATTAGTACAAAAGTGGGCGTGGTCGTCCACCGGATTTTGGATGTTTTCAGTGGGCGTACTCTACATGTCCACAGTAAATCTCGTATCTAGTTTCGTAATTCTATCTTTCACGGTTATAAAGTTATTAACAGCCGAATTTGAAAATTCTTTGACTAATAACTGGGCGGTGCCACCCACACTTTGTAAAAATTGTATAAAGAATAGAAAAATTGATGTAACTGCCAAATAACATCATTCTACTTGTATCAGTCAATGAGATATGGGCAGTTCAGCACTTCTACCTCCTTTTTAGATCACTTTTATGAAAAAGTAGGCGTGTTCCAAAAGCGTTTTAGCTTATTTTCTACGGGTGTATGTACCACTACCATACTATACCCCCTGTAGTTATCAACAGTCGAAGTTTGAAATTTTGTTTACTCATATGCCCCTTTCTCAAAAATTTTGTAAAATCGTAAATAGGACAACCAACTTAATCTACCAAATTTCATTTCTGTAGCTGCTTTCATTATTGAACTATCTCTTTTTAAACGTCTTTCGAAATATTCGATATCGAAAAAAGAGGCGTGGTCATGTTTCGATTTCGCCCATTTCAAACAGCAACCTACCTTGGCCAGAAAGCAACCTGTGTGCCAAGTTTCATTCAAATATCTCAATTTTCACTTAAGTTATCGTGTTCCTGGACGGACGGACAGATGGACATGTCTTAATGGATTCCTCTGTTTATTCTAATGGATTTCTATATCTATGTCTATTATTTTGAATAAGGATCTTGGTCTAAAGGCGAAAGAAAAGGGAGCCAAACGAGTATCTGATATTCTTGGATGGCACGGCGGTGACGAATTCGTATTTTCTAATGAAAAGTTGTTTTTTCTACAGCAATCTTTCAACTCGCAAAATGATCGAGAATGGTCAGTGTCTCTAGAAAATCCTCCTGAAAAGGAAATGTAAGTGCCCAGATTTCAAAGCGCTTCTTCCGTCATTGTGTTGCCGGGTTCTGTAAAAGAGGAAAGCTTCCCCTAGTTTTCATCGAAAAGGGGGTTAAAGTTAATGCCGGCTACTACAAACAACACGTCTTAGAGGCAGTAGTACTACCCAGCTTTCGCAGTTTATTGGGTGATAATTATAAAGGTAAAGAATATTGGGATTACGCTTATAATAATAAAAGTTAAAAGTTTATAAAAATTTTGTCAGTACATTCTGAGTTTAACCGTTACTTCTTGGCTATCGCTAGCATGCACTCTTGATCTGTCGGCTATTTTTCTTCTCATAAACGCCCCTTTTCCAGCGAAAATAGGTCGACGGGAAATGTCTCCGGTGCTGATAGATATGGTTCGATAAGTGGAGGCCGCTGTATAGTTTTGAATAACGTATGCGCAACCGACTAAGAAAGAACTACAAGCAAGCCAATGTACAAGGAGAATAACATCAGCCAGGTTGGCATCATAACAATTTACAGATGTACTTCTTAATAACCGCAGCTGATGTGTTTCTAAAAAATTTTCGTGTCAAATATCTTACCAAACATCTGACGTAGGAAAATAAAAATTGCCTCAATATCAGAAAAATGCATTATGAATTTATTAAGGGTATTTTCATAAGGTTTGGTCAATATCGCACGCAACAAAATGAAGAAATGGAAAAAAAAAACATATCCATCAATTGACTTTTACGTGCCACTAGAAAACTGATACATGTGTTATTGTACCCCTCGTCTTACTACGAAGCGAAATCAAATATCTAAGAACTAATCTTTTAAATTTGATCTGCTAACAGTTGATTATATTTATAACCTAATATATATTTGTATACCCAGTTGTAACGCAACAAACAGTAGCAACATTTTTTAACTTTTTAACCAACATTTTTTAATTTAAAATTCTCAAACTACACGCTCAGTACTTGGGGAAAAGATGAAGAGACTCTGGCAAAATACATATTAAGCACGCAGAAAGCGCTTAAGAGTTGGGCGCTGTCAATTGGAAGAAGGTGTACGCCTGCCATAGCAAAGCAAGCTCAGTATGCTGATTAATAGATAGCACCTACGGTGAATAAGACTCGAGCATTTCTTACTCAATTACAAACTGCGTACTTTATTAGGTTAAATTCTTACGTATCAAGACGAAAGCAGACTCAACTATGTATACTCTGTTCACAACTTTTCAATTGTTCAACTCCGCAAATTCTTCCTACAGAAATATAATCCAACCTAGTTGAAAGGGCTTACAACAGCAACAACCAAATATCATGATATATCGTGAAATAAGTGTCTAAGACGTGATTTCGTAGACTATTTTTTTTGAAAATATAAATTTGTTTTTAACATTTTATATAAAAATGAAACCAGCTGGATATATTTTGTTCAGTTTTGCACAAAGTAAGTTTTTCATTTTCGCTAAATACACTTAAATAGATAGATATATAGACATGTTTGTATGCGATTTCCACGCACACGTGCCCTAAAGTTATTATGTAAAGGGTGTTTTTTTTAGGGGTATAGAACTTCGAATTGAAATAAAACACAAGAAAATCGTTTTAAGGTCCATCAATTTGGCTTTGTTGGAAGGATAATTTTATGCCATTAATGTTTAAATATGATTTCGGGCATGTGGCCGCCGCGGCTGGCTCGAATAAAGCCAATTCTACAGGTCCAATTTTCAACCACTTTTTCGAGCATATGGGGCCGTATGTCGGCAATAACGCCACGAATGTTGGATTCCAATTCCCCTAACGTTTCTGGTTTGTTGGTGTAGACGAGCGACTTCACATATCCCCAAAGAAAATAATCCAATGGTGTCAAATCACACGACCTTGGTGGCCAATTGACAGGTCCATTCCGCGAAATTATGCGCTCATCGAATGTTTCCTTCAATATATCGATTGTGACGTGCGCTGTGTGGCATGTAGCGCCGTCTTGTTGGAACCACAACTCATCCACATTCATGCCATCCAATTCGGGAACAAAATAGTCGGTTATCATGGCTCTATACCGGTCTCCATTAACGGTAGCTGCCTCTCCAGCATTATTGCGGAAGAAGTATGGCCCAATGACTCCAGCAGCCCATAGAGCACACCAAACAGTCAGTTTTTGTGGATGTAATGGCGTTTCAAGGGTCTCATGTGGATTCTCTTCACTCCAAATGCGGCAATTTTGCTTGTTGACGTAGCCATTCAACCAAAAATGAGCCTCATCACTGAACAAAATTTTGCGATGAAAATCAGCATCGAAATCAATCTCATTTTCGGCCCATACACCAAAATCACGACGCATTGCATGGTCTCGCGGCTTTAATTCTTGCACAAGCTGGATCTTGTAAGGTCGCAAGCCAAGATCTTTGCGCAAAATCTTCCATAAAGTTGATGGACAAAGCTCCAATTGCTGTGCACGGTGGCGAATCGATTCATTCGGGTCCTCTTCAACACTTTGCTCTACAGCGGCAATTGTTTCTTCGGTGCGCACTGTTCGACGTCTTTGCGGATGCGTATTATCACATAGAGTAAACGTAGTGCGAAAACGATCCATGGTTAACCGAATTAATTGCTCTGATGGACGATAATGTCGACCATAAAATGGACGGAGCTCACGGTAAACTTCGCGAACTGAACCATTATTTTCGAAATAAATTTGCACGATTTGCAAGCGTTGTTCTTTTGTCAACCTGTTCATGATGAAATGGCAAACCAAACTGAACATAAATGACATTAGAGTTGCCAGATTTGACCACAAAATTCCAGTTTTATCTCTATTCAAAAAACAAACCTGTAAAAAAAACACCCTGTATATACAAAGCCTTCAAATTTAGAGAGGAGATTAAGCCTTCAAAATATACTACATGGAAAAAATAAAACTTAGCCAAAAAGAACTCGCTAGTCAAACAAAATGCTTGCTCCCCCACCATATAACTTATAAGCTGTCAGCGTGTGCGAAACTTCTATGTACATTAAGATCCATACATACAAACAACTTACCGTTATTAAAGCGCCTTTATCTGGCAAAGGCACGGCTCGCCTATTTTTGTGGATAATAATCCGAAGCAATGAAAAGAGGACATTCAAAAATACAATCCGATAAAATGTTTACTTTAAGTCTCATTATTGTGGTTGCGTGCAACTATTTCTAAACCACAACCAGAATACAAAAATCCAAACGCACATACACCGCACATTTATATTCATTCATTTCAAACAACAAACAAACATTGCTAAAAGCACGTAGTTTTGGCTGATTTGTACCGCAAACACTTTTGATAGACGTCTCCATTTATCATTTGCACATACATACGAGTATGTCTGTACATATATGTGTGCATGAATTTACAATTTGCAAATATTCGTACGTATACTTTGTGCAGCACGCACTCTTTCAAGTATGCCATCGTTTCAAACTGCAAAAAAAACTTAACGATATGCCATAAAGATAAAACAATAAAAAGCATCATTCCTTTTTACATCTCTAGCGGAAGTGTTGTTCCGACAGCCTGATTCACCCGGCAACTGTGCGTAGATGTAATGAGATAAAATAAGTACTCGAAAGGCTTTTTTAAATAAAATTCTTAAGACTCCAAGATTTCAAGGTAAGAGGGCGGGCACACTCTAGTTTCTTATAATTCTAATACAGGGTGGCTGATGAATTTTGCTACATTAAGAAACTCAAATAATTTTTTTTTCAGTGTATGGAATTCATTTTTCTTTTATTCATGTTAAAGCTCATTAAATTTTATTAAATATAGCTTAATTAGTTTTAAAAATAATGGAATTTAAATGCCTCCCCTGCTCGTCGATGTGCGGCATCTTACCAAAAAGTTGTTCATTACTGCTTGGAGAGTTGAGACAGGAATAGCCACAATTGTGTCTCGAATGGATTGCCTTAGTTCATTCAAATTTATTGGTTTTGCTTTGAAGACTTCCTGTTTGCAATAACCCCACAAGAAAAAGTCAGGTGCAGTAAAGTCAGGCGACCTGGGTGGCCAACGGAATGTGGAGTTTCTGGATATCAGCTTATTGGGAAATTTTCGTCGCAATTCTGTCATAACAGGTTGGGCTATATTTTATTTTTTTTATTTTTTTATTTTTATTTAAATTGTTTGTACAAGTAAGACGTAAGTCTTTTAGGTAGTACAGCAATCTGGTAAAGTTATTACGATAAAAAGCTTACAAGATATAGATACAAAAACAGAAGAAATACAAGTTAAATAGGTAGATAAAATTTTCAGAATGCATTATTCACTTGATATTGCAGATACAATTTACATATTTTCAATCCCGCAATTTAACATAGAAATTGCAACTAATAAATAATTTTAATAAATTTAGAATACAGAAGATAAAATACAATTTAAAGTAAGTTAGGAATTGAGAAAAGATATTGCTGCTAGTTTGAAACATCTTGCTTTTTGAATAGCTTTTGTTTTGGTTGGAAGTGAGTTCCAAAGACGGATTTTACTGACAAAGAACATTCTGGAGGATGTCATGTATCTAAAATTTGGGACCAATATATTCAGAGTCCGAGAAGACTGACACAAATTTAACTTTTCAAACAAGTAAGGGGGATATTGAGAGTGGAGTAGCTTATGCAAAAAGCAAAGATTTCTGATCTTTAAAAAATTGTTAACGTCGCTCCCAAGGATTTGCGTAGCGTATGAAGAGATATGATCAAATTTTCTTTTAGAATAAACAAACCGAGCAGCATTGTTAATGGCAAGCTGCAGCTTATTGAGCGAAGACGAATCAAGGTTACCGTATACGAGTTCACCATAAGAAATTTGAGGTATTATTAGAGTTTTGACTAGTGTTATTGACATATGAACCTAGCTTAAGGTTTTGAATAGAACTCTGTTAATTTATATTTTTTAACTACTTTTATTTCAACCCTGTATACGTATACTGAATTTTAAATTTGTAATGGCTTCCAACGGCTTCACTTTTTACAAACAGCCGAAGAGAAAGCACGAATAAGTAAGGGTAAAAATTGTAATTTGCCATTTTTATAATGATTATATTTTTCAGATATTAAAACCACCCCGCTAAATAATTGTATTAAACTTTCGTTTAACAATAAATAAAACGAGTTATTAGTATATTCGTGTGCTTTTCTTTTCTGCATATTGCAGCCGCAACATTCTTTTTAATATTTATTCTCGCATGAAACTGCCGAGTAATCGCCATCTTAAAAAAACAAAAAAAAACGCATGCCGCATTATAATTTAAGGAAGAAAAAACCAGATACTGTTCAAAGTTTATTAAAAATGCCGACTTCAGACCAAGATGCATCCAGCGACAACGATGGAGATCGCACTATGGTCGAATCTAACAACGCAGTTGCAGATTTACAGGAACAGATTCGTAAACTCCAGGAAAATCTAGAATTCTCCGAAAAAGAAAGGTTATTTCTAAAGCAGACACTCGCATCGACAACTGCCGCTGTCGAAGTAAAGATAAGTGAATCACTTCCAGACTCTGGTCATATAGGTGCTACTGCACCTGCCACGCCGATGTATATCACCACGTCAACGATCGCCGCCGATTATCCTATGTACTCTTTGTCGCCTAAAAGTTTTACTAGCGCCGCCGCTCTTGCCACACAAACTTCTACGCCAATGTATATGACTACATCAACAACCGCCGATTATCCTGCCTACGCTATGCCATATAAAAGTTTTACTAGCGCCTCCGCTCTTGCCACACATACTTCTAACGTCGCTGCTGACGATGTATACTTCGCCCGTTCAAACGCTTTTACAAGTTTCGCTAATACCATATCAAATGGTCATCATACGCCTAGCTACATACAACCTAATACGCAAAATCCCAATCTCACAACAGGTAATTATATGCCAAATGCCAATTTTGTCAATATCAATTCTACAGCCGCCGCGCCGGTGCACACCACACCTTCTTCTTATATATTGAATAATAATTCACACTCAACGTTTATACCATCGCACAATCCAAATTTTTCTCGTAAATTACAAGAATTGCCGCAATTTTCAGGCTCACCAGAAGAGTGGCCAATGTTTATAGTCGCCTTTCAAGAGACAACAAATATGTACGCATACACCAATGTAGAGAATTTACTCCGTTTGCAGAAAGCGCTAAAGGGAGATGCCCGATCAAAAGTTGAATCTCTGTTGATTCACCCGTCAAGCGTCAATGCTGTGATTTCGTCGTTGCAATTTCACTTTGGACGACCAGAACTACTTATTCGCAGCCAGCTAACCAAAGCAAGAACATTTCCATCAATCACAAGTGGGAAAATTCATGAAATTGCCAATTTTAGCTCAATGGTTACAAATTTGGTAGCCTTTCTTCAGAATGCAGGTGCCGTACCTCACCTGTCAAACCCCACATTGCTCGAGGAATTGGTAAGTAAACTACCACATTATAAACGCGAAGAATGGGCACGTCACACATTCTCGATAAATAGGCAATTTCCAACAATTTGCGAATTCAGTTCCTGGTTGCAACAGATGTCAACATACGTTGTTATGGCAGCAGAGCTTAACTCACCACATGTCAGCCAGTCTGATAAGACACCACGAAATTCTAACACAAATAAATTCGTAAAACCAGTCCTAGCCGTATCGGAAGAAAAATTCAAATGCGTATTTTGTAAGGACAATCACCGATTGTACCAATGTTTAAAGTTTAAAGAGTCTAAATATGACGAACGATGGGAGATCGTGAAAACCAATCGCCTTTGCTTTTGTTGCCTTTCCCCGGGTCACAATGTTCACAACTGCCCGCGACGTCGCGTATGCGGCATATCGTTATGCCAAAAGTTCCACAACAAATTGTTGCATAATGAAATCACTCAAAATAATAATACCGGCAACACCGGACCTGTCGAGTCAGCTGTTGCTACAATAAGTAAATGTCGTTTGCCTGTATATGAAAAGAACCAAACAACGAACGATAATAATAAAGCAAATACGATTACAAATGTAAACAAAACGCTGTTGAAATTTTTACCTGTGAGTTTACATGGCCCAAAAGGAAGTATTAATATAATTGCTTTTATAGATGAAGGAGCGAAAGTAACATTGCTTGAGGAAGAAGTTGCTAATAAAATTGGTATTACAGGCAGGAAAGATTTGTTGCATTTAAAGTGGTTTGACGACCAAACCACAAGTGAGGTTTCGATGAGTGCAAACTTGGAAATTTCGAACGTAAACAACAGCAAGAGGTTTGACATGAAAGGGGTGCGAACAATAAAAGAGTTATTGTTGCCTTCACAAACATTGTGTATGGAGAAGTTTGCGCAACAGTTTAAAGAATTAACTGATATACCTATACGAAGTTATATTAACGCGATTCCTAAGATTCTGATTGGAATGCCGCATACAAATTTAGTACGCCCGTTGAGTGTAGTGAACTTCACCGATGGATTCACGGTACATGAAACAAAATTGGGTTGGACGCTGTTCGGCTCAGACGAAAATGATTTTAATAATTATACAATTTGTCATGTAGATACCAATGATCATATGAATAAAATACAAAAGCAATTAGACGATTATTTTTATCTAGAAGCTTTCGAACCAAATTTACCAGTAATTAAGTCTGCTGCTGATATCAGAGCAGAATGCATTTTAAACAGCACAACTAAACTTGAAGGAGGTAGGTATGAGACGGGTCTTTTGTGGCGTAATGATAATATAACTATGCCAAATAGTTATGATGTAGCACTAAAACGTCTTCAGCTTGTTGAACAAAAAATGTTACGCAACTCCAGTTATGCAAAATGGTACAAGGAAAAAATATGCGAATACATGAAAAAGGAGTATGCTAGAAAGCTCTCTTCGCGTGAAACAGAACTGCAAACTGACCGTATATGGTATTTAATTTCGCCGTTTATAACGTAAATAAGGGCAATAAGCCCAGACTAGTTTTTGATGCAGCCGCCAAGGTTGACTCTGTTTCGTTGAATACCATGCTTTTGAAGGGTCCTGATAACTATCAACCACGATCTTTGCAATCTATTTTGTTTAAATTTCGTGAGGGTATGATAGCCATTTGTGGAGACATTAGGGAAATGTTCCATCGCATTAATATTATTGAAAAGGATCAAAATTTTCAGCGTTTTCTTTGGCGTGAGGGTGATACGTCGACGCCGCCAGACGTGTATGTAATGAAGGCCATGATTTTCGGTTCGATTTGTTCTCCGTGCTCCGCTCAGTTCGTCAAGAACTTGAATGCTTTGCAGTTTAAAGATGAACATCCGAGGGCAGTCGAAGCCATTGTAAATCGTCATTACGTTGACGATTACGTCGATAGTTTTGCTAGTGTTGACGAAAGTATAAACGTAACAAAGAAAGTCACTGAGATACATAGTAAAGCTGGGTTTGAGTTAAGAGGTTTTATGTCAAATTCTAGCAAGCTATTGAGTAACATTGGTTGTAATGCGACGTTTCAGGGCGACTCAAAAAATATGTGTAGTTCCGAATTTGCAAACGAAAAGGTATTTGGCATGTACTGGAATCCCAAGTGTGATGTATTTTTTTTTAATTTAACGTTTGCAAAAGTACCGCAGTCGGTTTTGGATGGCACGCGCCGACCGACGAAAGCTGAGTTGTTAAGTATAACAATGTCAATTTTTGACCCTTTTGGATTTCTCGCTAACGTAACGTTGTTGCCT
The DNA here is from genome assembly GCA_949987695.1 of Merzomyia westermanni. NCBI lineage: Eukaryota > Metazoa > Arthropoda > Insecta > Diptera > Tephritidae > Merzomyia > Merzomyia westermanni. The sequence continues at coordinate 128,200,464 of OX465288.1, read as the reverse complement.
AAAATTTTGTTACAACGATTATGGGAATTGAATACTGGTTGGCACGAAGCCATACCAATTGATATCTACGACAAATGGTATCAGTGGTATATAATGATCGGTAACGTAAGCCAGCTAAGTATCCCTAGATGTTATGGTGAAAATTTTTTAGATCCGTCTTCTGAAGTTCAGCTACATATATTCGCTGATGCGAGTGAATTGGCGTTTGCTGCTGTCGCATATTTTCGAGTTAGTCACCAGGACGAAGTCAGTGTTTCCTTCATCGCAGCCAAGAGTCGGTGCAGTCCATTAAAAGCAATGTCCATTCCTAGGTTAGAGCTGCAAGCTGCGGTACTGGGAACTCGATTGTGCCAATTAGTTACAGATAGTCATACGGTGAGGCCGCAGTCAATAACATTCTGGTCTGACTCTAAGACCGTTATACAGTGGATCCGATCTGAAGCTCGTCAGTATAAACAGTTTGTATGCCATCGAATTTCGGAAATCCTTCACTCATCTGAGGTGCAACAATGGAGATGGTTACCTGGAACATTGAATCCGGCTGACGAGGCAACACGGCCCCACTGTAATAAGAATTTTGTAGGAGGATCGAGCTGGATTAGGGGGCCTGCCTTTCTGAAGAAATGCGAATTTGATTGGCCATCAATGCCAGATAATATATCGGTGGATGGTGGCGATGGTGATAAAGAAAGAAGAGCGAAACCACTGTATATGGTGGAACAAAATGAGACCGTTATACCATTCACGAAATTTTCAAATTATTATAAATTTCTCAAAGTTATGACTTGGGTTCGGATTGCGACTTTAAAGTTGTTAGCCTTAGTAAGAGGAAATGCCGAAGCACTTAAAGGACCATTAAAGATTACAGCTCATGAAATTAAAGAAACAGAAATAAAGTTATGCCGGCTTGTTCAAGAAGAAGCATTTAAGGAAGATGTTGCAACGTTGCGTAAAGGGGTGCCACTGTCAAAGGGTAGTCCTATATTCAATTTGACACCACTGCTGGACGACAAAGGGATATTACGTGTTGGGGGTCGTATTGACAATGCCTTATGTCTACCTATGGATACGAGAAGACCAATTATTTTGCCAAGATGCCACGCAATGTCGCGACTCATAGTTCGCCATTATCACGAAATATTCTACCACCAAAACCAAGAAACAATAATCTGCGCGATCCGATCGAAATTTTGGATTCCAAGTCTACGATGTGTTGTGCGATCAATTAAGCGTGAATGTCAGCTTTGTAAAAACTCAACAGCTACGCCGCGGCCCCCGCTCATGGGTCAAATACCCTCAGATAGGCTTGAGCCATACAATAGACCGTTTTCTTATACAGGTCTTGATTACTTTGGACCAGTTATGGTTTCCATAGGACGACGGCGAGAAAAGCGATGGGTAGCGTTATTTACCTGTCTGACGATTCGAGCTATACATTTAGAGGTGGCCAGAGATTTATCTACAGATGCAGTCATTTTATGTTTACGAAATTTTGTTAACCGTAGAGGTGTTCCAGTTCGTATACGCAGTGATAGAGGAACAAACTTCGTAGGAGCAAGCAAAATGGATTGGTTGCACATTGCCGCGGGCGTCGAGGAGGAATGCATTCGTCGAGGTATTGAATGGGTGTTCAATATGCCCGGAAATCCTTCAGCAGGCGGTATTTGGGAGCGTATGGTTAGAAGTGTAAAACGAGTATTGGCATTTACTTTGAAGGAAAATATAATAAATTCTCGTCCTCTTACACATCTGCCAATTGAAAGCAGTGATGCCGAACCACTGACACCGAACCATTTCCTACTGGGGTGCCAGAATTACATACAGACTCCTGTCGATACCAATACAGTATGTTTACGCAAGCAGTGGCGTATTTTACAACATTTGAAACAAACCTTTTGGCGTAGATGGATATTGGAATATTTGCCAACCCTCACCCGTCGGACAAAGTGGCATCAAAGGGTGCGGCCTATTCAGGTGGGTGACGTCGTTGTTGTTTGTGATGGCAATGAGAGTATAGGCGAATGGAGACGTGGAATAGTTTTGGAGGCGATTCCAGCTCCCGATGGACAAGTCAGGTCAGCGCTAATCAAAACAATGAATGGCAAATTGAAAAGACCCGCTTCAAAACTAGCGGTACTGGATATAACTAGTGAACCTCAAATCGCAGCCGCTCCTTCGCTTCACGGGGGGCGGGATGTTATTGACATATGAACCTAGCTTAAGGTTTTGAATAGAACTCTGTTAATTTATATTTTTTAACTACTTTTATTTCAACCCTGTATACGTATACTGAATTTTAAATTTGTAATGGCTTCCAACGGCTTCACTTTTTACAAACAGCCGAAGAGAAAGCACGAATAAGTAAGGGTAAAAATTGTAATTTGCCATTTTTATAATGATTATATTTTTCAGATATTAAAACCACCCCGCTAAATAATTGTATTAAACTTTCGTTTAACAATAAATAAAACGAGTTATTAGTATATTCGTGTGCTTTTCTTTTCTGCATATTGCCGCCGCAACAACTAGCCTCATCTTAGTATCACGTGGTAGTAAATAGGCTGTTCGGTACAAGTTGCGAAGGGTGTTATATATTTTGCCGACCACAATGTTCATATGATCAACACATGTTAGCTTAGAGTTGAGTCTAAAGCCTAAATTGGTGACCACATCGTTTAGAAGTATTTTATCCCCATTAAGTACAATATCAGGAAGGCAACTCAGGTCATAAGTTGCGTTTGATATTGCTATCGCCTTTGACTTTCTTGCATTAAGAGATAATTTGTTTACGTAGGCCCAATGTCCAATACGCGCTAGGTCTTCATTCAACCTAGCAAACAAGTCTTCAGTAAGCCCGATTGGCCGGGACAGGTATAATTGCGTATCGTCCGCATAAAGATGTATCGAGGCATTGTGACAGCAACCAACAATGTCGTTAATAAAAATTGTAAAAAATATTGGACCTAAGATAGATCCCTGTGGGACGCCAGACGTTATGCGCTTTAAGCTTGAGACTTTATCACCACATTGAACTTGTTGAGATCGGCCGACGAGATAGTTTTGTATTAATTTTATAGCATAAGAGCTGAAGTTATAAACCGTTTCGAGCTTGTGGAGAAGTATTCTGAAATCCACCATGTCAAATGCTCTTGAGAAATCTAAAAGTACAAGAACTGTGAGATCATTACAGTCATAGGCAGGACGTATGTCTTCAAAAATCTTTAGCATGGCAGTTGCACAACTATGCCCTCTTCTAAATCCCGACTGGATCCCTGATAACATGTTGTTATTATGAACAAAATTAACTAACTGCTTTGCTAGTAGCTTCTCAAACACCTTAGATAATGCAGGCAATAGGCTTATTGGTCGGGATGACATTAGCTATTTTCCATTGACTAGGAAACGCACCGGACATAATTGAAAACCCAAATATATGTGTGAGCGGGGGTATGACAAGAGGAAGAATAAGTTTGACAAATCTTAAACTAATGCCATCGATCCCTATAGCGCTAGACTTAATGTCAAATATAGCACCTAGCACATCATCTTCTGTTACCACTGAAAAATCAAAACTATTAACTTTCGGTCTATTATCTATACTAGTTCCAGCTATCATTTCATCATGTACGAAATTTATGGTACGGTCATCAACACCACTTATACCATTATCGTTTGTATTACCACTCAAGAAATATGAGTTCATCGCATTGGGGTCAAGGTTGCATTTAGTATTATCCTTTTTAGTTACTCCAAGATTCCGAAGATTCTTCCAGAGCAATTTAGGAGGCAAATTAGAATTCAATTTATTTTTTAAATATGCTACCTTAGCATTGCGGATATATAATGTAACTTGATTGCGCAAACGGCGAAAGGCATCCCAGTGCTCTTCATTGGAAGATCGCTTCCATTCCCTGTAGGCTCTTTCACGTTTTCTTATGAGGCTCAAAATATCTCTAGTAAACCACGGTTTCTTACGACCCTGAATTTTAATGGTTTTTAGCGGAACAAACTTATTAAAAAGGTAACTGACAAGGTTATTAAAATACTCTAACTTTTCGTCTACACTAGGGAAGAAGAGACATCCACTCCAGTCAAGTCTAGACGCCTCATTACTTAGCTCATCTAAGTTTATACCATTGTAGTTCCTATAGGTCACTTCCAAGTCGGGCTCTTTTGAGTTAAATTTGAGATCATACGACAAGAATAGCATTTCATGGTCAGAAATACCATCCATGGGGAATTGGTCAATATGATTTATATTATTGGCATTGTTAACACAAATTAAATCTAGTAAACTAGGGTTACTGTTTGGAGAAAAACGGGTCGCGAATTTATTTATAATACTTAAATCATAAGCCTGAAAGTGACTTGTAAGATTCTTACAGCGGGAATCATTGTAAAGCATATCAATATTGAAATCTCCACAGATGATGATGTGCTCGTAATTTATTGTGAATTCTGACAGTTCATGAAAAAAATAAGTTAGATCATTCGACCTATTGGAATTGTAAACGCAAGCTACAAAACACTTTGTTCGAGCATCGCCTATTTCGATAAATATACTTTCAACCACACTGCCATTCTCTGAATGGTGAATTATTTTTGGATTCAAAACCTTTTTGCAATATATAGCAACTCCACCACCACGAATGTTATCTCCCCTATCATTTCTTAGTAATACATAATTACCTAATGAGTACGAATGATCATCAATGCTGGATCTGAACCAGGTTTCAGTGATACAAATTAAATCAATATTTTGATCACCAAGTACATAAGAAAGGTAGTCCAACTTATGAGCCGTAAGACTACGAGCGTTTAAATGACACAAATTAAATGTAGGATTTTTTTTACAAATTTGACGCAAAATACACCTCACATGCCCACTGTCAGCACAACCATTGTTCAAACTATACATAACCAAAACAAACAAGCAAGATAAGATCAACAAAGCAGCAAATGAAAGATGAAGAGAAGAAGAGTTTAGCGCGCAAGATGAATAGGGAAAAAGAAACAATAATATTAAGAGAGAAAGTATTAGGAAAAGAAACAATAATATCTGTGTCGTTTTATCATAACAACTTAAGTCGACTTAAGAAATTAGACCAATAAAAACTTTTTCTGGCGATTTTGAATAAGAAAATCGTGTAAGTTTGCAAGACTTTTATCGGTGTTATATTATTTTGCTTTTAAACGATTAAATCTAACTGGCTTGGCTAAGTTGTGAAGCAGTTTTGTTATTTGAAATCGCCAGAAAAAGTTTCGATTGGTCTAATTTCTTGAGTAGACTTAAGTTGTTATGATAAAACGACACAGATATTAAAAGAGAAAATATTAAAAATTATAAATAAGTAAAGCATGTTAGCATGTTGCTGCAGTTCTGCTTCCATCTCTAGCTATGCTGTTTTCTCCAATTCGGTTAGCGCTGTCTTTATCACAAATTTTCAGAGCATCAACTCCCAGACTAGTACGCACATACACACACCCGCGTATCGAGAAAACAGAAGCAAGCAGTTTCTGTTTTTTTAGCTGCAGTGCATGCTGTAACACCTCGCGATTACTTTTTGTTAGGCACTCATGCACAAATATTTTGCCATTTCCACTGTGAGCAATATCACTGAGAGCCATTGTTCTTTTTTTGGTTTTGCAAAAGTTTGCGATTGCTCTTAGAAGCACAGAACGGTCAGTGGGGGAGTACAGCTTAACAATTATGGGAGAGCTACCGTTCTTACTCTTTCGAATACGGAAGGCAGAGCGTATTGACGGCACACTTACATTAACTGTGCGACATATTTTGGTAAAGACATCAGCTAAATCCTCGTTTGGTGTTTGAGGGACTCCACTCACCAATACATCACCCAGTATGGCATTATTTTGGCATTCATCCAGCTGAGTCTTTAAAACATTGACGTCAGATCGAAGCTGCCTGCATTCACCTTCCGCCACCTCTACCCTTTTCTCCATAGCATTGTTGTTGGCTTTCACATTTGCGATCTCTGCCGCCAACTCACCGACTCTCTGTAAAACTCTCTGCTCCGACTCTTTTATGAGTTCCATTAGCTGCTCCTTCATTTCCTCTTTCCACAAAATTAATTTTGCCTCTAGGCGCGAAATCTCACTTGAGGTTGGCGGTGGGCTCTCCATATTCGAAGCCTTGGCAAAACTTGGGGTGAGATGTGGAGAGGCAGCAGTTAGGCGTGTTGTTCTTGCTGGTCTTGGCGGGGGACTCATATTAGCAGCAGAATAAGTTTTGTTGTTGCTTTTTTTGTTCTGTTTATTTTTATTTACTTGTTTTTAGGATGGCAAATTTTGGTGTTTTGCAATTGTGCAAAATTAATAAATAAAGACTAATTTTTGTAGCCGAGTAGCGCACACAGGATGAAGATATATTGACAAAGATTCTGCGCGAAGTTTAACAATTTATTGTGACGTATAACACTTGGTTAATTTAATTTTATTGCAGCGAAACTAAAACGCGTCTACTCTCTTTGCATAGCTTTTCACATCAATATGAGGAGCTGCACCATCTTGCTGAAACCACACAGAGTTGAAAGGAATTCTCATTCGGCGTAATTCTGGATAGAAAACTCTCTCAACATGCTCAAGTAACGGTCTCCAGTAACCGTAACGGTGTGACCGTTTTCTTCAAAGAATTGGGGCCCGACAATGCAGCGTGATGAAACTGCACACCACACTGTGACACGAAGTGGATGCAATTCCGTCTCATGGAGTATCTGTGGGTTGGAAGCACTCCATATTCGACAATTTTGTTTGTTTATGTTGCCGTTTAAATCGAAATGGGCCTCGTCAGACATGAAAAGACAGTTCAACATGTTTCCATCCTCTTCCACCATTTGAAGCATCTTCTGGCAAAATTCCAAGCGAATCGGCAAGTCTGCAGCGTTCAGCTTGTTGGCCATTTGAATTTTATATGGGAATAAGTCCAAATCTTTGTGCATAATTGACTGTAATGACTATCTGCTTACACCCATTTGAGCAGATAAGCTTCTTGTCGAAACACGTGGATTGTTTTGTATGGCAGCAGCTACAGCAGCGATTGTTTCCTCCGTTCGAACTGAAGGGTTTCGATGGTAAGGTCTTCTGTTGACTGTCCCATGCTCGGCAAAATTGTTTACAAGTCTTATTATGGTCCATCTGCTCGGAGGATTGCCGCCAAACGTGCGCCTATACTCTCTTTGAACCGAAACTACGGACTCCAGTGCGTGATAGCGGCGGACAATCCAAATTCTTGTTTCTTGGTAGCGGCTTTCATCAGCCACCCTGTAGATAACTAAAACTACGAAGAATTTCGTCTGCCGAATTTCAGTTTTATAGCTCAAAGAGTTACAGATATTTGCGTATTCTGAAAGTGTACTTTTAATATTTTTACTCGTCGCCCTCTTGCCAGAAGCCTTAATATGTTAGAATATTGGGAGTCAAAAATGGTACGAACTCTGATCCCGAATAGTAAATAGTGTTTTAACATGGCGATACCCTACGAGATGTCAGTTGTCGAAAAAAATAAAAGCCTCCAACCTGTACAGATTTAAGTTTAATTATAGTGAAACCAAAATGATTTCAATTGGCAGTGAATAAGTGGTCGACCCGCATGAGTGTTCAATAGTCGGCTTATCTTTTAATTTATTTTAATTTTTAGGACAGTTCAATGTGACGAGAATTTTAGTTGTATGCGGGCATGTTTTCTGACTAGTTTAGTTGTTGTGTTAGCGATACCTGTCCTGCCTACTTAGTCGTTACTTTCCTTAACTAGCATTGTCAGCAAGCTCTTCAAACGGAAGTCCCAGAAACCCACCGGCTTCAATAGGGTTGGGCCAGAGTGAAATTGGTGTTAGAAGAGTCGGCTCAGTTGAGCAAATAAATAGATGGTTAGTATCATGAGGGAACACGCCGCTTGCCGAGCAGACATTTGGCATGTCAGTGTTCAGTTTGGACAGGTAAGAGTTTAATCTGTTACAATATCCAGAACGAAGTTGTGCCAGCATGACTCTTGCTTCCCTAGGCAGTTCGCGTTCTTCTTCGGCAACAGGTGGAGTTTGTGCCTGAATGACGGCATTCACTGAGCCATAACTAACAAAGCACCTGGAATAGTTTAGTGCTTCACTTCAGGTTTGCATACCCATTGAAATATAGCAGGTTTTGTACCTTACGAAATTTTATATGTAAGAAAGGTGGTCCACTGATTAGACTAACTGAGTTTCCCATTTTCTATAGGAAATGTACATTATGCGCACAGCGGAAGGTTAATGACAATTTCTATTTTAATTTCTTGAGCTACATGCAAGTTATTTTTTTATTGGTTTTATTGATACAAAACATGTGCTAATAAGGCTTAGGGCGACATATGTTGAATATAGCAATCATAGTAACTGCTAAAATATAAAGGTATATGGATTGAACTCACCTGTAATTTCATGATTAAAGGTTGTCATTTGAAGGCCCCATATTTAACTGTTTACTGGCCTTGGAGCAAACAGAAAAACAGAGGCGTGAGTAGCGAGCACTCGTGAAGTTTGGTGTGTAAACATGTGTACTCTGTAAAAAATGTAATTTCTTTCCTTTCCCTTCCGTAACTATATAAGTTAATTTTTTTGCATTTCATTCCATAAGTATAACCACAAAGATTACACAAACAAATCAAATTAACTACCGCCTTAAGAACTCTGACCTAAAATATATTAACCGTGAATAATCTTTTATTTTGTTTTTGTAAACACCGTGTATATTTATGATAAACGCAGTTGCTTTCGTCTTTTGCCGATTGATAGCACTCATCGTGTTTAGATTCACGATTACTGATTAATAACAATCAGCAAAGCACTTGCATACACACACACCCACATAAGCAGAGCGTCACATACATATCAGCAAAGCAGTCAAACAAGATTTCTACACACAGGACACCGACAGAGAACCGATTCGGACACCGGCAGAGGCATGCTTACAAGCAGCGACGCGTAATGTTTCCGGACAGCCCCTACCGAGCCCAAAGATGTTTACACATCAAAGACTAGAAAGGTCAATGATTTCGAAGAAATGATTTACAATAACACATATCAGCAAAATGTTTCTTGATGTATGCTAGAACATGTTTCCAATAAAGCAAAAAAAACTTAAAATTTACTTCTTTCAGTATAACACTATAAATCGGACCGACGGCAGGAGAGCATACATATGTAACAAAACAGAGTTTTGTTATGTTCAATTATGTATGTAATTCCAAAGTTCATTTACGGTTTTTAAATGATGATAAAATGTGCTAGATATACTTTTCTTATACAGTTTTTCTTATTATCTTCTAAATAAATAATAATGTTGTTAGGGCAAAAACAATGTCTTTTTGGGGGGAATAGTAGTTGAAAAGTACGGAATAAACATTTCAAAACTCCAATGTTTATTTAAAAAAAACTTGGCTTTTTACAACATATAGTTTATGAAATTATAAGAAATATGAACAACCCTTTACCTTAAGAACTGCAAATGTAGTATTTTCACCCTCTAATGAGTTCTTTTGGGTATGAACATAGGTATATACTCATTTAAACCCCGCCTCTAAAGTACAGTTTTCTGGCGCCAATTCCACTAATTCTTTCCAGTGTTCTTATTCTGTTAAATAAAATACTCTTGTCGGATTTGGAACGAGTGGTGCCGATTTTGTGCATCTTGTTGTTTCGCTTTATCAACTTTCTTAATACAGTAGATGAAATAGAAAGCCTATGGAAGTAAAAATTGCTATTCGAGAAGGCTATAACCAGCAGGGCTTCAGGTTGACTGTATATATACAGATTTCTCTAAGGCATTTGATAAAGTTTCACACACTATATTAATACATAAGTTGGAATGCTTAGGTTTCCACTCTTCATTTTTATCGTGGCTAAGATCTTACTTGTCGGGTAGACGCTGTGTAGTTACCATTGAAGGTGTTCCCTCGAACCATTTCGTTGCTACCTCAGGCGTTCCCCAAGGAAGTATATTAGGTCCGCTACTTTTTTTACTTTTTATTAATGACATTAGTGAATGCTTTCCGTTTGCAAAGTTTTTGCTCTATGCCGACGATCTAAAAATCTTCTCAAATGTGTGCAGCACATCAGATGCGCTTCAGCTTCAGAGCGAATTAGATAATCTAGACAGATGGTGTGAGAAATCGCGTCTATCCTTAAACATTAAGAAATGTTTTCATTTAACGTTTTCAAGGCGTCAAACCGTTCTTAATACATCGTATAGGATCGGCAACGACATACTTCAATATGCTTCGGAGTTTAAGGACCTGGGCGTAGTCTTTGATGGCAAGCTGACATTCAGCAGCCACATAAACCTCATTCTTTCAAAATCATACTCTATTCTTGGCTTTATTCGTCGAAACTCGTCTGAGTTTTCTGACCCATACACGTTCAAGCAACTTTTTACCTCTCTTGTGCGTTCACATTTAGAGTACGCTGTTATCATCTGGAGGCCATATGATCAACTCTCCATTAGTAGAATTGAACGAGTTCAAAATGTTTTTCTAAAACACGCTTTACGGTCTCTAAAGTTTGAGGAGCCACTACCTTCCTATGAGTCTCGACGCATGCTTATTAATTTGGATTCTTTGGAAAAACGTAGACAAGTTCTATCACTTTCTTTTGCATTCAATGTCATAAAGGGTAATATTGATTGTTCAATCTTATTAGAGCGGATCAGCTTTAATATTCCGCAAAGAAGTCTTCGTAAATTTTATCCTTTTTATGGGGAACACTTTAAAACAAAGTATGCAAGTAATGCGCCTATTGTTCGTGCACTGCGGGAACTGAATGCTTTGTTTCTTTCTTCTAATCAGCTCGACTTTGCACAGACAAAGTAAAATTTTGTGAAAATTCTTAACTCTATTTGTCAATAAGGGCTTGTTATTTTTTATTGCATATTAAATTATATTGTCTAGTCTGTAAGGTATTCTGTACTGTAGACTTAAATAAATAAATAAATAAATACTAAAGCTATAGATACGAAAACTATTTTAACTAATTTATTGGTACCATTCTAACATTATTAAATTGTAACTACAATATTTGTTGCAAACATATTTGTATGAGTGCACACAATTTTTTTGCGCTGACAACATGTCAAAGATACGCGGACGATATTGTGACATCATACAAAGATCACTCAATCTGACTAAGAGATGCTGTACCAGTGTTGGGCTTAATATAACACCTTCAAAAAAATAGTACCCTATCGGGACTTAGAGCAATAACTCTACATTGCATAGCATTACAGTATCCTAAGGCTTACACCATGATAGTCAAACATATAATCACCGGCTCGGTACCATGTGGTTCAAGAGTAGTAGTCGGCACTAAGGCAATCGCTCACCAAGATCCAGCGCCTGGCGTATGCCTGCATCACAGGGGCCATTCGTACATGCTCTACAGCTGCGATGAAGGAAATTCTTGACCTGTCTCCAGTACAACTTGGCCATACGGCGATAACAGTAATCTTAATTACAGTTCGATTGAAATAATCGCTAATCCATCAATCCACGAATACGATTACATAATCATAATTTTAAAAAGTTGAAATTACGATTACTGTAATCGTCATCGAGTTTGTGCAACTAACGATTATGTGATGATGTCTTTGTAGAAAATCCCAGATATCAGTTTGAGAAGCTATATTATGTGGCCATACATAAAGGTGGCCTTTAGCAAGACTAAATTTTCGAAAGAGAACACAGAGAGGGCATAGTGGGATGATTGTTAACCTTTCTTCTGGTGCTGGTGAAGTAAGACTTGTCAACCCTGCTGTTTATGCGGTTAGAATACGCCTGTCGTAAGAGGACGACTAAAATCCACGAAATCGCTACCACGACAATCGGGCTGGTGCAGCAAGGTGCTTGTACCGAAATACAACAGATTCGTATCTGTCAAAGAACTATTAATATCACTATAACCCTGTTTGGGCGTGACGGACCCCATTTTGCCGACTAAGAAGGGCGAAGTACTGCCACAATAATAAATAAGAGGTGTATTGTAGTTAAAGGAAGCTTTTTAGCAACGAGCGCATTTCCATTCTGAGCGACAGTTACGCCGCACTCAAAGCAATGTCGTCATGTGAGATAAAGTCGGCGCTTGTTCCCTAGTGCGTATCAAAGCTCAACTTCCTTTTGTCGCTGGCCTGGATTCCGGGTATCATAGTGGTGGAAGGAAATGAGCCAGCCTAGCATGGACGCAGCAATCACAATATCTGTAGGGCCTGAACCAATACTGTTATCAAAAAAGACTGCATTAATTTTGGCATGCCACGCAATTGCTACGAGAAGGGCAACATTCCTGGGCTCATCACGGCCAGAGCACACAAAAATACAAACCCGTAAGCCAACAGCAACAAAGCACTTCTTAAGGGAGGTCAGCTTGGATAAGGTGTACTGAACGAGGTGAGGGAACAAGAGACTGGCAAAACAAAATTGCTATTACTTAGTTAAAATATTTAATTTTCATAAAAACTTACCAAATTGAACGCTTTTAGAAAATTAATTTATCAGAATAAAAACAAAACAGACTTCAAAAAGTTTCAGTGTTGTTGCAATTTTGCTTGTATCAAGAATATTAGGCTTTACTACCATTTTTATACGAATTTTAAAAGAGAGTATGAAACCAAGAAGTGTCAAAAATGTCTCGAACTGCCGAACCATGGTTCAATTATAAGGTTACCTCGTTTCTACAACTACAACAACATGCTTCGTTAGGTTGTCAAAAACAGCTGATTGATGTTAAGCGATTGTAGGGAAGAGGAAACAGAAAAGCATTCAATTGAATTAAATTGTGTACATGGTTCAAGTTGTTTAGGTGGTCAATAAACAAAATTGCTAGCAATATTGAATTTCAATAATGTCTTCGGAGGTATATAAAACTGGAGCGGTTGGAAGCGCTGCTGGAAGCAAATGCGCCCTTTTTCCTCCGAATCTGATATCGGCTGACGCGAAGTGTTCACCGCATACCAATTCCGTGGTCTTTAACTCGCGCTTGCAAATTCTGCCCCATATTTCTCGGCGATTTATTTCTTTAGGGACTTGGAAAAATGGACCGTTTCCCACCACCTTTTTTTTTCCACACAGCACACATTTGCCACCATTTACCATGTTTTCTTTGTATTTATTTTCACGTAGGAAGAAGAAATTATATAAAACTATATATTTCACTTCAAATTTATTCAAAATATTAGCAAACACCGAATTGCATATAAAGGCTACGCTTGGTTGCTTTTCTTTGTTTACTTTTCGTTTGTTTACGTTTCGCTTGTTTGACAACCTAACGAAGCAGTGCAATGAAAAAAATCAAATCAGCTGATGAATCGAGACAACCTTATAGTTGAACCATGTGCCGAACCATGTATAATTCAACAATGGTTTTAATCATAATACAAGAAAATCAAGGTATTTTCACTTTGACATAAACTGTATTGGCTGTCACTCGCTCCTTTTGTCAGTTGTTCAAGGAGGGTTGCCACCTCAAAAATAAATTGTTCTGGTAATTTTTGTAATATTTGAGGGATGTTTTGAATACAAGAAAAAAATGAAGGTTGTAGAATAAAAACATAAAAAAAGGATCCATACCACTCCTTTAAAATGTGTAAATGGTACAAATTATGTATATATATCTGCTTCCAAGTCGACATAAATACATATTTGTATATCGTTAAAACTTAAAGAAAACATTTGCAGTGCATTTTCAAAGCAAAGAAACCGCTTTTCATGTTTTGGCAAAGCGATTTTTAGCTTTATTTTCATGGTTCATTTAGTAATAAGCTCAAATTTAGTTAATGTAGAGTCCACGAAGAAATAATCTTTTGCTCTCTTAATCTTACCTATCAAGTACGACCGCAGCCTATACTAACATTCAACGGGTGAGGGATGGTCACGGAGACCACCTTTCGCTTAGGGTCGTTTTCATTATTTCTGTCTATGCTTATCTACATAACCTGCTATATTAAATATTTTACTTACCTTTCGCATTATTTCACGAAAATATAAAAACTGAATCCAGAAATATCAATTATTTTATTCACTTCAGTTAGTTTTTGATAGAAGAATACGGTAGCTCAGTTTCAAAAGGAAATGTCACAAACACAGTTTGTGTCAAATGGTGGCAATGGTGGCAATGGCGGCGAAAAAAGGAAGCGGAGGTACCTTTATATATTTATATTCCAATGCGGCTGTTCCTCTGTCTCCTTATGGCATTTACAATTTCCATGGTATTCTCCTCGGACCAGGGCTTGTGCACCACTCATATCCCTCCAGTAAAATTGTTCACCACTCTGCCAAATAGACAGTTTTAAGTAAATCGTCCTGTGCCGGTTACAAAAGTTATAGTTTAAAGGCAGTTTGAAGTATCGCATATCGATAATCACTCATCCACAACCAAAACTAGCCCCAAACCTTCCGAAATGGCACAGGTTGAAAACTAGCCAAAGCCAAGCTATATTAGAACTGTCGAAATGGAAGCCGGTTAGAAACGAGTTGCAAGGTAATGCACTGGCGACAATTGTCACTGCCAATGACATCGCCATGTAAAAGTGGACAGTTGAAAGCATTGCTTGGGTATTGAGCTAGAACTGGTGGTGTCGTTAAACGCTTTAGCTCAGGGATAGTTCTGAGCTAATAAAATTTTCTGCAGGGATACTTGCATGTATACAAACAAACACGCACATTCATGGGTAGAAATGAGGTTGCCAAATAGTTGGCATTTTGATTTTACACAAAATTTCGCATGGCTTAGAAAATATCAACGCCATTGGAATAACAGTAGTGAGTGTGGGGTTGAAAACTAGTTTAATCAGCCTTGGTGTTAGATGTTGTTTTCTTCGATAAGCATATCTGCCAAGTAAGCAACATTTTTATAGTCCATTTGCGTCTCACTCCAATTTCCATCAACAAAACATAAAAGGAAATAGGAGGGCCTTAAATCGAGAGTGTGTAAACATGCAAAACTGTCAAAAGGGGAATTCTCGCCCATTAAAGGGATATTACATTTATAAGTAAAGGGTGTTTTTTTTAGGGGTATAGAACTTCGAATTGAAATAAAACACAAGAAAATCGTTTTAAGGTCCATCAATTTGGCTTTATTGGAAGGATAATTTTATGCCATTAATGTTTAAATATGATTTCGGGCATGTGGCCGCCGCGGCTGGCTCGAATAAAGCCAATTCTACAGGTCCAATTTTCAACCACTTTTTCGAGCATATGGGGCCGTATGTCGGCAATAACGCCACGAATGTTGGCTTCCAATTCCCCTAACGTTTCTGGTTTGTTGGTGTAGACGAGCGACTTCACATATCCCCAAAGAAAATAATCCAATGGTGTCAAATCACACGACCTTGGTGGCCAATTGACAGGTCCATTCCGCGAAATTATGCGCTCATCGAATGTTTCCTTCAATAAATCGATTGTGACGTGGGCTGTGTGGCATGTAGCGCCGTCTTGTTGGAACCACAACTCATCCACATTCATGCCATCCAACTCGGGAACAAAATAGTCGGTTATCATGGCTCTATACCGGTCTCCATTAACGGTAGCTGCCTCTCCAGCATTATTGCGGAAGAAGTATGGCCCAATGACTCCACCAGCCCATAGAGCACACCAAACAGTCAGTTTTTGTGGATGTAATGGCGTTTCAAGGGTCTCATGTGGATTCTCTTCACTCCAAATGCGGCAATTTTGCTTGTTGACGTAGCCATTCAACCAAAAATGAGCCTCATCACTGAACAAAATTTTGCGATGAAAATCAGCATCGAAATCAATCTCATTTTCGGCCCATACACCAAAATCACGACGCATTGCATGGTCTCGCGGCTTTAATTCTTGCACAAGCTGGATCTTGTAAGGTCGCAAGCCAAGATCTTTGCGCAAAATCTTCCATAAAGTTGATGGACAAAGCTCCAATTGCTGTGCACGGTGGCGAATCGATTCATTCGGGTCCTCTTCAACACTTTGCTCTACAGCGGCAATTGTTTCTTCGGTGCGCACTGTTCGACGTCTCTGCGGATGCGTATTATCACATAGAGTAAACGTAGTGCGAAAACGATCCATGGTTAACCGAATTAATTGCTCTGATGGACGATTATGTCGACCATAAAATGGACGGAGCTCACGGTAAACTTCGCGAACTGAACCATTATTTTCGAAATAAATTTGCACGATTTGCAAGCGTTGTTCTTTTGTCAACCTGTTCATGATGAAATGGCAAACCAAACTGAACATAAATGACAAGAGTTGCCAGATTTGACCACAAAATGCCAGTTTTATCTCTATTCGAAAAACAAACCTGTAAAAAAAAAACCCTGTATATTTAGCTATCTTGAGGGAATGACTACCAACACATAACGGAGAATTGGTAGAGAAAGCCACAAGTAAGCGTTTTCCAATAAACCCAACAAAATCATAAAAAATGATAGAGGTAATGAAGGTTAAGGGCAGAGGGCCGTTTGAGGCGTGTCCGCATTCAGATAAATCAAAATGCTTTTTTCTTGGGTAAAAAACATTTCGATTAGCTCATATTTGAGCGTATTACTCTTTATAATAGTCGTATACGGCGGCCGTTGTGGTGGTGTGGTAGTGTACTGGACTACTGTAGCGAAGGATACCTGGTACCTGGGCAGGTAATATAAAAATTGGTCTGAAAAAGTTTATTCAAAATGGGGTTGCCCTCGGCGGCTTTTGAATGCCGTCATATAGTAAGCAGCACCACCTGTTAACGCGAGCCTGCTAGAGAGACGCTAGTATAAGTATTCAAACTTATCGTTCACTAGCGAGGCGTCTTCTTAATTTTTTCATTTATTATGGTGGGAGTCGGTCCCCCTAAAGCGCTCCGTTGGACTTGTTGATAAAGACAACAATAACTACGTGAAAGCTACTTTGTATTTCATTACGTAAATATGCTTCTAACTTTCCTGTGTGGTATTATACATATGTGTATATATATCATTTCACTATGCGCTTCAAGTTATCTCTTAAGTCTTCTCATGCCTGTCGTTTTGGCACATTACATATTTAATTGCTCTTACTTATTGTCGAAGCACAATTGCGTCGCGAATCCTAAAACAGACTTCCGTCGCACAAATATCGAATGACGACCGTTGGAGCACAATTGAAGCATAGCGTTTCGGCTTATGAAGAGCTCAAGATTTTCCATGGCCATGGCCAACACTACATGAATTACTTTTTGTTTGCTTTGCCATCTAAATTCTGTGCATCATATTTGACAGCGTACCGACGCTATACGGCAATATACTCACGACTTAATTGTGCGTCGACGTCAATGTTAATAAACGTCCTGTCACTCTCCTTCCTATATACATAAATATCTTTATATGAGTACATTTCCTTCCTTTTTTCGTTGAGCTTTAGGAAACGAATACGTCGTCATTATGTTCATGTTAACTCATCCAAAATGAGCAGAATTTGTCTTCCGCTGCCTTTTGGTTTTGCGTTATTTCACATGATCTCGCGAAGCGTTGGTGGTGCTATCGGTGAATCACTGTAGCGGAATTTCAAGTTCCTAACCGCAATGCTCGAACCACGGTAAACTGAACATGATTTGATACTTAAATAAACATTTAATGAATGTTACTAGAAAAGTTGTAATTTAGAGATCTTCACGTTTTCGGCTTAGATATTTTTAAATAAAGTTTTACACACTTACAGACAGCTAAATGATGCTACAAAACTGATTAAAAAACTTCTATTTTACAAAGTTAGCAAGCTGAATGAGCGCATAAATAAAACTGGAAATTTTAGCCAAATTGCTGTTAACGCGCACCTTTTATTGAAAACATATTAATTATAAATTTTTGGTAAAACGCAATCAACATTTAATTTTTCATAGAATTGCATACACAACTAAGGTTCAAAGCCTATTTTCGTCCATTTAGTTACCACTCTGAGCACCAGCCCATCAGTTTGTTATTTCGGTCATAATGCAATCCAGAAAAGCGAAGATTTTGAGCTACATACGCACTTTTTACATGTCGAATTTTTGGAAACACAAAAAAGTGAGTAATTCAGTGGCAGGTTAAAAGATCAATGGAAATAAGCTCATTACGGAATATGGATGAACTTAAAATACCTAATATGATAAATTTCTAATTTATAACAAAGAAGTCCCTAAAAATGTTGTATTGTATATTTAATTTTTGAGAGATAAGAAGATGATAAAAAATGTAAGGACCACCTTTATGTCAAAAAGCAGCAGCAAATTTTTGCTTAAACAAAGACATGGTGTCTGTGAGTTTTTAGTTAAGTTATACCAACTGTCATTAAATCATTAGAGTTGAATTGACTTAGGCGATTGCACTTTTACAAACATAGCCAACCAATATCTTTAAGCACTAATGGAAGTTTGGCGACTAGCAAAACATTTAAAGTCTATTAATTTCATGTGACACCATTGATATAAAGCTAGTCCTTAAAATCCGCTTATCATATTTTTATTTTCTACAGTTTAGTACTGAATTATGTGCTAAGTTTCAAGCGACGAAATCTCCGGGAAGCTAGTTAAAAATCGATGCGAAATTCCTAATTTCAAATTGGATTTCTAAAGCTCTTTTATATACAAGATTCTTGAAAGGATCATAGACAATAACAAATACCAACGAACAAAATCGGTTGATAACCATGCCCACCTTCGATAAAGTGTGTAACTAGTGTTTCAAAAAATTTGGCCGATATCATAACGAACTTTGGTACACGTATTTCGTGTATCGTATAATGAGAAACATAGTAAAATCGGTTAAAAACCACATAACTGAGTACAGAAAATATGATTACGCATTCCTTTTTAAAGGTTATTTTTAATAACTGACGAAATATAAAAACATTGTGTTCGTAACATCTCTAATATGTACATATGTACCCTTTTCTTATAAGTGGATGTCGCAGGAATCCACAGGAGAAATCAGCCCTTATACAATCCTCCATTTTACGCCGGAAACGTAATATGTGTGTAGTATATAGTATTTATCGTAATAGTAGAGCGAGGGTCCTTCGGGAGTAATGTTTATGTGGATGAGTTTGTGTTGAACTTCCGGGTAAGGAAAGCCGGAAAATTGAAATTAGAAATAAAAGTTGAGCGTAGAACAAATAAGGTGGAACACGTGCCAGGCAAAATAATAACTTGAACACGCACGCATGCAGCACATAACAGAAGATGAAGAACGTACAATGGAACTGAAATACGCAGGCGGAGCTCGCAACGTAAACGTCGGACACTACCAAAACCGTACGAAAACAAAAATTCAGGCCAACACTGCTGTTAACAAGGACAATGATAATACCAGTGTAAAGCCCAACAAAAGCGCAAACATGCAAACTTAAGCAATAACAATATATGTTTAATAATACAGCGTGGCAGATGAATTTTGCTACATTAAGAAACTCAAATAATTTTTTTTTCAGTGTATGGAATTCATTTTTCTTTTATTCATGTTAAAGCTCATTAAATTTTATTAAATATAGCTTAGTTAGTTTTAAAAATAATGGAATTTAAATGCCCCCCTGCTCGTCGATGCATGTGCGGTATCTTACCAAAAAGTTGTTCATTACTGCTTGGAGAGTTGAGACAGGAATAGCCGCAGTTGTTTCTCGAATGGATTGCCTTAGTTCATTCAAATTTGTTGGTTTTGCTTTGAAGACTTCCTGTTTGCAATAACCCCACAAGAAAAAGTCAGGTGCAGTAAGGTCAGGCGACCTGGGTGGCCAACGGAATGTGGAGTTTCTGGATATCAGCTTATTGGGAAATTTTCGTCGCAATTCTGTCATAACAGGTTGGGCTATATGAGGAGCTGCACCATCTTGCTGAAACCACACAGAGTTGAAAGAAATTCTTATTCGGCGTAATTCTGGATAGAAAAACTCTCTCAACATGCTCAAGTAACGGTCTCCAGTAACCGTAACGGTGTGACCGTTTTCTTCGAAGAAGTAGGGCCCGACAATGCAGCGTGATGAAACTGCACACCACACTGTGACACGAAGTGGATGCAATTCCGTCTCATGGAGTATCTGTGGGTTGGAAGTACTCCATATTCGACAATTTTGTTTGTTTATGTTGCCGTTTAAATCGAAATGGGCCTCGTCAGACATGAAAAGACAGTTCAACATGTTTCCATCCTCTTCCACCATTTGAAGCATCTTCTGGCAAAATTCCAAGCGAATCGGCAAGTCTGCAGCGTTCAGTTTGTTGGCCATTTGAATTTTATATGGGAATAAGTCCAAATCTTTGTGCATAATTGACTGTAATGACTGTCTGCTTACACCCATTTGAGCAGATAAGCTTCTTGTCGAAACACGTGGATTGTTTTGTATGGCAGCAGCTACAGCAGCGATTGTTTCCTCCGTTCGAACTGAAGGGTTCCGATGGTAAGGTCTTCTGTTGACTGTCCCATGCTCGGCAAAATTGTTTACAAGTCTTATTATGGTCCATCTGCTCGGAGGATTGCCGCTAAACGTGCGCCTATACTCTCTTTGAACCGAAACTACGGACTCCAGTGCGTGATAGCGGCGGACAATCCAAATTCTTGTTTCAGTGTCCCAGTTATCCATTTTAGTTAAATTTAAAAGTCAATCTGCAAAATAAAAAAAAAATTAACCAGATTCATTAAATAGAAAAAAAGTTATTTAATTTTTTTTTGGTAGCGGCTTTCATTAGCCACCCTGTACAAAAAACTGAAATGAATGCCTTCAAGTACGTACGAAAAGTTTGGCACACGATTATATTAGCACGTCAAAAAGGTTGACTTTGAAACTTATCAAGTGTGAGAGCATTGTTGTGCTATTTAGCTGCCTTAGTGGTCGTACATATCCTCCAAGCGCAAGTTCAAGTAAGCTTTTGCTCATTTAGTTAAGATTTGTTTACTTACCCACTTTAACAGCTCATTAAATTTGCATGTAATGAGCTTTTATTGCTTTAGATTGTGTTGGATTAACTCAGTTTGACGCGTAAAAGTAGATAACAATTTTCTGTTATTAAAAATATAATTTATTTTTCTAGTTTTTATTATACTCAGCTATGCCTAGCATGCGGAGTATCTCTCTCTCTATGGCGCGATATACAACAGGTATATCATCATAAACCTCCTAAGAGATTTTTGCGCCAAGCTTCTCTTCCAATTTGTGGTGTGCCGATTTGAATTTTTCCTACAAATTGGTGGGACCTACAGTTTTTTGCCGACTCCGAACGGCATCTACAAAGGAGACGAATTTTTGCTGAGAAGCCTGTCATGGCAGAAATACACTCGGAGAGTTTGCCAAACCACTGCCGAGGGGCGACCCCGTTTTGAAAAACTTTTTTCAAATCACTTTTGATGTTACCTGTACCAGGGCTCGAACCATGGACCTTCGGTGTGGTAGGCCGGCAACACTACCTTCACACCACGGCGGCCGGAGTATACTTACGGCATTTCCCCAGCGGTATTCTTTAACGACGCACAGTATGACTTTTTACTACGTTAGGATGCCAAAACTCAATTCTATAAAACGGCATAACCGATTTTCCACTTAAAATATTTTGGCTGGGTTGGAACCCACCTGAATTCTTTTATTAAAATATACAAAGCCAAAATGGGTGGCAAAAGATAGGAAATCCAACTCATTTTTTAAAAAACGTGTTCAGTGGAGCTGGCACCTCGTCTTAATTATATCGCTTATTGCATAAATTCCTTTGCAAATTCATTATTATATCAAATTCCGATAAACCGATTTGGATGAAATTCTGTACGTGGGTAAGGTGTCGCATTCCAATCTACTGAACTCAAGTGTGATCACTGAGGATAGCTTTAGAATGGAATATTTGGAGCCTATATATTAACAATAATAAAGATTTCTTTTCCTACCTGACATTTCACAATTGCCCACATTTTTTTCAATTATTTTCTATATGGTTTTTAAAGGTTGTAAATACCAAACAACCCAAATTATACGAAATTTTCTTAGTTTTCAAGATTATATCAGAATATGCTCTCCTAGCAATCGACATATGCATCTTATAATTTTGACAGAGCTGTTCTCGGCCGCCGTGGTGTGAAGGTAGTGTTGCCGGCCTACCACACCGAAGGTCCATGGTTCGAGCCCTGGTACAGGTAACATCAAAAGTGATTTGAAAAAAGTTTTTCAAAACGGGGTCGCCCCTCGGCAGTGGTTTGGCAAACTCTCCGAGTGTATTTCTGCCATGACAGGCTTCTCAGCAAAAATCCGTCTCCTTTGTAGATGTCGTTCGGAGTCGGCAAAAAACTGTAGGTCCCACCAATTTGTAGGGAAAAATTCAAATCGGCACACCACAAATTGGAAGAGAAGCTTGGCGCAAAAATCTCTTAGCAGGTTTATGATGATATACCTGTTGTATATCGCGCCATAGAGAGAGAGAGAGTTGTTATATGTTTGTATATTCAGAATTTTTAAGTAGCGTTGGCACTTTCTGTTTCAGCTGAGCTTATCATATAACTTTGTTTGCGGTAACTACTCAACGATAGATGTCGCCATGGGAAGTAAATTGAGGCAACAAGCAACCACAGTCGCCTCGTAGCAGCCAATACGCGTCCCCATGCAAAGGTGTTTAGATATCAATAATGCTTTCTGAAGTGCGAAGTTTAATCAGCTTTTCCAATAAGGGATATCAAAATTTGACATTTACTATGACTAGTAAACAAGCAGTAAAATTGTATTTACAAAATTTATAAACTGGTGATATTTAAGAAAAAAGTGTATGTATATAGCTTAAAAAATGTCTGACAGTGACCGCGAAGAAACGCTACCAGCACATCACCCAAGCGTACTGCAAAAACCAGAAGTTAAGAATGGACTTCTTAAATTGTAAGCGAAGAAATGCCGCATAACTACTTAGAAGGTTGTTTGACAAAAGGGCTGTTTGCTCAGAGCAGTTCCGTACCGGCGAATAATCCCTCAAAGAACTACATATACCGAGTATCGCACTCATTCGAGGTGAAGCTAGGGTTTACCAAGAAATAGCATCAATTTCCAGTATGGCTAGCATTTGCCATGACTGTGCACAAAGGACAAATAAATTCATCGGTGTTCATGCATCGTATTTTATGAGTGACGTTTTCAAGAGTTAAGAGACCAACTACGTTGAAAGTAATGCTTCCGAAAGAAAATAAGAGACGTACTCGGAACAGTGTATGGAAGGAAGTGTTTGGCTTATATTTTATGTGTATTAAATATAAAAAGTTATGGATAATTCTATCTTGAAGGATAAAGCAGATTTTGAAAATTTTTGGTTGATATGTCGACTTTCCTTGATTTTATTTATTTCACCGCAACCGGCAGCCTCTAACCATTGAATTCAGCGAGAAATATTTCAAAAACTTAATACAGCAACACTTTTAAGGCAGCCACCAAGGTGCTATTATGTGTTATAAAAGTTTGTTACCAACAAAAATATTAAACATCTTGATACTTTCCCCTTATGTGTTTGCCGTTAGTGTTGGATATGTTGTTGAAATCTATTTTTGAAAAGCTCCACTGCAGGTAAATGAAATTGTGTATACAAACGACCAGAATATCTTTACTGATGAGTATCTAAGCAAACTAGACGACGAGCAAAGCTCAGTCGCCCAGGTACTGTATCTAATGGACTTGCACCCGAGGTAGAGAATTGTAGCAAAATATTATATCAGTATCTGAAAAAAATAACACCAAAGTCATTTTGGTAATAAAGAATAGACTGAACTCTTCTGACCCATATAAGAGTGTCTTCTTAAAATATCAAAAATTAAATTAAACCACTGAAGTTTTGGTAATATTTTCATCGTGGAATTCATATCCTAAATTAAGAATTTGTAATCAGAAAGCTTAAGATTATTGTATAAAATTGTTTAGTTCATGACACATCCAAACACACTTTTGCAAAAGAAGTTCTTAACGGTATGAAACATATGTTTGACAAATTTTACTGTGATATTTAGTTCATACAACAAAATCAATGAAATGATATTGAACGACCCGAAAATTAAGAACGTGACAGCCCAACCTAATATAACCGCACAGCGTTTTTTACCGCACGAAAATAAACTTTTTTGGTTTTAACCGAAATAAATTTACGTGCGTGAGTAGCTCCCATATACACAAACACGTGCCAGCTAAGGGCAAATGTCAAATCGACATGTCACGCAAAACAAAAATTGGAAATTGAGTTAGGTTTTAACGCTGTGCGGTTAGTTAAAGTTGCTCTCATACAATTTGTATGTGTACGAGACATTTTTGACAGAAAATTGCCGGAGTGCGTTTATATTAGGTTGGGCTGTAAGACCACATGAGTCTCAACTAAAGGAATACATCATATGTTGACAGGAGAGCAACAATGTAACAACTTCAAAGGAGTTTTTGGCTGGTTAGAGGTTTAGAATATTTCCTAGGTAGGCATACCTGTCATAAGAGGCTAAAACGCACAAAGGAAATGACGTGTTACTTGACGGTTGATCTACGGATATGATGCCCCTCACCTCTCATTACCAATTTACTGCTTCCTAACGAAAGGGTGGGTGACATGATCTAGAAGGTTCCACCGGTCATACCAATCGCTCAGTCGGGCATGTTCCGCAAGGGAGTACCGGAGTATACCGGGCTCTTATCCGTCAAAGGACTGCCACTTTCGACAGCACTTCCCAAAACCTTCGGGGAGTGCTTTTGTCGGTAAGAACAAAAACAATAAGTTTTTGGGTATGGTCAGTCGTAATATGAACGAACTTTCTGACCTTTGTGTTACCCGCGACGAAAATTTAATCAACCACGATACACCTAAAGCCAACGAGCAATCAAAACAGCGTGAACGTACAAGGTGGCGCAAAAGTAAGCTTCCGATGTTCAGCATATCGGTCGTGGCACGTGCAGTGTGTGCTGTTGCACCGTCTTGTTGGAACCACATGTTTTCCAATCCCAATTCATCAAGTTGCGGCAAAAAGAACTCGTTGATCATTGCTCTGTAGCGCTCACCATTCACAGTAACCGTTTGGCCCCGACCGATTATTGGTCAAATAAATAGCCAGCAATATTCCGCGTTCTGGAGCAGTGTAGCGTAACATTGTTTATTAACGTGTATTTCGCATGTGTTTACTACACAAATGTCAAAACAGAACTGACTTTAGGGGCCAATCGCAAAATTTATAGCATTTTCTGATAGGAAGATTACTTTTGCGCCACCTTGTACAAATGCATCAAAATGGGTCTGTCGGCCAACGAGATTATGTGCTAAGTGTCACTCCATTGATTACGACATTCTGAACAAATCCGATATTGATTGGAAGCAGAGTAAACCGCTACTATTCGCCAGATTCATTCTTTTCCGATTCTTTGCTATTTGTAATCCTGAGCAAATGGCTGAGATGTGAAAGACTCGGGTAAAATGAAGAGGGAATCATTGAAACAAATGGCTATTTTGAGAGCCTTGAAAATCCATTTTGTGCCCAAAAAATTGTTTTTTATTCAAAAAGTCATGGAACTTGCAACTTCCCATGTAATACTATGTTATGGCTGTTCAAAAATTTTTTAATAATACTCTTCATTTTGAATAAAGGACAGTTTCCAACATCCTTTGGTAGTTGAAAATTCCAGAAAAAACTAGTTTGATCTTTATATCTGCCAAGCAACATATTTTTCACAACAAAACTACCGAGATCCATATGTGTAAAGAGCGAAAAATAATTGTGAAGTTAAATAGTGGCCATGACTAAATTTTTGAACATAAATCTTGTCGAAAATAGGCAAAGTCCTCTATAATCTGTATAATGAGCAGTTGACCAAAAAAAAAATTGTGCTAAATACATTTTTTTTTTGCTCTCTGTCTGGGTACACGAATATTCCAATTTAAAATCACTAATAACACTATACGACAAAATCAACTTTTTTTCTGTGTATTTACCGTTTTTCGAAGTTAGCCTCCAAAATTTAGTAATTTGCTTTCGAAGTTCGAAATTCGAACTTTGGGAATTTCCGTGGATTGTTTACAAAATTCAAAAACAAAAATGTGGGTGTGGTCTGCCTTCTTTCAGCAATCGACTGGTATAAAATTTTGTTTTTGGAAAGTTATGTAACAAGTGTTATACGGGGTCAAAGTTCAGATTTTCCAAAAAGTTTAAAGTAGAACATTTCCATTTTCATTGAACCGATTTCCAAACACGGCACACCGTTGTAAAGCTGCTTTAATTCCCTTTCTTCTGATATGCATACCTTTATGACATTTCTTATAAAAATTTTGTAAAAAAAAAACACTTTAAGGGAAAAAAAATACCAAAAAAAACGTTTGAAGTCGTCTTTTTCGAACTTTCTTGCCACAGACTTGGAAAATCTTTACGCCGTTATATTGGTGCTTAATTTCCCTTTATTTTGATGTGCATATCTTTATAAGATTTATAATTAACATTAAAAAAAAACACTTTCAAAGACATAAAGCCCAAACAAAAATAATGTATTTTTTCACATGCTGTTCATTTTATGTATAGTCAAATTTATTCTATCTCGAAGTACTAATAAAGCATTGTGCATTAATTTCATCTCCAGTGGAAACGTAAACGCCGCGAATGTCAAATAAAGAAAAACTGGCATCACAAGCCTTACATTTTAATTAAAAACTTAGCCCAACAAAAGAAATGAAAAATCGCCAAGACACTAAGAAGAATAACAATGGCACATTTCTCACACAGCTTTTATAACATCACAAACATTCTGTTTTCGGTTGTTCGTGCTCATCCTAATGGCTGTGCCTAACGTCTGGGTTGTTGCCTATGATTCTAATTTACAATGCCACGGTAATGACAACCACAGCTGCATATCATGTTGGCAGCAGTTAAGCTCTTTGTTTTGTTGGTATATATGACGGTTTTAACAGTAAAATGATAATCATAGGAACAAGTGACAACAAACTAATTATAAAAATTAACTGATAGAATTCAACCCAAATTTATTCAGTTAAAAGATGGTTAAATATCTGAGCTTATAAATTATTTAATTATTTGATATTATCTAAGCTTTATGGAGGGCGAGTAGTTTTTTTAAATTAATATTTGTGTATTATATTATTATTTGCATAGGGACAACTTTTGAGTAATATATTATTTTTTTTATTTAAATTATTTGTTCTATATGGAATGGGGGTGCGCGCCTCCTGTTACACCTAATATGTATTAGCGCGGGATTGGCCTCCTCACTTTCGCTGTGAAAAACCCCGATTTGGGATTGCAAAACATAAACTATATCCTTGAAATATTTCATAAGCTGGTTGCGAATTACAATAGCATGCAATGCAAATGAAATAAACGAAGAAATAATTACAGCTTATGTCGCTTAAACAGATATCTTCTTAGGGAAGATTGTTCTTGAAATTCATAATTATGGCTGAGAGATATTCAAGAAACAAATAGAGATATACAAAAACTCTACACAAGGGAAAACGCATTAGAAATTGGGCCATGTCGAAGAAATTGTTAGCCAGACCCAAAGAAACCCAGATAAATAGAACTCCTTCCTAATAAATCTCACCACCAATGGATGAAAGCCACATATAATCGTTATACATAGTTTTTGAATTAAAAACCATCTGACACAAAAATTAATGTTTTAGAATAGTGAATATTTGAATGGTAATTGTTCTATATTTTGCTTTCTTTAACGACCTTGCTTTTGGCAATTTCGAGCACCACATCGCAGAAATATCGTTTTGGTAGGGTTTATTTACCATGGAGCTTCAAAAACTTTACAAATAGACTAATTGGATCATAACAAATTATATTCAACAACACAACAAATATAATCAATAAATTTAGTAAAAATTATCCGTGATTGTAATAAGTATGTAGCGCAAAAGTAAAAAAACTGCCAAGAGTGAGACCTCCTAAATATGTATCGTTGTTTATTCTCTTTCAATATACCTCTCGATTAAAACCTACCGGGAACATGGCCTTAAAATCACTAGTATGTTCTGTGTGTTCGGTATACGTGCCTCATTTCATACAACTAATCAGCTCATTAATTTAGTTGTTCACTCCGTGTGAGCTCTTACTACTTATTTATTTTAACAAGTTGACAAGTTGTAAGAAAAATTTTAATTAAATATTGCTAGTATTCCTAATAGAATGAACGGAAAACTTTTTTATGAGAGTGTTATATTGCAGCAGAAGTTCGCACAATTCAGTAATTACCCGTTCAACTTTTAAAGCTTTTGCTTTTTTTTCAAATAATATTCATCCTGAATTTTATTAAAATATTTGTCAAACTTAATAAACAAACTCAAGGTGTAAATTGGAAGAAATTTTTCGGCGAAAAATAGTGCGATGTCAAAAGAAGTTTAAGTTCAAGCGTAGTTATTAAATGAAACAAGTAAGGAAAGCTCTGTCTTGGGCTGTGCAGCAGGCTTTATACCTTTTATGAATACGCATCACGGTTTAAGTGTCCCATCCTTGCTTACAATAAGTACAAACCCTGCAAAATTTTACGGTCGTACTCTGCTAATTTAAAAAAAACATAGCCCAAGCCCCGTTTATTGGCAAATGTGTTGTATGGGGCCGATCCGATCAGACTGATTTTCATTTGTCACATTACGTATACGAGTTTAATATGTACCAAATCTGCAAAAATTTTACGTTCCTAGCTTTTTAATTGTAAAATTTATAGCCTGAAACCCATTTATCGAAACTATCGATTGTATGGGAGCTATATAATATGTTAGTCCGATCTTGTTGGTTCCTACAAATTATTAAAATATTACAAAATCGCGGCCCCATACCAAATTTCATCGAAATATCTCAAAAACCGAGGGACTAGTTTGCGTTCAAACAAACAGACGGATAGACGGACATGGCTATATCGACTCAGTTCATCGCTATGATTATGTCGGTATACTTATTGGTGGGTCTATATCTTCTTCTTCTCATACTAACAAACATCGGACCAAAGTTATAATACCATTTCATGTTCATGAAAGGTTTAGAAAACGGGAACATAAGCACATAATTAATAATTTTATTTATTTTATTGTTCGCAAGTGATATAAGGCAGAACTGAGTAGCGACAAGAATACGTTTTATGATAAGACAGTTCATATTCGAGCACTTTAAGCTTGCGTTTGACGCATTAGCGCGAACACGAAATAACCCCGATTTAGTTAGAAGCGCCTCTCTTGGGAGGGTGCACAGAAAGCATTGTTGATGTTGTTTAGAGAATCGACTACTACTGAGCAGATGCATATGTTTATAAGTTTTAATAAAAAATCCGTAGCTATTACTGAGTTCTACTGAGTGAATCCGATACACTCAATATAGAAATCGACAGTAAAATAGTTGTGAAATCACAAAAGCCGTGATAAAGTGTAAACTTCGAGAACTTCGCTTAAAAACCTCACATAACCCTAAAAAGGAAAATCTAAATTATAGCTATGACTACTGCCCCAATCTCGTCTTAAGGCTGGATTTGTCGAACGTTTTTGAAATGCTCGTAACACATGTACACACCGCAAACTTATTTAGGAACCCTGCCTCGTTTACAGCGCCCGTGGTTCCCGCGTATTTGAAAGTGTTGAGGAATTGCCTTAATAAGCACACCAATCAGCCATTGAAATACTGGCCAAAAAAGAGCTACAAATGATTGCAATGCAATCATAACAACGCAAAAGTTTATGATAAATTATTATTTAATAATGTACTTCCTTTAATGGCGTGTTTCCCAAGTTCCAGCTTGTTAGTTTGCTATTGTGACTTTGAACGTCGTCACAGATCGCTAAGTAGATGGCAGAAAAACTGAAATTCTATGAAACGCAATGAAATAAAACTAGCAACAAAGCATAAAAATCATTTGAAGCCATAGAAACAAAACACAATAAAACCACTCCAATTAAAATTGGAATAATAAATATAATTTGAAATAATTTTTATTAAAACATGATATTCTTATTGAAATTGCTCTTTTGGATAGCATAATAATACATAATGCACTTTGCAAGCTCAGACAAAGTCAAATCAAATGAAATACCTATGACCCAAATTAAAACTACTGCTGAACTTCACTGCGCTACATTAAAATATATTTCTAGCAGAATTTAACTTTTGCAATGATATTCGCAAATGGTTAGTTGACTAGAGAATAATGCAAACGAGTTTTATGTTCATTAAACATTTTTATTAACTTTTGGGTATTGATAAATCAGCTGTTGTCGCTAAATTATATAACCTTTATCTTGCCAGTAGAGAATTGTCCAGAAAGCGTTACAGTACGGATATACAGTTGGGAGAGACAGAAATCTGAAGCGAGCGATAACAAATATTTTTAGACTTAATTAACTTTACTTAAAACAAGTAAGGAAAGAGCTGTCTTCGACTGTGCCGAAGACTTTATACCTTTCATGAATACGCATCACGGTGGCCGGTTCCTACTTACAATTAGTACAAACTCTGCAAAACTGATAATTTAAAGATGCATTGCTCAAACCCCATTTATCGGAACAATCGATTGCATGGGAGCTATATGATATATTAGTCCGATCTGGGTGATTTTCACTACACACATTACATAAATAGTAAGTACCAAACATGCAAAAATTTAACGTTTCTAGCTTTTTAATTGCAAAATTTATAGCCCAAAACCCATTTATCGAAACTATCGATTGTATGGGAGCTATGCGTTGTATTGCTATGATCTTGCTGATTCCGACAAATGATTAATCTCGTGCAAAATGGCAGCCGCATACCTAATTTCATCAAGATATCTCAAAAACTGAGGGACGAGTTTGCGAACAAACAGACAGACGGACATGGCTCAATCTACTCAGCTCATCGCCCTGATCGTTTCACTATACTTATTGGTGGGTCTTTCTCTTCTTCTTCTCATACTTACAAACATCAGACCAAAGTTATAATAAAATTTCATGTTCATGAAAGGTATAATAAAACAATAATAATTTTTATAAAAGTTATTATTCTTGGCCTTGAGCTCATTTATAGTCATAGATTTATATATTAATTTATTTGCTTTTTAAAATTATGAACTCATTGCTTTGCATGGCTTTTTAGCATTTATGTAAACAGTATAATTTTAAAAATGCCTACCATGTTTTAATCATATATATATGTCAAACATTTTATTATTAATTGTTAAATGTTTCTGTATTTCACCACTTTATGGTGATGTTATTTTTCGGAGAAAAGAATTTTCAAAGGCCTACAAAGCCGTGGGTCACTGCTAAAAAAACATGGACTTAGTAACTCGACTGAATCAACGGACTCATAATCTTACAACGCAGTTGGATATAAAATGATTTGAAATGTAAATGCATAAACATTTTAAACATTTCGCAATAATAAATGTATGACGCATAAGAAAGTACTTGCTTTGGGGTTTTCAGAAAATGTTTTGTCCACACAATCGGCTAAAAATAACAAAATGATTTGGAGCGTGATGGGGCCGGCAACTTAACCCAAAGAAGGGAATGCCGATCACTGCCTGAGCACAATGCTGGCAAACAACTCGACGGAAGAGAAATCACAACGTCTCTGTTACTCGAAGGAGACATACTAACGATGGTGTGGTAAACACAGTTACAGGGCAATGTCTATCAGCTTAGAAAAGTCAGTTTAGCGCCATTGTTATTGTAACCTCAAACGCACTTTCACAAGGTTTGGGGAGTTATACGGAAATAAGCAGAAGTAATTGAAAACTATCGTTATCTTTACATATAATAAAATTGTAACAGGGCGATGTCTGTACATTGAAGATATTCAAGAAAAAATGATAGGAGAGGCCGTTATTGGACCAGCGGAACCCAAATTTAAAATTTTTAGAATTTTTGTCTGTCTGTCTGTCTGTCTGTCTATCCGTCTGTATGATTTTGCGCGTATCACGCAAAAATCTTTACATATAATAAAATTGTAACAGGTCGATGTCTGTACATTGAAGATATTCACGAAAAACTGATAGGAGAGGCCGTTATTGGACCAGCGGAACCCAAATCTACAATTTTTAGAATTTTTGTCTGTCTGTCTGTCTGTCTGTCCGTCTGTATGATTGTGCGCGTATCACGCAAAAACTACTGAATAGAATTGCATGAAACTTTCACCATTCTATCACTTAACGTCTAACTTAAAATTTAGGACAACTTTCATTTGGATATCTCATCCAGTTCCTGAGTTATTGACCAAAATGTGGGAAAAATGTGACCAAAAATGTGGTTTTTTTACCATAACGCCCGCGTCACACAAAAACGACTGCATAGAAATGAATGAAACTTTCAATAATCATTCTCTAGACGTCTCTCCTAAAATTTAAGATATCTTTCACCTCGATATTTTACCCGGGTCCCAATTTATTGACCTAAATGTGGACCCAGGGTGACTGTATGATTTGTGCTTTTAAGGCGGAACAAAGTTCGGCGGGTCAGCTAGTATATTATAAATATTATAAATGAACATAATCGATATATCGATACTAGTGAGAAATTTATTTAACCCCTTGATATTATGGCTCAAGGCATTTGGTCACCTCTTACGACACAAATGTAACAGGAGTTTTCGTACTACTTCTGAAAAGCACGCTTCCGGTCATCAAGGAACACATACTTATTCTGCGTTTACTAGATTTATTAAAGGGGTGCCAACTGTAGTGTCATTTCACATAGTATATGCATTCTTCCGAACAGTTATTCTCAAAATCTTTAGCTGTAAAGGTGTTTAAGACAATGGAACGTAATTCGAACAATTACACAAGAATTGAGCTAAGGTAATTTGATCTTTTTATCCGATTTGTTTTAATTTTCGGAAAACCCATCACAAATAAAGAAAACACATCAATTTTTAATTGCGCGGGGATTGAGTTATTTTAAAGCTTGGCATTGATGTTCCTATTTGGCTTAAAATATTCGCTTACTTGCGAAACGTATGGAAATAGAGTAAAATATCCATAGAAATGTTTACATTTATTTTGTGCTAACCGAGCATTGGTAATCAAAATATACACCTACTAAAAATTTAAAATAGTATAAAACTTAAAAAAAATGCCAAAAACCTATATATTCTTAAATTTTTGCGAGTTGCAATATCATCTCTACATATAATAAACTTGTAACAGGGCGATGTCTTTACATTGCAGATATTTAAGAAAAATCGATAGGAGCTACCATTATTAAGGAAATAGAAGCCAAATCAACAGTTTTTAGAATTTTTGTCTGTCTGTTTGTCTGTATGTTTGGCCGCGCATCACTCAAAAACCGCTGAATGGAATTGATATTTTACCGATAGCTTTACCAGTTTCGGAGATATCGACCGATATGTGGAACAAGGTTATCAAAAATGTGTTTAGTACAATATGGGTATCAAACTAAGGGTGATAATAAGTGGAGGAATAAGCGATGTAATTAAGTTTCATATCTGGTATGGGATATAATGATTAAAATCGGACTCAGCCTATTATTAGTTCTGAAACGCAGCGAAGTGGGCCGGGTTTACTAGTTAATATATAAAACAGTCAAGTAATGAGATTTTATACCGAAAAAAACATTGGAAATGATTATATTAAATATTAAAATTAATCAGTCACACACACATATACCAAGGGACTGAATTAAAGTCATCAACAAACAAAACAATACCCACAAACGCAAATCATTTAAAAGTTCACCTAGGATTTAACACGTTGCTGAAGTGCAACAAACGTACAACAGCTTAGATACGTGAATTGAGATTCAATTAGTAAATAAATTCAATCAGTGATAAATGTCATTTGTTATACATACACGTATGTAACTAGGGATGTAAGTATTTTGTGATTTCTACAATCGCAGGATACCGCGACTTGTACAATTATTTGGAGAAATCCAATTTCTTTTCAAAGGTTTGTATTCTTGAAACAGATTTTTAGGAATACTCGTATATTTTAAGAAATCTTTGAAATGGATCGTCGTTGCTAAACATAATTTTTGTAAAATAAAATTGTTTTTATAAGCCCGATATATTTTGACTGAAAGGGTGGAAAATTTAAGTGTATTGGAATAATTTTTCATTTAGTTTCAAATAAAAGATTTAAATATTAAATAAATAACTGGAAAACTATATGCCGTAGATCCTGTAGACAAATAATGCCCATGTCTAGATATGATTCAAAAAAGATCACAAACTTTTAGTATTTAGTAACATATTAAAAATTTGATATCGTATAGCATGTAGGGAACTCTGTAGTCGATCACTATAATAGCCAGCTTTTAGTCGACATATCGTGGCTATCTTTAATTTGTTTTAAAGTTCCTTAGCATGCAAACGAAAAGTAGCATCTAAAAACTTGAATGATTTCTTTATATGCCATTTCGATTTTTATTTGAACCAAAAAGCAAACTTTTTACAGTTTTCTGACTTAAATCACGGCTTTTCAACCATCAGAAATAAATGTTCGTAGATGATGGACCCGAACAAAAATTACCCATGTTATAATTAAAATGTATTAATTTATCAAAATAAGTATTGGCTTAAAGTACCAAATATTTGCTAGTATTCAGCTAAATATCAATATAAAAGTAGCCAATTTATAGTTACTTAGTTATTGGAAAAAGGAAAAAACTATGTTCTAGTTTTATGTGGAAGATGATAGATAGGTAATCACCTGGGTGGTTTAACAGTAAAAAGATATTGAACAGAATGTATTTCTTAAAATACTTCTCTTATTGGGAGTGGGGATGAAAAAATGCGAAATGTTCCGTAATTAATGTCGTCGCGCCAACCGTGTATCCGTTGAGCTTGTTGATTTATAGGGAAGGGGAAAACACGAAAAAAACGCCAATGAGGAAAATATTTGTTGGACTCCTATATCTTTAAGATAAGGTTTCATATTCAGGTAAAACAAAATTTCAAATATTAAAAACCTCGGACTTCAAATTGGTTTCAGACCCTCAATTGTTTAACCTATTATTAGCGTAAGTTTTGCGAATTGATTTTACATAAACGTAAATATATATAAACAGAGACATATATATCAGAGCAGTATACAGAATGAACATTGAACGACATTTTCTTCAAAATATATATTGTTTTCTGAGTTCTCTTTTCCTAAATAACTTCAAAAATTTTTAAACAAAAACGTAGAGCACAGAATGTGAATTAACCACTCGTACAAATACTTCATTCATGGTTGTTATTTTTTATACTCAGCTGTACTATAACTTTATTTACGCAACGAGTGTTTATAACACCAAAAATCAATCGACTTTTGTCCATAAATGTTCTTAAGATGAACTTAAGTGAAAATTTAGAAATTTTATTGAAAGCTCATACAGCGCATCGTTAAATTTTCTCCAATACTCGCCGTTCACATTACGAGGACCATAAATCTTTCTAAAAACTTTTCCTTAGAGTTGTTATCTTCTCTCGATAATGTTCATGACTCATTGCTGTTGTGGTGAGGCACTTTTAGAGCATGATCTTTTGCTAGTCGATAATTGGCAACTATCTGCTCAGTCTAAAGTAAATGTTGGCTGACAATATTGGAGAGCAAAGACGTCGTCTTGTTCTTTATTC
Source organism: Merzomyia westermanni (assembly GCA_949987695.1). NCBI lineage: Eukaryota > Metazoa > Arthropoda > Insecta > Diptera > Tephritidae > Merzomyia > Merzomyia westermanni. Next base: position 128,164,929 of record OX465288.1, on the reverse strand, counting down.
AGGCTAGAGGAAGTAGAACTTACAGCACGCTTTTTAAGCCCAAGTATATCAATATCATCAGCATCTGTGCAGTTTAGCTCTATATCTCTCATTTAAAAATAATTGAAAAGTGTTTCCATTAAGAACAAAAATTTTAATTTATCCATCAAATATAATCCTTGTTGATATATCATTTAGTGAAAAATCAAGTTTTTGGTGTTTTTTTTTAATTTTCGTTACATAAAACGAGTGAGTGATTATCATCCAATTTCACTAGTTGATAATAATTCTTAGTTAATTATTATTATTTTTGATTAGAGGAAAAATTGAAAGCAACAAACATATACAGGCTATAGTTATAGTACTATTTCGAAAACAGCCACGATTTCTCGACAGACTATTTTGCATAGTATTCTATTTCAGAGAATCTTGTGGGGACTCTAGTTAATATGTAAAACTTCTCTTGGGGTCAGGTAGTAAGTATCCACTGCAAAATGAAACATGTAGATATTTTAAATTAAAATGATTTTGTAGGGAAATTCTTATTTCTGAGGATCAACAAATAATTTTTGTAAAAATATTTAAATAGCTATTTATACTCGTACAAAAATAATCGAACACAAAACTAATGGAAATGTTTTTTATAGAGCTACCGGATTAAGGTGGGAATATCAAACTAGATTGCCTTCACTTATTCTTCCTGTAATATGTTTTCTATTCTGATGTAGAATGTAATCGATTTTATATTGTTTTTGAGCTAGGAACTGGAAGCTCATGCAACATCGACATCAAGGAACCGAAACCTTGAAATATTGAGAAAATCCGAATTTGTTTAGCTAATGTAAAGGAAAGAGACACCTAATAATAACTTTCAATTCTCTGCTCTACGAAAAAAGCCTGATTATATAGCATTTATTTATAAATGGTCTGGTATGGCTGTCTATACTATATAATATGTATGCCTAAATTTTTGTAAGAAGAAAACAGCCAAACTACTTGGCCGATTATTCTAACTCAAATTTTAAAGTGACACATTCGTGACAAAGAAGGGAAGAGGGTTGTTTGTAAAGTAAAATTTTAGTTACAAATTTGTTCAAAAATGTAAGCTCTCCTTCAATGCAATGCGAACTACATACTCGTATGCAAGGAGCTCTATGCTTAAACAAAATTCTTCACTGCAAGGTAGTGCTGGAAGACACATCGATGCAACATTGAAAATTTTAAACGGTAGCACGCATGACTGTGTGCATAGACACGATAATTTAGCTTATACCATTTTTAAAGTGCAAGTGTTAATTAAACTCATTTATCCCCGGATGGCTCCCAGAAAAACCTCGACACATCGATGTGCATGAATAGCAATGTTTTTCCAGGACTACTGCAAGTAAGGAAAATTTAGCAACATTCATTTCTTCTGATTTTTAATTTGATATATAATATCGACCGCTGACTGGCAGATCACCCTATTTTAAAACATTTCTGAAAGGTTGCCCAAACTCAAATTTTTTATTTTTTTTTTTTCAAGTTTTTTCACATAGTCCTTTAACCAAAATATAAAATAGGGTGTTTTTGCAAAAAAAATCTAAGATAAGACTTTCTACAGATAAATTTTCAGACAGGGTGTTTTCAAAAATATTTTTAAAGAGGGTGATCCTGCACTTAGCCGTTGACATCTAATGTAAAACTCCTATATTTGGAAATTTAAAATTGGTGCTTTTGATTGCTGGTACTTAGATTACTGGATTATTATGTTGGGAATTTTGCGGTACTTCCAATTCTAAAGCTTAATCATTTAAGTTCACATTTCAACTCTGCTCACAAACATTCGAAGATAACGCATGCGAAGTTTGTTTTAGCCATTCGAGAATCTCGTACATTTTTATTTAATTAGATTAATTTAAATCATTAAAAGTTGTAGACAGCCGAACAGAGTCCAAAAAAATCCATACACCAACCGCTCCCAAATCACGAAAAATATTGCAAATCCATGAAGATATAAGAGAGTGTTGCTATTAAATTTCTATTTATAATCCCTCTTTTTGGCTTGGCATTTTTAATTGGCTTTGTGTGTGTTGGTTGCTAATTCAATATTTTCACGTTGCCATTTTACTCGCCCACATTTCATGTATTTCATGCTCCATTTATGAAAATACATTTAGTTTGGCTTTATCTCGCCCCTTCAACTGTTATTTTGTATCAACAAAAATGGGCTTACGTTGATTTTCCACCTTCATAAATATTAAACGTTTTCATGTGGAGCACAAAAATTTATTGCTTTTTCAACTGTCCGGTGAGTTCAATAGTTTATTTACAGCTCAGTCTACTTGTTAAAGCAAATATTCGTAGATTCGCCGAATTTACATATAACAACGTTTACGTAAGCATATACACACACACACAAACACATATACATTTTTGTTTGTACGTAATACATATATACAGTGTGCGACAAAACTTAAGCACCGAAGTTTCCTTTGAATATCATATGTATATATATTTCTATGTGTTTCCTGTCTGCATAAAAGTTGATATTGGAAAAATACTTTTCATGGAAACTTTCCCAACATCATATCTGTGAATTTTTTTTAATTATTTAAAATAAAAGATTTTACATGAGAATAACTACGAAAAAGCAAAAATCATGGCTGCATCTGAACCACTTCTGCAATCTGCTAATATCGGTTCAAGTTGCAGTATTCAATGTATGATTACAACTTATTTATTGGTTTTATTGCAATAGCTAAATAATATACAAAATATGGTTTAAATAAAGTTTTAGAAAAAACACTTACAAAAAGCTTTCTTTGAATTTTTTTATAGGCTTACATTTATAAGCTTTTTATCAACGTGCCATTTTAATTATAAAACGTTGATTTTATCACCTCCCTTGCCTAACATTGTCATCGAGCACTTCTAACGGGAGCCCCAGAAACCTCGCGGCTACATCTGGATAGTCTGGATAGGTAAGAGTTTAACCTGTTAGAGTATCCAGAATTATACTGTGTCCCTAGGCAGTTCGCCTTTCTCTTCGGCAACAGGTGGAGCTTGTGCCTGAAAAACGAAGTTCACTGGACGAGAGCTGACAAAGAAGTTAGCGACTCTGTGTGGATGAGTTTGAGGGCCTGTCCATGCACCTTTGGATCAAACGGCGAAAAGATGTGATGCCGGATCTCATCATAGTGCTTACCGAGGTGACTCCTTATTCTCCTGGAAGGCGGATTTTCGTCGACCAGGCGCTTTTGATAAAAGGTGAATTCAGCAGGCTTACACTCTAATCCGACGATATGTATTTATTGCGTCAAACAAACTCTCCGTCTCTCTCTCCCAATTCTATCTTTCTCTTTCTCGCTCATGCCATATCTTTCTTTACCTTTATATTTTGCTCTCTACAACCTTACATTCAATCTCGTAATTAAATTAAGTTTCATTTGCAACTCAGCGAATTTCCTTTCAAATATATTATCCGATCTCTTTTTATATTTCCTTTACTCCCTTTATCACCGTCATGGTCCTGTTTCAGTTAACCTTTCCGAATTTTTCTGACCATTTCTCTTTTGCTTTCTATCCCTCGAAGTAATTGCTAGTTGTAAATACGCCTATATTTTCGACAGATTACTGATATGAGTGTAGGAAAGACAGGGATTTCGTAAGAGAAAGTGTTAGAGGCATGAATAGGGAATTGGATGCGTGGGAAGATAAAGATACTTCAGAGCATAGATGGTGAATTTAGTTGTTTAAATTAGTTATTTTTTAGTACCAGCGGTGCATCTACCTTTTCTTTCCGCCCACCACCTCGTCTAATGCCCTACTCCATTACTTCTAACTCTCCTTCCGTAACTCTTTTCACTACTATTTGTGTATGCCTTCAGATTTCGCTGCCTTTATTTTTCTACAACTGAACTCTATCATTCACCAAGGCTTAAATAAACACGTAACAGTCAGACAGAAGAGAAAATTGTAATTGTCACACTTAATTATAGCAAAAAGAAACAAATAAAGTGATTGGAGAGTACAACACAATATTTGAAGTGACCAAACGTAATAACTCGGATCGTCACGAAGTACAACTAGGAATTACAAAATACTCTGTACATCAGGCCCGTGCGCATGGGGGGTTTTGGGAGTTTTACCGACTGAATTTTTGATAAAAACTGGTTTTCAGGTTTTAATATTGTGTATACTCGTCTTAAAGTGCGCGTGCGTGAAATTTCCTAACTGTGGATGGAGCCTAAAGTGGAATATTGCAGTTACACTCCCACTCCGGCATAAGCAGGCAGTTACAGGCTGCGACTTGTATCCTTCTCTTCTTCACAGCGCTTAAGACTGGAGGTGTACCTGATTGGATTTCAAGATTTTGCTACAGGCGACATATCGTCATTTTCCTCGCGGACCTCGCAGAATCGGGTAAATTAGGTAAATTTTCTTTCAGTTTGTCATAACTCCGATAAGTGCAATTTTCGTAGACTCAGATCATAATATTCTCTGAGCATCAACAAGTTCAAAACACCCCCCGAAGACAGTCTCCTGCTCACGGCCCTGCTGTACATATATGTGCGTAACGCAGAAGTATTTAAGGATGCACCCTGCAAGAAATCTGTACCTATTGTCCAAATACCGTGCTAAGAACTATAGCTGCATTGTTTGATTTAAATGGTAAACATCTAGAAGGCATGGATTTAAAATAAATTTGCTGTCCCACCTTTTTATTTATCGTTTCCTTGTGTTCCATCTAGCCCTTTCTCATCTTTTGAATTGTACTGTTTTTCTAATTTTTAGTATTCATATCCCTCAATCTAACTCTCTTCTTATCCCTTTTTATTAATCGTCCAACTTCATATAAATAATCTCTTCAAAAATCTTACACATCTCACAAAAATAATTGCGTAGTAATATTCAGATTATATCAAAAGGTAGTATGCCCCCTATTCTCTTGGCCATAATTTTTCAAGAAGTATTGTAGATTAGCCTTATATACCGTTTTACCAATTTTAGGTATTCTACCATGAGTATTTCCAGAGGTATGCAGTAAGAAATATCACATCCACCCTTTTTAAGCATATCACATAATTCACTGGACCGGATTGTGAATCTAAATCATTCTCGAGAAAACTTTGCTTTACTTACTTTTAATATTTGGGTTTTTATATAATTATTAACTTGAAAATGGAGTAAAATTGTAACTTCATTCTAATTAGAAGCATACACAATAGTTTAAACCAATTTCTTTGTTATTAATTATTTAGCGTCGAATTAAATAAATGAAATCGACCAATTGATTGCAAACAAAAGAGATTGAATGTACGAATGAACTCGAAACACACCAGTTCATGACTAGCTGTTTTTCCTGCAGGGCATGTCGAGCTTCGCACGTATATGTCTATATTTATGCATATTTTATAACAAAACATGCAATACAAGTCAATATTCACCTATTAAACCATCGACATGGCCACTAGAGCGATTGTGAAAAGAAGAAGAAATAAAAGGAAAACACAAAAAGAATATAGTTCACTAACTGCATTTCTGGGTTATCATGGGTTACGTTGGATTGTCAATTGTGTTGCATGGCACGGAACATGAAACAGACATCAACAATAGTCAGACAGTAGCGAAACAGCAGGATATTGTGCGTGGGTGGCATGAAATAACCTTGTAAATAGCGGAGAGAACAAAATGTGACAGACGGACGTGAACGCCGCAACAGACGCTTTACAACAATAATAGCAATCACAAACAATAACAGCAAGTCTAGTTATATAAAGTCACCGTGGTCACATTGTGGGGAGTTAATGCCTTTTTCGATGGAGGTGAAGCGACTGCTGTGAATAGAATAATTCGATAAGGTAAGATACATCTTCAGTGTTGCCAGATGATGGTGGTCTTGCTCAGTCTAAGAAATGTGATTTTTTTGAAGTGATTGTTGTAGAACCGTATATTGGACATACATTGACCGTTTGGTATTCGTTAATTTGCTGTTGAATGAAATGTTTACTGCTTGCATGGACTTTTTTCTTGTGTTAAAGCAAAAAGAAAAAGTTAGAAGAATAAATTAAAAGCGTCTACAATTTTGGTTGCTATCTCGCAAGCGACAAGTTTAAAAGTTATTTTAAAGTTTTGTTCTTTTGGTAGACTTATTTACATTGCAGAAAACTTAAGATCACCATTTATTGTTTTGATACATTTTACTATGAACTCCAAAATAGACATATGGTAACACTTGGTATGTTTTCCAGGCTGTGACAGACGCTATGTCTGGAGCAGAACAGTGTACATACAAAGAACAAGTTAAGCAAACGGTGATTTCATACCGATTGAGGGTATGAAGGAAAACTCAAATTTAATATTAAAACCCTTTGGAATGGTGCTTGTTACTGATTATGTATACATACATTTGTGTACATTGTACATACTATATATTCTTTATTTTTACTTCTTCTCGAATCGAAATATTTTAGAAAGAACAAACTTTGTTATTCTATTTACACTCAATTTTCTTCTTTTTAAATGTTTATTCACTTTCTAATTGTTGTAACTATTTATTTAAATTATTTAAATTTTAATTAACAAAGAAATTTTTGAAACCAAAAAAAATGTTAAAAAAGGTCAAAAAAGTTAACCTATTGGAATATGTATAATAAATAATAGTGGTCGTCAGTTCATCGACCAGTTTTGCGCGCTCAAATCACACAGATTTTTACACTCTTTTGGGTAGTGGCTGTATTGGTTGTAATCGTGTTTCCGAAATACTTATCCGAAGTCGATCTGACAACATATTTACTAAGTAAATAGTTGGAGACTGGTATCATCGTTCGTACGAATAAGCCCACTTGACTAAGGTTTCCTCATGGATCTACGCTGCTTTTCATTTCACAACTTTGATACAAAAATACGTACTTAGCAGTGTTAACGATTTCCCATTTAATAAAAGCAAATAAGAAATTCTTAATAGGGGTAAAGTATTACATACCTAGTTGTGAGCTCTAATAAAATGGTTTACCTATAATTTCACACTATAAATAGGATATATAGACAGTTTGTTAAGTTTTGCAGCCAGCGTTGACACAAAGCACTAACACCGATCCAAATTGTTCTCTTACACAGCCCGCTTGATAATTGGCGAAATTATGGCTAACCCCCCCTGCTTTGGAGAATCGTTAGAAATACATAGCATCTAGAGCTGTACAGTACAGCGAACGAACGACCTAGTTCAATTTTGATCAGTGATCGCAAATGCTTGTGTACAACTCTAGCGCGAGAAGTTCAACAAGCAATGTAAAGTGAGTTTGCCTGAACCGGATTTTTCGTATGTGATCTATCGCAAACAAAACCGGAGGTCCTAGTCGAATTTCAGGTCGAGTCGCATAAAATTTCATATGGTGTTTCAAATTGGCGCCAGTTGGCAGAAAGCCAAGCCGCAATGCAAAAAGTGGATATGGCATTTTTATTATAATACTAGTAACCCCGTCCTCGCCTCTCTGGGTCTAAGAACGTATAATAGACTGAGTCCGATTTTAATCATTATATCTCCCACACATACCAGATAAGATATAGAACTTAATTACATCGCTTATTGAATCACTTATTATCACCTTTCACTTGAGACCCATATTCTACTAAACACATTTTGAGTCACCTTGGTCCACATATTGGTCGATATTTCCTAAACTGGTCTAGATATCGAAACATATGATATCTTAAATTTTAAGTCAAACGCCTAGTAATATAACGGTAAAATTCCATTCAATTCCATGCCGAAGTTTTTGCGTGATGCGCGACCAAACATACAGAAATACAGACAGACAGACAAAAATTCTAAAAATTGTTATTTGGTTTCTACCGGCTTAATATTGATCCGTCCTCTTTTTCTTAAATATTTGCAATGTACACACATCGACCTTGTACAATTTTATTATATGTAGAGATATACGAGTATCGCGATTGTTTTTTTGGTTCACTCACCGCTAGACGAAGAATTTATAACACCTTCTGAAAAAGTACAGATAATTATACAAATGCTGTGGTAAATTTTCATCGTCACATTAAGGTGAATACAAACATTTTAACATTTTGCATTTTCACTGCAAATTCTGTAGAAGCAATAACAACAGATGGTTTAAATGCAGCAGCAGCTTAAAATTGTAAAAGCAAATGTTCGTATATAGCCAATCGGGGTAAGGAAATGTCAAGTGTCACGAGCTGAAGAAAGTATCACGTTTTGAAAGTTTTTCCATTTGTACGTACCTATGTAGCTTTCCAAAGATTAAGCACATACATTAGGTCTTTCTTTTTTCACACATATTCATTTCACGAAAATTGCTTCAAAACATTGAAAAAAAAATTTATTATTGCTAAGTTATGAATAAAATAACTTTCATTTTAAATAAAACAATATGATTTAAAAATTTAATTATTGTTTATATATTTTTGTTGTTGGTTTTATGGTCTATTCATTTTTACATAGTTTTGTAAGTTTAACGAGCTCAAGACCAGTTGATAAAAATTCTTGGAGTAAAAATTTAAAGTAACAAACAGGCTATAGTTATAGTACTATTTCGAAAACAGCCACGCTCTCTCGTCAGACTAATTCGTATAATCTTGCTATTTTCAGAGGATCTTGTGGAGAATCGAACCCACTCACTCTGATTGCAAGCGCAGCTGCCTAACCCATAGGCTATGCTGCGTGTAGTTTTGCAAGCTGCTTAATATTATTTATATAGTTTGAAGTTAGTTTCTCAAACAATATTTTAATTTTTTTAACCTACGCTGTTGCAGAAAACCACACTTTTAAATCCCACGATAAGACCGCATACCAAAAATCCTGGAATTGTAATAAGCGGAAAATTTGGTCTTCCCAGCAGATAAGGAAAGAATCTAATTAATTTAAAAGCAGAAGTTGAACAATACATAATTTCCATTTCTCGCCTTCTGGAAATAACCTTCTGCAATTTTTCCTTTCCGAAAGGAAACATATATGTATATATGTGGACTGATCTCATTTTTGCTTTAAAACTGTCAAACCATTGAAACAAAAGAATGAACTGTCTACAGTTTTTTGGTGGGGAAAAAGTTCTGTGGGCCGTTTCAAAGTATATAATCAATCTTTAATATGGGTATGGTTTTCTGATTTCACGTAATTTTTTGCAGATTAACTGCAAACTTGAGGAGGATGTGGAAGAATCTGTCTTAAACTTTTATAATAGGGGAATTTTCTTAATTTAGTATGCGCAGAAAACGTAGCAAATTTTCTACCTCCTCTATGTCAATTTTATAACACTCATAGAGCGCATCTCTTCATAAAATGAAAAACAAATGGTGATGCTGTTTTCCATGTTCATGTCGAAATTAAACTTCTATCATGCATTTTGTATAGAAAAAGGGAAAAATTTTAAAACATTTTGTTGTGTTGTTGCTGCATGTGGAAAAATTTTCACAGTAAACTGGAAAACGTTCTCCGTTTTCTATGCATAAGAGACAGAGAAAATCTCCCTAAAATTTTTTTCGCTCTCCCGAAAATAATATCAATGTAATTCAGAAAAATCTATTTTTTTCGCCCAGTCTAATATATACATATGTTAGCTGTATTTTTTGATACAAAAATATGGATAATTTTGATGTGTACAATGTTGACGCAGTAAAAGTGATAGCAAGTGTTCGGACTTCTAGAGTGGTAGATATTTTTCCCACATAACCCGTGATTTCACCACTTGGATAAGTTTTATAGAATAATTAAGATGTTTTACAATGATAAGACTGGGTCAAGGTCACAGCACCGTCTAAGATCTTTTGCCTTTCATACTAACATTTTAGTTTTCATTACGAGGATAGCGTACCATAGGACCTACTATAGCAATGATTTCAGCTTTCGGTTCCGAATTACAGATAATAACAATTCAGAAATTCTTAAAAACTGAAAACATGGTAGAAAGTATCAATAACAGATCTAATTTGCGAATGTCCTGTTTTGTGCGGTGTCAGAATTCGCTGCTTTAGCAATATACATATTTTTAAAGCCGAGTCCCTCAACTTGCTCTAAAAAAGTGTTAAAGTTCGTTAGGTTAATAGAAACTTTTTGGTGTCAAAAAGCGATCGAAAATTTAGCCTATCTACAGATGTTAATTTTGATTGAATAAACATATTTAAATTTAACCTAACTTCTATGAAGTTATCAAGGCCGATCACTGCGGCATATAATGGCATTGAATGTTGTGGAAGGAGTCAGTAAAGATATATTTCATTGCGCACATAATTAAGGCCTTTTGAATTTCAAACAATGACCTTTTCGTAATTTATATGTACATGAATAAATACATATTTTACGAAAACAAATTATAGACAAGATGACATTAAGGATATCTATCACTGCTTAGAGGGTGGGTTTAGTACGTAGCCAGAATGGGGGAGTAACCGAGGTATATATCGTTCATTAGAAGCCGTTGAATTTTTTCCTAGCTGGAGGAAACAATAATAATAGTAAACCCAACGGATTACCCACCATCCCAACCGACACGAGGGGCGTATCCGCATAACGCGCGGATTAGATTAGCCGAGTGTTTGAAAGGCGGAGGCTTGTTAAGCGTCGAGATATCAAATAGCTCAGCTTCAGAAAAAAGTTCATCAGCTGAGAACGATACATACATACATTAAAATACTAAAATATAAGTCATTTCTTAAAAGAGGACAGAATAGTTTTTTATTACAAAAAGCGAGTCCGAAATATCAAAAGTGCCTGAATGAGACTTAAAATCTTCGCATAGACACTGGAAAGGCTCGTGCAATTGATAGTTTGTTCTGCATTGCTTCAGAAGAATTGGTTGAAAATGTCTTGAAGCTCGGTAGGGAATATTAAAGTTAACTTCGTTCAGAAGAAATGGGATAGAAATTAATCCATTTAAGAGTTTAGACATAAATATTACAGAAAGCATTTCCCTACGACTTGCCAAGGATGGGAGATTTATAAGTTTCAAACGATTAGTATAAGGTGGAAGGTTATGCAATGAATCCCATTGAAGATTTCTCAAGGCAAAAAGTAAGAATTCTTTTTGAATTGATTCTAGCCTATCAACATAAACTTTATAACGCGGATTCCAGATAATCGAACCATATTCTAATATTGGTCTAACTAAAGTTGTAAAAAGAGTCTTAGTAACATAAGGGTCGCTAAATTCCTTTGACCACCTTTTCACAAAGGCTAAAACGCCTCTAGCCATATTGACTGAATATGAGGAATAAAACTAAGTTTGCTGCTCTTAGTCACACCCAAGTCGACAAACACATTAACTTGTTCAAGACTGTAGTTGTTAATTGCATAAGAAGCTAGCTGCGTATATCTACGTGAAAAATACATGAATTTACATTTATTTAGATTGAGCGGCATATGGTTTACGTTGCACCAAGTAACTAAGTAATCTAAATCCGATTGAAGCAAAGAACGATCTTCCACCGACGCATATGACTTAAATAGTTTTACATCGTCTGCATACATCAAGATCTTTGAATACTTTATTGTTGTACAGATATCGTTTATGAGGGCAGAAACAGAACCAGGCCAAGATGGCTGCCCTGAGGAACACCTGAGGTCACGTCAATGGCATTAGAAAAAACATTTTTCAAAATTACTCTTTGTGTTCTAGCACTTAGATAGGAGGAAGTTTGTGAATGAGTAAGGAGTGACAAACTTTGTTGTTGTTGTTGTTGTGGTAACGACAAAAACACTCCCCTAACCCGCAGGGGCTGCTTTACTAAAGTCGGTATATATAACTTCGGTGTGGAGATTATCGCGAAACCCATTCGAGACGTGGGTAGTGAATTCGAGTAAATTGGCATTAATTTGAATGCGAAAACAATTCTTGGGACAAAAAGCCCTATAGCTTTTCGAGAATGCAACAAATATATAGCCAACTGTATACTCGTATATAAGTGTGTACAAAAAAACAATCGATATCTGTGTTTTAGATTGGGTCCCGGAAAAGGAATTTTTAGTTTACAAGAAAGCGTTAGGTGATTCAGAAATTGTTTAACTTTTAACCTCGAATACCTTTTATTGGTTAACGTAATAAAAATAAATATTAGGAGATGTTTTGTTATTCTCTTAAGTAAGAAATTGGCGAATCGATGAGATATACTCATCGATAATATAAATACGCAAGTTGAGGGAAATTGTCCCACTGCCAAACTGCAGTACCCTCAATTAAAAAAAATTTAAAAAAAAATGTATTATAATATAGAAAAATTAGTTTAAAAATTACACTAACATAATTATGTTATTGTATATTATTGTATAGTATGCAGAAAGGCGTGAGTGCGAAGAACTTGAGCTACTAGCAAGCAAGAACAACGCTCGAAATTTCTACCAAAAAATCCGGCAAATGACGGAAGGATTTAAGATCGGAGCGAACACGTGCTGGAGAAACTCAGCAACTACACAGAAAAACCCAACCCCACAATCAAAGATGATGGAATTAACGAGATACGAGTAGCAATGTCGCGATTACAAAACAGCAAAGCCCCGGCGCTGACGGATTGCCGCCTGAGCTATTTAAACAAGGCGGCGAGGAGCTGGTAAAGTGCATGCACCAGCTGTTATGCAGAATATGGTCGGAAGAATTCATGCCTGGCGATTGGAATCTAATTGTCCTCTGCCCAATTCACAAGTAAGGAGATCCTACAATCTGCTACAATTATCGCGGGATAATCCTGCTGAATATCGCATATAAGGTCCTATCAAGCGTATTGTGCGAAAGACTGAAGCCCACCGTTGACAATCTGATTGAACCTTATAAGTGCGGCTTCAGACCTGGGGCGGAATTACGACATACGTTCCGTGATCGGAACCCGTTTTTTAAGTCACAATTACTTTGAAACTTTTTAAAAGAGTAATAGTGCATAATTCAACCGGCCGGTTCTTTCAACTAATTTCTCACGTACGCCGTCCTTCCGAATTATGGGCTTAGAGCTATTGTGATTTAAAAATTCGCTTTCGATCACGGAACGTATAACGTATTCGACCCCTAGTAAATCTACCATCGACCAGATTTTCACTTTGCGCCAAATCTTGGAAAAAACCCCCCGAGAAAAGAATCGACACGCATCATTTCTTTGTTGATTTTAAAGCCGCTTGCGATAGCACGAAAAGGAACTGCTTATATGCCGCTGTGTCTGAATTTGGTTTCCCAGCAAAACTTATACGGCTATGCAAAATGACGTTGAGCAACACCACCAGAATCGGGAAGAACCTCTCCGAGCCGTTCGAAATTAAACGAGGTTTCAGACAGGGTGACCCCCTATCGTGCGATTTCTTTAATTTGATGCTGGAGCAAATAATACAAGCCGCAGAACTACAACGCTCAGGAACCATCTATTACAAGAAGGTGCAATTGCTGGCGTATGCCAATGACATTGACATCATTGGTTTAAATAACCACGCCGTAAGTTCTGCCTACTCCAAATTTGAGAAAGAAGCGATAAAAGTGGGTTTGGAGGTGAACGAGGGCAAAACGAAGTACCTTCTGTCATCATGCAAAATGTCAGCGCATTCGCGCCTTGGCACTCACGCCACTGTTGGCAGCCATAAGTTTGAAATAGTAAACGACTTCGTTTACCTGGGAACCAGCACTAACACCAACAATAATGTCCAGAAATCTAGCGAAGAATTACCCTTGCCAATAAATGTTATCACGCTCTACAAGTCGCTCATAATACCCGTCCTGTAATATGGAGCAGAAGCATGGACGATGACAGCCGCAGATGAGTCGGCCCTTGCAGTATTCGAGAGAAAGGCTCTTCGAAGGATTTATGGGCCCCTAAGCGATACCGATGGTGTTTACCGAAGAAAATTTAATGATGAGTTGTATGAGCTCTACGCAAGCATCGACATTGTCCAACGAATAAAAACCCAGCGGCTACGGTGGCTTGGCCATGTAATGCGAATGGAAGATGCTTTGGCCCGGAAGGTATTCTTGTCGGAACCCACCTATGGAAGCAGAGGAAGAGGGAGGCCACACTCCGTTGGAAAGACCAAGTGGAGAAAAGTTTTCCTATCCCTTGGCGTTTGAAATTGGCGTCAACTGGCAAAGGATAGAGTCAGGTGGCGCGCTTCGTTGGAAGGTCAAAATCGTTTAGACGGTTAAACAAACAGCTATTAAGAGCTGTTGATCTATATATGTATGTATTACTCTTGTGATCGGCTCTCACTGTGAGTGCGAAGAGTTGGTAGTGGACCAATGAAAAACAAGTATTCGCACTATAGAGCCTCTGTTGTGTCAGTAAACGTGTCATGCATTTTTGCTTCAGTCCCCTACAAGAAACGCTGATTTATTTACTAACACACTCACACTCTTTATTGACAGCGATGATAATTTATTTGTCAATGCTGATACTTCCATACTAGTATGTTTGTTGCTTAGCACACGGGTGTCCGTTGTTGCCAACACCCACAAAGAACTAAGGGAAAGAACCCGAAGCTTCGCGGGCGATACCAAAAGAACATACCGTACTCACACGTGCACGGCTGTTGACATCATTTTTTGCTATTCGCTTTAAGAGTATGATGCAAGTCCCTGATAGTTAGATTAACAGGACTGACTCTCAGATGTTGTAACAAAAGACTGTCAGTGTGCTTGTAGGGTCGTTGTTATTGCATTGATCACTGGCTAAGATCAGTGTGACCAGGTGATAGAAAAAAAAGATGCTAAATCGGCAAAAAAAAAGGTTAGAAAAGGCTAAAATTAAGAAAAAAAAGCTAAAAAAAAAGGTCAAAAATTTTTTTACGAAATCCATTTCAAATTTTTTATTTTAGTTTAACCTTTTTGTATTTAAAGCTGTAGGCATAACTTAAAGGAATTGTTCTTGTTTCAACACATATCAGGCACATTTTCCTTGATTAGGGATTTTTTCAAAGAAATACATACTATAAAAAAATCACTACAAACTAATTAATTTTATAATATTTTCTTCGTCTGATGAATCAGAAGAGCTTGAGTTTGCGTACAAAGTTTGGGTATTTATCAAAGAGATGAGATCATCGGTAAATTCAAAATCGGTGCAATATTTTGATAAGCGTTTTAACGAACAACTAATATTAAGCAGCGAGTTAAGCATTTTAATTTTAAATCTGTTCCTTAACTTAGTTTTTGTAATGTTCATGGTACTACAAACTCTTTCAACCTCCGCATTACTGAAAGGTATTACCAAAAAGTTAAATACACATTCGAACAGTTCTAAAAAAGGAGGTTCGTTTAATGAATTTTTATGTTCACGGACTTCCGCCCAAAATTCAATGGTAGTCACACTTAACCACTGTACGATTATTAGTTTTCGCCACTGCAGCTCAATCAATGCTAATTGACTTGCAGAACACCTAGACTCTTATAAAATATGGTGTTGGGACCAGAAAAGGTTTGGAGTAAAAAAGGCTAGAAAAAGGCCACGAAGCTAAAACCAAAATTATGAGGCTAAAGGGGGAAAAAAGGCTTAATCTAGCCTCGAAAAGGCTAACCTGGTCACACTGGCTACGAAGCCCAGTGTCAGTAGCGCCCCTGAGAGCACGAAGAACTGCTTTGTTGGATATACTAAACCAGCAATGTGAAATATGAGCAAATATATAAACTTTATTGATCATACAAACAGTGTTTACAAAAACAAAATATTTGATTATTCATAGAGTATTCAACAACGGAGTTAGTTTTGTTTTTATATTTGTGGTTGAGTTTGTGTGAATTGAAATAAAATAAAATAAATAAAACAAAATTTATTAAAAGTAAGGAAAGGGAAGGAAAGGAAAAGAAATGAAAGAAAAGAAAAAAAGATAGGAAAGGAAGATAAAGGAAAGGAAAGGCAACAATAAAAAAACTAAATAAATTAAAAAAGAGACTGTAGAGAGAAGAAGAAATCAAAGAAAATGCAAATATATTATAGGAAAGGAACAGCAGAGAAAGGAAGGGACAAAAGCAAATGAAAGGAATAGCAAATAATCTAAATAAAAACTAAAATAAAGTTGGTCTTTGAATTTCAACCACCGGTTTTCATAAAAGCATATATTCAAAATGAACATGTTCTTCCCATTAATATTAAAAAGTCAGTATACTCCATTTATCCCTTCAGAAGAGGTTAATATTCCTAACATCGATTTCATTGAGTTCAAATGCATCCGCATTCAACTAGAGAACTTCTCTATGTACTTATATGTTTGCTACATCCCTCCAGCATCAGATTTTTCAGTCTACATGCAACATGTCTCTCTGCTCCAAACTGTTCACTTTATGACTAAAGCTTCAGATTCAATTATTGTTTTGGGTGATTTTAACTTATATATCGTGGGACATATCTGATGGTAATATTATTCCAAATCCGACCAAACTGGGGTACAATGACTTTTTAGATGGAATTTCCGATCTTTGCCTTAATCAAATAAATGTTACCGCTAACAAGTTTGGGAAAGTCTTAGATTTAGTGTATGTTGATGATATAAACCAATTTTCTGTAAGTCGTTGTGATCCGTTGGTTTTACCAGAAGACCTTTACCACCCTTCTATGGAAATGGTCTACGAAACCATAAGTAATGGCCAAGGCACTCAATGCTACTCATGTACTAGCTTTGATTATAACTTTTCCAAAGCAAACTACAAGAATTTAAATAAAGAACTGTCTAAATTAACTTGGCCTGAATTTGGTTGTGATATCGATCTAAACGTCTCACATTTCAATCAAACTATTTACTGCCTATTTGAGAAGTTTATTCCTAAACGTAAAGTAACTTATGATCATCCTACGCAAGCTTGGTTTACTAAAGAGCTTAAGGCTCTTAAAAATAGGAAAACGCGATCATTTAATTTATATAAGAAATCCGGATTAAATAAACATTACTTACTATATTCCAATCTACGTCAGAAGGACATAGATTTAAATAAAAAGTGCTATAGAGCTTATATCTCTTAAACCAAAAGAGACATTATTCTCAATCCAAAGTCATTTTATGGTTTCGTAAATTCTAAACGTAAACTATCAGGGTTTCCCTCAGCCATGAAATATCAAGGCATTATATCTAGCGATAATCAATGTATCGCAAATTTCTTTGCTCAATTTTTTACTTCTAACTATTCTGCTGTCACTAATTCAAACTTTCAAAATTATCCCTATAAGCTACACGGGACAAATTTAATTAATTCTCCAATTATATGCGCCAAAGATGTTATAATTTACCTGAAAACCTTAAAAGAATCTTTTAAATACGGTCCTGATAGGATTCCTACATGTTTCTTGAAAAAGTATGCGAACCATATTTACCAACTCCTTACCAATTTGTTCAATCTATCACTAAAGTGTGGTGTTTTTCCAACTGCGTGGAAAGAATCGTTTCTTCTACCCCTGCATAAAAGCGGGAGTAGGTCTTCTATAGAGCACTATCGTGGCATAGCAAAGCTTTCTGCCATCTCAAAATTTTTTGAAGCTATTGTTACAAATCAACTTACGGGTCTCTACTTCGATAGCTGACTGCCAACACGGGTTCAGTAAAGGAAAGTCCACAGTTATGAATTTACTTGAGTTTACCTGTCATGTCTCAAATAGCTTTAGAAAAAATCTGCACACCGACGTTATTTATACGCATTTCAGCAAAGCTTTTTACAAAGTGTGTCACTCATTACTTATTCATAAACTCGATCAGTTGGGCTTCCAGCCGAGGCTCAATCCCTGGATCTCTTCTTACCTTAGTGACAGGACACAAAGAGTAGTGTTTAAGTATCCGATGTCATTTATGTCTTTTCGGGGGTTCCTCAAGGAAGCCATCTTGGCCCGATTCTGTTCTTGTTGTTTATAAATGATATTTCTTCAATAATAAAATTTTCAAAAATGTTAATGTATGCTGACGACGCAAAGCTTTTAATGTCATTCGCGTCATTTGAAGATAGAAATAAGCTACAATCATATCTAGATACACTAGTTACTTGGTGCGATTTAAATTATATGCCACTTAACCTTAAAAAATGTAAATACATGGGTTTTTCGCGTGGAATTTCTCAGCCGGGTTCCTATACAATTAAAAATTATAGTCTTGAGCAAGTGTATGATTTTGTTGACCTGGGGGTTACTATGGACTATAAACTCAGATTCAACCGCCATATTAACACAACAGTCAATAAGGCTAGAGGTGTCCTAGCATTCGTTAAACGATGGTCTAAAGAATTTAGCGACCCTTATGTAACTAAAGTCCTCTTCACTACATTAGTCAGACCGAAACTTGAATACGGTTCTATAATTTGGAACCCGCGTTACCAGGTTCATGTAGATCGCCTAGAATCAGTTCAAAAACAATTTTTACTATTTGCCTTAAGAGATTTTCATTGGGATCCCTTGTATAATCTGCCACCCTATACGAATCGTTTAAAACTCATTAATCTGCACACACTTTCTAGTCGGAGGGAAATGCTTGAAATTATTGTTATGATTAAAGTGCGAAATGGTTAACTATCTAGCCCATTTCTTCTAAGTGAAGTGAACTTCAATGTACCGTCTCGTCCTTCAAGGCATTTTAAACCTCTAGTCTTAAAACAGTGCCGAACCAATTTTCAGTTAAATGAGCCTATTCGCTGTTTGTGTCAAGATTATAACTCTCTTTCTGGTAGATTTGATATTCCAGACTCGCTTTTCAGCATAAAAAAATCAATTCTTTCTATCCTAAATTCATAACTACTAATTGTTTCTTATTCTTTGACTTCTTTATTAACTTCTAACAATAATTTTATTCTGTTAACTAGTTATTTCTTAATGTATAATTTATCTTATATCTACTTTACTTAGCTAATGAGGTTTTCTCTGTAGCTGAGCAGTTTTAGATCTCGACAATTAACAAACCAAAGCCTTTCAACGACTCGGCACGAACGAATAATCCGCGCGTTATGCGGATGCGCCCCTCGCGCCGGTCGGGCGGGATATGGTGGGTAATCCGTTTGGGAATTATTATATTATTATTAAATAGGAACTCGATTTCAAATGGAGCAATCAAAATTTGTTAGAAATTGAAATAGAAAATTGTTAGAAATTTATTAAACCAAAATAATAGAAACAGATTTTCCAGACAATATTAACACCCTAATGAAACTTTGAAGTCTGTGACCAAAGGACACTTTTTTTTTTTGATCCATCTAATGTACTAACATATGAAATATGCTTGTGACGACTACAACACGCGACATGAGCCTTCAGCGAAATTTTACTGCTTTCATATTCACAACGGCTTACACCAGCGAATTTAATCCTCACACATTAGTTAGCTTTGGTCACGTTCATGTTGAAATTAGCGGGCTTAAGTGGCATCAATTAAATTGCTACGCAATTGTTGAAGACACGAGTTATCTGCCTGCCTGCCTTACATCAGGGATTGCACAATGAACCCTCAACACACGCTATCATAACTACATGGCCTGGGAGAACTGGTGGAATTTTATAATAAAATAAAAGAAGGCATTTTAATACTACTCCTGTAAGTGACTGTTGTATACCTCATTTCGAAACATACTCATTTAGTAATATTTACTCGGAAGTACAGTTGAGTTCACAATAATAGCAAATAAGAGTTTTCAAAGTCATTTGCTGAAATTGATGTTCCTGTTTAAGATCCAATAAAAATGTCTGCTTCGCTTTTACTAGTAGATTAGTTAGAGCAATGATTCATCTAAATATCTCTGACAGCCACGTCGAGTTAGGAAGAATTTGGGTACCACCAACATTAACAAATTAAGCTTTTAACAACCAAAAGCCAATGCAGCATTAACTTCTCTGAACTCTCTATTGTAAGCACCGTCTTAGCATAAGCGGGCTATTTATTTAAACCTATTAAAAAGGGGTTTATGGCCCCCATGACCCAATTATGATGGAGCATTCAAAATACTGAGCGTTCATAGTATGAATGCTGGACTTGAGCTACAAATTGTTTTGTAAATGTTTTATTAAATACAAATATGTATAATTAAAAAAATGTAAATAATATTAGTTTGGGAAGCTTGCGTGGAAAATCAAATTTGAAGCCCGTTCGTCTTGTGCTCCAATTTATTACGCTCTTATTCTATACAATTTGTATCTTGGGTATTCTAGTTGGGCGAATCCATAAGCATAGCGAAAACAAGTAAGGATAGCGCTCTCGTCGGCCGAGGGCTTTAGTGAGTTGGCCAAATACCTACCTTTTCTGGTTTTTGGTATAAGCAATAAACAATTGAAACAACAAAAACTGACCTAGCACTGGCGTCGACACTGAACGAAATTGAATGAATTTAAAAACTCAGTGAAGCAGACCGCGTACTACACAACTCTATTATAAAAGTATGAGTGAATATTTGCTAGTGAACCCTAAACTGGAGAGAATTCATCAAGAAGAATATAAAGACCGCATTCTGTTTATAGCTTCGAACTCACTAAATATTCTTCATTTTCTGTGTTAGAACGAACTCTTCCCCCTTTAAAATTTAATAATGTTATAAAAATGGTTTGTAGGAATGATATGAAAAGAAGAGTACCCTTTGGTTAGCAAGAGTGTCTCTTTTTTATGCTGAGATGTATTAAAAAGGCATTCAAGACACGGTGATCGGAAATTCAGCAGTCGAAATATGCAAATACTTGGGGCATTAAATAAATTTTTATCGTGTCCTGTGCTGCAAATTGTCCAAAAAAATTTTGTTATTTGTATTAACGTAAACCCAGCCTTCCTAAAGTTTTTTTCATATGATTTCATTTGCGTTGTCCCTGACATTTTCCACACCACTGTGCATCATTGTAATTTTTAACTCATTTGTCAGGTGACGACAAGCCTATTCAACTTTGTTATCAAGTGAATATGTACTCTTGCAAATATAATTTGCTTTAAAACTTTCTGTCATTAAAAATTCAAGTTGTATGCACATTTGAATTTAAAATTATATAATAATACAAGAATATACTCATAAATATGTAAATATGAATAATCATAAACACGCATGATACTTATGAACACGTGTGTAAATCTAAGTATAAAGAATGCTCAATGGATTTGCGGTATATGTACAGGGTGGCTAATGAAAGCCGCTACCAAAAAAAAATTAAATAACTTTTTTTCTATTTAAATAATCTGGTAACAAAAATGGATAACTGGGACACTGAAACAAGAATTTGGATTGTCCGCCGCTATCACGCACTGGAGTCCGTAGTTTCGGTTCAAAGAGAGTATAGGCGCACGTTTAGCGGCAATCCTCCGAGCAGATGGACCATAATAAGACTTGTAAACAATTTTGCCGAGCATGGGACAGTCAACAGAAGACCTTACCATCGAAACCCTTCAGTTCGAACGGAGGAAACAATCGCTGCTGTAGCAAACAAAATTGTCGAATATGGAGTGCTTCCAACCCACAGATACTCCATGAGACGGAATTCCATCCACTTCGTGTCACAGTGTGGCGTGCAGTTTCATCACGCTGCATTGTCGGTCCCTACTTCTTCGAAGAAAACGGTCACACCGTTACGGTTACTGGAGACCGTTACTTGAGCATGATGAGAGAGTTTTTCTATCCAGAATTACGCCGAATGAGAATTTCTTTCAACTCTGTGTGGTTTCAGCAAGATGGTGCAGCTCCTCATATAGCCCAACCTGTTATGACAGAATTGCGACGAAAATTTCCCAATAAGCTGATATCCAGAAACTCCACATTCCGTCGGCCACCCAGGTCGCCTGACCTTACTGCACCTGACTTTTTCTTGTGGGGTTATTGCAAACAGGAAGTCTTCAAAGCAAAACCAACAAATTTGAATGAACTAAGGCAATCCATTCGAGAAACAACTGCGGCTATTCCTGTCTCAACTCTCCAAGCAGTAATGAACAACTTTTTGGTAAGATGCCGCACATGCACCGACGCGCAGCGGGGGCATTTAAATTCCATTATTTTTAAAACTAATTAAGCTTTATTTAATAAAATTTAATGAGCTTTAACATGAATAAAAAAAATGAATTCCATACACTGAAAAAAAAATTATTTGAGTTTCTTAATGTAGCAAAATTTATCAGCCACCCTGTAGTTACATAAATATTTGAGATTACAAGTTATATAAAGGATACCTTACACGTTTACATATGTATGTATGTACCCTGCAGTGAAATATCAAACTAGTCAGTAAACATACTAGTAAAACATACAACTATAATTTTGTAGTCGAAATCATAATAGTCAGAAAAAGTCCAGTCGATACTAGAATACAACTATAATTTTCTGGTGGAAATCATACTAGACAGAAAAAGTTCAATCCATACTAGTATACGACTACAATTTTCATAGTATTTGTTCAAGCGACATAAGCTGTAATTATTTCTTTCGTTTATTTTATTTGCATTGCATGCTATTGTAATTCGCAACCAACTTATGACATATTCCATAGATATAGTTTATGTTTTGCACTCCCAAGTCGGGCTTTTCACAGCCAAAATGATGAATCATGAAAATGATGTATTGATGAGTCCATTTTCTTATTTTAATCCCTAGTAGAGACTTTGGTTCACAATTGGGCTAGTATTCTTCTATCTTCCTTCCATTTTGAACTACTATGAAACTGGTATTATACGACCAGTATGATACTAGCATATTTTCACTATATACAAACTAGTATTTCATGAGTAGTAGCTGACTGGTATGTTCTGGTCGAAATTTGACAATTGACATCTCGTAGGACATCGTCATGTTAAAAATACCTGTTGCTTATATGGAAATATGACAGATGGCTGACTAGTTGGGCTTGGTGCATATACTAAGTAGTTGTAAAGTAGTTTGCAAATAGTTGGTTTGACTGCAGGGTAAGGCACCGGCAAAAATGAAACTGTGTTTGTGTTGTTAAGTGTTGTCATATTAGTAGTTTAGTCTCTTGACTTTATTTATTATAGATAGATATATTATTTTATATCACAGGAAGCTAGCAACTAGTTGATTCGAAAGCTATTGCTAACATTAAAACTTTATTTACAAGCGGCGGGAAATTATATCACATCATAATAGAATATAAAAGAAAATGAGTACACAATTTGAAATGCTAATTTCTTTCATATAGTCTAAGCTCCGACAAAGGGACGACCTCTACCCATCGATTAAGTGAATGAAATACACCTTATATGCAATTTCACATGTTATAAAACATTTTGTGAGTGGGTTGTCTGGAAACAACCTGTCAAAGATATTTTTAATTAATTTTTGAAAAGTGCATTTTTTTATAAATTTTACACCCACGTAGTAAGTATAGAGAATTTTATTATGAATCCAATGATATAGGGTTGCCTTCAAAAATCTTGTCATTGATTAGGGGTTCCGAGCTTTGAAGTCAAAATATTAGAACAAACAAAATGTTGTATAAATTTTAAAATTTCCAAATAATACAAGATCTTTCTTATTCGAATAGATAATTTTTATATATTTACAAGCTCCCCGTTGTCCGGCGATGTTCGGACATAAGAGATCTATATATATACCTGACTTAGAGGACAGATATTTGAGTGTATGTGTGATGCATCAGAACTAGTATACAATACTCAAAAATTGGGGTGTATTGAACCCCTGTTCACTTTTAATGTTCTGAATATTGGCGTAGACGATGATTTTGACAAAGTAGATTTATGTGGTGAATTACGGTCGTTGGTACTTATTCTAACAATTCGTAAAGCCGGTTAATAGAACACCTTCTACAATGTCTTCAACTGTTAAGGGTGATTGTTCACCAATGAATCCTATTGGTTTAAGAAAGCCGTTCAATACCCAACCGCTGCTTTCAAGCTATAGTTTTATGCATATTGGGTCGGTTGCTTTTAGCCACATCTTCTAAAATATAAATGCGCAAGTTGGGGGGAAATTGTCCCACTTTATGGCCAAACTATACATTAAGGTATTAACAGGAAAGGTATGCCCAAACTGCAGTACCGTCAATTAAAAAAACTTTAAAAAAATTAATTATAATATAGAAAAATTAGTTTAAAAATGCACCAACACAAATGCTAAACATGTATTCACACCTCAGTAGAAAAAGTAAGGAGTAAGAAGCACTGTCAGAAGCTCTTCGCCAGAGCCTAGATGGCCTTCCCATCTCGATGATTTCCTTAATTATTTCGTATATGAAACGGGCCAAATTGTAAGGTCTTGCCTTTTCGCTTACGAAGGAATGGCTTAGAGAATTGGTTCGGTGCACGCACTCCATATATGCTTCGTTGTAAGGCATTACCGGCTCGCTTCCGAAGGAATAGTTTATAGAAGGAGTTCTCAAACGTATGCATGTTAATTCATTCAACACAAAAACCCGTAAAAATAAATACTAATTTAGCAAAATAAATATAAAACGTAAAAATTTATATTAGTTTAATTATTAATTATAGGAATTAGAGTTAATGTTTTTTTCTGCTAAGCATGTTGCTTTGTGTATTCGGTTTTTTGCGGTTTTTGAACCCCTTTTTCAGTTCAAAAAAAACAGGGTTCTACAAATAAAAAGAAACAAATAAAAAATCGGAATGGTAATTAGCGTTACTACAACTTACTATATAAAATATCATTTATACTGCTTAAACGTTTGCCTTGCTTGGAGCCCATCATAATAAAAGTTTAGAAAAATCTCTTTTCCAAACAAGTTATGGATATTTTTGGATATACCTCCCCTTTCAACTATCTTCTTTATGGCATTTAGCTAAAAGCAGAACAAATTTTTTCGTTTATATAACACACAAAGATAAAAAGTTAGGATATAAGTATGAACTTTTGTACATGAAGGATAACGATCAATGTAAAATGTACCAAAGCGTTTTCATCTAAATTCGGTATTTACCTCTTCAAACCGCTGCAACTCATCAGTATTTTTAATAGGAAACATTTGAAGTATGTTGGTATTTTGCCTTTTCTCAGCTGCTAATTGATGTACGAAGACTTAAATGGAGGCTAATCTATCATTTCATCTTTATGAGACACTGCTTCTTACAAAGTTTTAATGTGTTATTCTGTTTTGGTACGAGAGCCCTTAGGTTTTTCAATTCTAGTTCAATGTCTGAAAAATATCAAAAAATTAATATTTTTAAAATATTAAAAAGTTATCTTACTATTAATTTGCTCATAAGATTTTGTGCTACCTAATGTAGCATTCATCCGCCCGAGGACACCTTTGTTTTCAGCTATTTTCGCTTGCTGTTATTAAAATTTTTTATTACAATTAATCATTTTTAAACAATATAGACAAGTACGTATTTTTGAAGGGTAAGCACATGATTTTACAAATGATATCAGTGATTTTAAAAGTTTCTTCATTTATGTCTGTTCTTATTTCTCCTTTACAAATTCCTAAAGATGGCAATGATTGCAGTGGAATGTTAAATGGAAAGTTTTCGAAAAACAATGACAGTAATTCATTAGCTATATTAAGGTTTGAGACAAGGTTCGTAGGTGTTGAAAGCAGTCTATATACCGAACGGAGTAGTAAGAACTCATAGTAGAGGTCGTCGGCAACAATATTTTTTAGTAAAGAATAAATTGGCGAAATTCTGTGACTTTCCATTTGGATAGTTCCTCTAGAGACCTAGGTTTTCTCTGAAATTCTTTCGTAATGTATGAACCCAGCGCCATTAACTTAGCTGATATCAAATTTTTATTTTCCGTGGTGATCGCAAAACTGGGTTTCCCATTCATAAGCATATTTATCATCTTTTTCGCCTGGATCCAATAAATGCATGGGCTCTAAGGGGAATTGCGTTATCATTTTCATACCCATTATTTGCAGTACGCTGGGACTATATTTATGCATATCTTTATGAAACTCGGGTTGCTTTCTTCTATTAAATTCTTCGTCTGTCCTCAAGGGCGCGGACACTGCAGTAAATCCCTCTCTGGTAGCATTTGCAGCAGCCAACTGAAGAATTATGCCCCACAATATCACACATGAAGGATCGCGCTGGTGTGTCACATATGAAAGCAATTATATCTACTTTGAATTCTTGTCCATGCAGAATAAGTCCATGTTCTTTCAACTGTTTTATTTTACTTGTTAAGTCATAATAATAATAATTCCCAACGGATTACCCACCATATCCCGCCCGACCGACGCGAGGGGCGCATCCGCATAACGCGCGGATTATTCGTTCGTGCCGAGTCGTTTGGTTTGTTAATCGTCGAGATCTAAAACTGCTCAGCTACAGAGAAAACCTCATCAGCTAAGTAAAGTAGATATAGGATTGATTATACATTAAGAAATAACTAGTTAACAGAATAAAATTATTGTTAGAAGTTAATATAGAAGTCAAAGAATAAGAAACATTAGTAGCTATGAATTTAGGATAGAAAGAATTGATTTTTTTATGATGAAAAGCGAGTCTGAAATATCAAATCTACCAGAAAGAGAGTTATAATCTTGACACAAACAGCGAAAAGGCTCATTTAACTGAAAATTGGTTCGGCACTGTTTTAAGACTAGAGGTTTAAAATGCCTTGAAGGACGAGACGGTACATTGAAGTTCACTTCACTTAGAAGAAATGGGCTGGAGAGTGAACCATTTAGCAATTTAATCATAAAAATAATTCCAAGCATTTCCCTCCGACTAGAAAGTGTGTGTAGATTAATGAGTTTTAAACGATTCTTTAGACCATCGTTTAACGAATGCTAGGACACCTCTAGCCTTATTGACTGTTGTGTTAATATGGCGGTTGAAACTGAGTTTATAGTCCATAGCAACCCCCAGGTCAACAAAATCCTACACTTGCTCAAGACTATAATTTTTAATTGTATAGGAAGCCGGCTGAGAAATTCCACGCGAAAAACCCGTGTGTTTCATTTTTTAAGGTTAAGTGGCATATAATTTAAATCGCACCAAGTAACAAGTGTATCTAGATCTGATTGTAGCTTATTTCTATCTTCAAAAGATGCGAATGACAAGAAAAGCTTTACGTCGTCGGCATACATTAACATTTTTAAAGATTTTATTATTGTAGAAATATCATTTATAAACAACAAGAACAGAATCGGGCCAAGATGGCTTCCTTGAGGAACCCGCGAAGAGACATAAATGACATCGGATACTAAATTTTTAAACATTACTCTTTGTGTCCTGTCACTAAGGTAAGAAGAGATCCAGCGATTGAGACCCGGCTGGAAGCCCAACTGATCGAGTTTATGAAATGCTGAAATCTGTATAAATAACGTCGGTTTGCAGATTTTTTCTAAAGCCATTTGAGACATGACTGGTAAACTCAAGTAAATTCGTAACTGTGGGCTTTCCCTTACTGAACCCGTGTTGGCAGTCAGCTATCAAAGTAGAGATCGGACCCGTAAGTTGATTTGTAACAATAGCTTCAAACAATTTTGGGATGGCAGAAAGCTTTGCGATGCCACGATAGTTCTCTATAGAAGACCTACTCCCGCTTTTATGCAGGGGTAGAAGAAACGATTCTTTCCACGCAGTTGGAAAAACACCACACTTTAGTGATAGATTGAACAAATTGGTAAGGGGTTAGTAAATATGGTTCGCACACTTTTTCAAGAAACATGTAGGGATCCTATCAGGACCATATTTAAAGGATTATTTTAAGGTTTTAAGGTAAATTAGAACATCTTTGGCGCATATAATTGGTGAATTAATTGAATTTGTCCCGTGTAGCTTATAGGGATAGTTGTGAATGTTTGAATTGGTGACAGCAGAATAGTTAGAAGTGAAAAATTGAGCAAAAAAATTTGCGATACATTGATTATTGCTAGATATAATGTCTTGATATTTCATGGCTGAGGGAAACCCTGATACTTTACGTTAAGAATTTACGAAACCATAAAATGACTTAGGATTGAGAATAATGTCTCTTTTGGTTTTAGAGATATAAGCTTTATAGCACTTTTTATTTAAATCTATGTACTTCTGACGTAGAATGGAATACAGTAGGTAATGTTTATTTAATCCGGATTTCTTATATAAATTAAATGATCGCGTTCTCCTATTTTTAAGAGCCTTAAGCTCTTTAGTAAACCAAGCTTGCGTAGGATGATCATAAGTTACTTTACGTTTAGGAATAAACTTCTCAAATAGGCAGTAAATAGTTTGATTGAAATGTGAGACGTTTAGATCGATATCACAACCAAATTCAGGCCAAGTTAATTTAGACAGTTCTTTATTTAAATTCTTGTAGTTTGCTTTGGAAAAGTTATAATCAAAGCTAGTACATGAGTAGCATTGAGTGCCTTGGCCATTACTTATGGTTTCGTAGACTATTTCCATAGAAGGGTGGTAAAGGTCTTCTGGTAAAACCAACGGATCACAACGATTTACAGAAAATTGGTTTATATCATTAACATACACTTAATCTAAGACTTTCCCAAACTTGTTAGCGGTAACATTTATTTGATTAAGGCAAAGATCGGAACTTCCATCTAAAAAGTCATTGAACCCCAGTTTGGACGGATTGGGAATAATGTTACCATCAGATATGTTCCACGATATATAAGGTAAGTTAAAATCACCCAAAACAATAATTGAATCTGAAGCTTTAGTCATAAGGTTAACAGTTTTGAACAGAGAGACATGTTGCATGTAGACTGAAAAATCTGATGCTGGAGGGATGTAGCAAACATACAAGGTGGCGCAAAAGTAATCCTCCTATCAGAAAATGCTATAAATTTTGCGATTGGCCCCTAAAGTCAGTTCTGTTTTGACATTTGTGTAGTAAACACATGCGAAATACACGTTAATAAACAATGTTATGCTACACTGCTCCAGAACGCGGAATATTGCTGACTATTTATTTGACCAATAATCGGTCGGGGCCAAACGGTTACTGTGAATGGTGAGCGCTACAGAGCAATGATCAACGAGTTCTTTTTGCCGCAACTTGATGAATTGGGATTGGAAAACATGTGGTTCCAACAAGACGGTGCAACAGCACACACTGCACGTGCCACAACCGATATGCTGAACATCGGAAGCTTACTTTTGCGCCACCTTGTATAAGTACATAGAGACGTTGTCTAGTTGAAGGCGGATGCATTTGAACTCAATGAAATCGATGTTAGGAATATTAACCTCTTCTGAAGGGATGGAGGAATGAACGGCAAGTAGAACGCCACCCCCGACTCTGTTCAAGCGATCATTTCTATATACTTGATATTCATTACATAAAAACTCTGAATTGAAAACATGAGGTTTTAGCCAAGTTTCGGTAAAAGCAATTACGTTATAATTACAATGAAAAGATTTCAAAAAGAGATCAGTTAATTTGGTATTTAGACCTCTGACATTTTGATAAAAGATATTCACGGATTTAGTGCTCAGTTTTTTGACTCAACGTTATTACGAGAAATTTTCGCTACATTTTGAACATTCCTATTCGGTCTGTATTCAAACTCCCGCACAAGAGCCCCGGGAGGCCAAAAAGAGCTGTCCAAAAGAGTATCGAAATCTTTCCCAGATACATCAATCTTAAACGAAGACATACTTCTTTGATATGTGAAATTAAATTTTCTAACAGTTACGCTTTGATCTTTAACTTTAGAAGAAATATGGTACAACAAATCATCCTCGGTAGTGTCTGGATGGAACCTAGACACAAAAATAGATTTTTTGCGAGGAACCACAACCAGCTTACCAACGATTGGTTCAGACTCCATTGCAATAGTTGGAATTTCCTGGTTTTTCCTAGTGGACATTTTTGAAGGGGCGTTCTTCGACGTTGCTCGGACAACCGTACTAGGAATTGGAGAAGCCAAATCTATAAGTTCAAGGGGTTGAGGCAAGTTCGGGACTGTTGAGGTAGTAGGCCGCTCATGAAGGTAGGTGTCGATGTTGTAGGGTTTTTCTTTTACCAAGATAAGTTACAATCAGAAAACCATTAATTTTGGAACTATTTACTATTCTGCCAATTATTGGCCAAGTTTCCGAGCTACTTTTATAAAGTGGCAATCCATCCACGCCTATGTAAAGAACTACGAGTATTGCGTCATAACCAAATAACGCATATGATGGTAGAGTTTCCTCAACTTACTATTAAGACTCTCTGTTGCCTCTAAATCGCAAATATTTCTTTCACTGGTTTTCTCAGAAGTTTCATCTGAAATTATATTTCTATTTTCACTTCCTTCGGTATTAATTTCTACTAAAGTACTCGTGTAACTTCACTTTTTCTAAATTTTTCTCTGAGTTTATTTTTTTCATTTAAATTCTTCTTTTTAGATTGCTCGCACTTGTTCCTCTTTAATTCATTTTTATATTTTTTAATAATTTATTAATGGAATTACCACACATAATTTAAAACTAGTTTTTTCTTTGCAAAAATCAAAGTACAAATAAAATATCAAGAATTGACGCAACACATGTTTTTCAATTTGTACTTTTATAACTGTAACTTCCATGGTCGAGACAAACAAAAGCGCAAGCTTTTTCAACTAATTTGCTCAACTCATTGCCAACTCGCTTCCTCGGGGAGGAGTACAGGAAGCGCTCTATATAAAACGCGGCGAAGATATGAATTGCTGTTGCCTAGAAGGTTTTCTCTAATACCTTACAAAGGGAAGAGGTTGACAATTTTTCTTCTGGGACTATAGGGCCATAGTTGTGTGAGTAGACATGTCATGCATGTTTTTGTATTACTCGTGTGATCGGCTCTCACTGTGAGTGCAAAGAGCTGGTAGTAGACCAATGAAAAACAAGTATTCGCACTATAGAGCCTCTGTTGTGTCATGCATTTTTACTTTAGTTGTTTTTATTGCATTGATCACTGGCTACGATTCCCAGTGTTAGCGGCTCTTCTGAGAGCACGGAAAGTTGCTTTGTTGGAGACACTAAACAAGCAATGTTAAATATGAGCAAATATGTAAACTTCATTGCTGAAACCTACAAACCATGATCCAAATAACAAGATCTCGCATTAAAAATGTAAATATCTGGCTGTTACGTCATGCTTTTGAAAACATGTCTGCTTGGTTTTAAATGTCCGAAATGTAAAATTTTGGCGTTTTGGTAAACGTTCTGCCTACAAAATTGCACCCACTTTTCCCGTATGTTCGCATCTCTCGATAAACCAAACAAATCGACGAAACGAATTAATGTTTACGAAATTTGAATTAACATCTCCGAAAAACGTCAATGAAAGTGTGAAGAGAAAAGTCAGTTAAACTAGCTGAAAACTTCAAAATCGTGACATCACTTCTTAAAAACTTTTTTCTCAAAAAAAATTACAAATACACGGTTGCCGGAATGCGTGATCTTTAGTAATTGGGTCATGCCTACAAACAGTGTTTACAAAAACAAAATAAATGATTATTCATAAAGAGTATTCAACATCGAAGTTTGTTTTGTATTTGTGGTTGGGTTTGTGTGAATTGAAATAAAGTAAAATAGAATAAAACAAAGTTTATTAAAAGAAAGTGAAGGGAAGGAGAGGGAACGAAAGAAAAGGAAAGGCAAGGAAAGAAAGGGAAGGGATTGGAAAGAAAGGGGAATGGAAACGAAAGGAAAGGAAAGCAAAGGAAAGGAAGAGAAAGAAATGGAAGCAGAAAGAAAGGAAAGGCAAGGTAAGAAAAGTAAAGGAAAAGAAGGAAGGGAAAGGAAGGAAAGGAAAAAAAGAAAACAAAAGGAAAGGAAATAAAAGAAAAGGAGAGAAAAAGAAAGGAAAGCAAAAGAAAAAAGGAAAAGAAAAGAAAAAAAAGGAAAGGAAAGGACAGGAAACGAAAGGAAAGGAAAGGAAAGGAAAGGAAAGGAAATAAAAATAATAATAATTCCCAAACTGATTACCCACCATATCCTGCCCGACCGGCCCGAGGGGCGCATCCGCATAGCGCGCGGATTATTCGTTCGTGCCGAGTTGTTGAAAGGCTTTGGTTTGTTAATCGTCAAGATCTAACACTGCTCACCTACAAAGAAAACCTCATCAGCTAAGTAAAGTAGATATAAGATAGATTATACATTAAGAAATAATTAGTTAACAGAATAAAATTATTGTTAGAAGTTAATATAGAAGTCAAAGAATAAGAAACAATTAGTAGTTATGAATTTAGGATAGAAAGAATTAATTTTTTTATGCTGAAAATCCAGTCTGAAACATCAAATCTACCAAAAAGATAGTTATAATCTTGACAAAAGCAGCGAAAAGGCTCATTTAACTGAAAATTGGTTCGGCGCTGTTTTAAGACTAGAGGTTTAAAATGCCTTGAGGGACGAGACGGTACATTGAAGTAATGGGCTGGAGAGTGAACCATTTAGCAATTTAATCATAAAAACGATTACAAGCATTTCCCTCCGACTAGAAAGTGTGTGCAGATTAATGAGTTTTAAACGATTCGTATAGGGTGGCAGATTATACAAGGGATCCCAATGAAAATCTCTTAAAAAATGGTTTTTGAACTGATTCTAGGCGATCTACATGAACCTGGTAACGCGGGTTCCAAATTATAGAACCGTATTCAAGTATCGGTCTGACTAATGTAGTGAAGAGGGCTTTAGTTACATAAGGGTCGCTAAATTCTTTAGACCATCGTTTAACGAATGCTAGGACACCTCTAGCCTTATTGACTGTTGTGTTAATATGGCGGTTGAAACTGAGTTTACAGTCCATGGTAACCCCCAGGTCAACAAAATCATACACTTGATCAAGACTATAATTTTTAATTGTATAGGAAGCCGGTTGAGAAATTCCACGCGAAAAACCCATGTATTTACATTTTTTAAGGTTAAGTGGCATATAATTTAAATCGCACCAAGTAACTAGTGTATCTTGATATGATTGTAGCTTATTTCTATCTTCAAATGACGCGAATGACATTAAAAGCTTTACGTCGTCAGCATACATTAACATTTTTGAAAATTTTATTATTGTAGAAATAACATTTATAAACAACAAGAACAGAATCGGGCCAAGATGGCTTCCTTGAGGAACCCCCGAAAAGACATAAATGACATCGGATACTAAACTTTTAAACACTACTCTTTGTGTCCTGTCACTAAGGTAAGAAGAGATGCAGCGATTGAGACCCGGCTGGAAGCCCAACTGATCGAGTTTATGAATAAGTAATGAGTGACACACTTTGTAAAAAGCTTTGCTGAAATGCGTATAAATAACGTCGGTGTGCAGATTTTTTCTAAAGCCATTTGATCCATGACTGGTAAACTCAAGTAAATTCGTAACTGTGGACTTTCCCTTACTGAACCAGTGTTGGCAGTCAGCTATCAAAGTAGAGATCGGACCTGTGAGTTTATTTGCAACAATAGCTTCAAACAATTTTGGGATGGCAGAAAGCTTTGCTATGCCACGATAGTTCTCTATAGAAGACCTACTCCCGCTTTTATGCAGGGGTAGAAGAAACGATTCTTTCCACGCAATTGGAAAAACACCACACTTTAGTAATAGATTGAACAAATTGGAAAAGGGTTGGTAAATATGGTTCGCACACTTTTTCAAGAAACATGTAGGAATCCTATCAGGACCGTATTTAAAAGATTCTTTTAAGGTTTTAAGGTAACACCAATATTCAGAACATTAACAGTTATATAGGGGTTCAATACACCCCAATTTTTGAGTATTGTATATTAGTTCTGATGCATCACACATACACTCAAATATCTGTCCTATAAGTCAAGTATAGATACGAGTATAGGTATCTTATGTCCGAGCATCGCCGGACAACGGGGAGCTGGTAAATATACAAAAATGATCTATTCGAATAAGAAAGATCTTGGTTTACATTTTAAATTTTAAAATTTATACAAAATTTTGTTTGTTCTAATATTTTGAGTTCAAAGCTCGGAAACCCTAATCAATGACAGGATTTTTGAAGGCAACCCTATATCATTGGATTCGCAATAAAATTCTCTATGCACCGATATAAAATTTATTTACTTACTTCTTTTCAAAAATTAATTAAAAATGTCCTTGACAGGATGTTTCCAGGCAACCCACTTACAAAATGTTTTATAACATGCGAAATTGCATATAACATGTGTTTAATTCACTTACTCGATGAGTGAAGGTCGTCCCTTTGTCGCCTCTCCGATTAATACTCCTAATTGCTTCTCTTTTTTGCAATTGAATCAGTTCGTACAAAAACCCAATAAGTCCCATAATTAGAATTCTACAGGAGGAAATAAAAACAGTTTAACTCACAAATGACCAGGGATTTGATAACTTTGTTTAACCTTATATGTAGATTGAGTGTCCATATTGAAATACCAAAAAATAACAGTTTACTATTCCGAGCCACGAGAAATAGCTGAAAATCTGAGATGGACTTATGGAATTTTTGCACGAATTAGGATTTATGGTCACCAAATTTGGGCAAAAAAGTCATACTAACTGTGTTTTTATTGGCATTAGCATAAAAATTATTTATTAACATTTGAAATGGTTTTATTTTTCATTTTTGAACACATTTATGATACATAGTCATACTCGTCATCATTATCATCTTCAACATTTGCTGTCGGCCAACTAAATATGCCCTGGTAAAATGGAATATACTCTTTGATAATGTTATCTTGAACTTGCCTTAGATCATTTATTTTGTTGTTATTTATTGGTACGATTAAATGATAAGCGTTGGAAGTGAAACATAAGTTCTTAGTTTCTGTATTAAATTGAATGAATGATTGGTGAGTCCATCAATGGATTCCTCGGCTACGAGTACCCTTATTATAGAAATTAGAATACAAGGTGGCGCAAAAGTAAGCTTCCGATGT
This sequence comes from Merzomyia westermanni, assembly GCA_949987695.1. Lineage (NCBI taxonomy): Eukaryota > Metazoa > Arthropoda > Insecta > Diptera > Tephritidae > Merzomyia > Merzomyia westermanni. Next base: position 128,130,281 of record OX465288.1, on the reverse strand, counting down.
TCAGCATATCGGTTGTGGCACGTGCAGTGTGTGCTGTTGCACCGTCTTGTTGGAACCACATGTTTTCCAATCCCAATTCATCAAGTTGCGGCAAAAAGAACTCGTTGATCATTGCTCTGTAGCGCTCACCATTCACAGTAACCGTTTGGCCCCGACCGATTATTGGTCAAATAAATAGTCAGCAATATTCCGCGTTCTGGAGCAGTGTAGCGTAACATTGTTTATTAACGTGTATTTCGCATGTGTTTACTACACAAATGTCAAAACAGACTTTAGGGGCCAATCGCAAAATTTATAGCATTTTCTGATAGGAGGATTACTTTTGCGCCACCTTGTAGAAGCTCATATAAATTGAAGGGGCAAATGATATTATATTTTCTTGTGGGATAATTTTCCTTAGCTAGACTTCAAAACCAGATCTGTATATGGTTGAGGAACGAATATATAATCTACTTTCGGATCTTTTTTTTATTACTCCAAGATACTCGATAATTTGGTAAATATTAATAACCGCGTGTTGGAAAATATTGGTGAATATTTTGAAGACGGTTAGAGTCAGTCATGACGACAGAAATCGCAAGAACTTATTGTTTTTTTTAATTGAGGTTTACAGCTATATTATTGAAAATAATTCCAATTTCGAGAAACTGGCCCATACGTATTTTTTTGTTGTCGTGAACTACACAAAAAAGTTTCACAATATTCTACTCAGAAGTAATCAGCAAAAATATTTTCTGGGTCCAACTTGCAACTTCTTACTGAATGATTTTAAACCATTGTGGTAGATGTTGCTTTATCCATTTACTGTTTAAATAAAGAAGGTCAATACAGCCCTAAGTAAAAGCCCTGATACATAGTAGTGACCTAATATGGCATCCACTTTATGCATAAATTTCAGGTCCTATGATGTACCCAGATGTATATTTTAAAAAAATACCCTTGTCAGATGTTTTTTGTGGCAAGTTTAATCAACTGCATATAAAGAGCAGTAAAAAGTAACTCTATGTATGTCATATTTTATATTAATCTATTATGGACAAGGGTAAATAGTATTATGGCATTAAACGGTACAATAGTTCACTATAAAAGGGCGGTGCTTTTTCCTTTTTCTAAAATTCATGTTTCTTCGCGCAAGGACACTTTGAAAGTAAAATAGTGAAGTTATTTTTCGCAGATATAATTAGTATAATATTAGTATATGATTATTTTAAAAATATTTTATATAAAAGTGGACGTGGTCCTTAACAGATTTTCACCATTTTCCTCCGGATTATTCCTGGTGGTAAAAGCAATCTATTGAATTTTGTTATGATGACATGCCCATTTTAAAAAATTAGTTGGATGCCACAATTTATAATTTTTTTTTTTTTTTGCGTTTTCCAAAGTATTCATCATCATCCGATATCTTCAATTTTGAATATAAATGTGACTAAGTGTCAAAGAACCAGCGTGCCAAGTTTCCATAAGATTTCTAAACATTCGTGCTCGTTTACAGATGGGCGGACGAACGGATCTTATTAATTGTTTTTCATTCATTTGGGTTGAAGATGACTTATATTCTAAAGAAACATATTGCCCAATATTTTCCAACTTCATACATTTTCCTCTATTCCTGCTTTTTTTAAGGTCATTGTCAAAATAATAATGTTGGCTTAGGGAATATTATGCCTATCGTATAAGTTAACTTTATTTGTTCTTTATAATTTGCATTTCTTTAAACAATATTCGACACAATTTTTCCATTTCCCCAACCACTGAGATGAAGATTTGTTGCTGTGATAAACATGTTGTAGGCAAACTTTTGTGTATATATGTACTTTCATACATGAATTAGATCCTACTACATATGTGTGTATAACCTGATAACCATAGGAAAGATTTGACACAGAAACCCCCACACATAAGCCTAGCACATTCTCCTCCTACTTTCTTCCAAATGAATATGCTGAAGATTGTAGTCTGGTAAATAGTTGTTAAGTCAAGTACATAACTAAGAGTGTGTGGCACTTTATGCCTGAAGGAGGCTCACACTTTCTCAATCCTATGTAACTATGTACCTCCTCGTACAGTAGCTAATATGAGTGTTTTGCTTGTTTATTTTAAAGAGTCACTTCAAGAAGTGTCACAAACTTGTGTGTGGAGGATACTCTGTGGCCCGTGCCGGATGTGATACTATGAACATATATGTACATATGTGCATTAGGCTGAAACGAATATTTTTACTTGCAAGCAGACTTAAAAGAAAAATACATTAACTAAATTACAAAATCAAGGGAAACCAAGTAAGATAGCCTAAGTTCGGATGTAATAATAGGTGTATGCTAAATAGTCACCTTTATTGTTTTTCTAAAATATTCGATTTATAAAAAGGGGGCTTCGCTATCATCCCATATCGCCCATTTTGAATATAAATGGGTGATGAATACCAAATTTCAGTCTATATCCATCTGGATTCGTTTATGCCGTTACGACCTACTTTGAGGCGTATAAAGTTAATAATTATACTCTGTTAGCAATGCCATGCTGTGAATACAAATGATATTTCTTATCAAACTATTAAGTGAGCAAGGCTCTTTTTGTGCCACTCTTTTTGGATATCTCAGTACTGCAGCTTAGTCAAAGTGAAAGTAATTGTTCCCACATAATTCCTATGGAAAATCGACAAGTCCGATGTATATTATTAAGAGCTCATATTTGGATAATCTATGTCTTAGACCAAAGCGGAATAGAAAAAAAAAATGTTTTATGAATCAGTCTAATAACGTACACACACAAATAAATAACTTCGAATCTATGAATTCAATCCCTACAAACCAGATACCGGTTAGCAATGTAGCTAAATACTTGGTTTCATTAATTTCTCGAACGGTGTAAAAAGTAGCTAATTTTGTTCAGGCCGTGTGAAGATTTTAACCACATGTGTTTTCCAAATTTCCAGCCTTCAAAAATTTCCCTTTTAAAAACTGGCTAATGTTTTGGCTATAAAGTAGTTGAAAATATGTTTTGAAATGGTTTATGTTTTGGTTAAACAGTGGTGAAAAATATTCCTTCAGTTGGTTATTGTTTTGGTTAACATTTGGTGAAAATTATTAGCTGAATTGGTTACCGAAGTGGCTAACATGTGGTTAATTTTATTAGCTGAATTGGTTAATGAAATACCAGTTATAGTGGTTATTGTCAAATGCACGACATCTACCAATTTTTTCAATTAAATTACACGAAAATTAATAAATTTTATTATTTATTAAAATATATATTTCATTGCACATTTTTACTTAAAATGCTAAACAAATTTAAGGTGAGCCGCCTCCATGGCAAAGAGGGAAACAGCACTACAAGCACTAGGACTAAAACCGGCATCATAAGACGCCCTCATACACACAAAGGAACAAACTTGAAGCTGTTAGCTTCCCAGAAGTTTCGTCGAAAGAGATTGATAAATTGACACTCGTTTTGTTGTTGTGGTGGTAGCTCTTGTTGCACATTTAACATTCAATGTATGCAGAGCCGTTTCTTCTGAATGTGTTGTTTGCTTCCTAAATGTGTTGGCACTCGCGTCGCGCTGCTACCTGCTAGATGCCAGTGCGATCAGTATTCGCTAGCGAAATCTTCCAGGGCAAAGTTCTGAAACTGCAAAAACAACAGCACAACTTTAATCTGGGTACTATAAAAAAGTCTTACCTATCATCTTATCACGCATCTCCTGACAAAAACAAATTTTAAGATTTTCACAATTTCAAATTATCAAATTTTTTTTTTTGACTTCTATGAAATTTGACAAAGATAAATTAATTTATGAAGACAGTTGTCGTATTTCCAATATTTGGAAAGTTTTTCAAACAAACACTGTGCATGTGTTTGTATTTTTTTGAAATGTGGTTAGCAGTGGTTGGTAGGGATGTTTGTAAAAATGTTTGAGTTGCAGTGCAATATTCCCACTGTGAAATGCTGGAATCTCAAGATAAATTACAAAGGCTAATGTAAGCTAATTTATTGATTGAAAATGCAAATAAGTATGTGATTTGAAAGTTGGCATATGCAAATGGATTTTTCTGAGATTTTACAAAATTTTTTTATTTCTTTGGACAACTCTTAGTGTTTTTATCGTCTTTGCGTAAACTTGGTCCACCGGGATAAGGAAGCTTGTGTGAAGATAAGCATCCAAACTGTTGACTGTATAGCGCTACAGATTAGCAAGTCATAACTGGGGTTCATCATAAGGTGACAAACAAAATCGCAGGGAAGCAAAACCAATTGTATTTTATCCTTTTTCATAGAGGCTAAGGCTTATTCTTAGTGCAGATAAACGATTTTTTCACCTTAGAATCTCAAGAAATTAGCTACATATATAAAAATTGTAAATTCATAACGAAGAGTCTAGCCTTTATCCTCTAATAATATTTAACAGAGTGATAGATTATAGATTCGGATTAAGTTCAAAAACTTTTACTTTTTAAATTCTAGAACATCGATCATCAAATGAAGCAGGCAATGCTTACATTTTGAATTCCCAGGAGTATATACCCTTTTCTGTATTTGCATATATTTGATAATGTCTAATAGTTAATTTTGAGATATATACATTTCCAAACATAGCTCCATAAGCAGAAGTAATAAGCATATTTGCGTATCTGCTACCGTAATATTTGCAATTTAATATTTCAGTAGCAATCTACATTTCTGAGAAATATTCTCAACACCTCAACATCCAACAGCTTTAACTAACTGCTTTTAACCCAGCACTATGAGCTTTCTAATAGACTTACGCAAAGTTTTATCTATTACTCTGTTGAACATTCGAGCATGTTTTGCCATAATCACTTTGTTGTAAACCAACTCGTACATAGATACTTATGTTTGTACACATTACTATTTCATAGTTGCAGATAAAGTTGTGCGCTTAGCAGTCCATACAAATATTAAGCGCAAACGCAGATGCGGATGAAAAAAAAACACGGCTACTGATATGGTTTTGATAGTGCCAGTATGGGTTTGTGTAAAAAATATCCAACAGATGGTGCTGTATTTGAGATATTTCCAACCAGTCACATGACAGCTAGGTCTACGTACCAATACCGGGGGGGGTCCAAAATGGCTAAAAATCATGGACGTCTTTTATGGAAGCCCCCTTAACGAAGACATCGATGAAAAGGAAATGTACATCTTTAAATTATGTATGCAAGTCTCAGTATATGGTTAACTTACGACTCTAAATATACTGTAAGATTTACGCCATATAAATGAATTAAGACGAGATTGTGATTTCCCTCGACTTTTCAAACAAAAACATGCCAAGTATTACTATGGGGATTTTTCTGTTTCTCTTTTCTAACTTCAAAGCAGTAGCAGTAAACCACATAAATTTACAAATATCTATGCAAAAAGTGGTGTGACTAATCTCTAAAGAGAGTGATCCCTTTAGCCTATACAGGCTATTATTCAATAAAAGTTAATATGAATTTGCATAGCATAGTCACAGGGGTAAAAACACATATTTAATTTGTGTAGCATACTCATAGGGGTTAAAAAGCTTATCGGACTGACCAGTTTAGGGAGAAAAAGGAATAGTCCTATCGAGTATAAATGGGTACAATTTAGCACATGCTCAAACAAATGTGAACAGTTCAGCCCATGTAAAGAGATCAGAACTGGCATTATTCGCATGCTCGTTTGCGACTTATCCTATGGGACAGTTTTACATGAAATTTTACTTTTGTAAAAATATTTCAATAAAACTAATTAATGATTTCTGGTTTTAATAGAGATGTAGTTAAATATTGCATTCAATTAATGGTCCAATTTTTGGAAATAATATTAATTTTAAAATTATAGCGGGTGGGACAGGTGTGTATTTCAAGTGCTGAGTAAAGTTACTTGTAATAAATCGAGGATGCTAAAGAGGCAAAAGCTGAAACCCTTCATGCGTTTATTTCATAGGCGGGACTAACTTTCTTTTCATTAAATTTAAAGAATTTTCACCAGCTAAAGTTTTTACTCAGATGATGGTACCTACTTTACTAGTTTAATATTTTTCGCGCGTTTTTTAATAATTTTTGCTTTACATAACTAGTATGTATATTTACTTAGTATTAAAATGCATATTAGCAATATTAGCCCTATTCTAACCACTATTGCCCCATAGCTGTAACGTGTGGGATATGTTTCATTGTTGAGTATTTCCTAACTAACTTAATAGAAGCTAAAATGCAATCGTGGTAGGTATATATTTGGAACAAACCGATGGCCCGAGCAGCTTTGTACCAACTAGTGGAGAACGTTTTGTTTTATCTAATCTCGCGCTCAGTTCAGTAAACTGTTTCAACTCGCATTCTCCGTTTCATTCTGTACTAACTAACTGAGGCACGTTCATTTCATCTTATCTCGAAAGCTGCGTCTTTTCATAATGTCTCAACTCATACCTTCATACAGGAATAACAAATTATTTGACAACGCTTTCAAAACAAGCCAATGCAACCTCATTTAAATAGCTAATCCAGTGACTGACTTTAAAAAAAAAAAATGTTACTAAAAATTTACATAAAACTTAAATTTATTATTGTAGGCCTAATTTAAGGTTTCTGAAAATTATTTATCGACATATTCCCTATCTTTATAAACAAAATTATTTTCACACCAAGAATTATTTTCTCATGGAATCGCCCTAATATTAATATTATGATGTATGTATGTATTTGGTAAAATTCGCGGTATAGGTGCTGAAATTTATGTATTTTTACGTTTTTGGAGACTTTAATATTTGTCTTATAAAAACAGAATATGTTTCATTTCAATTTTATTATAACGCAGCGACAAAAAGAAGTGTACACAAACTTTTTAACTTAAACCATGAGATACTGGATTATGTGGAGATAAAGTAAAACGAGTTCATGACAGTATCTTCAACTGGTTCTAAGGCAATTCCCTTTAGCATGAATATTCTGCTCCACAAGACTAAAAAAGTCATTAACAATCAGACGTAAATAAACCATAGCAGTTCCGCTTAATTTTATGATTCCATAAACGGGATTTTTGGTGTTTGTAGAGTTAAAGTCATATTTCTTAAAATATGTTGTTGTTGTTGTTAACAGCGGTTTTGAAAATATAGGCGTGCATAACACAAATATGGGACTATAACTTATAACTATCAAAGTTATCAGCATCAAAAAACAAATAAAAATCCCCTTTTTTTTAGAAAACCAACCAAATTTGTTACAAAAGTGTATCTATATCCAGAACAGATTTGGTATTGAAAATGGGTGAAAGCGGGTAAAATCAAATATTTAATATTTTCAAAATGGTGCAGACAGCAGTATGAGAAAAAGAAGAGATAGACCCACCAACAAGTATACCGAAATGATCAGGGCGATGAGCTGAGTCGGTTAAGCCATGTCCGTCTGTCCGTCTGTCTGTTTGTACGCAAACTAGTCCCTCAGTTTTTGAGATATCTTGATGAAATTTGGTATGGAGGCGCCATTTTGCATAGGATTAATCGCAGTCGGAATCAGCAAGGTTGGAGAAATGCAACACATAGCTTCCATACAATCGATTGTTCCGATTAACGGAGTTTGCCTATAAATATTGAAATTTAAGAGCTAGGAACTTTCAATTTGGCGGGTTTAGTTCATATTACATACGCAATGTTACTAGTGAAAATCAGCCAGATCGGGCCAACAACATGTAGCTCCCATATAATCGATAGTTCCGATTAACGGGGTTTGACCTATAAATGTTGCAATTAAAAAGCTAAGAACATATTTAAGAAGTACATTTTACGCAGTGAAAGTCACCCAGATCGGACCAACATAAATAAAGCTGCCATATAATCGATAGCCTCGATAAATGGGTTTGGGCTATAAATTTGGCAATTAAAAAGCTAGTAACGTAAAGTTTTTTGGCGCATATGTGAAAATCACCCAAATCGGACTAACATAACATATAGCTCCCATATAATCGATAGTTTCGCTAAATGGGTTTTGGGCTACAAATTTTGCAATTAAAAGCTAGGAAAACAAAATTTTGCAGGTTTGCTAAATATTATATATGTAGTGTGTGTAGTGAAAATCACCCAGATCGGACCAACATAAAATATAGCTCCCATACATTCGATTGTTCCAATAAATGGGATTTGGGCTATGTATTTTTAAATTAACAGATTTTCAGTTTTTACTAATTGTGAGTAAGGATCGGACATTTAAAACCGTGATGCGTATTCATGAAAGGTATAAAGTCTTCGGCGCAGTCGAAGACAGCCCTTTCCTTACTTGTTTATATTTATTCTTATGCCTACAACACGTATTAGGAAAAGAAATCCAGATTGATATATAGGACACATATTTCCAAACTTCCTTAATTTGAACCAAAAATATTATTATTTGTAAAATATTAATAAAATCTGGCATACTTTAAAAAAAAAAATCAATTTAGAACCACACCTCCTTTCATATTACTTTATACAATGGATATGAAAGGAATATATCCTTCTTTGTATTGCTTTTGATACCTGCATGCAAATGGTGGCAATTGGCAGTTTAACCGGTGAAACCGCACCCACTGCTATAATCACCTGTCGTGATGCAGAAGGGGATGCGCATCTTGCCCCATTACAGATCTGCCATCACAGTTTTCTCCAAGAACTAATTAGCGTGACCCATCACAGGTCTGAACTAGTTCTTTCAAGCAATCACACTTTTGCCCCAAAAAACTATATTCGTCACCTGCCATGACCACATAATGTTAAAGTTGCCTTTAATTTTCATAGTAATCAGCCAGAACAATTGGTTTAAGTCTATTAATTTAATGTGGATTTTAATTAAAGAAAAGGTTTTCAAATAAAAACACTTGCACATTTAGGGTTAAACACATCGGTTAAGCTGAATTCCTAAACGTCAGTTTGCAATGCAAAACTGTAATAGAAAAACCGCAGTGATGCATTTTTAAATTAATAAATTAATTTTGTACTACATTGCATAAATCAGGTTGGCGAGATGTAATTATGTAAAAGTAATAAATTAAAAATGTATGTGTTAAATAATTGCGGCCATATGACAACTCTGTCGATGGTCATCGTTCTTGCCCTTTCCCTTTTGTGCTTCCATTTGGAGCTACATATTTAGAATGTATGTACATAACCATATAATGTATGTATATATACCATAATGTATGTATATATGTATGTTGACACATAACAGGTACTAGAAAATAAAGTTGTCAGTATACGGAGCAGAGTATTTGAAAGAGGTCGTTCAGTTTATTATTTCTCGCGTTAACATTGGCATCCCTTGCGGGGAATAAGCCCTCTACCTCTGGAGAGTCATCACAAAACTTGTGGCCGTATAGCTAAAAGAAATAATACAACTCATCTCAATAGCTGTGCAGATTTTTGCATTTTTGTACCTTTTGCTCTACGCAAGCAGCGCACTTCAATAAATGCACATAACGGACAGCGCAAAACCTACATACACATTTATATTTGGTTTGGACATACTAGCAATATCACGCCATTCTTGCTGGAAAATTCACTGTGAATTGACCTTTGTTTTTTTTTGACTTGGTGTTCTTGCAAATCGGTACATGTACCATGAAGGCACTCATAAGGCAGCAAACATGTGCTGCAACCTTAATTACAAATTTCATGACAAATTTGCGCAAAACAGCTAAAAATAAGCAAACCAAAGGTTTTTTAATCGGTCGGCGATCACTCCTTTGTCAGTATTGGGAGAAATATGTGAAAGGGTATGAGGACCTTTCAAATGCAGCTGAAGACGACACCACAACCGAAATGGCCCAACAAGCCTTGGACGCATTCAGTGAATCCGAGCGAGTTTACACTGAAACATTAGGGGAGTTGAACGATATGATTGAGGCAGCTACTAATCCTCCTACCATTTCAGGGCAACAACAAACGGCCACCACCACGCCTCTCGACGTTCAGCTAAGTCAAAGGCTACCACCAATAAAAATTCCACTGTTCGACGGCTCATTTCTACGCTGGTATCCCTTCAAGGATTTATTCACATCCATAGTTATTCAAAGCCGAAGCTTGTCCAACACGCAGCGTTTGCAGTATTTAAAGGACAGCCCCACCGGCGAAGCTAAAAGTACACTGGACAACACAGCAACAACAGACGCTAATTTCGCCGTAGCCTGGGAGCTACTGGAGCGCAAGTTTGACAACAAACGCATTATTATCAATGCGCATCTCAATGAAATAATGACATTGACACCAATCCGAAAGGAATCAGCTGTAAACTTGCGATCACTAATTGACAAGGTCATTGCGACCTTGCGCGCATTGGAACAACTTGGACGTCCAGTAGCGCACTGGGACGATTGGTTGATTTATACTGTCGTACACAAATTGGACGCTGCTTCTGTACGTGCTTGGGAGGTATCTATCTCGTCCAAGCAAACGATTCCAAGCTTTGACGATTTACGCCAGTTTCTCGAAAATCAAACCAAATCATTAGAAGTTATGCAAAGCTTTGCAGATTCTACACCTAACAATGTTCCATCTAAGGACGATGCGAAATCCAAACCATCTGGCGTGAAAGGATATCACACCACTGCATCTAACTGCCCATGTTGTGCCAGTAAACATTATATCCTCTTTTGCACAGAGTTTCGCAACCAAACTCCACAACAGCGGTACAAAACAGTACAACAATCAAAGCTGTGCTCAAATTGTTTACGACCTAATCACAAGTCACAAACTTGTCCTTCAACCCGCCGATGTCAAAAATGTAGTTTGGTTCATCACACAATGCTTCATGATTATTACACGTATAGTTCCCCAAATCAGTTGAGGTCTGCGGTGGCAGACGCAGATCAACAACCAATAAGCATTCACAACGCATCCATCGCACATCATAATTCATGTGGCATTCCTCCAGTGCTACTCGGTACAGCTTTAATTGAAGTAAGATCTGACACTGGTCATGGTGCTCCGTGCCTTGTTAGATAGTGGAGCTGAATCAACGTTTATTAGCGAGTATGCCGTATCGCAATTAAGGTTAGCGAAATCTGCGCTGCGCATACCACTAAACGGCGCAAATGGTGAAAGGCTGACTACCACGGCTAGCTCGGTGAAATTCACGCTACGCTCAACTAAATCCGCGTTTGAAAAACTCTGCTATGCTCTTGTATTACCACGCGTGGGAAATCCCTGTCCGTCCGTCAGCAGCCCTCCCGAACAATTCGCAAGCTTTTGGAAACTTGATCTTGCTGATCCTAAATTCCATCTAGCTGGAACGATAGATGTCATCTTGAGCGCAGGTGACTACGCTGCAATTCTACGAAATCCAGCACTGCCCAAACTCAGAGATGATTGCCCAAAAGACACAATTGGGGTGGATCATTTTCGGTAGATTGGCACCACAAGGCACACCTTCACTTAAACCCGCATATGACTGTTATGCCACTAGCTTAGAGCTTGACGAACTCATCAGTCGTTTTTGGGAGCAAGAAGAGGTATCGACTCAAAACACCTTAAGTAAAGATGATACACTGTGTGACAAGTTCTTTGAGGCAACCACTGAACGTACTGAAACAGGTCGGTATGTGGTCCGACTTCCTGTAAAAAATGAGTCGCAACTGTCCCAACTTTCATCAACACGAGGGGCAGCACTATCACTTTTGAATTCGATGGAACGTCGTTTGCATCGAGATGATACAGTGCGAAAATTATACCACGACTTTATGTCCGAGTATTATTCACTCGGCCATATGGAACGCGCTAAAGACGATACAACAAGCAGGCGAGTCAGTTATCTCCCACATCATAGCGTATTAAAAGAATCCAGCACTACGACCAAACTACGCGTAGTGTTTAACGCATCCAAGTGCAGTGAGTCAGGATTGTCCTTAAACGATTGTCTGTACACCGGTCCTAAACCACAAAGAGACCTCGCCTGGATTGTTTTGAATTGGCGAAAACATCGCGTCGCATTCACCGCGGATATTGAAAAAATGTACAGGCAGATATTGGTTCATCATGACGACGTTGACTTGCAACGAATTCTATGGAGATTCGACGATCAGGAACCAGTTTCTACATTCCGCCTATTAACTGTCACTTACGGCACCAACTGTGCGCCATTCCTAGCGATGAAGGTGTTGCAAACGCTCGCTAAGGACGAAGAGCATCGTTTTCCTCGCGGCTCTACTACTCTACTACACGAGTTCTATGTCGACGACGTTCTGTCTGGCGGTGACACTATAGATGAAGCCAATCAACTCAGAAGCGAGTTGCAAAAATTATTGCTAGCTGGAGGATTCAAGCTCCGTAAATGGAATTCTAACTGCCAGGACATCCTAGTCAAAATTGACCCTGCCGACCGTGAAGAAAGGGGTTCGTATGAACTACGCACGGAAACCGAATCTAAGGCACTAGGTATCGTTTGGATGACGCATACCGACAGCTTCAGTTACAACATAAAGCTAAGTCCTGTCGATCGTCGATTCACCAAACGAGAATTCCTTTCGGATGTCGCAAAGTTGTTCGATCCTCTGGGGTTTCTATCTCCAGTACTTATCAAAGGGAAAATGCTATTTCAGAATCTCTGGAAACTTGGAATCGATTGGGACGAGGATTTACCCGGTACCATACAAAGTGAATGGGGTTCACTTCGAGCCGAACTAGAAACCTTACGCAATCTTAGAATTCCACGCTGGATACAAACCTCTGACAACGCCACCTCACTAGAATACCACGCATTCGCAGATGCATCCACGCAAGCCTACGCCGCGGTGGTGTATTTAAAGGTTGCTTCGGGACTGGACATACATGTAACTTTGCTCATAGCTAAAACTAAAGTAGCACCACTTAAAAGGATGACCATACCGAGACTTGAACTTTGTGCTGCACTTTTGGCATCCAAAATTATGGCAAAGGTTCAGGAAGTACTTAAAATTCAAAATGTTGCTACATATTTTTGGTCCGACTCGACCACGGTTCTTGGCTGGATTCGATCAAACCCTGGCAGCCGCAAAGAGTTCGTATGTAACCGCGTTACTCGAATTCATGAAACTACATCTAGTGCCCACAGCCGACAATCCATCCGATTGCGCAACGAGGGGAATATCTCCAACTCAACTAATCAACCATGTACTCTGGTGGACTGGTCCACCATGGCTACATTTATCTGAAGACCAATGGCCGAAATTGCGTCCAGGAATTCCAGACACGCTTCCAGAAACTGAACTTGTGAAGATACTAAATACGCGAATAGTTGATGTGTCCATTTTGAATAAATATTCGGATCTTGACAAGTTAATTGCCATTACTGCCTGGTGTCAACGTTTCATCCATATCGCACTTGGAAGGCAACACGCTATGGCCCCTTACTGCCTGTGGACTGAACTCTATGCCGCATTGGACCAAACGTGTACAGCAAGAAGAGTATCCTCAAGAAGTAAGACATCTACGTGCAAGCAAGAGCATCGACAAAAAAAGCAAATTAGTCAGCCTATACCCTTTTTTGACTCGGAGGGCGTACTACGTGTTGGTGGGCGGCTCAAAAACGCTAACTTATCATTCAATGAGCGACACCCAATGATTTTACCAAAAAACAGTAATCTAACTATTTTGCTTATTAACCATGCACATAAGCAATTACTGCATGCTGGGGCGCAGGCAACCTTGAATCACATCAGACGACGATTCTGGGTTTTAAATGGTCGTGATGCAGTTAAAGGGGTCATCAGGAAATGCCTTGTCTGTTTCCGTCAGTCCTGCAAGCCAAACACGCAACTGATGGGTCAATTACCTGCTCCTCGATGCAATATCTCTTCACCATTCGGACACACCGGGGTGGACTATGCAGGCCCGTTCCATGTGCGCACTACAAAGGGAAGAGGGCATCGTGCGTACAAGGGATATGTTGCTGTCTTCGTCTGTCTCGCCACAAAGGCTTGCCATCTAGAGCTTGTGAGCGACATGACAACCGAAGCGTTTATCGCTGCTCTAAACCGATTCACTGCTACGCGCGGCCTCTGCACCGATATCTACAGCGACAATGGTACCACGTTCGTAGGCGCCAATACACTTTTGGACAGCGACCGAGTAGCTCTGCAAGCGCAACTTAAATCCGCTGCATCATACACCTCTCGTCGTGAGATCAATTGGCACTTCATACCCCCTGCTGCGCCTAACTTTGGAGGACTCTGGGAGGCCGCGGTCAAAAGCATGAAGATGTATCTGAAGCGAGTAATCGGGGCAACTACACTGACATTTGAAGAGTTTTACACCTTACTTAAACAAATTGAGGCCTGTTTGAACTCGCGTCCGCTTACACCATTAACTGACGATCCTAGCGACTTCACGGCGTTAACTCCCCGGCAGAGCTCTCACTACCAGCCCAGAGGCGCGTCCGCTCAATGCTACGATGACCCTTGTAAGCAGATGGAAGCAACTGACCCAAATGTATCATGACTTCTGGATACGTTGGTCAAACGAATACCTTCAAGGGCTTCAATCGAGAAACAAATGGCAACATCAACAAAGTAAACTCGACGTCGGACAACTCGTTTTGGTTCGAGATGAACGGATACCTCCTACGCAATGGTTACTGGGCAGGATCCTGGATATTCATCCCGGCACGGATGGCATTGCTAGAGTCGCAACGGTCAAAACGAAAGCCACCACCCTTAAGCGACCAGTTACCAAACTTTCCATATTACTCATTGAAAATGATATGGCCGACTGTGGGCGGCCTGTGTCAATATAATTTCGTCCCAATTTTGGACGAGGTGGGCGGAATGTTAAATAATTGCGGCCATATGACAACTCTGTCGATGGTCATCGTTCTTGCCCTTTCCCTTTTGTGCTTCCATTTGGAGCTACATATTTAGAATGTATGTACATAACCATATAATGTATGTATATATACCATAATGTATGTATATATGTATGTTGACACATAACAGGTACTAGAAAATAAAGTTGTCAGTATACGGAGCAGAGTATTTGAAAGAGGTCGTTCAGTTTATTATTTCTCGCGTTAACAGTATGTTAAAAGTAATAAATTAAAATTAAATGAATAATTTACATAATAATACGTATTCTGACACTCCAGCTTCCACCATTTCTTGAGTGCAATAATTAGATATGGAAAGTATAACAAACTTAGTACGCATCGGTAACCTGATGCATGCATTTAGGAACAAAACAACGGACGTTTATGAAGCCTTATTCTTTATTTGGCACAACGAATGCATTTCCGGCAGACCTGCTGCTCATCATCAGCGATGCGCTATTAAATCCAAAAGTTACAAAAAGTAAACAAAAAGCATAACAATAATAAAAAGTAATTGCACTGCATATTAAATATCTGTTTTACTTAAAAGATGTTTCGTTTGTTCAAAACTGCTACAACTCCCATCTCAGAAAGTGCCCTTTATTTCTCAGATTCATTTAAAAGGAAAGGTTATGCATTAAAAAACAAATCTGAAAGCAATCTTAAACTTAATTGTGCCATCGTGGTAGAAGGTAGATTCGTGGCGTGCACATCCGCTTATTTAAATTAGCTTTAAAGAAATTGGAACAGTTCCACCCGTAAGAGATAAATCTTCCTCAAATTGTTATTGTTTTATTAATTTTTAATGAGCGCAAATACTTTAGTCATAATTTATGCCCATGCGGGGTTCATTTCTATGTACGTTTGTGTAGCATGGCAGTTTTCTAATTATGCATACTTTGAATGTATGAACAAAAGTGGTAAGATCAAAATATGTTTGCAATTTTCTGCGTAACCATTCATATCCGATTCATAGCAGCGGGTAATTGTGGGTATTATGGTGGCGCAATGTCTGTGGCCACACTTATCTGGTTTTGTTGTAGGTTTCCTCGCTTCCCAAAGCTTGTAGATGACGTGCGGTTTTGTAATGATACTGCCTTTTGACAAGCAAAAGGTTTAGGCAGCTAATACATGTAGGATAATATGTATGTATGTATCTACCTAAAAACCTATCAAATGAGATAATTCAATAGTTAAAGCAGCTACAATAATGAAATTTGGTAGCTTTATTGAATTGATCATTCTGTTGAAGATTTTACCAAATTTTTGAAAAAGGCAAGTGAACAAATTTTCAAACTTCAACTGTCAATAACTTCATAACCGTTTAAGATATAATTACGAAACTTGATACGCAGTATACTATGGACGTGTAGAGAACACCCACTGAAAATGAGAAAAATCGGTGGACGACCACGCCCACTTTTGAACAAAAATTTTCTAAAAGGAAGGTAGGAAATCCAAACATGCCATATCCTCTTCACTGATGCAGATAGAATGCTAAAATTTGGTAGTTACAGTGATCTTATTTATGATTTTTTTAAATTTTGGAAAATTGGTGTGCACCGCCCACATATAAATAAACAAAATGTCAAATTTCAGCTATTATTAACTTCAAAACCGTGTTAAATAAAATTACGATACATGATACGAGGTATACTAACTACGCTTTTCAACATTATATATAGCCTATGCTATGAATACAAGAATCTACTGTGAAAATTTTATAAAGATCGGGCGTGACACCGCCCACTTTTCCAAAACTATATATAGCCAATGCTGTAGCCACTGAACCCAAGAATCCGCACCTGCGGGTTAGGGGTTTAGAATATGCCCGAGGTAGGCATACCGGTCGTAAGAGGCGACTAATATGCACAAAGGTAATGACGTGCAACTCGATGGTTGATCTACGGATATGATGCCTCTCACCTCTCACTACCCATCTTATCCTTCCTTACGGAAGTAGGGGTGACATGACCTAGACGGTTTCACTGGTCATAAATCGCCACCACGACAGTCGGGCAGTACCGCAAGGGAGTACCGGAGCGTACCGGGTTCAAATCTGGCCAAGGACTGTTAATTCGACAACACTCCCCAAAACCTTCGGGGAGTGTTTTTGTCGTTACCACAACAACAACAACAACCCAAGAATATACTATGAAAATTGTGTGAAGATCGGTTGAGTACTTTGGACGCCTATAAAAGACACATAAACACAGACAGACATTCATTTTTATTAATAAGACTTAAAAAATTCGAGTAAACCTTTTCTGTTGTTGTTTGTGACTACAGAAACACTCCTCGAAGGTTTTGGAAAGTTTTGTCGATAGTTACAGTCCTTTGCCGGATATTAACGCGGTACGCTCCGGTACTCCCTTGTGGTACTGCTCCACTGTCGTGGTAGCAATTTGGTATGATCAGTACAACCTTCTAGGTCATGTCACCCCTCCTTCCTTAACCCTTTCACCACTGAGTTTTTTTTTTCGAAACCTGTAGGGTTTTTCATCATTACGACAGAAAATACTGTTATATGACAAAAATATAACATGTTTGACATACCTGAAAAGTACGAGATCCTTACTATTATCCTGGGATATATAATCTCAATAATGTTTTTAGGTGGGATGTATACGTCCCAATAATGCTAAAAGGACTAAAAGGACTAAGGAAATTAAATAACAACATTTAATAAAAACTAAAAAAATTTACATTTTATTGATTTTTCTTTTACAAATTTAATTCATTTGTAAAATGAAGCAAAACATTTGAAACATAAAGCGTTGTTACATCCAGAACAGACGTATTTAGTCCTGGTTTCCTTATTTGGTGAGGTACAATATACGCATCGACGACGATAAGGCTGTTCAATGGGAAGATGATCGCCAATATTAAGACGTTCCGTTCGTGATCGCTTTTCGGGTCTTGCATCACATTGACGTGTTGTAAGCTTTTTGTGTTTTATACCTTCAGCCTTCATCGACTCGGCTAAGGGCACAATAAATTGAATGAAGGAATTTGACGGTGCGTGAATATTATCCAGGCGCTAACCACAGCTATCATACAAATTTTAAAAAATCTTTTTTCCAACATTTTCACATTAATATACAACGAGTGACTGTTTAGTATTTGAATCCTATCTATCTCTATCTCTATGGCGCGATATACAACAGGTATATCATCATAAACCTCCTAAGAGATTTTTGCGCCAAGCTTCTCTTCCAATTTGTGGTGTGCCGATTTGAATTTTCCCTACAAATTGGTGGGACCTACAGTTTTTTGCCGACTCCGAACGGCATCTACAAAGGAGACGAATTTTTGCTGAGAAGCCTGTCATGGCAGAAATACACTCGGAGAGTTTGCCAAACCACTGCCGAGGGGCGACCCCGTTTTGAAAAACTTTTTTTCAAATCACTTTTGATGTTACCTGTACCAGGGCTCGAACCATGGACCTTCGGTGTGGTAGGCCGGCAACACTACCTTCACACCACGGCGGCCGTTTTGAATCCTGCAAAACGTATAAATAGACTTTTTAGGAACATTTTCCGAAAAACGTCGAGCTTTGTAGCGCCATGAGGGAATCCAATAAGAACTTTAGCATCTTTTTATATGCGCATTTTATACTACGTTTATTGTCGATTGGTTACTACTCAATATTCTCCAACGAGTCCGTCGTCATGATCCTGCTCCGAATGAGAAGAAGATTCATCATCGTATATAGCTTTTGCTAGAGGTACTTCCACATCTTCGTCATCATCATCTGATGGTACATAGCTAGACTCTGATGCACTAAAGTCATCGCCCATATCGTCACTCTCGTCATCTACAAAATATTTCTCAATTTCATGCTCATAAAATTTCCTCCTTATATTATCCCATTCAAATATGTTATTGGGATTATATGTCCCAATTTTGTTATAAATATAAAAAATTTACATTTATCACCTCAATTTCTTAAGAATGTTGGATCAATAATCTTTAGCCATACTCGAAGTTTCGAGCAATGAATTTCCTGAAAAAAAAATGCTACCAGTTGGACGTTTCACATTAAAATACAATGCGTGACTGGTTAAATTTGCGACTTGTCTTTGCCAAACATTCGATTAACAGAAAATTTATTTCAATAGTAACGAGATCGATTTACTACTCAACAAAGAAAACTTCGCGCTTTAATTGGGACTATTTCAATGCGTAATTGGATGAAAAAAAAAAATATTTATACACAAGGACATATTGTCCCAGTAGGGGTTAAGGAAGGAGAAGATTTGTAATGAGAGGTGAGAGTTCATTGTAATTCTGCTGACCGTTTGCCAATTCTTCACTTCTCCAAACCGTTTGTACACTCCCAAATATATTCACATACTAAGTACAACTGAAACAATTTCCCGGTATATCCTTAAAAACTATTAATGAGGACGTTTGAATATATATTAGGGATGTAAATCTCGGGCTCTCCGCATCCCGTGCTTTTTTAAATTCAGAAAATCCCCTGATTTGTGTCTTACATTCGTCGGATATTTTTGATTTTGCTCTCTTATGAATAAAAGACCTAAATTTTTAATTCAAATATTTCTTATATATTTTAGAGTTAAACAACTTCTCAAATAATTTCGCAACTGTTTTCAAAATTCGAAATTTCGGAATTCTCCCACTATTTTAAAACTAGTTCCTAAAAATTCCGTAATTAAAAAAATATCAAAAATTGGCATCTTTTGTATGTTTGTCCATAAGTAGCGGTAAAAGTGGAAGCGAGCTTAGTGCTTTGTGTTCGCCCTCCTGATGCTGGATATGAATGCAAATGAATGAATATCCCAACTGGTTGGTCAAGAGCTTTTAGCCAACATTCAACTTTATAAGCAGTGAATTGCACTTCAATTGAAATGAATTTTCTTTACTTTTTTCAACTTTTTTGGTTTTTTGTTTGCACATGAATTGTCTACTATTGCCAGTGACCATTCGTTTCTTACCTAAGGATAGTTGCGCAATCATTCGTTTAATTAGCAATTCTCGATTGGCATACTCTTTGATTTCAGTTCGGAGCAATGCATGATTGGTACAATCGAGAAATATGTTACAGAAAACAGTTGAAAATCTTTAAAATCAATTAAATTGTTTGGTGCATATCCTGGCTGACAGTGCAAAACCACGCCCTCTTTTGACGGGTTAAACATGTTTAACGAAAAATCGATG
The DNA here is from genome assembly GCA_949987695.1 of Merzomyia westermanni. NCBI lineage: Eukaryota > Metazoa > Arthropoda > Insecta > Diptera > Tephritidae > Merzomyia > Merzomyia westermanni. Next base: position 128,110,305 of record OX465288.1, on the reverse strand, counting down.
GAACAACCATATATGACTACTTTACGTTCTACCGAAAAAATATATTTACTTTTCCATAAATAAGTTTTTTTTTTATTTTGTTTGTTTGTATGTTTTTTTTTGTACACAGGAATTTACAAAAAAAACACCATTTAGACCTTTTTGATGGGAAATTTTGTGACAAACAAACTGTAAAAGAACATTTTGATATTTTGTCTATATCGTCGACCTTTTGCAATATTTTTCGATTTTTAGTTACGGAGCTCACTAAATTAAATACTATGTAGGCAAAATCCCGAGAACCATATCTACAAGGAAACCACAATATTTTGCAATCTAAATGACCTCAATCTGTCTGTCTCTCTGTTTGAACGCAAACTAGTTCCTCAGTTTTAAAAATATCTTGGTGAAATATGGTATGGGGTCGCCATTTTCTAAAACATTAATCAATTGTCAGAACCAACAAGATCGGACCAATACAACGCATAGCTCCCATACAATCGATTTTTCCGATAAATGGGGTTTGGTATATAACTATTGCAATTTAATAGCGAGGAACACACAATTTGGTTGCTACAGTACTTATTACATATGTAATGTACTCGTATGTAGTGAAAATCATCAAGATTGGACTAATATATCGTATAGCTTCCATACAACACATTCTTCCGATAAACGTTGTTTGGGCTATGTATCTTTAAATTTACAGGGTAAGACCATTCAATTTTGCATAGTTTGTACTTATTGTAAGAAAGGATCGCGCACTTAAAACCGTGATGCGTATGCATGAAAGATATAAAGCCTTCGGCCAGCGCTTTCCCTGTTATTATTATATCGCTCATTCTCAATTAGAACACTGTTCGTCCACCATTGATAAAAATCACTCTCACTTAGATTTTCTTGAGCGCTAAATCCATTGAAATTTCAATATGAAACCATTCATCACTTTTTGTGTCTACGATAGCATTATGCCATTTTTGCCACTCCTTATAGAATTCTTTCTTCACGGTACTCCATTTACTTCGACTTTTAGAGATTTTTATCCTTCAAATACAATGGTAGGCGAAGAATGCTAATTATTTTCTTTTATTAGGCTTATATATTTGAAGCACTTGAAGCTCAAGACTGTTGCTTCCAAAGCTATTTATTAAAGTTTAGATCTAATTCAAACAATAACTAAGCCAATGCTGACAAGTTGTTATAAATGTGTTTTATCTCATTTTGATGAGTTAGTGACAGAATGCGACGAAGCAGTATTCTTAATTACTACTTGATACTTCAAATCATATCAGATATTTTCCTTAATTTTCGTCATTCGTTTGTTATTCAATTTATTATACGAACTATTTTTAATAAGACTAAATTGGACGTTGTCTCTTTATACGTACATAAGCGTTTATGGGTCTATATTCTAAACTTTGTTAGACTAAAAAAGTTTACCCGTTTTTGATAAGTTTAAAAAAAACTTGGGCTATTTTAAGTCAGAAAACTTTTCGGTTTTGTAACCCATAAAATTCTAGCTTAAAGAAATATAATCTTTATGTTTAAAAATCGTTTTTTTTTAGAATTTTTTATTTTTTTGATTTCGTCTTCTTTATAAAATTAAATATTGTTCAAGTTAATCCAGAGATTAAAAGACAACGGGTCACCAAATCATTGAGAGCATAAATGCTAAATGCATAAATGCTGATTTGACTCCTTCTGATTGTCGAATTAAGAGTCGGTCGAAAGATAGACTAATTGCAATCCGAGAATTTAGGCAAATACGAGTATATTCAATTTAAAACTGAAACCCAAGTTTTAAAGTTAAGTTAGTTTTTAAGTTAAAGTGAAATTTTTCAAAGAAAATGGTTCATATTAACTGACCCCCATTTCGACAATCAGAAACAGACTAATTATGTTACATATGCCACTTAGATACCGTGATTCCAGATTGTTTAGTGTTTCGCACATAGGTGGTCTTAAAGGTGTTATGCCCTTAAACAACTCTATGATATACAAAGATATTAATTTTTTAGTGTAGTATTCAATCAAGTGTTGAAAAAAATAATACCTAACCCTTGAACTAATCCCAGTATTAATGAAACATACTATTATAAAGAAGACACTTTTTGAAAATAAATCAGTCATAGCTCTAACATTTATTATAAATTTGCAGGAACTGGCAAATTTTGGCTTCACTTATAACAAGGTAAATAGGTTATTCGTTTAACTTAAGATAACATATATCGTTACCGTTAGCATTCGCATCATTTTTCTCATAGTTATTTTTATTATTATCACCGGCAATATGAAAAAGTTTCGCGGATAATGTTTCGGAAACCGTTTCTGAGGAATTTTTATTTTCTGAACGGGTGAAGCTCATCCTCCACGTCTTGATTCAAAAAATCAATCGCTGCAGATTCCACCTCCGTTTCCTCTGCAATCAAAGTATCGGCAGTTTCTGGAACACATCCTGTGTCAACGTCATCCTTGTCCTAAAAAGCAGAAAAAAATTATATATTATTTCATTAAGATTTATGAAGCACACAAATCCTTTTATGCATAGAGTAATATAAAATGTAAATATTACATTTTTTCAGGTTCCTTCCCTTGCTCTGAAACTCGAATACGACAAGTAGTGTTGACGTTTTGTTGAAGGCCCTCATCTGTAACTGGCAACTTAAGAAGCTCCAAATGTTTTTTTGTCACTTTTCTGAGGCTTTTGAGTTTATGATGTCGCGACAGGCCGAACTGACTAAAACATCGATTATTCCGTTTTGCTGATTTCGCAATTTTAGATTTAATTTTTCTTGGCTTTTAAGACTGTTTTGCTTACGTTTAAAAAATGTACTAATAGTTATGTCAAAACTCGCAATAATAAATACCAGCTAATCTCATGCTATGGGCATGTATGGCAAGTATGACCTGCTAAGTAGCAGGTAGGTTTAGTTTCATATACATACATCTGTATGGTTAAGTTAACCTTGACCATGAGTGCGCAGCTTGCGCTCGAAAAAAATTTATATCTTCCTTTAAAAGTAATTTTCCATCTTTTTGTTAAATGTATTTGCTCAATAATAGAACAAAGAAAAATTTTAAATTTGTTTAATTGTTTTGAGTTTGTGGGAATTCATTTTTCACCTATAAATAGCAATTATGAATTTTTTTAAATAAAAACTTTCCAAAATTATTTTTATTTAATTAGAGAGACATTTAAAAAATACAATAAAAACTTTTTTTGCAATTTCAAGAAATACGGGTAGCGTTATTTTATACATAGAAATCGTACAAAAAAATTCAGGCGATTTAAAAATGTCGTGTTTTCTAGTTGTGCAATTTGTAAAAGAAACACCTATATGTACGTGCTGATTTCTTTATTCATTGCCCTACAATATTGATTTGTTTTATATTCGCTTAGTAAACAATAACAATGTCAAGCTAAACGCTACACAATATTACAATACTAATCTCAAAATGCAATAACCACAAATAAGTTAAGAAAAGTATTGAGTGTAAATATTTCATGCATCAAAATAAAAGCCGATTTTGGTAAGAAGTATCGGCAGTAGGAAATATCCAACAGTACGAGTGACATAAAAGCTTTCCTTTCCTCTAACCACAAAGTAAGCTTCCAAATTGTTGAAATGTGTTTTTCGTTGAATGAGCAGCAAGGAAAATTGCACTCACACAAAGACGTATATTTGTAATGTAACATATGCTCACATTCATCTCAACCACAAGCAGGGGCGAACTTACATATAGGGACGATGGAGCCATGTCCCAGATGGTCTCCATTTTAAAGCCTTTCAAGCAAGAAGCTATCAAACACACAGCCTGAAAATTTAAAACTATGGGCCTTGTTCAGTTTTTAGTTGAGTATTTCATTTCATAATAGCTGGCCGTATTTGAATTCCGAAAAGCAAGATGGATATAGACTTATTAAGGAAAGTCCAGTCTAATCGGAGGAATGCGTGCCCTGTTTATCGGAAGAATGTGTTCTATGGGAGATATACGATATACTGGTCCAATCTTGACGATTTTCACTACATACATTAATGTAATAAGTACTGTAGCTGCCAAATGTTGTGTTCCTCGCTATTAAACTACAATAGTTATGCCCAAACAGCATTTATCGGAACTATCGATTATATGGGAGCTGTATGTTATGTAGGTCCGATCTGGCTGATTTTCATTTGTCACATTACGTATATAATATGTACCAAACCTTTAAAATTGTACGTTCCTAGCTTTTTAATTGCAAGAGTTATAAGTCAAAACCAGTCTATCGGAACAATCGATTGTATGGGGGCTATGCGTTGTAATGGTCCGATCTCGTTGGTTCCGATAAACGATTAAAATATTACAAAATGATGGCCCCAAGCCAAGTTTCAGCGAGATAACTCTAAAACTGAGAGACTTGTTTGCGTTCAAAAAGAATCGACTCAGCTCATCGCCCTGATCATTTTGAAATACTCATTGGTGGGTCTATCTCTTCTTCTTCTCATACTTACAAACATTGGACCAAAGTTATAATACCATTTCATATTCATGAAAGGTATAATTACCAATACTTGTGTCGCTTAAACGACGTCATATAGGCAGAGACAAAAAGTGTCCCAATATAGAGGCAGTAGAACAAAGGGTGAAATGTCTCTAAGTCAAAACTTAAAGTTACTGGTGAGTAACCACAATGTTATACACAGCAGTGTTTAAAACTTTGTTGAATACAGTTCTTATTTCGATTTTACCAACTTAAAAAATGCTTAAAGATTCCATCGTTTATTGACCCCAGCGCCCGCAAAACTCTTTATCCAGCCCTGAACACACACATTCATGTAAATATGAAGAGCTTTTACAGCCCCTGGTTTCCTTTGCACCAATGCATTTACTTTTTAGGGCACTACGTTGTTTTGCTTTAGCCATCAACACCCTTGCAGCATTCATTTTTCACATTCACTCTCGGTTTTCCATAATGTCACACTTTCAACTTTTCCGTTACATTACGGTTTTTGGATTGAGGCACCACATACCACAATGCTACAAACATCACGCCAACCGTGCGTACTACTCGTATTCTGAATCTCATTTGCGCTTCTCAAAAGATCTTTCATTTAATACAGTTGCTTAGCATTCGTTCAAAGTTTTCCATTTGCAATAAATTGTCACAAGAACAGGTAGAACAAACTACTTTTATTTCCGTTAAATATGATTACATTGTGAGAAAAAAGGAATCCTGGAAAATTCATGAGAAGCGTTAGCCTCCAGAACATACTTAGTGGAAGTTGTTGTTGTAACAGCATGATAAATTAGTTTCAAGCTGGGCAAGCGGAGGGTTTATTATGAAAGCATATGAAGAGACGTTTTGTGTCGAGCCCAGGTAAGTAAGACTTTGATCAGTTGAAGTGCATAATGAATAGTTACGCCAGAGTAAACTGGTTAGTAGAGTTCGTCTCTACTCCGAATACGGCATTATTCCGATGAATATCTACGTTTGCATGTTCATACACCGACGATCAAAGGGTTGCTTTATTCTAAATTTTGGGGAAGTTTTTTTAGTCCACGGACACACGGCTGATGCGACGGCATCAGCTAGAGTACATTAGGCATATTTTTCATCCAAACCCGCGAAAAAAAAGTTGTTTTATTATATATAATAGACAGTCCGGTTTTAATCACTATATATCCCATAATAGATAAGATATTAATTAAATCGCTTATTTCAGCATTCATTATCGCCTTTTGTTTGATACCCATATTGTACTAACAAATGTTTTGTCACCTTGGTCCACATATTGGTCGATATCTCCGAAACTGGTTGAGTTATCGAAGTTACGGGTATCTTAAATTTTTACTTAGACATCTAGTAATTGCAGCGGTTCCATTCAATTCCATTCAGCTGTTTTTCAGTGTTGCGCACGCAAACATACAGACAGACAACAGGCAAACATTCTAGAAAATGTTGATTTGGCTTCTGTTGGCTTAATAATGATCCCTCTTATCTATTTTTTTTTGTATGTTGATATTATGCACAATTTCACTGCTCTGATCATGCGTATACTAATAAAAATTTGTTTTTAAAAATATTACTGTTTACTTTAACTCTAAACAATTGCGCTCGCTATGAAAACGATCCTCAATAGAAATCCCTGGAATCGGTGTTTCTAAGCTCATGCAGGTCTCAACACTCCTAACAATTTGTTTGAGTTCTTAGATTTTTTTTCTAAATGATGCACTCTTTGAAACAAAAATTTGATAAGCAAACAACCGCATACTCAGAAATATTTTAGAGTTTCCCGCCTCAAATTTTAAAATTCCCACCCAGTTTTTGAAATGTTCTGGAATGTTGCATAAGCTTGCAAGCACTGATTCAAAAGATTTATGTGAAAAAAACTATGCATATTTTTTTTGTGAAACTAACATTTCAATTTTACCTGAATAAACGGCTAATTTTCAACGCGGACCACTTTATAATTCTTGTTACAATATATCAATATTAAAATTTGAGCTTAGATATTTGTAACTTTTTTGTAATAAATTCCAAACCTTTCAATTACCTGCACCAATTTCAAATTTATAGCAGTTTAGATTTCAAACTGAACTGAAAAAAAACTTCAAAATTTTATTTTATTTCTTTTGATCTTTTTCTGAAATTTTTTCGAGTCATTTATTTTGTATCTAAACAGTTTTGTGTGCTGCGTAGCTCAGTGGGTAGAGCAGACGAGTCTGATAAGGGGAGCGTCGGTTCGAGTCCTAGCAACTGATACAAATGTTATTCTGGGTTAAAATTTAAACTCTTTTCTTTATACTAATTTTCTCGAAAACTGGCACAATTTATAAATTCTAAACCAAATTTGGTTTGGACATATGTATGTACATACGAGTATATCGTTGCTGGAATAATGAAACAGTGTAAAATGAAAATTATTGTTTTGAGAAAGATGAATTTAAAGTTTCTACAAACTCATCGCTCAACTTTAAACTTTGATTACGTGCGTCTCATTCAAAATATCCATATCATACTATTGATAGAGTCATTATCTGTTAATCCGCAGAATCTTATCCAAAATATATGTTTAGAAATACCAGTTAAGTAAATTTGTCTGGAAGTATCTGCATACACACTATTTTTTGTTTGAACATTTTTATATAAAATCACTATACATTATTTGATTCGTATAGGATACACCATTTCATTTCTGATAATACACTGTTTTGCATCTTTATTTTAAAATTTTTTTTGCATTTTCGGAAAAATAGATTATTGTGTGTCGATGTTACACTATTTTATTATTCACAATTTGAAGCTGCCTGTAAAAGGTATAAGAAATATAATAATGTAAAATACTTTACTTTCTTTTCATATTACAAGTATTTCGCAAAGATTTTACTAATAATCCTGCAACTGAACCTTACACTATTTTTATAAATTTGTTATACTTACACTATTATTATACATATTCTTTTTCTGCGAATAAATTGGTGAGATAATAAGATATTTGCGAAAACTAAAGATGTGTATAATAGATTAAGGGACTGTCTATCCAATGGTGCAATTATCGAATAATAGTGCATGTAGCACTTAAACTGTTTCTTTATTCCAGCGACGATATGTATGTAGCCCAGAAAAGTTTAAAATCTAGGCTTAAATTTTTAGCCGTGAAGAGCCATTTTGTCCGCTTTTCGGTGAGGGTCATTGAAAGAACTAAGCTGGATACGTTCCCAATTAAACTTTAATTTAAACACTGCGTTTTTTGCCAGGGATATAGGGGGGTATCGATTTCGTAAGGTCTGAACCTCTTATATAGACTTCTTTAAAATTGCCCGATCTTCTGGTTGTCTCCAAATTGAGTTTTTTTTTTTTTTTGAATCACATACTTTTCAGCAATTCCGTATTTTAAGACACATCTCAGTGACAGCACAACAATGAAAGGGTTAATCGGCCTCAGTCTAAAGTGCATGCGAAACCGAATTTGCCATCTCCAGCGCATAAGTTAATCGCAACACTAGAAATAAAGGGACAACAGCCAGAAGCCATATTCATAAAAAACATTTAATAATGGTGAGATCGACGTGATAGCAAAATATGGCAACCATGGAAATGCAAAAAAGTTATTAAGTGTGATGAACAAAGTGCAAAATAGAAGAAGTGACAACAAAGCTGCGTATGCATTAAATATAAACGAAAAGCATGAAAACCTTCCAATGAAAGCGTAAGCAGTAAAAGCCACGAAGCCACGCTCACTGTGTAAACAGAAAAAGTGTCAAGGGACAAGCTGCTGCAACCGCACGTCCACCCAAATAGATGGATATTATTTGGTAGTTTAACAGGTTTTTGCTGGACTATAACAGCTTTTTCAGCAACAAATATTAATATATATTTGTATATATGTATATTTATGTATAATTCGAGGGAGCGGTAAACACGATCACGTAACCAGCGTTCTTCGAAATTTAAACTATTTCAATATTTTATTATTTTTTCATTGCTTTTCACATAAATTTTGTATTTTACAGGAGGTCATACACATAATCGGGGGCACTCACACATATATTCATGTTACTTTTCAGGCTGATGATGTTGATATAAAATGCTTTCTGTTTACGAAATTGAGTTTTTCTTTATCTGAACTTAACTTTACTCAAACAAAAGGTAAATTTCTGAGGTTGTTTGCCTTTGGCATTCACTGACTGTAGGCGGTGAGCAACCGCCAATAAGCACCAGGTACTAACACAAACTTTTGTCATCACATATTACGTACGTGGTTATGTAACTGTGCGTGTGTTGGCATACAATTGTTTGTTTTTGCAAGGAGTCTCTGTGAAAAGTGATTTTAGGATGAGCTCCGAATAAGACTCAAAGGAGCATGCGGCTTATACTAATTAAAGTATCTTTTTATGCAAGGATATGCTTTCTTTTGTTCGAGCATCCACATACTGAAAAAAGTTGCACATCTTAATATTTGCATTAATATTTTAGTGGTACGGTGAGATTTGCTACCTTAAAATTTGCCCTTAAATGGACGCTTGTAGCTTGATGCGGAGCTTTCTATAGCACAGTGAACAATAGTCCCACGATCTTTGACGCTTTAGCTAAGTACTCGACCGAGTGGTTGCCAAACAAATAAAGGTATGCAAGAAAAAACAAGTAGGAAAGGCGATGCCGTTGGCTGCACCGATGGCTTAATAAATTTCATGAATACGGATAACAATTATCAATATGCGATTCTTATTTACAACACGTATAAACTGTGCGCAATTGAACACTTTGAAATATTTTTACCCCACGTTTAGCTGAATAATCGGTTGCATGATCAATCGTCAGAACACCCTCAGGTGAAGAAAGAATACAAACCCCTGCGGGTTAGTGCTTTACAATATATGCCCGAGGTAGGCATACCGGTCGTAAGAGGCGACTAATATGCACAAAGGTAATGACGTGCAACTCGATGGTTGATCTACGGATATGATGCCGCTCACCTCACATTATCCATCTTATCCTTCCTTACCCAAGGAGGGGTGACATGACCTAAAAGGTTTCACTGGTCATAAATCGCTACCACGACAGTCGGGCAGTACCGGTCAAGTACTGTTAATTCGACAACACTCCCCAAAACCTTTTGTGAGTGTTTTTGTCGTTACCACAACAACAACAACAACAAGAAACAATACAGTTTTATACGAAATATTTCCAACCATTGAAGTAACACGTTTTAACCAGTATGCTACGATCAGACTCTGTATATTCAGCTCATCATTAAATATCATTCGTGACTCGCCTGTGGTACCATCTGAAATTTGACTACACCTTTACTGATACAAGTTGACATTGAGAAACATGTAAATTGATAATAAAAAAATGTAAGTTTGTAATGAGAAAGACGAAATTGATATTGCGAACATGTACAAAGCTCCTTCTGTTATTAGGGTGTCGCAGTCTTTGCTCCGCTGACGTACGTCGACTTACCTCTGCTATACGTACATATATCGTCGCTGGAATAATGAAACAGTGTAAAATGAAAAGTATTGTTTGAGAAAAATGAATTTAAAGCTTCTACAAACTCATCGCTCAACTTTAAACTTTGATTACGTGCGTGTCATTCAAAATATCCATATTTTGAATACATCATACTATTGATAGAGTCATTATCTGTTAATCCGCAGAATCTTATCCAAAATATTTGTTTAGAAATACCAGTTAAGTAAATTTGTCTGGAAGTATCTGCATATACACTATTTTTTGTTTGAACATTTTTATATAAAATCACTATACATTATTTTATTCGTCTAGGATACACCATTTCATTTCTGATAATACACTGTTTTGCATCTTTATTTTCAAATTTTTTTTGCTTTTTCGGAAAAATAGATTATTGTGTGTCGATGTTACACTATTTTATTATTCACAATTTGAAGCTGCCTGTAAAAGGTATAAGAAATATAATAATGTAAAATACTTTACTTTCTTTTCATATTACAAGTATTTCGCAAACATTTTTTTAATAATCCTGCAAGTGAACCTTACACTATTTTTATAAATTTGTTATACTTACACTATTATTCTACAAATTCTTTTTTTTGCGAATAAATTGCTGAGATAATAAGATATTTGCGAAAACTAAAGATGTTTATAATAGATTAAGGGACTGTCTATCCAATGGTGCAATTATCGAATAATAGTGTATGTAGCACTTACACTGTTTCTTTATTCCAGCGACGATATGTGTTCCAACATAATGTTTTGTTTTGGGCTATTTGAGTTAAGCATTGAGCAATATGGCCCTAAACGTCCTACTCCCCTGGAATGCTCAAATACCCCTTTCTCAATCCTTGAGTGGCAGTGGGATCGCACAATAAAACCTTTTACGTTATTTTCCGATTCCACCCACTTTGCTAATGGGTCACATATCCAGTAAGCCCTATTCATTCAAAGACAAGTAACTAAAGAAAAGTTAGTGTATTTCACACTATGAATTTATATTTTTCTCTCCCTTGTATGCCGTTTTTTGTTTCACAATTCGCTTCAAGTGACATTGAAACATGTAAACGCGAATAGAGAACCCAAAAGAGAATGCAAGCAGAAATGAATTCCACAATTTCCTCGTGTAAAACGGCTTTTAATGTGCAAGTGTTTCAAACCATACCAATACTATTTTAATCCCAGTTGGCTCCGAAGTATATCGAAGGACCTTTAATGATGAACCAATATCCTACAGCAGACACAGGCAGAGTTCAACGATAACCACTCAGCAGTTTCGCCTGGTAGGACTTTTTATCTTAAAAGCAAAAGCTTTGTTTGAGTTTTGAGATTTTTCAAATTTTTAGTAAAAGCCATCTCGCCCCCCCACTTTTAATCGTACAAGCCCCTATAACAAAAATTTGAGATGCCTTCTATTAGCAATTTTTAGTCTTCTTAAAAACAAAATCAATATATAGATCTACATATACTCTAATTAGGCACGAGTCACACATTTTTTTGTGGGGTTACACAGCGTAGCATGTTCCATTCAAGAACTGTTGCTGCAATCATTGCTTTGCCAACATACGTAGAGTCACTTAAATTTTCTAATTTCTTTGCCCCCTTCTATTATTCTTGTTGCAGATAGCCCTACAGGATGCTTACATACAGATACTAGTATACTTCTTGTCTTTTCATCAGCCGATTTGCTTACAATCGCGATAATGTGAGTCACAAACTCTTCAATAATTTTTTTAATTCAGGGCGTATAAGTATCGTTATGCCAAGGTAAAAAATTCTATTTCAGTTTTACACAGGGAAATGGTATATAGTATCTACATTAGACTGGGTCGATTTATTAACCGATATCGCGCCATCGATTTTGCGATAGGTTTTGGAATCAGGAAAAAAAGTTCTACTACGCATACCCAAAAAAAAATAATTTTCGCACTTGCGAAATTTCATTTTTTTGACTTTTTTCGACTTTGATTTTTAAAGTTTTTTTCATGACCTACTAAAAAAATTTTCATTTGATTTTAAAATTTGCATGTATACCCCATGATTCAATTACAAGAAGGTTAGCTCTCTAGCTGACGGTTACTTTTGACACTTCCATTTTCTGGGTTTCTTTTGCGAACGAAGAAAAGTAGGAGTATTTTTTTCATCTGTCGAGGAAATGGTAGAAGAAAAATCAAAAATTTAGGAAATTAGTAGTAATACATTTTTTAAGGTCAACTAAATACAACATCAAAACATGTCATCCGATACTATCACTGTATAAGTCCTTGTAAATTTTCTCTATAATCAATTAAAAAACAATAAAAAACGGTCACTGCTCAAACAAAAATTAAAATAAATATATATGTGCTACGTATTTGCAATCAAAATAGTTACGCACTTCGCCCTCTTGCCAGAATCATGAATGAGCTAAAATCAAAATGTTGGTGAAACAAGATTAAAAGTTTGATTTCGGCTCATTCGATTTACATGGACCGCAAAATATTGTGGTTTCGGTGTGAGCCTGATACCAGGGATTTTCGTCAAACCTAGAACCTTCAATAGCTAATACAGTGAACTTATCAACTCAAACTCTGAATAATTGCACATTCGTGCTTCTGACAATAGGACTATGTTTTTTAATAATAATGACAAATCGACAAGATGCATATTTTTTGGAAACTTTTCAGGGCATAAAGACAAACGCACATAGTATACCAAGGGTATAGTAAAGTGACAAGTTTCTATAAAAGAGGATTGGCTCCTATTATTCATGCAAACTTAAAATTGAAGTTGACGAATAGTAGTAACTTTTTGTTAAAAACAAGACTTCGAATCACATAAGAAACAGCTTTGAAGTCACGATTGACCTAAGTAAGTATATAAGTATGCAGGGACAAAATTTTAAGACAGCCATAGCTACATACCGGCATGTCCCAAGTTTTAAACGTCCACGACTACACTACACCCCCAAAAGTCGATCTATATAATCTGTTTTCTGAAACAAACTTTTTCAAAATTTTGTATATTACATTTTTAACGGAACAAATGCAGAATACCGCAAACTCTGGAATAAAAAAAAAGTGGGATCGATAGGTATAAATAAAATAAACATAACGGTGTGTCTTGTTTTTTTTTTGGGAAACGTTATTGCAGGTCAAAGTTCATATTAAGCATTTTTTTAAATTGAAATTACTCAAAAACTACCGAACCGATTTTAATTATTTTTATACCATTCGGTAGATATTTCGATTCACTTTAATTTGGTGTACATGCTTAATATATATTATATTATTTTATTATTTGTTCATATTAACTGTAAAACTTTTCCTTAAATTCAACTTTTGCCGAAAAAAGATTGTCAAAGTTATTTTATATGTTTTTTAGTTGAAATACCTTATTAACTATATGTTTCAAGGCCGGTGGCGGGCCCCCACGTATTTACCTTAACTCTCAACTCCATAATCGGTGGACCTGATAAAATTCTAGGGAAATATCCTTCCTGGAGTGAGTAGTTTTCCAAGAAATAGCATTCGGTCTGGATCTAAATACAATATGCATTGAGGGGCTCCGCCCACACAACGCCGGGGTTCGCGCCCCGGACCCCCCACTTATTTACTGCAACTCCCAACTCCAGAACCGGTGGACCTGATCAAATTCTAGGGAAATATCCTTCCTGGAGTGAGTTATTCTCTAAGAAATCGCATTCGTACTGGGTCTACTGCATAGTGAATGCCGGGGCTCCTCCCACAATATATACACATCCATATACATATAACTCATGTTTATGTGTCAGCAACAACCACATGGGAATACATGAAGCAGTACACCGTATTATAGTAAAATATATACTAATGTTTTTTTGCAATAACGCTAATCAAAACCTTAAATCCAAGGGAATCAAAATACCTATCGACTGGTATAAGAATATTTAAAATCGGTTTCGCAGTTTTTGAGTAAATTCAATTTTAAAAAATGCTTAAGATGAACTTTGACCCGTAATAACTTGTGTTGTTTTTGTTTCCTCCCCAAAAAAATAGCACAGTTATACTCACTTTAACTATATCTATCGAACCCTGTACTATTTTATTTTAATTTGAGAGTTTGTGGTATTCTGCATTTATGCCTTTTTAACTACTATTTTTACATAATGTAAATAACAAATTTTCAGGCAGCAATATGGCGGAAATTGTCAAAATATGCCACTAAAGAGCTAACCTTCTAGTTATTGAATCATGGTATACCCTGTCCAACTCAAAAATGTCCGCTAAAAACTTTGCCGATAACAGTTTTTTGAAAAAAAAAAAAATAATTTTTGGGTTTTGGGACTTGTTTTGGTCGAAAAATCGACTTTTCCAAAACCCGAAAATAAAATTTTTTTCAAAAAACTTTTATCGCCAACGTTTTTAGCGCATAATTTTAAGTGGGACAGGAAATATGAGACAAATTCGTTTTCATCGAAAACATTTATGCATATATGCTGAAAAAACCCTTAAAAAAATTGCGAAAGGGTAAATTTTTTGACCAAAACACTCCCCAAAACCCAAAAAATATTTTTTTTTCAAAAAACTGTTATCGCCAACGTTTTTAGTGGATATTTTTGGGTCGGACAGGGTATACATGAAAATTTTAAAGTGAAATGAAAATGTTTTTAGTAGCTAATGAAAAAACTCTTAAAATTCAAAGTCGAAAAAGTCTAAAAAATTTATTTCGCAGGCTCGAAAATTATTTTTTTGGGTATGCGTAGTGGAACGTTTTTTTCCTGAGCCCAAAACCTATCGAAAAATGGATGGCGCGATATCGGTTAACTTTCGTCCATACAAATCGACCCACCCTAATCTACATACATACATACTTATGTGCAAATGGATTACAGGCATTCATTGTCAACAAGAAAGCAATGTATTTCCACTTTTCTTATATTTGCTAAGATATCTATAAAATAATGGGAATAATTCAAATACGAGTACAGTGAAACCACCCTTGGGCGGACACTCAACGGCAGTAAATTTTTGTCCGCCCAACAGAGGTGTCCGCATAAGGGAGTGGGTAGGTATTTTAATGGTGTGTACGTATTTTAATCTTTTAATGCTCACCATTTTTTCATTTAAATAAAATATACTTATATAACATTGGTCAAACAAGATATGAGTATATTTTTATTTATTACTTTCAAACTATATACAGGGTGGCTAATGAAAGCCGCTAAGCCGCTACCAAAAAAAAATTAAATAACTTTTTTTCTATTTAATGAATCTGGTTAATTTTTTTTTTATTTTGCAGATTGACTTTTACATTTAACAAAAATGGATAACTGGGACACTGAAACAAGAATTTGGATTGTCCGCTGCTATCACGCACTGGAGTCCGTAGTTTCGGTTCAAAGAGAGTATAGGCGCACGTTTGGCGGCAATCCTCCGAGCAGATGGACCATAATAAGACTTGTAAACAATTTTGCCGAGCATGGGACAGTCAACAGAAGACCTTACCATCGAAACCCTTCAGTTCGAACGGAGGAAACAATCGCTGCTGTAGCTGCTGCCATACAAAACAATCCACGTGTTTCGACAAGAAGCTTATCTGCTCAAATGGGTGTAAGCAGACAGTCATTACAGTCAATTATGCACAAAGATTTGGACTTATTCCCATATAAAATTCAAATGGCCAACAAACTGAACGCTGCAGACTTGCCGATTCGCTTGAAATTTTGCCAGAAGATGCTTCAAATGGTGGAAGAGGATGGAAACATGTTGAACTGTCTTTTCATGTCTGACGAGGCCCATTTCGATCTAAACGGCAACATAAACAAACAAAATTGTCGAATATGGAGTGCTTCCAACCCACAGATACTCCTTCATGAGACGGAATTGCATCCACTTCGTGTCACAGTGTGGTGTGCAGTTTCATCACGCTGCATTGTCGGGCCCTACTTCTTCGAAGAAACCGGTCACACCGTTACGGTTACTGGAGACCGTTACTTGAGCATGTTGAGAGAGTTTTTCTATCCAGAATTACGCCGAATGAGAATTTCTTTCAACTCTGTGTGGTTTCAGCAAGATAGTGCAGCTCCTCATATAGCCCAACCTGTTATGACAGAATTGCGACGAAAATTTCCCAATAAGCTGATATCCAGAAACTCCACATTCCGTTGGCCACCCAGGTCGCCTGACCTTACTGCACCTGACTTTTTCTTGTGGGGTTATTGCAAACAGGAAGTCTTCAAAGCAAAACCAACAAATTTGAATGAACTAAGGCAATCCATTCGAGAAACAATTGCGGCTATTCCTGTCTCAACTCTCCAAGCAGTAATGAACAACTTTTTGGTAAGATGCCGCACATGCATCGACGAGCAGGGGGGGCATTTAAATTCCATTATTTTTAAAACTAATTAAGCTATATTTAATAAAATTTAATGAGCTTTAACATGAATACAAGAAAAATGAATTCCATACACTGAAAAAAAAATTATTTGAGTTTCTTAATGTAGCAAAATTCATCAGCCACCCTGTATATGTACGTGCGAGTTTGTTCATATGCACATACGAGGTGTGTTCAAAAAGTATCGCGAATTTTGTGTTTTTTCAAAAATTATTTATTTATTCATGAATATCTATTTTGTCCCCTTCAAAGTAATCCCCATGAGATATTATACACTTGTTCCAACGGTTTTTCCATTCTTCGAAGCACTTCAAAAAATCATTTTTTTGTATCTTGCTCAGCTCCTCCTTCGATGCCGTCTTTATCTCGTCAAGAGAAGCGTAACGTCGTCCTTTCATGGGCCTCTTCAGTTTAGGGAACAAGAAAAAGTCACAGGGGGCCAGATCTCGGGAATACGGTGGCTGCGGCATCATTAGTGTGGTGTTTTTGGCCAAAAAGTCGCGCACAAGCAACGATGCGTGAGCAGGGGCGTTATAGTGGTGCAAAAGCCAATTTTTGTTATTCCACAAATCCGGGCGTTTCTGGCGGATTGCTTCCCGCAAATTGCGCATAACTTGCAGGTAATATTCCTTATTGACCGTTCTTCCCTGTGGCAAGAACTCATGATGCACCACGCCCCTGCAATCGAAGAAAACTGTCAGCAAAACTTTCACATTCGACCGAACTTGGCGCGCTTTTTTCGGTCTTGGTTCGTGCGGCAGCTTCCATTGAGATGATTGAGCTTTGGTTTCCACGTCATAACCATAAACCCACGATTCGTCACCAGTTATGACCCTCTGGAGCAAATTTGGGTCGTCGCGGACAGAGTTTAACATCTCATTAGCAATGTTCATGCGATGCTGTTTTTGGTCACAATTGAGCAATTTTGGTACGAATTTCGCGGCGACCCGTCTCATGCCCAAATCATTGATAAAAATCGAATGGCACGAGCCAATCGATATGTTAAGCTGCTCAGCAACTTCTCTAACGGTGATTCGACGATTGGCCAATACCATTTTCTCCACTTCATTAATTTTTTCGTCTGTTGTTGAAGTGCTCGGGCGTCCGGCACGCTCTTCGTCGTTCACATCTTCTCGGCCTTCTGAGAACATTTTGTACCACCGATAAACGTTGCTTCGGTCCAAGGTAGCTTCTTCGTATGCCACAGTCAACATTCGGCATGCATCCCCGCACTTAATTTCGTTTTTCACACAAAATTTGATACAGGTTCTTTGATCCATTTTTTTGAATAGGTAAAAATCGAAGACGATCCAAAACACGTGCAAGCAAAGCAGCTGTCAACAATTAACTGAACATTCAAAATGGCCGAGCTTGTTGACATAAGTGAGAGACATGAGTACCAACATAACGCCACAAAAAATTCGAAATCCGAATATACGTAACCACCGAAAATTCAAAATTCGCGATACTTTTTGAACACACCTCGTACATATACACATCTCATTTTCAAACAGTAATAACAAAAATTAAAATTCCACTTCGGAGAACTAATTACATAAAACTAGAAATGTAAGATTCTTCACTTAAAAAACGTGGGAAATTGTCGACGTCAATCGAAATCAATTTTTTGGTTTTTTTTAAAGAAAACTCTTTTGCATATGATTATCCAATTTTTGCAACAAAATCTTTTAAAATTCGAAACAGCCATCAAAACACTTTCACCGCAAAATTACCGAAGAGTTATGTTATGTCGAATACGCCATTTTTCTGGCTACAGTTAGAAGCCACAAAATCATTGACACCGAGTTTTAAAGCGATTTCTTTAGCCTTTTCTTGTATTATTGGCCCAGATATGGGAATATTTTGGTTTCGCGCCTTGTAAAACCACTCAAAACACATTTCGTCAATTTTTTTTTTCATCTACTTTCATGAAGGACCTTTTACTTTCAACATTGTTTCCAGACATCCATTTCGCTCGGATATCTTGTTTATTTTTAACAATGAGCGCGGCCTGGGTTTTCCCAATTTTAAACCTGATAACAAAAGTCGGATTAATATTCTCTCCAAACTTTACATACATAATTAATTCCATTTTTATTCGCTAGAAAATGATTTAACACACGGAAAATAAATGTAAGTTACATATGTTTCACGATTACCTTTCGGCTAATGCGCGTACAGGCAAAATTGTTTTCCCACTGTTTGATTTCCATTTTATCTTTTAAGTTCAGGTTTGACCTCGCCATCGTTTTACGTGTTTGCACTATCACTCAACATAATTCACTGAGCAAACCAAACTAGGCATGCATTTTAAAAAAATTATTTTAAAGAAAGGCGGGGAATCCCCTTTTCATTTATATACATATTTAGTATGTACACAACCAATACGACGCTTTTAAACGTCTTTATAAATGTAACGAACGTTTCGTTGGCTCGTTTTATATTGTTATATAAACCTATATCTTGTCCGCCTATGAGAAGTTCGCTTCCGCCTAAGAGAGGTATTTGTTTGATTTGTTATGAAATGAAATCTCTTTGCCCGTTTACAAGAGGCTCGCGTCCGCTCAATAGAGGTTTTTGGTTCAGTTTTATAGCAAATGATTATCGCGTCCGTTCAAGAGAGAGTACGCCTAAAGGAGTGAAATTCGTTCTAAAAATTGTATTTTAAACTTGGTGCATAAGAAAATGTCCGCCCAAAGGAAGTGTCCGTCTAATAGAGGTGTCTGTTAGGAGAGGTTTCTCTGTATTTGCATGTTATTCGATGTGTTTACCTACAAATTTATGAGCATACTAGCTTTTACCCGCGGCTCCGCCCGCACGAAGAAAATAATGAAAATAACCAAAGTTCTACTGTAGACGTTTACTTACTGTTCTCCGCATTAGTTAGTTGGAAAATAGGTATTCTTGGGATTAAAACCGATTTTCCCTTGGTCCCTCCAGTAATAAGGGTGGCTTGTAAAATACTTTTTATTAGCACTGTAAGTCGCAAAAGCGAAAGAGAAATGCCTCTTTCCAAAATTTGTTTCCGAAGAAAACTGCAAAAAAAGATCACAGCATTCTATGAATTCCGGTGACGTCACCACGGCGCGTTGTAATGAGTATTAGTACCCACCAAAAATGTATCGCTTTAAATAGTCAAGTGCAATATAGCTTATGGCAATTCATAGAATGGTGTTATCATTTGTAGTTTTTTTTTTCTTGTTTGCTATAGAAGAAAAAGATCAAGAAATAAAGCCATACATTTCCAACATTCCTTATGGTTTTTTTCTGTACTTATGTATGTCATTAATCATAAGGGTTTATCTGAAAGATAACCCTAGGACAAAGACTTACATACCATGTAAAGTAAGTTTACAGGATTTATTACTCCTGCTCTGAAATATATCCTCATATAGTAGCCTGGTAGCCTTTGAAGTACGGTTTATATAAGGCTTTATTATAAGAATCTCTCTGAGTGACACCCCTACGCAGGCCCATGCCCAGAAAATATTCGAGAGGGGACGGGAATTTCAGAGTACGGAAATTTTATTGTCAAAAGTCATATTTAGTTACAATTATTTAATAAATCAACTCTTCGAGGTACTGAAAAAAAGCTCTTTCAAAATTATTTGGCGATCGATTTTGACATCGCGATGCTCATTGAGTGAGGCTAAGCTGTTCAGACGATCTTCAGACATTGTTGATCTCAAATACGTTTTTAGTCGTCGCAAAGTTGAGAAGGATCGTTCATTCGTTGCTGTTGTTAGAGGCAAAGCTGCTTTAACGCGAAGCATTTGGTTAACATTTAGAAACGCATCTTCATAACAAATATCGAGTACTTCAAGTGAGTTTTTTATTTCCTTTCCAGCAATGAGCTTTCGTCGTGCAAAATTGAACAGTATGATTGGAATAGTTGAGCGCAGGACTCTTCTCCGAAAATTTTCATTTTGTTGGGAAAAGGGCAAGCGAAATTTCATAAAATATTGCGGTGATTTAAGAATCGATCTCACAATTGTGTCAGAAACGAGTCAATGTACGGTATGCATGTACGGAAATAATCTTCAACTGAATCAGTTTGTACGGTGGAACGGTGGTTCTGTTTCGACTCAATCCTTGGCTTTGGCAATTCAATTTCGTATTGCTCGCTAATTTCGCTCACGGTTTTGAAAATTTTTCTTCTTTCCACCCAAATTTGTTTCGCAGCATCAGTCAATTTGATAGTCTCTCCCAGATCTTGATTTTCTCCTTGAAGTACTCAACTCAGATACAATGTGAGATATTGCACCGAGCTCAAAATATGCATGGATATCTGGAAATTTGATGTTTTTATAGCTAAAAGCAGTTGGAAAACTCCAGACGAAGTCGTTGGGTCTTTCCAGTTGGTGGAAATCACTTCAAGAGCGCGAATCACTGCTGGTTGCAACTGGAGATATATTGCGACGGACTCATGCTGTTCTAACCATCTGGTTTTACAAATTTTTTTCAATTTCTTTACTCGAGTTTCCGATAGATGTTCATTTTCACTTATCGCATCCTGAAGGGCATTTTGGCGTTTCGGGTAAATGACGAAGGAATGGATATTCTCTAGAACTCCCAAACAATTTTTGATTCCCATTATATTGCACGCAGAGCTTACCGCCAAATTGAAGCTATGAGCAGCACAATGGGAGTCGAGCACGAGTGGATAAGTTTTTCTGACAACAGCTTGAGCCCCTTGGAACTCTCCGCTAACCGCTCTCGCACGTCATATCCTAGCCCGAAGAAATACGTGCAATCCAGTCCGGAAGATTTTAGGAAATCTAGGTAGGCAGTTCCTATTCACACACAAAAAATCTTCCTAAATGATGAACTTTTCGCCGCATTTATCCAAGTAGCGAATGCAAATTGAACTTTGTTCTACTCCTGCAATGTCTGGAGTGTCATCTCCGAGAAAAGAAAAGCCCTTCCATTTGTTCACTAGATAGATGTCGTAACTCATTATGAGGTGGTGACAAATGTTATTAATTTAATTCTGGACACGGTTGCTTATGTACAGGGTGGCTAATGAAAGCCGCTACCAAAAAAAATTAAATAACTTTTTTTCTATTTAATGAATCTGGCTAATTTTTTTTTTATTTTGCAGATTGACTTTTACATTTAACAAAAATGGATAACTGGGACACTGAAACAAGAGTTTGGATTGTCCGCCGCTA
Source organism: Merzomyia westermanni (assembly GCA_949987695.1). Lineage (NCBI taxonomy): Eukaryota > Metazoa > Arthropoda > Insecta > Diptera > Tephritidae > Merzomyia > Merzomyia westermanni. The sequence continues at coordinate 128,088,843 of OX465288.1, read as the reverse complement.
TCACGCATTGGAGTCCGTAGTTTCGGTTCAAAGAGAGTATAGGCGCACGTTTGGCGGCAATCCTCCGAGCAGATGGACCATAATAAGACTTGTAAACAATTTTGCCGAGCATGGGACAGTCAACAGAAGACCTTACCATCGAAACCCTTCAGTTCGAACGGAGGAAACAATCGCTGCTGTAGCTGCTGCCATACAAAACAATCCACGTGTTTCGACAAGAAGCTTATCTGCTCAAATGGGTGTAAGCAGACAGTCATTACAGTCAATTATGCACAAAGATTTGGACTTATTCCCATATAAAATTCAAATGGCCAACAAACTGAATTCTGCAGACTTGCCGATTCGCTTGGAATTTTGCCAAAAGATGCTTCAAATGGTGGAAGAGGATGGAAACATGTTGAACTGTCTTTTCATGTCTGACGAGGCCCATTTCGATTTAAACGGCAACATAAACAAACAAAATTGTCGAATATGGAGTGCTTCCAACCCACAGATACTCCTTCATGAGACGGAATTGCATCCACTTCGTGTCATAGTGTGGTGTGCAGTTTCATCACGCTGCATTGTCGGGCCCTACTTCTTCGAAGAAAACGGTCACACCGTTACGGTTACTGGAGACCGTTACTTGAGCATGTTGAGAGAGTTTTTCTATCCAGAATTACGCCGAATGAGAATTTCTTTCAACTCTGTGTGGTTTCAGCAAGATGGTGCAGCTCCTCATATAGCCCAACCTGTTATGACAGAATTGCGACGAAAATTTCCCAATAAGCTGATATCCAGAAACTCCACATTCCGTTGGCCACCCAGGTCGCCTGACCTTACTGCACCTGACTTTTTCTTGTGGGGTTATTGCAAACAGGAAGTCTTCAAAGCAAAACCAACAAATTTGAATGAACTAAGGCAATCCATTCGAGAAACAATTGCGGCTATTCCTGTCTCAACTCTCCAAGCAGTAATGAACAACTTTTTGGTAAGATGCCGCACATGCATCGACGAGCAGGGGGGGCATTTAAATTCCATTATTTTTAAAACTAATTAAGCTATATTTAATAAAATTTAATGAGCTTTAACACGAATAAAAGAAAAATGAATTCCATACACTGAAAAAAAAAATTATTTGAGTTTCTTAATGTAGCAAAATTCATCAGCCACCCTGTACATAGCATTCTTTGGTGAATCACTCAAATGTTTTTTCAACTGCTCATCAGTTTTGGCTCGATATCTTAAGAGAGCTCTGAGGTTCTCATCATTCGTCAACGGTTCGTCTTCAGAAATGCTGCCCGTACATTGAAACCTCTGAGAGCAAGTCCTTGTCGGCCACACAGGATAACTGTTTCAATATTTGGAATCATGCGTAGTTTGCTTTCATTCAGAAAGTCAAATTTTTGTTTCTACAGTTGCAAATCAATGGGTAAAGCATTTTCTTCTTCGATTCCCATTCTCAATGCCGCATTGCGGCTCAGTTATAAGTACAAGGTGACGAAAAAGTAATCCTCCTATCAGAAAATGCTATACATTTTGCGATTGGCCCCTAAAGTCAGTTCTGTTTTGACATTTGTGTAGTAAACACATGCGAAATACACGTTAATAAACAATGTTACGCTACACTGCTCCAGAACGCGGAATATTGCTGACTATTTATTTCGGTCGGTGAAAAACGGTTACTGCGCAAAACTAATCCTCCTATCAGAAAATGCTATAAATTTTGCGATTGGCCCCTAAAGTCAGTTCTGTTTTGACATTTGTGTAGTAAACACATGCGAAATACACGTTAATAAACAATGTTACGCTACACTGCTCCAGAACGCGGAATATTGCTGACTATTTCTTTGACCAATAATCGGTCGGGGCCAAACGGTTACTGTGAATGGTGAGCGCTACAGAGCAATGATCAACGAGTTCTTTTTGCCGCAACTTGATGAATTGGGATTGGAAAACATGTGGTTCCCACAAGACGGTGCAACAGCACACACTGCACGTGCCACAACCGATATACTGAACATCGGAAGCTTACTTTTGCGCCACCTTGTAATAAGGCAAATTCAAACCGCTTTACACATACAAGTACTGCACGAACGTAAATGACAATTTGAATACATATGCCCACCAAAAAATTTTAACCTTTTCTAAGGCTGTAAGGAGTATCAGTTGGAATGGAATTTGGCCATTTGGAATATAAATGTATGCTGAAATATCCTCAATAGGGGGCGGGTTGAACTCCCAAAACCCCCCCTGCGCACGGGACTGCCCCTACGTATGAGTCTGATAGAGCATGTGAAGTAATTCTTAGTATGAAGAATCTATATTTGTTATAATATCGTTATTTTGGCCGATATCGCCAGAACCTTATACTATGTCAAAACATATTATATTGTGTTCTATTAAGTAAATCATAAGTAAGATTTTTTTGAATAGGTCTATCCCTTTTCCACTTCCCGTAAATCTGTTACCTATTCCAACTTCTGAAAGTGTACAAAATTTCGTAGAGATCGGTTTAGTGGTTTAAAATCTTGCAATAACACTCACTCACTCACAAAATTACGCTTTTATATATCTCTCCTTCCTTAAGCAAGGAGGGGTGACATGACCTAGAAGGTTGCACTGGTCATACCAAATCGCTACCAAGACAGGCGTTATGTTGTTCATGTTGTCGGAGTGAACGCGACTTCGAACAATACCACAAACTATTTTTAAATTTAATTATTCTCTATTAGTTTTTTTATTTTTTTTTACTTAATAATTACTAAATAACGCCAAGTAGAACAGTGCTGTGTCTTCATATAAAAAGTGGGCAAAAGTAGAATAATAGGCATATTTGAGTAAAAATTCGTTTTTAAGTTGATTAGACTAAGGTGATTTCAAATATCAAATTTGCTTTTATCTATCTCCTATATTTTTCATGGAAACTGAGATTGAAATTGCAAAAATTTAATATTCACAAGTAGTTCCAGTACAAAGTAGTTTCTTTATTATTTACATAAGGCGTTTTGCTATTAACATTTAACACTTCGAGGCTACACTCTATGGTATAATTCATGTCAATTAAGATCTTTTAAGTTTCTTTTACTTAAACACTCTAGGAATGGCACAATATTTTTATTTTCTTCCTTTTTGACTGCAAAATGCACTTTCAAATTATTGTTTTTTTTTTTGACGTGGATGTGACATGCTCAAAAAATTAGATGCATTCAAGAGTCATTAAATGCTCTAAAAGGCAAAGCATATTTTGTTTACCTCTTTTTATCAGTTACTGACGTTTTTTAAGAGAAATTGTTGTCCAATTTAAGCATTTGGTAGATTTTTTTTAAATGAATTTTTTGTTCCAAAAATGCTTTGTAGTATTCAAGGTTTCCTATTTGGTCTTCAACTAATGCAAAAATGCAAATACTCTTTCTGATGTACGGGCAAAAATCCAGGTATCGATTTTGACAACGTGCAATAAAACCGCAAATTTTTTTCCTTTTATTTTAAAGATAAAGCCCTGTTTTTCTATTTAAAATAACGAAAAAAAACATACTTTTACACACTTTTTAGTTATACCTTTGTAAACTTAAACATTTCTAAAATTGCCTGCAAATTCCAGGAAACTTAATATTCCTTAGAGACTTTCTAATGAGAAAAGTATTATGTTAAGATAAGATATAATAAATTGCATTTTTGGCAATTTTTTTAAAGGTTCCAACTTATCACACTCGCATTAAAAAAAATTCAGAAAGACCTAACTTTAAGAGCTTTTCATAAGAAAGTCATTAGCTAGTAAAAAAAATTAAGATCAGATCCTTTATCTTGGATAAATTACCTTTTATGATTTTTGCCCGCTCATACAGTACTGTGAGTCGTTGAAATTCAACGCCAAAACTTTATTCTGCTTAAATTTTCTGTTCTCTTCCTTCGGCTTTCCTTTATTTCCTTTCTTTCGGTTTATTTTAATTTTCTCTTTTTTGTTGCCTTTTATGAAAATATTGTCTTTTCATTTAATAACACTCGATTATAATTAATTTTATTTTATTTTAGTTTATTGTAAGTAATTAATTATATTTTAGTTTATTGTGTTCTGTTTTATCCTCTTTTATCATTTCAAATATAATTAATTTAGTTATGGTGATTGTTGTTGGAGCAAAGCTCGAATTTTTATGTTTGTTTGTTAATTGATATTAGAGGAAAAATTACAACGATATGCACAGCGATGGTATGGGATGACATGTTTCGAAGGGCCCAACTTCTCATCAGACCCCTTCTCGGACACTGAGATATGAACCCAAGTGTCTGCACCAAAGCCGCTGTTATAGTACTCTAACAACTAAGCTATGATGCCCTGTAGCGTCACGATGCATTTTTCCTCTAATGTGCCATTTGCTTATTCCTTTTATACATTCTTTGGTACATATATTTTATATGTCAACTCAAGGAAAGTGGAATATTTTTAGGCGCGTTCATAGAACAGTTTTAGATACAGAAGGGCTTTTTGCATATTAACACTTCCGTGTTATTTGTTATGCACCCGCACTGTACCTGTATCAATTGTAGTTATGGTGATTGTTGTTGGAGCAAAGCTCGAATTTTTATGTTTGTTTGTTAATTGATATTAGAGGAAAAATTACAACGATATGCACAGCGATGGTATGGGATGACATGTTTCGAAGTGCCCAACTTCTCATCAGACCCCTTCTCGGACACTGAGATATGAACCCAAGTGTCTGCACCAAAGCCGCTGTTAGAGTACTCTAACAACTAAGCTATGATGCCCTGTAGCGTCACGATGCATTTTTCCTCTAATGTGCCATTTGCTTATTCCTTTTATACATTCTTTGGTACATATATTTTATATGTCAACTCAAGGAAAGTGGAATATTTTTAGGCGCGTTCATAGAACAGTTTTAGATACAGAAGGGCTTTTTGCATATTAACACTTCCGTGTTATTTGTTATGCACCCGCACTGTACCTGTATCAATTGTAGTTATGGTGATTGTTGTTGGAGCAAAGCTCGAATTTTTATGTTTGTTTGTTAATTGATATTAGAGGAAAAATTACAACGATATGCACAGCGATGGTATGGGATGACATGTTTCGAAGTGCCCAACTTCTCATCAGACCCCTTCTCGGACACTGAGATATGAACCCAAGTGTCTGCACCAAAGCCGCTGTTAGAGAACTCTAACAACTAAGCTATGATGCCCTGTAGCGTCACGATGCATGTTTCCTCTAATGTGCCATTTGCTTATTCCTTTTATACATTCTTTGGTACATATATTTTATATGTCAACTCAAGGAAAGTGGAATATTTTTAGGCGCGTTCATAGAACAGTTTTAGATACAGAAGGGCTTTTTGCATATTAACACTTCCGTGTTATTTGTTATGCACCCGCACTGTACCTGTATCAATTGTAGTTATGGTGATTGTTGTTGGAGCAAAGCTCGAATTTTTATGTTTGTTTGTTAATTGATATTAGAGGAAAAATTACAACGATATGCACAGCGATGGTATGGGATGACATGTTTCGAAGTGCTGTTAAGTTGTAGATTCATCTTGTACTTATATGTGCATAGCCTTAGGGTTTACACAGTGACAAATCACTATCACTTTTGTATATACCACATCTCTAGGTTAAGAAACTGTCCTTCTCTACTAAGCGATAAGAAAAGCAAGACACAATATTGTAAGATCGAATATCTTTATTACTTATGTAAATAAATACAACTTTATATTATTGTGGAAACCTCGGAATTTTATATGGTAGCAGAGGTCCAAGGTTCGTAAAGAAGTTGTGAAGCTGTAAATTGACGAATAGAAAGGAAAATTGTTGTCACATACAAAAAGAGAGAGAAAAAAGGGCACGCGGTAAGAAATTAAAATGGCGGCGAAAAACGAAATCATAATTCCCGTGTTCAATGGGGAAAATTATAAAATGTGGAAAAAGAGGATGCTGATGTTTTTGAAAATGAAAAAGTGTCAAGACGTAGTAGAGAGGCAAAAGGTCGCGTCCGATAAAGAGGATTGGGATGAAAAAGATTTGCGCGCTGTAAATTATATATATAGCGCAATTTCCAACAAACAGCTTGAATTTGTGTGTGACAAAGACTCCGCATTCGAAATAATGAAAAAGTTTGATGCGTTGTACATGAAGGAGTCTACAGCACTACAAATCGTCTGTAGGAACAAGTTAGAGCGGTTAAGGTTACGAGAGTACTCCGACTCAGCTACATTTTTCGGAGATTTTGAACACTGTGTGAACGAACTGAAAAGCGCAAGAGCAAACGTGTCGGAGAAAGAAAAATTGAGCTACATGCTTAACACGTTGCCAGAATCCTACAGTTATATTGGTGACTTAATAGACACGCTAAAAATTGAGGATCAGACGGCTGATTACGTCAAAAACAAAATAGAGATGGCGGAGCTGAAAAGTGGCAAGGAAGAATGCAGTGGACGGAAGTCAAACGCATTTTATGCAATTAAGCGCCAAAAGTGTTTCAGTTGTGGCGAAACTGGACACTTCCAAAGAGAGTGCAAAAATAGCGAAGGAAATATATGGCGAGCAACACGAGGGCGGCAAGTGGCCGGAAGAGGCGGTTATGGCAGAGGTCGTGGCAACTATCATGGCAAGAATAACGCAAATACACATAAAGCGAATAAGCAAGCCGAACAGAGGAACGAAGATAGAAACAGCGCGTGGGTTACAACAATTGCACGTCATGTGGCGGCAAATACAGAAGCGAGGAGCGTAAAAGGTAATGAAATAAAATGGTTACTCGATAGTGGGTGTACGGACCACATAATAAATGATGATAGGTATTTTAAAAACTATAAAGTTCTGGAGAAACCTGTGAATGCATATTTAGGGGATAACAGAGTTGTGCAAGCAACAAAAATTGGAAATGTATTCAGCTATTTTGAAGCTTTTGGAAGAAATAATTTCATTGAAATGAAGAATGTATTTTTTATAAAAGATATGAAATCAAATTTGATTAGCTACAGTAAATTAACAAAAGATAACGTAGTGGTCTCGAAAGGCAATATGACAAAAATTATTGGTAGTCATGGTAAAGTAACTGCAGTAGCTTTTAAAATTAATGATCTGTATATCATGAAAAGTAAATTAAAACTATGTGAACCTGTGGTGAATATTGCAAATAAAAATACGGAAAATATGAGTGAAAAGGAGAAGTGGCACCGAATGTTGGGTCACGTAAATTTCAAATATTTAAATGAAATGTCAAAAAAACAGATGTTAAGAGGAATGCCAAATGAACTTGAATCAGAATTTATGAAATGTAAGACATGCATTGAAAACAAAATGCACAATATCTCGTTTGAAAACAATAGGCGAAAAGCACAGGATTTGTTGGAAATTGTACACACTGATGTGTGTGGACCATTTTCAACAATCGGCTTCCAAGGTGAAAAATATTTTGTCTCTTTCATTGATGACTATAGTAAGATAGCAAAAGTGTATGTTATGAAATCCAAAGCGGAGGTATTTGATTCTATTGTTGAATATGTAAATGAAAGTGAAAATTTGACGGGAAAAAAAGTAAAATTTTTGAGATGTGACAATGGCTCAGAGTATTTGAATGGAAGGGTTTATAATTTCGCAAAAGAAAAAGGAATCATTATTAATAATTGTCCAGCATATGTTCACGAACTGAATGGAACTGCGGAGAGATTTGATAGAACTATAATGAATATGTCCCGTTGTTTATTGGCTGAAGCAAACGTGGATAAAAGGTATTGGCCAGAAATCGTTTGTGCGGCAACTTATTTCAAAAATCGTACTATAACAAATACTATAGAAAATAAAACACCATATGAGATATTTTTTGGAGAAAGAGCGGATGTTTCAAATTTGAGGTTATATGGGAGCAAAGTTTTTGTCAGGAAACCAGAACAAAAGAGAACATCCAAATGGGATAAGAAGGCAGAAATGGGTATTTTGATAGGTTACAGCAGGGTTGGTTACCGTATACTTTTGAATAATAAAGTCGTAGTCGCTAGGCATGTAGAGTTTGTCGAAGAAGGAGTCAAATGTATTGGTTTGGGTGAGGATGAGCCCATAGACGAGGGTGCAAATGTTGAGGAAGATACTAATGATAAATCTTTGGATGAAAGTTTTAAAAGTACAGATATAAAAGAAAACGAAAGTAGTGAAGAAGCGGAAACGCAATGTGATACTAGTGAAGGAAATGTAACTCCATCTGAGGTACGCAGATCGAAGCGTGTGAAGAAGCAGCCAAAGAAACTTGAAGAGTACACATTTAATAATATTTATGTAAATCTTTGTAGTATCGATACACCTAATTCGTTCGAGGAGGCGATAGAGTCAAGTGAAGCTGCATTTTGGAAAAGAGCTATGAGCAAAGAAATTGACTGCTTAAATAAAAATAAAACTTGGAAGTTAGTTGAACAGGTTAATAATAACAAAATTTTGGATGTAAAATGGGTCTACAGCAAAAAATCAGATGGGACGTACAAAGCGAGATTGGTAGTTAGAGGGTTTCAACAAACTGATGAGATTGATGACATTTACTCTCCTGTTGCTAAAATGCAAACATTAAAAATTTTATTATCGTATTGTTGCCAAATGGGGTTAGAGATTGAGCAAATGGATGTAGAAACAGCATTCTTGAATGGCAAGGTACAGTCCGAAGTTAATGTTAGGCAACCAGAAGGTTATGAGGATGGTACAAATAGAGTGTGTAAATTAGTAAAAGCATTATATGGCTTAAAAGAAAGTCCAAGAGCATGGTACGAATGCCTTGATAAATTTCTGACGGGTATTGGGTTTGAAAGAAGCAAGATTGATTCTTGTTTATATACTTGTAAAATTGGAAAAGGGGTAATTTACCTTTTAATTTTTGTTGACGATTTATTAATTTGTGCTAGAGATGAGAGCGAAATTATTAAAGTAAAAGGCCAATTATCTGAAACGTTCAAAATGAAAGATCTTGGAAAAATTAAAGAGTACCTTGGTATAACCGTGGATTATGAGTCCAGTAAAAATGAAATGAAATGAGCCAAACAAAGTACATTGAGTTGTTAGCTAAAATTTATAATATGGAATTGAGCAAATTATATAAAACACCTATGGAAGTGAATTTGAAACTAGAAAAATCAGATATATGCGAAAAGAGTATTAAATATAGGAATTTAATTGGCGCCTTATTACATATAAGTTCAGCTACAAGACCAGATATAAGTTTTAGTGTTAACTATTTGAGTAGATATCAAAATTGCTACGACAAAACACATTACAAATATTTACTACGAATCTTAAAGTATTTATATTCAACTAAAACTTTAAAACTCACTTACAAAAGAAGAGAAAATATTAATATACTTGATTGTTATGTCGATGCCGATTGGGCTGGTGACACTTTGGATAGGAAATCAACTACAGGGTATGTAATAAGATTATTTGGAAATGTAGTATATTGGAAATCAAGAAAACAGAAATCAGTAACAAAAGCTTCAACTTTTGCGGAGTATGTAGCATTGTCAGAAGCTGTAAGTGAATTAAAATTTGTAATTGAATTATTGAAAGTTTTTGATTTAAAATGTGAAAAACCAATTAGTGTATATGAAGATAACTCAGGAGCAGTTAATATAGCAAAGTATGGTAACTTTACTAAGAATTCTAAACATATTGAAATTCACTATCATTATGTACATAAATCTGTTGAAAGAAAGATTATAGATGTGGTTAAAGTAAATTCAGATAATAATATTGCAGACATTTTTACAAAATCATTGTGTCAAGAAAAATTTTAAAAATTTAGAAATATGATAAATGTAATTTGATTGCAATACAAGATAAATCTAAAGAGGCGTGTTAAGTTGTAGATTCATCTTGTACTTATATGTGCATAGCCTTAGGGTTTACACAGTGACAAATCACTATCACTTTTGTATATACCACATCTCTAGGTTAAGAAACTGTCCTTCTCTACTAAGCGGTAAGAAAAGCAAGACACAATATTGTAAGATCGAATATCTTTATTACTTATGTAAATAAATACAACTTTATATTATTGTGGAAACCTCGGAATTTTATAAGTGCCCAACTTCTCATCAGACCCCTTCTCGGACACTGAGATATGAACCCAAGTGTCTGCACCAAAGCCGCTGTTAGAGTACTCTAACAACTAAGCTATGATGCCCTGTAGCGTCACGATGCATTTTTCCTCTAATGTGCCATTTGCTTATTCCTTTTATACATTCTTTGGTACATATATTTTATATGTCAACTCAAGGAAAGTGGAATATTTTTAGGCGCGTTCATAGAACAGTTTTAGATACGGAAGGGCTTTTTGCATATTAACACTCCCGTGTTATTTGTTATGCACCCGCACTGTACCTGTATCAATTGTATATAGTTATGGTGATTGTTGTTGGAGCAAAGCTCGAATTTTTATGTTTGTTTGTTAATTGATATTAGAGGAAAAATTACAACGATATGCACAGCGATTATATGGGATGACATGTTTCGAAGTGCCCAACTTCTCATCAGACCCCTTCTCGGACACTGAGATATAAACCCAAGTGTCTGCACCAAAGCCGCTGTTAGAGTACTCTAACAACTAAGCTATGATGCCCTGTAGCGTCACGATGCATTTTTCCTCTAATGTGCCATTTGCTTATTCCTTTTATACATTCTTTGGTACATATATTTTATATGTCAACTCAAGGAAAGTGGAATATTTTTAGGCGCGTTCATAGAACAGTTTTAGATACAGAAGGGCTTTTTGCATATTAACACTTCCGTGTTATTTGTTATGCACCCGCACTGTACCTGTATCAATTGTAGTTGTGGTGATTGTTGTTGGAGCAAAGCTCGAATTTTTATGTTTGTTAATTGATATTAGAGGAAAAATTACAACGATATGCACAGCGATGGTATGGGATGACATGTTTCGAAGTGCCCAACTTCTCATCAGACCCCTTCTCGGACACTGAGATATGAACCCAAGTGTCTGCACCAAAGCCGCTGTTAGAGTACTCTAACAACTAAGCTATGATGCCCTGTAGCGTCGCGATGCATTTTTCCTCTAATGTGCCATTTGCTTATTCCTTTTATACATTCTTTGGTACATATATTTTATATGTCAACTCAAGGAAAGTGGAATATTTTTAGGCGCGTTCATAGAACAGTTTTAGATACGGAAGGGCTTTTTGCATATTAACACTCCCGTGTTATTTGTTATGCACCCGCACTGTACCTGTATCAATTGTAGTTATGGTGATTGTTGTTGGAGCAAAGCTCGAATTTTTATGTTTGTTTGTTAATTGATATTAGAGGAAAACTTACAACGATATGCACAGCGATGGTATGGGATGACATGTTTCGACGTGCCCAACTTCTCATCAGACCCCTTCTCGGACACTGAGATATGAACCCAAGTGTCTGCACCAAAGCCGCTGTTAGAGTACTCTAACAACTAAGCTATGATGCCCTGTAGCGTCGCGATGCATTTTTCCTCTAATGTGCCATTTGCTTATTCCTTTTATACATTCTTTGGTACATATATTTTATATGTCAACTCAAGGAAAGTGGAATATTTTTAGGCGCGTTCATAGAACAGTTTTAGATACAGAAGGGCTTTTTGCATATTAACACTTCCGTGTTATTTGTTATGCACCCGCACTGTACCTGTATCAATTGTAGTTGTGGTGATTGTTGTTGGAGCAAAGCTCGAATTTTTATGTTTGTTAATTGATATTAGAGGAAAAATTACAACGATATGCACAGCGATGGTATGGGATGACATGTTTCGAAGTGCCCAACTTCTCATCAGACCCCTTCTCGGACACTGAGATATGAACCCAAGTGTCTGCACCAAAGCCGCTGTTAGAGTACTCTAACAACTAAGCTATGATGCCCTGTAGCGTCACGATGCATTTTTCCTCCAATGTGCCATTTGCATAATTAATTTATTTTTGATAATAAGTGCATGCAGGCTGCTCTGACCTGATACCTTTTTGGTGCAAATAAAAAACTTATTCCCACTTTTTTCCCATTCCTTTCCTTTCCTAATCAAAAATCGTGTAAAATCGTACTAGTATAAATTTGTGGAGCTTTGGTCTGGTTTAGAGCCAACGAAATATTATCCACACGACTAAAAATTTGAGCCTAAGGGCTATATATATGTCCAGTCATAAATAAATGGATTTGATTGGAGACTCTTCGTTTCGATGGAGCGATGTCAAAATGCACAAATGCGCGTTACCGAAGTTAGTTTTGGGTGCTCGGTTCCCCAGTAGGCCTATATCACCCATATACATAAAGTTGTACAAAAGTTATAAAAAAGCGAACAAAAATATATAAAAACAAAAAAATAATGCAAATAATTATAAAATAAAGTTGTAAACAATTTAAGTTCGTACAAAAATTCAAAAATAAATCAAATTAAAGCTTTCGACAAGTTTGTATGTATGAAAAATTGATAAAATCAAAATAAAATATCACAGATTCACAATATTAAAAAAAAAACATTTCATTTCTAAAGTGAAAAAATATATACGTAAATCCATTTCATAAGTGATATAACTTAAGCCCAAGCCAAAATAATAGTGTTATTTAAATATTTTCAGTTTTTTTTATTAAGAAAACCCGAACCCAGTGCTTTAAAAAAAGCTAAATCGATAAAAAGCCAAAGAAATATAGGCGTCGATACTATTTTACAAAAGAAGTCAGTCTATAAGTGTGAAACACACAATATTTTGTTTATTCCTTTACTTATTTCTCTATTGAAAAACTTGAGTAGGAAGAAAATTATAATCCCAACAAATAGAGCTAAGACAGCATCGTTATTACAACCAGTGCAACACAGGTAGGGTGCGACATTTTTCATTTTATCAAATAAAATTTCACCTACTCCTATTCTGTGGCAAGCCGAATTAAGTTCTTTTAGAAAGATATTTTCTAACTTTTTAATATATTCTATACATTCTTGTGGCGGCTTCACTAAATTACATTTCTCTACTTGCCTTTGCTAAGTCGAAAATAATTCATATGAAAATTCATCTTCATCCAAAAATTGTAAGGGTTGAGAACAGGTATGACTTTTAAAAATTTTCAAAAAGAGAAATAGGCAAAAGCAGTTGACCTAAGAAACTCTGATTCCAAATCGTCTACATCAGATTGATCTTGTGCCTTGAGTCTTTGGAATTCATGTTCACGTCCTCCTCCTGCACAAAGATTTGGACTTATTCCCATATAAAATTCAAATGGCCAACAAACTGAACGCTGCAGACTTGCCGATTCGCTTGGAATTTTGCCAGAAGATGCTTCAAATGGTGGAAGAGGATGGAAACATGTTGAACTGTCTTTTCACGGCAACATAAACAAACAAAATTGTCGAATATGGAGTGCTTGCAACCCACAGATACTCCATGAGGCGGAATTGCATCCACTTCGTGTCACAGTGTGGTGTGCAGTTTCATCACGCTGCATTGTCGGGCCCTACTTCTTCGAAGAAAACGGTCACACCGTTACGGTTACTGGAGACCGTTACTTGAGCATGTTGAGAGAGTTTTTCTATCCAGAATTACGCCGAATGAGAATTTCTTTCAACTCTGTGTGGTTTCAGCAAGATGGTGCACCTCCTCATATAGCCCAACCTGTTATGACAGAATTGCGACGAAAATTTCCCAATAAGCTGATATCCAGAAACTCCACATTCCGTTGGCCACCCAGGTCGCCTGACCTTACTGCACCTGACTTTTTTTTGTGGGGTTATTGCAAACAGGAAGTCTTCAAAGCAAAACCAACAAATTTGAATGAACTAAGGCAATCCATTCGAGAAACAATTACGGCTATTCCTGTCTCAACTCTCCAAGCAGTAATGAACAACTTTTTGGTAAGATGCCGCACATGCATCGACGAGCAGGGGGGGCATTTAAATTTCATTATTTTTAAAACTAATTAAGCTATATTTAATAAAATTTAATGAGCTTTAACATGAATAAAAGAAAAATGAATTCCATACACTGAAAAAAAAATTATTTGAGTTTCTTAATGTAGCAAAATTCATCAGCCACCCTGTATGTATATTTTAAGTTCAAAAGACTGAAAATAAAATGAATTAATACGAACTTATTGTTTTTTTTTCTCAAAAATAATGACACATTATAACTTAAGACACTCTACTGAATATATTTTTGCAACAATAACGTCATTATGCAAAGGAGAGTTGGTTCTTATTCAGGAAAAACCCATAAATGGATACTTGGTGTTGATTTTCCTTTATGGATATGTTAAATATATTATACTGAATTGGTTTGTTTTGAAATTGTAGGATTTCCTATTTTCTGTGTAAGGTTGGAGTCAGTTGAAAACGTTTAACGCGTTTTCTGGAAAATCGATTTTTTTGACTTATGCCGGTCTTGCAGCAAATGAGCGATACATTCACAATAAAAATTTGGTGCGATATACTTCCGAAGAGTTTAAGACCGAGCTTCTCTTCCAATTTGTGGTGTTTCGCTTCTAATTTTTGTACCTTTCATGAACATGGTATTATAACTTTGGTGCGATATTTGTAAGTATGAGAAGAAAAAGAGATAGACCCACTAAAATAATCCGGACGATGAGCTGAGCCGATTTAGCCATGTGCAGTTTTAGAGATATCTCTATGAAATTTGGTACGGGCAGCCATTTTGTAATATATTAATCATTTGTCGGAACCAACGAGATCGGGCCAATACAACACATAGCTCCCATACAGTAGATTGTTCCGATATATGCGGTTTGAGCTATAACTCTTGCAATTAAAAAGCTAGAATCGTAAAATTTTTGCAGCTTTAGTACATATTATAAATATATGTAATGTGGCTAGAGAAAATCACCCAGATCGGACCAACATAACACATAGCTCCCATACAGTCGATAGTTCCGATAAATGGATTTTGGGCTATAACTATTGCAATTTAATAGCGATGAATACAAAATTTGGCAACTATTGTACTTATTACATTAATGTATGTAGTCAAAATCATCAAGATTGGACCAATATATCGTATATCCCCCATACAACATATTTTTCATGTAAACGGGGTTTGGACTATGTATTTTTAAATTAACAGGGTAAGACCATTAAATTTTGCATAGTTTGTACAAGGTGGCGCAAAAGTAAGCTTCCAATGTTTTTTGGCTGTAATTAAAAAAAAAATGAAAAACTTTGATTCTTCTTGTGGATTACTTTTATTTGGTCTTTTAATTTTTTTTACATCAAGTCGAGAATATGATGTCATGTAAATCAGCCCTTTTTATGGCATTTTCCATCACTTTGGCCAAAACTTCCAGCGATAGGTCCTCACATTCTTGACGGATATTGTCTTTAAAAGCTGCAAGAGTCTGAGGCTTGTTGACATAAACCCGCGACTTCAAAAAGCCCCACAAAAAGAAGTCTGGAGCGGTCAAATCAGGCGATCTTGCTGGCCAGTGCAAATCGCCAAAACGGGAGATTAGGCGCCCGGGAAATGCATCCTTCAGCATATCGGTTGTGGCACGTGCAGTGGGTGCTGTTGCACCGTCTTGTTGGAACCACATGTTTTCCAATCCCAATTCATCAAGTTGCGGCAAAAAGAACTCGTTGATCATTGCTCTGTAGCGCTCACCATTCACAGTAACCGTTTGGCCCGCGACGTCTTCGAAGAAAAAAGGTCCGATGACTCCTCCAGCGAAAACAGCACACCATACAGTGACTTTGAGCGGGTGTAATGGCTCTTCGTGGGTTACACGCGGATTTTCAGTGCCCCAGAAGCGAAAATTTTGCTTATTTACGTACCCGCTAAGATGGAAATGGACCTCATCACTCATGATTATTTTTGATGAAAAATCATCTTCCTCTTGGTGGTGATTAAGGATGGATTGAGCATATGTTAGACGCGATTGGCGGTCAGCAGCTAACAGCTGATGCACCGTCTGGACTTTGTAAGGAAACATCTTCAAATCTTGTACCAAAATTCGCTGTAAAGACCGTCGACTGATACCCATTTGCGTGGCACGTCGTCTGGTCGATGTCGACGGCGCTTCCATGACATCCTCGGCTACAGCAGCAATATTCTCTGCAGAACGGCTCCTCCGGGGTCTGCCACGCCTGGCAGAATCTCGTGTTGTGCCAGTCTCTTCGAGGCGAGCGGCTAAACGTCGCAGTGTTTCACCAGTAGGCGTTGGACGGCCAGGAAATCTGCGACGAAATTCACGTTGTGCCAAAGTCACCGACCGATTATTGGTCAAATAAATAGTCAGCAATATTCCGCGTTCTGGAGCAGTGTAGCGTAACATTGTTTATTAACGTGTATTTCGCATGTGTTTACTACACACATGTCAAAACAGAACTGACTTTAGGGGCCAATCGCAAAATTTATAGCATTTTCTGATAGGAGGATTACTTTTGCGCCACCTTGTACTTATTGTAAACAAAGCTTTTGGCACAGCCGAAGACAAGAGTGAGTAGTTGACTGCAATTCTAGATCCATGCAAAGAACTTCATGAGCGGGACAACGATATCCGGTCCCTCTAGTTTAATATAGACATTATTTTATGTTTATGTTACTGTCGCTTATACTCTTGTTTGTGGTTGCTGTTATAGTAACAGTACTTAGTACTCTTTAAGCAGATTGGATCACACATATAAGTATGGTGAATTAACAGCCTTTGGGTAACACTCGAATCATTCTGGTACATATACCAGACTATCGTGGTCTCTGCCAAAATACATAAATATACGTGGGTACATAATTTTTACTTCACCTGAACTTTGAGTTCTTAATTTGTTATGCATAACATCTGTAAAAGGTTTCTTATACAAGTTTTCTAGTCGACTCGAACCCAGTCCCGGAAAGTAAAGAAAGGCAAAAATATGAAATTGGAACAAACTCGGTCTCAAAAGCATTGTTTAACACAAAATTGCAGAAAACTAACAGTAAATAATACTTAAGTATACCTACAATCTTTCTACAATAAAACCAACTCCCAATTCCCCCATAGAACTTTGACTGGCATGCTTTGTGAGATTGCGCGGATAGAGAGAAAGAACCAAACAAAGAAATTTACTTGTATCGCACTGCACTGTGATTGAATGAGCACAAACAAAAAACAAAATAATAATAATGCAAGCGGCTGGATGATAGAACAAATGACGCTGTTAATGAGGCACTCACCTGTGCGATGAAAGGAAATGAAAGAGGTAAAAAGAAATAAGTACTCGTACGTAGACGATGGTATAAAATGTACGCATACAAGATAAAAAGCCATCTGACACGCCTACAGGCAGACAGATCAGCAGGGCAGGCAAAGTAATTGAGGATGACTTGCTGACAGCATGAAATATGAAATCTAGAATGGCATGTGTATGTTTTGAAAAAATAAAATAAAAAAGCCATCATTAACAAGTGATATCGCCAAAGAAACTCTGAACCATTACTTCATGAATAAGTGAATATGAGTATCTAAAGAAAGGAATACAAAAACGCTTTTCGACGCATTAATGGCGCATGCAAGACACATTTAACTAAGTAGCTAGAAACTATTGATGTAGAATATTTGTATTATATTGTGTCAGACAGTAAATTTTGGGTTCCTATTAAAGCTACTTCTTTAATGAACTGCCACTCAGTCCGGTAGGTAGCACGCAAATGCCTGGAAGTATAGTATGGCCATAAATCTTTCCTCTAATCAGTAACCGTTTAGTATCTAATCAATCCCGGAAACTGTGCTACTAGTTGACAACAGTGAAAATGTGTATATCAGGAAGGAAGTCGAAAAACAGAATGAGTGTAAGTGACACCATCGGATCAAAAGTGAGACGAGAAGATAGACGGACGAACAAGCAACTCAAAGACCTCTTTTGTCACCTAGTTGTTCAATGTCAGTTTTGATTCAAAACTTTTGAATAATTGTGTTAATGGTCAATTGTTCATTGCCATTATCCAATCCCTCAACTTTTTGTTTTTTCACGAAAAAAATTAATTAGTTGGAAACATTGTAATTTATGATGCATTTTAAATCAAAAAATAAAAGTGATATGGAACATTATACTCCGCAAAATACTATCTGTCTCAAGCTTTTATATCTCATCAAATCAACTTCTACAACTTTAATTTTTATTTTCCAACCCCTATCACACTGTCTTAAAAGTGGTATAATTTCAAAGTCATTTTTAACAGCTTTTTTCCGAGGAAACCAAATTTAAGCTTAGCGGTAGGAAGTCAGCTCCTCAAATCAAAATAAATTCATATCAGTCCATGAGAGACCACCATGCGCATTATTAGCACATTCTGCACCTTTCCTATCCAACCAAACTGACTGACTGCATCTCAAAAGCATTTTTCGATAGATTGTGTCGAGCCAGATAGATGCACTAGTTTCTTTTGTCGGCAATTGACCCTTCTGCTGGGACAGGAGACGCACAAACCGAAAAGCAAATGCGTTCTTTTGCCTTTACCGAGAGAGGGGTTGAAGAAGCCATCAGAAAAATAAAGAAATAGATAATGACATTTTCATTAAGGGACGTTCTCACTACAGGGTGTGCCACTAAACTAAAAAAAAAAAAATTGTATAAGTCAATGGATAGCAGTACCTGGAGGAAAAAAGAATCAATGCTGGTAACATATATGGCAAAAGGGCCAACAAACCTGAGCCAATATGGATGCCAATATTGTCACCGCGGTTAGCAGACATTGCAGGCCTGCCTGAAATGCCTATCATTAGAGAGCATAATGAAATGCTGTTGCAAACATCGATATCTTAGCAGGCAATTGGTTGAAGTCGAGCCGCTTGGATGTCACAGAAAGAAATATCTCCGAAAGCACTACGAAGCGATCCGGAAGAATATAATAAAGCTATTTCATTTAAAAATGCTTCTGCAAACCTTAAAAGACATCGAAGCATCAGCAGAAGGTGAAAAAGAGCTCGATCTTCTAAGGGCAATTAACTTCCCAGCATGCGGTGTGTCTCCTCATAACACAACCCCTATTTTTAACACTGCGAAATGCTAAATCATTATTGTAAAATTCTGTTAAAACAGTATCTGGAAACTGTACTTCTGTTAAAAGAACTTGATGACATGAAAAGGCAAAGTACTTCTAGCCAACAACACCCCCACTTTATTCTGCAAAAACCGGATTTACCAACTCCTTGCCCCCTTACTTGCATAGCTCAGCAGACAATTCGGGGCACTGATATTCATTAAATCCCTCATCTTCGATGGTGGGCTCCGGCTTATTATCTTGT
Organism: Merzomyia westermanni; assembly: GCA_949987695.1. Classification (NCBI taxonomy): domain Eukaryota; kingdom Metazoa; phylum Arthropoda; class Insecta; order Diptera; family Tephritidae; genus Merzomyia; species Merzomyia westermanni. Next base: position 128,069,616 of record OX465288.1, on the reverse strand, counting down.
GGTGTTTCATATTCTAAACTAATATTCCAGTGGACACCAGGTCGCAACTTCCAGGTTCAACTTTTGGATTAAACGGCTTTGTTATATTCTGCCGGATTCGGGGTCCTTGGTGTTAAATTACCACATCCTGAGATATCCTGTCTCTGCTCATATAAACCGGTGGCTTGACTTGCGCTCTTAAAGAGAAGGTGTGACTCTGCCGCTTTTCGATGTCTAACTTTCCTTTTGATTAGAATTGCTACGCTCTTTCGTCTGGTGAATGGGTCAGCTGTCATTGAGCAGACGATGTATCAACATCGAGTGTGGCCATTGTTTTTTGCATATATTGTAAACAACCGCTCGTCAGAAGACTGTTTTAAGTTTTTTAATTCAGCAATATCTTCAATACAAATGTGTTACAAGCTCCTTATAATTAAATATATTTTCGTATTGGCAAAGAATCCCTGCGCACGTTTTGCCTGGTTGCTCTTTGCGTGGTTATTAACGAATATCCTTCAAATTAATATAGCAAAACTAAATCAACCGCACTTCGAAGTTGAGTGCTGAAGGGCTATTTTCAAAGATTTCACTTGAAATGATTCATTTCAAACCATAAAAGCCACCCAACGTTTGCTTGAAAAATAATTAGGGTCCTAAAGCATATTTAACAGCCTCTAAAAGTTGTCACATGTCCTCATAGATAACCGCACATAACGGGAAACAAAAAATTCTCCCCACATCAAGTTCGTTTTATTATAATTTTTTGTTGCGAAATAAAATGGGCGCAAGGTTACAACAGGACAAAAAGCGGAAAATCATTAACACCAAAAAATATGCTCAATCACACGCCTTATCTCAGCCAGATGCTACAATACAGAATATGCTTGAACAAAACCGCAACCGACAGCCAACAGCAAACAATCTAACCCCGCCAAAAATTTTAACGAAAATGAAGTGTGAAGTAAATGCTGATGGTGGTTTAATTCAAATATGAATACAAAAAAGTACATTAAAGCAAAACATGCTTTGTTGGTTTTATGCAAACAAAGAAAAACCAACGAACAAAAACAAATGTGCATTAACAGCAAGAATGGCAACAGGACGAAAGTATCCATCATCAATGTAAAGGGACGCACTCTTCACACGAATATAAAATCTCTCAAAATTGTGTTTGATTTTCATCTAATAACATCGTCTCGACAGCGGCGCCATGACCATTTGAAAGGGGCAACTGTGACATGGAGCAATAAAGTCGTTACCGAACATGTGGTGGACGTCGCTTATTATACCCAGCTGTACTAGTACGCAGGGTATTAAATTTTTGTCCATATAACGGTATAAAGTATTCGAGATAGATATCGAGTTTCATACAGCAAAATTCTTAGAATATCGAGTATTTAGAAAAACGAATACAATGAGATAATTCAATGATAAAAGCAGCTAATTTGGTAGCTTTGTTGAATTGATCATTCTATGGACGATTTTACCAAATGTTTGGTAAAGTGGCACCGCCCACATATGAGTGAACAAATTTTTAAACTTCGACTGTTAATAACTTCAGAACCGTTGCTAGAATAACGAAACTTGGTAGTAGGCATACTATTGTTGTAATGCATACACATATAGAAAATAAGCCAAATCGCTTTTCGACCACGCCTGCTTTTTCATAGAAGGTATCTGATAAGGAGGTGGAAATACTGAACTGGCCAAATGTGATTTACTGATAAAGGTAGAATGATATAATTTGGCAGTTACATCAATTTTGTTATTCTATATACGATTTTTTTTAAATTTCGGAATGTGGGCGTGGCACCACCCACATATGAACTGTTAATAACTTCAGAACCATTTATTGTTGAGATTAAACCAAACATTTAACGGCTAATTTGCTCTGGATATATAGCGAGTGCGGGGTTTTCCTTGTAGGGGCGACAAATTGAATCTTAAAATTGCATTCGGGGTGGCGCCGCCCACTTTTCCAACAACTATCAATACCCTATACCTAGCGACTACTAGATTCTCTAACAATTTCATAAAGATCGGTGATGAACTTTGGAAGTCTATAGTGACGCCTGTTTGTGTACCTATGTGGAGCATTTCGAAAAACACATAAAATTGGATACTTAAGTAACTGATTTAGCTTAATAAGAAAGATTAGCTAAACAGAATGAGCCTGGTATTGCACACATGGTAGTATAAAAAGTTTAAAGTTACAGGTCATAACTCCACAACAATTTACTCCGACCACTTTTATACAGCTGAGTATTCCATGTTCGGTTCTACCTGAACTAAGACTTCCTTACTTGTTACAGACAGGATAGAGTAGTAAGCTTAGAAGTCTACGGATAAGGGGCCCTAGGAAGAGGCGACTGAAAGCGGTAACAGCTACTAACGTATGCGGAATACGAACCATTGCTCCAACAGTGACAGGAAAAGTATTTAGTATTCAATTAACTCCAATTTCACATATGTTTACAACACACTTCTAACATATTTTACAAGAAAAAATCAAGGCCGTTGCGATCAGCTTTCCTTACGTTTTAAGGAACTTTGTGCATTGCTTCCTGAATTCCTGTTCTCGCTGATGCCACGTTCGCTTATTGCCAGCCACAACAAACCCTTTTTTGGAAATTTAGTTTGGGTTTTTTTATGTATTTGTGCGAAGGAAGGAAGGAGGAAGAAATAATCGAAGTCCATTCGTCACAATTGGTGTCAGAAGTGGTATTGTTAAATAAATACCAGTGATTGCAAGGATAACAAAAACATGGCTAAGTTGAATGAATTTAAGATCCAACAACTCAAGAAGGAATTTTAGAAACGGGGTCTAAACACAACCTGTAATAAATATAAGTTACAATCACGGTTACGAGAGGCCGTGGAAACAGAAGGCGTTAGAGTAGACGAACATGTTTTTCATCCTGATATGAAAGAGATAAATGCGAAGTTAGAAGAAGGCAAGTGGCTCGAGATTCACCTACTGGCTTGGATATGAATGCTATCCGTGCAGGTGGCACAAATGTCTTCTCAGATGGAAGCACTGGAGGTGAAGCAGGATAAAATTGAAGCTGAATCGTCCAACAGCGTCCTCTAACACTCCGAAGGCAAAATCCCCCCCCATTTGATGGTTCTGTTCCTTTTCAGATCAGTGCAGAGTTTTTCCGGTATTATATTATAAATAAAAGTTTTCTTGAATCCCATTGCAAAAAAATGGTGGAAAACTTCATTTTTTGCCTTGGTCGGATTGTCTAATAAATATTTACAAATTAATGATCGGTGATGAACTTTTCGCATACTTTGTTTTCCCCCTTCAATGTTTCAATTATTTTAAGCAATTTTTTAAAAATGTTCATATTTCATTCCGCATACGTTAAGTAAACTTTTTGCTCAAAACGACTTTTTCATACTGCTGGAAAAGTGGGAGATTTCAGCCTTTAGCAGCCTTTGTCGCGTTTCCGACGATACTTACAACACATAGAATCGAAGAGGACTTTTGAAAGTTAAATTCTAATGGTGTATATATCCGAAACTTGCTCTGTCGAAATCATGTTTGAAATTTGGTTACATGCCTATTTTTGTATGTCTGGTCGGGCGAAAAAATTTTGACGTTAACACCAATTATATATTATACGAATCAAAAATCGTGGTGAATTGACGTATTTACTTTTCACTTAACGCAAAACCAGAATTGACCCCAAGGTTTAAATGTATGTAAATTTTGCTTGTTACAAAGTTTTCATGTTTTTCTTCTATGACGGTAAAGCGTCTTGTACCAAGTAGCAAGTCAAGAATATCAATGCAAAAAAAATCCCAGAAATTATAAGTTCTTATATTTGGTCATAACTTTCAAAAATAATTTATTATTAAAAAAATGTGCCAAAAATCAGCAAATTTCAAATCAAGGCGAATTCACTTACAGGTGATCTCATAAGAGCATATGAGCAGTGGCTTCTTTTGTCAAAATAAAAAAATGCTATGCAATCAGACAGGAGAAGCCGCCAAAGGAAAACAAGACACATGAAGTATGTGTGTATACAGCAACAAATTCGCCGTGATGTCACCTGGTATAAATTCGCCTGGTTTCAACAGCTTTTTAAAAATTTAAATTGCTTGATTTTTGTTTTCGTTAATATTAAGCTTGGTGTACTTGGCACTGATTCACAACGCTTGAGCTTTTTACCAATCTCATGGGGCTATAGTTTTTCAAAATTGCAGGCTATTCTTTAGAGAAAGCGGTACAAGTGTTTGTTTGGTTGTTTGAGTACTCGGCGGTTTTGGGGAGTGTTGAAGAAACTGCAGTACTTCGGCGGATAACAAAGAATAAAATCTAGGAGAGTTTTGACCATTACATCACCCTGTACTCGTAGCTTAAGTTTTCAGAATAATTGTCAACATTCAGGAGTTCTCAGATGTTAATGCATATATTTTAGCTTCCAGAAACTGCGAATGGGTATTTTACTGAAATCAACAATGGTATGTTTGAGTGGAACGAAATCTTATTAAATTTTAATAAGGGCTGAACTTTACTTTTTTATTCCCTAATTTCAACAGCTTAACAACCCAGCTCGTAAGTGCGTAGGACTACATCTTTATTGTGTTAGTTAATTAAAGTGATGCAATCTCAAATTGGTATGTTTGAAGGTCAAGCGGAAATATAACAATAAATAAGGGAAAATACCGAATTCAATCAAGGAAAAAAAAGGTCAGAAAAATAATGGTACAAGCTTAGCTGTTGTGCTCATTTCCTGGGCTGTTAACAGAAAAGTGTTAAGGACGGGAGTAAGTTATAATTTCCTATTTGGGATGTACATTGCATTGGTATGGAAGATTAGCAAACTAACCTCTATAGCAGCGAGTAAAACATAACGATGGGAGCTTTATAGGTTACGAATAGGTTACGGAATAAGAGTTCCACTGAAAATAGTAGTTGTGCCTTAACTTAAAAAAGGATGATGCTTTAAAATAAACTCCATATGCCAGTCAAGTTAAATAATTTAATTAACTTGATTAAATTTTCTTCGCAGTAACCACAATTTACAGATGCAATTTGTACAATGTTACACTCCCTAATAAAATTATATTTTCCCTTGTTTTATTCACCCCTTTCTCCTGTTCATTTTCGCTGCATATATCTAGCAATCGAGTGTGCATCATTTTCGAAATAAAAAAAATTGCAGGAAGAAAATTTCACAAAAAAAATGATTTTATTCAACCAAAATTTTAAACTAAACTAAATGTGCTATCGAACTGTAAGGTTTTTAAATTTAAAATATTTGAAAACCAAGCACAAAAATTTTAACTTTTAAAAATTAAATAAAAAGTTTAGAACGTAGAATTATGCGGGTCTGATTTGAAGATCCTCTAAGAACAATATTATAACTATAAGAAAGTCATATAATAGTCAACCATATTCATAAATTATTTTCCTCGAGAGATCAGGTAAAAATTCTTTATATCAATGTTTTTCCCTGGGAAGTGATTCTACCGCAAAACAGCGAAATATAATCTATTAGACAGTAAATAGTTCGGTCTGGAATATAATCCTCTGCACTACCGGATATCTTTGTTTAAATCTTGAATAATATCCTTAAATGTTGGAGGTTTCGTGAATAATTTGGACATTCATTACTTTCTGCATTACGACCTTTCTTGGGTATCAAGTGTGGGAATAGCAGGCAACCTAGTGCTGATTTTTTCAAGAAATACAAAGAAACTACATAAATATCTACATACAAATACTAGATTCATTAATAATTCTTCATACTTCACTACTCTTATCTAACACTGAAGGTGCTATAAAATAAAAAATGTTCATTCCTGCAAAATTAGATGTAAATTTAAAATTGAAGTAAGAGTATATCAGACAGTAAAAGGAACAGATGATTGGCAGTCGGAGCAAAGCGTAGAAGCTAGTAAAGGTGTACTTCCCACGTCAGGATTATTGCGTTTTCTTTCTATTTTCCTGTGCTTTCAAGTCACGTCAAAAAGTTGATTTTTCCTTACTGCCAACTGCATTTTTATCTTTTATATGTACATATGTATGTATATTGCGGATTGCTTCAAGGATATGATAAACCTACAAGGGAACATTTTTCGTTGCGTATTTCCAGCTCAGTAATAGGCACTAGACTTTTTAGGACTTCAGATTGCAACTTCAAACGGCATGCCTGCTTCGATGCTGGAAAAGTGCCTATACTGAGCTGTGTTGCTCAAGTAGTTTTGTGTTGCTATTGTTGTAGTAGTACTTAGCTTTATAAATCTACTTAGCTTCACTTAGTCGGCACGACTATTCATGGATGCGTATTGAACAGAGTTATACTGAAGTAACATCCCTTGGTCAGGTAAGACATGAGTCACTGCCATATGTAGACTCTTCCGTCGGTGGAATCCGCAGTTGTTTCCGTAACAGTAGATTGTACTCCTTACTCAAATCAGTTGATCAAAATTACATACCGTTAAACATTTTTATAATTTTGTGTAGCATTTTCTTTTACTTAGTCAAATAAAATGCCTTTGAACTTGTATGGTCTCAAATTTACTTATCGTATGATGCATTACATAGAGTAACCGTCTTGGAATTGCTGAGTGGATTGGAAATGTATCCTAAAACAGCGCCTAACTCAAATAAATAGTATCAGTATATCAGTTCGAAAAAGGCTAAAAACTTTTTCAAAAAAACGAAAAAACTAAATTGAGTGAAATCTACACTAAATTTTTAAAATTTGAATTTGTGTTGAAACCACAAGCGATGAATAAGAGAGTACTCTCTTTGACATCGTTTTGAAACAATAGAAAATATTTTTGTAATTTTCTGCTCTTATGCTACTCTTTGTAAAGGACAAGGAGAGATATCCCCAAGCTATGAATAAGAGAGTAGTCCCCTTAACATCCTTTCGGATCAATAACAGAGATTTCTACACTCTGCGTTCCGATTTTACTAATCTTAGAGCAAAAGGGGAGATCCCTCAAGTTATTAATAAAAGATTACTTCTATATTCTTTTGGAGCGAAATAAGAGATTTCTTCACCTTCTACTCATAGCTAACATCTGTTTGAGTAAGTCAAATTTTTCTGGCAATAAAAAAATGTCAAGAAATGGAAAACATTTTTGAAAAAAATAAAAAACCGGCAATAGTAGAAATATAAGAAACAAACACAATTTAAATTAAGATTTTAATTATAATAGTTACTGTTTTTCATAATTAATCCCTTATTTGCTGATATGAAAGGTATGTATGTATGAGTTCTATTCAATTGCTTCCATTCCTTCATTTGCTTCCATAGGAGGCTTGAGGCATAATTCTCCAAATATCTTTCGTTGGTCTTTTAGGAGGAATGTGAAATATCCCCCTTTTTACTCTCCTGCAAGGTTTCTTAAAATTCTCCAAAACTCCTTCATCACTCTATTGCAATTCATAAAAAAGTATTAACATTATGGTTTTTGGTAGGTGAAATGGGGTTTTTCTATTACTCGCCCTCTTAGAACATGCAACGTTAAATCAGAGTATACAAATGTGTAAGTAATAAGAAGTAATCCCTGGTTCTACTGGGATGGTATGGAGTTGACAGCTTTTCTCACATTTTCTGGACCTAGCGCGTTTTAGTTTTAGGCTTTCCAAGAGCTTTTTTTATTTCCTTTCACACCTTTTATCTCCATTTTTCATCAGAATCAAAAACCCCTTTTTTGAAAAAACTGGACTTAGCATCCGACGATATAAACATTTGGATTAGCCACATTCGCTGTACATTCAATGCCCTATATCACAGAGAGAATGATAGATCTGCAAAAAGTGCGATTAGTCTAGAATGAATTCAGGATGAGCCGCAAATGAGCATGGGACGAACGCCACTTGTTATCTGTTTATACGGGTTGAACTGTCTCTTTTGATTGATCATGTCCTATGAAGAGACTAATTGTTCCATTTTATGCCTGAACGGGTACTGTAGAACAGGTGAAAGAGTTTGAATTCCAACATATTAACAAGTTTAAATCGAAATTGACACTTGAGAAAGGTATTTCTTCTCCTCTAATTTTTTCCACAAAGCCCAGTTTTAAGTATCATTGAATCGTTGAATTTGCAACTCAAATCGAGCTTAATAGACAAAAAAGCACCACGAAACTAACTTTGCTCACAACTCGAAAATTATTAAAAAAAAAAAAATATGAATTTTTCAAACACAAATTTTGGTAATTAACGCTTGAAATGGTTTAATTTCGCTTCCATAACAAGAGAAAAGTTATGCCAAATTTTTGTTTTTGTACTTATGTATTTTGCTGAAATATCTGAATCACAATCATGGCATAGTAAAACAGGTAAAAGCACAGCGGCCATATTGGAAATCGCTTCTCTAAAGCGTCAAAACTGCAAAGCACATGTTAAAATGTAAATAAACCGATTGCAAGCAAGTTTGACAGTTTACAGAAAATAAAAATGAAAACATCTAATCAGCTGTTGAGATTATATTACCTGTATATGTATGCCATGATCACAATCAACTTTAGAAGAGTATATATAAAAAACCATCGCTGCATCATGACCTGTATTGTCTTCACTAATAAGTTATCTTAGTAAGTGTAGCGTGATATTTTTTGTTTAACATTTTAATAAGAAGAAAATGGGAGGATTGCGATTGTTTTCAAACTACCTGCATAATTCCATTAAAAAGGCGTAAAAGTTCGATTTAAATTGATTTATCACTCGTCAGGACTTAATTTCGTTTTTTTTTTAAAGCGTTAATGTACATAATTAGTTTAGCCTTATTTTATTAATTCGATAGAATCATTATTGTGCGGTATCCAATGTTTACACAACAACAATGACGCGATGCAAATTATGCCGAAAATTGTTGATGTGTTTTGCTTACAAAAACAACAATAATACACAATGTTAATTTTAATCAATATTAATCAACTGCACATTTCGGAAAACTGATTAAGCTATCCAAGCAAACACCGTGTGCATATTGACTTGGGTAGATATCATGGTCCAATTAACAGGTCATGTAATTAGACCACCTAATTTCTACTTTTCTATCGAATTTTTACTGCATACTCATTTCTCATTGCAATTTTGATATTAACCCTATGAATTACAAAAACAAAATACATGTATGTTTGTCGAGCTGCTACGACCTGTTAGTTGCCCCATGGGTAGATATATCGGAGTGTATGCAGACGCACATAGGTCAATATTAATGCTTTACACTTCCAAAGTTGGATTTCAAAGATCAAAAACAACTTCAGTGTATTAAGAAAAGGGCGCCTCTCTTTTTGGATAAACGCCTTTCAGTATAGAGTATTCGCGAGAGCGAAATCAGTCAAGTGATGCGCTAGCTAAGGAAAGTCCGAAGGTCCCGCCGAGCTATTCATACACAGATTCAAATAGTTGATTTTTTAGCGTACAGCGATGCCTAATGGAATCATCAACTGAAGACAGCTTATCCAAAAACCGAAACGAATTTTGGTTTCGAATAGCCCATAACAGAGCGTTTGGTATTCGTTTAAGTCATCTGCCATGGTAGTAGAGGTTTTTAGGGGAAGCCAAACTCTGACATTTGTCATTTCAGAGTCAGCTCCTTGTTCTTATTTTTTTTTTTACCACAAAATTATTTAATCCCTCTAAGACGCTTAAAGGCAAATCGATAATATGAACTTTTCAAGTAACCACAGGGACTCAAATTAAAATTTGAATTTGCAATTAAGTTTTCTACATGCAAATCCACTTATACAGTTACATACATAAATACATACGTACGTACGTATATACATTTATTGTGCATTTCCCCTCAACAACGTTTGTTGACATTGCTTCACTCAGTACTGCAATTTCCTTTAAAATTGCATTAGAAGAGTATGTCTGAGGCATAGACTGACTGTGTACGTACATATTAAGGATGGAACTTCCAATATAACGTGCTTTTTTTATTAAAATTCCGAGCTTTTCGGGATTGGAAATATATTGCTATAAAATAACAAATGCTGGCGCAACAACTATAACAGTTATCCTGTTATTTATTTAATCTTCAGTTTTTTATTGAAATTTAAAATCTTCTTTAACAAAAAATAATTAGCACTAATCTTAAACTTTAAAAGAGTGCTCTTTTCTAGTAGTATATCCCGAAAATTTTAAATTTGCTGTAAATGTTGTTACTTTTCAGTTCCTGAAGATGACTTCAAACTGAAGTCGAAATATCGACAATATTAAAAAAAAAGCAGAATATATTGTATAATATAATAAAACAAACTAGCTGGACCCGTGCGCTCCTTGCGCAAAAAAAAAAAAACCAAAATGGCTTGAAACCTTTTGTTAGTTCAGGTCCAGGATTTTTCAAACCTTTTTCTCAAATTATAAAAAAAGATTTTCAGCTACACTTGTTGTGAGACCACAAAAAATGGTAATTCTATACGACAGCACGTAACTGCTAATATAGGTCCAAAAATCTCGGGAAAGGTATCAAACGACGCGTTTTGATCTCTGTATCAATAATCCGAAAGCGGAAATTAAATTATTTGTTTCAGTGAAAAGTTATTAGTAAAAAACCCAAAAATTGCCTAGGTCCGATCCCAAATAGGGGACTTGATCCAAGGTATTTATGTGCACAACACCTTTCTGCGTAGGCTTAAAGAAAATAACCTTAGCCGGTCCAACACCGGCTACGCGGTCCACAATATTTCTGCACAGAGCACATTTCTGCACTTTTCGGTACACCCTAATCTGTGATTACAACAACCACATGAAAATGACAGAAAAATTTCAACTTTAATTGCAAATATCTCTGAACAGACATAAAATATCGAATTTTCGCCTTCGGATTATTGATACGAAGGTTAAACCCCGTCGTTTAATACCTTTCCCGATATTTTTGGACCTATATTAGCAGTTACGTGCTGTCGTATAGAATTACCCAAAAATTTATACAAATATGCGCAAACAGCTATTTGAAATTCCACCACTTTTTTTTTTTTTTGTGACTTTGAGTGCTTCCACGTGAAGTACTGATTAGGCGGGGATGTTCTCTTGTCCCTCAAAGTGCCGGTTGTATCATACACTATAGTTTTTTTGTCTTGTAAAATATTTGGCTTGTTTGTGGTAGTTCTTTTGAGACTTTGGTTTCGTGTGTCATGTGGAATCTTTTGCTTGTTTTGTACTTTGCTTTCCGGTCCACGGTTTATGTTTGCAATTGTGAGTGGTGTACAGATGACGTTGGCCGATTTTGGTGGAGGTGTGTATACATACGGTGTGCGATATATAAACAAAACGAATGTATGTTAATACAGGGTGTTGTTGCCGTTCTAGCTATAGATATAGTTAAATATAATTAAATATATGTTTTTTTTTTTAAGCAGAGAGATATGATAATTTTTAAACGAATACATTTTTAATGTAAGGCTTGTGCGTTGGATGCTAATGTTTAAATTAGGCGAGATGTATAATGTTAGTATGTACATATATAAGCTATTTACAATCGATTGTTTTTTCGTGTGTAGAAGGATTTTACATTGTTTTTACACTTTGTAGTTTGTGTTGCTTTTTTTATCATTAATTAAAGCGAGAGGTTGTTTCTTTTTAAAACCTATATTAGCAGTTACGTGCTGCCGTATAGAATTACCCAAAAAATTATACAAATATGCGCAAACAGCTCTTTGAAATTCCACCACTTATATTACATTCACATTGAGCCATAAACTTGAGTTGATTGCCAACATCAATATGAATTAACTCAAAAAATGTCCCTTTAACTCGAGTTTATGACCCAGTGTGGACGCAGTCTTATTCACTTATTTTAGCAATGTTCAAGTGTAGATGGCGCTCGCCTTTAATTATTCTAGCACTGTTCAGTCTTACTATTCAACTGTAGATGTCGCGAGGCATATGCATGTCACAGTCACAATAGCGTTGCAGTACAAATTGATTTTTTTGTGCATTCACAATCGTTTATTTTAAAGAATTTATTTTTATAAAATACGCTTAAACAAAAGCCCTCCGCTAATTAAAACATGGTTTCGCATGTAGAGCTAACCCCCACCTTTAAAACGATACCTTATTTATTAATATTGGTTCCAAATGAGAGCAGAAAATTAGGAAATAACACAAAAAGACCTTACAGAAATAATATATATGATTCCTTGGAACTTTTATTGTACATATATTTGGGTGGCCTAGAGCTCAAAAATTCTTCCAACAACTTTTCAAAGGCCGAATAACACAAAAGAAACAATTTGTCGGCATTCTAAACACATTTCTTAGTTTACAAGAACATAAACAATAACCAACCAACATAAACAAATACCACACCGAAGGTCCAACGTTCGAGTCGTCGGACAGATAACATTAAGAAGTGGTTTGAAAAAGTTTTTTCAAAACGGGGTCGCCCCTCGGCAGTAATTTGGCAACCTATCCGAGTGTCTCTCTGTCATGGAAGGTTTCTCAGTAAAAATTCATTTGCTTTACAGATGGCGTTCGGAGTCGGCAAAAAACTGCAGGTCCCGCCAAATCGTAACAAAATTTAGAAGCAACACACCACAAATTGGTAGAGAAGCTCGGCCTTAATCTCCTCGGAGGTATATCGTGCCATTAATTTTAATTTAAATCGTGTTAACCAAGATGTTCCATTTCTAAAATTGCATAAAAAGCATCCAATAACAGTGAGAAAAAGTTTCTTTTGAAAAAACTTGTCGGTCCCTATTTGGTTCTGCTATGATTTTAATAAAGCACCTTTCGATTTGAATAAGAAGAAAACAATTTAAAAATCTAATTATTTGTTACATATTTTAAGGTTAAATAGTTTCTCAAACTATTGCTTTACTTTTTAGTACCGTTATTTAAATTGTTGGAGAATACCGAATATCCAAATCCCGAAATTATAAAATTACATCCCAAAGATGTCGGGATTGTAAAAATGCAAAACATTGCCATCCTTAGTACACATATAGAGTCGAGCCATCAACTATCACCCGTCAATGTCAATCGTCAGTTGGAGCAATCGTCAATTGCACTGTGTTCATATTGTTGTAGATTTCATGTAGTCTCTCGTTTGCATGATTTGGATGTGTAAAGCAATTTTACCTGTACTAAGTAATCAAAGGTGGCAAAATCAAGGTATAACTTCATTTATCACGCTAGTCGGGATAAGCATCAAATCAGTTGTACCGTCGAAGCGGTAATACCATGGGAAAAATTGCATTTTAATGGCGCCAATAGGTTTAGTGTTAACTGAGTTTATATTTAAGCAGGGTCCCACAAACGAGTTTCAGATTTACATTGCGTTTTTGTTTAATTTGACTAATATTTCATTTCAGAAGTCATACTAAAGCTCACAGCAGTGAAAGTGAGGTTACTTTGGTTTCTTTATATCACCATAGCCTACGAGGAGATTTTTGCATCTAGCTTCACTTCCAATTTGTTGTGTGCTGCTTCTACAGGGTGGCGCAAAAGTAATCCTCCTATCAGAAAATGCTATAAATTTTGCGATTGGCCCCTAAAGTCAGTTCTGTTTTGACATTTGTGTAGTAAACACATGCGAAATACACGTTAATAAACAATGTTACGCTACACTGCTCCAGAACGCGGAATATTGCTGGCTATTTATTTGACCAATAATCGGTCGGGGCCAAACGGTTACTGTGAATGGTGAGCGCTACAGAGCAATGATCAACGAGTTCTTTTTGCCGCAACTTGATGAATTGGGATTGGAAAACATGTGGTTCCAACAAGACGGTGCAACAGCATACACTGCACGTGCCACAACCGATATGCTGAACATCGGAAGCTTACTTTTGCGCCACCTGTTATTTTTCCCCACAAATTAGCAGGACCTACGGTTTTTGTCGACTCGAAAAGTAGATGAATTTTTGCTCAGAAGTTTGCCAACCCACTGCTGAAGGGGGACTTTTTGAAACCACTTTTGATAAATCAACATAAGTCTACAAACAACAGAGCGGTGACTCGCTAGCCCTGTCCCTAATTCCCCATTTTCATAGTTCATTTAGTACCCTGAGTCAAATATAAGGAAAAATTAATTCCTCATGATTTGCAATCCAAGGAACGTTTTTAGAAATAAAATCAAGGCGAACAGGTAGGAAGGTAGGGGCGCCAAGTCACTACGGCTTTAAAAGCCTTGAAATTAAAATTATTGTACAAAAGATAGTACGAGTTATGTTATAGACCATGCAAATTGTGACTATCAATAGAATTTGACTAACGGCGAGAATTCTTCGAGCATCACAAATTGTAAATTTGTATGTACACAGATTGCTTAAGTCCATACCACATTAGCGGGAACAACAAGCATTTGATTGGAAAGCTGCTGAATTAAAGAAGGGATGCGTAGGTTGGAGTGGCGTCATGTGTAATGGATTTTGCACTTGCTCATTGCAACCAAAAAATTATATTTTACCAATAAAAACCGAAAATTCAATCCAAGTGTCAATCTCACTTACGCGAGCTAATGTTGTAACTGTCAATCTCGGTCCTTTCCTTCACGTTATGTAGCTACCATCGACAATGTGGACAATAAAGCATAAACTCTACATCATGATTTTACTTAATTTTTCTTTACTTAGCTACAGCAAAAGGGATTTACAGTATTTTGAGTCGCACCGCCCCTGACAAAATATGAATTACACGGAGAAATAAGCCTTAGTGAACTAATTGAGGTCTGCTTTCCACAGCTGACTAGAAAGATCTAGCCACCCTGCAAACTATATGTCTCACAACATCCGGGTTTTTAATACCCATTAGCGTGACAATTGTCCCACATCTTGCTTTACCTCAAGAGCCAAGGGCTTCCCCATATACAATTGTCAAGCTTTGATGCTGCTTGGAACACACTACACTACTCAAAGAAAATGTGTTGAACACACTTTAACTTCCAAACTTTATCCACTTTCATTCTTTCACAAGGTGTGTATATTGAGTACCTATGTACCTTTTACTTTGCTGGGTTATCCTGCGTAACTAAACATACTTACAGATGCATAATTTTACACATAAACATAAATCAATTACTTTAGGTATAGGGATATGCTTCTGGTATGAAATGTTGAATGTGAATCTGGGATGAGTCGCAAAAGATTATGCGACTAATGCCAGTTCTCATCTCTTGATGTGAGTTGAACTGTTACATTTGCTTAAGCATGCCCTATTAAGAGACCAATTGCACCGAATCGGTGCGAAAGTACGAATCACCTTTTTAACCCTACGGATATGGCCTTATATGGCTGTCCCTACAAGTTTACTACGCAAATTAAAATTGACCTTCCCCAACTATGCGCAGAAGGGGCTAGTTCCGATAAATCGCTCTTTAGAGATTAGTCATGTGATTGTTTTTGCAGGGTCGTTACTGTGGTTATTTTATGTGTATTTATACTTAAAGATAGTTTCTGATGCTTAACTGCCTGTTGCACCGGTGCATGCAACACAAATGCAATTATTATGCGACATAGAACTAATTTGCTAGTCACATTTGGGAAACAACTTAAAATGCATTGCAAAACATAGTTTTTGAGAGCAACGTAATTGCATTCTAATACAAGTCATCCAAAATGCATAGCTCTATGTATTAGGGTGGATCAAAAAAGCTTGTGTTTTTACTTTATGCTCCGAAAAAAAAATTCTATAAAAATATGAGCCTTTAATTTTAATATACAGGTTTTCCGTCCAAGAATTTACCATCTTTTCTATTTATTAAAAATGTTACATCTCTCCATTAACTATCTGTTAAAAATATCACTCTTCGTATACTCGTAGCAAACTGTTAGGTCCATAAATAATATTTTAATAGTTTTTTATTAGTTATTTAAAAAAAATGTTATTAATGTATGAGTTTTTGAGACGTTTGTGTGTAAAAATTTTAATTTCTATATACAATAAATAAATTATAAATTATGTTATCACGTGCACTAGACAATGAGTCTTAAAACAGAAATTTTCTACTATTAAAGTCGGACTATAACCTTTAGATTTAACCCATTTCCAAACCTATCAATTCTAGGTAGAGAAAAGCTACAGGACCACATTTTTCTGGTGTTGTCTTCACTTCAAAAATAAGCTTTTTGAGCCTGCTGCTCATTGATACCACCACATCTTAAGAACGCCATAATAGTAACAGGTGGCGCAAAAGTAAGCTTCCGATGTTCAGCATATCGGTTGTGGCACGTGCAGTGTGTGCTGTTGCACGGTCTTGTTGGAACCACATGTTTTCCAATCCCAATTCATCAAGTTGCGGCAAAAAGAACTCGTTGATCATTGCTCTGTAGCGCTCACCATTCACAGTAACCGTTTGGCCCCGACCGATAAATAGTCAGCAATATTCCGCGTTCTGGAGCAGTGTAGCGTAACATTGTTTATTAACGTGTATTTCGCATGTGTTTACTACACAAATGTCAAAACAGAACTGACTTTAGGGGCCAATCGCAAAATTTATAGCATTTTCTGATAGGAGGATTACTTTTGCGCAGTAACCGTTTTTCACCGACCGAAGTAAATAGTCAGCAATATTCCGCCTTCTGGAGCAGTGTAGCGTAACATTGTTTATTAACGTGTGTTTCGCATGTGTTTCCTACACAAATGTTAAAACAGAACTGATTTTAGGGGCAAATCGCAAAATTTATAGCATTTTCTGATAGGAGGATTACTTTTGCGCCACCCTGTAGTACAATAAGCTTTCCAGAAGCTCGTAAACTAAATTAAAATTTTACCAAATATTGATCAAAAGTTATTAAAATTGGGATTTATTGAAGTTCGATGGTGATTATCTCCTTTTAAACGAAAATATTATGCAAAATTTTTGTCGATCATTAAATTTTCTGCAAGTATACTAGTAGAGATATTTTTACGCACAGTTGATTGAGACATATTAAATTTTGTTTCTAACTTTAGCAGCTATTTTCAGAAGTGTAAAGTAAAACAAAAAAACACATTCAACTTTTTGACCCACCTTAACCTACATGCTTGATTTACAAAAACTTGCCTATGTTAGTTTGTTTATAAATTCATTAAATATCCGTTTTTTTTTGTTTTTTTGCATTGCAGATATCCACCACACTGTCAACTAACATGTCCGTACTGCCTTTCAAATTAATACGATTTGCGGTTGAGCAACTATGTCATCATGTTACAACCAAAAATTACTTCAAGTACAGTTTTTAGAGAGCGTCAAGTATAAGTTTTTACGCACACAGTTAAGTTTTCGTATTGGAGCCAAAATGGGAACACCAACTCATAGCGAATATACTGACATTGAATTTTCTACGTTGGAAGTGGGTAGCACTAACAAAACAGATCCCATCTACGCGATAAAACCCGATTTCATAACACAATGGTTAGTACATACATACATATATCAAATAAATTTTTTCTTATTCCTGTCTCTTTTACTTAGGCGCATGAAAAAGGAGCGCGAAAATGTTTGTAAATCAATTTTTAATCGTTTTGTCGAACACACCGAATGTAAGCGACTTCTAGAGGCCGCTCAGCTGTATCATCCTTTCATTGGTGAGAATGGCGAACTTAATATGTGGAACGCAGACGTAGATATCGATATGCTGTCGGCTTTTAACAGTAGCAGCTTCAACCATAGTCTGCTAGAGGATTATACAAACGTGACAACGCATGACACAACACCTTCGCAGGTTTTGCCACCATTTGCACTCTGGCAGAGCATATTGATCGCGTTATGTTTATCGATTTGTATAATCCTAACGGTTGGCGGCAATGTTCTCGTACTGCTTGCTTTCATCGTCGATCGCAATATAAGACAGCCAAGTAACTATTTTATTGCATCATTGGCAGCAACGGATGTGCTCATTGGTATGTTCGGAAATTGCTTTAATACATATACGAGGGTAGGCCCATAAATAGTCCGTAGTCGTGATCTTTAGTGCATTGAAAATAATATGAAATAGATTTTATCTGTTCTTTTCTTGGGTCCGCAAGGGTTAAGTCATAAATTTGATAACGCTACCTGAACCCATCCAAAACAAGTAAGGACAGGACTGTGCCGAAGACTTTATAACTTTCATACGCGTCACGGTTTAAGGTGTCTGATCCTTATTCACAATTAGTGAAAACTCTGCAAAACTGTTAATTTAAAGATACATAGCCCAACCCCCATGTATCGGAACAATCGATTGTATGGGAGCTATGCGCTGTATTGGTCCGATCTTGCTGGTTCAGACAAATGATTAATGTTTTACAAAATGGCTGCCCCTTAGCAAATCTAAACAACTGAGGGACTAGTTTGCGTTTAAACAGACAGACAGAAAGACGGACAGACGGTCATTTCGGTATACTTATTGGTGGGTCTATCTCTTCTTCTTCTTCTCATACTTGCAAACATCGGACCAAAGTTATAATACCGTTTCATGTTTATGCAAGGTATAAAAATAACTGTAGTACCTTCATCAGGGCCAAACATTTCATGTTTCAGGTGTTTAAGATGCAGGTTTCGATATTTGAAGGAGCTATTAGGTAAGAGGGGAGGCAGCGCTCTCAGCTAGGAACTGGTATTTTAATAGGGTTACTCTCGTATTTAGATAAAAATTTGGATTTAATAATTTTTATCTTATCACCATTCTTTTCAGGTTCAGTTTCTATGCCGTTTTACACAATATACGTTCTAATGGGTTATTGGGATTTGGGTCCCTTACTTTGTGATCTTTGGTTATCTGTAGACTATACAGTCTGCCTTGCCTCACAGTACACAGTTCTACTGATTACCATCGATCGATATTGCTCGGTGAAGATCGCTGCCAAATACCGCGGTTGGCGTACCAGGAGGCGCGTCATTTATATGGTCACAATAACTTGGATTATACCAGCACTACTTTTTTTCATATCCATATTCGGTTGGGAACATTTTACCGGCAAACGTGATTTATTGCCCGGACAATGTGCTGTACAATTCTTGAAGGACCCTGTTTTCAATACGGCACTCATTATTGGTTACTATTGGACAACGCTGATAGTATTGTTTGTGCTGTATGGTGGTATTTATCGTACCGCTTACGAGATGCAAAAACGCAGCGAAGCTAAGCAGCGGAAAATGCAGTCAATGGTGGCGTTAAGTGCGGGGGCAATGTCAGGTATGGCTGGCCATGCCGCCGGCATAGGGGTCATTGAAGAGAAAATTTTGCAGCAACAAGTCGATATTAGTGGTGTCAGCTGTAAAGATGGACCCAAGAAACGCAACTCTGGGCAAATGAACCCACTGGCACATGCCGAAGCCATTAACGGTGCGTTCAACGATTGCACCAATGAACAAAGGCGTACTTCAGATACCAAAACAGAAAATGGCAAAAGAGATGGAGGATCTGGTGAAACAGAGAAAAGTGAACGATCGAGCAGTCCAGCTTTTGATTCGGATGAAGAAAGTTCGGTCCAACAAACGCAACAAATGGTAACACAAAAAAAGCTAGCGAATATGAGGAAACGTTCGTCAATTGGATTGGTATTTGGTGCGCAAGCGGCACTTATCGCAACGCGGAGCAAAGGTAATCTAAATCCGTATTCCAAAACCTCTAAATCCAATGAAACAGTGGCTAAAACTGTAACTGCCATATCCCCCAATCCGACGCGCGGCGGTACATTAATACGTACGCAAAGCAAAGAGGAGGTGAGCATGCATGCAACAGCATGTGGCGAGCGAGTGAAGCGCACCTCATGCACAATCCTTACCCAAATTGCTGAAGCCGATCGTTTACTTGATGAACACCACAAAGAAGAACCCAAACCACCTTGCTCCCTAACAAACAGCACTTCTAAACTTAAAGCTGACACACCATTATCGCCTGTAGATATAGCGCCAATTGAAGTACCCCGTGAACAGGTACAACCAAGTTTGGCTCAAGCCATACTTCCACCTCCCGAGCAGTTCCAGTGCCCTTCACCTTTGTCCGAATATTCAGATAGACCATTTGGCGACACTAACAGCTATAGTGAGCTACAAATGACCTATAACCTACTCACCAACTACTCTGATCTGCGATTTATGGACGAAAGTTCCATCATGCTAGCCTCACCTACCACAAATGACAGCGTTAATAGCTCGCTGCGGCAAACAATGCCAACAGCTGCTTTCGAAACATATGTCGATGCGCAAAATGTTCCCGAACGTTCCAATCCAGTTGTCACAAATCCCAAGTTGTTACAACAGGCTCTGCAAAAGGCAGCAGTGGCTCAGCTACAACAACAACAATCTGAGAAAAATATTTCACAACGTACTTCCCTACCTGGTATCAGCAATCCACCTGAGCCACGTAATGGTAACAAACTTTCCACACCACCCCCAATTGAGCTGGATAATGTTAAAATTGAACGTC
This sequence comes from Merzomyia westermanni, assembly GCA_949987695.1. Classification (NCBI taxonomy): domain Eukaryota; kingdom Metazoa; phylum Arthropoda; class Insecta; order Diptera; family Tephritidae; genus Merzomyia; species Merzomyia westermanni. Next base: position 128,049,321 of record OX465288.1, on the reverse strand, counting down.
ATCTTCTTGTATCCTACACAGGCATGGAAGACTTTATCAAATTAAGGCGTGAAAGTTGTATAGAAGCTATAAGTTTACTTAATATCAACGAACAGGCTAAACTGGTTGGAGATAAGCTAATTGCTGCAGAGATACGTCGCAGCTCCAGTCCGCTAGAGACGAATACGAAGTGCAGCACAACAGCTATGGCAACTGCCACCATAACTAAAGCCGCACTAACGCTACAAAACCAAATAACATCAACTGCTGCCGCAACTGCGCCACCTGCACAACTTGAAAAAATAGATGAACGTGAAATATCGGAAACAACAACAACTACCAATAAACCTGCTTCCACCACGGAAGGCAGCTCCGGTTCTACAGCTGTAGTAGCGATAACTACGACTCAAAACGCGCATACAACTAGCACGGTTTCTGTCTCGGGTGTGGGTGCGGCAATAAGCACGACTGGTGGCAGCAGTAGCAGCACCTCAAACACGAATAACAAACCGCCGAGCACAAATTCAGAAGCACGAGCGAACGCTGACATCAACCGACGAAACTCAAGTAAACGCGCCTTCATTCATTCGATCGGCAAGCATTTCAAGAGTAAAAAGAAACTACCAATTGTTATTGGTGGTGGACGACAAAAGTCGAAATCAGAGAATCGTGCACGAAAAGCGTTTCGAACGATCTCCTTCATTCTAGGCTGTTTCGTGGCATGTTGGACACCGTACCATGTGCTGGCACTGGTAGAAGGGTTTTGTCGAAATCCACCATGCACCAATGAGCATCTTTATATGTTTTCGTATTTTTTGTGTTATGCAAATAGCCCAATGAATCCATTTTGTTATGCGCTTGCAAATCAACAGTTTAAGAAAACTTTTACAAGAATACTCAAAGGAGATTTTCATATGACTTAAGAAAATATTTATTTTTAAATTAGTGCTAGAAATTTAAGCAAGAGAAAGAAAGAGCATAAAGAGGACTTACTGGCAGCTATTTTTGATACAGTTTTCGAAGGAACTACTTTCCATTCTATATTTTTCTTCGCTTCTATAGTGTGTTTCAAAATCAACTGTAGTAAGCGCTGAATCGTTCCTAATTAGTAAGTTTGGAAACAAATATCTTTTGAAATCCTAGCTCTTTACTTTAACTCGATGTATTGTTTGTGAGCTCCAGAAACTAACTCAACATGGGTTTTTTTTTTAACCCATGTATGGAAGCAGAGGAAAAGGGAGGCCCCCCTCCATTGGAAAGACCGAGTAGAGAACGATCTGCGTCCCTTGGCGTTTCTAATTGGCGTCAGCTGGCAAAGGATAGACTCAGGTGGCTCGCTTTGTTGGAAGGTCAAAATCCTTCAGACGGTATATTTATGTATGTATGTATTAACAAGTCTTTAAGTTTGAACTTAACTTTATCTGGGAACTAGCATTAACGCCAACAATAATGTTAGCCTAGAAATCCGACGAAGAATTACTCTTGCAAACAAATGCTACTTCGGACTGAGTAGGCAATTGAAAAGTAAAGTCCTCTCTCGACGAACGAAAATAACACTCTACAAGTCACTTCATCGCACCCGTCCTGCTATATGGTGCAGAAGCGTGGACACTAACAACATCTGATGAGGCTCTAGGAGTATTCGGGAGAAAGGTTCTTCGAAAGATTTGTGGACCTCTACGCGTTGGCGACGACGAATACCGAAGAAGATTTAATGATGAGCTGTATGAACTTTACGCAGACGCCGACATAGTTCAGCGAATTAAAACACAGCGGCTTCGCTGGCTAGGCCACGTAGTGCGAATGAGCGAAGATGCTCCAGCCCAGAAGGTATTCTTATCGGAACTCGCCGGTGGAAGCAGAGGAAGAGGAATACCACCACTCCGATGGAAGGACCAAGTGGAGACCGATTTGCGATCCCGCGGTGTTTCCAATTGGCGCCAGTTGGCGCAACGAAGGAGCGACTGGCGAGCTATGTTGGACGGTCAAAATCGCCCAGGCGGTTAGATGACCATTTAAAGAAGAAGAAGAAGTTTGAACTTGATTGTATAAAACTCCAAAGGAATTTTTCTTATATAAAATAATGGACGTGTCAGCCCATGAAGTCCAGGCACCAGCAAATCGCTCTGTATAAAATCAGAGACCATTAAATTATTAAAGTTCCTGTCAATGTTCAAAGAAGGTCACACCCAGGATACTACTATGGCACTATGCTGTTCAGTTTTTTTGCTATACTGCTTGTCCAAGGCAGGCCACCAGGTTCTTGCCCCATCTGCTAGTAGCCAGTCTCAGGTTCTTCCTACTATGTCTTTGTACGAATAATAGACAATGCAGACCTTCTCTACCCTATCTTCAATGAGTTGAGTTGCCACTTAATCTGTGAATATCATTTAGTTCACTTTAGTCTAAAACGACAGATCGGTGAACTCGTGTGAAGGTATTCGAAATTTTGTTTTGTTACTAATCACAACAGTTGTGCCGTTGTTATGATTTTAGTCGCCTCTTACGGCAAGTATACCTACCTCGGGCATATTATAACCTCCTAACAAATGAGGTCTATTACTTCCGTTCGCAGTAAGCGCTGATTAATCCAGCTCTTTGGAGACATTTGACAATAACGCATTATTCTGTGTTATTAAAAATTGCGTTTATGCTGCTGAGCTGTATTGTTTGTTGTGTAGCAATTTTTCTGTCTACAATAGATTCCAGTAATCCAGGCTGTGAGCTCCTAGATGTGGTTTTATTAATTTTTTATAAAATAATAAATTCTGCTATAGTCTCTATTATGTCTAAATGCTTGAAATGTTACTGAAAACTAAGGATTTCTAGATACCCTAATGAGCCCAAGGAACTAACGATGTTCCCTAGTTTTCAAAGACATTCATAAAGCAATAAATTGCGAGGAAAATATATCTTAAATAGCTGCTCAACAAAACAGATCTGTTAGGAAAAGTATCAAAGTTTTTTGAGAAACCATAAGAAAAATAAATGAAATGAGTAGTGGATGCAAGTTCGGTCTAAGACATGCGGAACATAGTGTTCTTCTGTTAATTACAGAAACTGGAATTGCATTTTCTGCTCAATGCGAACGTTCTGTCCAATAAGCTTGATAGCTTGGATTTAAAAGCTTTTGGACAGTCGTTTCAAACTCATCACGTTATTTTTCCACTTTGTGATCGAAGGATGAATTTCAAAACTCGACATTAAACTTAAACGTATTCTTTAAGAATTCAAATAGGAATAGAACTTTGGTTGACTTAAAGTAAATAAATCTACCAAATTGAAATTAAATGTTAGTAGAAATAATATTTAGTTTCAATTGTTAAGAGGAATGCATATTTTTTAATAAATGAAATAATCATAACAGTTATATGACCAAATTAGACAATAATTAAAGAAGTAGCATCTTAATATATACATATGTAAATTAAGTAAACTTCAAAATTACTTGGAAAATAGCAAATTAATTAATATCGAATACGCTTAAAAAAATAGGTGAAATATATAATTGTCCTATTCATAGGGACAAAGAGTTAAGAAAATAATGCATACAAATTATTTACAAATTTATGAATATCTAAAGTGATTTGGTGCAATTACATGTCAATATTATTGTTATTATTATTATATACATATATACATACTTATTTATATAAGCAAAAAATTAACACCGATTATAATATAGCCGTTGTTCGTAAGCATAAACAAAGTAAATGCCTAATTTTATTTTTTTCTTGTTTGCGTGCAAAATCCTTGCGGTGAAACAAAAATGAACAGAAAGAAATACAAGCAAGCAATTTTCATAAAGCTATCATGTCCAAATTTTGAGATTCTTCATGTTTTCGAGAGTAAACATGTTTTAATTCTCAGATCTAGAGATTTCACAACAATTAATAAATTTAGGCAGCCATATCATATTCACACTTTGAATAAAAGAGTTCGTTACTATAAAGTCGGTTTCACTGCTTGAATATTGCATACTACCCATACGAACTAGAAAGTATGCATACATATACAATACTTGTTTGTGGCCAAGACAAATAATCTGTAAATATAAAACAAAACGTACTAAGTATGATCATAAACTACGTTGGACGGTAAAGACAATAAAAATTCTTAAAACTTGTGTCATGCTGCAAATCCAAGCCTTGTCATATAAATTCAATACTTTTCTACGCACTAATGTCGGTTATCGATACCATCAATAATTGTCGATCGACCTTCGCTAAAGAACTATGATCACTACTGATTTTTTGTCGAGAGTGACACATTGCCAAAAGTGGTGCAGTATAATATATACTCTCGCCCATTCTGCAGGTATAGATTCGGTTTTAAGTTAAACACAATTTAACCCTAATATAGTGACGGTTTAACTAAGAAAAAATGAAAAATGTTTACTTAATTTTCCAAAGATGCAAAGTTAAAAGTTATTCTTCTTTACCTTGCTTAGAAGTAGTTATTTTGTATATGGAAATTGAATTGAATTTTTACAACCTCTACATATTAAAATTTCATGACTATAAATGAATTTAATTTTAAAAAATAATTTCTCTTGTTCGAAATTCAATTTGTTTATTATTTCTATTGATAGTAGCTGAAATAACACATCTTAGCCGCTTAAAATAAACTTTACATCTGGTAAGGTCTGTGATCATCCAAATTGACAAAATCGGTTTCTAGAAAAATTGGAACAGTGCATATTCAAAGAAATAAATTCACTTTAACCTAATGCTCGTCGAACACTCGATATTTTTTTGCTGTCGTTGGTAAATACTGTTTTTTCATTTTAGTTCTGTTCAGCTTTTAATTACTTTCTAGTTTTTTCAATTGTGCTCGAGTTTCGAAGTTGCAAAATCATATCTCTATTTTCGGAGCCATAATGTCAATTTTCTTTTATTCTATAGGTTATGAAATCTTAACAACGAGCATGACGACTCTTTCGATTCTACCTAATCTCCCTTACCTCTCAACTGTGGCAAGACTATTGAAGATATTTTTTCAGGAAAAAAAGGGTATCACTCCTTCTTGGTATCAATAAGTAATCCCCCGTATTTTTTGACGACACCTAGTACTTACAAATACATATACGCAACAAAGAAGCCGTTAAACATAAGTATATAAATAAGAAGTTATGAATATCTGCAACTCGGTTTGAAACCTAAGCAACTTTTGGCAACCAAGTCGTTCAACAATGCTGTAGTTATTCATTTTTTTGTATCAACAACAGCATTGATCGACTCTTAACATACTAGACGGACGCCTATGTGAAACACCAAGTTCAAGTCATACTCCACATGTTTTTCCATGTCAGTCGATTCCTCCCCTTTCCGCTGCTGGTGAATTCGGTTGCCGATGGGAAAACCTTCTGTACCGGTGCTTCTTTTTACCACCCGCCTAACATGTTAGAGCCAACGGAGCCTCAGGGAGATATTTGAGCTAATTCGGAATTGCACATTATCCCACTAAGATGGATTGAGCAGCACAACTACGTACTCCAAATTTTTGTAAAACTTCTGCCAAAAAAGATTGAAATTTTGATGGCAGTTTTTCAAAATTTTATAAACTTTACCGAGATTTTAATACCATTTTTGTGTAGATTCTTTAATAGACTAGTTAGAAGACCCGGCCATGCTTAACTGCGTTTCAGAACTTATAAATAACTGAGTTCGATATTAATCATTTTATCTCTGATCCCGCTGAAACATGGAAATTACTCGCTTATTGCAGCACTCATTAGCACCATTCGTTTGATAACCATATTGTACTAACACATTTTGGTCGGGTTATCGAACTAAAGGATATCTTACATTTTATTAGACGTCTAGTAATGTAGTGGTGAAATTTCCATTCAATTCCATGAAACAAATTCCAAAAATTTGGATTTAAGGCTAAATAATGGGCCCTCCTATCAACTTTTCGTAAATATTTGCAATGTTACAGTTTTATTATATGTTAATATTTCGCTAAAAACTTGAATATAATATTTCTGTTAAAGACTATTTTGAAAAAAGTTGCTTGGCTTGAGAACGAGCTGTAGATATTCATAACTAGTTATGTATGTATATGGGAGTATTAAATATGTAATGTGAAATGAAATAATATGGTAGAGTGTATGTAAAAAAAAATTAAAACAATCAATTTAGTATATGCAAACTCTTATACATACATACATATACTGGTAATAATTATGTGAAAGATGTATTGAAAATTAAAATAACCAAACCAGTAATATTTAAGCAAAAACACTCAAATCCTCCCTACAAAGAATAAAATCTCGGATTTACATACATAACCTCCAAACATATCAACACAAATTTATTGAATTACATAAAATATACTAATACATGCAAACATACAGAAATTCTATCAAGACTTAAATGAAAATATTACAGTACAACTTTACTTACTTAATTTAAACACTTCTACAACTCTTTTATTTTTGCATATTTGCTATAAAAATGATCTTAATTACCACCAGTACTTTCTAAAATGCCTTAAATTGCTTTTGAAAAGAAACCATAGAAACTTTGACATAGCTATTTTTATATAAGAAGTTTTAGTTTTAAATGCCTGTTTATCAGTTATGAATATGTTGGCAGAGTATTTATTAACATAAAATATTAAATGAAATAGGAATTTATTCGTTCAAATTAAGACTTTCGAGTACATTAACTTGGTATAAATTTACCTCCAGCTCTTATTATTTAAATATGGAAATATCATTTACAAAACTTTTTTATTTTTTGAACAGAGTTAACATAAAGAAGCCAAGAAATTATATAAAGACGTAAGTTTGAGCTGCTTCACGCAGAAATTTATATCATTTTATTAAGATACCAACATGAGTCACTAAATGTGCAAGCTATTTACAATTTATTAGTTAAAAAAGCTATTAAAATGTTTTATTTTTTAATTGGATAGAGAAGAAGTAAATAAATTATATAACATCAACAAAAAACTGCATTTGTTTTATTTAACTACCGAGCTTACCTGCCTGACCGAGTCTAGCTCGTAATCAAGCTTCGGAAAAATTCCCTCCTGTTCTTTCGCTTCCACACACTTTGAACATGTTCAGCGGTGTACGGTTTAGTATTCTCAATCAGTCCTGGAAAAAGTTTGGAGAATTAAATTCTGCTCAAACATATCTAAGCAGATATCGCTCTAAATAGTTTGGAGTTCGGCTGCAAAATATGTTTTTAGTTCACAGTTCGGTCGATGTCCCCGCATCCTGTTGAGATCAACATTTTTGTTGATTTAAATTTTTTTTCGACATCCATGCAACCGGTATTCGGCCAAAAAGCGATGTCAAGGTGCTATTTTGTTCACTGACTGCTCAATCAGATATGGAAAGAGCAACCTTCTCGTGTAATCATAATGTAACGCGACAATAAACAACAAGATATCTAGGACAATTTATCTTTCATCCCTCGGCTGACAGGACCAAGCAATAAGCCATTGAACAGGCTTAAGAACAAAAAAACAATTACGCTCACATTGCAGGTTAAGGAAGCCAACAAAAAGGCCAATGCCTCCATAGTTAACGATGGAATTTCCATGCTGGTATGTCTCCAACTTGGCTTTGTCCATCTATGTAATCTCAAAATATGGTACTGCTCCCTTACTACACCGCGAACTTGCGGCTCACTTTTTATTCATACCTGTATTGTTTGATACCGATAACCACACAAGGCTCCTTCAGACATATAGCTTAACTCTGCTCTAAAGAATGCTGCACCGCTCACTACCCGAATAATCTACTGGTTCCTGTGGAATTCATAAAAAACATCCAAACCTAGGAGCATTAAAAAGATGAGATTTGTTGTTGTCGTAACAGTATTTGACATGAAATAAAATCAGTATGTTCTATAAAAATTATCAAAATAAAAAGAAGTATTTTCTTTCGTAAAAATCTTATAAAATTTGTACGGAATAGTTTTCGGCAAAGAAAAAACCTTTGCAGGGAGCATTTTGATATTTCATTGGGAGAGGAAGTTGCAAGTTTCCGCTGAGGGAATTTTACTCATTAAAACATGCAAGTGAAAACCCGCTGATCGTGACACGGGAAACCAAGAACAAAAACTTCAAATTTCAAGTTTTTGCTAAACTTTTTACGTTTCGAAAGGGGGTCGAAAGGGGTTCTACGCAATTTCCTCTTTTCTAATAGTTCTTTGCGAGTTTTGTCGGCAAACACAACTGATACTCATAAATTCTTTCTTCTTTAAATGGTCATCTAACCGCCCGGGCGATTTTGAATTATAATAGAGATATGTGTAATCGGAACATTCATTTTTTCCCACCTTGCATATGTATATGGTAAACCAAAATGTATACACAAAAAAGCTCAATATTCTTAGCCCAACACATACTGAAATGTGTACAATATGTATATATGTAAGTTGGCATGGTTGTATTTAAATATACAGTACCTGGGTGACCGAGCCTTGCTCGGTGGCAACCCTAGGTGGCAATCCTACTTAAAAATATTCTGGTTGGTATACGGCCTAAAATGCCTTTCATTTGATACCCATATTCCCATATATTGCTTAATCTTTAAAAAAAAATTGATATAGGTGGCAACCCTGTGAACCACCCCAAGTGGCAACACCAAAGTAGAAAATCTTAAAACAAAGGATACTACCCATATACCAATTTTCATCCCAATCGGTTAAGTCGTTCCTGAGATAGTAGTGAATATACAAATATACAAATATACAAATATACAACTATACAAATATACAAGAATAACTCGTTTAAAGTTATAAGATATCAAAGTCGTGAACCGAATGTACAATTGTTACGAAAGCTTTTCTAAAGCTAAATGATGCTTTAAATTACAAGCACATACGTGTATATTAGGTAGTCATACAAACTTATATACAAGGTGGCGCAAAAGTAAGCTTCCGATGTTTTTTGGCTGTAATTAAAAAAAAAATGAAAAACTTTGATTCTTCTTGTGGATTACTTTTATTTCGTCTTTTAATTTTTTTTACATCAAGTCGAGAATATGATGTCATGTAAATGGCCGCCGCCACAGTTGATTGTCATTTGAGCCCTTTTTATGGCATTTTCCATCACTTTGGCCAAAACTTCCAGCGATAGGTCCTCACATTCTTGACGGATATTGTCTTTAAAAGCTGCAAGGGTCTGAGGATTGTTGACAAAAACCCGCGACTTCAAAAAGCCCCACAAAAAGAAGTCTGGAGCGGTCAAATCAGGCGATCTTGCTGGCCAGTGCAAATCGCCAAAACGGGAGATTAGGCGCCCGGGAAATGCATCCTTCAGCATATCGGTTGTGGCACGTGCAGTGGGTGCTGTTGCACCGTCTTGTTGGAACCACATGTTTTCCAATCCCAATTCATCAAGTTGCGGCAAAAAGAACTCGTTGATCATTGCTCTGTAGCGCTCACCATTCACAGTAACCGTTTGGCCCCGACCGATTATTGGTCAAATAAATAGTCAGCAATATTCCGCGTTCTGGAGCAGTGTAGCGTAACATTGTTTATTAACGTGTATTTCGCATGTGTTTACTACACAAATGTCAAAACAGAAGCTTTAGGGGCAAATCGCAAAATTTATAGCATTTTCTGATAGGAGGATTACTTTTGCGCCACCTTGTACAATCCCTGAGTAGAATGAATTCTCACCAAAAGTAATAAAAAATTACTCAAAAATTGGAGCGTAGCCGCGAAAAATTTCGTTAGTGCTAAATTCTTAATTTCACAGAAACCCAAAAAAAAATTTCAAATAAAAAAAAGCTTAAGTACCAAGTACTCGTGAAGTTCGATGTGTATCCTGTACATAAATTTGATTAAATTGCACCTCGTCCAGTGGTCAACCTTTCAACTTTATTTTATTTTAGTTTTTAGCTACTCCTTTCTGGGCCTTCTTTCCCTTCTCTTCTATTCTGTTGCTTTACATTAATATATTTTTATTTTATTTGCATTTCGCTTTCAACAGTCTCTATATTTTAATATATTATATTTTATTGCTTCTTTTTCTTGCTGATCCTTTTCTTTCGTTTTGCTTTCCTTTCCTTCCCCTCCCTTTCTCACCTTTCCCCTCCTTTCCACCCCTTATCAAAGTTACTTTAATTATTTTAATTTCATTTAATTTTATTTTATTTTATTTTTATTTTTATCTTATTTAATTTCATTTCATTTGATTTAATTTGATTTGATTTGATTTGATTTGATTTGATTTGATTTGCTTTGATTTGATTTGATTTTATTTGATTTGATTTGATTTGATTTGATTTGATATGATTTGATTTGATTTGATTTCATTTCATTTCATTTCATTTAATTTTTTTTATTTTATTTTATTTCATTTTATTTTATTTTATTTTATTGTATTCTATTCTATTTTATTTTATTTTATTTTATTTCATTTTATTTTAATTTATTTATTTTATGTTACATTAGTTAATTTTTTGGCATTTCATTCCGAAAGAATAACCACAGGAATTACAAGGTCTCTCGCCGATTTATAGCATTAATCGTGTTTAGGCACGATTACCGAGTAACAACTATCAGCAAAGCTTTCTTCTTTAAATGGTCATCTAACCACTGGGCGATTTTGACCGTCCAACATAGCTCGCCAGTCGTTTCTTCGTTCCGCCTACTGGCGCCAATTGGAAACACCGCGGGATCGCAAATCGGTCTCCACTGGGTCCTTCCATTGGAGTGGTGGTCTCCCTCTTCCTCTGCTTCCACCGGCGGGTGCCGATAAGAATACCTTCTGGGCTGGAGCATCTTCGCTCATTAGCACTACGTGGCCTAGCCATCGAAGCCGCTGTGTTTTAATTCGCTGAACTATGTCGGCGTCTGCGCAAAGTTCATACAGCTCATCATTAAATCTTCTTCGGTACTCGCCGTCGCCAACGCGTAGAGGTCCACAAATCTTTCGAAGAACCTTTCTCTCGAATACTCCCAGAGCCGCCTCATCAGATGTTGTTAGTGTCCACGCTTCTGCACCATATAGCAGGACGGGTGCGATGAGTGACTCGTAGAGTGTTATTTTCGTTCGTCGAGAGAGGACTTTACTTTTCAATTGCCTACTCAGTCCGAAGTAGCATTTGTTTGCAAGAGTAATTCTTCGTCGGATTTCTAGGCTAACATTATTGTTGGTGTTATGCTGGTTCCCAGGTAAACGAAGTCCTTTACTATTTCGAAATTATTGCTGCCAACAGTGGTTGCCAAGGCGTGAATGCGCTGACTCTTTGCATGATGACAGAAGGTACTTCGTTTTGCCCTCGTTCACCACCAATCCCATTTTCTCCGCTTCTTTTTCTAATTTGGAGTAAGCAGAAGTTACGGCGCGGTTGTTAAGGCCAATGATATCAATATCGTCAGCATATGCCAACAGTTGCACGCTTTTATAAAATATTGTTCCAGCGCGGTTAAGTTCTGCAGCTTGTATTTTTTTCTCCAGCATTATATTAAAGAAATCGCACGATAGGGGGTCACCCTGTCTGAAACCTCGTTTAGTTTCGAACGGCTCTGAGAGGTACTTCCCAATTCTGACCGAGCTGGCGGTGTTGCTCAAGGTCGTTTTGCATAGCCGTATAAGTTTTTCGGGGAAACCAAATTCAGACATAGCGGCATATAGGCAGCTCCTTTTCGTGCTATCGAAAGCGGCTTTAAAGTCAACAATGATGTGTGTCCATTCTCTTTTCACGGGTTTTTTCCAAGATTTGGCGTATTGTAAAAATCTGGTCGATGGTAGATTTACCAGGTCTGAAGCCACACTGATAAGGTCCAATCAGTTTGTTCACAGCAGGCTTCAGTCTTTCGCACAATACGCCTGATAGGACCTTACATGCGATATTCAAAAGGCTGATTCCGCGATAGTTGGCGCAGTTTGCAGGATCGCCCTTCTTGTGGATTATCAGCAAAGCCCTTGCAGAAAAAAACCAAAAATACTCCGTTTCATCATCCAAAGAAAACTCCTTGAGGAATATCAGAGTACTCCAACACTTATCCTTATTCCCACAACAGCCGGTTCTATCGCACCGGAATGACCCGGGTTTTCTCACCCGGCCAAGGGCTGTTATTTCAGTGTAACCCTGTCCAATCTGTCCCGTCCCACCCTTAAATTGTCATCCTCGGAGCAAACCCTTGCAGCTGGGTTGCTCCATTGTCTCTTGTTACGGGCTGGGGTCGAACCCAACCCCGGACCAAGAGACTGGATCTGCTGCGTTTGCTGGAAGCAAATTTATATTAAACGGTCGTATTCGGTCCAATGCGCCAAGTGTAAGAGATGGTTACATAAATCTGGATGTTCAAGGCTTAACCCTGCCATCCACATACCCCGTACTTTCTTTTGAGGCACCTTGCTGTACACGTCCTAGGACGTCCCGCGGTAGTCGCCGCTCCGGCATTCCCTTACCGCCTCTAACTACTTCCAATAGTCACAATAGTGGCTCAGTCTATACGACTGGTAGCACCGCTGCCATCCCTGCCTCACCCACTCCCGACTGTCGCTCACGCACACCAGCGTCTCCATCTCACACGGCTGATCAGCGCTCCTATCCCCCCCGGAATAGGTCAGATATGAGCATCGCCGAGCGTCAGTCCCCTCTGTCTCTGCCCCTAATGCCCCCCCCTGCTTCCAGCCTGCACGTGGGTCAGGTACACCACCTCCTAGTACCTTTCATTACGTGCACCGTTTGTCGGCAAAGATTGTATACGCCTGCGACATCGGTCAAGTGCAACAATTGCCTTGGCCTGTGTCACACCCTTATGTGCTCTGGGCTCGCAAACGGCAATCTTTGGACGGATTCGTTCATAGCCCCCTGTTGCAGTACACAGCCGCCCTCCATGCCAGACAACATCGGCCATGGCGCTGTCAACTCTAGACTGCGACATAGTTTAGGTCTTAGCCTACCTCCACCTAGGAAAACGCATCCGTCCCTCACGCCTAGTATGTCCCCCGTCTCCCCTCCTACACACTTCAAAATTCTGCAGCTGAACTGTAACGGATTAGCTGGAAAGATCGCGGAGATAACTGACTTTATGATGACGCACAACATCAAAATCGCCGCGATACAAGAGACAAAATTGAACACGAGATCGGACTTACGAACTGGTGATGGGTATAATGTACATCGTAAAGACCGTCCCAGCGGTCTTAGATGTGGCCTTGCGTTCATTACACATCACTCTGTACAATACAATCTATTTTCCCCTGACGTCGACCCCAGGGACTCTACCTTAGAATGCCAAGGCATAGCAGTCCGGTCAGGAGACGCCGACCTGCAAATCATAAACATCTATATTCCTCCTGTCACGTGTTGTCCTAGAGATTATCATCCCGACATTAGTGCGTTGCTAAGGGGCGATAACCGTCTAATCCTAGGCGACTTCAACGCACATCACGATCTCTGGCACTCCAACTTGCCAGCAGACAGCAGAGGACACGCAATTGCAGACCAAATAGATAACTCAGCATTCTGTACAGTCAATGGAGATCCCCCCCCCCAGGGTGGCAGGTAACTGTCACAGTTCGCCAGACATCTCCATAACGAGCGCGGGCCTTATTAACTTTGTCATCTGGCGACCGATGCTTACATTAGCTTCAGACCACCTACCCATCTTACTCTCTGTTGAACGACCGACCGACTTCATAACGGCTGATAAAACAACTTACATCAACTTCACCAAAGCGGACTGGGACCGCTTTACTGAATATACAGAGCGCTCCTTCGCTGCCTTACCCACGCCAAAGGACGTACGCAAAGGCGAGAGAGAGTTTCGCAAGATCATCGATTCAGCCTCATGCCGCTTTATTCCTGCTGGCAGAATACCAGAAATTCGTCCGAATTTCCCGGCAGAAGCTGCGGCGATGGCAAGAGAACGTGACCAAGTGAGACTTATCAATCCCACGTAGATGGAGTACCTCTACCTACTGTCAACCACCCAAAAATCTTGGGTGTGACATTTGACAACGGCCTCACCTTCGCTGGTCGTGCCACCGCAATAGCCTCAAAGGTACAGAGCCGCAATAAGATCCTCAAGTCACTGGCCGGCAGTACTTGGGGAAAAGACAAAGAAACATTGCTTGCTACATATGTATAAGGATATTGGCCGGCCGGTTATTGACTATGCTGCGCCTATATGGTCGCCCAATCTTTCTGACACCAACTGCAAGTCTGCCAAAACACCGCCATCAGAACTGCTACGGGATGCCTGCTTATGTCATCTGAGTCTCACCTCCATCAAGAGGCAAAATTGCTCAATGTTCAAGAGCACGCGGAACTCTTGAGTAGACAGTTCCTTCGGAACTGTCATAAACCTAGTCATCCAAACCGACCTCTTTTGGATGTAGCACCGGCTCCCAGAGACATAAGGAGACATCTCCGTAAGCATTACGATGAGATCCGGCATCACATCTCTTTGCCGTTTGATCGGCGGAACCATAGACGGGCTCTAAATGACCTCCACACTGAGTCGGTAGACAGATCCCTCAGATCTCGGCCTGTGAATCCCGTTATTAATACTCAACCACCTGAATTGGCTGAGGAGGAGCGTGTACTTCCGAGGGAGACTAGAGTCATACTAGCACAACTTCGCTCTGGATATTGTAATAGGTTAAACTCTTACTTATCCAGAATGAACCCCAACATACCAAACACATGCCCTGCATGTGGTATGACCCCTCATGATACCATACATCTCTTTTCCTGTTCAGTTGAACCCACTCTTCTAACACCCACATCACTCTGGTCCAACCCTGTGGAAACTGCGCGTTTCCTCGGACTTCCGTTAGAAGAGCCTGATGACAATTTAGAGTGATCGAGCCCATTGGGCAGGGCGAAGCACTGTTAACAACAACAACAACTTCCTTTATAGCTTTTGCCCTTTTAAACCTTGAAGATTTATGCACATATTTAATTTATAGAAAATATTTTATAAGCACTAAAATTGATTTCTTGACACACCCATCAATTATTCAAACCTGCATTTGCTTTGAAGCTTTGCTGACAGAATTCGAGTATTTCTAAAAATATGCCTAATTATTTGTCTGTAAGTATGTAGATTAGAGTGGCCAATTCAAAAGTCTACGATGCTTCAGACTCTTGCAAAATTTTAGTCTCTTTCACCGTTTTTCGCAAAAATTTCGTAAGCAGTTGTATTAAAGAGCACAATAAAGCTTCATGTTCTTAAAATTAAAAACAGAGTTAAAACTCGTCGGGGAACCGGTAACCTTAAGATACGCCTAGTGGATTGGACCTAGTGTCCAATTAATTTCCATAGGCAACCCCCATGCTTTCGGCGAGAGTTTTTAATTTCAGGGTTTTGAAATTTCTCATAGATCCAAAAGACACCCCAATGTACATACATATCACATAGATCTTTTCTTACGCTTTGTGTGTAAGTAAAAACTTAGAAGCCTTTAATTGCCTTCTGAAACCGCTTGACATCGAATTGTCGATTATATTCATATCGAATTGCAGATAGTAGAACATTACGTAACTGTTATTCGTCATTAATAGCGCTTTACACATTCTACTGCATATTATTACGGAGATAACCACAGTCCCCCTAGCTGAACAACTGGACAAATTAAGTCAGCTGCATCGACTTGTTCGCGTCAGCATAACATATGCAATGAAAACGGGCTCTACTGATCCACTTAGTGCCCTAGTGGGAATATCTCGTTTCCCTGGTAGGAAAGAGTTTAAGATAGGTGCATTAAGACTGCAAAATATATCTGTAGTGGAATTCACTAACTTCGATAACGACATTCGCAATCGACATTTTGTCGTAACGATATTTATAACGATATCGGTATTCACTAACTATTTTTTCTCGATATTCGTTTATTCGCAATCAGCTGTGTTGTAAAGTAAACAACACACAATTTGCTGTTGTTATCTGTGTCGTTAATGAAACAAGACATAATTTGAATTTGTTAGCAAAAAATAAAGTAGTATTCGTATTTTAACATTACTATTATTGAAGAAATGGCATTTGAGCACTTAGCGCACGTTTTGTCGCGGGATGAGGAGTCTCCCAGCCCAGTGGACAGACGATTTCTTAGAGAAGTAGATGACCCCTTCCACTTGAGTGACACGGAGTTTCGGAAACTGTATCGTCTAACGCAGGACTTGGCGCAAGATATCATTTATAAGCTTGATGTACATTTAAAGGGAAGAAGCGATATCAACGGAGAAGCAGGTAAATCTTGCAATTGCAAGTAACTTTTAGTTCTAAACACCATTGTAACTTTTTAAGGTTTTAACTACTCTGCGATTTTTTGCAACTGGATGTTACCAGCGGCCCGTAGGAGAACAATGGGGCATATCTATGTCACAGACATCTGTCAGTCGCTGCATCCATCGTGTGACGGATGCAATAAACCATTACATGTTCTTTGAAAACGTGAAATTTCCAATGACGCAAATAGAACGGCAAGCTGCGAAAGAAATTTTCTCTTCCGCACCTTCACCATTTCTGGGAGGTACCATTGGATCCATTGACTGTACTCATGTGTCAATAATGAGCCCGAATAGTCATGAACAGGCGTATGTGAACCACCATGGATACCATTATATAAATGTGCAAATGGTAAAGTGAATCCCTCTCAATAATTAAGCCCCGGTTTTTAATTATATTTTGTTTATACACAGATTTGTGATCCAAACCTGAAGATTTAAAATGTTAACGCAAAATTTCCCGGAGCAAGACATGACTCATATATTTGGAGCTCGTCTACCGTACGAAGAGTCCAGCAGCGGAGTTATGAAAATGGAAATCACAACATGTTTTTCATAGGTAAGTGTGTTTGGACTGCAAACAGCTTATGTGACAGTACATGCTTTACAAAATATCCGCAGGTGATTCTGGATACCCTTTAGAGCCGTGGTTGATGAGTCCCCTATCAAACCAACCCCAAGGAAGTCCCAAATTTCGTTATAATGAGGCATTGTATAAAGTCAGAAACCCAGTCGAGAGGCTTTTTGGTGTTCTCAAGGGGGCGTGGCGATGTTTATCCAAGCACAGAACTCTTTTGTATGATCCTGGATTTACTGGTAGGATAGTAAATGCATGTGCAGTGTGGCATTACATCCGACTTGGTGATCGAATGTACGAGCCTGAGATTGAGTACATAGAGCCTATGACAAATAACGGCAATAATAATCAAGACACGCTATCTGCAACATCGAGACGTGTCCAAGACAGAATAATTGCAAATTATTTTACATGACAAATGTAGCACCTTTGTATATAAATAAAAACTCTACAAAATGTTATGAAAATATTGTGGTATTTTATTGAAAGTGTTTTTATTATGAAACATAACGTCTTGTTAGCCGACCGTATTTGATTGTCGACTTTAAATAAAGCAAAAATAATAATAAAATAATAATTATAACAGCTTTGGTTGCTTATACTTCAGTCTTATTAAGCATATTACGTACTTCATGTCCTATCACATTAAAACTTAACTCTATACATGCGTAATTATACTAATAAAAAAGGAGCTTCATATTAAATATAATACATGAAATAAAAAAGATACTTCTTTTTCCTATAAAATAAGAGCGTAAATTTAAAAAAATAAAAAAAGGAATTTCATGTTCTAAATAATATCAACTTAAATCTAACAAATAAAAAGGTACTTTAAATTAAAAACAAAACATCAAATTAAAAAGCTACTTTATTTAAAAAAATAACAACATAAACGTAAAAATTAAAAAAGGGAGTTCAAAGTTTACTAAACACCCTCATTTGTTAGAGAATTACGTTGACGTGTGTGTGATAGATAACATGTTGAATGTCGAACTGCACAGGTATAGTCTATCCACTGCAAAATTACATAAATCTGAGCAACCTGCTTCAAGGTGGTGCAATAGTCATATCTAGATCGTCTCATCACAATGAATGAATTGAAAACACGTCCTAAACACTTTCCCACTGGGTCATTAAAAGAAAAAAAAAAACTAAAAATGCAACCAATTTCCTACAAATCAATACTTACTTTTTTTTATTTAATGAACCAGTGGTAAAGTGTTTAGGAAGTGTTTTCAATTCATTCATTGTGATGAGACCATGTAGATATGACTGTTGCACCACCTTGAAGCAGGTTGCTCAAATATATCTAACTTTGCAGTGGATAGACTATACCTGTGTAGTTCGACATTTAACATGTTATCTATCACACACGTCAACGTAATTCTCTAACAGATGAGGGTGTTTAGAACGCATCTTTCATACTCACTGGCGGTATATGGAGCCGGTTAAATCCCGAAAAGGATCCGCGCAGGATTGCAATCCCTGCCCCATTGTGGTTATGGCCTGTCCCATTGTCGCGATAGCCTGCCCCATTGTGTTAATAGCCTCCGCCAAAGCTTTCTTCACCTGGACATTCTCCAGACTTGATTCAGCCAGCACCTTTAAAAAATTTTACACAATTAATACTACATATTTCTCAGAATACTACAAAACTACCTTTAAAGCATCTGCTTGCTGTATGGAAGATTCCACGGCAGTCGCATTTGAATCAGCTAACACTTGTTAAACAAAGAAAATCACCAAAGTAATACATAATCCAATTCCCTGTACTAAAATTATTTCACATACCTTTAATGCTGTTGCCTGAGTTTGAGCTATCTCACAAAAATTTATTTTGCAGGTCATTATCTGCTTCTGTGCGTTTCCTTTTAGGCGTTTTCCTCGCCGGAGTCATCGGAGTTGATGACCGCACAGGTGCGTCCAAATTAGGATCAGCCGATCTCAAATCAACATAAGGTGTGGCCGTTCTTTTCACGCTTATTATCTCCTCGCCTTCTTCCATCCGAAGTTGCAGCACCTACCAAGAAAATAAGTTTGTATCTTATTTAATTTAACTATCATAAAGTATTTATTCATTACCTCCAGCTCTGCCACGTTTCCCATGACGGTGTCATCGCCTTGGGCATAGTAATTTCCTATTACAGCAATAACGCGTCTCCCCAATTCCGTTAGTTGCTTCTCCTGAATGGGATTGTTGCCCGTCCTAGCCAGCTGCCTATTTCTGTCGCGAACCTTAATGCTGGTGCGGCTTTTTAAATCCCTCCATACCTGTTTTTAAAACAATATGCTATGATATACACGATTAAATTTGCAAATACAATGTTTACATACCGTGCGCCACTGCTCAACGCTTTTTACAGCACCGTCAAGACTATTAAGGATTGTGGACAGTTCATCCCACTTTTTGTCGCACTCAACTTTTCCGTGCATTTTGGAAACCCTAGAACCTGCTAATCCTGGGGTTTCTGACAACAAGTCCACCATCTTACTCAGCTGCTCTACTGTTGTACGAGTTCTTCTTACACTGATACTGGTTGACGCCATGCGAAATAAATGTGCAAAACTGTTATTGTCAAATAATAATACAAAAATACATTATTTACTTACTTTTTGTTGAAATTTTAAGAAATCTTTTCCACGCTATTGAACTTCTGTATACAGATTTTATTTGTTTTTGTCATTCTTCTTTGTACTTTTCGCCTATTTTTGTGTTTCGTTAAGTCGTGATGCCACCCTTCTTTAATTTAAATTTCATTTATAACGAATCGTTATTGGTAAGTTAGTGAATCGCATATTCGATAGTGCAGGCGACAGAATCGTTATGGAAAATCTCGAAAAATCGCACCGAATAGCATCGTTATAAGTTAGTGAATTCCACTACTGATCTGATATATGGCATATGAAGATACTAAGTAAACCAACCGAAGTGAATGACCTTACAGCGGGAGCAGTTCGCTATGGACCGAACTTGAGAAAACTTATTGATGGTAGTTCGGCGAAGAAAACACCTTCGAAGAGGTTCATGAGGATCTACATTATGTCATGCTTGCAGTCTTACGTAACTACTCTGAGACTAAAAGTTTCCTCAAACTCTTTTGAAAGCTTAAGTTTCAATTTGACAATCGCTTTAGCCATGTCCGTCTGTGTGTCTGTTTAAAGGTATGTAGCCGCCATTTTGTTTCGATAAATGGGTTTAAGCTATAAAATTTAAAAAGCTAGGAACGTAAAATTTTGCAGATTTGGTACATATTATATACGTAATGTGACAAATGAAAATCAGCAAGATGGGACCTACATAACATATAGCTCCCATACAAACGATTGTTCCGATAAATGGGGTTTGGACTATAACTATTGCAATTTAATAGCGAGGAACACAAAATTTGGTAGCTACAGTATTTATTACATATGTAATGTGTGTAGTAAAAATCATCAAGATTGCACCAATATATCGTATAGCCCCCATAAAACACATTTTCCCGATAAACGTGTTTTGGGATATGTATCTTTAAATTAACAGGGTAAGCCCATTCAATGTTGCAGACTTTGTACTTATTGTAAGTAGGGATCAGACACTTAAAACCGTGATGCGTGTTCATGAAACGTATAAAGCCTTCGACACAGGCGAAGACAGCGCTTTCTTTACTTGTTTTATATTGCAAATGAACGATTGAACGAATTTTGCCTCCTCTTAGTTGTTTAGACAAGTTTAGACCGTAAAAATACATTTTTTAAATGGTTTTGCATTATTTCCATATTATTATTGCGATAAAATATCTTATATCGAAAGATTGTAATTTTATCATTACCTTTTTTTACTCTGATCAAAAGCTACTAGAACTAGGAAGATGCAATTACTTCTGTGAAGTGCAGGGCTGATCGTTGTCGAAATAACTTGGGGAAGCGTACATCCTGCAGTAGATCATTATAGCGGTTTTTTTAGTAGTAGCACCATTTAAAACTTTTAATTTTGGCTATTTCACTTAGGCTATTTCACTTTTTTTTTCGAATTCTGAATTGTTTTAAATATGGAAAATATGGACTGTTGTTTAATCACCCGTCAACTTTTCATATAGTTGAAGTTTTAAGTTGCTCATAAAGCCTTGTTAAAGGATTTAAACACCTATGGACCATCGGAGGCTATTTTTATAAAGCGTGAAGTTTGAGGCCTTCTTATTACTTGGTGATACCAATTAGCTAAATCACTATCCATTAAAACTACTAAACTGTACCTATGCCCAAAGTACTACTTCAACTTAGGCTATTGTTGATCTTGCATAGCATTTATTTATAGAAGACCTTACAGCTCCCTGGTTAATTCAAATCTATGCTATTTAAATATAACAGCAGTTGTACAGTCGAGCAACTTGAAAGAGATCGCATATGTGACAAGCTGGAAATATTTTGGGTTTTCTCAACAATTCTAGGTGTGCTTTATAGTTTTTAGCTCTGCCAAAACTATACCTCCTAACTTTTATTTATTAATTTTATTACAAGTAAACGCTTCAGATTTACTTCAAAAATGGTATGTAATAGTCTAAAATTAGCTTCGGGAGCAGTATAATAAGTTTTCGCTCAACTCGATATTAGACTAAAAAAAATTTTTTTTATCTCTACATATAGTAAAATTGTAAAAGGTCGATGTCTGTACATTGCAGATATTTAAGAAAAATCGATAGGACCTACCATTATTAAGAAAAGCCAAATCAACTGTTTTTAGAATTTTTGTCTCTCTGTATGTCTGTATGTTTGCACGCGCATCACTCAAAAACTGCTGGATGGAATTAAATGGAACCGTTGCGTTGCTAGACGTTTAACTTAAAATTTAAGATACCATTTGTACCGATAGCTGCACCAGTTTCGGAGATATCGACCGATATGTGGACCAAGGCGACCCAAAATTAGTTTAGTACAATATGGGTATCAAAAAAAAAGATTATGAGTGTTGCAATAAGCGACGTAATTAACTTCCATATCCTATCTGGTATGGGATATAATGATGAAAATCGGACTCTGTCTATTTTTAGTTCTGAGAAGCAGCGAAGCGGGCAGATTTTACTATCTATATAAATAAAAGAAAGTTGTGTTAGTTTCACTATTTATAACTCAAGAATAGCTGAACCGATTTGGCTAAAAATTGGTGGGGAGGTAGCTAGGAACAGGAAACGGATATAGGATACTTTTTTTCCGGGAAGTGAATCAGGGGCCTATTCCAAATCGTTTTTATTTAAGGTGCTATTTGCTTGAAACTTGATATATTTGTAGCCCTTTGCTTTTATTGATATTTGAAATTTTCTTTTTTCCGGAAAGTGGACCAGGAATCGACTTATTGTAATTTTTTTTTATTTATGGTGCTACAAAGAAGCTTTGCTGGGAGAGAGCGAATTTTGTCATTTCACTGGGAGAGAGAGTCGCAGGGGGAAATCCACTCAGAAAAACTTGCAAGTGAAAAACAAATGGTCGTGACATAGGAAAGCAACCAAAAAAATCTTAAAGATCTAAGCTATTAACCAATGAAAACTCCAAAAGCAGTTTTGCTTGCAAGTACTTCCTGATTTTTGTTAGGCGGAAACTTTTACATTTTGCGCTTCGAGAGAGTTTTACTTCTTTGAAAGTATAACAAATTTAATATTTTAAAGTTGACCGGTTGATGTGTGTGTTTCGAGTTTCTGTTAGTGAATTGTGCCGATATTACCATTAACAATATCATGCCGCAACCAAGTCGATCAAATATTTCACGACAAAACCGTAATACAAGTGCGATTCGAAACGTTGCGAATGAAAGGACTGAAGAAGAGCAAGAAATTGCACGTGAAGAGCGCCGCTTCTCAATTACAAGAGCAAAGAGATGTAGAGAAACGGCTCGGTTGGCAATGCGAAATCGTCGAGAAAACCTCAGAAAACAACAACTAAGCATAAAAGGGACACCAGATTATAGAGCCATATTCAAGTCTTGACAGTTTTTTAGTATATGGGTTCTTAAACTCTGAGCCATTTCTTTTAATAAATGCTAATAAAGGCGGCCGCCGTGGTGTGAAGGTAGTGTTGCCGGCCTACCACACCGAAGGTCCATGGTTCGAGCCCTGGTACAGGTAACATCAAAAGTGATTTGAAAAAATTCGTCTCCTTTGTAGATGCCGTTCGGAGTCGGCAAAAAACTGTAGGTCCCACCAATTTGTAGGGAAAATTCAAATCGGCACACCACAAATTGGAAGAGAAGCTTGGCGCAAAAATCTCTTAGGAGGCTTATGATGATATACCTGTTGTATATCGCGCCATAAAGAGAGAGAATAAAGAGTCTGCTTTGGGGATTATAAAATTTAGAAGCTCAGTAATGATGAATCAAGTACAATACCTAAGCCCCGTATTTTAATAACCCTAACCAAAGTTATAGCAGACACAGTACGTCGAAATCAAGTTTTTACTTAACTTGGAATACGCAACACTATAACACTTGTTGATATTGAGAGCGAGCCTATTACTTCAGCACCAGTCATTGAAAGCAGTCAACTCGGTTTGAAACTGATTTTTAAGTCATCAGCATACATAAGATAGCCGCAATGTTTAAAACAAGCACTTACGTCATTAATAAACATAATAAAGAAAAGCGGGCATAGGATGCTTCCTTGAGGAACCCCCGAAGTAGCCACGTAGGGTGCTAATTTTACATTATCAATAACTACATAATTTATTCTATTAGATAAGTACAGGGTGTTTTTTTTACAGGTTTGTTTTTCGAATAGAGATAAAACTGGCATTTTGTGGTCAAATCTGGCAACTCTAATGTCATTTATGTTCAGTTTGGTTTGCCATTTCAGCGTGAACAGGTTGACAAAAGAACAACGCTTGCAAATCGTGCAAATTTATTTCGAAAATAATGGTTCAGTTCGCGAAGTTTACCGTGAGCTCCGTCCATTTTATGGTCGACATAATCGTCCATCAGAGCAATTAATTCGGTTAACCATGGATCGTTTTCGCACTACGTTTACTCTATGTGATAATACGCATCCGCAGAGACGTCGAACAGTGCGCACCGAAGAAACAATTGCCGCTGTAGAGCAAAGTGTTGAAGAGGACCCGAATGAATCGATTCGCCACCGTGCACAGCAATTGGAGCTTTGTCCATCAACTTTATGGAAGATTTTGCGCAAAGATCTTGGCTTGCGACCTTACAAGATCCAGCTTGTGCAAGAATTAAAGCCGCGAGACCATGCAATGCGTCGTGATTTTGGTGTATGGGCCGAAAATGAGATTGATTTCGATGCTGATTTTCATCGCAAAATTTTGTTCAGTGATGAGGCTCATTTTTGGTTGAATGGCTACGTCAACAAGCAAAATTTCCGCATTTGGAGTGAAGAGAATCCACATGGGACCCTTGAAACGCCATTACATCCACAAAAACTGACTGTTTGGTGTGCTCTATGGGCTGGTGGAGTCATTGGGCCATACTTCTTCCGCAATAATGCTGGAGAGGCAGCTACCGTTAATGGAGACCGGTATAGAGCCATGATAACCGACTATTTTGTTCCCGAATTGGATGGCATGAATGTGGATGAGTTGTGGTTCCAACAAGACGGCGCTACATGCCACACAGCGCACGTCACAATCGATTTATTGAAGGAAACATTCGGTGAGCGCATAATTTCGCGGAATGGACCTGTCAATTGGCCACCAAGGTCGTGTGATTTGACACCATTGGATTATTTTCTTTGGGGATATGTGAAGTCGCTCGTCTACACCAACAAACCAGAAACGTTAGGGGAATTGGAAGCCAACATTCGTGGCGTTATTGCCGACATACGGCCCCATATGCTCGAAAAAGTGGTTGAAAATTGGACCTGTAGAATTGGCTTTATTCGAGCCAGCCGCGGCGGCCACATGCCCGAAATCATATTTAAACATTAATGGCATAAAATTATCCTTCCAATAAAGCCAAATTGATGGACCTTAAAACGATTTTCTTGTGTTTCATTTCAATTCGAAGTTCTATACCCCTAAAAAAACACCCTTTATAAATTAGCCATCCAACGTTATTTGCCATGACTATTAACAAATCACAAGGCCAATCCTTGAAATTGTGTGGTCTGAATCTAGAAAATCCCAGTTTTTCTCATGTTCAATTATATGTGGCATGTTCACGGGTCGGAAGACCATCTGTGTTATATATTCTTGCGCCTGATAATAGCCGTGTTTTTTGTTTCATCCGCATCTGCGTTTGCGCTTAGTATTTGTATGGACTGCTAAGCGCACAACTTTATCTGCAACCATGAAATAGTACAAGTATTAAGCGCAAACGCAGATGTGGATAGGAAAAAACACGGCTAATAAATCGAAAAATGTCGTCTATCACAAGGTGCTTAATTGAAGAGTGCAACCCCACAAAAAAATTTTGAATACAAATTTGCGCTGACCATGAGCACTTGAGAGCAATTCAAAAGCACGCATCTACAATACGTTAATGTATAAATCATTAGCTTTTAAATCTTTACTCAGGCCTTGCACACGAAACACGCACTGTACATTTACTCCCACGCGGGCAAATTATGTAAGTACGAGTAACTTTAGGCCGAGAGACTGCACTGGAATATTGAAGAAACCTAATATATGTACTACAACCAAACAATAATACCCCTTGCATGGCATGATAATTTGTACATCGTATATTGGCCGGTGACAGTGGTATAGTGGGTAATGCCTCATACTACTGGCCGAGGTTCAAGTCCGGTATATGTGGCATTAAAATTCGGGGTCACCATAAATCATGTTTTCCCTCCAATGTGTAGAAAGAAGTTACCCGTAGCACGCCACTCAACTGGAAAAGAATCACGGTCTTTATCATATGGAAGGTATATTAATTTAATATAATAACGATTACTAATAAGTGATTTAGCTACCGGTTATTTATAAGACAAGGGGGCGAAATTGAACTTTGTCACAGAATAAAATTTATAAGTTTTATTATTCTCCCTTGCCAAGGTGCGCGCGTAATTGCGATCGTACCAAATGCAATATGTACTGTAAATATTTATATATGTGTAAATATGTATTCTCATATATATGTATTGACAAGTATTTAGTAAACGTTTAAATGTCTATGCTTACGAGAATATCTATTTGAACGATTAAAAGTTGAGTTGGGTCTAATCTTATTCGATCTCCTCAGTATTGGACGCACGGTTGAACTGGAAGCATTAACTACTCGGGTGATTAGAATATAAATATTTACATTTCCTCATTTTGAGGTAAATACACATACATATATAAAACGCAACTATTAATTAATTTCGCCGAAAGTATATTTCTTAAAACTGAAGGTATTGTGAATTTCGTAAATAAACTAAAAACCCGCCAAAAAACTTGTTCGTTCTATTTAAATCTCGCAGACGTGAACAGTTTCATGAAATATTTGTATGCAGTTGTAGTGAAGTGGAAAAATAAAAAACTCTCAACTCTAGACTGCGACATAGTTTAGGTCTTAGCCTACCTCCACCTAGGAAAACGCATCCGTCCCTCACGCCTAGTATGTCCCCCGTCTCCCCTCCTACACACTTCAAAATTCTGCAGCTGAACTGTAACGGATTAGCTGGAAAGATCGCGGAGATAACTGACTTTATGATGACGCACAACATCAAAATCGCCGCGATACAAGAGACAAAACTGAACACGAGATCGGACTTACGAACTTGTGATGGGTATAATGTACATCGTAAAGACCGTCCCAGCGGTCTTAGGGGTGGCCTTGCGTTCATTACACATCACTCTGTACAATACAATCTATTTTCCCCTGACGTCGACCCCAGGGACTCTACCTTAGAATGCCAAGGCATAGCAGTCCGGTCAGGAGACGCCGACCTGCAAATCATAAACATCTATATTCCTCCTGTCACGTGTTGTCCTAGAGATTATCATCCCGACATTAGTGCGTTGCTAAGGGGCGATAACCGTCTAATCCTAGGCGACTTCAACGCACATCACGATCTCTGGCACTCCAACTTGCCAGCAGACAGCAGAGGACACGCAATTGCAGACCAAATAGATAACTCAGCATTCTGTACAGTCAATGGAGATCCCCCCCCCAGGGTGGCAGGTAACTGTCACAGTTCGCCAGACATCTCCATAACGAGCGCGGGCCTTATTAACTTTGTCATCTGGCGACCGATGCTTACATTAGCTTCAGACCACCTACCCATCTTACTCTCTGTTGAACGACCGACCGACTTCATAACGGCTGATAAAACAACTTACATCAACTTCACCAAAGCGGACTGGGACCGCTTTACTGAATATACAGAGCGCTCCTTCGCTGCCTTACCCACGCCAAAGGACGTACGCAAAGGCGAGAGAGAGTTTCGCAAGATCATCGATTCAGCCTCATGCCGCTTTATTCCTGCTGGCAGAATACCAGAAATTCGTCCGAATTTCCCGGCAGAAGCTGCGGCGATGGCAAGAGAACGTGACCAAGTGAGACTTATCAATCCCACGTAGATGGAGTACCTCTACCTACTGTCAACCACCCAAAAATCTTGGGTGTGACATTTGACAACGGCCTCACCTTCGCTGGTCGTGCCACCGCAATAGCCTCAAAGGTACAGAGCCGCAATAAGATCCTCAAGTCACTGGCCGGCAGTACTTGGGGAAAAGACAAAGAAACATTGCTTGCTACATATGTATAAGGATATTGGCCGGCCGGTTATTGACTATGCTGCGCCTATATGGTCACCCAATCTTTCTGACACCAACTGCAAGTCTGCCAAAACACCGCCATCAGAACTGCTACGGGATGCCTGCTTATGTCATCTGAGTCTCACCTCCATCAAGAGGCAAAATTGCTCAATGTTCAAGAGCACGCGGAACTCTTGAGTAGACAGTTCCTTCTGAACTGTCATAAACCTAGTCATCCAAACCGACCTCTTTTGGATGTAGCACCGGCTCCCAGAGACATAAGGAGACATCTCCGTAAGCATTACGATGAGATCCGGCATCACATCTCTTTGCCGTTTGATCGGCGGAACCATAGACGGGCTCTAAATGACCTCCACACTGAGTCGGTAGACAGATCCCTCAGATCTCGGCCTGTGAATCCCGTTATTAATACTCAACCACCTGAATTGGCTGAGGAGGAGCGTGTACTTCCGAGGGAGACTAGAGTCATACTAGCACAACTTCGCTCTGGATATTGTAATAGGTTAAACTCTTACTTATCCAGAATGAACCCCAACATACCAAACACATGCCCTGCATGTGGTATGACCCCTCATGATACCATACATCTCTTTTCCTGTTCAGTTGAACCCACTCTTCTAACACCCACATCACTCTGGTCCAACCCTGTGGAAACTGCGCGTTTCCTCGGACTTCCGTTAGAAGAGCCTGATGACAATTTAGAGTGATCGAGCCCATTGGGCAGGGCGAAGCACTGTTAACAACAACAACAACTTCCTTTATAGCTTTTGCCCTTTTAAACCTTGAAGATTTATGCACATATTTAATTTATAGAAAATATTTTATAAGCACTAAAATTGATTTCTTGACACACCCATCAATTATTCAAACCTGCATTTGCTTTGAAGCTTTGCTGACAGAATTCGAGTATTTCTAAAAATATGCCTAATTATTTGTCTGTAAGTATGTAGATTAGAGTGGCCAATTCAAAAGTCTACGATGCTTCAGACTCTTGCAAAATTTTAGTCTCTTTCACCGTTTTTCGCAAAAATTTCGTAAGCAGTTGTATTAAAGAGCACAATAAAGCTTCATGTTCTTAAAATTAAAAACAGAGTTAAAACTCGTCGGGGAACCGGTAACCTTAAGATACGCCTAGTGGATTGGACCTAGTGTCCAATTAATTTCCATAGGCAACCCCCATGCTTTCGGCGAGAGTTTTTAATTTCAGGGTTTTGAAATTTCTCATAGATCCAAAAGACACCCCAATGTACATACATATCACATAGATCTTTTCTTACGCTTTGTGTGTAAGTAAAAACTTAGAAGCCTTTAATTGCCTTCTGAAACCGCTTGACATCGAATTGTCGATTATATTCATATCGAATTGCAGATAGTAGAACATTACGTAACTGTTATTCGTCATTAATAGCGCTTTACACATTCTACTGCATATTATTACGGAGATAACCACAGTCCCCCTAGCTGAACAACTGGACAAATTAAGTCAGCTGCATCGACTTGTTCGCGTCAGCATAACATATGCAATGAAAACGGGCTCTACTGATCCACTTAGTGCCCTAGTGGGAATATCTCGTTTCCCTGGTAGGAAAGAGTTTAAGATAGGTGCATTAAGACTGCAAAATATATCTGTAGTGGAATTCACTAACTTCGATAACGACATTCGCAATCGACATTTTGTCGTAACGATATTTATAACGATATCGGTATTCACTAACTATTTTTTCTCGATATTCGTTTATTCGCAATCAGCTGTGTTGTAAAGTAAACAACACACAATTTGCTGTTGTTATCTGTGTCGTTAATGAAACAAGACATAATTTGAATTTGTTGGCAAAAAATAAAGTAGTATTCGTATTTTAACATTACTATTATTGAAGAAATGGCATTTGAGCACTTAGCGCACGTTTTGTCGCGGGATGAGGAGTCTCCCAGCCCAGTGGACAGACGATTTCTTAGAGAAGTAGATGACCCCTTCCACTTGAGTGACACGGAGTTTCGGAAACTGTATCGTCTAACGCAGGACTTGGCGCAAGATATCATTTATAAGCTTGATGTACATTTAAAGGGAAGAAGCGATATCAACGGAGAAGCAGGTAAATCTTGCAATTGCAAGTAACTTTTAGTTCTAAACACCATTGTAACTTTTTAAGGTTTTAACTACTCTGCGATTTTTTGCAACTGGATGTTACCAGCGGCCCGTAGGAGAACAATGGGGCATATCTATGTCACAGACATCTGTCAGTCGCTGCATCCATCGTGTGACGGATGCAATAAACCATTACATGTTCTTTGAAAACGTGAAATTTCCAATGACGCAAATAGAACGGCAAGCTGCGAAAGAAATTTTCTCTTCCGCACCTTCACCATTTCTGGGAGGTACCATTGGATCCATTGACTGTACTCATGTGTCAATAATGAGCCCGAATAGTCATGAACAGGCGTATGTGAACCACCATGGATACCATTCTATAAATGTGCAAATGGTAAAGTGAATCCCTCTCAATAATTAAGCCCCGGTTTTTAATTATATTTTGTTTATACACAGATTTGTGATCCAAACCTGAAGATTTAAAATGTTAACGCAAAATTTCCCGGAGCAAGACATGACTCATATATTTGGAGCTCGTCTACCGTACGAAGAGTCCAGCAGCGGAGTTATGAAAATGGAAATCACAACATGTTTTTCATAGGTAAGTGTGTTTGGACTGCAAACAGCTTATGTGACAGTACATGCTTTACAAAATATCCGCAGGTGATTCTGGATACCCTTTAGAGCCGTGGTTGATGAGTCCCCTATCAAACCAACCCCAAGGAAGTCCCAAATTTCGTTATAATGAGGCATTGTATAAAGTCAGAAACCCAGTCGAAAGGCTTTTTGGTGTTCTCAAGGGGGCGTGGCGATGTTTATCCAAGCACAGAGCTCTTTTGTATGATCCTGGATTTACTGGTAGGATAGTAAATGCATGTGCAGTGTGGCATTACATCCGACTTGGTGATCGAATGTACGAGCCTGAGATTGAGTACATAGAGCCTATGACAAATAACGGCAATAATAATCAAGACACGCTATCTGCAACATCGAGACGTGTCCAAGACAGAATAATTGCAAATTATTTTACATGACAAATGTAGCACCTTTGTATATAAATAAAAACTCTACAAAATGTTATGAAAATATTGTGGTATTTTATTGAAAGTGTTTTTATTATGAAACATAACGTCTTGTTAGCCGACCGTATTTGATTGTCGACTTTAAATAAAGCAAAAATAATAATAAAATAATAATTATAACAGCTTTGGTTGCTTATACTTCAGTCTTATTAAGCATATTACGTACTTCATGTCCTATCACATTAAAACTTAACTCTATACATGCGTAATTATACTAATAAAAAAGGAGCTTCATATTAAATATAATACATGAAATAAAAAAGATACTTCTTTTTCCTATAAAATAAGAGCGTAAATTTAAAAAAATAAAAAAAGGAATTTCATGTTCTAAATAATATCAACTTAAATCTAACAAATAAAAAGGTACTGTAAATTAAAAACAAAACATCAAATTAAAAAGCTACTTTATTTAAAAAAATAACAACATAAACGTAAAAATTAAAAAAGGGAGTTCAAAGTTTACTAAACACCCTCATTTGTTAGAGAATTACGTTGACGTGTGTGTGATAGATAACTGTTGAATGTCGAACTGCACAGGTATAGTCTATCCACTGCAAAATTACATAAATCTGAGCAACCTGCTTCAAGGTGGTGCAATAGTCATATCTAGATCGTCTCATCACAATGAATGAATTGAAAACACGTCCTAAACACTTTCCCACTGGGTCATTAAAAGAAAAAAAAAACTAAAAATGCAACCAATTTCCTACAAATCAATACTTACTTTTTTTTATTTAATGAACCAGTGGTAAAGTGTTTAGGAAGTGTTTTCAATTCATTCATTGTGATGAGACCATGTAGATATGACTGTTGCACCACCTTGAAGCAGGTTGCTCAAATATATCTAACTTTGCAGTGGATAGACTATACCTGTGTAGTTCGACATTTAACATGTTATCTATCACACACGTCAACGTAATTCTCTAACAGATGAGGGTGTTTAGAACGCATCTTTCATACTCACTGGCGGTATATGGAGCCGGTTAAATCCCGAAAAGGATCCGCGCAGGATTGCAATCCCTGCCCCATTGTGGTGATGGCCTGTCCCATTGTCGCGATAGCCTGCCCCATTGTGTTAATAGCCTCCGCCAAAGCTTTCTTCACCTGGACATTCTCCACACTTGATTCAGCCAGCACCTTTAAAAAATTTTACACAATTAATACTACATATTTCTCAGAATACTACAAAACTACCTTTAAAGCATCTGCTTGCTGTATGGAAGATTCCACGGCAGTCGCATTTGAATCAGCTAACACTTGTTAAACAAAGAAAATCACCAAAGTAATACATAATCCAATTCCCTGTACTAAAATTATTTCACATACCTTTAATGCTGTTGCCTGAGTTTGAGCTATCTCACAAAAATTTATTTTGCAGGTCATTATCTGCTTCTGTGCGTTTCCTTTTAGGCGTTTTCCTCGCCGGAATCATCGGAGTTGATGACCGCACAGGTGCGTCCAAATTAGGATCAGCCGATCTCAAATCAACATAAGGTGTGGCCGTTCTTTCCACGCTTATTATCTCCTCGCCTTCTTCCATCCGAAGTTGCAGCACCTACCAAGAAAATAAGTTTGTAACTTATTTAATTTAACTATCATAAAGTATTTATTCATTACCTCCAGCTCTGGCACGTTTCCCATGACGGTGTCATCGCCTTGGGCATAGTAATTTCCTATTACAGCAATAACGCGTCTACCCAATTCCGTTAGTTGCTTCTCCTGAATGGGATTGTTGCCCGTCCTAGCCAGCTGCCTATTTCTGTCGCGAACCTTAATGCTGGTGCGGCTTTTTAAATCCCTCCATACCTGTTTTTAAAACAATATGCTATGATATACACGATTAAATTTGCAAATACAATGCTTACATACCGTGCGCCACTGCTCAACGCTTTTTACAGCACCGTCAAGACTATTAAGGATTGTGGACAGTTCATCCCACTTTTTGTCGCACTCAGCTTTTCCGTGCATTTTGGAAACCCTAGAACCTGCTAATCCTGGGGTTTCTGACAACAAGTCCACCATCTTACTCAGCTGCTCTACTGTTGTACGAGTTCTTCTTACACTGATACTGGTTGACGCCATGCGAAATAAATGTGCAAAACTGTTATTGTCAAATAATAATACAAAAATACATTATTTACTTACTTTTTGTTGAAATTTTAAGAAATCTTTTCCACGCTATTGAACTTCTGTATACAGATTTTATTTGTTTTTGTCATTCTTCTTTGTACTTTTCGCCTATTTTTGTGTTTCGTTAAGTCGTGATGCCACCCTTCTTTAATTTAAATTTCATTTATAACGAATCGTTATTGGTAAGTTAGTGAATCGCATATTCGATAGTGCAGGCGACAGAATCGTTATGGAAAATCTCGAAAAATCGCACCGAATAGCATCGTTATAAGTTAGTGAATTCCACTACTGATCTGATATATGGCATATGAAGATACTAAGTAAACCAACCGAAGTGAATGACCTTACAGCGGGAGCAGTTCGCTATGGACCGAACTTGAGAAAACTTATTGATGGTAGTTCGGCGAAGAAAACACCTTCGAAGAGGTTCATGAGGATCTACATTATGTCATGCTTGCAGTCTTACGTAACTACTCTGAGACTAAAAGTTTCCTCAAACTCTTTTGAAAGCTTAAGTTTCAATTTGACAATCGCTTTAGCCATGTCCGTCTGTGTGTCTGTTTAAAGGTATGTAGCCGCCATTTTGTTTCGATAAATGGGTTTAAGCTATAAAATTTAAAAAGCTAGGAACGTAAAATTTTGCAGATTTGGTACATATTATATACGTAATGTGACAAATGAAAATCAGCAAGATGGGACCTATATAACATACAGCTCCCATACAAACGATTGTTCCGATAAATGGGGTTTGGACTATAACTATTGCAATTTAATAGCGAGGAACACAAAATTTGGTAGCTACAGTATTTATTACATATGTAATGTGTGTAGTAAAAATCATCAAGATTGCACCAATATATCGTATAGCCCCCATAAAACACATTTTCCCGATAAACGTGTTTTGGGATATGTATCTTTAAATTAACAGGGTAAGCCCATTCAATGTTGCAGACTTTGTACTTATTGTAAGTAGGGATCAGACACTTAAAACCGTGATGCGTGTTCATGAAACGTATAAAGCCTTCGACACAGGCGAAGACAGCGCTTTCTTTACTTGTTTTATATTGCAAATGAACGATTGAACGAATTTTGCCTCCTCTTAGTTGTTTAGACAAGTTTAGACCGTAAAAATACATTTTTTAAATGGTTTTGCATTATTTCCATATTATTATTGCGATAAAATATCTTATATCGAAAGATTGTAATTTTATCATTACCTTTTTTTACTCTGATCAAAAGCTACTAGAACTAGGAAGATGCAATTACTTCTGTGAAGTGCAGGGCTGATCGTTGTCGAAATAACTTGGGGAAGCGTACATCCTGCAGTAGATCATTATAGCGGTTTTTTTAGTAGTAGCACCATTTAAAACTTTTAATTTTGGCTATTTCACTTAGGCTATTTCACTTTTTTTTTCGAATTCTGAATTGTTTTAAATATGGAAAATATGGACTGTTGTTTAATCACCCGTCAACTTTTCATATAGTTGAAGTTTTAAGTTGCTCATAAAGCCTTGTTAAAGGATTTAAACACCTATGGACCATCGGAGGCTATTTTTATAAAGCGTGAAGTTTGAGGCCTTATTACTTGGTGATACCAATTAGCTAAATCACTATCCATTAAAACTACTAAACTGTACCTATGCCCAAAGTACTACTTTAACTTAGGCTATTGTTGATCTTGCATAGCATTTATTTATAGAAGACCTTACAGTTCCCTGGTTAATTCAAATCTATGCTATTTAAATATAACAGCAGTTGTACAGTCGAGCAACTTGAAAGAGATCGCATATGTGACAAGCTGGAAATATTTTGGGTTTTCTCAACAATTCTAGGTGTGCTTTATAGTTTTTAGCTCTGCCAAAACTATACCTCCTAACTTTTATTTATTAATTTTATTACAAGTAAACGCTTCAGATTTACTTCAAAAATGGTATGTAATAGTCTAAAATTAGCTTCGGGAGCAGTAGAATAAGTTTTCGCTCAACTCGATATTAGACTAAAAAAAATTTTTTTTATCTCTACATATAGTAAAATTGTAAAAGGTCGATGTCTGTACATTGCAGATATTTAAGAAAAATCGATAGGACCTACCATTATTAAGAAAAGCCAAATCAACTGTTTTTAGAATTTTTGTCTCTCTGTATGTCTGTATGTTTGCACGCGCATCACTCAAAAACTGCTGGATGGAATTAAATGGAACCGTTGCGTTGCTAGACGTTTAACTTAAAATTTAAGATACCATTTGTACCGATAGCTGCACCAGTTTCGGAGATATCGACCGATATGTGGACCAAGGCGACCCAAAATTAGTTTAGTACAATATGGGTATCAAAAAAAAAAGATTATGAGTGTTGCAATAAGCGACGTAATTAACTTCCATATCCTATCTGGTATGGGATATAATGATGAAAATCGGACTCTGTCTATTTTTAGTTCTGAGAAGCAGCGAAGCGGGCAGATTTTACTATCTATATAAATAAAAGAAAGTTGTGTTAGTTTCACTATTTATAACTCAAGAATAGCTGAACCGATTTGGCTAAAAATTGGTGGGGAGGTAGCTAGGAACAGGAAACGGATATAGGATACTTTTTTTCCGGGAAGTGAATCAGGGACCTATTCCAAATCGTTTTTATTTAAGGTGCTATTTGCTTGAAACTTGATATATTTGTAGCCCTTTGCTTTTATTGATATTTGAAATTTTCTTTTTTCCGGAAAGTGGACCAGGAATCGACTTATTGTAATTTTTTTTTATTTATGGTGCTACAAAGAAGCTTTGCTGGGAGAGAGCGCATTTTGTCATTTCACTGGGAGAGAGAGTCGCAGGGGGAAATCCACTCAGAAAAACTTGCAAGTGAAAAACAAATGGTCGTGACATAGGAAAGCAACCAAAAAAATCTTAAAGATCTAAGCTATTAACCAATGAAAACTCCAAAAGCAGTTTTGCTTGCAAGTACTTCCTGATTTTTGTTAGGCGGAAACTTTTACATTTTGCGCTTCGAGAGAGTTTTACTTCTTTGAAAGTATAACAAATTTAATATTTTAAAGTTGACCGGTTGATGTGTGTGTTTCGAGTTTCTGTTAGTGAATTGTGCCGATATTACCATTAACAATATCATGCCGCAACCAAGTCGATCAAATATTTCACGACAAAACCGTAATACAAGTGCGATTCGAAACGTTGCGAATGAAAGGACTGAAGAAGAGCAAGAAATTGCACGTGAAGAGCGCCGCTTCTCAATTACAAGAGCAAAGAGAGGTAGAGAAACGGCTCGGTTGGCAATGCGAAATCGTCGAGAAAACCTCAGAAAACAACAACTAAGCATAAAAGGGACACCAGATTATAGAGCCATATTCAAGTCTTGACAGTTTTTTAGTATATGGGTTCTTAAACTCTGAGCCATTTCTTTTAATAAATGCTAATAAAGGCGGCCGCCGTGGTGTGAAGGTAGTGTTGCCGGCCTACCACACCGAAGGTCCATGGTTCGAGCCCTGGTACAGGTAACATCAAAAGTGATTTGAAAAAATTCGTCTCCTTTGTAGATGCCGTTCGGAGTCGGCAAAAAACTGTAGGTCCCACCAATTTGTAGGGAAAATTCAAATCGGCACACCACAAATTGGAAGAGAAGCTTGGCGCAAAAATCTCTTAGGAGGCTTATGATGATATACCTGTTGTATATCGCGCCATAAAGAGAGAGAATAAAGAGTCTGCTTTGGGGATTATAAAATTTAGAAGCTCAGTAATGATGAATCAAGTACAATACCTAAGCCCCGTATTTTAATAACCCTAACCAAAGTTATAGCAGACACAGTACGTCGAAATCAAGTTTTTACTTAACTTGGAATACGTAACACTATAACACTTGTTGATATTGAGAGCGAGCCTATTACTTCAGCACCAGTCATTGAAAGTAGTCAACTCGGTTTGAAACTGATTTTTAAGTCATCAGCATACATAAGATAGCCGCAATGTTTAAAACAAGCACTTACGTCATTAATAAACATAATAAAGAAAAGCGGGCATAGGATGCTTCCTTGAGGAACCCCCGAAGTAGCCACGTAGGGTGCTAATTTTACATTATCAATAACTACATAATTTATTCTATTAGATAAGTATAAATTAGCCATCCAACGTTATTTGCCATGACTATTAACAAATCACAAGGCCAATCCTTGAAATTGTGTGGTCTGAATCTAGAAAATCCCAGTTTTTCTCATGTTCAATTATATGTGGCATGTTCACGGGTCGGAAGACCATCTGTGTTATATATTCTTGTGCCTGATAATAGCCGTGTTTTTTGTTTCATCCGCATCTGCGTTTGCGCTTAGTATTTGTATGGACTGCTAAGCGCACAACTTTATCTGCAACTATGAAATAGTACAAGTATTAAGCGCAAACGCAGATGTGGATAGGAAAAAACACGGCTAATAAATCGAAAAATGTCGTCTATCACAAGGTGCTTAATTGAAGAGTGCAACCCCACAAAAAAATTTTGAATACAAATTTGCGCTGACCATGAGCACTTGAGAGCAATTCAAAAGCACGCATCTACAATACGTTAATGTATAAATCATTACCTTTTAAATCTTTACTCAGGCCTTGCACACGAAACACGCACTGTACATTTACTCCCACGCGGGCAAATTATGTAAGTACGAGTAACTTTAGGCCGAGAGACTGCACTGGAATATTGAAGAAACCTAATATATGTACTACAACCAAACAATAATACCCCTTGCATGGCATGATAATTTGTACATCGTATATTGGCCGGTGACAGTGGTATAGTGGGTAATGCCTCATACTACTGGCCGAGGTTCAAGTCCGGTATATGTGGCATTAAAATTCGGGGTCACCATAAATCATGTTTTCCCTCCAATGTGTAGAAAGAAGTTACCCGTAGCACGCCACTCAACTGGAAAAGAATCACGGTCTTTATCATATGGAAGGTATATTAATTTAATATAATAACGATTACTAATAAGTGATTTAGCTACCGGTTATTTATAAGACAAGGGGGCGAAATTGAACTTTGTCACAGAATAAAATTTATAAGTTTTATTATTCTCCCTTGCCAAGGTGCGCGCGTAATTGCGATCGTACCAAATGCAATATGTACTGTAAATATTTATATATGTGTAAATATGTATTCTCATATATATGTATTGACAAGTATTTAGTAAACGTTTAAATGTCTATGCTTACGAGAATATCTATTTGAACGATTAAAAGTTGAGTTGGGTCTAATCTTATTCGATCTCCTCAGTATTGGACGCACGGTTGAACTGGAAGCATTAACTACTCGGGTGATTAGAATATAAATATTTACATTTCCTCATTTTGAGGTAAATACACATACATATATAAAACGCAACTATTAATTAATTTCGCCGAAAGTATATTTCTTAAAACTGAAGGTATTGTGAATTTCGTAAATAAACTAAAAACCCGCCAAAAAACTTGTTCGTTCTA
This sequence comes from Merzomyia westermanni, assembly GCA_949987695.1. Classification (NCBI taxonomy): domain Eukaryota; kingdom Metazoa; phylum Arthropoda; class Insecta; order Diptera; family Tephritidae; genus Merzomyia; species Merzomyia westermanni. The sequence continues at coordinate 128,011,092 of OX465288.1, read as the reverse complement.
TTTAAATCTCGCAGACGTGAACAGTTTCATGAAATATTTGTATGCAGTTGTAGTGAAGTGGAAAAATAAAAAAAAAATTGCAAACTAGTTGACCGTAGTTGTGGAAGGTTTCGCAACGTACATCAATTAAACCAGTATATACAGTAGTAACGACAGCTTGTAATTTTAAGACTAATTTTATTGTCAACACTGTATGCAGTGGAATAGTGGTCTTACATTTTAGGTTGGGCAGCTAGCAATGCAACGGCTGAAATGGCATTCAACTTTTTAGAGCAGTTTTTGAGTTACTCAAGTAAATAAAAACAGACACACAACAAAAAGTTTTAGAAGATATAGAAAGTAGTGGTTCAACGTCTGGAAGGAAATTACAAATCCATTCCTATTGCGCATATCAAAAATAATGTTGACACTTTTAGTGAGTCTCATAGTCGTTTATTTAAATAACACCTTCGACCTGGCGGTAGTATGCTTTCAAAATGCTTAGAAAATTTAATTGAATTGCATTTCTGTCATGAAAAGCCTTCTCAGCAAAACGTCATCTGCATCATCAATTGCCGTTTGCAAACGGCATACAATATTACAATATATAGGTCCCGCCAATTCGTAGCAAAAAATTATAATCGGCACATTACTAGATTAGAATAGGAGCTTGGCATTAATCTGCTCGATCTGTATACGAGGTGTGTTCAAAAAGTATCGCGAATTTTGTGTTTTTTCAAAAATTATTTATTTATTCATGAATATCTATTTTGTCCCCTTCAAAGTTATCCCCATGAGATATTATACACTTGTGCCAACGGTTTTTTCAATCTTCGAAGCACTTCAAAAAATAATTTTTTGCATCTTGTTCAGCTCGATTCCGTCTTTATCTCGTCAAGAGAAGCGTAACGTCGTCCTTTCATGGGCCTCTTCAGTTTAGGGAACAAGAAAAAGTCACAGGGGGCCAGATCTGGGGAATACGGTGGCTGCGGCATCATTAGTGTGTTGTTTTTGGCCAAAAAGTCGCGCACAAGCAACGATGCGTGAGCAGGGGCGTTATCGTGGTGCAAAAGCCAATTTTTGTTCTTCTTTGCACATCTTCTCGGCCTTCTGAGAACATTTTGTACCACCGATAAACGTTGCTTCGGTCCAAGGTAGCTTCTCCGTATGCCACAGTCAACATTCGGAATGCATCCGCGCACTTAATTTCGTTTTTCACACAAAATTTGATACAGGTTCTTTGATCCATTTATTTGAATAGGTAAAAATCGAAGACGATCCAAAACACGTGCAAGCAAAGCAGCTGTCAACAATTAACTGAACATTCAAAATGGCCGAGCTTGTCGGCATAAGTGAGAGACATGATTACCAACATAACGCCACAAAAAATTCGAAATTCGAATATACGTAACCAGCGAAAATTCAAAATTCGCGATACTTTTTGAACACACCTCGTATAACAGCTTCTGTGTACCTTTTATAGTTACTAGAATAGCCAATCCTCGGAAGGAAGATTTTCATCTTTGTAAGAGAGTTGGGAGTTAAATTTCGGCGCTGAAAATTGTTGTTTGCATTTCATTATCATAACACTATGTAAAAAAGTTCCTGAGTAATTGTGAAGTGTTGAAAGAAATTAAGGTTAGTAATGACAAAGAACTTATAACCATAAGAAGGTCTAACAGCGAATGCAAGTGCCCGCTGTCAAATCGATGGTAGGTAATTCACCAATTTACCTGCTTTTAAATGCTTGAAGTCGTTGTGTTTTAATTGTAAATATATTTACACAAAAAATTATAGTTGGAGTTACAATTTAAACGCGAATTTCTGCAGTGGTGAATTACGTACCCGCGAATTGATGGTTTAGTGTTTCTCACTATTCGTCGCGTTGAATCTTTTAATGGTTATACATTATTTGGTAATGAAATAACTTGGATCCATGTTTTCGTTTTGCTACGCTGAGAAATATTTCTACCACACAACGGAAGAACTTGAAATTATATTCACCGCATACAGTGATTTTCGTGGTCAAACGATTGGAAAAGTTTTATTAAATTGAAAAGATTGATTAATCAGGGGTCAATTCTGGTTTAGCGTTATCGTTATCACTTGACGTTTTCCTTTCTTCGCTTCACTGCGCTCTAAAATGCGACTCTGATATGTGTGCTGAAAGTTATTTGCTGAAGAACATTTTTAATAGCGTCGACACAAGTTGATCTTGCTAAATGATAGAATTGTAAAAATAAAAGTAATTTTTATCACTTAACATGTTTAAATATTGTAATGAATCTGATATTTTGATTTTTTGAAATTTTGGCGTTAACACCAAATTTATATTGGCGTTAACTTTTTTCACTCCACTTCAGATCGAAAATTTAAAGGAAAACGAGAACCGAAATCGTGGTGAATTGGCGTATATTCCTTTCACTTGACGATAACACAACACCAGAGTTGACCTCCAGATCCGCTTACCCAAAAAATTAGATCCACGTGACTTTTCTTTCTTTCTAGTTCATGATTTCTTTCAAGTTCATAAACTCAGTTATAGTCTGAGGTTGAATTCAAAAGTAACGATCCGAATTACTTCAAACGTTCTACGTTGGTAAGATATTACTAGAGCTCTTGACTGCATTTGATTTTGTAAGTAGATGTTTATTCGAATAGGCGAATATAAACTTTTAAGTTAAAAATCGAATAGCAAGCATTCGAACATGTGCAGACAAAAAAAATGCAAGCTTAGGGAATAGTAAAAGAAAACAACTATATGAAACATGCAATCTATCAGCTCGTTTGTGAACAGTTAATAATAGGGCGCCCGAACCCATCCGGTTATGGATATTCAAAGAAGTTAGACCATCGAGACGCTCTTGTCCCACCGTATTTCTCTAATAATTCTTCATTCTTCTCAAGGTTGAAAATGAACGTTCTGGAGTTGCCGTAGTAACTGGCAATACTGTCAGAACTCGCAATAACGTATTTACATTTTTAAATGCTTTCACATTTATTACCTTAAAAACAGCGTAAATTACATTTAATCTGAAATTAAATTCAATCTACTTAATAAATCAAAATGTGTAGAATTTGTGGTTTAATAAAAATTGCATAAGTATACATAATTACAAACAACTCACTAGCAAAAACCGCATAGGGTTTTGCTACAGTTTCGTTACAGTTTTGGTACACAAGAAACGCTACTAGTATTGTTTCTATACCTTAGGTTTCTATACAGTTTCGATTACGAGAAACATTTCCTAGTTTTGTTTCTATACAGATATGTTTTGTTACAGAGGTAGCGTTTCAGGTTACGTTTCTGTGCCCAGATTTTCGGGACAGCTTAGGGTTCCGACAATTTTGTTACGTAGCGTTTCGTTACACTTCTGTTGCTCATTGGGAACTGTCTATATTTATATGTTTCTGGCAACAATACAAATGTTTATGATTTGTATACCTTTCATTAACATGAAATGGTATTATAACTTTGGTCCGATGTTTGTAAGTATGAAAAGAAAAAGAGATAGGCCCACCAATAAGTATACCGAAATGATCAGGGCAATAAACTGAGTCGATTTAGCCATGTCCGTCTGTCCGTCCGTCCGTCCGCCTGTTCGTCTGTCTGTCTGTTTGCACACAAACTAGTCCCTCAGTTTTAGAGATATCTCGATGAAATTTGGTAATATATTAATCATTTGTCGGAACCAGCCAGATCGGACTAATACAAAGAATAGCTCACATACAATCGATTGCTCCGATACATGGGGGTTGGGCTATGTATCTTTAAATTAACAGTTTTGCAGAGTTTGTACTAATTGTGAGTAAGGATCGGACACTTATATCCGTGATGCGTATTCATGAAAGGTATAAAGTCTTCGGCGCAGTCGAAGACAGCCCTTTCCATACGTAATACACGTTCGGTCCTTTTTAAACGATATACATAGATGATACCTTGAATTTGACATGCCAATACCAGCAAATATTTTCTTTGAAAAACAAGCAAAAAAAGTCTTATTTAACAAATAAGAAGTTTTAGGAAACTGTGGATAAAAGATGCTCTCAAAAAAAAAAAAATGTTGGCCCTTCTCCAAAATCCTGGATCCGCCACTGGTTGAGCTGTATGGCTCTTAAATGAGAAAAAAAAAAACATTTGTTAATTGAAACTGTGCTATAGTTAAGAAGCGCACTATAAACTACTGTATATAATACTTCATTTGCATTATGCAATTATAATTTAAACATTAATAAACACCAGTCTACTCACATTTGTACATACATATTGTTCATCAAAGTGCATCCAAATGTGCACGGTCATGATTAAATATCTTTACATCTAATCGCGGAAATATCAGTATATTGCGTACAGGTGATTAAAAGAATGATGTGAACATGCATCCATGTCTGCTGAAAATAGAAAGTACCTAATCAGCCTTTGTTTGGTTACACAAGTTAGACTGGGCCAAAAAAAATTATATAGATATTAATTTATTGACGTTTAAAGCGGTGATGGTGCTATGTACTCTAGAAAAACCAAGTTGATGGTTGGCGGCCAAATGCAAGTTTGTAGTGTAGTAGGGAGTAGGACCACCGCTAAAGTCTTGGTTTACTAAAGAGCTTAAGGCTCTTAAAAATAGGAAAACGCGATCATTTAATTTATACGAGAAATCCGGATTAAATAAACATTACTTACTATATTTCATTCTACGTCAGAAGTACATAGATTTAAATAAAAAGTGCTATAAAGCTTATGGTCTAAAGAATTTCTCTAAAACCAAAAGAGACATTATTCTCAATCCAAAGTCATTTTATGGTTTCGTAAATTCTAAACGTAAAGTATCAGGGTTTCCCTCAGCCATGAAATATCAAGACATTATATCTAGCGATAATCAATATATCGCAAATTTTTTTGCTCAATTTTTCACTTCTAACTATTCTGCTGTCACCAATTCAAACTTTCAAAATTATCCCTATAAGCTACACGGGACAAATTCAATTAATTCTCCAATTATATGCGCCAAAGATGTTCTAATTTATTTTAAAACCTTAAAAGAATCTGTTAAATACGGTCTTGATAGGATTCCTACATGTTTCTTGAAAAAGTGTGCGAACCATATTTACCAACCCCTTACCAATTTGTTCAATCTATCACTAAAGTGTGGTGTTTTTCCAACTGCGTGGAAAGAATCGTTTCTTCTACCGCTGCATAAAAGCGGGAGAAGGTCTTCTATAGAGAACTATCGTGGCATCGCAAAGCTTTCTGCCATCCCAAAATTGTTTGAAGCTATTGTTACAGATCAACTTACGGGTCCGATCTCTACTTTGATAGCTGACTGCCAACACGGGTTCAGTAAGGGAAAGTCCACAGTTACTAATTTACTTGAGTTTACCAATCATGTCTCAAATGCCTTTAGAAAAAATCTGCACACCGACGTTATTTATACGGATTTCAGCAAAGCTTTTGACAAAGTGTGTCACTCCTTACTTATTCATAAACTCGATCAGTTGGGCTTCCAGCCGGGTCTCAATCGCTGGATCTCTTCTTACCTTAGAGACAGGACACAAAGAGTAATGTTTAAAAATTTAGTATCCGATGTCATTTATGTCTGTCGGAGCCGATAGGTTTTGACCGCTTGTTCTACATGATGACTTCCTTGACTTTAGAGACAGTGACAGCAACTGGCGCAGGGTTATTTCTATGTTTGCGCGCCTCGCCGGTTGCCCCTTTCAACAGGTCCTGAAAATAAATTATTAGGTCCAATTAGAACTGTTCCAAAGGCTAGGAGACATTGGTGTTTTATTTTATCTGATATTACAAGTCCTTACCTACACTGCCTTAGAGATTGCCAGTTACCTGGGACCAATATCACTCTGGTCCAACCCTGTTGAAACTGCTCGTTTCCTTGGACCTCCGTCAGAAGTACTTGATGACGATTCTCAGAGTGATCGTGCCCGTAAGGCAGGGCGAAGCACTATTAATAACAACAGCAACAGTTTCCTAGGGAAGTCTCCATTCACAGCATGTGACTATTTTCCAATTTTTGTTTTTGACAGAATTTAAATGTAGTCCATAATCCCGATTACCTGAACTGCATTATCGACTGTAAAGATTTTCGTTAAGATAAACGTCTAGCCTGAGGCTTAAAAAATACTTTTAATTGCTTATCCTGCATCGTATTGCTAGTAGTTCGCCATGGAAAAATATTACTTCTACACCATATCTTTAGTAACATAAATATCGCGGTTCTGATCACTATCTCGAAAACGGTGGTCTAGCTCATAGACAATTTTGCTATTTTTACAGCAATCACTTAGCAAATATTTCTAAATTTTCGACCGAAAAATACCCCAAGGACAGGATGCAAAAGAGCTTTGGCAAAGTAAAAGGCAGTCGCAACATCTGCTACACACTCCCACTTAGGACTTCTACGGCATGTTCTCTTATGGTGGGCGGAACACCACTTACACAGCTTAATGAAATGCTTAGCAAGCAATTCCTACTAAGTTGTTGTGAAAAGTATTTAAGCAGACGATGGCTTGAAGGTGAGTCACCTACTCGCCAAATAAGAAAACAGCTCCGCAAGCACTCTGACGAGATCCTGACGGCCTCGCTAGCAAAGAAGGAAACATTTCCAGAAGCACTATGACGACATCAGTCAATCCTATAACAAGGCTGTTTGATCCAAAGATTCACCCGCAGTCCTACAACAATATCCACACAGGTAAGGTATTTTGTCAACTCCTGCCCGGTGAGCTGCGTTATACAAACAAAAGCACTACCTGCACCTGCAAAATAACACAGTATTTCCATTGAGATGCGAGCCACGTGTTCTCGACTTGGGTCTGGATATTGTAATAGCATAAACTCTTACCCCATCCATCCCATTAAGTATATTTTAGTGAAACTTAAGCTTTGCGGCTTACATTTACCTGCAGAGATTTCATCTATGTATATAACGATAACATCAATAACAATATTGGCTATAATGGGACTTTGACAATTTGCTTATGTATTTCAATAAAAGTATTAGTGTCCATACCAGAGACTTGTAACAAAACCTCCCACCCGACCAACGCTCACGAGAATGCTTAAGTTTTCGAAGCTAAATATATTACCTTTCGTTCAGTTTGTGGCAGCAGAGCATACTTTCTCGATATTCGTTTTCAGTTAACGATCCTTTCTCGGTGTTGAAAATGGATTGCAAGCGGATGTATTTTCGATACGGTATACTATCGAGAAAGTGACTAAAATAGAGAATGTTTACTTTAGCGATATGTTTCAACTCGTTCCACATTCAAAAATGATAAATTTTTTAATTATATTTTCTTGGTTTTATTTCTATTATTATAATAATTATTTGATTTTCTGATTATAAAAATAATAAAATGCAAACATACTTCTTTTGCCAATTTTTGTAGTTTAACATGACTACATCTTCTTCCTCCGGGCCTCCAGATTCTACAGCGCTCAGAAAGAAAATAATTTTATAATGAAATTAAATGTTTAAAAAGCCTATGCGGTTTTTGCTAGTGAGTTGTTGTTTATATGTGTTTATACATGCGCAATTTTTATTTAACCGCAAATTCTACACATTTTAAACTATTAAGTAGATTACATTTTTTAACCCGTAAAGTTTTGTGAGACATTTTGAAAAAATGTGTCACAAGCCGATGCGCTCATGTACTGCATGTCAGTATATAATTTTGATAGCGTTCCTGAGTTTTCGTTACAAGTTTTGTTTCTATACCCAGCGTTTCTGTTACAGTTCTATTATTGTGATCAAATCTGTAGGTAGCTTTGGTACAGGTTGTGTTTCTGCTGGAACCGTTCCAGGGAAATTGTTACTAGTTTTGTTACAAAGGAGTATCGTTTCTAAAAGTTTCGTTACACGTTCTGGTATATCATGTTCATTTCATGTTACATTTTCGTTTCGTTACTTACCTGTGGAACAATAACGAAACAGAAACGCGTTACAAGTCCCTGGTCCACACTTAGTAGTTCAAATGAAAATTTTTTTTTTAAATGGTCATCTAACCCCCTGGGCGATTTTGACCGTCCAACATAGCTCGCCAGTCGTTTCTTCGTTGCGCCAACTGGCGCCAATTGGAAACACCGCGGGATCGCAAATCGGTCTCCACTTGGTCCTTCCATCGGAGTGGTGGTCTCCCTCTTCCTCTGCTTCCACAGGCGGGTGCCGATAAGAATACCTTCTGGGCTGGAGCATCTTCGCTCATTCGCACTACGTGGCCTAGCCAGCGAAGCCGCTGTGTTTTAATTCGCTGAACTATGTCGGCGTCTGCGTAAAGTTCATACAGCTCATCAATAAATCTTTTTCGGTACTCGCCTTCGCCAACGCGTAGAGGTCCACAAATCTTTCGAAGAACCTTTCTCTCGAATACTCCCAAAGCCGATGTCGTTAGTGTCCACGCTTCTGCACCATATAGCAGGACGGGTGCGATGAGTGACTTGAAGAGTGTTATTTTCGTTCGTCGAGAGAGGATTTTACTTTTCAATTGCCTACTCAGTCCGAAGTAGCATTTGTTTGCAAGAGTAATTCTTCGTCGGATTTCTAGGCTAACATTATTGTTGGTGTTAATGCTGGTTCCCAGGTAAACGAAGTCCTTTACTATTTCGAAATTATTGCTGCCAACAGTGGCTTGGTTGCCAAGGCGCGAATGCGCTGACTCTTTGCATGATGACAGAAGGTACTTCGTTTTGCCCTCGCTCACCACCAATCCCATTTTCTCCGCTTCTTTTTCTAATTTGGATTAAGCGGAAGTTACGGCGCGGTTGTTAAGGCCAATGATATCAATATCGTCAGCATATGCCAACAGTTGCACGCTTTTATAAAATATTGTTCCAGCGCGGTTAAGTTCTGCAGCTTGTATTATTTTCTCCAGCATTAAATTAAAGAAATCGCACGATAGGGGGTCACCCTGTCTGAAACCTCGTTTAGTTTCGAACGGCTCGGAGAGGTACTTCCCAATTCTGACCGAGCTGGCGGTGTTGCTCAAGGTCATTTTGCATAGCCGTATAAGTTTTGCGGGGAAACCAAATTCAGACATAGCGGCATATAGGCAGCTCCTTTTCGTGCTATCGAGAGCGGCTTTAAAATCACCAAAGAGATGATGTGTGTCGATTCTCTTTTCACGGGTTTTTTCCAAGATTTGGCGTATTGTAAAAATTTGGTCGATGGTAGATTTACCAGGTCTAAAGCCACACTGATAAGGTCCAATCAGTCTGTTCACATCAGGTTCAGTCTTTCGCACAATACGCTTGAAAGGACCTTATATGCGATATTCAAAAGGCTGACTCCGCGATAGTTGGCGCAGTTTGCAGGATCGCCCTTCTTGTGGATTGGGCAGAGAACACTTAGATTCCAATCTTCAGGCATGCATTCATTCGACCATATTCTGCATAGAAGCTGATGCATGCGCCTTACCAGCTCCTCGCCTCCGTGTTTGAATAGCTTAGCAGGCAAACCATCAGCGCCAGCTGCTTTATTGTTTTTCAATCGGGATATTGCTATTCGCGCCTCATTATAGTCGGGTTGTGGAACGTCAATTCCATCATCTTCGATTGTGGGCTCGGGTTCGGCATCTTCTCTGGTTTCTTGCTCAGTTTCTCCATTTAAGAGGGCAGAGAAGTGATCCCTCCATATTCTGAGTGCTCTCTGAACATCGGCCACCAGGTCGCCGTTCTCATTCTTACAGGAGTTTGCCCCGAATTTAAAACCTTCTGTCATTCGCCGAATTTTTTGATAGAATTTTCGGGCATTATTCCCGTTGGCCAGCATCTCAAGCTCCTTTATTTCACGCTTTTCTGCCTCTCTTTTTTTCACCCGGAAAAGCCGCCTCGCTTCCCTCTTCAACTCGCGGTAGTGTTCACACACACTCCTCGTTGCATTCGATCTCAGCGTTGCCTTGTAGGCTTCGTCCTTTCTTTTCGTTGCAGCGCGGCACTCTTCATCATCATACCAGTTGTTTCTTCGCGTTCGCCGGAATCCAATTACTTCTTCGGCTGCGGTACGGAGTGCTCCTGAGATATGATCCCACTGCTCATGCATTCCACTAGGTTGAATTATGCTCTCGGAGAGCAGGTGTGAGAGGCGATCTGCGAAATAATTGGCGGTCTGTTGCGATTGCAGCTTTTCGACGTCCAGCTTTCCCTGCGTTTTTTGTTGCACCTGTTTTGTCGTACAGAGGCGGGTACGTATCTTGGCTGCTACTAGGTAGTGATCAGAGTCGATGTTAGGTCCTCGTATTGTGCGAACATCTAAAACGCTAGAAGCATGCCGTCCGTCTATCACAACGTGGTCGATCTGGTTGCGTGTTTTTCGATCGGGGGACAGCCATGTAGCTTGATGGATCTTCCTGTGCATAAACCTAGTGCTGGATATGACCATGTTTCGGGCACCGGCGAAGTCGATCAGCCTGAATCAATTTGGCGAAGTCTGATCGTGGAGACTGAACTTCCCGACAGTGGGGCCGAATACACCCTGCTTACCCACCCTGGCGTTAAAGTCGCCAAGCACGACTTTGATATCATGACGGGGGCAGCGCTCGTATGCTTCTTCCAGGCGCTCGTAGAATGCATCCTTTTCCACGTCGTCCTTCTCTTCCGTCGGTGCATGAGCGCAGATAAACGATATGATGAAAAATCGTACTTTTATGCGGATTGCAGCGAGACGCTCGTTCATGGGTGTGAACGACAGTACTCGGTGACGGAGTCTCTCTCCCACCACGAATCCCACGCCGAATCTGCGCTTGTCTTCATGCCCACTCCAGTAGATGTTACAAGGTGTTCTGATCGTATTTCCTCGCCCCGTCCATCGCATCTCTTGTATGGCGGTGATGTCAGCTTTTGCTTTCCTCAGGACCTCAACCAGCCGGGCAGCGGCACCTTCCCCATTAAGGGACCGGACATTCCAGGTACATGCCCTTATCTCATAATCCTTATTTCGTTTGCGGGTGTTGTCATCTAAAAAATGGGTTCTCATATCCGAGGCTTTGTTGTTGAATTTCATTGGAACGTTGTTTTATGTGGTGGGTCCCAAACAACCCGTTTCACGGGAAGTTGAATTCTATTACACGTTTGTATAGCGAGCCGCTTGATCCAAGCCAGACGCCCGCTTGCAGCCGCACCGCATGGTGATCAGACGCTGCTCTTTGAACCCCCCCCCCGCAAGCCCTTAAACCGATTGTGTCGGAGTGGCCTTACCAGGTTGTCGCCTTCTCACGTTTAGCTCACCACCAAATGGGTGTTCGGTGGTTACCCAAAGGATACTTGGGCGCAAAGCCCGGAAGTAGTGAGCTGCTTGAACCGCATGCAAAAGAATCGCTCTGGCCATTCCCAGGTGAATGGCGATCAGAAACTTCCCCACTTGCATGGACTTCTGCACACGGCCCATCCTCCCAAATGAAAATTTACATCGATATTTTTTTCAAACGTTTTACACTTAGGTAGCTGCTCTTCGCCAGGTTTTTAAAAATGATACCTTTGGTGTTCCTAAAATGGCTCAATATCTATAATTTTTGTAAGTAGTTTTTGCGTTTTGCGCCAATCAATGTTTTGCGAGTTCTACTTGAGGCATACGGTGTTTAAAAACGAATGTGTTTTGAAATGCTTACAACAACTATAAATAGCTGATTCTTAAATTCATTACAGGATAGATAAGAGTAGCTCCTAATTTAACCGGGAGTTAGGTTGGCTTGTTTTATTCTACCAAAAAAATCATATAGACCATGATACTTTTAACGCGTTCTTTCTTCGCCATTGGCAACTTTATTTGCTTTATTGTGAATACGCTTATTAACTGGTTACTGCCACGCATACCGCCAACCTATCCACCAATTCAGGATGCGCTGCTACTTAAGTCAGTCGGTGAATTAGTTATTGATATACGACAAAAGAAGGTAATATAATCTAAGAAATTAAAAACTTTCAACTTCCTTAGAAGTGTTTCATTTACTAAAATTATTTATAGATCACCTCACAACAACTTGTGCAGGCATATATAGAACGCATTAATGCAGTGAATCCCAGTTTGAATGCAGTTCTTGAAGATCGTTTCGGGCAAGCTGTCAAAGAAGCTGAACATGCTGATGCCCTGATAGCAAAAGCGAACACCGATCAGTTGATCGCACTATTTGCACGCTATCCATTACTTGGTATACCATTTACAGTGAAGGAATCGACAGGTTTGAAAGGTACATAATGTATTTAACTTGAAAAGAGGGATTCCCTTTATTTTAAATATTTTTCAGAGGAATTTTACACCATTTGTTACATTTTTGTTGTTATACTTAATTTTCTTTTTAATGGGGAATCAACTTCTGGCTTTTATGAGGAGAGTTTTATTAATTGACATAAGCATGGGGTCTCTTCATGCCCCGGGCACAAAGAGCGCCAAATGGTCCGCAAAACAATAAATGGCTGAATAGTTTTTATTTTTATTTGTATTATTATTGACTGATTCAATATAATGAGTGCTAATCTCTACATATAACAAAATTGTCACAGGTCGATGTCTGTAGATTGCAGATATTCAAGAAAAATTTATAGGAGGAATCATTATTGAGCCAAAAGAATCCAACTAAACAGCTTTTAGAATTTTTGTGTCTGAATGGAATAAAACTTAAGATATTCTTTAATTCGATACCTCCACTGATTTTTTGTAGATTCTCATCTGTTGGTTTTGGAAATAATTCCTGTGGTTTGACGTTTGTCGATTATTTATTCAATATATGGAACAGGGATACCCAAAATGTATTGGTACAATATCGGTATCAAACGAAAGGTGTTAATGAGTGCTGCAATGAGAGATGTGATTAAGTCCCATATCTCAACTGTTTCGGAGAATCAATGAAAAAGACCAGATACTATCAGTTATAAGTTCTGAGACGCAGCGAAGCGTGGGTTGAAATATGAAACAAAAAAACTGTTTCCATGGTCCATTAAAAAAATTAATTGCACTTTTCAGGCTAGGTAAAAAATTTGTGCTACAAAACTAAAGCACCAAATCAAAGATGGACTGTTTTTTCTTAAATGTGTTGTAAAAACCATAAAATCACGGTGAACTGGATAAACAGTAACCACGCCGATATATTTCGAAACATTTCAAACAACTGTTCCCTTTTTTTATTTAGCTGTTAAACGAGGGTGAATGGTCTGAGGAAGTCTAAAAGATTTGCTGGAAATAAATATTTCGTGGTACTTCGTGATAGAATTTTACTCAAAGTTAATCAAAGGAAATCTTTCAAAAGGGAGCTATTTCAAAATGTTTTAACATATTTCATGGCCTTATTTATAGTACTACAAACGTTTTTCCATTCAACTGGCTCCCTTAGCATTGTACAGGGAGGTGCAAGTGCACGAAAAACGCCGAAAAGTAATGATCGGGCAATCTTTCGTGGACTAAAAATATTTCTTCTTGTTTCCACAAGAAGCGTTATGAAAGAATTTACGATATCCACCCCACGTAGGACCATTTAAAGACGTGCTCTTTAAGACCGGTTACTTAACTTCGGAGCTTTGAAACCCCTTTGATTTCAGATAGAAGAGAAACAAGGGGTTTCAAGATTCTACCTAGATTGGAGTAATACAATACGAAGAAGAATTTTATTTTCTGTCAACTAAAAGTTTTCTGAAACATTAGAATGCTCTGAAGCTTGTTCCCAGGCCTAAAGAACAACGCTTACTTACTTTTACTATACTTTTTGATCGGTGAAACCCGGTTGATGCAGTGCAGGGGCTTATAGAAATTTCTCCGGTCATGAGGTGGGTCCAATTCATACGATTGAACTGGTATTGAATCGTTTGATCTACAAAGATATTCATAAAATCTTCATCCTATTTCTTAAGGGGGAAGGAATGCCATTGAAGGGGATCTATGAGGAAGACATTCTGCCAAAACACATAGCGATTTAATTCAAAAATAACTTGAGCTAATAATGTTGACGTATTGTCGTGGCTTGTGCTATTTAACCAAACAGAGAATCAGTAGAAAATGCTGGACACTAAAAATCCGGAGGAAAGTTGCAGCAACAAGGACAAATTATTCAGACAAGTTGAGCAGGCATGGGAAACTATTTCCTAAGATATTTTAATTAAATAACACATTCAATGCCAACACGATGTGATCCTGCCATAAAGAGACACGGATATTCCACGAAATAAAGCAAAAAAAAGCCTGGTTTGTTCCATAGGTATTTGATGGTACTTTAGTTTGGCGCTTCAATTTTTGAGTACAAAATTTTTTGGATGAGCTGGTAAACTATTTTTATAAATTTACAATAACTAATATGTATTCTCTCTCTCTTTTTGAGTAAAATGTTTTACATGGAATTTCGGTGCTTAGTTTTGTCGCACACTGTATGTAATATTACTTGGTTTCGAAATTGAGGGGAGGAGGCACTAAAAAGTATTGTACGCCGGGCGCGAGTTAAGCTCACTACGCCACTGGTTACGCTGTTTGTTCAGCTCCTTGTACCTGTGAAGTTCAGTTCTGTTGCTCTACCTATCGTGTCACTATTTTTTCAGCAAAAAGTGATGTGTTAACTATAAATTTGTTTCACTGTGCAACTATTATAATTTGTGCTTGAATCATCCCTATTCTCTAAATTTATTAACAAAAGTTTTGCTTTATTTTAGGTCTATCCTTTGCTGTCGGCAACATTCACAGAGAATATATAACATGTAAACAAGACAGCGAAATGGTGGATCGACTACGGTCTGCTGGCTGTATACCACTTTTGGTTTCAGCAAATCCGGAATTCTGTATGAGCTATGAGACAAATACCAAGATGAATGGAAAATGCCGCAATCCATACGATTTGAACAGAGTATCTGGCGGATCATCAGGTGGAGAGGTAAACCCCCCTACTAATATTCCTAATACTTCACAGCAAGCATTTCTAATCAATTATTACAATTTTTTCATATTTTCTAAGGGGGCCCTTAATGGCGCTGGAGCGACAACTTTCGGTTTGGGTTCTGATCTCGGTGGCTCAATACGTTTGCCATCAATGTTTTGTGGCGTATTCGGGCATAAAGCATCAGCTGGATTGCTTTCGATCAAAGGAAACTATCCAAGCTGCACTGACCCAAGATTCGAAAACTATCTGACAACTGGTCCCATTACACGTTTCGCGAAGGATTTGCCGATACTTTTGCAGGTTATGGCAGGCGATAATATCAAGAAATTGAAATTCCACGAACCCGTACCGTTAAAAGATATAAAGGTATTGTATTAAGTAAGCTAAATAAAATTTGTATTCATGAATGTCCATTTACAGATTTACTATGCTTACGGCTTTAGAGGCCTTGATGCGCTAATGCACCAACCGACTGATTTCGACATACAATTAGCTATAACAAAAGCAGTTAAATGCTTTGAGAAAGGGGGACTCACAACAAAAGAGGTAAGCACTTTAAAATATTAAATCTGTTCCAAAAAAGAGGGCTTAGAGCTTGGCACCTCCTATACCAACTTAAGTGGGGTGGGGAAGGATATTTATAGAGAAATAAAGAGAGAGGCAAAGGGAGAGTAAGTGACTAGTAGTAGTGGGACTATTTTCGAATAATATTCGAATAAACCAATAAAAATTTTCGTTTCAAAAAATTAGAATAATATTTATTCGAATAATGGTAATTGTTTCATTTAGGAGACAACTGCTAAAACACGTCCGAAATTATCGGGAAAGGTATCAAAAGAAGCGAATTTTCAAGTTTTTGTTTCAGTGAAGAGATATTTGCAATCAAAGTTGAAAATTTTCTGTGATTTTCATGTGGTTGTTGTAATCACAGATTAGGGTGCACCGAAAAGTGCAAAAAGTGTGTTCTGCGCAGAAATACTGTGGACCGCGTAGCCGGTGTTGGACCGGCTAAGGGTAATTTTTTTGAAGCGCGGCCGAAGGCCGCCTACGTAGAAGGGTGTTCTGCACATAAATACCTTGGATCAAGCCCCCTATTTGGGATCGGACCCGGGTCATTTTTGGGTTTTTTGCGAAAAACTTTTCACTGAAACAAAAAATTGAAAATCCGCTTCCGGATTGTTGCTACCGAAGTCAAAACGCGTTGTTTGATACCTCTCCCGATATGTTTGGACGTGTTTTAGCAGTTGTCTCCTAAAGGAAACAATTACCCGAATAATTTATCCGTCTAATTATAAAATGGATTTTTTATTCGAATAGTCCCTTGCCTAGTGACTATTGAATTTCTCTATAGGTGTAAATTAGGCGGTGATGAAACTTTTTGGGCGAGCTTTGTTAGACGTTTGCGGACTTCAGCTGCAGTATTTAGCGGCCCTTAATTAAATGCTGTCAGTATGTCTTAGACCATTTGATAATTCCTTTTCCTCACTCGCGAATATGATTAGTAAAATTCTTACCTTATATTTTTTATTTTTATTTCTATTTCAAACAGATCAATTTGGATAAATTTAGTCATGCTAGAGAAATCGGCCTACGCGCACTGGTCGATCTTGAAGGCGTACCGAGCATAACGAATGAAAGTAATCCAAGCAAAAAGATACTGCTTCGCCAGTTACTCCTTTCCTTTATTGGACTATCTCAGCACAGCCGTGACGCAGCTTTTATGGAGTTGATGCGCTTGGAGAAAATATATATTTCTGATCCGGAGGCAGAAGTGTTCCACGCTGAGTGCATAGCTCTAAAGGAATATCTGGCTGTAAGGATTGCAACTCAATTACACCTAAGCTGATTACAGTATAATTTTTTTTTTCTTTTTTTTTCAGAACATGCTTGGCCACAATGGTGTACTCTTCGTGCCTACTTTTCCCACTTCGGCCTTCGCCTTCAACACTGGCACATTAAATTTGGTTGGCGTGGATCTTATGTTAATATTTAACATACTTGGTTTTCCCGCAACACATGTTACCATGGGTTTGGACAAACGAGGCTTGCCGATTGGATTTCAAGTGGTTGCTGCACCGTACCAAGATAAACTTTGTTTACAAATTGCAGCTGAATTAGAAGGCGCATTCGGTGGTTGGGTACCTCCACGGCCTCACGAAATACCAACTTAGTATCAATAAGCTATAGCATAAGTTCAGTGTGATTCCTAGTTATATATGTATGTACTTCCAGATTTGTGGTTCGAGTTATATTTTAGTCTTTTTTTTAAACATTAGTGCGTAATTAGCTATATTTATCGCTGCGAGACTTCACTAGGCATATCTATAGTTTACATTTTATCTCAAGATTTAGTTACAAAATTTGTTGTTATTTTGGTGGAACATTTTTTTTATTGTTTTGGTTAAATTATTTAAAAAGTCTATAAAACTCTAATGTAAACATGACAATTTATCAAAGATGATCCCAATGTCCTATATATAATGTAAGTTAATTTAAGGGTGCTAAAGTTAAAATTATTTTTATGTTATATTGGAAAATCAAAGTAAAATAAGTGTGTTATCGAATACATAGACTCACATGAACTATTTTTAAACTTTCATGGTGAATTTCAATGAACAAATGTTGGTGTACTATATGTAGGACATTAGGAAGATATACGTCTCTTTATGTTGTTTGATTACAGAGGTCTTTCGATTCAATATGCTCTTGCAATTTTGGAACATGATGACGAAAATGCTGCTGAAGTCGAAGAAGTAATGCTGTTTCCTCCAGTTAATGCAAACGGCAATGTTACCGATTAAGATGCTGGTCCTGAAGACGCTTTTGATGTGAATTGTTTCCGATCATAACAATTACAAGTCCATGCCGAAAAAGCAAATCGGGAGCAAAAAGGTACTCTTGATCAGTTAAGATTTAGGAGCGCAATCGCTACAACGCTGATGACCACTAACCGAAAGCAACTAACGTATCAAAAGGGCCGACCGAGTTGCTCGCAGGAAGTAGAAAATCGTTACGATAGACTGGATCATCTTGTAGTACAACAGGAAGAGCAAATCCGCTGTGGATATTGTCATCACAAACAGAAAACAACTACCAGATGTTTGAAATGTGATGTTGGAGTACAAGCAAAGTGTTTGGTTGATTTTCATACTAATAAATAATACGCTTGTTTGAACAGCATATTTCCCTAATCTGCTATACTCGTATATGGGACACCTCCAAAAACATAAAAATCGTTTATTAATTTTAGCTTAAAGCATATAAATAGAACGAAACTAGGCATTGAAAATGGCAGAACGCCGAAACCGGTTTGTCACAAAACCAAACTTGACAAGGGATGACGGAAAATCGTTCCAACAAAAATCATATAAATACGTTTTTATATCTGTTTTAAGAAGTGTGAAAGAAAAAAAGTGGAAAAATTTCCAATGCATAACTTTTAGGGTTATCTGGGTTATTATCACGGCACATCCTGTTTCCGTTCGACATCTTTTATATGCAGAATCAATGGCTTTATTTTTACCCAGCTATATTTGATGGCCTGATGTAATTCGAATGGATAAAGAAGATCCTGCCGAGGAAAGTTTTCTTCTGAAGGAACTCCGATTTCAACGAGAGGAGATGGGAAGCCAACATTGACTTCGTAAAAACAGGTGGGCTGCCAAGTGTACCCAATAGGCGTAATTTGTGGGTCAAGCAATTTTTTTGCAACGGCCAGAAGATTAAATAAGATAAGATGATTCGAGTTCAAAACTATTCACAAAATGTCCATGTTATTGATAATAAATTTCATTCTTTTGCATTTCAGTGCAACCACCCTGTTTTTTCTGTTTTATTTCAGAACCAAAGAAAAGGTACCAAAGCGTCTCATGCTTACAGCGCTCATAAATTTTTAATTGGTATTTTAAATCGGGCGTCGCATAATAAATAAGTGTTATTGGAATGTAGCCAATGTAAAAATATGTGTATGTTAAATAACAATGCAAATAGCTAGAGCAAATCTAAAGCAAACAAACTACAGCTATTAACAACAAGTACTCGTAAGGAAGTCTAAGCTAGGGTGACAACAAACTTTATATATAAAGTTTTGGGGAGATAGGTTAGAAAGAGCAAGACCATGCCGATCTAAAAAAATCAAATCTAGAGGGGGCAAAGAGGATTCCTTAATGTATTTGTTTGTATCTTTCTCTCTGCCACCAGTGAGTTTCGACAGAAATACTTTCTGAGCCGGGCCATCTTCAATAATTCGCATAAAACTGAGTTCTATAATATAACCACAGAGGTGTAATATATTATATACATACAACAAATATATTGCAGACTGTATGTACCCTAATATATCAAAAAAGTGGGCGCACATCAACCGATTCTCCCCCAGTATATATTTAAAATCAAAAATACTCGCCTTGACTAAATAGCACAACGGCTTTTGAGATATGGCTTGCAATATCTTCAACATTTTTCCAAAGAGCCCCCTGATGAAAAATCGAATCTATGACGGCGTGCATAGTTACAGCATCCTGAGTGTGAGCACTCTACGATGTCCGAATATCGACTTCGACCATCATATTTACCAACGAAGTAAGGAATATCGTGAGGGAAAGAAAGAAAGACTAGAGCAGCGAAAAAAGAAACTTGAGACCGAAAGACGCGATTGAGATGATGGCTGACAAGAGTTTTCTGGTTTACCAAAACATGGTCAAGAACGGGACCAAAATAGGGAGCTGGTAAAGTTGTAGAGAGAATCCTTACACGGTTAAAAATTTGAGCATACATTTTAACATTCGTCAGTTTAAGCAATTATGTAAAACTTTTTGTAATAAATTCCAAACCTTTCAATTACCTACACCAATTTTTAATTTATTGTGGTTTGGATTAAGACTTAAGTGAAAAAACGTCTAAAATTTATGTATACTCGTATATTATACTTGAATTGTAAAAAAAAATAATAAATGGAACTGAAATATGTTGTATAGTTAGATACTACTAACATTCCAAGTAGGAATGATTGGAAGAGGGGCAAGTTTACAGGTGAGGACGGCAATAAAATATACACCGACGGATCCAAGATGGTATCAGGGGTGGGGGGCGGGATCTTCTCGGATTCCTTAGACATGTCTGTATCATTCAGACTACCCTCGCATTGCAGTGTGTTTCAAGCAGAAGTTCTTGCGGTCATGCAAGCCTGCAAATCACTCAGGGACAGAAACATAACTGTTAAAGTAATGATCTTTTCTGACAGCCAAGCAGCAATAAAGGCAATAGCAGCGCCACATACAAGTTCAATTGTGGTGCAGGAATGCAAACAAATCTTGGCTGACTTAACCGACATCGAATTATCCATTACCTGGGTTCCGGGTCATAGAGGAATCGAGGGTAATGAGAAGGCTGATGAGCTGGCACGTATGGACTCATCGGAAGTAAATGAAGAAACAATCAACCTAGAAATGGGGGTACCCCTAGCAGTAGCTAGGGGAAACATCCAAAGGTACTATCGAAACGAAGCACAACTGAAGTGGAGGAATACCACTAGTTGCGCAATATTAAGATCCATCTGGCCAGACTATAGCGAAAAGAGGACGAGAAGTCTGCTAAGTAGGTAAAGAGCTGACATCCACAAACTTATAGCGGTCTGCACAGGTCACTGGGCGATAGGTTCGCACGCGGAAAAGATGGGCATTCCACACCATGACCACTGCCGGAGCTGTAAAGACGTAACTTCCAAAGAGACGGTTGAGCATTTCCTGTGCAAATGCCTGGCTCTTGGCTTGGGAGCCCTTCTTGGAGAACCTGTGGAGGATATCGGGTGTAGGGATTCCAAGTATCGCTGGGTTTATAAACAACTCTGGTTGGTTGTTACATATATGCACACTATTTTAATAGGTTCGACGAGTCTTCATGGCATCAAACGGCTTCTTAAGCTACTTGGGCGACCTGGGTGGCAGCCATTTTACCAACCTACCCACCTACATATTTTAAAATAATTATAATAATTTATTTAATAAAAAAAAAGTTGAGGAAATTGTCGGGATTCGAACCAGCAACATTCGGAGCAAAGGTCTAGTAAATAATCATTAGGCTACTGGCCCGTTTTCACCTTCTTCTTCTTTAAATGGTCATCTAACCGCCTGGGCGATTTTGACCGTCCAACATAGCTCGCCAGTCGTTTCTTCGTTGCGCCAACTGGCGCCAATTGGAAACACCGCGGGATCGCAAATCGGTCTCCACTTGGTCCTTCCATCGGAGTGGTGGTCTCCCTCTTCCTCTTCTTCCACCGGCGGGTGCCGATAAGAATACCTTCTGGGCTGGACCATCTTCGCTCATTCGCACTACGTGGCCTAGCCAGCGAAGCCGCTGTGTTTTAATTCGCTGAACTATGTCGGCGTCTGCGTAAAGTTCATACAGCTCATCAATAAATCTTTTTCGGTACTCGCCTTCGCCAACGCGTAGAGGTCCACAAATCTTTCGAAGAACCTTTCTCTCGAATACTCCCAAAGCCGATGTCGTTAGTGTCCACGCTTCTGCACCATATAGCAGGACGGGTGCGATGAGTGACTTGAAGAGTGTTATTTTCGTTCGTCGAGAGAGGATTTTACTTTTCAATTGCCTACTCAGTCCGAAGTAGAATTTGTTTGCAAGAGTAATTCTTCGTCGGATTTCTAGGCTAACATTATTGTTGGTGTTAATGCTGGTTCCCAGGTAAACGAAGTCCTTTACTATTTCGAAATTCTTGCTGCCAACAGTGGCTTGGTTGCCAAGGCGCGAATGCGCTGACTCTTTGCATGATGACAGAAGTTACTTCCTTTTGCCCTCGTTCACCACCACTCCCATTTTCTCCGCTTCTTTTTCTAATTTGGAGTAAGGCCAATGATATCAATATCGTCAGCATATGCCAACAGTTGCACGCTTTTATAAAATATTGTTCCAGCGCGGTTAAGTTCTGCAGCTTGTATTATTTTCTCCAGCATTAAATTAAAGAAATCGCACGATAGGGGGTCACCCTGTCTGAAACCTCGTTTAGTTTCGAACGGCTCGGAGAGGTACTTCCCAATTCTGACCGAGCTGGCGGTGTTGCACAAGGTCATTTTGCATAGCCGTATAAGTTTTGCGGGGAAACCAAATTCAGACATAGCGGCATATAGGCAGCTCCTTTTCGTGCTATCGAAAGCGACTTTAAAATCAACAAAGAGATGATGTGTGTCGATTCTTTTTTCACGGGTTTTTTCCAAAATTTGGCGTATTGTAAAAATCTGGTCGATGATAGATTTACCAGGTATGAAGCCATACTGATAAGGTCCAATCAGTCTGTTCACATCAGGCTTCAGTCTTTCGCACAATACGCTTGATAGGACCTTATATGCTATATTCAAAAGGCTGATTCCGCGATAGTTGGCGCAGTTTGCAGGATCGCCCTTCTTGTGGATTGGGCAGCGAACACTTAGATTCCAATCTTCAGGCATGCATTCATCCGACCATATTCTGAATAGAATCTGATGCATGCGCCTTACCAGCTCCTCTCCTCCGTATTTGAATAGCTCAGCAGGCAGACCATCAGCGCCAGCTGCTTTACTGTTTTTCAATCGGGATATTGCTATTCGCGCCTCATTATAGTCGGGTTGTGGAACGTCAATTCCACCATCTTCGATTGTGGGCTCGGGCTCGGCATCTTCTCTGGTTTCTTGCTCAGTTTCTCGATTTAAAAGGGCGGAGAAGTGATCCCTCCTTATTCTGAGTGCTCTCTGAACATCGGCCACCAGGTCGCCGTTCTCATTCTTACAGGAGTTTGCCCCGGGTTTAAAACCTTCTGTCATTCGCCGAATTTTTTGATAGAATTTTCGGGCATTATTCCCGTTGGCCAGCATCTCAAGCTCCTTTATTTCACGCTTTTCTGCCTCTCTGTTTTTCTCCCGGAAAAACCGCCTCGCTTCCCTCTTCAACTCGCGGTAGTGTTCACACACACTCCTCGTTGCATTCGATCTCAGCGTTGCCTTGTAGGCTTCGTCCTTTCTATTCGTTCCAGCGCGGCACTCTTCATCATCATACCAGCTGTTTCTTCGCGTTCCCCGGAATCCAATTACTTCTTCGGCTGCGGTACGGAGTGCTCCTGAGATATGATCCCACTGCTCATGCATTCCACTAGGCTGAATTGTGCTCTCGGAGAGCAGGTGTGAGAGGCGATCTGCGAAATAATTGGCCGTCTGTTGCGATTGCAGCTTTTCGACGTCCAGCTTTCCTGCGTTTTTTGTTGCACCTGTTTTGTCGTACAGAGGCGGGTACGAATCTTGGCTGCTACTAGGTAGCGATCAGAGTCGATGTTAGGTCCTCGTATTGTGCGAACATCTAAAACGCTAGAAGCATGCCGTCCGTCTATCACAACGTGGTCGATCTGGTTGCGTGTTTTTCGATCGGGGGACAGCCATGTAGCCTGATGGATCTTCTTGTGCATAAACCTAGTGCTGGATATGGCCATGTTTCGGGCACCGGCGAAGTCGATCAGCCTGAATCCATTTGGCGAAGTCTGATCGTTGAGACTGAACTTCCCGACAGTGAGGCCAAATACACCCTCCTTACCCACCCTGGCGTTAAAGTCCCCAAGCACGACTTTGATATCATGACGGGGGCAGCGCTCGTTTGCTTCTGCCAGGCGCTCGTAGAATGCATCCTTTTCCACGTCGTCCTTCCCTTCCGTCGGTGCATGAGCGCAGATAAACGATATAGTGAAAAATCGTACTTTTATGCGGATTGCAGCGAGACGCTCGTTCACGCGTGTATCTCTCTCCCACCACAAATCCCACGCCGAATCTGCTCTTGTCTTCATGCCCACTTCAGTAGATGTTGCAAGGTGTTTTGCTCCTGTTTCCTCGCCCCGTCCATCGCATCTCTTGTATGGCGGTGATGTCAGCTTTTGCTTTCCTCAGGACCTCAACCAGCCGGGTAGCGGCACCTTCCCCATTAAGTGACCGGACATTCCAGGTACATGCCCTTATCTCATAATCCTTATTTCGTTTTCGGGTGTTGTCATCTAAAAAAGGGGTTCTCATATCCGAGGCTTTGTTGTTGAATTTCATTGGAACGTTGTTTTATGTGATGGGTCCCAAACCCAAAGCACAACCCGTTTCACGGGAGGTTGAATTCTATTACACGTTTGTATAGCGAGTCGCTTGATCCAAGACAGACGTCCGCTTGCAGCCGCACCACATGGTGATCAGACGCTGCTGTTTGAACCCCCCAGCAAGCCCTTAAAGCTATTATGTCGGAGTAGCCTTACCAGGTTGTCGCCTTCTCACGTTTAGCTCACCACCAAACGGGTGATCGGTGGTTACCCAGAGGATACTTGGGCGCAAAGCCCGGAAGTAGTGAGCTGCTTGAACCGCATGCAAAAGAATCGCTCTGGCCATTCCCAGGTGAATGGCGATCAGAAGCTTTCTCCACTTGCGTGGACTTCTGCACACGGCCCCATCCTTCACCGTCTCTGCCAGTTTTCAACAAACTCTTACTGTAAGTCGAATAATTCCTTAATTAAAAATTGTTTTCCAAACCTCATTTACAATTGTTTAAAAAGGGTTCACTTTCGTTGATTCGACAATATTTTCCAAACGTTTAACAATGATTATAGTAAAAGTTTTCCAAACGAAAAGCTTGCTAAAGTAATTTTATCGTAAGCATACAGTAAGCGGATTTTGCTTAATTGAAGTTTTATGTGCTTCGTAACTGAGTGGGTAGAGCAGACACGGCTGATGCGGGGAGCGCCGCTTCGAATCCTGCCACTTGATACAAATGTTTTTCAAGTTTTTTTCAATTGTTAAGACATTTTTGGTTTACAAGTAAAACTCTTCTTCACGCTCATTTTCTTGAAAACTGGCATAATTTGAATTCTAAACCAAACTTGGTTTGGACATATATGTAGCCCAGGGAATTTTAAAATTATAATCACTGCTTACTTGCGAAAGAGGTGATGAACCCGAGAGCCCCGAGAAATTGCGGGGAACTCGCCGGGTGTTCAAGCACGGAGGCGCACCACTCTTATGGCATTAGAACTAAAATATGCTCTGGCCAATCCACCAGCTACCTCCAAATCGTTCTCGTTTCTCGTTAATATCACCTCTAAAGTCTATCCACCGGCTTGCCTTAAAACTGAAGCCCGACGTCGACCATCTGGTTTGACCTTATAAGTTTGTCAGGCTAGGTAGTTCTAAAATCGACCAGATAAACACAATAAGATAGTAGGTACACAGAACCCCTTTTTTCTATTTAAAACAGCTTTTGACACTGAATCTTGCTTTCCTTTAAAGCTTATAAGGCTATACAAAATAATCAGTTTGAGGATTTTTTTAAAGCGGTTCTCCCCTTAGCAGATTCAGCTTGGAGTCAGTTTTAAACATGCATCTAGGTCCCTCCAATTTTGTAAAAAAAACCAAAAGCATCACACTACAACTCGGAAGTATATCGCATAAAATTGTTGTTAATATTATTTATACCAACAGCAATACCAGGACCTCTCGAAACCAAGCGAGGTTTCAGAGAAAGCAGCACCCTTAAGCTCGATTTCTTTAACTTGTTGCGGGAGAAAATGAATATAGATAACTGGTACCATCTATTGTTCTTTCTCAATGAACAAAGACCACTTTTGTAAGCCTCTCAACACACTTCTTCTAATAAGCTTGGAATCGTAGAAGATGTTGAAATCAGATAATCTTAACATAATTAAGAAAAAAGCTATCCTGAAGATCAAACCTTCAACTGGAAGAGTTGGAACAAACAAATGAACCCTCTTGGTGTTTCTAAGGCAGTTCGGCAAAGAATTAGTGAATGAATGGTCGATTGTTGGTACTCTAACATAGCAAAAGCTGAAAAAATTCGATGCTCGAAAATCACACCCTAGTGACACACACCCAGCTACATACATGCATCAGTTAACAATCAATTGATAACAAATGCTTAAGTCTACACAACTGACATTTGATATGTTGGTATTCAAAAAAACTAACAAACTTTTTATTTAAAATTTATTTTTTTAAAGCCATCTTATGACTTATTTTCTGCTAATCTCAGGACCATTTATCATTAACATCCCTTTCATTGTTTTGCTCAATTAACCAAAATATTAGTTTTCATTTAAGTCGACTTAAGCGTATTTCCAGCGATAAGTGTAATAAAATAGTGGTTTGACTTCTTAGTACATACAACGTAGGCGATCTCGTGCCGAATGCAAATGATAACTAAATGATTCGAATCAGTAGACATTCCGCACTCTCTCGTGATAAACGTACTGGTCGCTATTTTGTGTACTCATATAAATTTAATTGCTTGTTAAATTTGTTATGCCGGCTTAAAGAATAAACAAAAAGTAATATTAAAATATGGAAATAATATTGCGTCTGTTGCAAATTCTTGCTAAAATCATTTGGACAGTAGTTAACCCAGTTTTAAATGTACTGTTGTCGAGAAGAAAACCTTCCATCCCGCCGATCAATAAAAAATTGTTGACGCTTTCAATAGCTGAGGTGGTGGAGCTGTTACAACAGCGAAAGGTGAACAAAGAAGCCTTTGGTAGCATTTAAAACAGTGTTAGACGTTTCATAGTATAATACGCTGCATTGCTTAGTTGCTAGATAATAGTGTCCGAAGGTTCGGACTAGCGTCGCTATTCGGCTAGCATTTTATAAACAGCCTTCGACTAAAAATTTTGAACAATACTCCGAAAGATAACTTATATATATGTATATATAATTTAATATGCAGGAATTTTCATCAATTCACCTTTTGATTATTTTTGTTTATTTTAGGGAACCGTTTTTTTTCTTAGTGCATCTCTAAAAACGGCAATTTATTTTTGTGTCACTGCGAATAATGCTTCGGACAATTTAAATAACCACCGTATTATAGAAGTGCATAAGCCTAGCACAGTTCTGTTTTGTTACGAATTTTTATGAACATAAGCTCTGTTTCAAAAGTTTCTCAATGAAAAAAGTGGTTTACATGGGATTAAATTTAAAAGGTTGCGAAATAGTATCTCACTGTGCTGTCTTCGAGTTTGAATTTTTATGAAATAAAAAATCAGAAATATAAGTCCGTTGTTCTATGTTTTGGAAGTAAATTTAAATTTTAGTATTCGGCTTAGATGTTCGGCCTAAATTCCAGCTTCGGTCGGTCACTACTAGATAGCAACATATCTAAGTCGCGCTTGAATGATGAACTTTAAGATGGCCTGTGAGATGAGTGCAAGTTTTTTTGGTGACATGCAATGCCTTTTGTGTTGGAAGTCGCCAAAAGAAGTAGAGAATACCCTATGAAAAGATATTCTAATTCTTTCCCAAGGATATGGAAAGTGCTGGCGATGAATGAATAATAATTAGTATTATTCAAAAAGAAGAAATGAAACTATTGTTTAACTATGGATATATCCCCCCCTCGTCAATTAACTACGATTTTTTTTACTTTCGATTGAATAACATAATACCATTTTATGCTTCTGATTTATAAATTTTTTATGTAGATTTTTATAGTGGATTATGAGTTTCAATATTAAGCCTATATACATATAGGCTTCTTTTGAGACCTTCTACAAAATTCACAAGGCTTTCAAGACGATAAAACCGGTTTCGAGGTATGCGTACACATTGGTTCTGGCAGTAATAAAATAACAGATAAAAATAATACCGTAATTTTCGAGGTCTGATATTGTTGAGCTAAAACTCTACTCCCGAATCTCTCACGTCTTTAAAATTCCGAATTCAGACGGTGTGAAAAGCCTACTCTGACAGGCTCAATAATTTAATCAGAGCACACAACGGCTGAAAAGTAGATAGCGACGAGAATTGTTTACACGTTTTTTATAAAAGTATAGCCCATTATCTAATAAAAAACATTCAAAAACAAATTACAAACTTTGTTCAAAACCAAGGAAAATTTGGCCAAGTTTTATCAAAATTCTAAAAAATTACCTATTAAATTTTAGTATTTATGATAAAGTGTCAGGGTGACGTTGGTAGAAAATAGCGCCAATTTGGGCATTTATTGATAAATTTATGGTGTCAGTTTTGTTATGCAAAAGGCTCAAAATTTAAAAAATTTCAACATTTCCTCTATTGCTTACTATTATAAAATTCTTAGGAAAAATTGTTCAGAACTTGTGACATGGATATTGAAATCAAATAGAACCGATTCAAATTTAGTCAAAGTCTGCAAGCATATAACCTAGATGTTTATTTCAAGATGACTGTTTAGAACTACTACTTGGAATGCTTTCCCAAACGTCATCAAACAAATGAAACGTTACGTCCCGCCAACTAAAGGAAATTTAATATTGACTGTATGGCAGCACTGCCGCACACATATGTATATGTACCAGTATTTTCTCTCATTTTTGTGTCATATCATTTTTGCAATTACACTTTTTAGAGTTCATCATTCTTAATAAACGGTTCAACCTGTTCAGTTATCTCATACGAGCTTTCCGTGGTTCAGTTATTTTATAACATTTTGGTGCCTCCTGTGAGGACAAGTATTTTTTGGTTGAGTACAAATGGCAGAATTGATATTGCGTTCATCTGCCGTCAAATCAATAAGGCGCATACATGCGCGCGTAAATAGAGAGACAGTCAACGATTTAGATGTATTTCAACTGCAACAGGAGCTGAAAATGCTAGATTCACATTTTGCGAGATTTACGGAGAATCACGACCACCTAATTGGATTAGCTGAAACTGCGGAACTTGCGGCACATGAAGCCCTGTGGGAAGATATCGAGCAGGTGTATGCAGAAGCGTGCAGCAAACTTAATCGCCTCATTGCCGCATGCAAAGAAAAGTCAGTGTCCACATCAAATGCGGTTACACGCAACAGTCCTACTGCAAGCTTAGAAGGCTGCTCGTTGGATCTTAAACTTGATCCATTAGCTATTCCACCATTCGATGGTGACATGTGCAAGTGGTTGGCGTTCAAAGATGCATTCGAAACATTAGTGCATCGGGCTTCCTTTCCCGAAGCATTTAAATTGGGTAAACTTCGGCAAGCAGTTAGTGCCAGCGCAGTGCCACTAATTGGAGGAATCTACTCAGGCGGATACGAAGAGGTTTGGAAGGCTCTTAAGGATCGCTACGATAACAAAAAGCAACTTGCGGAGATCCACGTGTCACGTTTCCTTAACCTCAAAGTTGCTACAGAGGAATCTGCTAAGGCATTGCTTGCTATTGTTGATACGGTGCACGAGACTCTTCGTGCCCTACGCGTAATGGAAATTCCTGTTCAACATTGGGATGCTTTGGCGGTGCCAATTGTGGTATCGAAGTTACCAGCGGTAACGAAACGGGATTGGTGCATGAAGTGTTCGACGCATGAAATACCAACCCTCGACGATTTGCTGAAATTTTTGGAGAGACGCGCTCATAGCATTGTCCCAGAATCATCCAGTGGGCAATCCGTGCGACAACAACGACAAGTGAAATCTCACATGGCATACACTGAGGTTGGACAATGTGCGCATTGCCAAGGTGCTCATCGAATCACAAGGTGCCCAGCTATCACAGCAATGGGGATAGATGCTCGCTTTGAAGCAATTAAAACTTTAAGGCTATGCTACAATTGTCTACGTAGTGGCCATTCTTCACGTCAGTGCCCCTCTGGTAGTTGTAGAAGCTGTGGCCGTAAGCATAACACTCTTTTATGTCGTGACAAACCCAACAAGACGGCTTTGACTGCAGTGCCAGACGAGGCTAGTGATCAAGCGAAGCCAAAATCAACATCATGACTAACCGTACCTGCCAAAGCCTGCGTTGCGCAATCCCAAGCAATCACTCTTTTGGCAACAGCGCGTGCATATGCATTTGGAGAAGGCTTGATTCAACGCGTGGCTCGTATTTTATGTGATCCGGGATCGCAGGTAAGCTTCATAACGGAACGCTTGGCAAACTCTTTGCAGCTACATCGTCGTAAATGTAGAGTACATGTGGAAGGCGTCGGGGCTACAGTAAACACCCGAGCAAATGGCAGCGCAATGCTCACACTTAAGTCCACAGTGAAAGATTTCAGTATACAACTTGAAGCGCTGGTGTTACCGTCCATCACGTCGGAGATTCCCGCAGTGAAGGTTAATGTAAGCCAGTGGTCACATTTGAAAGGACTCGATCTGGCTGATATTTGGTTTGGTACGCCAGGAGCAATCGACGTTCTCATCGGCGCAGACGTGTGGGGACAAATCGTACAGGGTGAGGTCATCGGTGCACGACCAGACGAACCTTGCGCCCAGCGTACACATTTAGATGACGTTCGCCTCGAAGAACTGGTGCACAGATTTTGGAAGATTGAAGAGGTTCCAACGGTGGATGAATCTGACGAAGATGAGTGTGGTAAGATATTTGATACCACGCATTCCCGTACACAAGACGGACGATATGTCGTACACTTGCCCTTGCGGCGCGACGCTCCACAGCTTGGGGAATCTTTCACATTGGCCATGCGTCAGTTCGAGCGGCTGGAACGACGCTTAGTTTCAGACCCTACACTGAGAGAAAATTATGTAAAATTCATGAGAGAGTATGCTACTTTGGGCCATATGGAGAAGGTAGAATCACCGTACCACCATACTGGCTGCTATTATATCCCACATCATGCGGTCGCCGCGAAGTTTCGAGTAGTATTTAATGCTTCGGCGCCGACCACTACTGGTTTATCACTCAACGACATTCAGCTGGTGGGTCCAACAATCCAGGACACGCTCATCAACATCCTGTTGCGTTTTCGGCGTTATCGAGTCGCAATTACTGGTGACATTGAGAAGATGTTCCGCCAGGTTTTGGTGGCGCCGGAGCATCGAGACTATCAGAGAATCATATGGCGAGAGTCTCCTTCGGACGAACTGGGCATATATCGCTTGAAAACAGTCACATATGGCATGGCGTGCAGTCCATACAACGCTGTTCGTGCTCTACAGCAATGCGCGCATGATAACCACTCGACCGTTCCTGATGCTAAGAAAGCGACCATCGCGCGTGAGGAGATACTCAATTCATTCTACGTTGATGATTTTTTAACAAGTTGCGACAATGTCTCCCAAGCCGTTGACCTAGCGTTGAGCGTGGACACCATTCTATCCAGCGGTGGATTTAAACTAAGGAAGTGGAATTCTAGTGATAGTAAGGTTTTGTTGTATTTATCTAATAACCCGTCTCTTTCTAGTTACACGTTCACGGCGTCGGTAGCAACGGTATTGGGATTGAGGTGGGATTCGGTATCCGATCAGTTATTCTACCATGTAGATCTTAATCAGGCAAGTCAGATACCTACAAAGCGACATGTGCTCAGCGAAGTGGCACGTCTTTTCGATCCTGTTGGACTGATAGCACCAGTGATCATAACAGGAAAGCTATTTATTCAGAGAATGTGGTCTGCGGGTCTATCTTGGGACTCGCCTTTACCAGAAGAACTTCGTGACGAATGGCTCAAGTATCGTTCTACTTTGGAGGCCCTTAGGCAAATCCGCATCGATCGTTGGTTGGGCATGGTTGCGAATAATCAACCCACGTTACACGGGTTTTGCGACGCCAGTTCACAAGCATATGCTGCTGTTATATACATCCAAACAAACGACGCGGAGGGCGTGCGCTTATCACTCCTAACTGCACGAACAAAGGTAGCACCATTGAAAGGCACAACTATACCCCGCCTTGAACTTTCAGCTGCGCTTCTTCTGGCTGAGACTTTTCATAATGTGCGAGGTGCTTTGCGTTTGGATGCATCTCCGTACTCTTTATGGTCCGATTCGGCGATCGTACTGTGCTGGCTGAAGAAGCACCCAACAATACTAAAACCATTCGTATCCAATAGAGTTCGCAGGATTCAAGAGCTAACATCTCCAGATCGCTGGTACCACGTCCGCTCAGCACAGAACCCTGCCGATTGCGCGAGTAGGGGCATCACACCAAAGGAACTGCTAAATCATCCGCTTTGGTGGCGCGGACCAGGTTTCATAGAACTTCAGTCAGCCGAGCAAGAGATTCTACTTAGCCAAGATGAATCAGAAGTACATCGCAGCGAAATGCGTATCGTTTCAGGAGTGGCTAGTCTTCCTCCTGCCTATCCACTAGCAACTCGACGCCTGGATGGTCAGGTCATACCATTGGACGAACGATTTAGTTCCATACAGCGATTACTGGGTACGGTGGCCATCATGCTGCGTTGGTTGGGCAGATGTCGACACCTACGCCAACCTGTCATAACTGCCAGAGAAAGAGACGACGCATTGGATGTCTTGATTCGCATTGAGCATCAGAGACACTTCCAAGTCGAAATGAATCAGTTGAAGACTGCTTCAGGTTTGTCATCTTCCAATAAATTAATCTCATTAAATCCATTTATAGATGAGCATCAGATGTTACGTGTCGGAGGCCGGCTCGCTAAGGCAGATTTAGAGCATAATCAACGTTTTCCAATCATACTTCCGAAATCTACTCCATTAGTTCAGCTTCTCATACGACAAGTCCACGAAACCACGCTCCATGGTGGAACTCAGCTGATGCTGCATACGTTACGACGCAGGTATTGGATATTGAATGCTAGACAGGCCGTCAAAACTTATATACACAGATGTGTCGTGTGTCGCCGTCATCGAGGTCAAGTGTTCCAACAGCAAATGGCCTCGTTACCCGGGCAGAGAGTTAAGCCTGGAAGACCATTCGTTTCATCTGGGGTAGATTACTGTGGACCGTTCACTCTGCGTATAGGTGCGAAACGCTCTCGCACTCTCGTTAAAACGTATTTGGCAATATTTGTATGCATGGCTACTAAGGCCGTTCACATAGAAGTGGTTGACGACCTGTCCGCACAAGCCTTCATCGACGCATTCACCCGCTTCATCAGCCGTCGTGGTCCGTGTCGTGATTTATACAGCGACAACGGCACAGCCTTCGTAGGCGCTAATCGACTTCTCCAAGAAGATTTTTCGGCATGGCAAGGCGCCTATACTCAACACTCCTTAGCGAGCACAGGGACGAATTGGCATTTTATCACACCGAGCGCTCCTCATCAAGGTGGCCTTTGGGAGGCCGCTGTCAAGAGCGCTAAACATCACTTGGTCCGTTGTGTTGGTTCACAAACTTTGTGGTATGGTCAACTACAGACTTTAGCAGCACGCATTGAGGCATGCCTGAACTCTCGTCCGATAACTCCGCTCTACGACGATCCTCACGAGAAGTTTGCATTGACACCCGGCGATTTTCTTATCGGCGCTCCGCTTCTGGCTGTTCCAGAACCAGACATACGCCATATTCCAACCAACCGCTTGAAGCAATGGCAATGGGCCAGACAAGTGCATCAAGAGTTCTGGCGGCGATGGAGTGAAGAGTACCTGACCACACTTCAACGACGCAATAAGTGGCAAAGACGCAACCCAAATGTAAAGATCGGCGACATCGTGGTGGTTAAGAACGAGAACCTACCGCCAACTCAGTGGCGCATGGGTCGTGTGACAGAAGTCCATCCTGGAGACGACGGTGCTATACGCAATGTCACCTTGCAGACCGCCAGTGGAACTATGAAGCGAGCTGTCCAGAAACTGGTGCGCCTCTTCGACCAAGAAGATTTCGAGTCAGCCGACTCGACCGGGCAGGATGTTTAGAACTACTACTTGGAATGCTTTCCCAAACGTCATCAAACAAATGAAACGTTACGTCCCGCCAACTAAAGGAAATTTAATATTGACTGTATGGCAGCACTGCCGCACACATATGTATATGTACCAGTATTTTCTCTCATTTTTGTGTCATATCATTTTTGCAATTACAATTTTTAGAGTTCATCATTCTTAATAAACGGTTCAACCTGTTCAGTTATCTCATACGAGCTTTCCGTGGTTCAGTTATTTTATAACAATGACTGTTTTTTATCCATTCATGTATTGATCATATAATAATGGAAATAGATAGTCGATTCACTCAACATAAAAGGATCTTCAGAGATTTCGCTTCAGTTTTTCAACAAACCACAGAGAAGAAAATGACAAAAACTTATTTAAGCTTGCTGAATTTTATGAACCACTTGTTAAAAACCAAAATATAATGGCCGAAACCAATTTATGGAGAAGGTTCTTAAAATTGACATAATCTTCCGCCAAAAACTGGGTTTTACGCCCTTTAACTTATACAAATTGCTAAAAACTTTTGTAACTCTGCCCGTTTTTACTTCTACAGTAGAACTCACCTCTTCAACCCTTCTTCTTTTTTAAATTCTGCTTAATCGTCTAAGCGATTTTAGCCTTTTACCATAGCTCGCCACCGTTACGTCTTTCTGCCAATTGGCGCCAATTGAAAACACCACGGGGTTACAAATCGGTCTCCATCGTGGTCTGCATATAGCTCATACAGCTCATCATTAAATCTTCTTTGGTACTCGCCGTCGCCAACGCGTAAAGGTCCGTAAATCTTTCGAAGAATCTTTCTCTAGAATACTCCCAGAGACGCGCCATCAGATGTTGTCAGTGCAAGCTTCTGCACCATAAACCAGGACGGGTACGATAAGTGACTTATTTATTTTCGTTCTTCGAGAGAGGACTTTACTTCTCAATTGCCAACTCAGTCAGAAGTAACACTTGTTTGCGTGAGTGATTCTTCGTTGGATTTCTAGGCTGACATTGTTGTTGGTAGTAACCCTGGTTCCCACGTTAAAAACTCTAATATTTTCTTTGCGATTTCTGTGTTTTCCTCAATACAAGGTTATGAAAGCAATTTCTTTTATATGAAAGAAAACACTTTAGCTCTTCGGAAAAAAAATTGCAGAAAATCAGAAACATATGTCACGACTTTAAGATCGACACATTGTTGCATTCAAATTACAACTACAAAACTGCATACTCCCAAAAATCCTAAAGCTGTGTAAAGAAGATTAAATTTTGATACAATTTCTTTGAACTGCCCCTTCCCCAAATCTTGGCTACGCCACTGGTCGTCAAAAACACAAATATAGTTTATAAGTTTTTCCTTAAAATTGGCGGGACCTACAGATGTTTGCCGACTTCGAACGGCATCTACAAAGGAGATGAATTTTTGCTGAGAAGCCTTCCATGGCAGAAAGACACTCGGAGAGTTTGCCAAACCACTGCCGAGGGGCGACCCCGTTTTGAAAAACTTTTTCATACCACTTTTGATGTTACCTGTCCCAGTACTCGAACCTTGGACTTTCGGTGTGGTAGGCCGGCAACACTACCGCCACACCACGGCTGCCGCCATTAATTTATTTGTATATAAATAGCTTCCCTACCAACAACTGCTAACCACATTTTTTTTTAAATACCAAACATGCACATTTTATGTTTGAAAAATTTGCATTCAAATAGACAGACGGACAGAGAGACAGACGGACAGAGAGACAGACGGACGGGGAGACGGACGTGGCTAAATCGACTCAAATCAACGTCCTTATTATTTCAGTTTACTTATTGAGGGTCCCATCTCTTTTTCCTATAATACTTACAACCATTTTATGTTAATTAAAGGTATGAAAATCAAAAAGGTATATAACTTCCCTATTGCAGTGGGGTATTAACAACTTGCCCGGATATTTTACTTGTGTATCATCCGATTTACCTAATTTTTGGGAGGATTATACCACATACTATGGAAAAGAAGTTGACCAATTTTGATTGAAATATCTAGTAGAAACTACAAGTAATCGCCTTTGAAAATAGCAGAATTTTTATGCTGAAAAAATCCACAAAAAATTTTTTCGGTCGAGTTTTGCTTAAAAAGCTTATTATGTGTGCAAGATCTTATTGATATAGCTTTCAGAGTTCTAGAAATATCGCGTTTTACATTTTAGAAACATATTTTTCAGAACCATGTTAAAAAACTGAGCGTGGCCGTGGACCGATTTCGCCCATTTTTACAACAAACATTTACCTTTATATGTAAAACATTTTCGCCAAATATCGTTTCAGTAAATCAATTTTTTCCGGAGTTATGGCATAAAAAGTTTTGTGAAATAATCCACTATAAAAGGAACGGGGACACAGAAACTTATATTTTTCGACAACGTTCGCTATGTACAAAAGGAAAAGAACTCAATTGGAGGACTCGTTTGAAAAATACGTGCTAAGTTCCGAGAACACATTAGAGATTGCAACAAAAAACATGGAAACCCAATATTATACCGGACTCGAATCACATTTTCGAAAATAGCTGTTCCGCAATTTGCAGGGACCACATTCGATGACAGTATAAGTAATGAGCTCTCAAAATAGTTAAAGGAAATAAACATTTTTTAGACCTAGAAATCAATTTGTAGGATATAACTCACAAAAGGGTATATAAAATTGGTTTTCGCCCGAACTTAAATTTCCTTACATCTTTTTATTATTATTTATAATGCATGATCGGTTTAAGGGCTTTGCTAATTACTATAAACGCTCGCAAAACACAAAAATGTGTCAATTGCAACAGAAGTGAAATTTTTAAAGCGGAGAAAATGATAATATTTTTAATCAAATACCCTCGGTAAGGCATGCCTATCGTAAGAGGCGACTAAAATCTGCAAGAGCCAATGAGGTGCAACTTGATGGTTGAACTACGGATATGATACCTCTCACCTCTCTTTACCAAATGTCAACATAAACTATTATTTTTTGATGCAAACTTGCTTTATTTATAACAATATTCTATTGAAATAACACTTATTTTTAATTGCGTTTGTAATAAATGGTTAAATAAAAACCCAACCAGCAAAGTAAACGCAAAGTAAATATTTAATAAGCCTACTGAAATAAAAATTAAACCCAAATGCATAAAAAATTCAATTAGATGATAAAGCTCTTATAACTACGAGAAGTTGTATAGAAATACATTCTCAAAGCTTTATGAAGATTCTTTTATTAGGGTTAAGCTTATAAAACTCTGATGATTAATTTACAAAACCTTTAAAAGTAAGCGTTATATAATCCAAACAACACCGCTATTACAAACTTATAAATGTAAACCTATACAAAATTTCAACAAACCTTTTCATAAATGGTTTTCTAAACCTTTATTTCATCGATAATTTTAACAAATTATTGGCAAATCGGGAAAACTTTTAAAATCCCGCCATGGCCTTTCACTTTCCGCGTCTATGTATGTCATGTACAAACTTTCATCTGAGAAAAAAATTGGCAGTTTTTTTTCTGGATTCTTGAAGCTTATACTTTAAGAATTGAAATAAATAAGTACTGAAAACTCTTACTTCACTTTAAGGTATTTTTTAAAAATATTAACTGAAATACTTGTTGGGAATAATGCAAAACGTTTCACCAAGTTATACATTATAGTTTTTGCACTAATTTGCAGTGAAACGTTTCCGCGTAGTTTTCTAACTAAACTCGTTTTAAAAAATTGAAATGTATATAATTTAAATTTTTTCAAAGCTAGATATGAAAAGAACTTGTAATTGTATTTACATTGTTCACAGTGATAAATTTCTCAAGAAAGGTCACATTAATAATTAAGGCGGGGGTATCAGGCATATTACCTCAGCATTTATTCGCATTAACAAATAGTAGGGTTGAAGCTGGGTTCACTCTCTGAAAATTATTTAATATATTGATCAACCCCTCACTTTAGTGGTTAGCCTTGGTTCGAGGTATCTACATGTGCGAGCAACCCATTGAAACCCATTTTGCTCTTGTTGATGTTTGTAGCACACGGATGCTAGCATCTTCTAGTACTAGAACGACTGAGACGGAGACAGGCGTCTTGGTAGGTGGAACTTATCTAAATCGACTAGAAGTTAAAACGGATGCAGGTTGTAGCTGCCAGAACTATTAATAAAATAAAAAATATTTGAAAAAAACGGCTTCAGAAAGGAATTCCAGACGTGGGAATTGTGGTTCTGGTTTTTTCGTGCTGAGTCCTTATGTGGATACCCGCGATTTGTTAACCGGAACATATGTAGATAACATATATTTCTAGGTTAGCGGTTAACGCAATCTAAGTTGCCTACCCTCACCTATTGACATTAATTTAAATGAATGTGGAGTTTGAGCCGATTTACACACGATATGTATAATGTAAAATAGCTTTTAAAACCAAAGGTATGATAATCTTCAGTGTCTGTAAGTCCTTGAGATTGGAATAGATTTCTGCACTTATTAAATAGAGCTATAGCCAACTTTACTAAAAATTCTTACCTCTGAAATAAAAATCCGTTGCATCTAATGTCTATCTAGATTTGCATGAATTTTTCTTTGACAGGTGAAATCTGAAGACCTTGTTAAAGCTTACATTGAGCGTATAAAAGAAGTGGAACCTCACATCAATGCCGTGGTTAAGGATCGTTTTTCAAGAGCACTTGAAGAATCAGTTCACACCGATGGACTCATCGCTAAAACATCAGACTCTGAATTGCCAGCACTTTTTAAGCGTAGTCCCTTGTTAGGACTACCTTTCACAGTAAAAGAGAGCTGCGGATTAAAAGGTAAGTGCTCCAAACCGATATCTTTTAGTGATGTTCCGATATCACTCTGCACCCGATGCCTGTACTCATTTAAATTTTTGGCAAAAGAAATCTTCTTCTTCTTTAAATGGTCATCTAACCGCCTGGGCGATTTTGACCGTCCAACATAGCTCGCCAGTCGTTTCTTCGTTGCGCCAACTGGCGCCAATTGGAAACACCGCTGGATCGCAAATCGGTCTCCTCTTCCTCTGCTTCCACCGGCGGGTGCCGATAAGAAATCCATTCCAAAAAAGTATCGAGGGAAAGTGCCCGATAACTACTGTACTTGGGAGCCGTGAAGCAGATGCCCGTATGTGTTAGACTGCATTAGGATTGCTCGGTGGAGAACATCAGGCGATTCTTGCTTAACATTTGCATAGGGGAACGCAAAATGAGTAAATTATAACAAATCTTACAAAAGTTGTTCCCGTGTACTCGTACAAGGTAATCTTTTTACCAGTACTCGGTACTTAAGCAGAGTACTCGGCTATATACTCGTAGTTGCTCGTGTCGGAACATCAATATCATGCCTATTCCGATATCAGACGGATGCCATTCTCGGGGAGTGCGGATTGATTCGTGAGAAAACAGTTTCGGATTTAAGTTTAAAAACTTAGAAAAATCAATTTTATCGATTTCCTTCAAATTTGCTTGTCTAGTAAACACAAAACATATACGAATATCTTTACAATGTCCATTTTTGCGTGTTTAATATTAAATCCACAAGTATTTTGTTGCCAATCGATTCGTACTCCCTCCGTAATAGGCATGAATATCTTATATTTAAATTATTTTTTTTTAATATATTTCAAACACATTCACAGGCATGCCAATACGTGTTGGAAGCAAACAGCGTGCTCATCTTATAAGCCCTGAGAATGGTGTAGCCGTACAGAATGTAATAGACGCGGGGGCCATACCATTGTTAGTCTCCATAACACCCGAATATTGCTTTAGTATCGAAACAAATCCGGCTACGCAAAAGCGGAGTTTAAATCCCTACGATAGTAGACGCACAGTTGGTGGCTCGTCTGGAGGAGAAGTATGGAAGTCAAATATATATATATATATACGTTTACAGATTCCTTATATTATTATGCCTCGTTTCTTCGTTCAGGGCGCGCTAAATGGTTCAGGTGCCAGCCTATTCGGTATTGGTTCAGACATTAGTGGCTCCATTCGCATTCCGGCATTATTTAATGGCGTATTTGGACATAAACCAACGGGGGGCATTACTTCAGTAGAAGGCCATTTCCCAGATGGCAAAGATCCTTACTGTGGATTATACCTTCAACTCGGTCCGATTACACGTTTTGGTCGTGATTTAAGTTTGCTAATGCATGTAATGGCAGGCAAAAATTCTGAGAAGTTGAACCTTTTCACCTCTGTTAACACAAATGATATTAACGTGAGTATAAACATACATATGTGTGGACAGTTATGCTCACAAAAATAGCAGTAATTTACATCCCTTTAAAAACATCAAACAACTTCTGTAGTTTACCTGAATTTAATAACATAACGAACAGGTTAAAGAGCATGTTAGATAATAGATTTAACTTTTTATTTACACTTGACTATTAAATTTAGATAGCGTTATAGGTAAGTCCACAGAAATAGCATCAGTAGGTATACTAAAGTTTGTTTATATACAGTCGAACTCCTGTAACTCGAATTTCTATAACTCGAACGAAAACGGTTGGCAGTAGCATTAACAGAATATTTTACCTACAAATTTTTTCGAAAGAAAATCCATACAAATTAATAGGTACATAGCAATTTTTTAACTCCAAGTAACGCATATTTGTTTTTGAATTTTGCTTAAAGTTCCGGGAAATCCCTATTTGTACATGAAATGCTTTCCTATGAATTTTAAGTCAGTTTAACGTCAGTCGCACTTGTTGTCAGGTCTAAGTTAAATTTGTTTATTATAATGGCAACTAAACTTGTTTTAAAATGTTTGTCCATTGAAGAAAAATATAAACGAATCACAGCAGTGGAAGACGAGTTAAAGAAAAAACAAGCTGCTGAAAAATATGGTATTTCCGCTAGTACAGTATCCACAATTTTTAAAAATAAGGAGTCAATTTTGAAGACTATCGAAATAGGAATTCCTGTATGTAGTAAAAAGATTAAAACATCAAATTATGGGAATATCGACTAAGCAGTTCTCGATTGGTTCACAGTAGCAGGAAATGCAAACATGCCTATATCTGAAGTAATATTATGGCCATTTTATGGCAAGCACAGGTTGGCTTGATAAATGGAAGCAGAGGTATCGAACAAAACATCCATTCGACAAACCAGTCAATAACATTATTTGTGAACTTTTTTAATTCTGGACAGGGTTTTTTTTAATGCTTGCCGGACAACACTTTGACTTTTAAAAAACAGGAATGCCACGGAGGTAAAGTAGTACCAAGCAGCGGGTTATGCTATTATGGATGGTTCCGAAAAAATTAAAATTCTATTACTTTTTATCGATAATTGTCCAGCCCATCCTAGGGAAGTTCAAAACTAAAATATATTGAATTGGCATTTTTCCACCGAAATTACAGATAAGTTGCAACCGCTTGATCAGGGAGTAGTTCAAAATTTGAAAACAATCTATCGGACTGGCAGACTGGTTAAGGAAGCACTTAAATGCATAGACGCAAAAAAAAAAAAACAAGTAAGGAAGTCTAAGTTCGGGTGGAACCGAACATTATCTATTATGGCATACCAATTTACGCAGGTCTATTTTAATACTTTCGAGCTCGTATTATAAATCCATCTGATTGTTTTCAATAAAAACACTTCTGTTATGAAACTTTTTCAAACCACTTTTGATGTTACCGGTCCCAGGACCTTGTACCTTCTGTGGGGTAGGCCGGCAACACTACCGCCACACAACGGCTGCCGCCATTAATTTATTTGCATATAAATAACTTCCCTACCAACAACTGCTAACCACATTTTTTCAAAATACCAATACATGCATATTTTATGTTTGAAAAATTTGCGCTCAAATGGACAGACGGACGGAGAGACGGACGTGGCTAAATCGACTCGGCTCATCGTCCTTATTATTTCAGTTTACTTCTTGATGGGCCCATCTCTTCTTCTTCTCATACTTACAAACATTTCATGTTCATTAAAGGTATGAAAATCAAAAAAGGTATATAACCTCCCTATTGCAGTGGGGTATTAACAACTTTCCCCGATATTTTACTTGTGTTTTATCCGATTTGCTTAATTTTTGGTAGGAGTATACTACATACTATTTGGAAGCAACTGACCAATCTTGATTGAAATATCTATCTGAAACTACAAGCAATCGCCTTTGAAAATAGCAGAACTTGTATGCTGAAAAGTGGGCGGCGCCACGCCTACTTCCCCAAAATCCACAACATTTTATTTCGGTTGAGTTTTGCTTAAAAAGTTTTTTATGTGTGCAAGATTTTATTGATATAGCTTGCTTGGTTATAAAAATATAGAGTTTTACATTTTACAAACAAATTTTTCAGAACTGCGCGTGCCCGTTGACCTATGTCGCGTACAACAAACATTTCCCTTTATACATTCAACATTTTCGCCAAATATCGGTTCGATAAATCAATTTTTGCCGGAATTGCGGCATAAAATTTTCTGTGGAATAATCCACTATAAAAAGGGGCGGAGTCACGCCCATTTTCAAAAATTTTTATTTTTTGTTTTTCTTCGTTCACGGACACTTTGAAAGTGAAATAGAAATGATATCAAGCTGTTGTACGCGAAGTTATTGCCTATTAAATATATCTACGATC
The DNA here is from genome assembly GCA_949987695.1 of Merzomyia westermanni. Taxonomy (NCBI): domain Eukaryota; kingdom Metazoa; phylum Arthropoda; class Insecta; order Diptera; family Tephritidae; genus Merzomyia; species Merzomyia westermanni. The sequence goes on along the minus strand of OX465288.1, from coordinate 127,969,015 downwards.
CTTTTTAAAATCTTTCGTGGGCGTGGACCTCAACCTATTTCGCCTATTTTTTCCCGAAACATTGCTTCTATTAATTTAAATTTGTGTGCTAAACTTCGTTTCGATATCTTGAATAGTTTTTGATTTATGATTAATATTATTTCTAAATTTGACTTAATCAAAAGCGGGCGGTATCTTGAAAAATGTATTTCCTACTTTAACATTAATGAACATACCAAATTTTATCCTTAAAGAGTATTATGTACTGAATAGTTAATTTTTTTGTATTTTCGAAAATATTCTATATATAAAAAGTGGGCCTGGCTATCAACCGATTTCGACCATTTTAAATAGCGCTCGGAGATGAGTGCCAAGGAACCTGCATACCAAATTTCATTAAGATATCTCAAAATTATCGTGCTAACAGACGGACGGACGGACGGGCATGGCTTAATCAATTTCTCTTTTCCTCCTGAACATTTTGATATACATAAGTCAATATCTATCTCGATCCGTTTATGCCGTTACATACCACCGTTACGCGACTAAAGCGAATATACCTTGTGTGCGTAGCACTACTAGGTATAAAAAACAGGATATTACGCTCATGGATTGCATCAATTACGTAACTAAAGCTTGGGATATTGTAGTCAGTGAACAAACCATAGCGAACTGCTTCAAAAAAACTGGATTTGGTCAATATTCCGAATGGGAGGAAAACGATGATACACCCCTAATATTTTTGACTGAGGTTGATGAAAATCAAAATATTTTTCAGGCTGATCACTAAGTGTGGCTGAAAGCAAACAAAATAACATGCAATGCCACTTATCAGGATTATATTGAAGTAGATTGCGAGCTTTCCACAACTGGCTTCCCTACAGATGATGATATTTTGGAGCATTACTGCCCTGAATTGGCTTCGGAGGAAGAAACTATTTATCAACCTTCCAGAACTGAGGTAGAAAATTCTTTCCGAACATAGACTTTATATTTGCAAAGAAATTATACTACTACTGAAGAACAGTGTAAGGCTTTGAGCACATCTGAGTCTTTTTTTGCTGAAAATAACAAAAAAAGTATATTTTTAGTAATTGATTTCAGAATATTTCACCTTGTAGTAACTTTCTTTTATAGTTTTTTGTAGCACTATGTATTTAAAATAAAAAAATACCGTTCATTATTTAAAAAGTAAAAATACATGTGTGCAATTAACTTAAAAAATTCGATAACCCGAATTCTCCGTAAGTCGACCTTTTTTTGGGATAATAGCGATTCGAGTTATGGAAGTTCTACTGTATTACAAAAACAAAGGGCACAGTTGAACGTTTAGTACTTGGTTACATGGCTAGCATTTTTGTTGTTTGCGAGACACCTGCGTTGCATAGAGTGAACTAACTTTTGGCACCTTTCACGTACTTTTTCTCGAAGTTCTACGCTGCTATTAGGGCTGGAAGCCCTTGTTGCATTTTTGACATCCCTCACAAATTGAGCCAGCAACTCTATTGCATTAACTTTTGTTCGCAAATCCATGCTTTAACGCGCTTAGCGATGCCAATTTTGCGAATTTGAACAATTTCGAGCTATGGGTCATTTTGTAACAGTTTAGTTTGAAAAAATTGGTAAAAAAAGTGTGCTGTGCTATTTTTCATTTAACTGCCGATGGGCGACCGTGTGTTTTTGAAAAAACTTTTTTAAACCACTTGTGATGTTACCTGTCCCGTAACTTGAATCTGGGACCTTCGTTGTGGTAGGCCAGCAGCACTACCATCACACCACAGTGATTAATGCCATTTTTTAAGAACATTAAATCACAATCAAATACCGCTTTCGAGATAAATAAATGTATAAATACAAGGAGGGCCGGCAGATATCCCCTTAATCGGACTTTTTCATTTTCCTCTTCCTACCTACCTTTGCTCTTTGCTCTACCACTTTTACCTTATATCTATATCTTTTTCTGTCCCCATTGCTACCTCGACGACAGCTGCATCTACTTCTATAATAAAGACTAACTTTTGAGAAATTACCTCACAAAGAAATTGAGATGATGAACTAAAAACCATCCTATGTTATTTCCCACGACAATAGCTTCCGTTTGAAACACATTATAGAGCTACACAATCGGCTAAGAGTTATTTTGGTATATATTGAAAAACAGGCCAAACATAAATATACTATATACACGTATAAAAATGAAAGATTAATGTAATAACACCCAAGTAATTTGTACGCATTTCTATTCAGTCTCATTAAGCTCCCAGCAAGCATTTAGGTTAGAGGAGGATTAGAAAACGACTCAAATTTCAATGTATTTCTCTAACGTAGAAGGTTATAGAACGGTTTGAGAAACTGTCGAGAATTATAGCATGCTAGTGAAATTCTGATTAGTTTCTAATGTGGACTTTTTACCAGTGTTTTTTTAATCGGTCTACAATCGAATTCTAGCCTAGTTCTCTAACCTGATTATCGATTAGAGAACTACATAGAATTCTAATGTAAAACTACAATATTTCTCTAACGTTTGAGACTGTGTTTGCTGGGCTAGTAAATCAACATTAATCCACTGCATTTATTTACCCACAGATTCATTATGCATTTGGATTTGATGGTCTTAACGGTATTTGCCATTTATTACCTGACAACGAGGTGAAGCTTTCCATTATGGTGGCCGTTAAATTGCTCCAAGCTCGTGGTTGTCAAGTGGAGAAAGTTTCAACAAAAGCTTTCGCGAACTCACTTGAGATGTCACTCGGTGGTTTAATATTGTTAGACGACTTTCCACATTTAATTAACAGCTCAAATCCAAATAAGGTGCGTGAGAATTCAATTGAATTTTTAAAATCACTTTTCGGTAAATCAGAGTATACAAAGGAAGCGCTATATTTCGATTTAAATCAACGCCTCAAAGGTTTCATGACAAACCAAAGTCTAAAACAATACAGAGCGGAAGTCGAAGTACTAAAAACCGAGCTTATTGTAAGTCTATCTAAAAATATTTGTGAAATTTAAAAGGTATTAAGTTATGAATTGTTATTTTTTTCTTTTCAGCAATTACTTGGAAGTAACGGCGTCTTGTTTTTACCCACTTTCTATACATCTGCTATTCATCACAATACTTCGCTTTTAGCTCTTTGGAACATAGATTATACTATGATATTTAATATACTAGGCTTCCCTGCAACTCATATCCCTATGGGTTTGAGTGCAAATGGCTTACCGGTTGGGTTTCAAGTGGTTGCCGCACCATATAAGGACGAACTATGCTTCCAAATAGCTAGAGAACTAGAGGCAACACTCGGGGGTTGGATTCCGCCTACGCCACATAATATTTAGCATATGCGGGAAGAGTAATATTAAATTTTAGTTTATTAATAAAAATTTGAATAAATAAAAAATTTAATTAAATAATTCTAAACGTATTCTACAAATAAGTACCTACATGCATATGTATGTGTTTAGTTGTATTACTTTGTTAATATTATAGCGTAACAGAACACGCCTTCCATTCTCGGCGATTACTGTCGACCTATAGAAATACCAAGTTGGTGGGGGTCTCACCTTCCTCTACTTCCCAAGTCAGATGTCCACTAGAATAACATCACTCAGCTGAGAATATGTACTTTAAATCACTATTAAGCTTTGTTCCATAAACTCCATTTTCAAAAAGCAAAAGACGCTGAAGAGTATTATCGTAAAGCAATTTATATACCTCTTCTTGATCATATCGTTCTTGATTTACAAGGTAGATTACCTAAAGATACATTGCAAGTTTTTAATCTTAATTTGCTACTCCCATCGCGTATCATCAAAGATAATACACTGCAAAAAAAGAATTTGTCTAAAGAGCTTGTCCAAGATCTTGGTAAAAGAATCTCTTATTGGAGGAAATAAAATCAATCTAGATGGAGAGTACGAAGTGTGGTCAGAACGCTGGTCTGATAAGCAACAAAAAAAACGAATTCCACTATCAGCTGAGAAAGTTTTAAATGATTGGAATGAATATGCGTTTCCATCAATAAATGCTCTTATTAAAATTCTGGCCACGCTTCCAGCTAGCAATGCTTGTGCTGAAAGGAGTTTTTCGACACTTCGCCGGCTGAAGACGTGGTTACGGTCCACAATATCCCAGGACAGGCTCACTGGTCTTGCACTTTTACATACCCATTTCGATATTGAGATTGATATTGATCATATAATTGAAAGATATGTAAAAAAAGGGAAGCATAAAATTAAATTTACTGTGTGAATATTAACTATGCAGAAGATAAAAATGATGTCGAAAAATTGGATGTACTATTGTTAATTTGAATAACTAAATGAAACCAAATATGTGTATGAAATTATTAAACAATATAAAAAAAAACTAATAAATTTACCCCTAAAAAATAACGGTCTGTTACGTTTCCCTTGTTGTTTTGTCTTGCATTTTCACGTATAAAGTATCTTGATATGAACTTTGTTCAAAACACATCAGCTATTGGGAGAAACAATTACTGACTGAAATCGGCCCCCCCCCCCAAAAATCAGCCCAGATCCGCCACTGGCTGCTACTCAACATTATATTAAGTAGACAGGTAGAAAATCATACAATTCCATGGATTTTAGTATTGCGAAGCACATTCTAAGACGAGATCGATTTATCTTAAGTATACCGGAAAATATTTAATCAAACCCATAAAAAGTCAAGCAGAAGCAGAAGCAGAAGAAGCTTACTCCAAATTAGAAAAAGAAGCGGAGAAAATGGGATTGGTGGTGAACGAGGGCAAAACGAAGTACCTTCTGTCATCATGCAAAGAGTCAGCGCATTCGCGCCTTGGCAACCAAGCCACTGTTGGCAGCAATAATTTCGAAATAGTAAAGGACTTCGTTTACCTGGGAACCAGCATTAATACCAACAATAATGTTAGCCTAGAAATCCGACGAAGAATCACTCTTGCAAACAAATGCTACTTCGGACTGAGTAGGCAATTGAAAAGTAAAGTCCTCTCTCGACGAACGAAAATAACACTCTACAAGTCACTCATCGCACCCGTCTGCTATATGGTGCAGAAGCGTGGACACTAACAACATCTGATGAGGCGGCTCTGGGAGTATTCGAGAGAAAGGTTCTTCGAAAGATTTGTGGACCTCTACGCGTTGGCGACGGCGAGTATCGAAGAAGATTTAATGATGAGCTGTATGAACTTTACGCAGACGCCGACATAGTTCAGCGAATTAAAACACAGCGGCTTCGCTGGCTAGGCCACGTAGTGCGAATGAGCGAAGATGCTCCAGCCCAGAAGGTATTCTTATCGGCACCCGCCGGTGGAAGCAGAGGAAGAGGGAGACCACCACTCCGATGGAAGGACCAAGTGGAGACCGATTTGCGATCCCGCGTTGTTTCCAATTGGCGCCAGTTGGCGCAACGAAGAAACGACTGGCGAGCTATGTTGGACGGTCAAAATCGCCCAGGCGGTTAGATGACCATTTAAAGAAGAAGAAGGACGATGGAACATTCCCACAACAGCCGGTTCTATCGCACCGGAATGACCCGGGTTTTCTCACCCGGCCAAGGGCTGTTATTTCAGTGTAACCCTGTCCAATCTGTCCCGTCCCACCCTTAAATTGTCGTCCTCGGAGCAAACCCTTGCAGCTGGGTTGCTCCATTGTCTCTTGTTACGGGCTGGGGTCGAACCCAACCCTGGACCAAGAGACTGGATCTGCTGCGTTTGCTGGAAGAAAATTTATATTAAACGGTCGTATTCGGTACAATGCGCCAAGTGTAAGAGATGGTTACATAAATCTGGATGTTCAGGGCTTAACCCTGCCATCCACAGACCCCGTACTTTCTTTAGTACTTTTGAGGCACCTTGCTGTACACGTCCTAGGACGTCCCGCGGTAGCCGCCGCTCTGGCACTCCCTTACCGCCTCTAACTACTTCCAATAGTCACAATAGTGGCTCAGTCTACACGACTGGCAGCACCGCTGCCATCCCTGCCTCACCCACTCCCGACTGTCGCTCACGCACGCCAGCGTCTCCATCTCACACGGCCGCTCAACACTCCTACTCCCCCGGAATAGGTCAGATATGAGCATCGCCGAGCGTCAGTCCCCTCTGTCTCTGCCCCTAATGCCCCCCCCTGCTTCCAGCCTGCACGTGGGTCAGGAACACCACCTCCTAGTACCTTTCACTACGTGCACCGTTTGTCGGCAAAGATTGTATACGCCTGCGACATCGGTCAAGTGCAACAGTTGCCTTGGCCTGTGTCACACCCTTATGTGCTCTGGGCTCGCAAACGGCAACCTTTGGACGGATTCGTTCATAGCCCCCTGTTGCAGTACACAGCCGCCCTCCACGCCAGACAACATCGGCCATGGCGCTGTCAACTCTAGACTGCGACATAGTTTAGGCCTTAGCCTACCTCCACCAAGGCAAACGCATCCGTCCCTCACGCCTAGTATGTCCCCCGCCTCCCCTCCTACACACTTCAAAATTCTGCAGCTGAACTGTAACGGATTAGCTGGAAAGATCGCGGAGATAACTGACTTTATGAAGACGCACAACATCAAAATCGCCGCGATACAAGAGACAAAACTGAACACGAGATCGGACTTACGAACTTGTGATGGGTATAATGTACATCGTAAAGACCGTCCCAGCGGTCTTGGGGGTGGCCTTGCGTTCATTACACATCACTCTGTACAATACAATCTATTTTCCCCTGACGTCGACCCCAGGGACTCTACCTTAGAATGCCAAGGCATAGCAGTCCGGTCAGGAGACGCCGACCTGCAAATCATAAACATCTATATTCCTCCTGTCACGTGTTGTCCTAGAGATTATCATCCCGACATTAGTGCGTTGCTAAGGGGCGATAACCGCCTAATCCTAGGCGACTTCAACGCACATCACGATCTCTGGCACTCCAACTTGCCAGCAGACAGTAGAGGACAGGCAATTGCAGACCAAATAGATAACTCAGCATTCTGTACAGTCAATGGAGATGCCCCCACCAGGGTGGCAGGTAACTGTCACAGCTCGCCAGACATCTCCATAACGAGCGCGGGCCTTATTAACTTTGTCATCTGGCGACCGATGCTTACATTAGCTTCAGACCACCTACCCATTTTACTCTCTGTTGAACGACCGACCGACTTCATAACGACTGATAAAATAACATACATCAACTTCACCAAAGCGGACTGGGACCGCTTTACTGAATATACAGAGCGCTCCTTCGCTGCCTTACCCACTCCAACGGACGTACGCAAAGGTGAACGAGAGTTTCGCAAGATCATTGATTCAGCCTCATGCCGCTTTATTCCTGCTGGCAGAATACCAGAAATTCGTCCGAATTTCCCGGCAGAAGCTGCGGCGATGGCAAGAGAACGTGACCAAGTGAGACTTATCAATCCCGCAGATCCCAGAATAAAAGATCTCAATGCTGAAATCCGTAGGATTGTCAACGAACACAAGCTGACCAAGTGGAAACAACACCTTGAGACATGCAACCTCTCCGGCGGAGTCGGCAAACTATGGTCGACTGTCAAGGCCCTATCCAATCCGACCAAACACAAAGACAAGGTCGCCATTGCTTTCGGCGACAGTGTCAAATCGGACGCCAGGAAATGCGCGAGCTCCTTTTGCCGGCTGTTTATAATGCATCCACCTGCGGATAGGACTAAGAGAAGAGCTTTCCGACGTGCGCGCAAACACAAACACTCTACTGCGCCCATTGCCGTCTCAGCCGCAGAGGTTAAGGAAGCCATAATGAAGGCCAAACCCTCAAAATCCATCGGACCCGACGGAATTGCCATGAAGATGATCAAACACCTTGGCCATGAAGGACAGAATTATTTAGCGGCTCTCTTCAATCTCTCTCTAACTACCTTCGTTATTCCTGAGATATGGAAACAAGCGATTGTAGTTCCCCTATTAAAACCAGGGAAGCCGGCGAACCTAGGAGAGTCCTATCGTCCGATATCCCTCCTTTCGCCGGTAGCGAAATTGCTAGAGTCCATTCTGCTTCCTTACTTCGTTACAAATCTAAAATTGGCCGATCATCAACATGGTTTTCGCAAAAATCACAGCACGACACCCGCTTTGAACACCATTACAACGCAGATTAACAACGGTTTGAATCAAAATCCACCAAACCATAGGACGGTTCTCGTGGCACTTGATCTGTCAAATGCATTCGACACGGTCAATCACGCCACTCTCCTCCGAGACCTGGATGAGACACCGCTCCCTGCCGGCCTTAAGAGGTGGACCGCTAATTACCTCAATGGTCGACAGGCAACAGTCAAATTTAGGAACAAGAAATCTAGACCACGAAGAATAAAACAAGGGGTGCCGCAAGGTGGTGTTCTCTCTCCCCTCTTGTTTAATTTCTATATTTCGAGACTTCCCCCCCCACCAGAGGGAGTCTCCATTGTTTCCTACGCTGACGACTGCACGATAATGGCCTCGGGCAAGGGTCCCTCCATTGATGAACTCTGTATAAGAATCAACAGTTACCTCCGTGACCTTTCCAGCTTCTTCACCGAGCGTAATCTGACCCTGTCTCCGACTAAATCTACGGCGACCCTGTTTACCACATGGAATGCGCAGATGGGGCAAGAGTTAAATGTCCACGTAGATGGAGTACCTCTACCTACTGTCAACCACCCAAAAATCTTGGGCGTGACATTTGACAACGGCCTCACCTTCGCTGGTCATGCCACCGCAATAGCCTCAAAGGTACAGAGCCGCAATAAGATCCTCAAGTCACTGGCCGGCAGTACTTGGGGAAAAGACAAAGAAACATTGCTTGCTACATATAAGGCTATTGGCCGGCCGGTTATTGACTATGCTGCGCCTATATGGTCGCCCAACCTTTCTGACACCAACTGGAGGAAATTGCAAGTCTGCCAAAACACCGCCATCAGAACTGCTACGGGATGCCTGCTTATGTCATCTGAGTCTCACCTCCATCAAGAGGCGAAATTGCTCAATGTTCAAGAGCACGCGGAACTCTTGAGTAGACAGTTCCTTCTGAACTGTCACAAACCTAGTCATCCAAACCGACATCTTTTGGATGTAGCACCGCCCCCCAGAGACATAAGGAGACATCTCCGTAAGCATTACGATGAGATCCGGCATCATATCTCTTTGCCGTTTGTTCTGCGGAACCATAGACGGGCTCTAAATGACCTCCACACTGAGTCGGTAGACAGATCCCTCAGATCTCGGCCTGTGAATCCCGTTATTAATACTCAACCACCTGAATTGGCTGAAGAGGAGCGTGTACTTCCGAGGGAGACTAGAGTCATACTAGCACAACTTCGCTCTGGATATTGTAATAGGTTAAACTCTTACTTATGCAGACTGAACCCCAACATACCAAATACATGCCCTGCATGTGGTATGACCCCTCATGATACCATACATCTCTTTTCCTGTTCAGTTGAACCCACTCTTCTAACACCCACATCACTCTGGTCCAACCCTGTGGAAACTGCGCATTTCCTCGGACTTCCGTTAGAAGAGCCTGATGACAATTTAGAGTGATCGAGCCCATTGGGCAGGGCGAAGCACTGTTAACAACAACAACAACAACAAGGACGATGGAAAATGTTTTTTTACACTGATAGCAACCTAGTCGTTTCTTTACAGTAGCGATTTTTGGCTCAGACATGAATAATTTAGGAAATACGCAGGTATATCACTTTACCAACCCATATCACAATACCCTAACTTACTCTATCAAATTTAAATTTGTATCTCTCAAGGTGCAGATACGCCAACTATTTGCTTGGGGGCAGGAAATACTTTCTCTTGTTATCATTCACCGCAAGACTCATTTTTACCGTCTCTTAGTTCAGACCAGAGGATGCAAAACATACATCTTTTGACGAACCTTGCCCTCAAATAATCCAAGATCCGCTTCTTCGCGTGAAGTCAATGTCCAAGATTCTGTGTCATTCAGCAGAACGAGTACGATAAGTAACTTATCGAGTGTAATTTTTCCAAGTTTGATTTGGTTGGAGGACTGTCTGACATTGTTGGTAGGGCTAATGCTGGTTCCCACAAAACTGAAGTCCTTTACAATTTCAAAATTATATCTGCCAATAGGGGCATGGTTTTCAAAAAAAATTTAAATCAACAAAAACTGATGTGTGTCAATTGCTTTTAGAATTTGTTTTCCTAGGATTTAGCAAATTGAATTTAAAATCCGGACTGGCAGTTTCAATAGGGTTGGGGTCTGCTCAATTTAAAAATTAAAAAGATGATTTGATATATTGGGGCTTAGTCTGGATAGGTAAGAGCCTGATCTATTACAATAGGGTATTTCTATGTCAAATCGCCAAATGGTTGAAATCAACCCCTTTCGATTGGAATGAAATTTAGCGGCGGGCTCCCCTTTATCATAAAACGTTCTATTAAAGAAGAAAATTTTAGAATTTTTTTTTTTTTTCAAAAGTTATGCAAATTCCAAATTTCACTTTTCCTGTTTTTCTTGTTTTGTAAAGTTTATTTTTTAAATATTTCGGAAATTTTCAACTTTCCAAATTAAAAAAAAATAAAATTTCTTTTGTTTTTCAAACATGACTGAATTTTGGCCATTTGCGTAGAACCAGCCACATACACATAATGTTCTAGTTCGATTCCCTACAGCGCCATCTGTAGGCAATTTTCCGACTCCCCGCACATAAGTTGGTGCTCTAGTGAAACATGCTAAATTCACCATACACATTCACAATAGAAAGTGTGCGAAACATTCATGCATACATGTATAAACATTTATCAAGTAGCGAACAAATGAACAAGTCAGTTTCTGGTTTGCTTTTATTCGAATTCGAAGAACGTAGTTAAGCGGACGTGTATGTCGGATCAAACGACGGAAACCACATTTTTGTACTACCACAGATAAACGGAAAGTAAAAAAAAATTAACTATGTAATAGTACGAGCTAACGTACACAGCAAATATATAAATTTCTAATTAACATAAAAGTGCCAGTTTTGACTTAAATTCAAGAATTCATTTAATAAAAAGTGAAACGTAAACCGAACATAAAAATTACACTAAAGTAAATGCGATCACAACGAATTTAAGCGAATTAACATAAATTGTAAATACAGATGAAAAGGAACGAACAAGTGCCTTTTACACAACAACTACAAATACCAAACCGACTGCTACTAACCAAAAAACAAGCATTAGTGTATAAAAAATAAGAAGGAGAAATCATATTTAACAAATATAAAACAAACAAGGAAACTGCGTTCGAGCAAAGAGTGTTGAACTTAAAATTTGACGTTTTTTTCAGACACCCAAAGACGCTCCTGTTGCATTCATTCAATTAACTATTTTTTGCGTGTGCAAAGCGAATTCACATACAACAAATAAAACAAGTTAAAAATATGTTGATACATATCTGGCAACTAAACTAACTAACAGTAAGCCAAGTTATTAGCACGGAATTCCGGCCACAAAAGACGCGGCAAAGTGTGCTTGGAAGGAGAGAAATCAAAAAATAAAGAGTATGAACAAAAATCGAAATCGAGAAAAGTGATTTAATAGAGTGTAAATAAGGTAAATAAAAAAAAAATATAGCAAGATTTTGAAAAATTTGTAAGGACGTCAAAACAGCAGAGTTAGCCGGTAAAAAAGGAAATCGAAGTAATCAAGTGTTCTCTCTAACCCCCTACAACGGGTTTCCACCTGGAGTGATTGAATTCTAAACTAATTTTAATTGTACCTACAATTTTTTCAACAAATAGGTTAAACAGCCACTCCAGAGGCTTGCTGGAAATTATATCATATAATAAACCAGCTGTAGCAAGAACAATGCCAAGTCCAACAATAAGCCTAAAAAGTAACATTACTTAACAATAACAAATTAACATCTGCAGATAACTAAATTACACAAAAAAAAATTTATAAAACACAAGGCAAATCTCATTGTGAATTATTTACGTACATACACAACGAAGAGAATCAGTAGAGAAGCCCTCAACTTGACTGCTTCAAAAACCTACATACACACAAACACGTATGCAAACAAACAAACATATTTAAGTGTGATTCACTCTGCTGTCGCTAACACTGCCGCTTCGTGCGTCGCAGCAGCCAACAATAACCAAAAAGCAAACACAACACGAAACAGTGCGAAGAGTTAAGCGCAAGTATAGCACATTATTGAGCACGAGTGGGATAGCAATAGCGTGAGTCATAAAAGTGAAATGAAAATGCGGGTAAAGAGAGAATCACCGCTGCTCGTGCTGAGATTTAGGACAATCAACAGCAGAAATGGTAAGTACATATAAACGCGCGTATTAACAATTTTATGGCGCATTTAACTGTGTGCGTGTGGATGCGAATGCGTGTGTTGGGTATGTTTAATATTTATATGTAAGACTGTCTTTTTACTAAAATAATCTAATAATCATACAATAGATATATAATGATATGAATTTGGTGTGATAGTTGATGGTGGCGATGAGTTGGTCTTGATAGCGGAATTAGCAGTAGACACCTCCAACGCCCACCTCTTTCCTTAGTATATTGTTTGCATTTTGCATGTTACGTTTTTCGCGAATTGGACTTTTATATTATGATAATTTTACATTTTTTCCCACACATTTAAACAAAATTTGACGCTTCCATCCATGGTCAGATGCTACGTTGTACATTTTCCGAATTTTTGTGTTCATTGTTCATTTATTTATAAACCATATACTTCAGCGTATAAAATTAGAAATTTAACAAAGAACTTTGGATTTTGAATAGAAATTATCTATGTGTATGTATTTTTGAAATTCATAAAGGTCTAGGACACTATCAATAAATAAAAATTTTATCTGCACACTTTGGCCACACTTTCCCAAATTCAACTTCTTACCTATTGATAACGTTAAAACAAAAACAGTTACGATGCTATATATGCATATTAGATTAACGTTATTAAGCTGCAACTAACCGGTTGGCCTTTCAGGTCTTTTAGAATTGCACGTCCTTATTTAGCTGTGTTTCGGCAGAGGAGCTATTACCACAAATTGGTAGTACCAGAGCATACCGGATTTATATCCACCAAAGGCGGCCGTCGTGGTGTGGTAATGTTGCCGGCCTACCACACCGAAGGTCCAAGGTTCGAGTCCTGGGACAGGTAACATCAAAAGTGGTTTGAAAAAGTTGTCTCAAATGGGGCGCCCATTGGCAGTGGTTTGGCAAACTCTCCGAGTGTAAGTCTGCCATGGAAGGTTTCTCAGCAAAAATTATCTCCTATATAGATGCCGTTCGGAGTCGAAAAAAAACTGTAGGTCCCGCCATTTTGTAGAAAAAAAATTCAAATCGGCACACCACAAATTAGACTCATGAAATGTCTCTTCATTTCCATATTACATTTTGCATCAAATAGGTGATGATATAAAGTGAATTTCAGGCTGACGTGGTAGTACAGACTTCGAAAACGTTGTTTTGCTCGAAACTTTAACTCATCTTTTTTGTATTCAATCCTATGAATTCCTTTTTTTCTTTCGCTCTCCCATATCCCTTTCCTCGTCCTTCTTCTCGCTTTGCCTTTTCCATTACTCTGACTCCTCAACGCCTTTTTCTCCACCTACCAGTCATTATCCGAAACATCATTCCCTTGAAGCAGATATGCCAGGTTATAACTAATGCACAATCTATACATTCCCTGATGCCTGGCATCCACTTTGCCAAAACCATAAATAGTCGAAACTATATGCAGTGACCACATGAACCTACAATGAAATACATATATAAAAATCTGTTAGCTACTTTGCATGTCTTTAAAGAACACATACCCAGTTGTACTATTACACCAAGAAGAACAGATGAAATCCTTACGTCCGTTTGAGTAAAATTTTTTAGATATTTATTTACTTACTTTCCGGCCACGAAAAGTTGGTATTGAAATTTTCGGTATATGAAGTTTCGATAAAAATATATTGAGATAACTCATTAATTGATACGGCCGAAATTGTTAAATGTGTTAGCGGTATAGACTTGGTGATCCGATGAATAATTGTTGTAGAATTTTTAAAAAATCAAAAGCCAACCGCCCAGATATGTATGTTATGTGAAGAAACAGAACAAATAGTTAATAACTTCAGACATTAACACAGAGTAGCATGTCAAGTGTGATATCTTAGAATTGCCTGTAAAACTCCATCTTTAAGTACCTGTCAGTCGGTGTATCACCTATTCTTATATATAATGGCCGTTAACGATGAATGACGAAACTTGGCGCAAGGCATATCATAAATCTTTTTCGAAAGTACTTAGACCTACGAATGGATATTAAAAGTACGGTTCCACACGAACTGAGTTAGAATAGTTTTTATCATTATTCGAAATTTTTCCTCTAAATTGATGAGTTTCCTTTATACAAAAGATAGTTTCAAATGATTAAGAGTGGTTTTCACAAGGAAAGTGTTAGGTAAATAAAGCAAGTAACAGTGCTTTGGAAAACGATTTTTGGAATAATTAAAGCTCTTTTATGCTTTTCAATATTTCAGTTGATTTTAATAAGAAAACATTACCTTTGCTATATGGTCAAAACCTTCGGGGAGTGTTTTTGACGCTAAAAACAACAACCGTTTATAGGAGAATTTCCAGTTTTATGCATTCCTGAACATAGTGTTTTATAAATTTTTTTTTGTGTTCAACACATCAATAGTACATACGTTGATACGTTTTTATGTAAATTTCTCAGTTAATAGTGTAAATCAAAGCCGGCTAAAAACTCAAATCGATCATGAATCATCCAGTTATCATAATAAACCACTATTCGCTCTGTACTTTGGACAAGTGCTTGCCTGGACGAAGCTACTTATGTATCACCTACTGCAAACCTTACAATAAATACGATTATTATTCAGGTAGAAATTCATCTTTCAGCATTTAGGTTTTTGTTCTGCAGGCTTCAAATATTTAGTTGATTCGAAATAACTGCGCTGATTTTGCGTAGGTAGGTACAGGGTGGCTGATGAATTTTGCTACATTAAGAAACTCAAATAATTTTTTTTTCAGTATATGGAATTCATTTTTCTTTTATTCATGTTAAAGCTCATTAAATTTTATTAAATCTAGCTCAATTAGTTTTAAAAATAATGGAATTTAAATGCCCCCCCTGCTCGTCGATGCATGTGCGGCATCTTACCAAAAAGTTGTTCATTACTGCTTGGAGAGTTGAGACAGGAATAGCCGCAATTGTTTCTCGAATGGATTGCCTTAGTTCATTCAAATTTGTTGGTTTTGCTTTGAAGACTTCCTGTTTGCAATAACCCCACAAGAAAAAGTCAGGTGCAGTAAGGTCAGGCGACCTGGGTGGCCAACGGAATGTGGAGTTTCTGGATATCAGCTTATTGGGAAATTTTCGCCGCAATTCTGTCATAACAGGTTGGGCTATATGAGGAGCTGCACCATCTTGCTGAAACCACACAGAGTTGAAAGAAATTCTCATTCGGCGTAATTCTGGATAGAAAAACTCTCTCAACATGCTCAAGTAACGGTCTGCAGTAACCGTAACGGTGTAACCGTTTTCTTCGAAGAAGTAGGGCCCGACAATGCAGCGTGATGAAACTGCACACCACACTGTGACACGAAGTGGATGCAATTCCGTCTCATGGAGTATCTGTGGGTTGGAATCACTCCATATTCGACAATTTTGTTTGTTTATGTTGCCGTTTAAATCGAAATGGGCCTCGTCAGACATGAAAAGACAGTTCAACATGTTTCCATCCTCTTCCACCATTTGAAGCATCTTCTGGCAAAATTCCAAGCGAATCGGCAAGTCTGCAGCGTTCAGTTTGTTGGCCATTTGAATTTTATATGGGAATAAGTCCAAATCTTTGTGCATAATTGACTGTAATGACTGTCTGCTTACACCCATTTGAGCAGATAAGCTTCTTGTCGAAACACGTGGATTGTTTTGTATGGCAGCAGCTACAGCAGCGATTGTTTCCTCCGTTCGAACTGAAGGGTTTCGATGGTAAGGTCTTCTGTTGACTGTCCCATGCTCGGCAAAATTGTTTACAAGTCTTATTATGGTCCATCTGCTCGGAGGATTGCCGCCAAACGTGCGCCTATACTCTCTTTGAACCGAAACTACGGACTCCAGTGCGTGATAGCGGCGGACAATCCAAATTCTTGTTTCAGTGTCCCAGTTATCCATTTTTGCTAAATGTAAAAGTCAATCTGCAAAATAAAAAAAAAATTAGCCAGATTCATTAAATAGAAAAAAAGTTATTTAATTTTTTTTTGGTAGCGGCTTTCATTAGCCACCCTGTATATGGGAGGCAGTCATCGTATATTCATGCATATGGTAATTTGTGTGCTAAATTGTTGATTCCTAATACAGCATTTTTCATACATTTTCACTAGAAAGTTTT
Source organism: Merzomyia westermanni (assembly GCA_949987695.1). Taxonomy (NCBI): domain Eukaryota; kingdom Metazoa; phylum Arthropoda; class Insecta; order Diptera; family Tephritidae; genus Merzomyia; species Merzomyia westermanni. Next base: position 127,952,649 of record OX465288.1, on the reverse strand, counting down.
CCCCCATTTCCAGCGCAGTTAAATTATACTTCCGCTACCTAATAAATAAAACAGCAAAACATGTATGTACAAAAACTATACAAAAGTCCACATTTCAAAGTCGCTCGTCTGCTTTCGAGCCTTTTTGAGCATCGCAGATGATCGGCAAATAAAATGCGTAGAAACTTAAATGAAATCCGACAACAAGATCCACGGTATTTATTCATCAAGGAAAAAAACACTCCAATCAACAATTATTCATCAACAGGCGGAGACGTAGCCTCGCACATTACATACTTATGTACATATCTACATACATAAGTAGAATTTAAGTACAAACATGAGTAGGGTGTCGTTGCAATGTGAGTCACAGAGAGGAAAACTGAACATATCAAATGAAGGCAAAAAAAAGAGGCGTCATAAACAAAAGGCAACATAAAATAAAATTCAAGTAAATAAAAGCAAAGCGAAACTCCCATATTGCTGACGAACAACAAGCTTAGTAAATTCAACCAGTAACTGTGACAGTAATAACTACAACAACTAGCAATTTAATAAACGTAACGATCAAACAAACAAAAATACTTCGAAACCACCGTCAGTCCAAGGCATAAAAGAGACGAGGGCCAAGAAGAAAACGTGCTTCTCGTGTTGGTGGAATGTGTGTTTGTATACATTTTCATTGAGTAGTTGGCAACACTGTTTTGAACCCGTTTTGAAACGACCTTTCGAGTACGAGTTCGAGTTTTTGCTACACCATCAGCAAGCTTTTTTGTATTGTTTTTTTTTCACTAGTTGTTCTTTTTGTTGTTGCAGCAGAAACTCCGGTTGCTGATCGTTCATTTTTTGTTTGTTTTTGTGCTTCATTCCTACGTTGTAAACTGTTGTTGTTTTTTTAGCGCTGATGACTGTTGCTCAAAGATGACGTTGCTTGCTATTTACTTGGAATTTTTTTGTTCTTTTGCGTGTGTGTACTTGTTGTTGTTATTTAGGCTCTGATTCTTGTTTTCTTACTTGTTGCTTGAATTTTTGTGCGTTGGTATGTGTTGGCGCATCGTTTGCATTTTCTTATTTCAACTTCTATTGTGGCTTGTTATTTTCAGCAGACCATTTGTTGCTAACTTTTCTAAATGGCAATTTTTCTGTGAACAAAATTATATGGTTTCTTATTTTTTATTAGTAGCTGTAATTTTTCTATGAATTATTTGCGTTTTTAATTTGCCTTCATTTTTTCTCTAATCGCTGTCGGGCCCTACAAACTGCCAACGCAGCAAAGGTGTTAACCGAACTTCTTAATAAAACTGAATTAAGTTAAAAATGCAGCGCCAGACAGTAGCTTTCGAAGCACGTTTCCTGCTTCCTTTTTCACGTCAGCAAAAAGAAAAGCAAAAAAAATGTATAAAAGGAAAAACTGCAACGGTTTAGCTGTTTGAAATTGATGCCGTAAGCTTTATTTTGTATAAAAAAGTATGACTGTGAGATATGCCTGTACATATGCCCATTAATTAAATACTGCTAGTATTACAACATTTTTTGCGCTTTTGAATTTGATGATTAAGATTTGTAAACGTGCAAAACTGCAACAAAAGCCGGTATCAAGCTCTGTTACCATAGGTATTTTCACCCATAGGGGATTTGCCGCTTTATTTTGAAGGCATATGAAGAGACATGAATATCAACCAGCAAAACCAAATCGTATTGTGTTTGTTACTTTTTATTAATATATACACGAACACTGAATCAGAAAATATTCTTAATTAAAGTCTAGCACTCTTCATAAAACTAGATGGGCGATGTTGTGCGAGGCATCTTGCCTCACCGACAGACAGGCAGAAATTAACAGACTTGTTCCTTTACCTTATGTTGGTCTAATTACGGCTACCCATATATCTATACACTTTGAGGTAACATCAATTATCGGCCTGCTCCAAAATATCTTGGGCCAGGTTGCCAGAAGCCTTCCATGGCAGATATACAGTCGAAGAGCTTGCCAAACCAATGCTGAGGGCAACCCCGTTTTGAAAAAATTTTTTCAAACCAGTCCCAGGACTCGAACCTTGGAACTTCGGTGTGGTAGGCCAGCAACACCACCGCGACATCGCGGCGGATGCCAATACATCGATACAAATTCCATTTAATTCTATATGGCGGCTTTTGAGTGATGCGCGAACATACAAACTGACAGACATTCGAAATTTCGAAACGCCATTGTTTAGGCGTCTATTATTATTTTCTTTACTATCTATAACGTGCACACATTTTATTATTAAAATATGTTCTTAATAAACCCTTTTTTCTTATTACAAGAGTTTATTTCAAATGTCTTTCTTCCTTCAAATCTATCTAGCGAAAACGGTAACGTTGACTTTCAAAGAAGTGTAGTTGCTTATTTCTAAAATAACTCATTTCGTTATTTTTGTTGACAATAACCTAGCTCAGTTCTTGTCATGAACTCATATTATCTACATACACACATGCACATAAACGAGTACGCTTACGCTTGTGCTTAGCAGTTGTTTATAAGTTCAGTTAAACGCTTACTGATAAGCATAACTTCTAGTGGTTCGCTCGATCTATAGGAGGTTTCTCATAAATGCGTTTGAGCGATTCTTTCTAAAAAGGGTGCTTCAATGTTGACCATGGATTTTAACTACATACGAGTATACCGACAACTTGAAAATCTTTTAATGTTTATACAAGGTGGCGCAAAAGTAAGCTTCCGATGTTCAGCATATCGGTTGTGGCACGTGCAGTGTGTGCTGTTGCACCGTCTTGTTGTAACCACATGTTTTCCAATCCCAATTCATCAAGTTGCGGCAAAAAGAACTCGTTGATCATTGCTCTGTAGCGCTCACCATTCACAGTAACCGTTTGGCCCCGACCGATTATTGGTCAAATAAATAGTCAGCAATATTCCGCGTTCTGGAGCAGTGTAGCGTAACATTGTTTATTAACGTGTATTTCGCATGTGTTTACTACACAAATGTCAAAACAGAACTGACTTTAGGGGCCAATCGCAAAATTTATAGCATTTTCTGATAGGAGGATTACTTTTGCGCAGTAACCGTTTTTCACCGACCGATTATTGGTCAAATAAATAGTCAGCAATATTCCGCGTTCTGGAGCAGTGTAGCGTAACATTGTTTATTAACGTGTATTTCGCATGTGTTTACTACACAAATGTCAAAACAGAACTGACTTTAGGGGCCAATCGCAAAATTTATAGCATTTTCTGATAGGAGGATTACTTTTGCGCCACCCTGTAGTATTTTCGTTATATTGGATCGTATCAACAAAAATTCAACAATTGCCTTTTTATACACCTTTGATTCCACTGTTTTTACTAGAATTAAGCAGTTCTGGCTAGTCAAAATTTAAATTGAATTTTTGTAATCATGTGTAAAAATAAGTTAGCTTTTATTACCAATGCCTATTAATTGTGAGGGAAAATAGTTTGTTGAATTAACTCGGCGTTTTTAATCTACATCTCTTTTGCATTTGCATCTATAGTAAAATGTATGGATTTTCAATTTCTACTACTTTAAAACATGTACTAAAAATTTTATGAATAAAATTCGTTTTAATACATTTTTAAATTCTGTGCACTGTTACATTAAATTAGAACTTAATGCAAGTATGTGTGAAACTCCATTCAAAATGTTGTAATAGTTTTTTAATGGTAATGTAAAATACCCATCTATGTTACACATATTGTCATGCAGAATTTGCCAAATTCATGACAAAAATTTAAAATTCATAAATTAGTAGTTAACCGCATGAAATGCTAAACTCGATAACTTGAATTTCTGCTGCGGTTGCAAAACATAGGTATGTACATAGTTATAAACATTCAAGCATAATTTTATTCGCGAAAATAGCCTGTAGGAAAAATCTCAAGTTCTGAACTTGTGCGCTTTTACTGCATTCGATATCACTAGTAGTTCTCCCTCAATCACTTTTAAATGCAATCAACTTGCGAATTTAACATGGCGATGTCCTAGGCGGTGGAAATTGTCGGCACTGGATAACGGTTTCTATAATTTAGAACTCGTAAAATATTGTAGAGTGTAAAACTAGTTCGTTTATTGGTAATACTTCGTTCGTTCGGAACCGGACTAAAACTATTTTACGGATGCACATATGTATGTAGGTAGACTGGCTTTTCATCTTACATCTTTATTAAATTAATATAAGCCAAAAAACAATTTTTTGATTTTTTCTGTCTGTATAACTATAAGTTTGTTCGGCCATCCCTAAATAGCTACTAAATGGATTGGATGGGTTTCTCACCGATATATTGCTGGAGGACTATCTTCTAGTTAAGAACACAGTTTTCCATTCGTGTTGTATCGGAGCCGCGCACGACCACTGTCAATAGTTATTAATACTGTTATAAATTCCCACCAATTTGACTAAAAGTAATTCGCTTAGATTAGAACCGGACATTAAGTTTGATCTACATATTTTTTTTTTAAGGCTGTAGCAATCGGTGGTGGGACACACATTTCTAATAGTTAAACCTAAAGATAAATTAAAATTCAACCGTCTAATCCTAGGCGACTTCAACGCGCATCACGATCTCTGGCACTCCAATCTTTCTGACACCAACTGGAAGAAATTACAAGTCTGCCAAAACACCGCCATCAGAACTGCTACGGGATGCCTGCTTATGTCATCTGAGTCTCACCTCCATCAAGAGGCAAAATTGCTCAATGTTCACGAGCACGCGGAACTCTTGAGCAGACAGTTCCTTCTGAACTGTCATAAACCTAGTCATCCAAACCGACATCTTTTGGATGTAGCACCGCCCCCCAGAGACATAAGGAGACATCTCCGTAAGCATTACGATGAGATCCGGCATCATATCTCTTTGCCGTTTGATCTGCGGAACCATAGACGGGCTCTAAATGACCTCCACACCGAGTCGGTAGACAGATCTCTCAGATCTCGGCCTGTGAATCCCGTTATTAATACTCAACCACCTGAATTGGCTGAAGAGGAGCGTGTACTTCCGAGGGAGACTAGAGTCATACTAGCACAACTTCGCTCTGGATATTGTAATAGGTTAAACTCTTACTTATCCAGAATGAACCCCAACATACCAAATACATGCCCTGCATGTGGTATGACCCCTCATGATACCATACATCTCTTCGCCTGTTCAGTTGAACCCACTCTTCTAACACCTACATCACTCTGGTCCAACCCTGTGGAAACTGCGCGTTTCCTCGGACTTCCGTTAGAAGAGCCTGATGACAATTTAGAGTGATCGAGCCCATTGGGCAGGGCGAAGCACTGTTAACAACAACAACAATAAATTAAAAATGTTTTGATTGTTTTTGTATTGGAAACAACAATTATCTATAGCCATTTACGTAATCGATTTAGTCATTATTTAAGAAGTGGCAAATTTATGTATGTATGTTTGTATTGATAAAATAAAATTGATAAGATATCATTATACGATATCATTATCGTATAAGTTATGAACCTCAATTATGGCTATAATCGTTAGTCATAGAAAATAACTTTAAGCAAAGAAAGCCATAATTTCTATATGCTGACCATAGGTTGTTGTTTTGCAATTTTATTAACTTCTGAAACTAATTTTACATAGGCAATAAAATTATTAGTTTTACACATAAACGATTTGCCAAAAATTAATACATTTTAAAAACAAATTAAGATTTAAAGCTAAGTTTGCCTAAATTCTATGAGCTACAAAATTGAATACTCGAAAAAGTTTAGTAAAAACCTAAAAAATTTTTAAAAATTCATCGAAAGTTTTCATAAAATTTAAAATTTGAACTTACATTGTTGGTATTATTAAATGTTTCAATCTGCTTTTAAAAAAAAATTATAAAATAATGTAAGGGAAGGAAAACACTACCAAACACCCTGTTGCTGTTTCTAAAAATTTTAAATTTGGTACATTTACATATATATACATATGTATATGTATGTATATTATTTACTTTCAACTTAATTTGTTTACATAGGTATGTATTTTGTTTACTGGTTTCTTTTTTCTAATTTCTTATTATATTCATTAAAGAAAATAAATCAATGAGCAGCTGAAAAAATGTGCGTTGACGTCATACCGACACATCGAATAGAATTGAACATTTTACGAATTCATTGCTCTGGCGTAAGCGTCTCAATTTGAGTTGTTTCATTCAGTTGACTTGTTTTGATGTCAAACTGTGTCTGTGGTTCATTTATCTACACAAAATATATGTATTAGGGTGGGTTGGAAACAAGTTATCTAAGGCTTAGAATTTGTACTTCAGACTGTATTTCTAAATAAATAAATAATATGTATATCCGACGGAGAAATTTCTTTCTAGTGATTTTTAAAGCTCTATCAGTTTAATCAAGGACCATAAGCACTGGGTCACTTACAAAAATTACTGTTAACGATTTTTTTAAACTTATTTTGCTGAGTTAGATTGAACTCGATTTTTTTCTTTTTTGAAGTTTTGAGGAAATCTTTTAGATAATACTAGAAAAGCCCGCCACGCTTAGCTGCGTGTCAGAACTTATAATAGGCTGAAGTAGATTTTAATCATTATATCTGCGAAACAAACTGAGATATAGAACCTTATAACAAACGCTTATCGCAGCACTCATTATCATCTTTCGTTTGATACCCATATTGTGCTAACATATTTTAGGTCACAGTGGTCCACATTTTGGTCGATTTTGGTCACGTCTGTCTACATACATGTATGTTTATACGCGCCTCACTACAAAACGGTTGCATATTATTGTAAATTTTTCTTCCGAGGCATTTCTTCTGGCCTAGCTTGGAATATAGAATATCTTTTTCCCTCATTACTGCACTTATAGTTCTGTTTTTTAGCGCAGCCACGCCCAAACGCCCAAGTCTAAGTTGGCTTTTCAATAAATTAAAATAAAAATGCGTGAAATACATTTCCTAATAGTTCGCTTTTCTGTTTTGTTTATATAGCTCACCTTCATTAGCGTTTATTTTTTATTTCTTATTATTGTAAATTGCCCTATAATTTTTCCAAATCAGTAAAGCATTTCATAACTTTACAGATTACAAACGTTCCACTGTATGCGATACACACAGCGCAGCTTCCGCACCAGAGGCTATGGCATCAGCAGACTGCAATGAGGATTGGTCCACAACAGCGCCGCAAACAGGCAATCGATCACCATTGATGAGAAGTTGTTCTACGTCAACTGTTTATGGTGAGTTTTAGGCAAAAATAACAACAATAAAAATTAAATAAAAAATAAGTAAGGAAGTCTAAGTTCGGGTGGGACCGAACATTATATACCTAGTAGTGATCTATTATGTCATCCCAATTTACGCAGGTCTATTTTAATACTTTCAGTTCGTATTTGCGTTCAAACAGACAGACGGACAGACCTACATCGACTCAGCTCATCGTGCTGATCATTTAAGAGAACTTTTCTCTTCTTCTTCTCATACTTAAAAACATTTAATGTTTATGAAAGGTATGAAAATCAAAAAAGATTTACAACTTCGCTTTTGCAGTGGAGTATTAACTACTTGCCCGGATATTTTACTTTTCCTCCTGAACGTTTTGATATACATTAATAAATATATATCTCGATTCGTTTATGCCGAATAAAGTAATATACCTTGTGTGCGTAACAAAAATAGATATAAAAAGGGTGTCTTTAATAGGCGCCAAAGAACTCAACCGATCTTTATGAAATTTTCACAATATATACTTGGGTTCACTGGGTACAGCATAGACAATATATAGTTTTGGAAAAGTAGGCGGAGCCATGCCCCTAGGCTTTATAAAGTTTCAATTCGTCATAACTCCGAACTTTTTTGGTCTAAATTAAGGAAATTTGGATATATGTGTCACTTAGTCAATATCTACATAATTTTTCAAAAGTGGGCGGTGCCACGCCCACATATTTTGTGTTTTGTTTTGCTCTCGAACTTTCACGATAGGTTCAGGAGTTCGCTGGACACGACACATTCTGTATATAGCTTTTGGAAAAGCCCCCAGGTTATATAAAGCTGCAGTTCGGTATAGTTAGGAGTTTATTTGGTTCAAGTTAATGACATTTTATATATAGATGTGTTCTTTGTAATAAAACGTCAAAACAACGTCTACCGGGTTTGTTAGTATATTATAAAATGGCGAAAGCAAACAACGAATTTCAGCATTCTTTTGCAAAACTGAGAGACTAGTTTGCGTTCAAATAGACAGACAGACGGACGGAGAGACGGACATGGCTAAATCGACTCCGCTCATCGTGCTGATCATTTAAGTGAACTTTTCTCTTCTTCTTCTCATACTTAGATACATTTAGTGTTTATGAAAGATATGAAAATCAAAAAAGATATATAACTTCGCTATTGCAGTGGTCTATTAATACGTGCCCGAATATTTTGCTTATGTGTTTTCCGATTTAGCTAATTTTTGGCAAGAGTATAATACATACTACTAAGAAGCAGCTGATCAATTTTCATTGAATTATAAGCGATTGCCTTTGAAAATAGCAGAAATTGTATGCTGAAAAGTGCGCGGCGCCACGCCTACTTCTTCAAAATTGACAAAATTTTTTTGCGCCCGAGTTTTTCTTAAAAAGCTTATTATGTGTGCAAAATTTAATTGATATAACTTGCTTAGTTTTAGAAATATCGCTTTTTAAATTAAAAAAAAAATTTTCAGAACTATGTTAAAAAACTGGGCGTGGACATTAACCGATTTCGCCCAATTTTACAGCAAACAGTTACCTTTATATATAGAACATTATCACCATTATCGTTTCCACAAGTCAATTTTTGGCGGAGTTACGGCATAAAAAGTTTTGTGGAATAGTCCACTATAAAAGGGGAGGGGCCTCGCCCATTTTCGAAAATTTGAAGTTTTTGGATTTCTTTGTTTACGGAAACTTTAAAAGTGAAATATAAATGATGTAAAGCTGTTTTGCGCAAAGTTATTGCCTATTTTACGCACGATCCTCCTCAAAATTTTTCATATAAAAGGGGGCTCAAACCTTAACCGATCCCGCCCATTTTTTTCCTGAAATGTTCCTTGCATACCTGGAAACCTGCGTGCTGAATTTCGTTTCGATATCTTGAACGGTTTTTGATTTATGATTAATATTATTTCTAAATTTGACTTAATCAAAAGTGGGCGGTGCCACGCTCATTTTCAAAAATTTCTTGAAATTTTTATTTTATGCCTCAATTTCAATGTATTCACCAAATTGTATCCTTATATGTGTATTATGTACTGCGTAATCACTTTTTTTGTGTTTTCAAAAATATTCTATATATAAAAAGTGAGCGTGGCTATTTTCCGATTTTGCCCATTTTAAATAGCGCTCGGAGATGAGTGCCAAGGAACCTGCATACCAAATTTCATTAAGATATCTCAAAACTTACTCAAGTTGTCGTGTTCACAGACGGACGGATGGACGGACGGACGGACGGACATGGCTTAATCAATTTCTCTTTCGTCCTGAACATTTTGATATATATAAGTCAATATCTATCTCGATCCGTTTATTCCGTTACGTACTGCCGTTAGGCGACTAAAGTTAATATACCTTGTATGCGTAGCACTACTAGGTATAAAAAATGGATGGAAATATTGGCTACAGAAATTAAAAAGTCTTATCTTGCAATCGTTTGCTAAATTATTTTACTCACATCAACAAAAAAAGATACATACATTTCCTCATTAAATACATCACTAAGTGTATAAACTAGCAAACTAAATTGTTAATAAAAATCTGTCAATTTTGTGACAAATAAGCAGCAACACGACGTGCGCTGGCGACAAGCGGGCAAATAGTTGTCATTTAATGACTTAGGTTTTTTGTTTGAGCCAAACGCACGCAAATTAAGAAATAATTCAATTTTGATATAAACATTTTATGTACTAAAGCTTTCCGCATTTCTCTTTTGCTGTTTATTAAAAATTTGTTTGCAATTTCGTGTGAACCAGTTTAGAATGTTGTGTTCATTTCATCAAGCACGTGCCATATGAATGTGAAGCCAACCACGACCTGCACTGCATCCATATGTTGCTCATACGACATGTAGCACTCACTGCATGCACTCTTTTACATCAGCAGCTAATAAATGTTCTAATAATTCTCTCGAGCTAACTTAATTGGTAATGTGTTGTTGTTGTTTATTCACCTTCACAAACGAGTGCGAAAACAACAAAGTAATTTACAAATATCTTTTGCGCAACTTGAAAAAAACTTCCGTCATTTGATGAAATTGTTGCAGTTGTAATGGAATAATTTTTAGAGCAACCTACATGCATACATACTGCAACGTATGTGTCTGTTTATATGTTATTTTTGTAATACAACAAATATTTGGACATTTCACTATCTATTGCTAACGCCGCCGTTGGCGCTGGCGCTAATAACTCGCATTACCAGCGGCCCTCGCTGACATGACTGATAAGGAATTACTAATCGTACTAAAAACACTGCATTGTTATACCCAGCTTTGCTTGAGAAACAAGGTATAAGTAAATTGTATTCATAACGGTTAGTTTTGAGGCATGAACGGGGCGTATAGAGCTATCATTTTTGGGAAAAATGTGCTTGTGAGTTTATTATATAAGTTTTATGAAAAGATTTAGCGACACATACACTTTTATCCAATCTTCTCACCAAATTTCAAACTCCACAAATTAGTCTGCCATAAAAACATAAACGATATTTTCCTGACAAGCAATGGGACATAGAAGAGTTTTAAAGTTAAATTAATCAGATCACTTCATCTCGCTACACGCCACGTAGCTAAAGAATTCGTATTTATTTTCTTTACTAATTTTTTTATTGAAATTATTTCCGCTGAAACTCAACATCATTACTCGGCAGGATCCCTTCATGACGTGTCTTTATTCGCACCTTAATTGATCAGGCATGCACGCAGTATTGTTATTATTCATTTACTAGAATAAGTGTATTAGTGTTGCAGTTTTATTGCTCACAGAGCGACATTCTCCCAACATTTGTAATTTTATTTGTTGAATCATCGAATTTCATGATTTTTCCATTAAGTACAAATACGTACTTATTTTCACGAGATATACATAAAAAATACGTAAGATTAACATGAAAAGCAAATTCAATATAACAACAAGGACTTTGTTTTTTAGTAGTAGTATTCCAAGAATAAATTACTCACTCGGTAAAAATTTGCAGCGGGAAATTAAAAATTTCATCGATTTGTTAAACATTTTTTTAGGGAAAAGTATGAAATAACCAAGGCAATGTATAAAGAATACAATGAACAATAGATGAGTAACAGTTTTGAAGTATTCACGCAGGACTTGTTATCAGGTTATCTAGTGAGGTTGGTTTTTATTGATATTTTTTTATGAATTTAAAAAAACCAAATACACTAGAGAGAAATAAATTTCAGCTAGATAGCTTTCTAATCAGCCCGACTTAATTCGCCATATCGTCTGCCGGCAAGATCACGTTATTTCAGCTGCTGGTTCGAAAACGCCCTTTCTAAGAATATTTTCGAAAAGCAAACCATTTAACATGTTTTTCACTTTTCTTAAAATCCAACTGAAAGACGCTGATTTTTCGGAGATAGGCGCTTTTTTTGTAAAATTCTGAGACGTCTGCGCAAGTCTGATCTGAAAATGTTTATTGTTATATTGGAGAATCATTCCTCGAATGCTTAGAACTTTTTATGTGACAAAGGATTTTAAGTTTTAAAGGGAGGCTATATAAGCTCCTAAAAAATATGGTTCTGTGTTGTCTAAAATTCATCAATAATATAGTATTTATAATTTGTTATTGCCTTTCATATAAAGTTGTGGCTAAGATGGGTTAGATATTAAGTCACAGCTAACAGGGATGTACCTTTTGTTCACATCGAGCCCTAACAGCCAGTTTTGTGTAACCAACAAAAATAAAATTTTACAGGAGAAGAATTTTTAGTTTACAAAAATACCATTCGTCCACAGTGCGCTATTATTCAATGAAAATAAGATAACTTGTATTTGTGTAGCATACTGACAGGGGTGTACGACGATCTGAGTTTTTGTAGTATACTCATAACAATCAAAAGTACCCGTTCGGGTATAAATGGGTTCAATTGGTCTCTCCATAGGACATGCTCAAACAAATGCGAACAGTTCAGCCCATACAAAGTATTAAGAACTAACACCCTGCAAAAAACGGAAATACTCCGTTTCATACTCCAAAGGGTACTCCTAAAGGAGTATCAGAGTACTCCAACACATATCCTCATTCATATAAAAAAGGTGGTCCAATTTACATGGCAATGTCCGGTGATTGGATCACCTAATCCATCTCGGAGTAGTCCATTTCTTTGCTTTTGAATACTTTATAGACCACCTACGTGAGAGTACCCTCAAAATACTCCCATGGGATTACTCTATGGAGTATTCAACAGCAAAGCGAGAGTGGGAGTAGGTGGTCCTCAAAAGAACACATACTCCCTTGTCGCTTTCGTCTAGAATACTCCATAGAGTAATCTTTTGGCAGCATTTTCAAAGTACCCAAACGTAGGTGCTCTATAGACTATTCGGAAGCAAAGTAAATGGTACTCCGATTAGGATTAGGTGATCCAATCACCGGACACCGCTATGTAAATTGGACCACCTTTTTTATATGAATGAGGATAAGTGTTGGAGTACGCTGATGCTCCAACGTTTTTTACAGGACATTAGTCGCATCTTCTTTACGACTCATCCCGGACGCAGGGAATGTTTTCAATACCACTAATAGGATTTTGACATACATACATACATAAGTACTATCTGCATACAATTTCCATAGGCATGCCGACACACAAAATCAAAATTCAGCAGTCATAACAAACCAAACTAATGGTCGCCATAGTAATCCTTAACCATAAAACGGGAAGTAAACACAAAAATATAACAACATTCCATGTCACAAAATAAATAAATGTATAATATATAAAGGGAGACGCGAAAAACTGCGAAATAGGCCAATTAAACCAATTTGCTGAATGTAATGAAAGACAAACTTGACATATAAGGAAAACTTCGCTGCGTTAGTCAGGGTATTTAAGGAACATAATTTAGATAGTTTTATACCATAATAGAGAGTAGTTGTTGTTGTATAAATACTTCACCCTGCATAATCCACACATTAATTTCCGAAATAATCAGCAATCTCTTCCATCAATTATTCTTACACAGCGCTCATACTTCAAGTAACTTTTTTCCCACTTAAAGTATCTAGCAAGTTCGAATATTAACTGATACATATGAGTTTATGTACAGTTGTGTTCACAATAATAGTAGTGAAATTAAATTGGATATCGTTCGCTTTTAATAATTTTCAATTAAGATATAGCAAATTCTATAATAGAAACCACATGAAAAGAAATTTCAAAGTTTACACAAAGTTCAGAGAAGTTAATCAAATTTAAAAAACTTTACATTACAATTTGTGTGAAAGTAAGAAAATTTGAGTTTCGGTAATGCGTTGTTTGGAAGAAAATACACAAGATTCTCGACAAAAAAATTCTAAAAATTCAGGGGAAATTTTGAGGTACTTCTAACTTGCACTCTTGTGTGCTAAAATTGTATGAGCTATAAACCTGCATACTCTATAATTTTCTGAAAATTCCGCCCGAAAATATTGAAATTTTAATGTCAATTTTTCAAACTTTAACTTTCCTGAACTATAAACTTTGAAATTTCTTTTTATATCAGGGGTCGAATTACGTTATACGTTCCGTGATCGAAAGCGAATTTTTAAATCACAAAAGCTCCAAACCCGTAATTCCGAATAACGCCATACGTGAGCAATTGGTTAGAAGTACCGGTAGGGTCAATTATTATTATGCATTATTACTCTTTTAAAAAGTTGGAAAGTTTCAATGTTATTGTGACTAAATAAACGGTTTACGATCACGGAACGTATGTCGTAATTCCGCCCCTGTTTCTGTCGTAGAATTCGCTGTAGCTTAAATTAAAATGATTAAAAACACAGTTTCTTCTTATTTATTCGAACGATATCCAATTTACTTTCACTGCTATTGCTGTGGAAACAGCTATATATAATTATTTTTACCCGGAAACTGAGCCAAAGCTATCGTTGTAACAGATAAGCATGCAATTTTTTGTCCTGCCCAAAAGCTGAATTTCCTGCAACTGAAAATCTGCACTCCGCTCTTCATCTCTTATTGCTATGATGATTCTTATTTCTCTTTCTTTTCCTCTTTTTCTTCCTATTCCTCCTCTTCCTCTGCCTCTCCTAATCCTTTATGTGCTCTCTATACTTAATATAAGATAGCTGGTACAAATAGTTAAGGAGAATATCGAATTTACCTTTTTCTCAGTTGAGGATCAGCCTAACCTACTTTGCGAAAAACCCCAAAAATAATGAGTTATTGCGAAATGGAACCTTACAGTGCCTGGGGATAGTCATCTCCAACTTTTCTAAAACTCGACCAAACTCTGTTTAAATAGAAGAAACCCGTATAATGCCGAAATTGCTCATTACGAAATAAAGATCTATGTTAAAAATTCAAAAAATAAAATTATGCAAGTAACAGGCATATTACGAAACAAGTACCACCCAAGAACATTTTAACAAATTTGAGTCAATTATGAGTTCATTTCCATGTAGAGATCCTTACATCCCCAGTAAAAAGTGTATTTTTAGAGATGAAAACTTTGTTTTTTTAAATCTCAACTTAGCGATTAGAGTTTTTAGAAAATTGTTTACCATTGATTTTGCCTTCCATTTTCTGCTTAGTATGTATATATATAAATCGCTCATAGGTAGAACCTACAAACCACCGAGGATCGACATGATTATTTTATATGAAACTAAGTTAGTTAGGACAACGAGTACATATTCATTAAGCACCAAACGGTATGTCACCTATAGACATCATTTTCCCCAGCATAACCATACACATACATACATACATATCTACTCCACTAACAGTACCCACCCCACTTCACCTATGCCTATGTATTCACATACATACCCTGCAGTAAAATTGCGAACCAGTCTTCCAAAGAGACAGTCTTGAGCTACGCGCTTTGTGAATCGTCCTGTGCCGGTTACAAAAGTGATAGTTTAAAGACAGCTTGAAATATCGGATATCGATAATCGCTCATACACTAGAACTGGTGGTGTCGTCAAACGGCTTAACTCAGGGATAGTTCTGAGCTAGTCCAATTTCCTGCAGGGTATACCTTCATATGTATGCACGTTATTCATTGTCGTGCCCTCGGTCTGCATGTTACAAAACTTGGGCTGCTAATCAACAACAACCTCATTGATTGTTTGTATAAAATTAGTTGTTGTTGCTGTGCTTAATAGTTGTTGCCTCAATACAGAGCGTTTGATAAAAATTTACAACATTTTCAAAACATATGCACGCTAAATAGACATTAGTGGTCGAAAAAGAGGGTGGAACGGCGTGAAATAAAAGTGGGGGGTGGAAAAAAATATTATTCGTATGTACATATGTATGTATGTGTGCGGATGTGTATGAATGAAGCTATTAAAACGCACGCACAGAAATTGTTTTTGTTGTTCACGTTGCTTTAGTTGTAATTTTTACTTACAAAAATACTTACATACGTTTATAAATACATATGTACTTACATTGTTGTTCTTACTATACGACAGACATTTGTACAAACAATCGTTTTATTTGAAGTGCGGTCGATAGCATCGATTGCATGACTCATGCTAACCGCGTGTATTTATTGGGTTGCTTTGAAAGAAAACACAAATGTATGTACATATGTATGTAGATGTAGATGTACTTAAGAAAAAAGCAACAAAAAACCATTACAATGCCTTAGTAAATACGCATCAAATTCCAATTATTACTGTAGTTGCTGGCAATATTTATATATTTACAGACAGAAACATACATTTAAAAGTATTATACATATGCACAATACATAGCCCACAAATGCGCCTCCATTACGCATACTACCCATACACGAACTTCTCAACGGTTACAAACCAAGCCATACTTAGTCATCTTAGCACGTTTTTCGTATTTTTTACGCGTATTTTGGGTGAGTGACGCAGCCTTGTACAACCCCATCTAGTCTGTTCAAAAAGGCCAAAAATTAGAAGAAAGCGAGACCAGCGCTGGAAATAGTTTGGGTCTAAAAACTCAGTAACTAAAATCCACTCCTAGAGAGATTCAGGGAAGACATAAAACAAAGTTGTCCAGAACTTAATCCAGATCCTCTGAAATATTGTTTTAACCTCGGTGCAACAAAGGCAACTGAAATAAATCAAGAAAGGCTCTTTGTTCAGGATTTCATAAGCCTCCTTTTATTCCTTTCGGTAGTAGGTAGTTATCGCTCGTTACTTTGAGGTTGAAATGCCATGAACTTGATAACAAAGTTAGCACATGGTATTGATAGCACAGTCTAAAATTTCGAACAATACCCACGAACTATTTTAACCACCTAATTCTCTACATTTATCTTTCGATGAATCGTTTGTTTCTAGCTTAAATTGATATGAAAATACATCCTAATATCCGATCGCCCTTTCCCAACAAACATTGAAGTCAGACACCGATTAGAGGAAGATTAGAAAAGTAGCCCATTCCCCTTTCTTTAAAACTAGGGCCGACTTACGAAACTCTAGCATAAAAAAAGGTACCTAATTTTAAAATCCCGAAAATTATAGTTTTCGATAAATAATGCTCATATAAGATTATATTGTGATTTGAAGTCGCATTAGTTCTCTTATCATTTTCGAGGCTATTACGAGTGTTTTTCTCAACTCAAGAATTGTGACGGTAATATAATGTGGAAGTAAAAATTTCTCTAACGTTACATAGGTACTGGGAATTCTCAAGCCAAACATTTTTCATATGTTATTCGGTTCTCAATTTTTTCGTAAGAAGCAGCAGTTTTAACTTCTTTGGGAGAGCCCGACAAACGTTAAATTTTTTTTTAATTTTTTATCTCAAGCATTACGCTGTACTTCACTCGGATAGACACTGGGCAAAAAATATCATATTTTAAAAGAGATTAGATCATGTTAATGGTACAAATAAAGTGGGTATTTAAAGTTAGTGAGACGTTTCCGGCAGATAACCAATACGTTACCAATACCTCAACTATTTTGCTGTGAGCGAATTAAAACACAGCGGCTTCGCTGGCTAGGCCACGTAGTGCGAATGAGCGAAGATGCTCCAGCCCAGAAGGTATTCTTATCGGCACCCGCCGGTGGAAGCAGAGGAAGAGGGAAACCACCACTCCGATGGAAGGACCAAGTGGAGACCGATTTGCGATCCCGCGGTGTTTCCAATTGGCGCCAGTTGGCGCAACGAAGAAACGAGAAATCGTGGCTGTTTTCGAAATAGTACTATAAATCTAGCCTGTATATGTTCGTTGCTTTTAATTTTTCCTCTAATCAAAAATAATATTAATTAACCAAGAATTATTATCAACTATTCTTGAGCTCGTTAAACTTACAAAAATATGTAAAAATGAACAGACCATAAAACCAACAACAAAAAATAAACTTTTTAAATATATCAGATTTTGCCACGAAAAAGCTTCAAGTTGCCCATTGTGCGGATCGTTATCCGCATGTTGATATATAAAAGCTAAACGATTCATAAGGAGCGTGCGGGAAACCGCAATTGCGCACTGACAGTTTCCTAATTTGTATATATCGCTCTGCTTATAACGAGATCATTCAACAGCACATCATTTTTATTTATTAATGACTGTTTTTGTGGGCTTAGCTTAGAAATTGCGCAGCTTTAGCGCTTTCCGATTCAGACACACATACATAGGTATGTACATACATATAAATCAAAATACGAATTATAGTTATTAAAATGGATGTTTAGATATCCATGTAGGTATATATTTTAATAACTCATTGTACATAACAACACGTTATTATTTTCTCCACAGATATAGAAACTCATCCCGCGTCGCCTGTTTTTCCACATCTTCTATTAGGCAATGGCAAAGATGCCAGCGATCCGAGTAGTGTGGGCGCCAATTGTGTTTTAAACGTTACCTGCCAAGCACCCAGCTCAGGGCCAACGCCGGGACTTAAGTATAAACAAATACCTGCCAGTGATACACCACATCAAAATATAAAACAATATTTTCAGGAAGCCTACGATTTTATTGGTGAGTTGAATTTTTATTTTTATCGGTGAGCAATCTACTTCATATTTTAAACATACATAAATAGGTTGAAGGTCCTTAGTAAGCCAGTTCGGTGTAAACTTTGATTCAAATTATGTTTAGTTCAGAGATTGGAGCCAAAATGTATAAAAGAAATATGATATCAGCATTTGTTAGCTTCCGTAGTTTTTATTACGTTTTCATTTTTGTTCTGCATTTTAACACTTGCAGCGCTATTCTGTCTGCTACGGGTAATTTTGTAACTGGTAAATTTCACTTTCATTAAATATTGCACATACCGATTATTGTAAGCGTGTTTTACTACGAGAAAATTTTGAATGAATTAACCCAACAAGCAAAGTAAACTTGAAATAAATTTTTAAAAAGCTTTCCGAAATAAATTTTAAGCTTACAAAATTCTGATTTTTCGCTTATAAAACGTTTGAAAATAAACGTTTTATAATTGAAACGACACGTTGATAAAAAGCTTATTAATGTAAGCCTATTTTTATAAACATTTGCATTTCACTTTTAAATTAAAATTATTTGTAACAGTTTTTTCTTGAAGTGTATAAAAAGTTTACTTGAAACTTTCAAATAAATTAAAACTGAAAAAGCTTACATATCGCTTATTGTAGCAATTATACCTTAAATTATTTTGAAAAACATTTACAGAAATGATTGTTGTGAATTAATAAATAAGTAATATTTTATACATATGTATATAATTTTTTCCCACCTTTTTCATCACAAAAAGGTTGACTTTACTTTCATGGTAACAAGTTGTTGTTGTTGTTTCCATAATCCCCTAATCATCTGCGGAAAAGATCAGGTGGAGAATGTCAAGACTTCCTCCGTGCCTATAGTGGGCTTCAGCTATCCTGTAGTGCCAAGAACTGACATGCTTTGTTGGATTTTGTCAGCGTATTTCAGACGCCAACTAAAAGAAGAAGAAAGAGATTTTGTTTACAGCTATTAAAGCGGTAACAAAAATATTTTAAAAAAGTGCTAAATTTGCCTGTGACTTTCTTGACCAGCACAGAATACCCATGGATTTTCTGTTAAGATTATTAATAGTATAAAACGTGACCTACAGCGAATATAGTTTAAACCATTTCGTCAACAGGCTTGAGCATTTTTTTATTTTAAAGTGTGGATAAAGATTTGCTAACAAATATCACAAGAGTTTTTACTTTTACTAAACAGTATAAAAAAATTTAAAATGCATTGTTAAGTCCATGCATTGTGAAATATTCGATAACTTTTATGGAAAATATATGTATATATAGACGGGTTTTCTATTTTTGTCTGTATGTTTGTTGGACCATCACTCCAACCCCCTTTATAGAATTGAATTTCAGACGAAACAGTGGCTCACATTTCTGGATGTTAAATTTCAAGTATAAAATCAACTTTACATTTCGGTTTCTATAAAAATTCGGTATTTTTCAGCCAGCCGAGGGCTAATCGGAAACATTTTATTCAGAGGAAAAATGAGGTGAACAAATTTTCTATGGTGTAATAATGTTTTGCTGTGCCAAATGAAATGGTAAATTTTGACATCTGAAAAAAGAACGTGGAAAAGCAAATAGTCTGTGAATAAATTTTAAATTTACGTATTTTTTCTGAAAATATATTTCATATTTTTTATGAAAAATAAAATAGTACTCAAGAATGAATAAAAAATAAAGATGCTCATTATTTGCGATCCCTGCTTTAAAGTAGAAAAGAAATTGCTAGCCCCGTCGTAACGTTTGCCACAGATTTTCGACTATCGTTAAGCTGATGTTATTGGTTCGTTTGTCGTATCGCTGTAGTCGTATCCTTAACGTAAGAGAAAAACCAACATGCAATTGGTCGCTAAGGTTACTTTACGGATAAGGAATTACGAACCACCACCAATAGATTCCATTGTTTCTCATAAGGTTGGTCGAATCAGCTGTTTTATAAGGTTACCGATAACCCACAAATAACTTGAGCTTTAAGCCTTGGAATATCATCATTAGCGAGACAAAACTTAAAATATTCTAATTTTCATAGGTATACATGTAGGTTGTCTGAAAGTACAAAGTAACAATAAAATGTCCATTGCATTGATATCTAAATAGATATATACATAATCCATGCATAAATAGTCTTAGGTTTAGTGGCTAGCGAAATGTGCCACCAACAAAGTTCCGAGCCCCTGCGCACCGTCTATCATGTAAAACGCTGACGTCGACGTCGTAGTGGCATTGTGCTTACAACGACGCCAACTGCAGAATTTGTCATTCGTCACAGACAGTATGGCTCCCAGAAACACTTAAATATTTACATACAAACAAAGCAGTAAGCATAAAAGTCTGCTTGGTTTTCAGTCGAACCTGCAGTTTGCATCAGGAGCGCGAGCGGCCGATTAGTGCTCATATAAACTACATAAATGGACTTTCAGCTTTTAGGCTGATGTTGGGGGAGGGGGACGTTCTGCGATGGGTTTCCTGTGGCTTGCAGTACACGACGCACTGTCTGATATTTTCGCTTGATATTTGGGTGAATTCTAATGTCATTGATAGATTATATCACCGGTGTTTGTAAAAGCACTACACGCCACAAACATCCTTCCAGTATATATACATCATACATACATACATATACTACTTTATATCACCATCCCTTAGCGCTCGTTTTCTCCCAATTCCCACCTTTCACTGTTCCCATTATACTTTTCCCTTTTCTCAGCTTGAATTCTTCGAGCCAACAACGTGCTTCCATTAATATTTATTTATATTTCCACAGGATTAGACATCTTTTTGTTGGCACTCTCACTCTTAGCTCACACACTTTTTTGCTCTCACGCAACAAACTCGTTGCGAGGGTTGTTGGCTTTGTGCTTCATTGATTCTTGTGTTTTTTTTTCTTTTGCTGCAAGGCTTTGTGTTTCCTCCTGCTTTTGTTTTAGCTTTCCTTTTACCTTTTTTTGTCTCATCACTTACGTCACGGATGTATATAGGTAAATATGTCTTAAAGGCTTTTCACATTACATCCACCCAAAAGAACGGAATCACATTCAGGAGGAAACATACACTGGTTTTATAAAGATAGAATACAAATTAGTAGTGGTTCCGTAGCATATCAGTTGATAAACATTTGAAAATGTCACTTAGATTATATTTCCTTCCAGTCATGTCTAAGTTATGTTTGAAAAGAACTCTCAGTTTGAGAACTATCGATAATATCATATTAAAAGTACCACATTAAATTTGAGAACGCTAGGTAGTACTGTTGGAGAATTAAGATTTCAGATTTGAGAACTAGTTCAATTCTCAAAGACTTCTCAAGTTGAGAGTGAACATGCAATCTTTATTGAGATTTTTGTTGATTCTTTGAAGCTCCACTTGAGCTTCATAACGAAACAAAGCTTAATATTTGAAGAATGCCTCAGTTCTCAAGTTGTTGCTAAATTTAATTAAGGACAAATTAAGTATACTTCGTCGCCATATAATATACACACTACGTACCTACAAGAGCATATATTGATTCAATCCAAAAATAACAAACAGCGCCGCAAATGCTACTGTTTTCATTTCTCACACTTTTTTTGTGTTGTGGCAACAGCTGCCATTAGTACGTACATACCTTTGTATGTAGATATTATACATACAGATAGTCACACTTCGAAGACGACATTTGACTTGGTGAACACTCTCGAGCACAATTCTTTATCTCGTAACAAAAAATATACATTCATGAGTTTGATGAAATAAAATGAGCAAACCGATGTGCAGAGAAAAACTTGAATAATCAATTAAACTAAGTAGATCGGTGGCCGGCAAATAGTTTATCAAAAAAACAAATTAATATGTGATAATAGTATTGCACTGATCAAGCAATAAAAACAAAGTTCGCATATAGTTACTATACCTACACCAACGAAACTAGACACTGAGGATGGCGGAACGCTGAAACCGGTTTGTTACAAAACCAAGTTTGACAAGGGACGAAAAATCGTTCCAACATACATCCACCCTTTCGGAAAATCAACAAAGCAAAATCAACATACTCTCTCTCTATGGCGCGATATACAACAGGTATATCATCATAAACCTCCTAAGAGATTTTTGCGCCAAGCTTCTCTTCCAATTTGTGGTGTGCCGATTTGAATTTTCCCTACAAATTGTTGGGACCTACAGTTTTTTGCCGACTCCGAACGGCATCTACAAAGGAGACGAATTTTTGCTGAGAAGCCTGTCATTGCAGAAATACACTCGGAGAGTTTGCCAAACCACTGCCGAGGGCCGACCCCGTTTTTGAAAAACTTTTTTCAAATCACTTTTGATGTTACCTGTACCAGGGCTCGGACCATGGACCTTCGGTGTGGTAGGCCGGCAACACTACCTTCACACCACGGCGACCGCCGTATATTGAATACAATCAAAATGATTTGCGGTGTATCCTCGTAAGAAGCCGATTGTGTGTGTATGAGGCCCGAACATAGTTCGACTTTCGCTTTCCGGTGATATATAAATCTTGAAAATGCGAACAAAACTGTGCATGTGGTGCTAATAATAAACATAATAATAAACATAGCTTAACTATAAATAAATCCTAATGGGAAGGCCTCAGACCCCCCAAATATATTGAGATATATATTCTGCCTACTAAAAATTTATTACGTAAATCGAATACTGCCGTGAAAAGAAGATTATACACTACCAAAAATTAAATAGCATAAATTAGTTGTCGAAGAAAAAGTATAAAATATTATCTAAACACTTTTTAAGTTTACCCCTAACAAACATCAACCAAAAAGGTCTCATTTCGACTGTGAGTGACTGTATGTAGTATTGGCAATGGCGTTATTTTTGTTCATCATCATATTGGTGTACATGTTGATGCTTATGATGAGAACGATGACTCATCGCCTCACAATGTAAATGTGGCACAGCTACTAACCACCCCACTTAAACCATAGAGCACCCCTTTGATTACATGTATTCCCCCTTTGCTCTATAATACAAACATAAAAACTCTTTCTTGCCATTCATCGATTTTGTTTGTTTTTGATTTACTGTGCCACACACTCAAATGAACCATTCTTCCGTACGATGTGTATAGTTTAGATTGCGGTAAAATGCCAGCAACACATTTGTCTCCACCTCTCAGGTTGGCACTCGTACTGAATGCATGGTTTGTTGGTTTGTGTCTTGGTGGTGTACCCCCACCACCTTGGCCGACATCATGTGCGGCGGGTGTTGATCTATTTTTGGAAGTATGTTGAAAAGACGCAGAAACACGGCCGTCGTTTCCTTATATTTATTTATTGCATTTGTAAATAAATATATGTTTGTATACATACACCACTGCCTATGCGGAAAATGCCTTACGATGGGACAACGAACACGCCAAAACAAACTGGACTGCCATGAGGCTGATTAGTTGATATGCGGATTTTCCGTTTCAAAACTCATAATTGAGATATGACATAAGCATCGTATGTACATATTCATAGACTGATTTCAATGTAGCAGTTCTGCATCCTTTCCAAATTTCAAGCTTGCCCTACGATTTTCCGTTATTAGTACCTATATACTTTAATCCATTTGATGCTTTAGTAAGTTGTCTGTGCAAAATTTCTTTGGGAAACGTTCTTTGTTGCTTTATATAACTATAGTTATATTATTATTATTTCAAATTGAATTTGTTTCCATAGTTTCCTTTATTTTTAGTATTTCTTACAGGCAGCTGCTAATGACGGTGCGTGCCTTTTGGAAATACCGTAGGATAAATGATTCTGTTTTGGGGTTGCACTCTTTCTCCTTCTCTAATTCTGTTGTAACTTGCTTTAAAAAATTGTGTGAAAATTTTATTACGGCCAAAAGTTACAGAACTTGCAGAACGTTTTACTCAAATTCATCAATACAATATAGTAATAGCCTTGTCCTTCATAATGAACAAAAATTATAAGGATACGAGAACAAGTCTCAAGTTAAATTTAGAAATGGAAAATAATTTTTGCAGGGTGCATACTTTTCATAAAAATATTATACCCAAAGAAGGTATGAATATTCATGAATTCGCAATCTATGTTCATGAAAAAATAAATAGATAATAACATTGCAATTTGGAATATAAAATATACGAATCATCATACCTTTATAAGACCATTCAAGCCTATTGAAAATAAATTCAAAATATACACCCAATAAAACGGTCAGAAAAATATAGATGGTTTTTTCTCCGGGATGTGAACCTGGGAACTAAGCCAATATACCACGGGCGCTTTGTTTGTAGGCCGACAACGAGGATTATCTGCATAACATACTGCTTATGCGAATTTATTCGAAATAATTCGTTAAACAAAGCATACTTTCAGGATATAAAGCACAATGAAATTACTAAACATTGAATCATGCTAAAAAATAAGCCTGAAAATATGGTATGTTCCACATGTTTAACAACCAAATCATTTTTGAGACATATGTATATATGCAGATACAAAAAAGTTATATCAATATCGCCATTTTTAATGCAGTAAGTTGGACTCCAATAGCATTTTATTGCCTTCTAAAGAAGGAAAAGTAGTGCACATTTAGCAAAAATTTCTATTTATTATTTATATTTAAAGGGCACCACTTTTAAATAATTTTCGTTGAACTACTTGATACAGCTTCTCATGATATTGTAACAGGCCGATTTCTGTACATAGCAGATGTTACAGAAAAACTCGCATTAGAGAACGGTGGCCAAAACAACAGTTTTTACAATTTTGGTCTGTTTCTTTGTATGCTTGTATGCACATCACACGAAACCTACTGCATAGAATTGAATTCAAATATATCCAACATATTTCCAGGTAATCAACTTTAAGTTAGGAATCGATTTTAACGCACGGAAATTTTGCATACAGTGGTGGCAATAAATGTTAGCACAAAATATTTTTAAACATATAGAGAAAAGGGAACTGTAGATATGTCTAAGTCATAGTAGAAGAAGCCAATGGAACACTTCTTTTTAATTTCTAACTGTCTTCATGTATATTTGTAAAAGCATCACTTAAGAGCTACTCCTGGAATCAAATTATATCATAAACTATTCATTGCTGCGTATATGGGTGCGTAGCAAAGCCCCTCACGTGCGCGGCCAAAGCGCAACTTTGTAACTTGAAGGTCATGTAACTTTGTAACTTGAAAGTCATGTAAAAAGCTACTCCTGGAATTAAATTATATCATCAACTATGCATTGCTGCGTGTTTGGGTGCGTAGCAAAGCCCCACTCGACCGCGGGCAAAGTGCAACTTTGTAACTCAAGGTCATATATATATACAGTAAAATTCCCCAAGACGGACAGTCCTTATAACCGGACAGCTCCAATAACCGGACAAATTTTGTGTACACAGGTTTTTCAACAATTTTTTCATACAAATATCATTCTAATAAACGGACGCTCTAATAACCGGACGCGGACACTGTATTTCAAGCCATTTCCATGAAAAAATTTCTCATAAACGGACAAAATTCAAAAACATCGCAAGCAAGCTTTGTTGTTCATTATAAAAATTAAATAGGGGATTCCCCTTTTAACATGTACTCGTATGCACACATTCAAGCCGTCCGTGTCAAGTAAAAGGTGGTTTTCTATTCAGTTTGTCAAGTGCATGCGAGTGGTTGCGTTCAAAGTTCGTAATAATATGGCACCGAAAAAGAAGCTACTTTCTATTAAAGAGAAAATGGATATTAATTATGTTTTCGAAAAAAAACGATAAAGTATGGTGAGTCCAAAATTTAACTTGTAGGTACACGTTTCCTTTGCTTTAAAAGGTTCAATATTGGCAAAACGCAAGCTGTTGAAATTAATAAAAATAAAGAAAAAATTCGTTCTAAATGGGAGTGTGGATCTAATATTCACCAAAAGCGAAGTTTCCTTAAAGAAGGCGGCTCGGAAATAGACAGGATGTGTTTTGATTTTTTGGCTAAGGCTAGAAGTCAAAAACTGCCGATTTCTGGTCCCATTTTGAAAGCAAAGGCAACGGAAATTGCAAGAAAACTGGGTGTACCTAATTTTAATGCTTCGGATGGATGGCTAAATAAATGGCGATTAAGGAATAATGTTTCCTTCAAATGCATATCTGGTGAAGCTGCAGATGTGAATCAGGATGATGCCGAACAGTTTCGGACAAAGCTGCAAACTCTGTTGAATGGGTATAAGCCTGAAGACATTTACAACGCCGATGAGAGTGGGCTTTTCTTTCGTGCCTTGCCGGACAAAACCCTCGCTCTTAAATCCGAAAAATGTGTGGAAGGTAAGCTATCAAAGGAAAGACTCACAATTTTGTTCTGTGCTAATATGGCTGGAGATAAGGAGCCCCTTTTGGTTATAGGGAAAGCAGCCCGTCCTCGATCCTTTAAACATGTTCCAATTGCAAAACTTCCAGTGGATTGGAAGTCTAATAAAAAAGCATGGGTGACTCGAGAAGTGATGAGCGAATGGCTGCAGCAGTTCAATTGAAGAATGAAAGCCCAGAATCGAAAAAGTATCTTGTTTCTAGATAACGCGGCTTCTCATCCAAAGGAATTAGACTTGACCAACATAAAAATTAGTTTCTTGCCACCAAATACAACGGCAGTTAGCCAACCCCTTGATCAAGGTATAATCCAAAATTTTAAAACTTTGTATAGAAGCATAGTTTTAAAACACTTGATAACTAAAATTGGCGATACAAGTTCAGCCTCAGAGCTCTCAAAATCGATTAATGTACTGGAAGCTGTGTATTTCATCAAAGCATCTTGGGATAAAGTGGAAGCCTCAACAATCCGAAACTGCTTCCGTAAAGCAGGATTTTTGGAAACTTTAGAGGATCCTTCAGATTTTGATCCCGAAGATGACATTCCACTGGCAGTCTATGCTAGGCTTCAGGAAGGACTAGATTTGGCAAATGATTACGAAGGTTTTCTCCAAATAGATCAAAATGTTTTCACTGAGGACAACAATATAGAAATTCAATTTGACCAACCAGATGATACTATGGACTTAGTGTTTCAGAAGATGAACCTTCAGAAGAAATAAGTGACCCCATAACATCATATGATGAGGCTTTAAAACTTGTTGCGCGCTTGAAACAATATGCAAAAAATGACTATGTAGCTTTTCAGCAGGTTAAAAATATCGAGAGTCACTTTGAAAATTAAAATTTTAAATTAAAGGAATCAATGTTAAAACAAACAAGCATCACACAATTTTTTCAATCAAACTAGTCCATATTGAAATGTAAAGACTTGTACAATGTATTTAATTGATATATTTATGTATGTATATGTAATACTAAAGTATTTAAATATTCTTTACTTCGAAAAATTTCTTAAATAAACTACAATGAATTTTATATGTGTAGTATATATTTTTTGACCTCATCCCCTATAAGCGGACATCTCCCATAACCGGACAAAAACACTGCGACCGTGAGTGTCCGGTTATGAGGAATTTCACTGTACATACATATAACTTGAATGAGAAAGCTGGGGACCTAAGTTCATTTTTGTTATTTTTACGTCCGTCAAGTACGAGTATGTCGTGCATTAAGCTTTCGCATGTTATTATTATTGTTAATAACTTAAATAATACTAATCATCCGACAATATCTCCAGCGTATAGTAAATTAATTAAAATATTTCAAATGCATACATAAATGCGTTTATACATACATACATAGGTATGTAAATATATTAAAAAGAAATAAAAAATTATCAAAATGCTCTGCGATAATTGCGCTTAAACGAAGATAACAGCAAGAGCAAAACAAACAAACAAAAATAAAATATATTCGCACACGGCACGAAACTATTTTAAATATATATGTGTTATGTAGATAGCTATTTCCATTCACTGCCACCATTCCAAGCGGCCTTACTGCAGCCCACCAACCCACAAACCGCACAATCAATAATAAAAACAAAGGCATGAGTACCAAGTACTCGTGGAGTTTGATGTGATGTGTATTCTACACATAAATTTAATTAAATTAGAGATCGCCCATTCGTTAAAATTTAAGCACAAAACATTATTTTATTTTAGTTATTAGCTATTCATTCGGACTCTTTCCCTTTTTTCCTCTGCTTTTCCTTTCCTTTAATATATATTTTTTTTTTACTTTTCTCTTCTTTTAACAGTCTCTATTTATACCATTCATGAACATGAAATGGTATTATAACTTTGGTCCGCTGTTTGTAAGTATAAGAAGAAGAAGAGGTAGACCCACCAATAAGTATGCCGAAATGATCAGGGCGATGAGCTGGGTCGATATAGCCATGTTCGTCTGTCTGTTTGAACGCAAACTTGTCCCTCAGTTTTAGAGATATCTCGATGAAATTTAGTATGGGGCGCCATTTTGTAATACATTGATAATTTGTAGGAACCAACAAGATCGGACCAAAACAACGCATAGCTTCCATACAATCGATAGTTTCGATAAATGGTTTTTTGGAGCACCTTTATATGAATGAGGTTAAGTGTTGGAGTACTCTGATACTCCATCGTTTTTTACCGGGATATCAGCAAAGCAGCCAGCAAGATTCACATAGAGCCAACATCAACAACAAGGCACAGACAGAATTACAAACAGCGGTAGAGGACGGTTACAGACAGCGACGCGTAACTTTGCATTCTGAACTCATAGCACTGTCATAATTGATATCTACGTCAGCTCGTCCACGTCTGCATACTACTTTTACAAATATCTACATTGCTTCTTCTTCTTAGTCAACTTGTACGTACTTTTTCTAGTAGGTACTTGTCCTGCCTTTTGAGTACAAACCATTGTTTATCCCTACTAGTTTGGCATCTTCTTTTGCGAATCGGAGTGGAAGGTAATGGATGAAGGTACTCCGAGAGAGTGGAATGAAAGAAATGGCGTTCAGAGTTGTTTCAAAGTATAAAATACAACTAAAAACTTTAATTTAAACTGAAATTTACATTTTATAGCAACTGATAAGGTGTTATAACTAATTTATATTCACTAATTTGGGAGTTTTATGTCTTCACGTGCAATATTGCAGTATTTAAGCTTAATTGTTTTATTATTGCATACAACGCACCCTGTGTCGGAGTAAGTTGCGCTACTAGGAGACATATACTATGGTACAAACTAAAAATCTACAACAACGAAAACAAAAATTTAAGAAAGCCAAAAAAAAATGTGAATATACAACGATATCTGACAACAAATGCACACAGTCACACTGGAGTAGTACCCCTAGAAACATGCGGAAGAACGTTGAGTAGCAAGAACGCTCGACGTATCTAGTAGATTCATGAGTAAGAGTACAGCGAAATTTCACTCTTCTACTTATACATACATACAAATGTATATGCAGATGTATAAATATGTACCTCGGTTCAGCTATGTCTGCTTTGGCTGAAGCAACAGCTACAATAACCAAATAACAATAACATGACAACAACCATCAGAAATAAAAAATCAAGAAAAGCAATGGATGACTGACTTTGACTTCCCTGCTGGCGTTTCCTTAGCTCACGCTAAACCGAAACGAAAACAACTCGTATTCGCCTTGGTTGTTCGTTTGGTTGTTTATTTGTTTGCTTAACCGACTAACTGACTGGTTGGCCGGTTGGCGCATTGACTGCCGGTGGCTGATGTTTTGCGGCTACCGACTTGCGATGGATGACTCATCCATTTCATTTTTATGCCATGAAATTTCTGAAGCAATTGTTGTGCGAGTAAATATAAATGTTTCAATTTCAGGCATGAGTACCCTGTAGAGATGCCGACTAACCTTAAACGCAATTGATCTCGATAAGGCGTACTTCGCACCCATTGCTGCTTGGAATATCGTCGACATTGCAGATAGCCAACAATACTGGCGATGGGCCTTCACGAATATGTATCCTATTCGACCTTCGATTTATAAACGAAGGATCAAATATGTTTCCAAGCATATCAAGTTGTTGTTGAAATAGAACAAAAATATCTTCCATATGTGCAAAAACTGTCATCAGTGCATAGTGCTCGAAATTTGACAGTTCCAGATCGACTTGTTTCGAAAAATTTTAAGACATTTCTTGAAACGGCGTCTGAAAAAATACAAGTTTTGGTGCTTTGGAAGCTTCCTCTCATGACTGTGGTACATTTAAATATGTTCGAAAAAAGAGCACCAGAGCTCAACGTTATCATGGCCGAATATTTCAAACTACTTTATTTTTAGTTCCTTAATAAGTACGGGAATCAGTTTTTGGGTCAATAAGTTAGTGCGTTAGTTGTTCAGTCTGAAACTGTTGGTACTATAAAATTGGTGTGACCTCTCCGCAAATAGTTCCTACTCGGAAGGTGCAATGTTTTTATGGCGTACTTATCTTCTCGTATGTGTAGTTTAGTTAATGCAAATATACATACTTATAAATATGTGTGTAGAGTATGTTCATAACTAGCCATCAAAAAGTTAACCTTATTTCATTCGATCAAAATGCTTATAAAGTGAGTGCTAAAATTTGTAAGGAGAATCAGTGAACTTCGAATTCGAAGCGATTCTTTTCATATTTATAAGCAAAGTCGTGCAGGCGGACGGATTTTTCTTGCTTAATTCAATATGGGTGCCACGCCTATCTTAAAAAATTCTGCACACCT
This sequence comes from Merzomyia westermanni, assembly GCA_949987695.1. NCBI lineage: Eukaryota > Metazoa > Arthropoda > Insecta > Diptera > Tephritidae > Merzomyia > Merzomyia westermanni. The sequence continues at coordinate 127,921,911 of OX465288.1, read as the reverse complement.
GTCATGAGTTATACGTGAAGATATTTCTGATGTTAGTAAATACGTATTAACTTTGTTCTAGTTCGACTTAGAATTAAACAGAACAGAACTGTTTTTGGTAAAGTGGCGTCAATAGAATGCCTCGGAGAATTTTTTTTTCTTTTTTGTTCATATGCTTAATTGAGTTTTTTAGTTATCAGATATTAGATTTAGCAAGCAGCATTCTCGCCATATTCCCAATTTCCTATAATCGCTTACACCATCTTTTGCTGGGTATATATGAATGTTTTAATGTGAGTTTTCTGACGCTTTTGCCTATTTTGTGATTAGTATACCCAGTTGTACTACAGGGTATTATATATTATAGTTTTGTCCATATAACGGTTGTTTATAACGGTAAAAACTAATGGAGCTAGATATAGAGTTCCATTTAGCAAAGTTCTTAGAATGAACAGAGGAATCGATTAAGACATGTCCGTCCGTCGTCCGTGCACACAATAACTTAAGTAAAAATTGAGATATTTGAATGAAATTCGGTACCCAGGTTGCTTTCCGGCCATTTTTTCGATATTAAAAGTTTCGAAAAACGCAACTACAATAATGAAATTTGGTAGCTTTATTGAATTGATCATGCTGTTGAAGATTTTACCAAATTTTTGAAAAAGGTTGGTGAACAAATTTTCAAGCTTCAACTGTCAATAACTTCATAACCGTTTAAGATATAATTACGAAACTTGATACGAAGTATACTATGGACGTGAAGAGAACACCCACTGAAAATAAGAAAAATCGGTGGACGACCACGCCCACTTTTGTACAAAAATTTTCTAAAAGGAAGGTAGGAAATCCAAACATGCCATATTCTCTTCACTGATGCAGATAGAATGCTAAAATTTGGTAGTTACAGTGACCTGGTGATCATATTAATGAATGAAGATTTAGTACAGCGTGGCACCGCTCACTTTTACAAAATTGTATGTAGCCCATGCTGTAACCAGTGAACCCGAGAATCTACTGTGAAAATTTCATAACGATGGGTTAAGTACTTTGGAGGCCAGACGCACAGCCACACATTCATTTTTATTTATAGGATTGAAATTTAGCTAAACAGAATGACCCTGGTATACCCAAAAGTACAAAAAGTTTAAAACCTCTCTAGGTCATAACTCCATAACAATTTACCAATCTACTACGACCACTTTTACAAACCTGGGTATTTAATGGTCGGTTCCACCCGAACTTAAGCTTCCTTACTTGTTATTATTTCTTTTTAATATAGTATTTTAAGTAATATTTTCTATGGCTTTCCAGTCATTGCGCATGCCAATTTCATTCATGTACACATTGGAATATTTAAGAAAAATATTTTTCATGTACTTATAAACATCTAAAACGACTGTAAAAATCAAATGCAACTAAAAATCAGTGCTTTTGAATTTGCACCGGAAAGTAACCGTTTCATTCCTCTTTATGCTACCTATAAACTCTGCCCAGAACCTTTTTAAATTCAAAGCCAATACTTTTCTACAGCCATATTTATTTTAAAATTTTTTGTATGGGAATGAATGATAGAAGTTTGAAATTTATATCAGAGTCAAATATTCGTTTTGAACACGTACGCTCTAAAGATAATTTAAAGAATGTTTAATTAAAATGTATTGCGGAGGTCGCTGGAGGTTGTAATGTTAAAGTATATTATTCGCCGGAATGCTTCACTAGAGGTGTTTTAACAAGAAATCTTTTTACAAATAATGATAACAAAAATTCGCTTAACACGTTCGCTGCCAGGTGACCCACCGGTGGGTCACACAATTTATTCATGAGAGGCCACGTGCATCACCGGTGGGTCACACGTATTATAGTTTTGTATTGAATTTTTTTAAGCGGCTTTTTACTAAATCTATTTATTTTGTAGTCCAGCACATAGATAAAGGTCGTATTTCTTCTATAAACAAATTTTGAGTCGGCTTCCCATACAAATTTTTTGATTTATAGATTACCTATTTTGACCATTTTTAAAAATGAAAGGCATATGTTAATCAAAATATATTCCACTTTTAAATTAAAATAAATTCACTTCAGTTCAAAAAAGATCTTTGTTAAAACATGATAGCCGGATTTCCCTCGCACAGGTTACAGTACAGATCCTAAAATATTTTAATTATACGGCAATTCATTCACGATTCGCATAACAACACTTGCTCGTACTTACTCATATAAATAAATACATAAGTACATCTGTAGGTAAAACTCCAGACATGTATGGACTTTGGTCATTACAACTCGTTGATGACTTTGCTCATAAAAAATGTTTAAAAAAACACACCCACAAGCAGATGAGCCGCCATTCATGCCTCAACTATTTAAAATATAAACAATTACTTTATATGATATACTTGCTTATTTTGATATGCACATGTTTACATTCAGAAGCGTAAGCTTGCAAAATTCCACAATATGAAATGGGTTTTCTTCATATGTATAAATCACTGGCGTTGAAATCATCAAGAATTTCGTGATAAAGACACAGACATTCCAAAAATTACCAGTATACTTGATGCTGAAGGGCTTTGTTGAAAGGTGACAACTCACGATTGCATTAAATTTTATAGCGAATTTGTGTAATTCACTGTTTTTGTTTACATTTGCATGAGATCACGGCAACTCACGAGAATCCGTCCAGCCATTCAAGCGTGCAAACGATCGAACTGTCAGGAAGTCTTCAGTCATTCAGCAAATGATATATGAATAAAAGCAATCCTTAGTTGAAGTAGACACATTCACACATGAGTGCATACATACACAAGTGAATCTGAATGAGCTTTGTACTAGAAGCGGTAGTGTACACGCAGGCGTTCCCTGTAAAGGTGTGCTCTGTGGCGTTTCAATGCTGATGAGTCATCACTAGAACCAAAATTTGAGGTTTTGCAAAAAAGTTGAAGGTTTAATTAATTTTGTATGGTTTCTGTTATTATTTCAATTTTTATTAAAAAATTAAAACTAGCGTATTTCACCTCCTTTAAACCATTTACACATACGTTTTGGTCCCTCTTTTGTTTGTTTTTCTAATTAATGTACTCAAATGTGCACTTCTTATGACGATGAACCGTAAATTACCGAACGAAACTAACTTTTAATTGTACATTTTTGCTTTTATTCTTTTATTTCAATTGAATTGTTTTCAAGTTTGCTGCAATCCATTTAAAGCTAGTCTATGAGCCAATCAGCTGCTTGACTGCGCAACAAGGTGAAGGCCGATCGATAAAGCGCAGCTGCCGCATAACATCTACTGGTGTTGCTTTTGTTTTTTATTATTAAAACGAAAATGCCCAAAATCCATCACTTCCGATTTGTAGTGCTCTTTGGTTGTGGGCACACACAATCCCTGTTGACTTGATGACAAATCGGTCATTGTTGTTGGCATAATTAACTTCCTCTGCGCTACCCAACCCCTGTAGGCAGAGGTGTTGCTTGCGTTTTGTTAGCTAAGACTGCGTCTGCGCAACAGTCCACTTTGAAGCGGACACTCTTTCATTGTATTACTTCATTTGAGTTCACTTAGTTCACGCTTAGAGTTCGTTCTATGGAAACGGTGTGCACTTGAACCTTAGTGGCATAGCTGTTTTCGATAGCCTTAAATATTGTGTATGAATCATTTTCCAAGTTTACGATTTATTTGCATACAATATTTTATTGATATTTTTTTAACGTGCTGCTTATCGATCGCACTTACTAAATCATGGCGCTGTAAAAATAAATAATCAGCCGACAACTTGAAACCGCTTTTGAGCTTCTGTTGCACTTTTTTGTTTGTTTGGGGGATTACAGCAATAATTTAACTGCAAATAGGTTCCCTGGTAAGGGAATTGTAAGCGAATGGACGAAGACACTCCGGCCCAGAATATATTCCTATCGAACAGCGACTTCTCCGCGGGGAAACACAGGTGTAATGTAACTTGTCCCCTTTTGGTGTTTTCGGTTGGAGTAAGTTATCGTTAAGAAAGCTTGTGCTGTAAAGCGTCCATTCGGTTAAGCGCGAATTTATCCTGAAGGGTCCATTGTGGTTCCACATGAACTTACGTTGACACTTTTGATTACTTAAAGCATCGCTATCTTGGAGCAATACAATTCCGAATAAGGCCCAAATATTCAACTGCATCAGAAAGGGTTTTTTTTAATATATACGAGTATGTGTGGCAATAAGCGGAAAGAGCCAAACTCAAGTTTAGTAGAACACGAGATAGTTCCACCATTACGTTCGCTGTACACAAATCTCTTATCACACAAAATTTCAAGGTTTTTGCTCAAAAATTGTGGATTTTATGGACAAAAAACTGTATCTCAATTCCATACAATTTCAACTTTCAAAGCGCTCTACTGGAAAACTCTAAAAAATTACTCTGTTAGTTTTTCCTTATTGCCACAGTTATTGAGGAGATTTACTCGGATTCTGCGGTGCACGTCGATCAGCAAAGATAAGTGAGCATTAGTGTATCCAATGAACTTTGCTTATAGCCTATAATCTAAAGAGAAGTCTACAAGTGGCCTCCGAAACCCCGAATTCCCTACAGCCCAAATAGGGTCAAGAGATCAGCGCTACAATTGAATGGAATATTCCTATGCCAAATGTTCCTTTATTGTTGCTTAGTGTTTGCATCTGAGGATAGTTTCAAATTTTCAAAAACTATGTTTATTTATTAATTAACCAAGTATAGGTCCCTGAAATTTAAATTTTTTTGTGGGGGCGTCCTAGGGATGCCATTTTTTGGATTTTACCAACCCTGGGATTTTCGGAATTGGATTTTTAATTGGAGTTTGGGTGAAATGAAGGTTATTACATTGATAGCAAGCCAAAATCAAATAGCTATCCAATTTTTTTTATGAAAAGCTTAAAACTTTTTTATCAAATTTTTAGAATTTTTAAGAGATTTTTTATGCAATTTTTAAATGGAATACTGAATAAATAAACGAAAAAAAAGTTTTTCGTGAGTGCGGTAGAAGCAGTTTCTTGTTAGATGGTAGAAATGTTCATGTTCTTTAGGTTGTCAAACTCACAAGAAACAACAAATATTAAACCTTTTTTACAAATATTCGTCATTTATGTAAGCATGGAATACCGGGATGCGCATTCCTGTACTTATCTTATGTGGGTGCATGTGATGACTTTGAGGCAAATTTACCTGCCGTCGGCTGCTAATGCAGCATCTGTTCACACACACGAGCTCATTCACATACTGCCACCTGCTTTTTCATTGTTGTTGTCACAATCTTCCTCACATATAAATTAACTCTTTTCATACTTTCAGCATTTGCTGTTTTTTACAACTCCATTCTGGCTAATTGTGAAACAACTGCCAAAACTCGTTTCGGCCATGAATTATGCGACAAGTAAGATAACAAAAACTGAAATAAGCAAATAAAGAAAACATTGGGAAATTAAAAATATAATGTAAAAACAAAAAAATCATAAAGTAAAATATTTCTATGGATGATGTATACAGTAAAAGTAAATCATAAGGCCATTGAGGCGAAGATATACGTTGATGTTTTTCTTGCTTGAGATCAGCGAATTTTATTACGAAAGATCAAAGCAAAAGGAAAGCGTAAATACTCATGGCTATAAATTAAGAATATATAACAATTAAAAAAACGTAAGTATGTGCCTATGAGTCATAGTAGCTGAATACAAATTTTAAAATTAATGTAGAATCGAAAAAGTAAACAATATACAATTCACCTCGAAAAAAGAAGATTTATGCGTATTTATGAACGTTAGCCTCTAATGTGAATTGCAACCAAATACAAAACAAAAATAAACTCATTTAGGCGCATATGAGAAGGCGCCTAAAACTATCACGTGTTAATGACGCCATCTGACCGCAGCTGAAGGACATCGCTTGAGTTGATTCACGCAGATGAAATTAAAAATAGTTTAAAAAAAACTTGGGCAGAAATGTAAAACAAAATAAAAAAATTTTTATGAAAACGACATCAGGAAAGTGCGTTGCTGCGTCATACTTCTCGTATCATACATGTAGCAGTGACCTGCTGTTCGTGATTGCTAATCGCTAGCTGCAACAACAACAGACAGCTCACCGTTTAACAAAAAACACAGCAAACCATGTGATGCATAAGCAGATATCCAAGTTTATTTGTGTATTTTGATATGTTGCAGCTGCAAGTGACAAGTAGCTTGTCGGTTGGTGGATGTGAGTAAGAGTCATCCCCAAAATATTCTTAATCATCATGAGCAATTAAAAATCAAATCAAAAAACGAAAGAATGCATGAAAACGAAATTGAAACGTGCAATGTTTTGAAAAGCAATTACAACAACACGTCTGTTAAAGAGACGTTTTGGTGTAACTGACTGCAGCTGCCAAGCAAAACTTGCGTCATTCATAATCAAATATTTTATTGTAGTCGTGAGGTTTGACACTTAATGCACTGTGACAAAACTATTCCCTACCAACCATGGCTATCCACTTTTTGTAATTTTCTTATCGAATCCCAAGACCATCTCTATTTTTTCCTCCTCCATACCAACACCAACGCATATTTCTGGGATATTTTTCTTAAACAAAAATCATTATGATTTTTCACTATTGCTATTTCTATTAGTGTGAATGAAATAGTAAGATTTTAGTAACTAAAAACAAAGCCATAACAAAGGGAAATTAAACAGCTGTTTCCATGAATTAAAGCTTCTGTCAAAAGAAGAAATATATTTTAAAACGTTTGTTCAAAATTTGTTATTCAATAAAAACAATCAAGTAAGTACTATAATTTGAAGCCATTATTAATAATAATATAAATATTCCTAATAAATTCTATGATTTTACAGGGGGCAACTATTGGGGGCAGTCGAAGATAAGCGATAACGGCCTAAATTCAACAGCCAAGATGTAGAGGCGGTTAGCAGTCGTCCGTGAAGTGCGTCTATCTTCGCAATTGGTAAGAGCTAGTCGAACCCTTTAACGTTATAACGAGTTTACGTATATACGCACTGCGCTGGACATTTTGTAGGCTGTTAAGATATTGGTTCGTTCCATAGGCTTTCTACCATACCATAGAGCCATATGTCATCACCGGTCGCATCTGTAGTACCGTCTTCTGTTTAAGACGCCATTGCCATTAAACATCTATTTATAATTATGGAAATCCATTTCTAATTATGGAATAATGGCCTTGGAATAGCAGTGCCCATATACACAACGCCACCTAAACTTTGTGGTGTCCTTCACACAGCGTACCTGTTGCGTAGGAGGAGCGAATAGGCATCGTACGAATTGATCTTCAAGGCTCGTTGGAGTCCAAAGGGGCCTTATTAGGGGTTTTTTTTCTTACACAAGTATTTTTATTTAGTTTCTATATTTAATTGGATCCTAACTAATTTTTCTTCTCTTTCTCTCCGTATAGAGAAATGACGTAATGGAACCAATGACCCCTTTGGTTTAGCCTTCCAGCTGGTCACCCTCTCCTCCATAGCGGGCGCTCTTGTAATTTAGTTTATTTTCATTTTGTTTGTTTTAATTTTTTAGATTTCATTTGATTTCATTCCATTTCATTTCATTTTTTACATTTCATTTCATTTCATTTGATTTCACTTTATTTTATTTCGTTTGATTTCATTTCATTCCACCTGTTTTCGTTTGATCCAATTTCATTTCACTTAATGTCATTTCCTTTCCTTTTTGTTTATTTCATTTAATTTTTTTACATTTCATTTCATTTGATTCCACCTCATTTTATTTATTTCATTTGATTTCGTTTCATTTAATTTAATTTCATTTTATTTTATTTTATTTTATTTTATTTTATCTTATTTCATTTCATTTAATATCATTTAACTTCATTTAATTTCATTTAGTTTTACTTCATTTTATTTTATTTCATTTTATTACATTCATTTCATTTCATTTTACTTTATTTATTCAATTTTGGTTTAGTTAGGTGTCTATGTATTATATATGTAAATATTTACTATGTGAAATACATTTTTTTATAAATAAATAAAAATATCAAAAAAAAAAACCTTTTTTGAAAATTGATTGGAAATTTTTTTATAGATTTATGGGTATAGAATTTAAGAGGATGGCAACCCATGCAGTGCCTAAAAGTATGCAATCTTTGCTGTGCTATCAGGTTTGTTTTGGGAAATTTTTTAGTTAGAGAAGTGCAGCTATGTTATTTCTTAATGGCGTTTCAGAATGAGTGCGAGTGCGATGCGTAATCACATGTACACGCCATATGCAAGGGGAAAGTGGATAATATCTGCACGCCGCCCATACAAAACTATCCACTTTTTTATCTTCATTTGTGGATAGCGCGACCTATGTTTTATCCATTTTTTATCTGCGTATGGTTGGTAGGGTTCATAGCATAAGATGGGTCAATACAAGCACTTTAGAAAACACGCATTAAAAACTCAAAAACAAAAAAAAGAATATTGGTGCGTGAATAGCACTTTGGCATACTACAAATTCCATTGTGTTTACAAATCAGTCGCCACCCACCATTTGGTGACGAGTCAACACAATTATTCATCCTTAAATTACAGCAATACACACATAGATACATACATATTGTTTTTCAATTCAATATTCACTTCCGATGGTTGTCAACGCTTATTAACTCATTCACATTTGCTCAGTATGAGTAACAAATAGCTCTATCGGCAGCCGCGCATGCGCAACTGAAACTTCCTTTTACAGCGTCGCCTTTCATTCATTTCGTCGGCACCGCTTATTCATCGTTACTTTGTTATTGTTTTAGACATTATGCGTAATACAGTACTAAATGCGTATTTTTTTTTTCATCAGAAACCACTATTTTTCTCCTTAATAAACAATTAGTGTACACAAACTCCAATTTGGCGCTAGGCCGGTAGCGTGCGAAAGCGCATTTTTTCACGTTTTTAGAGCAATTAATTTTAAATCGATTTATGTGTAAATTTACTTTGCTCTAAGTGATATTATAGAAATGGAAAAAAAGATAGTAATCATAATCTCGGTCAGTTTTAATTGGTGTTTATTACTAATGCCAATGTGTCAATATATTTTCTCGCACTTCCAAGGGTTCACTTTGCTTTACTGATTTTTTATAGGGACTTAGAAATGTTGCAATTATAATTATCTGATTACTACAAATATTTTAGTACCAGAATAAGCACGAAAAAAAACAACTTAAATAGTTTTTATGCTGTGAACTCGTAGACTATTATGTATGTAGTTAGGCGAAATGATTGAACAAATTTGTGAGGTCGTTCATACTCGCAACTTCAATGCTTTGGCAAACATTATGGGCCGGTTTCACCAACGTGACTAAGACTAAAACTTAGTCGTGACTTAAGTTAGCACAGATTCGAGACTAACTTAATTTTGGGTTTCACCAACTGAGCGACTTAAATAATTTTGAGCACAACAACCCGATCAGCTGTTTTATGCATAGTAGTATTTTTTCATACCAGACAACTCTGCGCATCGCAATATCCCAGTGCGAAATGGGCATGTATGACTATACACGAAGGAATGTATTGATCTTACACCCATTTCTCTTTAGTTGGAAGGTACTAAAATTAGCGCTTAATTGAAAAAGATAGTTTCGTAATGGTTGCATGCTTGAAAACTAGCGTTTACATGCATCTACACTTACCCCGTTAAAGTCAAGCATGATCAAGTTTCCGACTGGGACGTTGCACAAAACAAATTAGCAGGATTATTGACATTAAGGTTTCGAACCACAGCAACACTGCTTAGTGGAGAATAAGTCAGCTGGCAAGTTGACTAAGTTGTGACTTAGCTAAGTTAGGTGGTGAAACTGAAAAAGTGAAAATCGCGACTTAACTAAGTTAAGTCGAGTTGGTGAAACCGGGCCTATGAGTCAACTTTATTGCTTCTTTTGAAGTGACACACCGCCAAGCAGACAAAACGGTAGTCATATAATGATTTTATGTGTGAATGTTTGTAAAACTATTAGGGTGAGCCGTATTTATATAAAGAATACTCTTTGGTTAAGCTACGGAACAAGGCTCTCGATAGAAATGAACCGTAGGCTATAAACCACTAAGGGTAGTGATACGAAACTGTATAGGTAGTTGGCCTAGGAAATTGACGCTTTCACATCTTACTATCCATGTCCTGCAATGTTTTTTGTTAGGTGAGACTGTTAATTCCAAACAAACAGACTATATTATCAAGGTGATACGGCATCAAAGTGATTTTTACCGCTACAGCCGAACTAGTAGCAGAAAGTGCTAGTACCGGATCCCTATCCGGCAAACGTGGGTTAAACTCACCTAAATATATGCGGAGTATTTTTGCTGTTGTTACAGCTGGATTACAGCCAGCTTGAATTTAAGCCTTGTTAGTAGGACCTTTGCTACAAAAAACTTGCAATGCTTTGACTTTGGCATTTGTTTTCTGAACTTTGGGGGCTGTTTTGAAATTTGATACTCTGTCGTTCCTAATCACTAAAAGAAGAGCCAATCACAAAACTCTTCATTTTTCTGAGCTTTATTTTAGTTTGTTTTCAAATAATTCGCAGAGTATGTTTTCATGGCTTAAGAAACATTTATAAAATAAAAATTGAAACAAACCTCAATGTACATATTTATGTAATCAGGAAATCATACAGTTTAAGAGACAACCAGTCATATCCCTCGGCTTCTTTAATGAACATTCACACATACATTCAGTTTACATAGTTTGCACACATGAAATATTTTTCGGCTAAAACTTATTTTTATGGCACACCCTTTACGGTACTTTAAATGCACTCCCAAATATACATATCTTCCTATTTCACATAATTGAAAATAGTAGACTTATTTTGTACGAATATACTGGAGTGTGCAAATCACAATCTATGCATTGGGTAAGACAGCGATATGCCATACCCATACTCATTTAGTAGAAAATTAAAAAAAAAAACTTCAGTGAGTAATACTTGTAATCGTAATTTTAACAAAATAATAAAAATCATCGATTAATTCATTATTATTTTGTTTTCTTGTCTGAATTGCAAGTGTTGGGTTGATGCAAGCTATCATTAATCTTTCTACCATAATCCCAACGGAATTCCCCTGCAAAATAAAATTTCTCTTCAAACAATATACATATATATATATAGAAATAAGCATATATTATATATACATACATTTATACATTCAAATAGCTATAAATGATTGGAGTATTACAAATAGACCTAAATAATCATTCACCATCTGTTTAGAACCTAAAGAATTACAATAGAAGCTTAATTAATTGTCAAATTCAACGAAATTTTTATATGTTTGGGAATCTCATTTTTTACATTATCTTTCGACAGTAACATTTTTATTAATAAGTAATTGTTTTAGTATGGGTTTTTATTATTTTAAATTAATTAACAACATTCAAATTGTTTATATCATCATTATCGATAGTTTCTATAGTTTTCAGAGAACAGTAGCATAACTTACGACTGCTTCAGATTAGCGTTGTATAAACTATTAGTAGACTTTTCAATGCAATTTATCATACACTTTTAACTAAATTTAACTTAGAATAGTTTATTAAATAAAAATTGGACAAATAAACGTAAAGTTTGACTACCTTAAAACCTAATAACCCGCGATTCATTATGTTTGTTTTTGGATTATTTTGAGTTCTGTTATTAACTATTTTACTAGTAATTACAATGTTGTCTCTTTATAAACGTACATTTTATTCAGAATATATTCCTTTAGAAAAAGTACTATAAAGCATACAAAACAATTTTTTCTGAAACTACGAACGCCAGCCAGCCTACTTCCAAATGAGCGTACTCAGTCCTAGACTCCCAGACTGACGACCACCCTCCCGTCGCACTTCCGCATCTGCCAGCTAAATTGTAACATCCTAAAAAATCATGCAGTTCAAGGATCGAGCTGGTATGAAGGTTTAGGGGAGTGTTTCTGTGTTAGATCACCAAGAAACCCACTCCTGCCTTTAACGGAGTCAGGGTCTTAAGTAGAGATATAATGAGATCAAAGACTTGTAACTTCTCCGCTGGAGTACACAAGTGATATATTAGTATTGCGTAGCATCAAACTCTCAGCAAACTTTCCAATTTAGAAGGCGCCCGAATTTATAACTGCAGTGCGAAACGCCTGCTTTCATGCGTAAACTTTAATAGCTTTTTTAACTTATAAAGAGCTCTCTCAGGTTTTCCCCTCATAAAAGAGCCGAAGTTTTTATACCAACTTTATGACTGCAGTAGTACATTAACCGCTCTTCTCTATCCTTTGAGAAATGTCATACGAGGTAAGCAATATATAACTAGTATGTTAGCGTTGGATTCTTAATAGATATTTCATACATTTATGCAAATAGTTGTATTAAAAAGCGTAGAGATATATACATAGACTGGCTGCCCCCTTTCTCGTGTACATCCAAAATACAGCATGGCCTTCCAAACTACTAAGGGCGGTCGCCTTGATTGTTGCACTATGAGCTTTAATGATAGTACTATTTCAGATATTTTGGTTTTTTTTTTATTATATAATTTTTTTAAGTTGCTGTGCTAGAAAAAATTCAAACACAGAACTAAACAAAAAAAATCAATTGATATATGTGTTTTTGTAGTTTGTATTGCCAAAAGCCATGCAAATATTTTTAACGTATTTATACTCAAAAGCTAACTGTTTATTTGAAAACAGTAATATAGACCTTAATAAGTAAATATTGTCCGAAATACAAAATCAGTTGCGCATACTTAAGCAATTGTTAAAATTAAAAACCAAATATGAACAAAAGTATTAATTGAAAACTTAGAAAGCCTTAGTTCTGGTTCAATCGAGCATTGAATACCCAGCTGTGTTGCATCTTAAGTTTTTCTGCCACCTTTTCACTTTCCACAACCGTGATATTCCCAATATCGTCATTCTTTCGTAAACAGGTTTGAAGCCATTAACAGTGGGGTTGAACTTTCAAAAGACATTAATCATTATTAGTAAGACCAAGTCAGGTTGACTATTCTTTTTAATACCCTGTGTACTAGCTCATCTGGGTATAAAAACAAAAGAGATGTGACGAGTTCGATGAGGCTTCGATTATTGCTTCCTGAGTTCGATCACTATAAAGTCAAATAAACACACGCACAAATACTGTAACAAATTAGCTAGTTTTATTTACTAGTAATAAACGCAATACATATTCACGAGTTTGGTAACTCCACAGTAAGTTCACTGTACAACACTTGAATATCAACTGATCATCATTCCTTTCTTTGTTACTGTCTTTTATAGACCGACAGGGTGCTACCTTACGCTCCTAGAAGCAATTATAGACATTAAATTACACTGTAACGGTAACATGAAAGCCAGCTGGGAAAGAATTTGTTCTGTTAACTTTAACTCAGGTATTTTGTAGAAAATGCCACTTCTTATACTTAACCAAAATTTCGATCACATTGGTGTACAATAGCTTCTAAGTTCCTCGATTTGTTGCAAAAGAAGTTTAGAAAGAAGTACTAAACATTTCCCCGTCAACCTATTTATGTACAAGATATATAATTATTTTGTATAGCTGAATTTCGATGTCATAAATAATATAATATCTTTCTCCTTTCCAGAGGAAGCACGCAAGACCGGCTCACGGGTACTTCTACACTGTCATGCAGGCATCTCACGCAGCGCCACCATCGCCATCGCTTATGTTATGCGTTACAAATCCCTTTCACTATTTGAGGCTTACAAGCTGGTCAAAGTGGCGCGACCCATCATTTCACCAAATCTAAACTTCATGGGCCAGCTACTCGAGCTAGAACAGAGTTTACGAATGAGTGGAGTTTTAAAGCCCGTCTCGCCAGGTGCCACCACACCCACCACACCAACATCTAGTCAAGTCGAATTTAACGCACACACAGTGCAGTCAACGTCGGCGGAGGATGAGGATGAAACTGATTCATCGCTCTTACGCAATCATCCAATCGATACAAAGCGTAAACTATACAACAACATTGATGACAGCAGTGACGATTGCTTTGAGGATGCACGCAGCACGCTTAGCAGTACACACAGCAGTTCGGCGAGCAGTAGTAGTTATGCAAATAGTCAAGTATTGCGGCTAACATGGCCACCACACACAGGAACATCTGCCTCGCGCTCACTCTGCACTTCAGCGACAGTGTCCTGCTCATCATCGGCTTCGTCTTCATCTCTGTCCGCCTCGTCATATGCCTCATCTACCGCTTCAACGCCGACCTCACCATCAGATGCTTTGTCTAACACGCAATCACCGTTCCTCTGCTGCACACCCTCGACTATGCCGAAGCAGCGTCATTCACCCGCCAAATTACGACTGAATCTACGCTCAACATTTGCACCCATAAGACAATCACAATCGTGCATGTCAATACGGGAAGTGGCGGATGAGACGACAAATGCAATCACCTGCGAAACTAGCGACACAGCACTGGCGATAGCGAATGTGACTACAGCTGCTGAGGAAAATGTGACAAGCAGCAGCACTAACAACAATACACCCTTGCCAGTGGCGATGGATCAGGATAACAATGTTGTAATGGCGATGTCGACCAGTGATTGAGAACACTTGAAAAATATTACACTAACAAAGATTTAAGATTATTAGGACATATTGGAAACAAAAATTATTATTATTTAGTTAACTAAATAAATAAATATATGAGAAAAAATAGCACTTTAAAAATGCTGTGAATAATTTTTAAGTGTACAATATATCGAGCGTACCTTACGAACCCATACGTACTCCTTTCGTGTCCGTATATAAATTCATACAAAAGTACACAACCGAAGGCAATGAGATCGAAACGACAACATGCCTGCTCTAGTTCCGTGAATCTTGCGAGTATACAAAATTTTTAAAAAAATTAACGATAGAAAATTATAAAATTAGTATATATGAATTCTTTTACAAGATGTTGCAGTAAAATAACTAGAAATATCAAAGATACAAAACTGTCGCAATTATGAAAAAATATTTTTAAAATTTACTATGTCTACATATGAGGGCTCTACATACATGCGATGCATGGAATACTTATTTAAATATGGTGCTTACTGTATTAGTGAAATTAGTTTAGTTGTCTTTGAATAATCAGGTTAAGGGGCTTGCTACTGTTTTATTTGAAAATTCTAATTTCGACATAAAAATCTTTGGCGCAGAGGATTTCGAAGTTGAACCCCACAGAGTTACAAAAACAAACACATGAAAAAGGGCAGAAAAGTTATAAAGAGGCTACTTGACAGAATAACTAATACAGCGGTATATCATATAACTTAAGCCAGAACTCGCTTTGTAGAACTTCGCCTATAAGGTCTAGAAACTACATTATTTCGGTTGTATACCTTAACGCTAGGGCAAAGTAATTTTGCAGTGAGGATCTTTTTAAGAGGTCAAAATACCTAAATAATACCTAAATTTAGTTAAACAAATTCAGTTGTCCAAAAGAATTCAGATAAAGGATCAGAAATAGAAACAAAAAGTCTTGGAAATGTGTCGAATTCATCCGAAGCATCGAATTTCGAGTCATTTTATACTAATTTTGCAGCTTTTCCGACAAAAATGTTTTGTTGGTCATAAAAGGCAGTTTATATCGATTAACTGGGATATAGCATTAAGAACCGTCTCTGACATGAATGTGACCGCGAACCTTCCCTAGGACTCATCTAAGACAAATATTACTTTTCAACACTAAGGGCAGTTTTCACCATCTTCCGTAAGCTCTATCGGCACTAACATCGTTCGAACTATCGAAAGTTCGAACTTCGAATTAAACGATTTGTCTTAAGAGCCCTATTATCCAAATTCATACATGGGTAATATATCTTTGTATCTTTCAATATAATTATTAATTTGAATGAAACGAATTGTCTTAAGAGCCCTAGTATCCAAATTCATACATGTGTAAAATATCTTTGTATCTGTCAAAATAATAATAAAAAAGATAAAAAATAATAGGAAAACATAATAATGTATGCATTTGCCTGAGTCAAAGGCTATTTGATATTTGTAAAACAATGAAATATTACTTATTTTATTTCAATGTTTTAAAATAAAATTGTGTAAAAATATTTTCAAAAACTAGTAATTTTCCTTCGCTTAACGTTGTCTATGATTAGCGGAACTGAAAATTTTTAACTAAAATTGTGTTTTATACCTGCTCCGAGTTTTAAATTAATTTTCGTATTTTAATTATAAGGATTTTATTTTCGTTTTCTAATCAATCTATACAGCTTTTCTTCTTCTATAAAAAATAAATTGGGAAATTGAAAAAATACATGATTACATAAATTAGTTGAAATTTAATATTTTTATTTAGATTTTGCGAATTCGTAATTGCTTTTAAATTAAAATAAAATTTCAAAATGAAAATCATTTTACTAAGTAATTTTTATAAATTGTTTGCTACTCTTCTCCTCTTCTAAGCATAATTTGTAAAAGAAAATATTAAATTAAAAAAATATATATAAAAGAAACGAAATACACATTTATCATAATGAATTAAGCATATTTATCGAACGAATATTTGTTTTAATGCCAAATTTTTCCTATAAAACTGTTTTAAGTTTTTATTTTTAATCACATTTACTCCATATTAGCGGCAAATTTTCAATGTGTACCTACAGACAATATATAATTTCAAGATTAAATAATACCATAGGCATACATATCTATATACATAGATGTATGAATGTAAAAGTTAACCGAACATCACACTAGATTTGCTTTTTCATATGCAGACATACTTATACATATGTATGTATATTCTTGGAAAATAATAGATTTGTAGATATAAGAAATTTTCTTTACTCGTCACTATCGCAAGTTAATTTAATTTAATAGATAATAATTAAATCATTCATACATTTGTATGTATGCAGTATATTGTAAGTTTATCACAATTTTATTGCAAAGTAAAAGTAAATGTACATATATAAATTAGTATGTAAAATTTATTTAAACCCGTTATGTATGAGCATATGTACATATGTATTGCACCACAGGATCCGCTCAAAATAATAATTTTTTATTTATCCTTCACTTTTTGTTCGGTCTAAAAAAAAAACGAAAACATGGTTCGAACATATTTGTTTATATTTTGCAGAAATATGCAAATTCCATCCCAAAACCAAACACGCATTCATATACGACACACTGACACTAATTTAATGTTTATTATAATTATCGCGTTCTTGCATATACAAACCTAATTTGATAAGCGTCCACTAAGAAATCAATGAGTGTTAACTTAAAAATCAGAATATATGTAAAAAAATTATTTTGAAAACAAGTTTAATGTATATCATTTCATGCTAGGTTCTTGTTGTTGTAGTGGTTTTTAGGGACAAAAACACTCCCCGAAGGTTTTGGGGAGTGTTGTTGGAAGTGACAGTCTTTTCCGGATATGAACCCGGTACGCTCCGGTACTCCCTTACGGCACTGCCCGACAGTCGTGGTAGCGATTTGGTATGATCAGTGGAACCTTCTAGGCCATGTCATCCCTCCCTCCGTAAGGAAGGGAGATGAGATGTGAGAGGCATCATATCCGTAGACCAATCATCGATTTGCCCGTCATTACCTTTGTGCATTTTAGTCGCCTCTTACGACCGGTATGCCTACCTCAGACAGAGTCTAACCCCCTAACCCGCAGGGGTTAGGTAAATGCCAGCAAAGTAAATATATATAGAAACTTTACTTTCTTCGTGCCATACCCCAAAGATCGTTAGCCGTATTTTGTTTGTCACTTCGATGCTAGATACAAGAAAACAAGAAAAAATTAAGCTAGCAGAAAAGTGATAAGCACTCAAAGTTTTGAAATTTCAAATTTTAAATAAAAATTCCAAATTGTTACTTTATTCACATGTTGATAAATGCTTACAAATACAAATCTTTATTTTGGCAATTTAAAAGCTACAAGTATATGAAGCGCGTCCTCCAATTCTCATGAAAGTGAATATGGTAACTGCACTAGTTTCCAGACAGCGTTAGTATCCGGACACTATGCCAATTTTTAGGAATTAAAAGACATATCCCTCAAAAATAATTTCAAAAAACAAGAACGCAAATCTACATACATGGTTTCTGTGTATACATGGAAAATTTTAGTTGAATCAAACGCACAGTTTAAAAGTCACGCGTCATTTCACGTGTCAGAAGTCTGAGGATGCGGTAAAATTACAAAGCAAAATAGAGGTCGCGTTCTAGAAAAGTAGGTATCTGAACAAGTATTTATTAACATATTATTATAAAAGTTTATTATATTTGTTTGAAAAATACTAAACTTTCATTTTATAAAAAAAATTAATTTAATTTACTTTTCGGCCCAATTTATTATTTATATTAGAATGATTTTCAATTTCCGGACAGCCTGCACTCAAGGGAATAGCCTCAGTGGAGATTAAATCTGCACTAGTCTTGAGTGCGTGGAAAGACTGAATCGCCTGGCAGCTAGTAACACTATTCGGCTGCCTGGATTTCGGACTACAAAAGGATCGATGGGAATGAGGAAGAGGACTGTGTGGCCAGGAAGGCGCCTACCGAAAAACAAATTGGGCCGGGACTGGCATAGCAATTGGAAAACACATCATTAGAGATATGCTACGTCAGGACGAGGTACATCTGAGAAATCAGCACTGGTCTCAAATGACAGGGCTGAGACAAGCAAAAACACTGCTTGGGGATATAATACAAAGCGATACAAGACCCTGATTAATCTCCCCAAGAAGAGTGTTTGGATGCTAACACGGATACTCCTGTGACAATGCAAGTGACGCGGCAAAGCAAGAAATGTTGTATAATGAATTCAGTTTATAATATGGTCTCAGTTATCTGATTTTATGAATTTCATTGAATAAAAAGTAAATGAAATCACCTAAATGTCAACCTTTGCAAAAAGATGGAAGTTGTCCAACTTTATTCTTAGAGTTTTGTTGTGAGCAGCTTATGTGAAAAGTTGCGCTAAGATATGTACGTTTTATCTTAGCTGTCAAGAATTTATCACGCAACGATCAACAAAGGTTCTGTTATTATTAATATTATTACAGTATCAATACTTGGTCCTGCTTAGTCGGCGCATCCATACATGGAATGGGGCATGACGGTCCGAACAGGGCGATATTGACGATGACAGTCCTTTGTCAGATATGAATCCGGCACAAGCACGTTTCAGCACCGGAGGTAAGCCCCGACCAAGGGCTGTTATTTCGATGTAACCCTGTTTAACTCGTAATTTTTCCTGCTAAAATTGTCATCCTACGAGCAGCTCCTTGCAGCAAGACTGCTCAATACTCTCTTCCTCCGGTCGGGTGTTGAGCCCAACCCGGGACCAAAAGAATGAATTTGCTGCGTTTGCTGGAAGAAGATTTATGTCAAACGTCCACACTCCGCCGAATGTTCCAAACGTAAAAGATGGCTACACAAAACAAGTTTCTCCGGGCTAAATCCCTTCCCGTACAGAACCGCTTTTTCAAACGTTTCGTCCCTACTTACTGTTCACGCCCTAGGGCGTACCGTGGCCCACGTCGATCCAGTGTCGCATCGCCACATGTTCCAGATACAGTCTCCACGACTAGCAGCACTAACACTGCCCACCAAGTAATGTGCAATTCCCGCGACCGCTCACTCCTTCTGGCGCCAACATCTCACATAGCAGTATCACAGCTTTTTTCTGCGTAGCAAACGTTTCTTGGATGTGAGCAATGCTGAGCGACCGCCCACCCCCTCCCCACTAAAAATGTCCCATTCTTCTTCCAGCACTAGCACGAATGTAAACCAAAGCCACCAGCTCCTGGTCCCTTACACCACGTGCATGGTTTGTCGGTTGAGATTATAAAATGCAAATCTTGCCTTGGCTTATGTCAACTGCTTCTATGCTTTGAACTTTGAAACAGGAATTTATGGACTGATCGAACGTTGTCGAGCTACGCAACCTACAACGTCGACTGATTCGCCTCCTTCGGGTGATCCGGATCATTCGTCCTCTAGATTGCGACGACGTACACGACCTAGCCTGCTTCCACCTAGGCATACGCACTATTCCTTGACTCCCAGCATAACTATTTCGCCCCCTTCGCACTTTCGTGTCCTGCAGTTGAACTGCAACGGCCTAACTCGCAAGGTTAGTGAAATAGTGAACTTTATGAAGCGGCAAAATATCAAGATTGCTGTGTTACAGGAGACAAAACTCGGTGCCCGATTAGATTTTCGGACCTGAGGACTTGGGGCGGACTTGCTTTCATCAATACCGTCAGCAATACCGTCTATTTGAGCCTGAAGTCGACCTGATGGACAATGACTTAGAACGTCAAGGCATGGTTGTCCGGCCAGGCATTGTCGATATTGGCATTGGTCCGAGTGAATACTGCCCTTACATTCGTGCATTACTCAAAGACGATAATCGTGTAATCCTCGGAGACTTTAACGCACACCATGACCCTTACAGGTCAATGGTAGGGGACAGGAGCTGGCCGAACAAATAGATAATTCGACGTTCTGCACGGTGAACGGGGATGCTCCCACGAATTCGAAACATTCATATACATTTTAAAACAAAGCATTTTATTACGTTTATATATATTCGTTCAAATAAACTATAAAATAAAAATGGTTTGGATGTTTCCAGAATCCGAGTATTGGCTAGTGAAGTAGATTGGCCAATATGGAAGCGAAAGTTAAGGGACTACCACTAAGGATTTTTGGATGTTATCGACGGGAAGTTTGCTAAGCCGGAACTAGATAAGAATTCACAAAGGAAAGGAAGATTTGTATAGAAAAGCCAATAGTTGTGCATAAACAATGCTGACAAGTTCCATTACGGATGCATTCTATCAAAAGGTCATGGACAAAGACACGGCTTACTAAACTTGGAAGGCGCTGATGGAGCAATTTGAAGTAACTTCAAGGGATCAGTAATTCAAGATTTGCTCGGACTTCTTCACTTTTAATTGGGATGTCGACTCATGTTGCGACACTGCGAGGTTTGTGGAACGAGCTCAACAACGGATTAAAAGCTAAAGGTGATAATTGGCTGCCTGTGTTAATTTGTTTGTGCAAAACGTTCAACATTTTACCAATTAAATTTGATTCGTTTCGGTCTAACTGGATGTTGTTGTCTTAAGATGGTGACAAGACTTTCGATGAGCTGAGTATGCAGCTAAGTGTTTTTGAGCGCAACTTCAAGAAGCAGGATGAGATTCCAGAACAAGAGACATTATATTCAAAAAGTTGCAAATCGGTAATGGAGAAACCTAACCAGAAAAGGAATGGCAGCTGTAATTATTGCAAAAAGAAAGGTCATTGGGTGAATGCAAAAAGTGGATAGCAGACGGTCGGCCAGTAAAAGCAAACCGAATCCGGAGTTCAAATATCAAGAAAATAAAACAAATGTTTCATTGTCTCAAGGCATTGGGCAAGGGATCAGTTGAGATGCTAGCAACATTAATGGTAGAAAGCAGACGTTGATGCTTAAGGATGTTTGGTATGTTCCAGAAATTAATAGCAATCTTTTTTCGGTTTTGACTGCACAGGACAGAAATCCTGGTAGTGAGTTTTATTCAACGAACGTTAAGTGCTGGCTTAGAGTTAATGGTAGTATAGTGATGAGAGGAAGTCGAGAGGCTAATGGAACTTTATTTAAAGCTGACATGAAACCAACTTCACAGGACGAGATGTACGCTGTTATGGTAACGCATCAAATTGGAGCAGTAAGGAAGGCGGTCGGCATGATATCAATGGTGCACAGTGGCTAGTCATTGTCGGCTGGGGTGGGCTCTTGCCAACCTTACCGTCCTGCGCCATAATCAGAGAAAGGTCTAATCATGCCTTTGAATACGCGGGGAAATGCACAAAACCGCGCAAAAACAACTATATAAAAACAACATCCGGTTAAAACACCGGATGCCACGGACAGACCGTTGACATTTAAATATTCAAAATACAAAAACTCAAATAAAACGGAAAATCAAATAAATTCAAAAGAAACGGGCAACTAAACTATTTAAAATGAAAATCAAAATTCAAAAATAACCGAAAGCGAAACTAACTCCAATATAAAAATAACCGAAAATGAAACTAAATTAAAACTGAAATAACGAACGGAAAAAGAAAACAAAGATAAATTTAAATTAACCGAAAAGAAACCCTGAAAATTAAAAAAAAACGAACCGAAAATGACCGGTTACCATGCTGAAAAAGGAAAAAAAAAAGAGGCCGAACAATATAAGGGGGCGCCGCGGGTGTTGTTGCGACGCCCTGGTGCTGACCCACCCTCATCCATGGCCACCGGTGCACCAAACCGAATCCCGATGGCCCCTTACCAGAATTCCTATATACCTTCTAATTAATGGAAAGATTCAGCATTCCCATTTTTAACAAATTTATTCAAAATTCATTTACAACTAATTAAATCGACTTACGCTAGTATAGCTATTTTATAGCAAACGAAAAAAATTTATTTGGTTGTACCGAGTTTTCTCAAAAAAAAAATTGGGTTTTGGTCTTATTAGATAGTTATGTTATTCATTTTATTTTATTTTATTTTGTCTGGGTTTGGCCGTTTTTACTTTTTTTTTTGATTAGGCATTTTAAGTTAGGGTTTTCGAATTTTATTTTATTTTTAAATCACATATTATTATTATTATGTGCATTTATTTTATTAAATAAATTTTTGTTTAAGTTTTATTTATAACCGCTTTATGAAATAATAGATCTACGCTTATACCTATTTCGCAACATTATATTATTGAAAATTACTGCTAGGCTACAAATTTTGGTATCAATATTGATGTATTTAGAAGTTTAATTGGAATCGAAGGGACATTATATCTTAAAATTCTTAATTAATTTTTTTTGTTTTTCGCCCATACTCTGTCTTAACTTTCCAAAAGTGTAACTAAATTTAATAGATGACCCTAACGGTCCACGGACTACCATTTAAATGGAAATCGATATTACAATTATTTTATAAAAAAAGCAATAGCTATAAATTTAATTATATTTATAAATAAAAAAGGCAGTAAAGCAGTCGAAATGTAATTTACTTGTTTAAACCTTTTTGCATTGTTTTTCATGTATACGTATGCTAATCAAAAAAAAGTTGTACATTAAACACTTATTAATAAACGCTCAAATAGCAATAAAGAATTTTGCATTATAAGCGAACATTTTTGCTTTCGTAAAATCGCAGCAAAAGTATTAAGTAACTCACATTCTTGTAATTTTTAAAGAATTGAAGTACTTGATAATTTGGCCGTTTAAATACTAGATTTTATAATAAAGACAACAAACACTTAAACGCATTGCTCTAATATGAAGTCAAATTCCTTTTTTTTTTTTTTTTTTTTTTTTTTTTTTTTTTTTGAGGAATGCGTCCAAGTAAATTAATTTTCATTTCATATGAGATTTTTTTTGTTTTTGAATACTACGGCCTGGGGTTTTATACGTTCGTCAAGCTCAGGTTAAACTAAGTTAGCTTAAGCTACATTCACTTTGTTTAATTTAATTCTATATTATTTGCAAAAAAAAAACAAAACTAACTACATCAGGTTGATCTCACCCATTGTTGCAGTAGGCTGTTGGTCGGGCGCTACTGTTGTTGTTGTAGGTAATAGTGCAGCGGGCCTACATTACGGCGGCCCCTGCTGTTGTCAATGCTGGTTATGTTGTTGTTGCTGGTGGTGCGACGGGCCTATGATAGGACGGCCCTCGCTGTTGCCACCGCTGGTTACAGTTGTTGCTGCTGCTAGTGCGGCGGGCCTATATTACGGCGGCCCTCGCTGATGTCACTGCTGGTGTTGTTGTTGCCGATGGTTTACTGCGGTGGGCCTATAATACGTCGGCCCCCGCTAATTTCACTGCTGGTTGTGTTGTTACCTTTGGTTGTTGCTACTGCTGCTGAGGCTAGTGCGGTGGGCCTATATTAGAACGGCCTTCGCTGTAATTACTGCTGCTGGTATTGTTGTGGTTGCTGCTAGTGCGGTGGGCCTATATGAGAACGGCCTTCGCTGATGTCACTGCTGGAGGTCGTCGTGCGCCCTGGTGCGCGTTGTTGTTGTTGCGGTTTATGGCGGTGGGCCTATGTGAAGGCGGCCCCCGCTGTTGTCAATGCTGGTGTTGTTGTCGTTGCTGGATATCCAGAAATATTGTTGTGGCTGCTGCGACTGCTGCTACTGATGTGGTTGTTGTTGTGATTTATTTTTGTTGTTCTGTGAACTTTTCCTGTTGTTGGTTTGTTTGTTTTAGCTATTTATTATCACCAAGTTGTTATTTTTGTGGTGGTTTTTGTAGTTTAATTTTGTAGCTTTAGTTTGCTTTTATATTCTTTTTGCAGATTTTTTTTTCTTTTGTTTGTTAATTTTGTTTACGCACGCACTTTAAATTTGCGTTTATATTTATTCTTCTGTTTTCTTTTTGCAATTATCTGTAAAGACCAAAAGTTTTTGGTTTAGTTTAATATTTAAAATACGTTTCCGCATGGCTGTGAAATCACTGTTCTATAGGTTTTAGGCCGAATGCTAACAATTTTCAGATTCAATGGCAATTCTATACGACAGCATTCAACCGCCAATATACGTTCAAAACTCTCGGGAAAGGCATCAATCGACGCGTTCCGACCTCTGTACCAACAATCCGAAGGCGGGAATCAAATAATTTGTCTCGGTGGAAAGCTATCAGCAAAAACTCAAAATGCGCTGGGTTCGATCCCAAATAGGCGGCTTCATCCAAGGTATTTATGTGCACAACACCTTTTCGCGTAGGCGACCTTTGGCCGCCTTCCAAAAGAATAACCCTTAGCCGGTCCAACCCCCGGCTACGCGGTCCACAATATTTTTGAGCAGGACACACTTTTTGCACTTTTTGGTACACCCTAATCTGTGATTACAACAACCCATGAAAATGACGAAAAATTTTCAACTTGGATTGCCAATATCTCTAAACAGACACAAAATATAGAACTTCCGCCCCCGGACCATCGACATGGAGGCCAAAACCCGTCGCCCGATACATCCCCCGAGACTCCCGGACGCACATCAGCAGCACGTGCCGTCGTACAGAATTGCCGTTTCAATAGCTCAATTTAACTTGATTCAGAATGCTTTCGTAAAAGTGAGCTGCGTATTTATTAGTAATTTTTTCCAGATTTTTTTCACTACACACTCGCACACACACTGATTTTGCTGTCCAGGTATATTAATATTTAGGTACTTCACAATAGTAAGCCTATATGTAAACGCTGCAGGTTAGCTGTACAGTATATTCACACGCGTAACACGATTTCTTTTACCGTGGAAATAATTAAATTTATACTTCTGTATGTACACACATATACATATACAGAAGAAAAACAACTTTTTCGCGAAATGCTACTAACATTTTTTTTCTTTTTACACGCGCACGACCGCTCGGTTCAAATCATGTATACGTTTTGAATTGGTCGAATGCCGGTGACGCTGCTATGCCCAAAATTATTCACTTAACGCGACTGCGCAATGGAAAAGTTCCGTTACCCGTTGACGTGGCGTGATTATTGCCAAGTGGAACATTCTGATTGGTCGTTACCATCAGATGATTGCTATGAACGGATTGAACCATTTGGTGCTGCCACCTCAGCAAAAATCACGCACTTTCCCGTAGCTAAACGTCAAACCGGAAGGTGAATCAAAACTGTCACCCAACCAATCGCATTGAACCAAATAACAATTACTATCAATTGAAAGTAAACCATAACAGGCCTGCTTCGCTTCGAAGACCGGTCGATGAAGCGAACAGGAAAAAGGTTTACCTGCAAGGAAGCCATTTCTGGGTAAAAACGTGGGGCACGACTCACCCCTAGATAAGAGTCTCTAGTTCTACCACGAGCTAGCCGGGCAAGAAGATCCGCCAGTAAAGGAAAATTTTTGAAGTATTTTGTTTCATAGTTTAGTAGGCTTTGCGGCAGCTGGAAATTTGTTAAGTGGCTTTACCCCCACCGAAATAGGCTTATAAGAAAAACGTGTAATTTAGTTAGACATTTTGATATCGGAGAACGCGTCAAAACTCCGAGGCAAACGGAGAATTTATTTTGGTTTCCTAGCTACAATGCTTCGCGGCTGTAGACATTTTAATAAAGGAGAACTCGTCAAAACTCCGAAAATTTTTGGTCCTAGTGGTTTCACCCCCACAAAAAGGTTTAGCAAAAAAAATTAACCGGAGAAGCTTGTTCCATGGTAAAAAAAAACTTTTCACCCGGTAGACATTTTAATTAAGGAGAACTCGTCAAAACTCCGAAAGACAATCCGCATAACCGAGGATTGCCAGGTTATCCACTACTTCCGATGGAAGCGTATGTAAATACCCTCTTAAGTCAATGCTCGGGGAGGATACTGGGCGAGTTGTCCCCGCCCGCCAAAACGCCCAAATGAAATTGTAAGTTCGGGTAAAAAAAAAAAATTACAAAAGTCTGGTTATTGTGGACGAATATCCGAAGCATGGAAACGGCCTATGAACCTATGACCACGTTAGATCTATCTATCTATGGCGCGATATACAACAGGTATATCATCATAAACCTCCTAAGAGATTTTTGCGCCAAGCTTCTCCTCCAATTTGTGGTGTGCCGATTTGAATTTTCCCTACAAATTGGTGGGACCTACAGTTTTTTGCCGACTCCGAACGGCATCTACAAAGGAGACGAATTTTTGCTGAGAAGCCTGTCATGGCAGAAATACACTCGGAGAGTTTGCCAAACCACTGCCGAGGGGCGACCCCGTTTTGAAAAACTTTTTTCAAATCACTTTTGATGTTACCTGTACCAGGGCTCGAACCATGGACCTTCGGTGTGGTAGGCCGGCAACACTACCTTCACACCACGGCGACCACGTTAGATAACCAAGGTAAAAAAAAAGGTGTTCGGTTACAAGGGGCGGTTGGAGGGTATAAAAACTCAAGATTAACTCCCCCACCCTATAATGCCGACGATTGCAAGGTTTTGAAAAAATAAAAACTTAATTAATGCAAATTTTCCTAACCGATATTTGCATCAACTGATTACCGCGAATATGTCAAAAAAAAAATAAATATATACATATAAATATATATATGCTGAAAGAAATTGATTATTAGTAAATATACGTGTTGAAATGTACTATGTAAAAAGCAAAAACGGTATAAAGTTTGGCAAAAGCTAGTTGTGTATTTATATATTGAATGGGAATGCTGACATCCCATCATTAGAAGGCATAGGCATAACAAAAAAAAACGAAATAACACTAGACAAGGACATTCTTCCAGGTGCACCTACCGCAATGCAGGGGTGGTTATAAGACACCTCGCCCTGAGACATGTTGGTGTACCATGGCGAAAATTGGCAAAATTTTAAATTTATTTGGACTCCAGTACTCCGGACCGCAATGCAGGGGCTGCTAATGGCTGCCTCCCTGAGACTGGTCGGAGCACTGGACACCAGCGATCAAAACGTCAAAACTTTATTTATTTTTTTATTTTTTTTTTGAAACACCCCTCCTCAACCACGCCGCAATGAAAGGATGCGGTTAGGTACCGCTTTTCCCCAGACTTGCGCAGTTGGAAAGGGGTGGATATGGGGTCCCTACTCCTCCTCCCGCAATGCAGGGGCTGCTAAGGGCTGCCTCCCTGAGACTGGTTGGAGAAGTAGGGATCCTACAAAAAAAATGCATACAAAAAAAAACGAAGACAAAACAAAACATCACGTTCGGCAAAAACATAAATATTAATAATCCCAAAAGAAAACTAAACCCCACTTAGCGGACATAATATTTTCCCGAAGCCGACATCGGACAACAGACCCGGGACAACAAAAAAAATTGAAACTACAAAAAAAACTAAGTGCGTTTAGCACTACCTCACCGGGTGAAATGAAAACTTCCGGTGGACATGACGTTCAGTCTCGTGGAGCCCTTAGCTACTGAACACGATGACCAATCCGGACAACTTGATCAGTCGCACCATCCCGTCGCAACGCAGGTGGCGGCTCCTGGGCCTGCCTACCTGGGACTTACGGGATAGTGAAACCTCACAAGCTGACCAGAAAGTCATCGCGGTCAGCGCCTCGGTTTCCACGTTGGGCGCCATCTGTTATGGTATCGCAGGCGCCCATAGCTACTGAACACGATGACCCATCCGGACAACTTGATCAGTCCCTCCATCCCGTCGCAACGCAGGTGGCGGCTCCTGGGCCTGCCTACCTGGGACTTACGGAATGGTGAAACCTCACAAGCTGACCCGAAAAGTCACCAGGGTCAGCGCTTCGGGCCCCACGTTGGGCGCCATCTGTTATGGAAACGCATCAAATTGGAGCAGTAAGGAAGGCGATCGGCATGATATCAATGGTGCACAGTGGCTAGTCATTGTCGGCTGGGGTGGGCTCTTGCCAACCTTACCGTCCTGCGCCATAATCAGAGAAAAGGTCAGATCGTGCCTTTAAATACGCGGGGAAATGCACAAAACCGCGCAAAAACAACTATATAAAAACAACATCCGGTTAAAACACCGGATGCCACGGACAGACCGTTAACATTTAAATATTCAAAATACAAAAACTCAAATAAAACGGAAAATCAAATAAATTCAAAAGAAACGGGCAACTAAAATATTTAAAATGAAAATCAAAATTCAAAAATAACCGAAAGCGAAACTAACTCCAATATAAAAATAACCGAAAATGAAACTAAATTAAAACTGAAATAACGAACGGAAAAAGAAAACAAAGATAAATTTAAATTAACCGAAAAGAAACCCTGAAAATTAAAAAAAAACGAACCGGAAATGACCGGTTACCATGCTGAAAAAGGAAAAAAAAAAGAGGCCGAACAATATAAGGGGGCGCCGCGGGTGTTGTTGCGACGCCCTGGTGCTGACCCACCCTCATCCATGGCCACCGGTGCACCAAACCGAATCCCGATGGCCGCTTACCAGAATTCCTATATACCTTCTAATTAATGGAAAGATTCAGCATTCCCATTTTTAACAAATTTATTCAAAATTCATTTACAACTAATTAAATCGACTTACGCTAGTATAACTATTTTATAGCAAACGAAAAAAATTTATTTGGTTGTACCGAGTTTTCTCAAAAAAAAAATTGGGTTTTGGTCTTATTAGATAGTTATGTTATTCATTTTATTTTATTTTATTTTGCCTGGGTTTGGCCGTTTTTACTTTTTTTTTTGATTAGGCATTTTAAGTTAGGGTTTTCGAATTTTATTTTATTTTTAAATCACATATTATTATTATTATGTTCATTTATTTTATTAAATAAATTTTTGTTTAAGTTTTATTTATAACCGCTTTATGAAATAATAGATCTACGCTTATACCTATTTCGCAACATTATATTATTGAAAATTACTGCTAGGCTACAAATTTTGGTATCAATATTGATGTATTTAGAAGTTTAATTGGAATCGAAGGGACATTATATCTTAAAATTCTTAATTAATTTTTTTTGTTTTTCGCCCATACTCTGTCTTAACTTTCCAAAAGTGTAACTAAATTTAATAGATGACCCTAACGGTCCACGGACTACCATTTAAATGGAAATCGATATTACAATTATTTTATAAAAAAAGCAATAGCTATAAATTTAATTATATTTATAAATAAAAAAGGCAGTAAAGCAGTCGAAATGTAATTTACTTGTTTAAACCTTTTTGCATTGTTTTTCATGTATACGTATGCTAATCAAAAAAAAGTTGTACATTAAACACTTATTAATAAACGCTCAAATAGCAATAAAGAATTTTGCATTATAAGCGAACATTTTTGCTTTCGTAAAATCGCAGCAAAAGTATTAAGTAACTCACATTCTTGTAATTTTTAAAGAATTGAAGTACTTGATAATTTGGCCGTTTAAATACTAGATTTTATAATAAAGACAACAAACACTTAAACGCATTGCTCTAATATGAAGTAAAATTCCTTTTTTTTTTTTTTTTTTTTGTTTTTTTTTTTTTTTGAGGAATGCGTCCAAGTAAATTAATTTTCATTTCATATGAGATTTTTTTTGTTTTTGAATACTACGGCCTGGGGTTTTATACGTTCGTCAAGCTCAGGTTAAACTAAGTTAGCTTAAGCTACATTCACTTTGTTTAATTTAATTCTATATTATTTGCAAAAAAAAAACAAAACTAACTACATCAGGTTGATCTCACCCATTGTTGCAGTAGGCTGTTGGTCGGGCGCTACTGTTGTTGTTGTAGGTAATAGTGCAGCGGGCCTACATTACGGCGGCCCCTGCTGTTGTCAATGCTGGTTACAGTTGTTGCTGCTGCTAGTGCGGCGGGCCTATATTACGGCGGCCCTCGCTGATGTCACTGCTGGTGTTGTTGTTGCCGATGGTTTACTGCGGTGGGCCTATAATACGTCGGCCCCCGCTAATTTCACTGCTGGTTGTGTTGTTACCTTTGGTTGTTGCTACTGCTGCTGAGGCTAGTGCGGTGGGCCTATATTAGAACGGCCTTCGCTGTAATTACTGCTGCTGGTATTGTTGTGGTTGCTGCTAGTGCGGTGGGCCTATATGAGAACGGCCTTCGCTGATGTCACTGCTGGAGGTCGTCGTGCGCCCTGGTGCGCGTTGTTGTTGTTGCGGTTTATGGCGGTGGGCCTATGTGAAGGCGGCCCCCGCTGTTGTCAATGCTGGTGTTGTTGTCGTTGCTGGATATCCAGAAATATTGTTGTGGCTGCTGCGACTGCTGCTACTGATGTGGTTGTTGTTGTGATTTATTTTTGTTGTTCTGTGAACTTTTCCTGTTGTTGGTTTGTTTGTTTTAGCTATTTATTATCACCAAGTTGTTATTTTTGTGGTGGTTTTTGTAGTTTAATTTTGTAGCTTTAGTTTGCTTTTATATTCTTTTTGCAGATTTTTTTTTCTTTTGTTTGTTAATTTTGTTTACGCACGCACTTTAAATTTGCGTTTATATTTATTCTTCTGTTTTCTTTTTGCAATTATCTGTAAAGACCAAAAGTTTTTGGTTTAGTTTAATATTTAAAATACGTTTCCGCATGGCTGTGAAATCACTGTTCTATAGGTTTTAGGCCGAATGCTAACAATTTTCATATTCAATGGCAATTCTATACGACAGCATTCAACCGCCAATATACGTTCAAAACTCTCGGGAAAGGCATCAATCGACGCGTTCCGACCTCTGTACCAACAATCCGAAGGCGGGAATCAAATAATTTGTCTCGGTGGAAAGCTATCAGCAAAAACTCAAAATGCGCTGGGTTCGATCCCAAATAGGCGGCTTCATCCAAGGTATTTATGTGCACAACACCTTTTCGCGTAGGCGACCTTTGGCCGCCTTCCAAAAGAATAACCCTTAGCCGGTCCAACCCCCGGCTACGCGGTCCACAATATTTTTGAGCAGGACACACTTTTTGCACTTTTTGGTACACCCTAATCTGTGATTACAACAACCCATGAAAATGACGAAAAATTTTCAACTTGGATTGCCAATATCTCTAAACAGACACAAAATATAGAACTTCCGCCCCCGGACCATCGACATGGAGGCCAAAACCCGTCGCCCGATACATCCCCCGAGACTCCCGGACGCACATCAGCAGCACGTGCCGTCCTACAGAATTGCCGTTTCAATAGCTCAATTTAACTTGATTCAGAATGCTTTCGTAAAAGTGAGCTGCGTATTTATTAGTAATTTTTTCCAGATTTTTTTCACTACACACTCGCACACACACTGATTTTGCTGTCCAGGTATATTAATATTTAGGTACTTCACAATAGTAAGCCTATATGTAAACGCTGCAGGTTAGCTGTACAGTATATTCACACGCGTAACACGATTTCTTTTACCGTGGAAATAATTAAATTTATACTTCTGTATGTACACACATATACATATACAGAAGAAAAACAACGCAATCACT
The DNA here is from genome assembly GCA_949987695.1 of Merzomyia westermanni. NCBI lineage: Eukaryota > Metazoa > Arthropoda > Insecta > Diptera > Tephritidae > Merzomyia > Merzomyia westermanni. The sequence goes on along the minus strand of OX465288.1, from coordinate 127,890,033 downwards.
TTTTTTTTAAACAACTTTTTCGCGAAATGCTACTAACATTTTTTTTCTTTTTACACGCGCACGACCGCTCGGTTCAAATCATGTATACGTTTTGAATTGGTCGAATGCCGGTGACGCTGCTATGCCCAAAATTATTCACTTAACGCGACTGCGCAATGGAAAAGTTCCGTTACCCGTTGACGTGGCGTGATTATTGCCAAGTGGAACATTCTGATTGGTCGTTACCATCAGATGATTGCTATGAACGGATTGAACCATTTGGTGCTGCCACCTCAGCAAAAATCACGCACTTTCCCGTAGCTAAACGTCAAACCGGAAGGTGAATCAAAACTGTCACCCAACCAATCGCATTGAACCAAATAACAATTACTATCAATTGAAAGTAAACCATAACAGGCCTGCTTCGCTTCGAAGACCGGTCGATGAAGCGAACAGGAAAAAGATTTACCTGCAAGGAAGCCATTTCTGGGTAAAAACGTGGGGCACGACTCACCCCTAGATAAGAGTCTCTAGTTCTACCACGAGCTAGCCGGGCAAGAAGATCCGCCAGTAAAGGAAAATTTTTGAAGTATTTTGTTTCATAGTTTAGTAGGCTTTGCGGCAGCTGGAAATTTGTTAAGTGGCTTTACCCCCACCGAAATAGGCTTATAAGAAAAACGTGTAATTTAGTTAGACATTTTGATATCGGAGAACGCGTCAAAACTCCGAGGCAAACGGAGAATTTATTTTGGTTTCCTAGCTACAATGCTTCGCGGCTGTAGACATTTTAATAAAGGAGAACTCGTCAAAACTCCGAAAATTTTTGGTCCTAGTGGTTTCACCCCCACAAAAAGGTTTAGCAAAAAAAATTAACCGGAGAAGCTTGTTCCATGGTAAAAAAAAACTTTTCACCCGGTAGACATTTTAATTAAGGAGAACTCGTCAAAACTCCGAAAGACAATCCGCATAACCGAGGATTGCCAGGTTATCCACTACTTCCGATGGAAGCGTATGTAAATACCCTCTTAAGTCAATGCTCGGGGAGGATACTGGGCGAGTTGTCCCCGCCCGCCAAAACGCCCAAATGAAATTGTAAGTTCGGGTAAAAAAAAAAAATTACAAAAGTCTGGTTATTGTGGACGAATATCCGAAGCATGGAAACGGCCTATGAACCTATGACCACGTTAGATCTATCTATCTATGGCGCGATATACAACAGGTATATCATCATAAACCTCCTAAGAGATTTTTGCGCCAAGCTTCTCCTCCAATTTGTGGTGTGCCGATTTGAATTTTCCCTACAAATTGGTGGGACCTACAGTTTTTTGCCGACTCCGAACGGCATCTACAAAGGAGACGAATTTTTGCTGAGAAGCCTGTCATGGCAGAAATACACTCGGAGAGTTTGCCAAACCACTGCCGAGGGGCGACCCCGTTTTGAAAAACTTTTTTCAAATCACTTTTGATGTTACCTGTACCAGGGCTCGAACCATGGACCTTCGGTGTGGTAGGCCGGCAACACTACCTTCACACCACGGCGACCACGTTAGATAACCAAGGTAAAAAAAAGGTGTTCGGTTACAAGGGGCGGTTGGAGGGTATAAAAACTCAAGATTAACTCCCCCACCCTATAATGCCGACGATTGCAAGGTTTTGAAAAAATAAAAACTTAATTAATGCAAATTTTCCTAACCGATATTTGCATCAACTGATTACCGCGAATATGTCAAAAAAAAAATAAATATATACATATAAATATATATATGCTGAAAGAAATTGATTATTAGTAAATATACGTGTTGAAATGTACTATGTAAAAAGCAAAAACGGTATAAAGTTTGGCAAAAGCTAGTTGTGTATTTATATATTGAATGGGAATGCTGACATCCCATCATTAGAAGGCATAGGCATAACAAAAAAAAACGAAATAACACTAGACAAGGACATTCTTCCAGGTGCACCTACCGCAATGCAGGGGTGGTTATAAGACACCTCGCCCTGAGACATGTTGGTGTACCATGGCGAAAATTGGCAAAATTTTAAATTTATTTGGACTCCAGTACTCCGGACCGCAATGCAGGGGCTGCTAATGGCTGCCTCCCTGAGACTGGTCGGAGCACTGGACACCAGCGATCAAAACGTCAAAACTTTATTTATTTTTTTTTTTTTTTTTTTGAAACACCCCTCCTCAACCACGCCGCAATGAAAGGATGCGGTTAGGTACCGCTTTTCCCCAGACTTGCGCAGTTGGAAAGGGGTGGATATGGGGTCCGTACTCCTCCTCCCGCAATGCAGGGGCTGCTAAGGGCTGCCTCCCTGAGACTGGTTGGAGAAGTAGGGATCCTACAAAAAAAATGCATACAAAAAAAAACGAAGACAAAACAAAACATCACGTTCGGCAAAAACATAAATATTAATAATCCCAAAAGAAAACTAAACCCCACTTAGCGGACATAATATTTTCCCGAAGCCGACATCGGACAACAGACCCGGGACAACAAAAAAAATTGAAACTACAAAAAAAACTAAGTGCGTTTAGCACTACCTCACCGGGTGAAATGAAAACTTCCGGTGGACATGACGTTCAGTCTCGTGGAGCCCTTAGCTACTGAACACGATGACCAATCCGGACAACTTGATCAGTCGCACCATCCCGTCGCAACGCAGGTGGCGGCTCCTGGGCCTGCCTACCTGGGACTTACGGGATAGTGAAACCTCACAAGCTGACCAGAAAGTCATCGCGGTCAGCGCCTCGGTTTCCACGTTGGGCGCCATCTGTTATGGTATCGCAGGCGCCCATAGCTACTGAACACGATGACCCATCCGGACAACTTGATCAGTCCCTCCATCCCGTCGCAACGCAGGTGGCGGCTCCTGGGCCTGCCTACCTGGGACTTACGGAATGGTGAAACCTCACAAGCTGACCCGAAAAGTCACCACGGTCAGCGCTTCGGGCCCCACGTTGGGCGCCATCTGTTATGGAAACGCATCAAATTGGAGCAGTAAGGAAGGCGATCGGCATGATATCAATGGTGCACAGTGGCTAGTCATTGTCGGCTGGGGTGGGCTCTTGCCAACCTTACCGTCCTGCGCCATAATCAGAGAAAAGGTCAGATCGTGCCTTTAAATACGCGGGGAAATGCACAAAACCGCGCAAAAACAACTATATAAAAACAACATCCGGTTAAAACACCGGATGCCACGGACAGACCGTTAACATTTAAATATTCAAAATACAAAAACTCAAATAAAACGGAAAATCAAATAAATTCAAAAGAAACGGGCAACTAAAATATTTAAAATGAAAATCAAAATTCAAAAATAACCGAAAGCGAAACTAACTCCAATATAAAAATAACCGAAAATGAAACTAAATTAAAACTGAAATAACGAACGGAAAAAGAAAACAAAGATAAATTTAAATTAACCGAAAAGAAACCCTGAAAATTAAAAAAAAACGAACCGGAAATGACCGGTTACCATGCTGAAAAAGGAAAAAAAAAAAGAGGCCGAACAATATAAGGGGGCGCCGCGGGTGTTGTTGCGACGCCCTGGTGCTGACCCACCCTCATCCATGGCCACCGGTGCACCAAACCGAATCCCGATGGCCGCTTACCAGAATTCCTATATACCTTCTAATTAATGGAAAGATTCAGCATTCCCATTTTTAACAAATTTATTCAAAATTCATTTACAACTAATTAAATCGACTTACGCTAGTATAACTATTTTATAGCAAACGAAAAAAATTTATTTGGTTGTACCGAGTTTTCTCAAAAAAAAAATTGGGTTTTGGTCTTATTAGATAGTTATGTTATTCATTTTATTTTATTTTATTTTGCCTGGGTTTGGCCGTTTTTACTTTTTTTTTTGATTAGGCATTTTAAGTTAGGGTTTTCGAATTTTATTTTATTTTTAAATCACATATTATTATTATTATGTTCATTTATTTTATTAAATAAATTTTTGTTTAAGTTTTATTTATAACCGCTTTATGAAATAATAGATCTACGCTTATACCTATTTCGCAACATTATATTATTGAAAATTACTGCTAGGCTACAAATTTTGGTATCAATATTGATGTATTTAGAAGTTTAATTGGAATCGAAGGGACATTATATCTTAAAATTCTTAATTAATTTTTTTTGTTTTTCGCCCATACTCTGTCTTAACTTTCCAAAAGTGTAACTAAATTTAATAGATGACCCTAACGGTCCACGGACTACCATTTAAATGGAAATCGATATTACAATTATTTTATAAAAAAACCAATAGCTATAAATTTAATTATATTTATAAATAAAAAAGGCAGTAAAGCAGTCGAAATTTAATTTACTTGTTTAAACCTTTTTGCATTGTTTTTCATGTATACGTATGCTAATCAAAAAAAAGTTGTACATTAAACACTTATTAATAAACGCTCAAATAGCAATAAAGAATTTTGCATTATAAGCAAACATTTTTGCTTTCGTAAAATCGCAGCAAAAGTATTAAGTAACTCACATTCTTGTAATTTTTAAAGAATTGAAGTACTTGATAATTTGGCCGTTTAAATACTAGATTTTATAATAAAGACAACAAACACTTAAACGCATTGCTCTAATATGAAGTCAAATTCCTGTTTTTTTTTTTTTTTTTTTTGTTTTTTTTTTTGAGGAATGCGTCAAAGTAAATAAATTTTCATTTCATATGAGATTTTTTTTGTTTTTGAATACTACGGCCTGGGGTTTTATACGTTCGTCAAGCTCAGGTTAAACTAAGTTAGCTTAAGCTACATTCACTTTGTTTAATTTAATTCTATATTATTTGCAAAAAAAAAAACAAAACTAACTACATCAGGTTGATCTCACCCATTGTTGCAGTAGGCTGTTGGTCGGGCGCTACTGTTGTTGTTGTAGGTAATAGTGCAGCGGGCCTACATTACGGCGGCCCCTGCTGTTGTCAATGCTGGTTATGTTGTTGTTGCTGGTGGTGCGACGGGCCTATGATAGGACGGCCCTCGCTGTTGCCACCGCTGGTTACAGTTGTTGCTGCTGCTAGTGCGGCGGGCCTATATTACGGCGGCCCTCGCTGATGTCACTGCTGGTGTTGTTGTTGCCGATGGTTTACTGCGGTGGGCCTATAATACGTCGGCCCCCGCTAATTTCACTGCTGGTTGTGTTGTTACCTTTGGTTGTTGCTACTGCTGCTGAGGCTAGTGCGGTGGGCCTATATTAGAACGGCCTTCGCTGTAATTACTGCTGCTGGTATTGTTGTGGTTGCTGCTAGTGCGGTGGGCCTATATGAGAACGGCCTTCGCTGATGTCACTGCTGGAGGTCGTCGTGCGCCCTGGTGCGCGTTGTTGTTGTTGCGGTTTATGGCGGTGGGCCTATGTGAAGGCGGCCCCCGCTGTTGTCAATGCTGGTGTTGTTGTCGTTGCTGGATATCCAGAAATATTGTTGTGGCTGCTGCGACTGCTGCTACTGATGTGGTTGTTGTTGTGATTTATTTTTGTTGTTCTGTGAACTTTTCCTGTTGTTGGTTTGTTTGTTTTAGCTATTTATTATCACCAAGTTGTTATTTTTGTGGTGGTTTTTGTAGTTTAATTTTGTAGCTTTAGTTTGCTTTTATATTCTTTTTGCAGATTTTTTTTTTCTTTTGTTTGTTAATTTTGTTTACGCACGCACTTTAAATTTGCGTTTATATTTATTCTTCTGTTTTCTTTTTGCAATTATCTGTAAAGACCAAAAGTTTTTGGTTTAGTTTAATATTTAAAATACGTTTCCGCATGTCTGTGAAATCACTGTTCTATAGGTTTTAGGCCGAATGCTAACAATTTTTAGATTCAATGGCAATTCTATACGACAGCATTCAACCGCCAATATACGTTCAAAACTCTCGGGAAAGGCATCAATCGACGCGTTCCGACCTCTGTACCAACAATCCGAAGGCGGGAATCAAATAATTTGTCTCGGTGGAAAGCTATCAGCAAAAACTCAAAATGCGCTGGGTTCGATCCCAAATAGGCGGCTTCATCCAAGGTATTTATGTGCACAACACCTTTTCGCGTAGGCGACCTTTGGCCGCCTTCCAAAAGAATAACCCTTAGCCGGTCCAACCCCCGGCTACGCGGTCCACAATATTTTTGAGCAGGACACACTTTTTGCACTTTTTGGTACACCCTAATCTGTGATTACAACAACCCATGAAAATGACGAAAAATTTTCAACTTGGATTGCCAATATCTCTAAACAGACACAAAATATAGAACTTCCGCCCCCGGACCATCGACATGGAGGCCAAAACCCGTCGCCCGATACATCCCCCGAGACTCCCGGACGCACATCAGCAGCACGTGCCGTCGTACAGAATTGCCGTTTCAATAGCTCAATTTAACTTGATTCAGAATGCTTTCGTAAAAGTGAGCTGCGTATTTATTAGTAATTTTTTCCAGATTTTTTTCACTACACACTCGCACACACACTGATTTTGCTGTCCAGGTATATTAATATTTAGGTACTTCACAATAGTAAGCCTATATGTAAACGCTGCAGGTTAGCTGTACAGTATATTCACACGCGTAACACGATTTCTTTTACCGTGGAAATAATTAAATTTATACTTCTGTATGTACACACATATACATATACAGAAGAAAAACAACGCAATCACTTTTTTTTTAAACAACTTTTTCGCGAAATGCTACTAACATTTTTTTTCTTTTTACACGCGCACGACCGCTCGGTTCAAATCATGTATACGTTTTGAATTGGTCGAATGCCGGTGACGCTGCTATGCCCAAAATTATTCACTTAACGCGACTGCGCAATGGAAAAGTTCCGTTACCCGTTGACGTGGCGTGATTATTGCCAAGTGGAACATTCTGATTGGTCGTTACCATCAGATGATTGCTATGAACGGATTGAACCATTTGGTGCTGCCACCTCAGCAAAAATCACGCACTTTCCCGTAGCTAAACGTCAAACCGGAAGGTGAATCAAAACTGTCACCCAACCAATCGCATTGAACCAAATAACAATTACTATCAATTGAAAGTAAACCATAACAACGCTAATGCCGTGGATAGTGATGACTCATTGCTGCAGTTGTATCACGAGCGTTGGGGACATCAAAATAAGCGGCATCTTAGAAAGTTACTTCAACCGGAATTGGGAATAAATATCAAGAATGCTAGTAATTTTTGCGAATCATGTGTATTTGGAAAGGCACATCGTTTGCCTTTTGGCAACAGAGTAAAAGCTACAAAACCAGGAGAATTAGTGTCAGCTGATGTGTGCGGCCCTTTTTTAAACTCATTCTGGTGAATTGTTATTATGTTGTTTTCAAAGATTTTTATACAAAATTTCGATTCTGCTACAAAATCAAAAACAAATCAGATGTGAAAGAGTCGCTGGAAGCTATGCTTGTTTATGCTAAACAACCAGGTCATTTAGTGAAGGAATTTTTATGTGACAATGGAGGTAAATTCAACAACTCGGAAGTGAAATCCATTATAAGAAAGTATGGCATAACACATTGATTGACAGCGCCATACACACCAGAGCAGAGTGGATCCACTGAGAGGGAAAATCGAACAATTGTGGAGATGGTGTACATATGTCCTTATGAGTTGTGGGCATCGAAAAAGTAAAAGAATCAAACAGAAGGAACCTATGGAAACTAGTCGACTTAGACGGAAACGAAGATAGCGTTGATGAAAGTAACAACGGGCCTTATTTGAGAAACCGTCAAAATATAAAGAGATCTAAGTACTTGGAAGATTTTGTAATGGAAGCTAAAAATTATGTTATTGAATTAAAAACCCCTGAAAGTTACATTGAATCAGTTGCATGTAAAGAGAAAAAGGAATGAAAATCAGCTATGCAGAAGGAGATAAGATCCTTAAAGGAAAACAATACGTGGGCACTGGTAAACTTGCCGCATAAAGCTAAAGCGCTGCCATGCAAATGGGTCTACCGAATAAAAATAAGTTATGATGGAAGCATTGAAATATTAAAAGAACAATTGTTTATTAAGGGATTTCACCAGCAATACGAAATTGACTAAGATCAACCTTTTAACCCGGTAGCAAAGATGTCATCTATAGGGGCAGTACTTAGCATAGCAGCAACTGAAATGATGATAGTTAAACAATTCGATGTATCTACTGCTTTTCTGTATGGTGAACTAGAAGAAACTGTCGTTATAAATCAGCCGGAAGGTTTTGCTGATGGAACAGATAAGGTATGTAAATTGAAACGAAGCCCTTATGGTTTAAAGCAGGCGCCAAGGTGTTGGAATAAGCGTGTGGGTGGTGTTCTCACAAATCTTAAATTTAAAGTGATTGAGGCTGATCCTTGCCTTTATATTAGAGAGCAAAACGGAAAGAAAATCATACTTGTTTTATATGTGGATCAAAAACTAATATCTGAAAAGAAATGCATTTAATTTGGTGTATGAAAACCATCAATGTACAGGTTGGTATTTACATTTTTTCAATACTCGGTTTGGTTGGAATTTAATTGTAACTTGAAATGCGAAACGGATGCTGGTTGAAATAAGCTGTGAACCACTGTATATAAACGTAATAAAATGCTATGTTTTAAAATGTATACGAATGCAAAGCGGATTCACTCACAGGTGATCTCATAAGAACATATGAGCAGTGGCTTCTTCTGTCAAATTAAAAAAATTCTATGCAATCTGACAGGAGAAGCCGTTAAAGGAAAAACAAAACACATGAAGTATGTGTGTGTATACAGCAACAAATTCGTCGTGATATCACCTGGTATAAATTCGCCTTGTATGAATGTTTCGAATAAAAAAATGTTACGACAGAAATAAAAAAGTTCAATAGATTTACAAAGGCTACTTGATCTAGACAACTCAAGTATAAAATGGCAAGTACATTTAACTATATTATAACATAACTTGAACACTTTTCCTTGTTATTTATAGTTTACTTAAGACCATTTTGCCACAGAGTACTTTCATGCTGGCTGCTGACAAAGGTTTCGTCATAATGTCTGCCACTTGATCTTGAGTTTAAATGAGTTGTATTCCTAATACATCATCGTTTATCTTTTCACGAATAAAAAAGTGTTTTATAGCAATGTGTTTTTTTCGAAGGTGAAAGTCTGGACAGGTGCTGAGTTATCAACTTGCAATATTGGTAATTCTTTTAAATTAGTTAGTGGCAGCTACAATTTCAGCTTCAGTTGTAGACGTTGCTACCATGGCCTGACGTTGACTCAACCAAGAGATTGCAACGCTTGACTCTAACAATATCTTCATCAGTTGGATTCTCTAAACTTCTTGACAGAAATCCAACGTTGTAAGCTAAGTCCGGTCTTGTTCTCAACATTAAATACATTACAGCTCCAACTGCTTGTCTATACGGATATGTGTGATTTTTCTCTTTCCCTGATTCTGAAATCGAGTTGCTTAAAATTGGTGTTAACACAGTCTTGCAACTTTGAAAATTTAAACGCTCCAAAACTTGTGGAATCTAATCTTAAGAAGTAACTGGCATCTTTATAAACTATTTTGAATTCTTGGCTCAGCTTATTTAAAAATATATCTATATCATTCCTTTCTGTTCCTGCCACTAAATTTGTAATACAAACAAACAAAGTACAAATTAAAATCTCACAGATTATTTCAACCAGCTAAAAAGGTATACATATTAATATAACATCTGTGGTTCTTTTAGGGTTTTAGTAGTTCGTATGTCCTCCATTCATATCTATTACCGATTTCAATCTTTTTGGCATCGACTGAACTAACTGTCTCGTTGTTTCTGAACTAATTTTGGACCATTCTTCAACAAAGTGTTTTTTATATCCGTTTTGCTTATAATTTTATGTTTGCGAATATTTTGATCTAATATTGCCCATAGGATTCCATAACGTTTATATCAGGAGACTGAGCAAGGGGTGACATTAAGTGGGGGCTGTTCCATACCATCCACGACTGAACAATGTCCGACTTATGTTTGGGATCATTGTCTTGATAGTATCGAAAATTCGAACGAATTCCAAGATGTTCCGCACTTTGTAACAGATTTGCCTTCAAGATGTTGAACTACATTATTTTGTCCATTGTATTATCAATAAACGTCAAGTTACCAACGCCCGCTGCCGACATAAAAGGCCAAACCAAAACGCTTCCACCGCCGTGTTTCACTGTTGCCTTTAAATTTTTATTCTGCAGCTCGGTATTTGGCTCCCCAAAAATGTTGAATTTCGACTCGTCAGCAATGCAACCTGTTCCCAAAAACTGAAATCCTTATAAAGGTGTTCTTATGCAAACTGCAGGCGATTTTTTTGATTTTTTTGCTGATAAAGGGTTTTTTACTGCGCTACTTGACTTTTCCAACTAATTGCGAATCTCACATAGGAGCGAGTCACCATTTTTGAAGTGACTGACGAATAACTCTCGCTGCTTAATAGTGGTGCGCTTTTCCATCTTTAGAATATGCGTTAGTATTTAATTCAGGTGATAAAAAAACATTTCAACTGTTACACACGCGATATTTAATAATGGAAAAATTTAAAAAAAACATTACATTCAAATCGATGGCTACTGAACCCAAAATATGTCTGGTTGTAAAAAGCTGTATCATTGGAATTTGTCCTTGTTTTAGTTTTTATGTTGCAAAGTGGTTGAAGCCACTTCTTTTCAAACAAATTCAGCTAACCTGGTGTAGGAAAAACATAAGTCTTCCGATTTGCATTTAAACACATAAGGATGTAAACGTATGCTAGATGTAAACGTATGCTAGTTGAAATAAGTGGCGAGCCACTGTATATTCGTTCAAATCTATAATATAAATGCGCAAGTTGAGGGAAATTGTCCCAATTTATGGCCAAACTATTAATTTAAGGTATTAACAAATGGATCTTGGATAGGTATTGCCAAACTGCAGTGCCGTCAATCAAAAAAACTTTAAAAAAAAATTCATTATAATTTTGAAAATTTAGTTTAAAAATGCACTAACACAAATTCCAAACATGTATTCACACTATAGAGCCGTAGTTGGGTGAGAAGACATGTCATGCATGTTATTGTATTACTCGTGTGATCGTCTCTCACTGTGAGTGCGAAGAGTTGGTAGTGAACCAATGAAAAACCAGTATTCGCACTATACACCTCTGTTGTGTGAGTAAACGTGCCATGCATTTTTGCTTTAGTTGTTGTTATTGTATTGATCACTGGCTACGATGCCCACCCAGCGGCGAAAATTCACATTACAAAATGCAATACTTCTCCAACACTTTGCAGACAGTTTCCCTTCAAGAATCAGTTACAACCAACATTACTTTCCCATAAGCATGGCCGTTTTGTAGACAAAGCCGATTACATACCTCTTTACTAGTAATGGAATAATTGTGTGGATCATGATCCCATTATATCCAATTAATTCGCCTTGGTGTGGATGTACGGCAATAGAGCAAAGACGAAATCTCACGAAGTTTAAACACTTTACGAAGCAGAAATCATAGAAATTCTTTCATTACATGTCAGCATACAATGTAAAAAGGAGTGCGTTTGAAAAAATTGTCATTTACTAATTATGACAAATATCGTAAACTAGTAGTCCGATTTTTAAAATAAAACTAGCTGTTATTTGTCCTTTTAATTACAAGTTTTATTATATATCAACAACTTTGTCACTACTATTGTTGTAAAAATCGTTTTAACTTTTTCGGCACCCCTTCCATTAACAATTTTATAGGAGTATTTGACACTTTTCGAGCTGCTGAACTCCACTTTTCCGGAAAGTCTTTGGCATTCCTTGCTACTTTTTTTGTTGCTTTGGTTTCTTTTTTGACCAATGCCCAGTATCTTTGAATTGGCCTGAGTTCTGGACAGTTGGGCGGATTTGCTTCTCGAGGCACCAAAAGCACATTATTTTTTGAATACCATTCCAAAGCCAATTTGCTATAATGACAAAAAGCTAGGTCAGGCCAAAAAAAAGTGGAAACCTTATGTCGCCTTAAGAAAGGCTTTAATCTTTTTTCTAAGCATTCTTTAATGTATATTTGGGAGTTTATTGTTCGCGTAGTTACAAAAGCTTTGCTCCTTTCTCCACCGCTGCAGATAGGTTGCCAAACCAGGAATTTACGAGGACATTTTGACTGCCTTTTTGACTTAAACTTTTCGTCCACATTCCTGCGCTAGTCTGCTGTGTAAAACTCCTGGCCTAGAAGCTGCGAGAAGTCAGCTAAAACATACGTCTCGTCGTCCATGATGCAGCAATTGAATTTTCAAAGAAAGAAATTTTTAGATTTTTTGCGCGATTTTTTGCTTCCACATTCTTCACAGAGTTTCTGTCTGGAACTTTTTGAACCTTGAACGTTTTGAGACCAGCTTTCTTTTTTGCTTTACGGACAAAAAACTCGGAACATCCCACCTTCTGCGCTAGTTCTCTGTCTGAAATATTTGGGCTCTCCTGAAAAACGGTTTTGATTTTCTTTTTCATGTTTTGGTCACTGATGCCCCTTTTCTACCCGAACCTGGCTTACGGGTAACAGCCAATATTTTCTTAAAGTTTTTTAACACCCTCGAAACAGTTTTCGGGCTTACTTTAAGTTCTCGAGCAAATTTTTTTGAAAGTCCACTGAGGGTGGTCTTGAAAACTTTTAACAATAGTTTTTCGTACTTCCAATTCGCTTAACATTTTATATGAACTACAGCATTTACCGAAAATATTTTCAAACAGTATTTTTCTGACATTTATTTCTAATCATACTACGAATAAAATATTCAAATAATTAACAAAAAACTTGTTGAATAAAAGAAAGGTGACATTTTTTTCAAACGCACTCCCTATATGGTAAAAATGTACTTGTAAGGGTTTCGTGATACATTATGTGGGAGGACTGCAAACTCACTTCGCCCCTGGGCAGTTTCAGCTGCTCTCCTAAGAGCACGAAAAGTGGCTTTGTTGGAGATATTAAGCATTCACACTATAGAGCGGGTTTTGTGTAAGTTGTTATTGTATTGATCACTGGTTATGATGCCCAGGGACAGCAGCTCTCCTGAGATCACGAAGAGTTGCTTTGTTGGAAAGATTAGGAAAGCAATGTTAAACATGAGCAAATATGTAAACTTCAATGATGATACAAAGTGTTTACAAAAACCAAATAAATGATTACTCATAAGAAGTATTTAGCACCGGAATTAGTTTTGTTTTTGTATTTGTGGTTGGGTTAGTGTGAATGGAAATAAAATAAATAAGAAAAATAAAACACAATTTATTAAAAGAAAGTGAAAGGAAGAACTGAAAACAAACGGAAAGAAAAGGGAAAGGAAGGGAAAGGAGAGGAGAGGAAAGAAAAGGAAAGGATAGGAAATTAAAGGAAAGAAAAGGAGAGGAAAGAGGAGGAAAGCAAAGGAATAGAAAGGAAAGTAAAGGAAATGAAAGGAGGGAAAGGAAAGGAATGGAAAGGAAAGGATAGGAAATGAAATAAAAGGAAAGGAAAGAAAAGGTTAGAAAATGAAATGAAGTAAAATGAAAGGAAAGGAAAGGAAAAGCAAGGAATGGAAAGAAAAAGATAAGAAATGAAAGGAAAGGCAAGAAAAGGAAAGCCAAGAAAAGGAAAGCCAAGAAAAGGAAAGGAAATAAGAGGCAAGGAAAGGATAGGAAATGAAATGAAATGAAAGGAAAGGAAAGGAAAGTAAAATAGAGGAAAGGAAAGGGTAGGAAAGGAAAAGCAAAAAAAGAAAAGGAAAGGAAAGAAGAGGAAAGGAAAGGGAAGGAAAAGAAAGGAAGGAAAGAAAAAAAAAGAAAGGAAAGGATAGGAAATGAAGGGACAAAAAGGAAAGGAAAGGATATAAAAGGAAAGGAAAGGGAAGGAATGAATAAGCAAAAATAAGAACAATGAAATCGAAAACAATAAAATAAATTATAAGTAGTTAAAAGAAAGTAAAGTTTTGTGGTTGAATTTCAACCACTGCGCGATCTCTAGTGAAATATAAAAGTCTGACGTACGAGAACGGGAAAGAGGATCCCCAAATTCAGGATCTCAATGCGGAAATCAGACGGCTGGTTGATCAACACAAACTCGCCAAGTGGGAGGAGCACCTAAGGTCCTGCAACCTCTCTGCTGGTGTTGACAAATTATGGTCCACTGTCAAATCTGCCTAAACCTAACGATGAAATATGGCTCAAAATCAATTGGCCCCGATGGTATATCCATGCTGATGTTGAAACATCTTAGTGATGAGGGAATAAGATACCCCACAACTGTCTTCAATTTGTCCATGACCAACTTTGTCAATTCAGAAAAATGCCGGCAGGCAAAGGTGGTGCTAGCACAGCCTGGAAAGCCAGCTAACGAGAGGGAGTCTTATCGACCGATATCGCTCCTCTGGCCAGTAGTAAAGACCTTGGAAGCAATCTTTATCCCTTACGACACCGCTAACTTGCGGATCACCGAACATCAGTATGGTTTCCATAAAATGCATAACACGACCAACGCGCTTAACGCCATTACCACTCAGACAAGCGTCGGTGTCAACCAAAATAGCCCTAATAACAGGACTTACTGGTTGCACTTGACATGTCGGAAGCTTATTAATGAGCGGAACTTATCAATGAGCGTGAAGACTAAACTGTTCCCCCTGTCTAAAGCGTTGGACCGCCAATTATCTGAGTGGTCGGCAGGCATTGGTGGAATTCAGAGGCGAACGATCAAAATCACGTATAATTAAACAAGGGGTGCCAAAGAGTGGTGTCCTACCCCGCTTTTGTTTAATTACCACATATCGAGGATCCCCTCCCCACCAGAGGGTATCTCGGTCGTCTTTTAAGCCGATAACTGCGCGTTTCTGTCGACTGGCACCCCCGTAAATGAAAATTTGTTTCGAACGGGTCAAACTTGTTTGATTGATACTTCATAACAAAGGAACGAACGCATTCAAAGCTGCCGTTGGCTCGGATATGCGAAATTAACGCACTGTGCAATCGAGATGGTGGCAGAAATGATTGCAATGAGTGTTAAGGGTTGCTCATATAATCATGAGTGGTACAGGTGGTACAGATGGTTTTTTTCTAATAAGAAAATACAAATTAATATAAGAAATTATAAGTCAAATTACAGTAATTGGTTTTACTTACCGCTGTGTGCCTTATCCGACTGCTTGCAAACGAATGGCGGCTGTTCAAATTGCGAAATGAAAGAAAAGCAGACAGCGGCAAGTTCACATTCAGTATTCCCAGATTATTCAGTTTTAAGTACAAATTTCATTCGACACAGGGTATTCTGTGACAGCCCCCAAGGAAGTCGTTCCGCGTTAACGGCTGTTCTTGGTTGGGAGAGATGGGCAAGTGAATGAGAGGACGGGGGTTGGAAATGCTTTCGGCCTTAAGAAGGAAACAATACAATGTATGCTCACGTGGGGCAACTTCTTTAAGTGGTTGGTGCAACACACGCTTGACGCACTGCACCATCCTCTCCCAAGGGCTACCTTCAGCGGACTTAAACGGCGAGTTGAACACCAAATCTATGCCTCCTTGGGCTAGTTCCCCTGCACACGTTCGCAATCAAATACTTCCGTGAATCTCGTCGCCTCATTGTTCACACCAACAAAGTTCTTTCCGTTGACTTACCTCAATCTTGCAAGAACTCCCCGTCGATTAATAAAGTTCCTGATTAGGATGATACACGAGTCAGTACTCAAGTCATGTGCTACCTCCAGATGCACTGCCTGCGTAATTAGGCAAGTGAAGAATGCTACCAACCGCTTTTCGGTGCTCCGTCGCACTGCCACGCTGAGTGGCCCGAAATAATCCATGCCTGTGTATGTAAACGACCTGACGTAGGGCGAGAGCCTATCCACTGGCAACGGCCCCATTAATGGCGGAAGTGGTTCTGCGTAGGCGACACACATTACAATTGGCAATGACATTACGTAGAAGCGTTCTTAGGCATTGCACCCAGTATTCTCGGCGAATAGCCCATATGATGGCCTCGGCATTTTAATGGCCCATATGGATATGATGATCCTCCGTTAACAGCTTCGTATACACATGTGTAGGCGGCAGTATAATTGGGCGTATAGTGCAAATCGTCAGCCAGCTGGCAGCATCTATACGCCCACGAAGGCTTACTCGTAGAACACCATCCCCATCTAGATATGACAGCAACTGCACCAAAGAGCCCTTGCTTGTTATATTTTGCCCATTTTCAATTTGAAATAGAAGGAGCTTCGCTGATCCTAGATCGTCAGCACCAAGACGATAGGGATTCTTAATTTTGTTTCGGCGGCATATTTTGACGAAAAGTATAACCCAGGCAGTAGTCCTTAATAACCTGTTATATGAGGAAAAGCGATCGAACTTAATGAACCCTGTACATGCGATAAGCAATGCGTGTCGTATCCTTCGCCATTCGGACTCGTTAGTGGCGGCTAAGATCTCGGCGATTCTGTGCTGCACGTACGGCTTATATTTTCGATGTTGGCTTCTAATCCATTTGATGACTGTCCCCGAATCGCTCCAAAGCATTTGTCGAATTTGAGAGAATGTGATTCTTTTAGGGCATGTTTGTTATGGTTTACTTTCAATTGATAGTAATTGTTATTTGGTTCAATGCGGTTGGTTGGGTGACAGTTTTGATTCACCTTCCGGTTTGACGTTTAGCTACGGGAAAGTGCGTGATTTTTGCTGAGGTGGCAGCACCAAATGGTTCAATCCGTTCATAGCAATCATCTGATGGTAACGACCAATCAGAATGTTCCACTTGGCAATAATCACGCCACGTCAACGGGCAACGGAACTTTTCCATTGCGCAGTCGCGTTAAATGAATAATTTTGGGCATAGCAGCGTCACCGGCATTCGACCAATTCAAAAAGTATACATGATTTGAACGGGAGCGGTCGTGTCGCGGAGTGTGAAAAAGTGGTTTTAATTTGTGAAAACTGAATCTTACCTAAAACTCCAAGTGCTAAAGTTACGACAAGAAATTGTCAAGTTAAAAAAATTGGATTACAGCCAAATAAAATACAGCTTAGTACGTGTTTTCATTTTATCTCAATTATTCACTTTTACAGTGGTGCGCCTTGATAAATATAAAAGAAAAAAAAAACTTAAGTTTAGTGTGGTGAAGTGGTTATTCAATTTTTTTGATTAAGTTGGTGAAGCAATTAAGAAAAGTTCTGTAAGAAAAATGTTTGTAGTGGCACCCTGACTTATAAAATTATTGTATAAATTGAAATCTTTTCATTAAATGGATTTGGCCTTGCTATTTTGGCATTTAAGTACTTGGGAAGGGGGTCTTTTTAACAATAATTTCACAAAAACGTTATCTAGTTTGTACAGTTTTTTTTTTGATACTGTAACTCGTTTAGAAAAATTACTTCTTTTCGAATTAAATACGCAGCTCACTTTTATGAAAGCATTCTGAATCAAGTTTAAATTGAGCTATTTAATCGGCAATTCTGTACGACGGCACGTGCTGCTGATGTGCGTCCGAGGGTCTCGGGGGGTGTATCGGGCGACGGGTTTTGACCTCCATGTCGATGGTCCGGGGGCGGAAGTTCTATATCTTGTGTCTGTTTAGAGATATTTGCAATCCAAGTTGAAAAGTTTTCGTCATTTTCAGGTGGTTGTTGTAATCACAGATTAGGGTGTACCAAAAAGTGCAAAAAAGTGTGTCCTGCTCAAAATATTGTGGACCGTGTAACGGGGGTTGGACCAGCTAAAGGTTATTCTTTTGAAAGGCGGCCAAAGGTCGTATACGCGAAAAGGTGTTGTGCACATAAATACCTTGGATGAAGCCGCCTATTTGGGATCGAACCTAGCGCATTTTGAGTTTTTGCTGATAGCTTTCCACCGAGACAAATTATTTGATTTCCGCCTTCGGATTGTTGGTGCGGGGGTCGGAGCGCGTCGATTGATGCCTTTCCCGAGGGTTTTGAACGTATATTGGCGGTTGAACGCTGTCGTATAGAATTGCCATTGAATCTGAAAATTTTAGCACACTTCCTTGAAAACCTATCAAAACTTCATAAGTTCCATTTTGTTTTTTTTAAAACGAAAGTGAATCGGAAGGACTCAGTCCTAAACTACAAAAACAAATATCCAAAGGTATCAAGTTCAAAAGCGCTATAAGAACAAAAGCAAACAAAAACAACGAAAATAAAGTTTCAAAGTACAAAACGCAATAAGAAAAGAATTACAAAACAACATAAACCCAATAATTATACAAAAAAATAAACTTTAGAACCTTCTGAATAGAATTGTGTGGTCAATAAAAATATAATTAACATAGATACACATATAAACAAAAAAATCTACAAAAAGAATATAAAAACAAAATAAAGCTACAAAATTAAACTACAAAAACCACCGCAAAAATAACAACTTGGTGAGAATAAATAGCTAAAACAAACAAACCAACAAACAGAAAAGTTCACCAAACAACAAAAATAAATCACAACAACAACCACATCAGTAGCAGCAGTTGCAGCAGCCACAACAACATTCCTGGATATTCATCAGCATTGACAACAGCGGGGGCCGCCTTCACATAGGCCCACCGCCATAAACCGCAACAACAACAACGCGCACCAGGGCGCACGACGACCTCCAGCAGTGACATCAGCGAAGGCCGTTCTCATATAGGCCCACCGCACTATCAGCAACCACAACAATACCAGCAGCAGCAATTACAGCGAAGGCCGTTCTAATATAGGCCCACCACACTAGCCTCAGCAGCAGTAGCAACAACCAAAGGTAACAACACAACCAGTAGTTAAATTAGCGGGGGCCGACGTATTATAGGCCCACCGCAGTAAACCATCGGCAACAACAACATCCAGCATTGACAACAGCGGGGGCCGCCATAATATAGGCCCGCCGCACTAGCAGCAGCGACAACAACACCAGCAGTAACAACAGCGAGGGCCGCCGAAATATAGGCCCGTCGCACCACCAGCAACAACGCGCAACAATCAGCAGCAGTAATTACAGCGGGGGCCGTCCTCATATAGGCCCACCGCACGACGACATCCAGCATTGACAACAGCGGGGGCCGCCCTATTATAGGCCCGTCGCACTACCGGCAACAACAACAGTAACCACCGATAACAACAAAACCGGCAACAACAAAACCGGCAACATCCAGCATTGACAACAGCGGGGGCCGCCCTATTATAGGCCCGTCGCACCACCAGCAACAACAACATAACCAGCAGAGACAACAACAACAGTAGAGCCCCACCAACGGCCTACCACAACCGGGTGAGATCCATCTAAAATATATGTAGTTCTAGTAGTAATAGTATTTTTGATAGAATTGAAAAATGAAATGTAAACTATATTAAAACCTAAACCTAGAAATAGAGAAAACCGGAAAGCAGATTATAGCGTAGGATCAAATAAAACATGCTTTCTGAACAATAATTTAAAATTTCAACGTTAAATTAAAAGTTCCTGATTTTGATTATAAATTATAGTAAAGTAAAAGATAAATCGTAAGGGGTAGGATTAAAGAAAATTTAAATTTAAGATGTAAGTAAGTAATGAATAGTAGATAAGAAGGCATGAAATGAAAATAAAAATTAGATTAAAATACAGGAAAGGAGATACTTGAGAAATAAGGCAAAACTAAAGGAGCTAAAATTTTGAACTTAGGTAAACACAACTAATGATTTAAATCGATATAAATAAAATAAGATTTGATAGGAAAAAAAAAATAATAATAATAAGACAAAACCATTAAAATAGAATAGTGTTAAATGAGAGAAAAATTAACATAATGTAAAGAAATGAAGTTATCGAATCTTAACAAATAATAAATTAACATAACATAAAAAAGGCCGTAATAAATAAAAATTAATACGATAAGATAAATACATAAACGCAACTTACTTAAATAAGTAAATAATAAACGAAAATAAATAAAATAATAATATAATATACATAAGTTAAAAGTAATATAAGTAAGGGAATTAATAAGCAAGCAACCGAATTTCAATAGTAAAACTAAAATACTATAGGAGCGCAAAGCAAATCTTGTTAGTGCTATGGGGTTTTTTTTGTATTAGCGTTTTTTTTTTTTTTAAACTATGCAACCTAAACTTAAATGAATACCTCATCGTAGGGTAAATTTAAGCAACATTTTTTTAAATGAATTTTGAATAAAATTGTCATAAAAATGGGAATGCTGACGTTCGTCATTATTTAGAAGGCATATAGGAGTTTAGGTAAAGGGGCCATCGGGATTCGGTTTGGTGCACCGATGGCCGTGGATGAGGGTGGGTCAGCACCAGGGCGTCGCAACCACACCCGCGGCGCCCCCTTATAATGTTCGGCCTCTTTTTTTTTTTTTTTTTTTAAATTTTTCCTTTTGCAGCAGGGTAACCGGTCATTTCCGGTTCGTTTAAAATTTCAGGGTTTCTTTTCGGTTAATTTAAATTTATCTTTGTTTTCTTCTTCCGTTCGTTATTTCAGTTTTAATTTCGTTTCATTTTCAGTTATTTTTAAATTTATATTTGAGTTAGTTTCGCTTTCGGTTATTTTTGAATTTTGATTTTCATTTTAAATATTTTAGTTGCCCGTTTCTTTTGAATTTATTTGATTTTCCGTTTTATTTGAGTTTTTGTATTTTGAATATTTGATGTCAACGGTCTGTCCGTGGCATCCGGTGTTTTAACCGGATGTTGTTTTTTTATATAGTTGTTTTGCGCGGTTTTGTGCATTTCCCCGCGTATTTCAAAAGGCACGATCTGACCTTTTCTCTGATTATGGCGCAGGACGGTAAGGTTGGCAAGAGCCCACCCCAGCCGACAATGACTAGCCACAGTGCGACCTCATATCGTGCCGACCGCCTTCCTTACTGCTCCATTTTGTTGCGAAACCATAACAGATGGCGCCCAACGTGGGGCCTGAAGCGCTGACCGCGGTGACTTTTCTGGTCAGCTTGTGAGGTTTCACCATTCCGTATGTCCCATGTAGGCAGGCCCAGGAGCCGCCACCTGCGTTGCGACGGGATGGTGGGACTGATCAGGTTGTCCGGATTAGTCATCGTGTTCAGTAGCTATGGGCGCCTGCGATACCATAACAGATGGCGCCCAACGCGGGGCCCTGAAGCGCTGACCGCGGTGACTTTTCGGGTCAGCTTGTGAGGTTTCACCATTCCGTAAGTCCCAGGTAGGCAGGCCCAGGAGCCGCCACCTGCGTTGCGACGGGATGGTGGGACCGATCAAGTTGTCCGGATGGGTCTTCGTGATCAGTAGCTGAGGGCTCCACGAGACTAAACGTCATGTCCACCGGAAGTTTTCCTTTCACCCGGTGAGGTAGTGCTAAACGCACTTAGTTTTTTTGTAGTTTAAATTTTTTTTTGTTGTCCCGGGTCTGTTGTCCGATGTCGGCTTCGGGAAAATATTATGTCCGCTAAGTGGGGTTTAGTTTTCTTGGGATTATTAATATTTGTGTTTTTGCCGAACGTGACGTTTTGTTTTGTCTTCGTCTTTTTTTTTTGTATGCATTTTTTTGTAGGATCCTTACTTCTCCAACCAGTCTCAGGGAGGCAGCCATTAGCAGCCCCTGCATTGCGGGAGGAGGAGTAGGGACCCCATATCCACCCCTTTCCAACTGCGCAAGTCTGGGGAAACGCGGTACCAAACCGCATCCTTTCATTGCGGCGTGGTTGAGGAGGGGTGTTTCAAAAAAAAAAATAAAGTTTTGACGTTTTGATCGCTGGTATCCAGTGCTCCGACCAGTCTCAGGGAGGCAGCCATTAGCAGCCCCTGCATTGCGGTCCGGAGTACTGGAGTCCAAATAAATTTAAAATTTTGCCAATTTTCGCCATGGTACATGTCTCAGGGCGAGGTGTCTTATAACCACCCCTGCATTGCGGTAGGTGTACCTGGAAGAATGTCCTTGTCTAGTGTTATTTCGTTTTTTTTGTTATGCCTATGCCTTCTAATGATGGGATGTCAGCATTCCCATTCAATACATAAATACACAACTAGCTTTTGCCAAACTTTATACCGTTTTTGCTTTTTACATAGTACATTTCCACACGTATATTTACTAATAATCAATTTCTTTCAGCATATATATATTTATATGTATATATTTATTTTTTTTTGACATATTCGCGGTAATCAGTTGATGCAAATATCGGTTAGGAAAATTTGCATTAATTAAATTTTTATTTTTCAAAACTTGTCAATCGTCGGTATTATAGGGTGGGGGGAGTGAATCGTGACTTTATACCTTCCAACCGCCCCTTGTAACCGACCCTTTTCTGTAAATTCTTTTTTTTTAAATTTGGTTCGGAGATTTAATTCAACATGGACAGGTCGGCTGAACGCATGACTACTAGGAATTCTGCACGAGGAAGTGGGGGCAAGCCTAGAGGTCAGGGTAGAGGGGCGCTTCCGAAGCAACCCACCAATCGGCCTCTGGTACTGCATTCTCCAATAGGTAGTCCGGGCGGGGGAGATCCGACCAGGATAGTGTTGAATCCTGCTTCCAACCACAAAATGGATAGACCAGCTAGTACTAATATCCTTGACTCGTCCATGGCAGCAGATCCAATGCAAAATATTTTTGACCCTTCAACTGGCGTGCTAACAGGTATACAGGGGGAAGCTAGAGCTTCGGTTCAAGACCGTATACCTCCTGACACTTTAGGTGATAGGATCACTACGCAAAGGAGCAATGCCGAGGTCCCTCCTGTAGATTCGTGGGTGAACGTGCTACATCAGCTGTTCAGGACATCGCAGGAGGAGATGCGGAACGAAATGAGGACGATCAGGGAGAACATGGACTTACTCAACGCCGCAGTAACATCGTCGCAGGGTAGTGCGACCTATAACAGGAACACCAATAGGGAGGAAAGGAACCAAGCCCCTACATTCGTTAGTAACCAGGCCAACATCGTTTCGAATAGCGTGGCAGTGAAACCACAGGATTGGAAGGTTTCCTTCGATGGTACTGGAAGCGTTGCTGATTTTTTGTTTAAGTTGGACACCCTATGTGAGCGGACTCAATGCTCTAGCGACCAACTTATGGCGAGTTTTCATCTCTTTTTGTCAGGACGGGCGGAAGAATGGTATTGGCTGTTCACAAAGCAGAATCCAACCGCGAATTATCCCTTTTTGTGCTATTCCCTGAAGCGTGAGTTTGGAACATTGAAAAGTGACCACGAGATTATGATGGAAATCTCAATGCGTAAACAGAAGTTAAGTGAGTCATACGACGTGTTCCACACTGACATAGTAGCACTTAACGCACGCCTCAGAGAACCGATGTCTGAAGCCCTGCTGATTGACATAATAAAGCGGAACGTCAACAGTGGCCTTAAGCTAATGCTCTTCAATGCGGATGCCAGGACCTTGCATGATCTACGCGATATAGCACGAAGAGGGGAACAAGTTCTGAAAGAAAGCAAGATATTGGGAACCACTTACCATGGACGTCAGGTCAACGAGGCCCGCACGATAACACCGGACATGAGGATGGAAGGCGAGGATTGCGAAGCTGACCCGCAGATAGAGGCGTTGGAGTACCGGCGCAATAGAAAACCGGATTATTCCGGAATTCAATGTTGGAATTGTCAGGCCATGGGGCATTCGTATATTTATTGTGAGGAACCCATTAGGAGTCCCTTCTGCTTTAAGTGCGGGCACAGAGGCGTGCTTACCCCAAAATGTCCAAAGGACCATCGCCGGCAGGGAAACCAATATCCGAGCGAGAAG
Organism: Merzomyia westermanni; assembly: GCA_949987695.1. Lineage (NCBI taxonomy): Eukaryota > Metazoa > Arthropoda > Insecta > Diptera > Tephritidae > Merzomyia > Merzomyia westermanni. Next base: position 127,866,352 of record OX465288.1, on the reverse strand, counting down.
ATGGGGGAAACTCGTTCGGCGCCATAGCCCCCATATCAGCCAGTGCTCAAGGAGTCGCCTCGAGTACTGAACCAAGTGGTAGGTCCCTCGCGAGCGGAGAGCTACAAGGCAGTGTTGAACTTCCAAGGAGCAGTGGCACTCTGGCGAAGGAATACCCAAAAATAGTTGTAACTTTTCCTGACAGTACAGACGGTTCTGATTCCGATAGTCCGAGGTCATCAACGGCAATTTGCAAACCAATACAAATTTTGAAAGCCCCGAGTAGGGAGGTCGCCTGTCAGACGCAATTTCCACCTAGTTTGGAACAAAGGGTAACCAATTACGAGCTAGTTAGGTCGAGAATTTTTCATAACCCAGAGTCATTTGTATCGGAAGATATTTTGAAATGTAGGAAGAGATATAACAGCCGAGTACAGGAGCGTAAACTTTTACAAAGCACCACGTTAGTTCTTACGGAGGATGAAAGGCCTCTGGTGCGAGTGCAAATTGAAAACAGTTTTCTGGTAGGATTGCTGGACTCGGGTGCGAATGTTTCTATTCTCGGAAAAGATTGTCAAAAGTTTTTGGATGCAAATGGGCTTAAGTACCACCCACTGCAGGCTTTCGTGTATACGGCGGGCGGGGGAAAACAGAAAATATTAGGTTCTATCTCCTTACCAGTGACTTTTAAAAATACCACCAAAACTATTCGTTTTTATCTTGTTCCCTCCCTTATTCAAGAAGCCTATTTCGGAGTTGACTTCTGGAGAGCGTTTGCGTTAGCTCCCGAAATATTTCCGAGCATAGCATGTCTAGAGGTTATCGATGAAAAGGAGGAGGGACATAACTTCCATGAGTTGACACAAACCCAGAAGGCCAAACTGCAGAGGGTAGTAGATATGTTTCCGTCGTTTGAGAAGTTAGGATTGGGGCAAACGAGATTGGTTGAGCATCATATTGATACTGGTGATGCAGTCCCAATCAAAAGTAAACATTTTCCTCTTTCGCCACCGAGGCAAGCCGAAGCTTTTAACGAAATAGATAGGCTGCTCGAAATGGGAGTTATAGAAGAGTCAAACTCGCCTTGGTGTAGTCCAGTTGTCCTAGTTCGGAAGCCAGGGAAAGTCAGGCTCTGCATAGATTCCAGGAAGGTCAACGCGGTAACTAAAAAGGACTCGTACCCGTTGCCTCATATCAACGGCCTATTGAGCAGACTGAAGGACACGCACTTCATTAGTGGCATTGATCTGAAGGACGCGTTCTTTCAGATCAAGCTGACAGAGTCTTCCAAGGAAAAAACAGCATTCGCAGTTCCTGGGAAGCCTCTGTACCACTTTAAGGTGATGCCCTTTGGTCTGTGCAATGGACCGCAGACTATGAGCCGCCTGATGGACAAGGCAATTCCCTCGCGTTTGCGGGAGAATGTCTTCGTCTACCTGGATGATCTAATGGTATGCAGCACTAACTTTGAAGACCACCTAAAGTTGTTGGCGGAAGTGGCGAATTGTTTGAGGGACGCAGGCCTCACAATCAATGTGAAGAAGAGCAAATTTTGTCAGAAGGAAATTCGGTATTTAGGGTACTTGATAGGTAGCGGGTGCTTGAAGGTGGATCCTGGGAAAATAGAAGCAATGCAGAACTTCCCGATCCCTAAATCTCCGCGACAGGTTCGTAGGTTTGTGGGTATGGCGAATTGGTATAGGGCGTTTATTACAAATTTTGCTGATTTAGCAGGCCCTTTGACCGATTGCCTCCGTAAAAAGCCAGGACCATTCAAACTTACCCCAGAGGCAATAGAGGCCTTTGAAAAGCTGAAGGTAGCCTTGAGCTCCGCTCCTGTCTTGGCCCAACCCGATTTCTCGAAGGAATTTGTTATTCAGTGTGATGCTTCAAAAATAGGTGTAGGGGGCGTGTTATTCCAGGTCGATGACAAGGGCGATGAGCATCCAATCGCGTTTGTTTCAAAAAAACTTAACAATGCTCAGCGCAATTATACTGTAACCGAACTGGAATGCCTCGCCGCCATTATAAGTGTCAAGCGTTTTAGACCGTACATAGAGGGTTTGCCATTCCGAATCATAACTGACCATTCAAGTCTCAAGTGGTTGATGACTCAGAAGGACTTGAGTGGCAGGCTGGCTCGATGGTCACTCCTACTGCAAAGATACGATTTTGCCATGGAGCATCGCAAGGGAACCCTGAATATAGTACCGGATGCCCTCTCGCGTTTTGATGTAGACGAGCTAACCTTCTCCGCCCCACCTCACGAAATTGACTTAGCATCGCCGGAATTTGAAAGCGCGGAATACTTGGATCTTTGCAGAACCATTTTGGAAAACAAAGATGCGCTACCAGATTTGAGTGTAAATGATGGCGTGGTTTTAAAAAGGGTTAAATTTCGTAAGGGTGTGGCGGATGAGGAGGACTCGTTATGGCGGGTGTGGTTGCCGACAGGGTTAACTGAGAAAGCGATAAGCCTTGCACATGATGCGAATAGGAGTTACCATGGGGGTTGGCAGAAAACTTTAGAGCGTGTCAGACAAAATTACTTCTGGCCTAGGCAAGCTAAAGACGTTAGAGACTATGTACAGAAATGCGACACTTGTAAGGCTGTTAAGTCAACAAATCAGCAGTCAAGACCACCTATAGCGAACACTTTTGCTTCAGAAAGACCATTTCAGCGGTTCTATTGCGACTTTCTAGGACCTTACCCGCGATCCAAGCGGCGCAATCAGTTTCTCTTCATTGTTCTAGACCATTTTGCAAAGTATGTTTGGTTGAAGCCCATGCAGAGAGCAACAACTGCTAATGTTATGAATTACTTTACTTCTGAAATTTTTCCATCGGTTGGGGTTCCTGAATATATCCATAGCGATAATGGTAAACAGTTTATCTCTAAGGAAATGAAACAATTCCTCGAGAATTATGGGGTGACCCATATAAAGACGGGGTTATACTCGCCGCAAGCAAACGCGTCGGAACGCGTAAATAGAGAAATTGTTTCAAAAATAAGAATTTTCCTTAAAGATAAACCGGATCATACCGACTGGGACAAGCATATACCCGAAATTTTAGCGGTGTTAAGAAGCGATTTTCATACCTCAATTCAGTGCTCTCCATACTTTGCCTTATACGGTCAGAACATGGTCCAACACGCCTCAGCCTATAATATATTAGATAAACTCGGTACTCTTAGGGAAGATGACATTCCAATAGTAACTAGGGCGGATAAGTTGTCCTCCATTCGCGAGCAAATTCGTAGGAATCTAGATCAGGCGAAGGATAGGGGAAACAACGTTTATAACAAACGCTCTAGGCAAGTTAACTATAGGGAAGGTCAGGAGGTTTTTAGGAAAAATTTTGCTTTGAGTAACTTTAAACAAGGCATAAACGCCAAATTCTTGCCGAAGTACCTCAAGTGCCGAGTGCGTCGAAAAGTAGGCAACGCGTTGTACGATCTAGAGGACCTGACAGGGAGACTGATAGGTCGCTTTCACGCTTCGGATATTCGCCCGCAGTAACAATTTTGATTTTTTTTTACATATATACATTTTGACATTCGGAACCGTACCTGGGCGTTTTGGCGGTCGGGGACAACTCGCCCAGTATCCTCCCCGAGCATTGACTTAATAGGGTATTTACATACGCTTCCATCGGAAGTAGTGGATAACCTGGCAATCCTCGGTTATGCGGATTGTCTTTCGGAGTTTTGACGAGTTCTCCTTAATTAAAATGTCTACCGGGTGAAAAGTTTTTTTACCATGGAACAAGCTTCTCCGGTTAATTTTTTTTGCTAAACCTTTTTGTGGGGGGTGAAACCACTAGGACCAAAAATTTTCGGAGTTTTGACGAGTTCTCCTTTATTAAAATGTCTACAGCCGCGAAGCATTGTAAATAGGAAACCAAAATAAATTCTCCGTTTGCCTCGGAGTTTTGACGCGTTCTCCGATATCAAAATGTCTAACTAAATTACACGTTTTTCTTATAAGCCTATTTCGGTGGGGGTAAAGCCACTTAACAAATTTCCATTTGCCGCAAAGCCTACTAAACTATGAAACAAAATACTTCAAAAATTTTCCTTTACTGGCGGATCTTCTTGCCCGGCTAGCTCGTGGTAGAACTAGAGACTCTTATCTAGGGGTGAGTCGTGCCCCACGTTTTACCCAGAAATGGCTTCCTTGCAAGTAAACCTTTTTCCTGTTCGCTTCATCGACCGGTCTTCGAAGCGAAGCAGGCCTGTTATGGTTTACTTTCAATTGATAGTAATTGTTATTTGGTTCAATGCGGTTGGTTGGGTGACAGTTTTGATTCACCTTCCGGTTTGACGTTTAGCTACGGGAAAGTGCGTGATTTTTGCTGAGGTGGCAGCACCAAATGGTTCAATCCGTTCATAGCAATCATCTGATGGTAACGACCAATCAGAATGTTCCACTTGGCAATAATCACGCCACGTCAACGGGCAACGGAACTTTTCCATTGCGCAGTCGCGTTAAATGAATAATTTTGGGCATAGCAGCGTCACCGGCATTCGACCAATTCAAAAAGTATACATGATTTGAACGGGAGCGGTCGTGTCGCGGAGTGTGAAAAAGTGGTTTTAATTTGTGAAAACTGAATCTTACCTAAAACTCCAAGTGCTAAAGTTACGACAAGAAATTGTCAAGTTAAAAAAATTGGATTACAGCCAAATAAAATACAGCTTAGTACGTGTTTTCATTTTATCTCAATTATTCACTTTTACAGTGGTGCGCCTTGATAAATATAAAAGAAAAAAAAAACTTAAGTTTAGTGTGGTGAAGTGGTTATTCAATTTTTTTGATTAAGTTGGTGAAGCAATTAAGAAAAGTTCTGTAAGAAAAATGTTTGTAGTGGCACCCTGACTTATAAAATTATTGTATAAATTGAAATCTTTTCATTAAATGGATTTGGCCTTGCTATTTTGGCATTTAAGTACTTGGGAAGGGGGTCTTTTTAACAATAATTTCACAAAAACGTTATCTAGTTTGTACAGTTTTTTTTTGATACTGTAACTCGTTTAGAAAAATTACTTCTTTTCGAATTAAATACGCAGCTCACTTTTATGAAAGCATTCTGAATCAAGTTTAAATTGAGCTATTTAATCGGCAATTCTGTACGACGGCACGTGCTGCTGATGTGCGTCCGAGGGTCTCGGGGGGTGTATCGGGCGACGGGTTTTGACCTCCATGTCGATGGTCCGGGGGCGGAAGTTCTATATCTTGTGTCTGTTTAGAGATATTTGCAATCCAAGTTGAAAAGTTTTCGTCATTTTCAGGTGGTTGTTGTAATCACAGATTAGGGTGTACCAAAAAGTGCAAAAAAGTGTGTCCTGCTCAAAATATTGTGGACCGTGTAACGGGGGTTGGACCAGCTAAAGGTTATTCTTTTGAAAGGCGGCCAAAGGTCGTATACGCGAAAAGGTGTTGTGCACATAAATACCTTGGATGAAGCCGCCTATTTGGGATCGAACCTAGCGCATTTTGAGTTTTTGCTGATAGCTTTCCACCGAGACAAATTATTTGATTTCCGCCTTCGGATTGTTGGTGCGGGGGTCGGAGCGCGTCGATTGATGCCTTTCCCGAGGGTTTTGAACGTATATTGGCGGTTGAACGCTGTCGTATAGAATTGCCATTGAATCTGAAAATTTTAGCACACTTCCTTGAAAACCTATCAAAACTTCATAAGTTCCATTTTGTTTTTTTTAAAACGAAAGTGAATCGGAAGGACTCAGTCCTAAACTACAAAAACAAATATCCAAAGGTATCAAGTTCAAAAGCGCTATAAGAACAAAAGCAAACAAAAACAACGAAAATAAAGTTTCAAAGTACAAAACGCAATAAGAAAAGAATTACAAAACAACATAAACCCAATAATTATACAAAAAAATAAACTTTAGAACCTTCTGAATAGAATTGTGTGGTCAATAAAAATATAATTAACATAGATACACATATAAACAAAAAAATCTACAAAAAGAATATAAAAACAAAATAAAGCTACAAAATTAAACTACAAAAACCACCGCAAAAATAACAACTTGGTGAGAATAAATAGCTAAAACAAACAAACCAACAAACAGAAAAGTTCACCAAACAACAAAAATAAATCACAACAACAACCACATCAGTAGCAGCAGTTGCAGCAGCCACAACAACATTCCTGGATATTCATCAGCATTGACAACAGCGGGGGCCGCCTTCACATAGGCCCACCGCCATAAACCGCAACAACAACAACGCGCACCAGGGCGCACGACGACCTCCAGCAGTGACATCAGCGAAGGCCGTTCTCATATAGGCCCACCGCACTATCAGCAACCACAACAATACCAGCAGCAGCAATTACAGCGAAGGCCGTTCTAATATAGGCCCACCACACTAGCCTCAGCAGCAGTAGCAACAACCAAAGGTAACAACACAACCAGTAGTTAAATTAGCGGGGGCCGACGTATTATAGGCCCACCGCAGTAAACCATCGGCAACAACAACATCCAGCATTGACAACAGCGGGGGCCGCCATAATATAGGCCCGCCGCACTAGCAGCAGCGACAACAACACCAGCAGTAACAACAGCGAGGGCCGCCGAAATATAGGCCCGTCGCACCACCAGCAACAACGCGCAACAATCAGCAGCAGTAATTACAGCGGGGGCCGTCCTCATATAGGCCCACCGCACGACGACATCCAGCATTGACAACAGCGGGGGCCGCCCTATTATAGGCCCGTCGCACTACCGGCAACAACAACAGTAACCACCGATAACAACAAAACCGGCAACAACAAAACCGGCAACATCCAGCATTGACAACAGCGGGGGCCGCCCTATTATAGGCCCGTCGCACCACCAGCAACAACAACATAACCAGCAGAGACAACAACAACAGTAGAGCCCCACCAACGGCCTACCACAACCGGGTGAGATCCATCTAAAATATATGTAGTTCTAGTAGTAATAGTATTTTTGATAGAATTGAAAAATGAAATGTAAACTATATTAAAACCTAAACCTAGAAATAGAGAAAACCGGAAAGCAGATTATAGCGTAGGATCAAATAAAACATGCTTTCTGAACAATAATTTAAAATTTCAACGTTAAATTAAAAGTTCCTGATTTTGATTATAAATTATAGTAAAGTAAAAGATAAATCGTAAGGGGTAGGATTAAAGAAAATTTAAATTTAAGATGTAAGTAAGTAATGAATAGTAGATAAGAAGGCATGAAATGAAAATAAAAATTAGATTAAAATACAGGAAAGGAGATACTTGAGAAATAAGGCAAAACTAAAGGAGCTAAAATTTTGAACTTAGGTAAACACAACTAATGATTTAAATCGATATAAATAAAATAAGATTTGATAGGAAAAAAAAAATAATAATAATAAGACAAAACCATTAAAATAGAATAGTGTTAAATGAGAGAAAAATTAACATAATGTAAAGAAATGAAGTTATCGAATCTTAACAAATAATAAATTAACATAACATAAAAAAGGCCGTAATAAATAAAAATTAATACGATAAGATAAATACATAAACGCAACTTACTTAAATAAGTAAATAATAAACGAAAATAAATAAAATAATAATATAATATACATAAGTTAAAAGTAATATAAGTAAGGGAATTAATAAGCAAGCAACCGAATTTCAATAGTAAAACTAAAATACTATAGGAGCGCAAAGCAAATCTTGTTAGTGCTATGGGGTTTTTTTTGTATTAGCGTTTTTTTTTTTTTTTAAACTATGCAACCTAAACTTAAATGAATACCTCATCGTAGGGTAAATTTAAGCAACATTTTTTTAAATGAATTTTGAATAAAATTGTCATAAAAATGGGAATGCTGACGTTCGTCATTATTTAGAAGGCATATAGGAGTTTAGGTAAAGGGGCCATCGGGATTCGGTTTGGTGCACCGATGGCCGTGGATGAGGGTGGGTCAGCACCAGGGCGTCGCAACCACACCCGCGGCGCCCCCTTATAATGTTCGGCCTCTTTTTTTTTTTTTTTTTTTAAATTTTTCCTTTTGCAGCAGGGTAACCGGTCATTTCCGGTTCGTTTAAAATTTCAGGGTTTCTTTTCGGTTAATTTAAATTTATCTTTGTTTTCTTCTTCCGTTCGTTATTTCAGTTTTAATTTCGTTTCATTTTCAGTTATTTTTAAATTTATATTTGAGTTAGTTTCGCTTTCGGTTATTTTTGAATTTTGATTTTCATTTTAAATATTTTAGTTGCCCGTTTCTTTTGAATTTATTTGATTTTCCGTTTTATTTGAGTTTTTGTATTTTGAATATTTGATGTCAACGGTCTGTCCGTGGCATCCGGTGTTTTAACCGGATGTTGTTTTTTTATATAGTTGTTTTGCGCGGTTTTGTGCATTTCCCCGCGTATTTCAAAAGGCACGATCTGACCTTTTCTCTGATTATGGCGCAGGACGGTAAGGTTGGCAAGAGCCCACCCCAGCCGACAATGACTAGCCACAGTGCGACCTCATATCGTGCCGACCGCCTTCCTTACTGCTCCATTTTGTTGCGAAACCATAACATGTTGCAGGCGAACTCCTAAAACGGCGGCTTGCAGTTCTAAACGCGGAATGGTTAGAGTTTTTATAAGCGCACACTTGGGTTCCGCGCATATAAATGCGACCTCTATCTCGCCTCGGGAATTCTTCCCCCGCCAATACGTGACAGCAGCGAAGACGTTTCCATTAGCGTCGACAAGTATATGTAACTGTAGAGTTTTCGGCGCACCATTGCGGAAGTAAAAACTAGGGCAGGCATATTGGATAACCGCTGGCAGTTGTTTGTGCCATCTTTCCCATAATCCTTCTATAACTGATGGAAGTGGATCATCCCAATGCGTTCCAAGTCTCAATACCTCTCGCATTAATAGTTTTGCTCCAACTACAAAGTTTCCGAGAAATCCCAGTGGGTCCAAAATGGACATGACCACACTGAGTAGTTCCCTCTTGGCAGGACACCTACTGCCGCTAATTACCTGTTCGCTCACTTTGTTGAACTTCAGTCCAAACTTAAAACAATCTGTGGCGGAATGCCAATGCAAACCAAGTACTCTTTCAGTGTAAGGCGAATCTTTTACGTCGATGACCTTCTCGATGTCCATTTCGTCCAGTACTGCAATCACATCCGCAGAGTTTCAAGTAAAATTGCGACGCTCAAATCCTGCGTCCATATGATTATTCCTTAATTGCGTTGCAATGGTTATAGCTTCTCTTTCCGAGTCAAAACTATCCACCAAGTCGTCAACATAAGGATTTTCTAAAAAAACAGTTATGGCTCGAGACGTATAACGATCGTCGTCCGCGTATTCCAGAGCATTTCGCGTTTTAATGTGTTGAGCCGTACAAGGCGAACAAGCAGCTCCACACGTCATAACACACATTTCGTAAACATCGGGGGTTTGGCCCGAATCACCGTTACGCCATAGGAACCGCTGAGAACACCTGTCTCCCGGACGAATTAGGACTTGCTTTGCTTGCTCTTTCATGGACTCGGAAGAGAATTTATTATTTGTATTCTTGTGGCTCTTTATAAAGACAGGTGTTCAGGGAAATGCCATTATCTGGGCAGCGGCATCAAACACAAATCGATGTTTTCCGGGCTTGTGCGGATTTACTATGGCGAAATGAGGCAGGTACCAGGTACGTGGCGACGATAAGGCGAATTCCGAGGTAGTAAGTTTGCGTGCATAAACCTCGATGTAACTATCTATGATTTGCTTATAGGCGGTAGCAAACTTGGCATCACAACTCATTTTCTTTTCTACGCTTCTTAACCTTTTGAGCGCCATATCAAAGTTGTCGGGCAAAGGGATCTTGTCATCTTTCCATAAGTCCAGTCTGATATCGTTTTCCAACACGGCACGTTGTTGACTCCAAAATAGCTCGGGCCCGAATATCGTCCTTGCTTTCGATTGGTGGCGACGGTCTTACACCAAAACTTTCCGTCTCAAAAAAATCGGCAACCATATTATGCAGCGCTTCATCCGGACTACATTTCAAAACAAGGCATGTGGCTATCGACGGCGAACATTTACTGACGGGACCAAACACTGTCCAACCCAGTTCCGTTTTGGCTGCAAACGGTCCGTGCTTCCTCATGGTAATGATGGTCGATTCTAAGCCCAAGTGGCAATTATCGATGCCTATGAGAAGTCGTGGTGTCGCTCCTAAGTGTGGCTGCACTGGCAGTTGGCGTGCTTCCCGATCGTCCAGTTCCAAATCGCTTCGACTGAGGCTTTGTGTTGGCAGCTTTAGGCTTTGTACCACATGGACTCTCTGTAGTTTATGTTTTTTTCCTCATACCCGCATAGCTTATTTGTAAATCAACGAAGGTGGCAGTTATGTCAATCATTATTTGGTGAAACTGTGCAAATGTAATTTCTGCGCATGCGCGGGTTTTGTTTGGGTTGGTGAATTTTAGTAGCGTGTGTAAAAAAAGTATTAAAGGGTTTACAGCGGGTCACTATCCCCTTTACCAAACTTCTGCATACGAATTGTTATAAAATCTCAGTTTAGTCGATTAAACAATGAAAAGGCCAACAAATACAATACAAGGCTTGATACATTTATTATTTAAACATGGGCTCCAGCCATACAAAGTACATTACTTACATAAATAGTAAAAAAAACAAGGCGAAGAATTCATATTTTTGAAATGAAAAAATTAAAAATTTTACTTATTTTGAGTTTTTTAAATTACTTACATAACTGCTAAAAAAACAAGGCGAAGAACTCAAATTTTTTAAATGAAAAAAATTCAAATATACATGAGTAAAAATATACTAACACATACATCCCAACACGCATTTCTTTAAACGTTTTTAAAAATAATTGGGGAGTTTCAAACCAAAACGCAATAAGTGTACATACAATTTTTTCTGGTTTTTTATGTCATCTTATTTTACGTGCAAATATCTACAGAATAGATATGTAAAGATGTGACAATAATGGGACTTACCTACCTAAAATGGCCAATGAATATTTGTATATGCACTGAATCAATACATCATTTGGAGATCGAAATAGCCTAATGTGCAATGTTGAAAGAAGTAAGACGGCTTCTTGAAATATAAATATATTTAAGCCCCTTTTTTACAAAAATTTACCGACAGCCTAGAGATTTTGTCTCCTCTCGTTGTATATCTGTACTGTAATGTTTGACATACGGCACCGTTCAGTAGGCCGATTCTGTAACTATTTTAACGCCAGGTGTTAGCGTTAACTTCGCTTAACACCATTTTTAACGCCTTTCCCTATTCACTAACTTTTAACCACACGAAAAGTGTTAGCTAACACTTTTTGTGTGGTTAGCTGTCGCTAATTATTTTCGAGGTGTTAACAATCGTTAATATATTTACAAGTGTTTTAGCATTTGGAGAAAGTAAAAAAATTTGTTTTGAGCGTTTGGAGAAAGTAAAAAAATTTGTTTTGAGTTTTTTGCATGTAATTTAGTGCAAAATACGGTGAAAAGAGAAGTATTGCCATATTTTATCAGCATCAAGAGTCAGGTGTTTAGCGGCGTTAAAGGAGAGTTACAGAATCGCACTTTCGTTAAGAACAAACGCCGAAATTTGTGAGTGGTTAAAAGTTACAGAATCGGGCTACAGTAGTACTGATATAGAAGTATTACATATATGGTCACTTCACGAATTTTTCCCCCATACTATAAAAAAGAGGACTCATACACTTGGAAAAATCAAGTTTTGGCAGCCCTTAAACGGAACTTATCGATAATCGATCGTTAATTTGTTAAAATTTAAATCATTTTTTTCGCATCCTTATGCAGTTGTCAAATATGCCCGCCATAAACCAAGTTACTACAGGGGATAGGGTAATGTTGTTGTGCTTTAACAATTGGACCACAATTTTAAGGAAATGGATTTTCGGCGTAAGACAAGGTCGCGCGTAGATCGTAAACCCCAGTTTGAGAATCTCGAACAGCAATACCCACACAATGTTCCTCTCTACAAAATGCCACCAACTGAAGATATAAAAATATATGAATTCGAAGACTTGGCGCTGGAACGTCTCAAAGTTCTCCGTGTGCTCGAGCAGGCGACATCCAAAAATTTACGCTTTCTTTCTGATGATTGGAAGGACTCTGTCAATTCAGAATTGAGTCGTGAGGGCTTAAAAGGTTACTTACGTCTCTGTACAAACAGTAGTGCCAATACAGCGGCTGTAAGCAACAAATATGAAATGGAACTACAAGCTAGGCGGCGAGATTATATATCGCATTTTATATTGCGTTTAGCGTACTGTCGCAGTGAGGAGATGAGACGGTAAGTATAACTTAATTTCTAATCTGTTAAAGCTTGAACTACAGTCTTCTAGTTGGTTTCTGACGCGAGAAATGGAGCTTTTCAAATACAAATTTTCATCGATGAGCAACACAGACATTAAGCATTTCCTTGAACTGAATAAACTAGAATACACACCTCTGACCGAAGCCCATAAAGATGTCGTTAAAGATGGTCTATATGAGAGTACAGTTGGCCAGAGCGTATCCAAGGTTGAATTGTTAGATTTTTATAAAGTACCTTTTACACAAGTACTAGATTTGGTGCGATCAAGGCGTTGTTACTTGAAAGATGGGTTTGCATATGTCAATACACATGACTTTGTTTCAATCATCGCAGTTATTCAGCACAACGAAATTGAGCATGGTTTACAGTCGGCCCAAAAACTTATACGTGAAGTTGAGACAGACGAACGCATTTTTCATTTACTTAAATCGCTACATACCTCATATACTGGAAAAGATTATGCTATAAGCAAGGAAAGCAATATACCACCTGAATCACTAGATCAACTTTCAAAGAAGTCTTTCCCAATGTGTATGCGTGCTTGCCACGAACACTTGCGCTCAAATCATCATCTCAAACATGGTGGCCGTATGCAGTATGGGCTTTTCCTCAAGGGCATTGGTGTCTCATTAGAAGATTGTTTGCGTTTTTTTCGCGAGGAATTCACAAAAAAAATTGATGCTGAGCAATTTGCAAAACGTTATGAATATAACATTTATCACAATTACGGTAAAAAAGGTTCAATGATCAGCTATAGTCCATATTCTTGCCTCAAAATAGTTCAACTATCGTCGGTTCAGGGTGATTGTAACGGATGTCCTTATAAAACTACTGATCCAAGCGTATTGAAAATGAAACTTTCTTCCTATGGGTTGGCCTCTGCGCACGTTCAAGATATTATGAACTACTCGGCGAAGGGACATTATCAGCTAGCATGTGGAAAATATTTTCAAATAATGCACGAATCACCGTTAGAAATAGCTATTCAACATCCAAACCAGTTCTTTGAAGAGAGTCAAATTTTAATAGGAAATCGCACAGCAAAGAAGCCGAGCAACGCAATTCAGCTTAAGCAGAAAAAACGTGATGCCAATGACACTACACATATGATGGCTGCCGATGATGACGATGATCTGTGGAACATTGCTGAAACTCAAGAGACTACTTACAATAGCCAACAGGCAGAAAAAAGTGCTTGGGACGAAGATCTTGATCTAACGGCCATCGATTGCTAATTAGGATATTAAGTTAGAAAGAAATATATTTAAAATACTTGTTTTTAGTCCCCAGATTTTCTTTATATTAGCAAAAATTCATTTACTGAAATGACTACTTAACCATATATTCATCTGTTCAACTGAGCCTTCACTTCTAACAGCAATTTCACTATGGTCCCCGTTGAAGCCGGGAGGTTTCTGGGACTTCCTTTAGAAGAGCTAGATGACAATGTTAGGTAAGAGAGGTGGCGACTAGGTAAGCCAGGACCACCACCCCGTACCTTTCACTACGTTCACCATTTGTCGGCAAAGATTATATACGCCTGCGACATCGGTCAAGTGCAACAATTGCCTTGGCCTGTGTCACACCCTTATGTGCTCTGGGCTTGCAAACGGCAACCTCTGAACGGATACGTTCATAGCACCCTGTTGCAGTACACAGCCGCCTTCCACGCCAGATAACAACGGCCATGGCGCTGTCAACTCTAGACTGCGACATAGTCTAGGCCTTAGCCTACCTCCACGTAGACAAGCGCATCCGTCCCTCACGCCTAGCATGTCCCCCACTCCCCTCCTACACACTTAAAATTTTTACAGCTGAACTGTAACGGATTAGCTGGAAAGATCGCGGAGATAACTGACTTAGGAAGTCGCACAAGATCAAAATCGCCGCGATACAAAAGAAAATTGAACACAAGATCGGACTTACGAAATTATAAACAATTAAATTCCCCCTGCCACGTGTTGACCTTGAGATTATCATCCCGACATTGGTGCGTTGCTTAATAGCGATAATCGTCTAATCCTAGGCGACTTGAACGCACATCACGACCTCTGGCACTCCAACTTGCCAGCAGACAGCAGAGGACACTCAATTGCAGACCAAATAGACAACTCAGCATTCTGTACAGTCAATGGAGATACCCCCACTAGGCGCGGGCCTAATTAACTTCGTCATCTGGCGACCGATTCTGACATTAGGTCAGAACGCTCCTTTGCTGCCTTACCCACTCCGACAGACGCACGCAAATGTGAAAGAGAGTTTCGCAAGGATATTGATTCAGCCTCAGGCCGCTTTATTCCTGCTGGTAGAATACGAGAAATTCGTCCGAATTTTCCTGCAGAAGCTGCGGCGATGGCAAGAGAACGTGACCAAGTGAAACTCATCAATCCCGCAGATCCCAGAATCAAAGATCTCAATCTGGAAATTCGTAGGACAGTCAACGAACACAAAATGACCAAGTGGAAACAACACCCTGAGGCATGCAACCTCTCCGGCGGAGGCGGCAAATTATGGTCGACTGTTAAGGCCCTATCCAATCCGACCAAATACAATGAAAAGGTCGCCATTGCATTCGGCGACAGCGTCAAATCGGACGCCAGGAAATGAGCGAGCTTTTTTTGCCGGCTGTTTATAATGTATCCACCTGCGGATAGGACAAGAGAAGAGTCATCCGACAAACACTCCACTGCGCCCATTGCCCAAATCCATCGGACCCGACGGAATCGCCATGAAGATGATTAAACACCTTGGCCACGAGGGACAGAGTTATTTAGCGGCTCTTTTCAACCTCTCTAACTACTTTCGTCATACCTGAGATATGGAAACAGGCGGTTGTAGTTCCCCTACTAAAACCAGGGAAGCGAACCAAGGAGATTCTTATCGTCCAATATCCCTCCTTTCGACAGTTGCGCGAAATTACTAGAGACCATTCTGCTCCCTTACTTTATTGCAAATCTGAAATTGTCCGATCACCAGCATGGTTTCCTCATCGGTCGACAGGCATCAGTCAAATTCAGGAACAAGAAATCTAGGCCACGAAGAATAAAACAAGGGGTGCCGCAAGATGGTGTTCTCTCTCCCCTTTTGTTTAATTTCTATATTAATTACATGTCCACGTAGGCGGAGTACCTCTACCTACTGTCAACCACCCGAAAATCTTGGGTGTGACGGTTGACAACGGCCTCACCTTCCTGGTCGTGCCACCGCAATAGCTTCAAAGGTGCAGAGCCACAACAAGATCCTCAAGTCACTGGCCGGCAGTACTTGGGGGAAAGACAAAGAAACATTGCTTGCTACATATAAGGCTATTGGCCGACCGGTTATTGACTACGCTGCGCCCATATGGTCGCCCAACCGTGCTGACACCAATTGGAGGAAATTGCAAGTCTGCCAAAACACCGCCATCAGAACTGCTACGGGATGTCTGCTTATGTCATCTGAGTCTCGCCTCCATCAAGAGGCAAAATTGCTCAATGTTCATGAGCACGCGGAACTCTTGAGTAGACAGTTCCTTCTGAACTGTCATAAACCAAGTCATCCAAATCGACATCTATTGGATGTAGCCCCGCTCCCCAGAGACGTCTTCGTAAGCACTACGATGAGATCCGACACCACATCTCTTTGCCGTTTGATCTGCGGAACCATAGTCATGCTAGCACAACTTCGTTCTGGATATTGTAATAGGTTAAACTCTAACTTATCCAGACTGAACCCCAACATACCAAACACATGCCCTGCATGTAGTATGTCCCCTCATGATACCAAACATCTCTTCTCTTCAGTCGAACCTACTCTTCTAACACCTACATCACTCTGGTCCAACCCGGTGGATACTGCGCGTTCCCTCGGACTTCCGTTAGAAGAGCCTGATGACAATTTTAAGTGATCGAGCCCATTGGGCAGGGCGAAGCACTGTTAATAACAACCTCGGTAGTGCTCTAACAAAGATGGTCACTTTGCAACGTGAATCATTAGATCAATTTTCGAAGGAGTTATCCTTGAGTCTATTAATAATTTGAAGAGTTAGATGGTGACTGTTATATACCCTTACCATTAAACTCTTATTTGAACGCAAAGATCTGAGTCAGCTCTTTGTACTGGCTTATAAAAGTCCAAAGACCATCACTCCAGCAACACATCCAAAACTGGAGCATTTTTGCTTATGTTCTAATTCCTAGATTCGGTATTCGAGATAGAATGATTTATTTGACCACGCCCAACCTTTCGTGTAAAAACTTTTATTATTGTGGCAGTACTTTGCCCCGCTTCATTGGTGCATCCATTCATTGAATTGGACGTGACGGACCAAATTAGGTTACGCCGATGTTGACAGTCTTTTGCAGATATGCAACGTAGCCTTCCAACAAGCAATTGCTTCAAAAATATTTGCCCTCCCGGAAAGTAATGAGACCCTGCACAAAGTGAAAACGAAGTTGGATCCAAAGGTGCACCGACAGGCCCTATAGGAACCTCGGTTATACCCTAATAAGCTAAAGCACTTCATGAGTATACACAGTTATTTGAAAAAAATGTGGGTTATATATTTTCTGGTTCCTTGATATTATGAATAATCAAAAGATAATTGAATATCAACAAATTAACTTAAACAGTAAATGTGGACCCACAGCTATTTGTTGGCCAAAATTTCAAACTTGATGCCATGATCATATTTTTCCAATTCAGATATTAGACTCGTTTTGGCAAAAGCGGCCCCTGGAGGCAAAACTCCACCTGATCCTGGCATTTTATCACTCTCTTTAAATATAGTTACAGCTGCACTTAGTAGGGCGACACACGTTGCACCATAACCTGGATTAGATCCTGAAACTTTGACCGTTAGAGTTTTAGATGGAGGATCTAGGTATTGATCACTTGTTTCTAACAATTTGTCGGACTTTGACCAGCCGTTTGCTCGCATGATAAATGAAAACTGTACTCGCTCCATTTGAGCTTCTGATGGTCCCTCGTGAGAGAAATATCCAAAAGAAAATAGTTTTGGATATTTCAACAATAGGTGACGACCAAAAGAAAACTTTGTTAATAAGCCAAATGTTACTCCGAATAGAGCGACTAACATGGCTGCGATCCATGATTTGAAAACGATATATGCATGCATTTGAACAGGCCGCTTGTGTTCCTGCTCAAAAAGAAACCGTTGTGAGCGCATAACTACTGAACGATCTGAGCCGGGGAATGGTAGGCAAATACCATTAACTATTTCCGAACGGAAGAAAAGTGGTCGACTTTTCAAAAGTGGTTGAAACTTTGGTAGTTTTTGGCTGTACAGTTTTGAACGTATTTCTCGTAATTCATTTGAATGAGCTAATCCATAAACAGCACTTTCCCATGTGCCGTAATGTATACCAGCACCCCCTTGAGCACCTCCTTTCGCATAAGTTTTCAAATAACTTTCAACTGTATTAACTACTCCATCAAAATTTTTTTCAATAAATATAATGCCGAGATCAGCCGGTATAGAATCAAAGCCGCAAGCAGAGATAATATACACATTTCGTTCCTGTGCAAGTTTGTTATATTTCAACTGCATAGTTTCCATATATTGCGGTTCACCACTAACATCAACATGATGTGTTCCTGCTTCAAGGCACGCTCGTACTACTGGTTCACCAAAAAAACGGTATGGCCCACAACAATTCACCAATACTTTGCACTTACTAGCCATAGCTATAAGAGAAGCTTCGTTTTCGATATCAGCGATGATCATAGGAGTATTCATCAAGTTTTTTTGCGCTTTCGCTCCCATATCTTTTACGACACTTTCCAACTTAGCTTGACTACGTCCGGCAATGCCCCATCGGTAATTCTGCAGCACAGATGTTGCTTCAAATACTGTATACTTGCCGGTAAAGCCAGAAGCGCCAAATATAATCACATCTAATTTTTCCGACATCGTTTCCTTATGGTATGGCCTTTCAATAAATATCAAGTAGTCTTAAGATAATGGTGTGATTTATATCGGTCAAAGTCGACAACGCTACTTGCGCCACGTCATACAATTGTTATCTTAAATAATTAAACAGAAGCTTTTGATAAACTTTGACAATTGCTAAAAATGAAATAAAAACGTATGATTCAAAGTTTTCTGGCGATAGATTTCAATATGCTAGTATAGCTCTTGGATATCGAGCGATCTTTATGGCATCAACTTTTTTGATCAACCCTAGGTCACCCAAAGTCGCAAAAGACTTCTTTTATTTTGTGTTATTTTATATACAAAAAACAACCTTTGGACATCAGGCAAATTTGGCTACCGAAGGAGCATCTGGAAAAATATCGATCGTAGTATCGATAATCCACCATGAGTTCTTACAACCATTGCTGCCATCTCAGGTTTTCTCTTTCGTTGGCTGGAAATTCTCCCTAACCGGCATGAGTGATTAGGCATGTTCCAATCAGCAGTGATCCAGGTCCAGATAGAAATTTTGGAAATAATACAACCACAACTTGTGATCTTGATATTTATCTGCCACAATTTCGGATCCGTATAGAAGCTCTGCTCGTTTAGTTTTTTGACAGCCAACTCTTATTTGCTTGGCGGCACAGACACACATACGAGGTGTGTTCAAAAAGTATCGCGAATTTTGTGTTTTTTCAAAAATTATTTATTTATTCATGAATATCTATTTTGTCCCCTTCAAAGTAATCCCCATGAGATATTATACACTTGTGCCAACGGTTTTTCCAATCTTCGAAGCACTTAAAAAAATCATTTTTTTGTATCTTGTTCAGCTCCTCCTTCGATGCCGTCTTTATCTCGTCAAGAGAAGCGTAACGTCGTCCTTTCATGGACCTCTTCAATTTAGGGAACAAGAAAAAGTCACAGGGGGCCAGATCTGGGGAATACGGTGGCTGCGGCATCATTAGTGTGTTGTTTTTGGCCAAAAAGTCGCGCACAAGCAACGATGCGTGAGCAGGGGCGTTATCGTGGTGCAAAAGCCAATTTTTGTTCTTCCACAAATCCGGGCGTTTCTGGCGGATTGCTTCGCGCAAATTGCGCATAACTTGCAGGTAATATTCCTTATTCACCGTTCTTCCCTGTGGCAAGAACTCATGATGCACCACGCCCCTGCAATCGAAGAAAACTGTCAGCAAAACTTTCACATTCGACCGAACTTGGCGCGTTTTTTTAAGTCTTGGTTCGTGCGGCAGCTTCCATTGAGATGATTGAGCTTTGGTTTCCACGTCATAACCATAAACCCACGATTCGTCACCAGTTATGACCCTCTGGAGCAAATTTGGGTCGTCGCGGACAGAGTTTAACATCTCATTAGCAATGTTCATGCGATGCTGTTTTTGGAGCAATTTTGGTACGAATTTCGCGTAAAAATCGAAGACGATCCAAAACACGTGCAAGCAAAGCAGCTGTCAACAATTAACTGAGCATTCACAATGGCCGAGCTTGTCGGCATAAGTGAGAGACATGAGTACCAACATAACGCCACAAAAAATTCGAAATTCGAATATACGTAACCAGCGAAAATTCAAAATTCGCGATACTTTTTGAACACACCTCGTATATACACAAACAACTCTCATACAACTGATCCGTATCGTTCCCAGTGAGATCTTGATCGCGATATAGATTTGGATAGCTGATTGGAACGCAACTATTGTTTTTATAAAGTTTTTTCCACGACCAACAATATGTGAATAGAAAATAGTGACACTTGTTTCCTATTGACAGTCATATGGATAATACTATACATCATAGTATATGTCTACTAGTAGCGCAACTTACTCCGAATCTGCACACACACACAAACCACACAGGGTGTGTTGTATGCAGTAATAAAACAATCAAATTTAAATACTGCAATATTGAGCATGAAGACTTGAAACTCCCAAAATATTGAATATAAAGCAGTTATAACACGTTATCAGTTAATATAGAATGTATATTTCAGTTTAAATTGAAGTTTTTAGTTGCAATTTTTACTTTAAAACAACTCTGAACGCGATTTCCTTCATTACACTCTCTCGGAGTACATTCATCCACTGCCTTCCACTCCGATTCGCAAAAGAAGATGCCAAACTAGTACGGGTAAACAATGCTATACATCCAACGTCAACTGTAAAAACTGCACAAAAATGTCGATATTGGTACCCAGAAACGCGTTTCAGTGCCAAGAACTCTAATCCGGTGGGGTAACCCAATATTTTTAGTAGTTTGCAAGATATTTGCAAGCAAAGTTAACAATTTTCTGTCATTTTCATGTGGTTATTGTAGACAAAGATATAAGGTGTTCTGAAAAGTGCAAAAAATCTGCGCAGAAATACTAGGGATCGCGTAGCCGGTGTTGTACTGGCAAGGTGTTCTGCCCATAAATACTATGGAATCGAACCTGGGTAATTTTTTGGTTTTTTGCGAATGACTTTTAAATTGCTAAATACAATGGGTTTCCCCCACTGGATAAGGGTTCCTACAGTTGACGTTGGATGCATAGTATTACCGTCATATGTCACAATTTAGCTGCAAAGTTGTTATTATTATTATTGTAGTAGTACTTAGCCCTGCTTAGTCCTCGCATTCATTCATGCAAACAGACGTGATGGACCAAACAGGGTTACACTAAAACTGATGTTTTCGCCTTGTAAAATTATCGCCGAAAACCTAATGAAAACTGCCCGCCTTATCCCAAAACAACACCGAAAACCCCTTCCAATCAGTGACGGCTCTAAATTGTATTGATAATAGGATAATTGGATAGCTCTTTCCTAAAGTGCAGTACATTTCTTAATAGGCCTAGCCTGATAGGAAGCGAATTCCAAATACGTATCGCGTATGTGAAAAACTGAGGCTCAGGTGTATTTATATAATGTTTAGGGCCGTTTACTTAATGTCTGGCTATTATAAACTTTATCACATGATAACCTAATAATGGGTTGGCTCAGAATGACAATTTCGTTTACACAGAAGTTTGATTAAGTTACCAAAGAGCATGTACAAGGCGAATTCAGTACAAGGTGGCTTTATCCAATCAGCTGATAGCTACTTTTTTCTCGAATTTTGACACTACAAATTTCACCGCAGTACGATTTTGACATTAGATCCTTGCTCGCTGATGTCTATTAGGTCTTCAAGCATTCCCTTTTGCGAACGTAAAAATTCATGGCCATCGTGTTAATGAGTCGTTTATTCAACTCATTCCGTTTGTTTACTTTTTGGGTTTACTCAATGCCAATTCATAAAGTACGGACTTAAACTCAAATAATTTGGAAATATTAAAGACAAAGATGAGTGGCTGAAACCCTAATAGAAAATATCGAGTAGCATCGAACATACGAGTAAAAATTCTTCGGATTTTCAAATAATACATGCTGTCTGAATTTCATGACAAAGTTGGTAACTGTGAACGTTTTTGGAAAAAAAACTCACAAAAGTTGTATTGTGAACGCTTAAAAAGTGACAGTTGCTCTTGTTTACAATTTCAAAGAAACCATTTTGGCGTACCAATTTCGATTTTGACCCTACCAACCACGGCTATCCACTTTTTTTTTAATCAATATCTTATCGATTTTCAAAACCCTCTCTATTTATTTCTCCCTCATAGTGTGATGAATTCGGTGATTCCTTGATTATTAATCCTGGGTTCGATCACTATAAAGTCAAATAAACACACGCACAGATATTGTAATTAATAGCTAGTTTTACTCACTAGTAATAAACGCAAAACAAATTTAAGAGTTTGGTAACTTCGCAGTATTTCAGTGAACAAAACTTGAAAATAAACTGATCAACCTGCCTTGCTGAGACACATTGCCGGAACCAAACGCAGCTAGCCTGTCCAAATGGACCACCTTCATCTTATTCCTTGGCCTTCTCATAGTTTGTATGCGATATACCACATCGTTGATCCGTTTTATGACTTTGTATGGGCCTTCCCAGTTACATTGTAGTTTTGGGAACAAACCTCTCCTACGCTGTCGATTGTATAGCAGCACTAAATCTCCTTCTATAAAACCTTCCGAATTTATTGCTTTGTCGTACCTGGCCTTCATCTTATCGCTCATGATCTTAGTCCGTTGTCTCACAAGGTCGTGAATTTCTCTCATTTCTTCTTCCAACACGCTAGTGAATTTCCGAGCATTTACTCCTGCATCAGCGTTTATCCCAAACATCAAGTCAGCTGGCAATTGAAGATCATTCCCGAAAATTACCTTTGCAGGGGTCTGAACAGTTGTTTCATGTACTGCAGAGCGATATGCCATTAGGAATAAGGAGATGTGAGTATTTCAATCCTTCTGGAACTTATCCACTACTTTCCTCAGGTGATCTTCCAAGGTTCTATTGAATCGTTCCACCATGCCTTCTGACTGAGGATGCAATGCAGTTGTTCAAGTTTTCCGAATGCCCAATGTCTTGCACATTTTCTGGAACACAGCTGATTCGAAATTTCTGCCTTGGTCAGAATGTATCTCCATCGGTGTACCAAAGCTAGCTACCCAATTCTTAGTAAACACTTCTTCTATGGTTTCTGCCTCTTGATTTGGAATAGGGTACACTTCTGGCCATTTGCTGAAATAGTCCATAACTACCAGTACATATTTGTTTCGAGTTTGCTAGTAGGAAATGAACCAGCTACATCCATTGCTATAATCTCAAATGGCGCACCTGAGTTATACTGTTTCATTTGGCCATGGCTCATTGATTTCGGTCCTTTAGCTTTGATGCATACTTCACAGTTGGCAATCCACTCCGCGACAGTTTGACGGCAACCAACCCAATAGAATCTTTGCTTGACTTTCTCCAAGGTTTTGGTGACTCCAAGATGACCTCCGTTTCGACCGTTATATAATTCATTGAGTACATCAGGGATTTTCTTCCTTGGGACGACCATCAGCTTTCGAACACATTGACCATCCTCACTCTCCCATATTCGATGCAAACAACCGGATTCTAATTGCAAACTATTCCACTGTGCCAAATATAACTTGGCAACAGGACTTTCTGCTGACATGCCCTCTCTTGATGGTCGCTCGTTTCGTTCGATTCAATGCATCACACGTGTAAGATCTGCATCTTCGTGGTGACACCTCCTTAATTGATCCATGTTCCATTTGTCCGTAGATGTTATAGTCATGAGCCGCACATTTATAATGTCTTCCTTGGCCTCAGCTTCCAACAGTTCTATCCGTGTTACACAATAGTTCCTTTCAGGCTTCCCAATTGTTCGGCTATAGTATGCAACTACCTTCTCCTGTCCATCAACAATCTGGGACAAAACACCTCCTATAGCATAACCACTCGCATCTGTATCCAGAATAAACTTTGAACCTGGAATTGGATATGCTAACATCGGGGCAGTGCATGGTCTTTCCTTCAATGTTTGAAAAGCCACCTCCTGTTCCTCCTTCCATTCAAAACTCATATTCTTCCTGGTAAGGTCATGGAGACTACTAGCTACGCTGGCAAAATTCAGAACAAATCGTCGATAATACGTGCACAACCCAAGGAAGCTCCGTAACTCATACAAATTTCTCGGTCTTGGCCAATCCTTTACGGCTTCGATATTTTCCTTAGCAGTGCAGATTCCCTCCGTAGTTACCTTGTGACCCAAATAGCTTACTTCCTTTTTAAACAAGGAACACTTCTTGGGACTTAGTTTCAGACCAGCACCATCTATTCTTTGGAAAGCTTTTTCCCAGCATGATAATGTCGTCGAGGTACACCAAACATGTTTGCCAGTGCAATCCTTTTAGTATCTGGTCCATGATTCTCTCAAAGCAGCTTTGCATAGCCCGAAGGGCATTACCGTAAATTGCCAAAGCCCTTCTCCAACGCTGAAGGCCGTCTTCTCTTTATCTTCGTCTTTTACATCCACTTGCCAGTATCCGGTTTTTAAGTCCAGTGTGGAAAACCATTTCGTGCCAGATAACGAGTTCAGAGTGTCATCGATTATTGGCAATGGATAACTGTCTTTCTTAGTTACGTCGTTAAACTTCCGGTAATCCACACAGAACCTCATTTTCAGTCCTTCTTTTTCACTAGTTCTACCGGTGGGCTCCATGGCCTAGCTGATGGTTCGATCACGCCGCTATCACTCATTTCCTGTATAATTTCTCTTACCACTTGTCGTTTGGCCAATGGAATACTACGAGGAGCTTGGCGGATTGGTATTGCATCACCAGTATGCTTCACAACTTTGGCCCGACCTGATTTGGAACCATCCTTGTAAAATATGCTCAAGTAACTTAGTAGAAGTTAATTTGCCTTTTCCTTATGATCTTTTTCGAGGCCTGCCGTCCACGACGTGATATCATCTGAAAGATCAATCTTGCTGGTAGAATCATTTTTCTCAAGCTGTTCACAATGGATAACTACCTCGACCTCTTGGCATTGTCCCAATATTGCCCCTTTGGAAAGTTGAATCGGCGATTTGAACTCACTAAGTACTCTTATCGGTACACGCCCATCTTGTTTTGTCATGGCCAGAGTTTTTCCTACTAATATGTTCATCCTTGATTTGTTTGCTGCCTCGACAACCCACAACTGGTTTGTCCCATAATCTCCATCAATCTTTGCCCATATGATTGCTTCCGAATTCAGTGGAATTTGTTGGCTCTCCTCCACAAGCACTCGCTTACTAACGTATTTGTTTTCGTAACCAAAATTTAGTGGCATATCCATGTTCTGGTAATTCATAATCCTGTTTTGCATGTCGACCTTGATGCCTTGCTCAATTAAGAAGTCCACACCAACTATGATTTCGTCAACAATATCTGCTACTACATATAAAACTGTGTAGAACGGCCACGTTCCCAATTGCGATTTCACTGTTACTTCCCCTAGGACATGGGTGCCCTCACCAGTTGCCGCACGTAACTTTGCTCAATGCAATGGTCTCACCTCCTTGTTGACTAAATCAAATCGAATTATGGAATGCGATGCGCCTGTATCCACAGTTAGTAAGTGCTCTCTTCCATCCACATGTGCAACAACAGTAACATTACTAGCTCTCCTTCCGATCTGTGAGACAGAGATTATGGGGCATTCAGTTGCAGGAGCCAGTCCACGTCCTTTTCGGCCGGCTGGATTTAGTTTAAGGATTGATATGGTTGGGAGATTTGCTCATCTAATGCAGCTTTACGTTTTCGTCCTCCTGAATTGCTGGGGTTACTGGAGCCAGTGCCGCAATAGCGTGCTATGTGACCTGGCTTTCCGCACTTAAAGCATTTAATGGCACCATCACTTTTTTTCTGTGCTCCGTTCAACGCTTCCAAAATTTTGTCTACCCAAGCCGGAGTGTCCACTTCTACGCGATGAGCCTTGTATGCAGGTTTACTCAAAAGCGAGGCTGTTTCCTGCGTCAGAGCATGCAATACCGTTTCAGCGAATGCCCTTTTGGGGTTTGCATATGTGGCCCGCTTCGTCTCCACATCGCGTATTCCATTTAGGAAACACTTGATTTTCACCCTCTCCGTATACTCTACATGTGCGTCTGCATTTGCTAGATGGGCCAACTTCTCGATATCCGATTAAAATTCCTGCAATGTCTCATTAGCCTTCTGACAGCGATTCTGTAGCTCTATTGGGTATATCTGTTTTCCATGTTCGCTACCATAGCGTCTCTCATCTGCACCCATCAATGCTTCATAATTATTGCGTTCACCGTAGGGAATCGTCTGTAAGACTTTGGCTGCAGGACCCTTCAATGCCACGAACGGTGCAGCAACTTTGTCTTCAGTGCCCCAATTATTCACCGCTGCCGTCTTCTCAAACTGTAGCTCAAATACCTGGAAAGTAACAGAACCATCAAGTGACGGGGATTTTGCCTTGGGAGTATTCGCTGAAACAGATAGACGGTTCAGTTGAAACTCCTGGATACATCCCCTTAACGCATCTACCTCGGCCTCGATTTTCTCCTCAAACTGCATTATTTTCTCGTCCTTGCGTGCCTCTATCTTCAATGACATCCTAGCTTCCTGCTCTTCCAGCTTTGCAGAGATCTGCGATAACACCTGTGCTGAACTTTGTGATGATATTTCGGAAATACGTGCCTCCAACTTGGATCTTGTTCTTCCAGCTGAGCTGCCATGTGTGTCTTCTGTTCTTCCAGCTGAGATGCCATGTGTGTCTTCTGCTCTTCCAGCTGAGATGCCATGTGTGTCTTCTGTTCTTCCAGCTTTGTTGAAATGCTTGACGACATCTGAGTTGTTCAACTCATTTTTGAGTTGCTGAATCTTCAATTCATTCAACTTAGTCATGTCCTTGTTATCCTTGAAATCAATGGTATTTATTTAACAATACCACTTCCGACACCAATTGTGACGAATTCGATTATTCCTTGATTATTAAACCTGGGTTCGATCACTATAAAGTGAATCAAGTAAACTGATCAACCTGCCTTGCTTGGTCACCGCCTTATATAGTCCGACAAGGTGCTTGCCTACGCACCGAGAACATTCTTGGTTGTTCGCTCTTGGTGTTCTGGAAGGGTCGGTGTTATTTATTGACATCTCCTCTTTGCCTTGTATTCGCAAACATTCGCGCTATCTCTCTTCCTCTTCCTAGGTACACGCTTGAATGCATAAGAGTAGCCATCGTCATCTCTGTTGTGTTTAACTAGTGGTGGGAGTGTTATTGAGTTAGGGCTGGTACATGCTTGAGAATAGTCGCCACAATAGCAACACCAACGCATATTTTTGGGATATTTTTCCGAAACAAAAATCGTTCTAATTTTTCACTATTACCTTCAATAAGTGTGTGAATGAAGCAGCAGGATTTTGATAATTGAAAGCAAAATCATAAAAAGCCAAATTTAACAGCTGTTTAGAGAAATTCAATCTTCTGTCATCTAAACATTTTTTCAGTTTTGTTAATAAAACGTTTATTTTGTTGAAAACGGACTCTTTTTTAAAATATTATATGATAATATTATTATTAATAATAAGTTTTATGTTTCAGGTCATAACAGACTCAAAGAAAATAAATAGTTTACATTAGCTGGGTTGCTACAATAACAATAAACGCACCCTTAACTACGATATGGAAACTTATATGTGCTCATCACTCGGTGGCTCCTTCATACACAGCCTGCCACTAAGCCTGGATGATTGCTGCCGCAATCCGATAGCGGTGGCTCAGATAAGGATAACTTTTGCGAACAAAATCCATGATATTAGGATTGCGACTGAGTGGTACAATCTGAAATGACCGAATAGATTTTCACCGGATAGAAGAACGCTTGATATTGATTTTGCTTTCGGAACACTGAAGTGATGTCGGAATTCCTAGTTGCACTTATTTAAATCTAAGCTAGTGTGATGGAAAGCAAGAGTGTTGGGCTATATGGATGCCAGCCTGCGAAAATCTTTCGTTTTGAAGGTACTACATAATGTTAACTTGTCACGTATACAGCTGCCTTCGTTGTATAGTTCGTAGAGTGCTAGTATACCATAGCAAAAGTTCATAGTTCAAGTCCAGGAACAGGTAGCTTTAGAAAATGTGGTCGTTCCTAGGCAGTGGCCAGCGAACACTCCGAGTGAATTTATTCTAATAAAACATATCAAATGTCCATTTTTATTATTTTATTTATCTGCTGTTTTATTTAATTTAATATTTGTTATTTTATTTTAGCTTAGAGCAGTGTGATTAAACTATTTTTTCTTTGATTTATTCACTTATTTTAATATATTTTTTAAATGAGTGCGAGGGTGATGCAAGGTCACACGTACACGACATGTATATGGGGAAAGTGGATAATATCTTCAAGCCGCCCATACAAAGCTATCTACTTTTTTATCTTCATTTGTGAATAGCGCGACCTATGTTTTATCCACTTTTTTATCTGCGTATGGTTGGTAGGGGATATTTCTTTATATGAATTTTATTAAATTTTTAAGTTCTTTTACTATCAGTGTTTGTTAACAAAACAATTTATCACAAAATCAGATTTTTGCTTCCAACTGTCATACTTTGTTTTTATAAGCGCATGATAACAGGTCCATCCTTTGATAACTTTATTCAGATGATAATCAGCGAATTGTCGCTAATCAGACATTGAGTAAATGGTTTTTGGGCCAACCTCTAATAAAGTCCTGATTAAGGCAATTTGTCCATTTTTGAGAGATGGGCAGTGGAGAAACGTAAAATTTTACAAGAGGATGCGTAGGGAAGGGAAACTAGGATCTGTATTCACTCTAAGAGGTGTGGTACATGTAAGAGAAGAGAAAGGTGCGCCTGCTGTATGAGTCGGCGGTCTGAGTGATCTACAAAGTTGTTGTTGATGTGTTTTCTCTCTTGTTATTAATTCTTCTTTAGTGTTTAAGTTCACTTTCAGTTTTAAGTATGTTTTGTGATACATTATCTTTTGTAAAGGTGGTGCTTTAGTTTACTTTATCCATATGTCCGGCGTTTTCTACTGAAGTTGCCTTTGTTTATTTTCCATATATTAGTTGATTGAAGAATGACTAACAACATTGATGATAACACCCGAGCTTTAGTCAACATTTTATCTGCTTTGCAGATGCCGTTCGGAAAACTGTAGGTCCCGTCAATTTGTAGGAAAAATTAGAAGCAGCAAACCACAAATTGGTTGAGAAGTTTGACCTTAATCTCCACAGACGGTATATATCGCGTCAATAATTTTTTTTTATTTTTAAACAGTTTAAAGATGGAATATGTTAGGTATGTTTTTAAATCCTCCCTTGTTGATGTTATTTGCGTATCTGAAACTTGGTTTCTCAACAGTAGCCGTGTTTTTTTTCACACGCATATGCGTTTGCGCTTATTACTTGTATGGACTGCTAAGCGCACAACTTTATCTGCTACTATTAAATAGTGGCGGATAAAATCCTTAATTCCAAGTAGTTTTCTCTACATTTTGCAAACTGCTTTACAAACTTTCAGCAACTGTTTTATCATCCCTTAATAATAAGCGGCATGACAACAGAGAAAATGTATGTATTTAATTTTTTAATTTTATAATGAAGCAATTATTAATAATTAACCATTTTTTACAATTATCCGGGTAATTCTTGATTGATTTTACTCAAATATTCAATACAATTTATCAGGGGCACAGAATTTTCACGAAAGTGATATTTTAAAGGAATCAAGCAATTTTTACCATATATATAACTAACATGTTCTTGCAGTAGAAGTTGTTAGCAATAAAACACGACGGTAGCCGGCATGGCGAAATAATAAAGGGGGCGGAAAATGATCAGCTGATTAATACTTTTTTTCGCCGCAATTATGGGATTGTCAAATTCATGTAAAATTATACTTTTTGTTTACATTGGTGGTGTGACGTGACGCGAAATTTCATATTTACCAAAAATCTTGATTTTTAATTATAATTATTTACTTGGAGATAAGTGTAAAGAAGAAGTGGAAGAGATCACTCCTGTTGCCGAAAACAATTCCCCATCCCCCAACTGTGCTTTATTGTGTTGTATCGCAACATTCCGCAACCACGTTCCTGTTGTTGTTGTCCTGCACATATCATCGTTCTTATATTGCATTCAGCGTATCTGAATATTACGACATTCAGCTTTATCAGCAGCTCATTGGTATGCTACCTCATCATTATTCAAATCGTACATATATTGACATAGTTGCGTATTTTCTACACCATTTCAACGCATCGTCATAATCGTCATGCTGCGAATAATGTACCTGCGAGTACCCGCACAGTCTACGTCATTACAGTATTTACTGCAACGCTTAACTACCAAGCTCATCACATCGTTGTTTCTTTGTACTACATGCGGCGTATCTTCAGATTCGAAAATCAACACATCATTATTAAGTTCGTCAAATGATCATCATCACCTTCGTAAACTATTATCATGATTTTCGCATTAGATAACACATTTTGACATGTATTTTTTATATATGTAGTAAGTTCGTTATCACTTTTCTTTACATAGTACTGTATTACGCGGTTATCAAGATAATAACGTCATCATTTTTACATTGTATGCAGTTTACCTGCAGAAATTCCTATGTCACCAACATACTATCTTTTCATGTCTCGTTTTGTTTTGTGGTTATGTATCGTTCCTCGGCTCTTCAGGTAGTGTTTATTTTTGGTTTTGTATTGTAAATTAGCAATTGGATTTTCCACTTTACATATGTATGTTATCGCAAAACTTGCTATATTGGAATATGTTTTTTACACTTTCACTAATTGCTAATCAAATCATTGAAAATAAGAGTAAAATCTAAAAAAAACCAATTAAATAAAAAAGCACGTAAAACAAAATCTTTGTGATTTAATTGGTGCTTTATGTGTGCGTACTACGTAGCCATTAAATGCATGGACTCAGCAAGTTTTAACTCCACTTTAGAAACGTTTTTGGATATGGTTTTTCGAGTTTAAGGTGCAAGGTGCATCAGTGATGCTAAAAAGCTGTTTACATTAGTTAATTTCACAGTCAACTTCCTGTTGATTTCTGCAAGTTGCAACAATTGCATGTAATAAGTTGGTAGGCAGCGAACTTTGAATCGACATCTCGTGCAACTGAAATTAATTCCAAAGTTGACTAACGCAAACAGCTCTTACGGAAGGTTTCGAAACAGTAGTTCTACTATATTCCATTGCGGCAGAAAACTGAACTAAGATTGGACCAGAAAAAAACAATTTCACTTAATATAGCATGAGCATCCACCTTAGACCTGTATTTGTGGGCGTTGGAAGTCGGCATATAGTATGTTATATACTTCAAAATTGGGACAAACCAAAGCCAATATCAACCCTGATCTCCTCATATATGCATTTAAATGCAATTTTAGGTCACAAACACAACACCAAACGAAATCATCATCCGAACAAATAGAGCAAAAGAGGGATACTGTAATCAATCAGCTCGAATGAAAACGATTTCATAACTTTTTCATTCGGGCTGCACAGATCACGCATTTTGGTTGTGAAATTAATAATTTTTTTGGTTGTAAACAACCATTTACATGTTTTGAGTTTTCACTTTTAAATTCGATTTTTTCAGAAGGTTTTGACAATCTCAATACCAAAAACAAAAGCAAACACATGAGGGATTTTTCGCTTTTCGCTGTGCGTTTACCTCACTTAATTCGCCATGGTAGCCGGCTAATAATATACTAGATAGCGTCCGAGTAGAGTGTTTATTGTTAAATTCATAAAACAATTGAAATTAACAAATTGTTAATTATAGAGAAACACAATTAATAATTAATTAATTGTTAATTGCGAGCATTGAAATTGGTTAATTGTACATTTTTGCAATTACAATTAAAAATTTATAATTGTAGAGGGTTGGGTTTACGAGAATGCGCCGCGCGTACAAAACAACAAAGCAAATTTTAATATGAAAGGCTAAAGGATGCTGCACAGATCACAATTTAATAAATGGAAATTGGTGGCGACTAATATTTTAAAATAATTTTGCATTTAAAGATACGAATTTTTCCAAACAAAATGTGTACATTTTACTCGATTTCTTTTACATTATACAAACAAAACTAAATTATATGACACAAAACAACCTTTCTCTACCTCTGGTACTGCTTATTTCCCGAGTTTTTCGCGCATAACCGATATAATCATATAACATTTTTATAATACAAAGTACGGCATGTTTATTTACTTGGCAACAACAATACCTTTGTATTAGTTGCAGTTACAGCTAGTAGTAACTGCTGATGTCTATGAAGGAATAAGCAAACCATGTAATTGCACTTTCACGCAACGTAGTTTGTTTATTCCCATTTTATGATTTGTTTTTTTCAAATTTTTGCATTTTTCTACACGCTTTTTATAAAACGCTAAGACTTTTTACGTTTATTTAGCACGAACAGATTTAACACGAAAAACTGAAGAACTCTTAGCGAGAGATTAGTTTGAACTAGTTCTTATGCGTCCATGTGTTTTATAAAAAAATTTCGCCTCCGCCGCTTTTTTCAACAAACTACCATAAAATCAGAAAAACCTGTCAATAAGATACATTAATATCAAAAAAAATTTAATTCTTTCAATAAATTACCATGAGATTAGAAAAAACTTGCCATAACGCAAACGTCATTTTTGCTGTGCAGTTGTGAAAATTTAAGCTTTGCTTTATTTGTGAAAAAATTATAAGTTGTAAAGTTTTTTATTCATACTCTGTGATAAAATTAAGTGCGAAAACCAAGTGGTCTACTTTGAAATTAAAATTTAATTGTTTCCTAGTGTTTTTCATACTATATGAATATAAGTTATTCAATTTAATTTGCTTTTATTTACATTTGCCGAGTCATTTTGCATATTGTTTTTGGTGCGGTTGATTGGCTTTTGTCATTTCTTGCTTTTGTTTTTGTTTTTTGTGCGCAGTTTTTGTTTTCTAGCCTAATTCTTTTATCACAGCTGTTTGCGTTGTGTTTATTGACTGTCACAATACAGTGTATCACACACTGCTCGCTACTATTGCCTTTCAGTGTTGCCTTCTCTTACTGATTTTCCCTCAAATATTTCTTCTTCTTCTTTAAATGGCCATCTAACCGCCTGGGCGATTTTGACCGTCCAACATAGCTCGCCAGTCGTTTCTTCGTTGCGCCAACTGGCGCCAATTGGAAACACCGCGGGATCGCAAATCGGTCTCCACTTGGTCCTTCCATCGGAGTGGTGGTCTCCCTCTTCCTCTGCTTCCACCGGCGGCTGCCGATAAGAATACCTTCTGGGCTGGAGCATCTTCGCTCATTCGCACTACGTGGCCTAGCCAGCGAAGCCGCTGTGTTTTAATTCGCTGAACTATGTCGGCGTCTGCGTAAAGTTCATACAGCTCATCATTAAATCTTCTTCGGTACACGCCGTCGCCAACGCGTAGAGGTCCACAAATCTTTCGAAGAACCTTTCTCTCGAATACTCCCAGAGCCGCCTCATCAGATGTGGCTAGTGTCCACGCTTCTGCACCATATAGCAGGACGGGTGCGATGAGTGACTTTTAGAGTGTTATTTTCGTTCGTCGAGAAAGGACTTTACTTTTCAATTGCCTACTCAGTCCGAAGTAGCATTTGTTTGCAAGAGTAATTCATCGTCGGATTTCTAAGCTAACATTATTGTTGGTGTTTATGCTGGTTCCCAGGTAAACGAAGTCCTTTACTATTTCGAAATTATTGCTGCCAACAGTGGCTTGGTTGCCAAGGCGCGAATGCGCTGACTCTTTGCATGATGACAGAAGGTACTTCCTTTTGCCCTCGTTCACCACCACTCCCATTTTCTCCGCTTCTTTTTCTAATTTGGAGTAAGGCCAATGATATCAATATCGTCAGCATATGCCAACAGTTGCACGCTTTTATAAAATATTGTTCCAGCGCGGTTAAGTTCTGCAGCTTGTATTATTTTCTCCAGCATTAAATTAAAGAAATCTCACGATAGGGGGTCACCATGTCTGAAACCTCGTTTAGTTTCGAACGGCTCGGAGAGGTACTTCCCAATTCTGACCGAGCTGGCGGTGTTGCTCAAGGTCATTTTGCATAGCCGTATAAGTTTTGCGGGGAAACCAAATTCAGACATAACTGCATATACGCAGCTCCTTTTCGTGCTATCGAAAGCGGCTTTAAAATCAACAAAGGGATGATGTGTGTCTATTCATTTCTCACGGGTTTTTTCCAAGATTTGGCGTATTGTAAAAATCTGGTCGATGGTAGATTTACCAGGTCTGAAGCCACACTGATAAGGTCCAATCAGTCTGTTCACATCAGGCTTCAGTTCGCACAATACGCTTGATAGGACCCTTTATGCGATATTCAAAAGGCTGATTCCGCGATAGTTGGCTCAGTTTGCAGGATCGCCCTTCTTGTGGATTGGGCAGAGAGCACTTAGATTCCAATCTTCAGGCATGCATTCATCCAACCATATTCTGCATAGAAGCTGATGCATGCGCCTTACCAGCTCCTCGCCTCCGTGTTTGAATAGCTCAGCAGGGAAACCATCAGCGCCAGCTGCTTTATTGTTTTTCAATCGGGATATTGCTATTTGCACCTCATTATAGTCGGGTTGTGGAACGTCAATTCCATCATCTTCGATTGTGGGCTCGGGTTCGGTTTCTTGCTCAGTTTCTCCATTTAAAAGGGCAGAGAAGTGATCCCTCCATATTCTGAGTGCTCTCTGAACATCGGGCACCAGGTTGCCGTTCTCATTCTTACAGGAGTTTGCCCCGGGTGTAAAACCTTCTGCTATTTGCCGAATTTTTTTATAGAATTTTCGGGCATTATTCCCGTTGGCCAGCATCTCAAGCTCCTTTATTTCACGCTTTTCTGGTTCTCTTTTTTTCGCCCGGAAAAGCCGCCTCGCTTCCGTCTTCAACTCGCGGTAGTGTTCGCACACACTCCTCGTTGCATTCGATCTCAGCGTTGCCATGTAGGCTTCGTCCTTTCTTTTCATCATACCAGTTGTTTCTTCGCGTTGGCCGGAATCCAATTACTTCTTCGGCTGCGGTACGGAGTGCTCCTGGGATATGATCCCACTGCTCATGCATTCCACTAGGTTGAATTGTGCTCTCGGAGAGCAGGTGTGAGAGGCGATCTGCGAAATAATTGGAGGTCTGTTGCGATTGCAGCTTTTCGACGTCCAGCTTTCCCTGCGTTTTTGGTTGTGCCTGTTTTGTCGTACAGAGGCGGGTACGAATCTTGGCTGCTGTAGTGATCAAAGTCGATGTTAGGTCCTCGTATTGTGCGAACATCTAAAACGCTGGAAGCATGCCGTCCGTCTATCACAACGTGGTCGATGTGGTTGCGTGTTTTTCGATCGGGGGACAGCCATGTAGCCTGATGGATCTTATTTTGCATAAACCTAGGGCTGGATATGACCATGTTTCGGGCACCGGCGAAGTCGATCAGCCTGATCTATTTGGCGAAGTCTAATCATGGAGACTGAACTTCCCGACAGTGGGGCCGAGTACACCCTCCTTACCCACCCTGGCGTTAAAGTCGCCAAGTACGACTTTGATATCATGACGGGGGCAGCGCTCGTATGCTTCTTCCAGGCGCTCGTAGAATGCATTCTTTTCCACGTCGTCCTTCTCTTCCGGTGTATGAGCGCAGATAAACGATATGGTGAAAAATCACGGGTGTGAACGACAGTACTCGGTGACGGAGTCTCTCTCCCACCACAAATCCCACGCCGAATCTGCGCTTGTCTTCATGCCCACTCCAGTAGATGTTGCAAGGTGTTCTGATCGTGTTTCCTCGCCCCGTCCATCGCATCTCTTGTATGGCGGTGATGTCAGCTTTTGCTTTCCTCAGGACCTCAACCAGCCAGGCAGCGGCACCTTCCCCATTGAGGGACCGGACATTCCAGGTACATGCCCTTATCTCGTAATCCTTATTTCGTTTGCGGGTGTTGTTCTCTAAAAAAGGGGTTCTTATATCCGAGGCTTTATTGTTGAATTTTTATGTGGTGGGTCCCAAACCCAACGCACAACCCGTTTCACGGGAGGTTGAATTCAATTACACGTTTGTATAGCGAGCCGATTGATCCAAGGCAGACGTCCGCTTGCAGCCGCACCACATGGTGATCAGACTCTGCAAGCCCTTAAACCGATTATGTCGGAGTGGCCTTACCAGGTTGTCGCCTTCTCACGTTTAGCTCACCACCAAACGGGTGTTCGGTGGTTACCCAGAGGATACTTGGGCGCAAAGAAGAGTAGCGCGTTATATAATCTTAGTGCCATCATAGACGAGGACGGCGTGATAAGGCTTGGTGGACGAATAGATGCAGCTGTTGCGGTGTCAACCGATACGAGACGCCCGGCCATCCTACCAAAGCGGTGTCACGTGACGGGTGTGATAGTCCATTACTACCACTGCTCCTGGAAACACCAGAACGAATCAACCATAGTCGCTGAAATACGTCGCAAGTATTGGGTACCACACATAAGAAACGAAGTTCGTCGAGTCTGTAAAAGCTGTTGAGTATGTGTTAAAGAGAGGGCTGTGCCGCAGCAACCATTGATGGGTGAGCTTCCAGTGGACCGATTGACGCCCTCTGTCAGGCCTTTCACGTACGTTGGCTTAGACTACATGGGGCCATTCAACATAGTAATTGGAAGGCGTAGAGAAAAGCGCTGGATCGCCCTATTTACCTGTCTTACTACGCGCGCGATGCACTTGGAAATGGCAAAGGATCTTTCGACGGACACATGCTTGATGTGCATAAGGAACTTTATGTGCAGACGTGGGACACCTGTGCGTATAAGATCGGATAATGGTACGAATTTCGTAGGCGCGGACAAAGAGTAAAAACGACTGCTGAAGGAGCTTAGCAATGGAATTATTGCCAACGCACTAGCCAACAAAGGCATTGAGTGGATCTTTAATTGCCCACTTAATCCTCACGCTGGTGGATGCTCGGAGCGACTAGTGCGCAGCGTTAAAAGAGCCTTGGGCCACGCCGTACATAATGATAATCTCCAAGAGCATGCTCTGTACAGCCTCATTTGCGAGGCCAAGAACATCGTTAGTTCAAGACCATTGACGCACATTCCACTGGGCGCACCCACCGACGAACCACTAACCCCCAATCATTTTCTTTTAGGTACGCTAAATGCAGAGCAAACTCCGCACCCGCAAGAGGAGAAATTCCAAGTCTCAACCAATCAATTGCGGAAGATTCAACAGATGCAGTACCGATTTTGGCGAAAGTGGCTAGACGAATACCTTCCCGACCTCACGCGTAGAACCAAATGGCACCAACAAGTTAAGCTTCTTGCTGTAGACGATATCATCCTTGTGTGTGAGAGAAGCGTTGATCGATGGAAATGGCCCTTAGGACGAGTGATTGAAGTATACCCAGGAAAAGACAACCAAGTCAGAACAGCGCGAATTCAAACCAAAGCGGGAAACTTCAAACGTCCAGCCTGCGTCCTGCCTAAATTGGACACTGGTGAATCTGGGTATATCCACGGAGGCGGGGGTGTTGCCGCAGCTGCCCTTGTGTTTTTAGGTTAAGTTGAAATTGTCTATTAATGCAGTTGCTCTTGTATTTGTATTGTGGCGATTATTCTCAAGTATGTACCACCCCTAACACAATAGCACTCCTACCACTAGTTAAACACAACAGAGATAACGATGGCTACTCTTAAGCGTGCAAGCGTGTAACTAGGAAGAGGAAGAGCGATGGCGCGAGTGTTTGCGAATACGATGAAAAGAGGAGATGCCAATAAAAAACGCCGACCCTTCCAGAACACAAAGAGCGAACAACAAGAAACTTCTAGGTGTCGGACTATATAAGACAGTGACCAAGCAAGGCAGGCGGATCAGTTTATTTTCAAGTGTTGTTCAGTGAACTACTGCGAAGTTGCCAAACTCTTAAATTTGTATTGCGTTTATTACTAGTAAATAAAACTAGCTATTAGTTACAATATCTGTGCGTGTGTTTATTGGACTTTATAGTGATCGAACCCAGGATTGATAATCAAGGAATCATCGAATTCGTCACAGTATCGTATGTCCGTGTCCAAACAGAGGAACTCGGAGTTGCTTTTATCGGCAATTCTCCTTTGGTGTTGCTCAAGTCTTTCCCATGTTGTTCAAACATGAAAAAATGAATGAAAAAATGTGTTTTAGCTCAAATTAATATAATTGTATTATTTTCTCGGAAATAAACTTTAAAAATCTGTTGATACAATTACTGTTATGTCGATTATAAATGTGTGTGCATGCGAAAGTAAAAAAAGGTATGAAGGAAAATGTCAAAATTAATCTGCGGCCAACATAACAGAATTGAGACGAACGGCAACACAAAGCGTGTTTCGCGAGCACAGACAACTCGGTACCCGTCCCCTTCCATCGTCGCCCTATCTCCAACAAAAAGAAAAAAAGCAACTCCTTGACGTCAATTTGTATGTGTTTGAACACGGACTATCGAAATTCGTTTGCCTAGTGATGGCGTTATAATATTACAATTGGCCAATTTACAGTAATACAGTAGTAAAACTATGGTGAAAACCCGTCCCGGAGTGAAATTTTCAGAATCGCAATTGATTATACTATCGCACTTCGCTTTTAGACGTCGTCGCGTAGAGCCGGCAAAAATATCCCTGTATCTCAACCAAATTAAAAAAAAAGCAGACTGTACTTGTTTGGATTATATATTTTATATATATTAAGTAAAAGACTTCTAGACGTTTCGTTCTCGTTCTTTTTAATTAGCACATGAAGAGTAAAAATTAGAGGTGGTACAAAAAGAATAAAATAGGAGTAGTAACAAACTATTGTTATCGATAATATGATGTGATACTAAATCACCTTCCGGTCGGTAAAGTATAAATGTAATATAATAACTTCAACACGCCTCTTTACATTTTTACTTT
This sequence comes from Merzomyia westermanni, assembly GCA_949987695.1. Lineage (NCBI taxonomy): Eukaryota > Metazoa > Arthropoda > Insecta > Diptera > Tephritidae > Merzomyia > Merzomyia westermanni. The sequence continues at coordinate 127,827,739 of OX465288.1, read as the reverse complement.
TCCAACCTCTATTACTTATTCTAGTTTTTTGTTTTTAACAAGAATATTCATTTCAATTTTAATTGTTGTCTTAGTTTAACAAATATTGATTTATAAAGCGACTTGGTCAACATGTCAGCAATATTATCGTCGGTGTCTATATTTACAATGTCAATATAGCCATTTTTATAATTTTCATATATATCATGATACTGTACTTCAATATATTTAGATTTCTTTGAGAAGTTGCCACTTTTTGCAATAGCGACTGCTCCCGAATTGTCTTCATAAATTTTTGTTGGTGTCATGAATGTAACTTTAAATACTTCGTTTAAGAGTCCTTTTATAAACTTTACCTCGCTCAATGCTTCCGACAATGCTACGTATTCTGCCTCTGTTGACGATTTAGTAACTGATTTCTGTTTGCAAAACTTCCAATATATAACATTATCGAACAACCTAATTATATATCCCGTAGTAGATTTTCTATCTGTGATATCACCAGCCCAATCTGAATCTACCAAGCAATCAAGTACTTCGTTTCTATTTGATTTCGTATATGTTAGTTTTAAATTTCTTGTTTGGTACAGATACTTCAATACCCTCAGCGCATATTTGAAATGTGTTTCGTTATACGCACTTTGGAATCTGCTCAGATAGTTAACACTAAAAGCAACGTCTGGTCTCGTTCCAGTACTGATATATAATAATTCTCCAATCAAGTTTCGATATTTAACTTGCTCATTTACGTCATTAGCTAGCTCTAGTCTCAAATTAGTTTCCATGGGTGTTTTGTATAACTTAGCATTTTCCAAATTGTATTTCTTAGCAAGCGAATTTATGTAGTTTTCTTGACTTAGGCTCATTTCGTTTTCTTCGAGATCATATATAATATCAATGCCAATGTAGTTCTTAACTTTTCCCATATCTTTCATTTTGAACCGATTTGAGAGCTTTAGTTTTATTTCTTGTATCTTTGAAGTGTTTTTACAACAAATAAGTAAGTCGCCAACGAAAATAATTAAGTACACAGGCTCCTTTTCTTTATTTCTCACGTAAAGACAATAATCATGTCTACTTCTTTCGAAATTCAGCTTAATCATAAATTCGTGAAAACATTCGTACCAGGACCTTGGACTCTCTCTCAATCCATAAAGAGATTTATACAATTTATATACTCTGTTTGTGCCATCTTCATACCCTAAGGGCTGATTAACATACACTTCTGATTTGATGTTGCCGTTTAAAAAGGCTGTTTCCACATCCATTTGTTCAATTTTCAATTCTTTTTGACAGCAGTAATACAATAATATCTTTAATGTTTCCATTTTAGCTACTGGAGAGTATGTACATTCAATTTGTTCTTTTTGTTGAAAACCTCTCACCACGAGTCTGGCTTTATACATATCTTTAGACTTAAGTTTGTAAATCCATTTAACGTCAATTGCTTTTTTATCTTTGGGCTTCTCTACTAGCATCCATGTTTTATTTTTATCTATACAGCTGATTTCTCTGTCCATAGCCCGTTTCCACTCCATAGCTTCATCGCACTGAATCGCCTCTTCAAATGTGTTAGGGGTATTAACGTTGCAACAATTTACATAGACACAATAGTTCACATAGTTATTATATTTAGGGTTTGGTCTTCGGTCTATAGTTGACTTTCTTACAGACGGATTCATATTTAATGCATTTTGTACTTCATCAGGTTCTACTTCATCACACGCATCATCAAAAGCATCATCTGATTCATTTTCACTTATACTCTCAATGTTATCGTTTTTGATCTCTTCATCTAGCTCATCATGTCCATAGAAAAACTTGTTTTCTGTTTTTTTAGGAGTTTCGTCGAGTACATTGCTAATTGCTTTCTTCTGTTCACCATTACTACTGAGCCCAATATATTTGATACCGTTTTCTACTACATCGACATGCCGTGCAACGATTATCCTGTTGTCGATAAGTACTCTGTAACCGACATCTGTGTAGCCTAACAATACACCTAACTTAGCCTTGTCATCCCATTTTGATTTCCTTTGTGATTCTAACGAAAACTCGACTACCGTATAGACGTAAATACTTAACATTTGGTCTTACATTGAAAAATATTTCGTATGGAGTTTTAAGCTCAATCGTATTTGCAAGCGTTCGATTTTTGAGATACGAGGTGTGTTCAAAAAGTATCGCTAATTTTGTGTTTTTTCAAAAATTATTTATTTATTCATGAATATCTATTTTTTCCCCTTCAAAGTAATCCCCATGAGATATTATACATTTGTGCCAACGGTTTTTCCAATCTTCGAAGCACTTCAAAAAATCATTTTTTTGTATCTTGTTCAGCTCCTCCTTCGATGCCGTCTTTATCTCGTCAAGAGAAGCGTAACAAGAAAAAGTCACAGGGGGCCAGATCTGGGGAATACGGTGGCTGCGGCATCATTAGTGTGTTGTTTTTGGCCAAAAAGTCGCGCACAAGCAACGATGCGTGAGCAGGGGCGTTATCGTGGTGCAAAAGCCAATTTTTGTTCTTGCACAAATCCGGGCGTTTCTGGCGGATTGCTTCGCGCAAATTGCGCATAACTTGCAGGTAATATTCCTTATTGACCGTTCTTCCCTGTGGCAAGAACTCATGATGCACCACGCCCCTACAATCGAAGAAAACTGTCAGCAAAACTTTCACATTCGACCGAACTTGGCGCGCTTTTTTCGGTCTTTGGTTTCCACGTCATAACCGTAAACCCACGATTCGTCACCAGTTATGACCCTCTGGAGCAAATTTGGGTCGTCGCGGACAGAGTTTAACATCTCATTAGCAATGATCATGCGATGCTGTTTTTGGTCACAATTGAGCAATTTTGGTACGAATTAATGGTAAAAATCGAAGACGATCCAAAACACGTGCAAGCACGGCAGCTGTTAACAATTAACTGAACATTCAAAATGGCCGAGCTTGTCGGCATAAGTGAGAGACATGAGTACCAACATAACGCCACAAAAAATTCGAAATTCGAATATACGTAACCAGCGAAAATTCAAAATTCGCGATACTTTTTGAACACACCTCGTATGTTGCTGTTTTAATAACTTCTGGCCAAAACCTTTCATGTACTTTTGCCTCTTTCAGCAGACATCTAGCAGAATCCATTACAGATCTATTGAATCTTTCTGCTACTCCATTTAATTCGTGCACGTATGGTGGACATGGGGTGATATTAAGTCCCTTTTCTCTAGCAAATTTAAAAATTTCTTTGTTAATATACTCTTTCCCGTTATCACACCTAACATTTTTTACTCTTTTACCTGTCATATTTTCGACTTGATTTACATATTCAACGAAACAGTTATAAACGTCATTTTTTGATTTAATGCAATAAACTTTAGCTAATTTGCTGTAATCATCCACAAATGATAAGAAATATTTTTCGCCACAGTTTCCAGTAGTTGGATGTGGCCCATTTAGGTCAGTATGGATAGTCTCTAGTATCTCCTGTGCCTTTCTTCGGTTATTCTCGAAACGTAAATTATGCATCGTTGACTCAATACACATAGAACACTTCATTTCCTCATTTTCTAACTGCCTAGGTATGCCTATCAATAACTCGTTTTTACATATAGTACTTAAGTATTGAAAGTTCACATGACCCAACGTACGATGCCATTTCTCTTTTTCAGTCATTTTGCTAACTGCTAGTTGGCTACTGTTTACTTCTCTCAATTTATTTGTTTTAAAACTTGTTATGCGATATATATTGTTGACCTTTTGAGCTTTCGCTATTAATATACCTAAAGGATTATATATCTCAGAAATGTCATCATGTGAAATAATTGTATTTTTTATAGTAACTTTAGCGTAGCTCATTAGATTTTGCTTCATACCTTTGACATAGTATACATTGTTTAAAGTTATCAAATTTTCATTTTTCTCTACTTTAAAAGTAGCTTTTACATGACCTATTTTTGTGGCTTTCATTGTTCGCCCGTCACCTAACTTTACATCGATAGCTTTTTTTAAAGATATACATTGTTCAAAAGTAGTATCATCATTGATAATGTGATCTGTACACCCACTATCTAATATCCAAATTATTTTATTATCATCTACGAAATTGCTATTGTTAATCTCTGTTTTGTTTACCTCTGTTATAAACACGTTCGAATATGTTTGCTCTTCTTGATGATGATCTTGACGGTTCGATGATGGGTTGCCAGTTCAACGATAGTTTTCCCTTTGTTGCCCTTTGTAGTTTCCTCTACCTCGTGCATACTCTTGTCCTCTGTAGTGACTTCCTCTGCCTCTTACTCTTGACTGTCCACGACTCTGTGCCCTGCCTCCTCTCTCTGTGCAATTTCGTTGTATGTGGTTTGGCTTACCGCAATTGTAGCACAGACGTCTTTTTATCATCTGTGTGTTAAACGCATTCGACATATCTTGTTCACCGCCTTTGTTATTAGGTTTTTCCTGCATGGACTTCAGTTTGATTTTGCTTTTCAAATATTCTGTGGTTCTTTCTTCTACTGGTAAAACATCCATTAGATCGCCAATATGACTGTAAGTTGAAGGAAGAGCCTTCAACATATAATTTAAAATTTCTTGATCTGAAACCGCAGCCCCGGCTGCCTTTAACTCATTTACGGCTTTTTCAAATTCATCGAAAAACTTTTCAGTTGTGGAAAAATCTGCTAATTTTATTCGTTCTAGATTGTTTCTCTGTATTATTTGTAGTGCGGTAGACTCTTTAAGATACATCTGGTCAAATTTTTTTATCATATCATATGCGCAATCTAGATTTTTTACATATTCTAATTGCTTATTAGAAATGGAACTGCAGATGTAGTTCATTGCTTTTACGTCTTTTTTTCCCACGCGGCTGTATTATCTCCATCTTCCAATTTTCGTTCTACCACAGTTTTACACTCCTTCATTCGTAAATATAAAATGATTCGTGCTTTCCAGCTGGAATAGTCAGCTCCATCAAACACTGGTATACGCACGTCGTCCTTGTCAGCCATCTTTATTTTTCAGATTTACAAAACTTTATTCCTTTTACTACTCCGAGCTTCGTTTTTTGTTCTTGCACCGTAAAACTTTTATTCGCATTAAAAACCTTGCTTTGCTACCATGTTTGGATTATATATTTTATATATATTAAGTAAAAGACTTCTAGACGTTTCGTTCTCGTTCTTTTTAATTAGCACATGAAGAGTAAAAATTAGAGGTGGTACAAAAAGAATAAAATAGGAGTAGTAACAAACTATTGTTATCGATAATATGATGTGATACTAAATCACCTTCCGGTCGGTAAAGTATTGTGACGAATTCGACGATTCCTTGATTATCAATCCTGGGTTCGATCACTATAAAGTCGAATAAACACACGCACAGATAATGTAAGTAATAGCTAGTTTTATTTACTAGTAATAAACGCAAAACAATTTTAAGAGTTTGATAACTTTACAGTAGTTCACTATTGAACGCTTGAAAATAAACTGATCAACCTGCCTTGCTTGGTCACCGCCTTATATAGTCCAACAGGGTGCTTGCCTACGTACCGAGAACTTTCTTGGTTGTTCGCTTTTCGTGTTCTGGAAGGGTCGGTCTTATTTATTAGCATCTCCTCTTTGCATCGTATTCGCAAACCTCGCGCCATCTCTCTTCCTCTTCCTAGTTATACGCTTGCATGCATAAGCGTAGCCATCGTTATCTCGGTTGTGTTAACTAGTGCTGGGAGTGCTATTGAGTTAGGGATGGTACATGCTTGAGAATAATCGCCACACTGCCCTCCACCTAAGTCTGATCGTCCCGATCAGACACATTTCCCAAACCAAACGCTGCTAGACGCTCAATGGTTGGCACTGCTTTACTAAACCTCATTTCCTTCAGGGATTGAAACTCCGACATCAATCCTCTCCTGCAGAGATTCCCACAATGCATTGCAGTGTCACATATTCCAACCACTTTGTCCGTTCTTAATCTCGAATAGATTTGTGCCTTCACTTTCGTTCCCAATGGTACCCGGCAAACATTCCTGCAACTCGTTTCTTCAGGATTCCGTTCCGTTCTCTCATGCCCATTGCACTGTTTCACATTATCCACTAAGTTGCGTTGCTTCCTCGGAACATGACCACCAGATGTTCGTCTTTTATCCTCAGCACACTCCGCACACTTAGTAATCCATTTCCTCACAGTTTGTTTGCAACCGATCCAATAGAACCGCCGCTTTACCTCTTGCAGCGTTTTCTTTATTCCCATGTGCCTTCCATCTGGGCAACTATGCGACGCTTTGATAACATCTGGAATTCTTGCCTTGGGAACAACAATAAGTGCTCGATGATTCTTGCCATCTTCACTTTCCCATTTCCGATGCAAACAACCAGATATTAGCTTCAAACTACTCCATTGTGCCCAGTATGCTTTTGCAGTACGACTCTCTGCTACCATCTCTTCTCTTCCTGGCTGTTTGTTTGCCTTTATTCCTTTCAACACACGTGCCAAATCTGGATCTTCCTCCTGGCCTTGCCGAATCTTCTTCAGGAGGCACTTGTCCGCGAAAGCCTTTGGTCGAGGAGCTACCTCTGCTTTACGAGGCTCCTGTTGCTTCATCTTCAAGATGACTCCCTTGGTAGCACAGCCACTATTGTGTCCAAAGACCAGAGGAACTTCTTGGCCGTTGTAAGTCATAACCCTGTTCCTTACGTTGATGTGAATGTCTCTCTCAGCCAAGAAGTCAACGCCAATGATGACTTCGTCGACAATATTCGCTACCAAGAAGTTGTGATAAGTAGCTACATTCCCAATCACAATCTTACATGTCACTTCTCCCAGGACTTGCTTGCTTTCACCAGTTACTGTCCACAATTTAGCTTTCCGCAATAGTCTCACCTTCCCGCTGACCAAGTCACTCCGAATGATGGAATGTGATGCACCCGTATCCACAGTCAGCAAGCGCTCTTTCCCGTCCACGTAGCCTTCAACAGTAACATTACTCGCTTTCCGTTCGAGTTGTGACACAGAGATTATAGGGCATTCATCTTGCTCATCTTCTCCAGCTTTGCGTTTACTTCCACTTAAATTGCCAGGATTACTGGAGCCAGTGCCGCAATAACGTGCTATGTGACCTGGTTTTCCGCACTTAAAGCATTTAATGGCACCATCACTTTTTTTCTGTACTCCGTTCAACGCTTCCAAAATTTTGTCTACCCAAGCCGGAGTTTCCACTTCTACACGATGAGCCTTGTATGCAGGTTTACTTAATAGCGAGGCTGTTTCCTGCGTTAGAGCATGAGCTACCGTCTCAGCAAATGATCTCTTGGGATTTGCATATGTGGCTCGCTTCGTCTCCACGTCACGTATTCCATTTATAAAGCTTTGGATTTTTACCCTTTCCGTGTATTCTACGGGTGCGTCTGCATTCGCTAGATGGGCCAACCTCTCGATATCCGATGCAAATTCCTGTAAAGTCTCATTAGGTTTCTGGAAGCGATTCTGTAGCTCTATTTGGTATATCTGCTTCCGATGTTCGCTACCATAGCGTCTCTCAACTGCACCCATCAATGCATCATAACTGTTCCTTTCGGACTCGGGAATAGTCTGTAAGATTTCTGCTGCAGGTCCCTTCAATGCCACGAATAGTGCTGCAACTTTATCTTCAGTGCACCAATTATTCACCGCAGCCGTCTTCTCAAATTGTAGCTTAAATACCTGGAATGGAACAGAACCATCAAATGACGGGGATTTTACCTTGGGAGTATTCGCTGAAGCAGATGGACGGTTCAGTTGCAACTCCTGGATACGGCCCCTTAACGCATCTACCTCGGTCTCTATTTTATCTTGAAATTGTGCAATTTTTGCATCTTGTGCTTCCAACTGCGATGACATATACGCCTTTTGTTCTTCCAGTTGAGCGGAGAGCTGTGATGAAATATTGGCCGAAATTTGAGACGACATTTCTATAATACGAGTCTCTTGGGCCTCCATTCGACATGCAATGTGTGTTTTCTGTTCTTCCAGCTGAGATGCCATGCAAGTTTTCTGTTCTTCGAGCTGAGATGCCATTCGAGATGTAATACGCGTCTCTTGTTCTTCCATTTTAGTGGACATCTGAGTTAATACAGCCAATATCATGTTTGTGTCCACAGTTGCTCCTGGATTCGGAGACTTATTTTTTTCTTCCATTTTTGTTGGTGCCTCCTCCACAAGATGAAAAACATGATCATCAACGTTGATTCCTTCCGCTTCCATAGCCTCTCGCAATCGTGACTGTAACTCTGATTTATTGCCTGTAGGGTTTAGTCCGCGTTGTTCCAACTCATTTTTGAGTTGCTGAATCTTTAATTCATTCAGCTTCGCCATGTCCTTGTTATCCTTGAAATCACTGGTATTTATTCAACAATACCGCTTCTGACACCAATTGTGACGAATTCGACGATTCCTTGATTATCAATCCTGGGTTCGATCACTATAAAGTCGAATAAACACACGCACAGATAATGTAAGTAATAGCTAGTTTTATTTACTAGTAATAAACGCAAAACAATTTTAAGAGTTTGATAACTTTACAGTAGTTCACTAGTGAACGCTTGAAAATAAACTGATCAACCTGCCTTGCTTGGTCACCGCCTTATATAGTCCAACAGGGTGCTTGCCTACGTACCGAGAACTTTCTTGGTTGTTCGCTTTTCGTGTTCTGGAAGGGTCGGTCTTATTTATTAGCATCTCCTCTTTGCATCGTATTCGCAAACCTCGCGCCATCTCTCTTCCTCTTCCTAGTTATACGCTTGCATGCATAAGCGTAGCCATCGTTATCTCGGTTGTGTTAACTAGTGCTGGGAGTGCTATTGAGTTAGGGATGGTACATGCTTGAGAATAATCGCCACAGTATAAATGTAATATAATAACTTCAACAGTACTTTTGGTTGAGATGAAATTTTTGGACCTAAGGGATATTTTTTGCTTTCTCCAAAAAGTATTGTCGCTTATACTTAATCACGTTTCAAGTTAAATAACTCACTTAAAATAGAAAATGAATCCTATAAAATTAAATAAAATTTCGACTAAAATAAAAATAAATAAAACCGTGTATATCTGAGAAAACGGATCTCAGCAAAAACGGGAATCTTCAAACGGAAAATAAATGATATGGGGTGATCGTCTCCATAACCACGTGAAAGATATATAACCAAATATTTTTGGTGTCGTTTTACATGAAAGAACTTTTTAATTTAAATAGTGAATTATATATAATACTTTTAAACAATTACCATTATAAACATGGAAATTTAATCCAATAATTAAAAACTATACTTTTGGACAATAACCTGACTCCGGATTCACGTCCTACCATTTAATCATATGAAAAATGTGCAAAATCTTAATAAAATTAAAAATAAGTAAATTAATACAATTCCGAATATAACCTGGCTGTGCCATAAATTTTATCACGTATTTACAAACTATCACATGAAAAATGTGCAAAATCTTACAGAATAAAAAATAAATAAATTACTACAATTCCGAATATAACCTGGCTATGCCATAAATTTTATCACGTATTTACAATCTATCACATGAAAAATGGGCAAAATCTTAACAAAATAAAAAATTAATACAATTCCGATTACAACCTGGCTATGCCATACATTTTATCACGTGTAATGTTGTAAAAACCAGTTTTTTTACTTTGAACATAACCTGGCAAATATAGGCTTCTCAACCTATGCCATAATTTTAATCTAAAATGTAATATACAACATATATACATAAATTGGAAACAACCCACTTGGAACATAACCTGGCTTTATGAGGTTCCTTCAGAAATCCTGGCCATTCAAACCAAAACCCAAAAAAAAAAAAAGATTGTACTATGTAATATCTTGGACGCATGGTTGCATGGCAGCACCAAAAAAAACTTAAAGATTATTTTAAGAAAAAAATGCCATTTATTGCACATATTATAAAATATTGTTTATAGTTCTATGACTGGTATCAAAATTATAAATGCGTATTAATGATCAAAACGTTTTGAGCGATGACAGTGAAAAGTAGTTTTATGCAATAGAAAGACTCCTGTGGTAGAATTCACTAACTTATAACGATGCGATTTTTCGAGATTTTTACTAACGATTTTGTCGACTGCAGTATCGACTGTGCTATTCACTAACTTAGCTATAACGATTCGGGTTAAGATTCCTCATCCCGCTATAAAACGTACCCTAAGTACTCAAAAGCCATTTTTTTTTATAATAATATTGATATAATAGTAATATTATTTTAATTTTCGCTAAAAACTTGAAATTATGTGTTGTTTATTTAACGACACAGATAACAACCCCAAATTGTGTGTTGTTTACTTAGCGACACAGCTGATCACGAATAAACGAATATCGATTAAAAATAGTTAGTGAATACCGATATCGTTATAAATATCGTTACGACAAAATGTCGATTGCGAATGTCGTTATAGTTAGTGAATTCCACTACAAGTGAATTTTAATCCTTGTAAATTTTCAAAAAAAAAAAATTTTGGTTGCAGTGTATAATAAATATCATAATCATCATAAATTTATTTTTCATCTCTATATTATTTATTTCATTAGACGGCCATTGATAATAATGGGGAAAGGAAAAGACAAACCGTTTGCAAAATCGAACCACACAATATGCAAGAGAAAGATTAAATGCGCTTGCCAGGAATACTTTTCGTTCATTTACAAAGTACTAATAGCGTGTGCATTTGCAATTTAAAAATTTCATAAAAGCTAAAATTGCACATAAATCGCCATAGTTCTTAGTAAAATGTTCTAACGCTCTGTGACAAATGTGATTTTGATAACCAAAAATCATCGCAATGCGATCGGAGATTTACCTAACAATAGGTTAACTATTTTTTTATACAACTTTTATCATCTTTCGTTTTGCGAGATTGGCAACGGTTTCCTTTAGGAGACAACTGCTAAAACACGTCCAAATATATCGGGAGAGGTATCAAACAACGCGTTCTGACTTCGGTATCAACAATCCGAAAGCGGATTTAAAATTTGTTGTTTCAGTGAAAAGTTATTCGCAAAAAACCCAAAAATGACCCAGGTCCTATCCCAAATAGGGGGCTTGATCCAAGGTATTTATGTGCAGAACACTTTTCTGCGTAGGCAGCCTTCGGCCGCGCATCAAAAAAATAACCCTTAGCCGGTCCAACACCGGCTACGCGGTTGTTGTTGTTGTAATAACGACAAAAACACTCCCCGAAGGTTTTGGGGAGTGTTGTCGAATTAACAGTTCTTGGTCGGGTTTGAACCCGGTACGCTCCGGTACTCCCCTGTGGTACTGCCCGACTGTCGTGGTAGCGATTTATGACCAGTGAAACCTTCTAGGTCATGTCACCCCTCTTCGGTAAGGAAGGATAAGATGGGTAATGGGAGGTGAGAGGTATCATATCCGTAGATCAACCATCGAGTTGCACGTCATTACCTTTGTGCATATTAGTCGCCTCTTACGACCGGTACACCTACCTCGGGCATATTCCAAACCCCTAACCCGCAGAGGCTCCGGTTACGCGGTCCACAGTATTTCTGCGCAGAACACACTTTTTATACTTTTCGGTACACCCTAATCTATGATTACAACAACCACTTGAAAATGACAGAAAATTTTCAACTCTGATTGCGAAAATCCGCTTTCGGATTATTGTTACCGAGGTCAAATCGCGTCTTTTGATACCTTTCCCGATAATTTCGGACGTGTTTTAGCAGTTGTCTCCTAAAGGAAACAATTACCGCGAGATTTAATTCAAGAAAATCTGTGTACAAGCGGCACATCGAACCTAACATTTAACACAAGTACTAACGTATACAGGTTATCTATACGACCGTACGTAACTGCTAATATACGTCGAAAAATATCGGGAAAGGTATCAAACGACGGGTGTTAACCTCCGTATCAATAATCCGAAAGCGGATTATTTTATGCGTGTTCAGAGATATTTGCAATTAAAGTTGAAAATTTTCTGTAATTTTCATGTGGTTGTTGTAACCACAGATTAGGGTGTACTAAAAAATACAGAAATGTGTTCTGCGCAGAAATATTGTGGACCGCGTAGCCGGTGTTGGACCGGCTAAGGGTTATTTTTTGAAGCGTGGCCGAAGGCCGCCTACGCAGAAAGGTGTTGTGCACATAAATACCTTAGATCAAGCCCCCTATTTGGGATTGGACCTGGGCCATTTTTGGGGTTTTTGCTAATAACTTTTCACTGAAAGAAATTATTTAATTTCCGCTTTCGGATTATTGATACAGAGATAAAAACGCGTCGTTTGATACCTTTTCCGATATTTTTCGACGTATATTAGCAGTTACGTACGGTCGTATAGAATTACCATTTTCCTTAAAACGAAATATGTCTAAATGTATTTTTAACAAAATCTCCTTTCCTAAATTAATTTATTCACCTAATTAAATTTGCAACACAACACCCTGAAATGTCAAAGAGCGTTGACTGCCACCCCGAGTACATCCCGGAGGTGAATATAATCAGCTGATTGGTACTCAGTTTTACTGCTGGATCTACCCAACCATTTAACGGTGCAACACAAACAAATCAAAGATCTATGAAATAAATGTACATTACAAACGCTAGCAAAACTTAAAAATGTCACAAGGATCTCGCTTTAGGCATACTAATCGCCGACACCAGCAAAAACATAAAGATGGTCCTGAAGCAGTTCCAACCGATGAGCAGAATCCAGTATTAAAGGCATTTCAAGAATATGCTCATGAATTGGACGACAAACATGATCGATATGAAAGGATTGTAAAGCTTAGCCGGGATATAACCATCGAATCGAAGCGTATCATTTTTCTCTTACATACAATAGATGCTCGAAAGAATAACCGCTCAAAAACAGTCGAAGAAGCAATGCAGCGAATTACTAAGCTAATTGAAGTCAACTTTAAGTTATTGGCTATGGAACTAATAGACCAAGATCCCTATCAATATCGCAGTGCATATTCACCCGGATTGCAGGAATTTATCGAGGCATACAGTTTTATGAAGTACTTCCAATGTTATAGCGATAATGTATCAGGCACGATGCCTGACTGGCTTTCGCTGCAAGAGAAAATGGTGTATCAGCGCAATGAAGAAGAGCCATGCGTTGATAGTGATGATGATCCTGAGAAATCAGTAAAATCTTCGGCTGAACAAGGGCAGCTGGAAGTGAAAAATATAAGTATGCTTATTTCATAAAACTTTAAAATTGTATATTTTTGCAGTTTGTTTTCTTTCAAGAACTTGAAACTGTAAAATTTAACGTCGACCCTACCGAGTATATTTTGGGTTTATCAGATCTAACTGGCGAATTGATGCGACGCTGTATTAATTCCCTAGGCAGTGGCGAAACGGACGTATGTTTGTTAGCTTGTAAAGTTTTACAGCAGTTCTACACTGGGTATTGCTATACATGGATACATATATAAATGCTTTATGAGGCTTATTTCTAATTTTTGCAGATATATAAGCCTAAATTTGCATCGTCGGGAATTGTCTCGTAAAATTTATACAATGCGTCAAAGTGTTTTAAAATCCGAAAACGTTTGCTATAACGTCAAAGTACGTGGAGGTGAAGCAGCCAAATGGGGCTCTGTTTTTGAAAATAAAGTTAATGAGGATTTGGATGAAGGATTTTATTAAAAATTGTAGCGAAAAATGTTTTATATGCTCAATACACATATGAGGTTTAAAACTTCTTCTCCAAAACTATATATATCTATATTTCTTAGATATAAGACAACTTTTTTGTATTGGACTTTTCACAATAAAAATTGACTTGCTTTCTTAGGGAAAAGTCACATAAATACGTATTTGTATGTGTTTCTCGTTATATCCATATATCTGGGTAACTTCTTAGAGGCGGGGTTTGTGACAATGTGTGTATATCTAATCATTTCCACTATGGTCGAGACTAGCCGGATTGATATCTGGCGAGAGACTGTTGCTTCGACAACACTAAGGCCCGGTTTTTCAGTCCTTGGTTAAGCTCAGTTTAAACTAAGTTTGCTTAAACTCGGCATAAATTTAAACTCCAGTTAAACTGCAGAGCGGTTTTTCAGTGTGAGTTTAAGGCCGCTTTTAATATTTGCTTTTTATACGGCAACATTGGTTTTTTCTTTATCTAGATACGGCAACAGATAATATTTGTATACATATTCAACGCCATTGCTTCTCAGTATGGTTATAGTTAGCATTTCGCCAATTTCTGCAGCACGATAATCACTTTCGTCACATGATATATCCAGTATTTAATTAAATATAAAAATATCGTCCTTTCTTAATTGCATTCAGCTCATTGTTTCACAACCAAAACCATCAAATATGCAAAACAGCTGACAGGTTAACTAGAGTTTAACCCTGCCGAATTGACCGCTTAAACTACGTTTAAACTTCGTTTAAAGTTGACTGAAAAACTGCGTAACAAGTTTAAGCTTAGTTTAACTGACAAATTGAGTAAACTTGTACTGAAAAACCGGGCCTAAGTCTGTATTTTTGTATCGGCAAATACATTTTCTGAATGTACACTTTTGAGTAAAATAATCATTAAATATTAATAAAAATAATTATTCAATTTCAATGTTAAATAAAACTTACTACTTTAACTGAATAACTCAAACTATTTCTACATTCATTTCAATATACAATACACTCATACATATACAGTGAAGAATTTAAGATTGCTTCTTATTCTTCAGCCCGGTCGCAAGCATCATAATCATCATCATCCTGTTCAGTATCACTTGGCGCGTAATCTGAATCGAAACACTCATCAGCACTAAACGGGTCCGCCATCTCAAAATCTTCGTTCGATGATTCAGAGCTGTCACCATTTGTGTTGAATGCATTGCCTCTCGATTGTCCTTGTAGGCGACGTTGACGCAATCTCAACTTGTAATTTTTTTCAAAATCAGCTTAAGCATGGAACCGAATTCGAACAAAAAATACATAAAAGAAAAAATTTTAGAAGTGGATTGTTACTTCCTTAAAGTTATTTATTATTTTGGCATAGGAACTAAATTGTATTACTTTCTGGCGGATGGCTGAACTGTTCAAAATGTGCTGGATTTCGACGATAACAACGTTCGCCGTATGGGCAGTCAGGTGTGCCCAAGGGTGGAGTGGGATAACTGGGTCTCCGGTAGTCGTGATCGCCAGGATGTGCCTCCTCGTTACGGTGCATTGGGTTACGTCTACATAAGTATTACGAAATGCATTGAATATAACAAAATATAGTGCAAATATTTCCAAATACCTGTAACATCTTATCCCAAAACGGCACGATGCACGTGTTGTAGAGCTAGCGTCTGCTTTCTCTACCTTAACCGCAGGTTTTATATCAACTCGATTAGTTGCATTAGAACTCGATGGCAATACATCAGCATTAATGTCGGCATCTTCAGCCTGCGGTTCAGATTTTACTTTTACTATAGTACCGCAAGTTTCCGAATTTTGTGAATCACTGATATCATTTGCATCTGCGTCAGGCTCAGATTTAATTTTAACACCTTCAATGTCTCCGGCGGCTGTGTTGTCTTTGTTACTGTCGAATTGCGTATCACATCCATATTCTTTGCTATATGTGTCATCTTTTTCATATGATCTGCAACGTTTAGATGAAGTATCTCCCGCAACAGAGGATTCACGCTTACGAGCATTGTTGTTGATTGTGGTAAAATCTGCATTTATTTCTGATACTACCTTCACTCGAATCTCATTGGCAGAAAGCGCGCCGTCACTATCTCTGCCATTATTATGCGAATTAGATGAACAAGATGCTTCCGAACCATTTATATTCTTTTTCGATCCTTTCTCACGTAGTGTGGTTTCTTCATTAACAGGTAACATTTTTTTTATAAAAACTTTGATTTTATTATTATTTACTATATTTCACTGGAACCGTTGGGAATTAACGTCGCATTTTATTTTACTTTTTGTTTTTTTTTTGATATCTCCTTTTTTGTGTTGTTTTGTTTCTCTCGGATCAGTACGTGACATGGAAAAGAACAGAACTCCTATTAGACTGTGCACAGATAAAACATACAATAACGACGACAACCTGTAGCGCGATTCACTAACTTTTTTAACACAATTTGTCAACGATAAATTAACTTAACAACAATTTTAACAGTTTTGCGATTCACTAACTATTTTAACATAATTTGTCAACGATAAATTAACTTAACAACAATTTTAACAAACTATGCTGTTCACTAACTTTTTGTCTACTTTAAATTCGATAATTTATCGTTGTCAATTGGTAAATTGTTATTTTATCACAGATTCTTTTTGTGCTGCTAAAGTTTTGTTTACTAAAATACAATAAATGGTAATTGTTTCCTTTAGGAGACAACTGCTAAAACACGTCCGAAATTATCGGGAAAGGTATTAAAAGACGCGTCTTGACCTCGGTAACAATAATCCGGAAGCGCATGTTTTAGTTTTGGTTTCAGTGAGGAGATATTTGCAACCAAAGTTGAGAATTTTTTGGCATTTTCATGTGGTTCTTGTTATCACAATAAATGGCAATTGTTTCCTTTAGGAGACAACTGCTAAAACACGTCCGAAATTATCGGGAAAGGTATCAAACGACGGGTTTTAACCTTCGTATCAATAATCCGGACCGCGCAGCTGGGATTGGACCGGCTAAGGGTTATTTTTTGAAGCGTGGCCGAAGGCAGCCTACGCAGAAAGGTGTTGTGCACATAAATACCTTGGATCAGGGGGCTTGGGATCGGAACTAGGCCATTTTTGGGTTTTTTGCTAATAACTTTTCACTGAAACAAATTATTTAATTTCCGCTTTCGGATTATTGATACAGAGATCAAAACGCGTCTTTCCCGAGATTTTTGGACGTATATTAGCAGTTACGTGCTGTCGTATAGAATTACTATACCTTGGATCAAGCCCCTTATTTGGGATCGGACCTGGGTCATTTTTGGTTTTTTTGCGAATAACTTTTCACTGAAACAAAAAATTTAAAATCCGCTTTCGCATTGTTGATACCGAAGTCAAAACGTGTTGATTGATGCCTCTCCCGATATTTTTAGGCATGTTTTAGCAGTTGTCCTACTTCCCTTTGCTGAAATATCTGCACAAAAAATCGGCGCGAACAATTATTTTTGTTCTATTCCTCTTTGAACTTTTCGTAAATTTTGACATTTCAGTATCAGTGATGCCACTTTTTCTCAAATTGAAAACATTGATAACAAGTGTTGTTAAATCTGAGATAGTGAATCCCACAATCGTTAATGAAAGCAATATATGTTTACGGTAAAAATCTCGATTGCCGAAACGTTAAAAGTTAGTGAATCGCGCTACTGGAATACGAAAAAAAGTGGCACAAGTGCAGAATATATACATTTGTCAAATTTTAAAATGGAAAATTGGACAATATAAAGGACTAGGTAATTGTTTACGACAGCCACCGAGTGCTAATATTCATCGAAAAATGGCGATATGGGTGTCAAAAGACGCGTTTCGGTCGCAGTAATAAGAATCCGGGTAATTCTATACGGCAGCACGTAACTGCTAATATACGTCCAAAAATATCGGGAAAGGTATCAAACGACGCGTTTTAACCTTCTTATCAATAATCCGAAAGCGGAAATTCGATAGTTTATGTATGTTCAGAGATATTTGCAATTAAAGTTGAAAATTTTCTGTCATTTTCATGTGGTTGTTGTAATCACAGATTAGGGTGTACCGAAAAGTGCAAAAAGTGTGTTCTGCGCAGAAATACTGTGGACCGCGTAGCCGGTGTTGGACCGGCTAAGGGTTATTTTTTTGAAGCGCGGCCGAAGGCCGCCTACGCAGAAAGGTGTTGTGCACATGAATACCTTGGATCAAACCCCCTATTTGGGATCGGACCTAGGCCATTTTTGGGTCTTTTGCTAATAACTTTTCACTGAAATAAAGTATTTAATTTCCGCTTTCGGATTATTGATACAGAGATCAAAACGCGTCTTTTGGTACCTTTCCCGAGATTTTTGGACGTATATTAGCAGTTACGTGCTGTCGTATAGAATTACCAGAATCCGCCTCCGGAGAACAAATACCTTAATTATTTTCGAAAATATTTGCGAAAAACTGAAAAATTACCCTAGGCCGATCCTAAATCTGGGGCGTGATCCATACTTTTTATGTGTAGACCACCTTTCTAAATTAGCGGCCTTCGGCCACGATTTGCAAAATAACCCTTAGCAGGTCCAATACCGGCTACGCGATCCCCAGCATTTCTGCGCAGAACACACTTCTGCGATTTGCCGCACACGCTATATCTGCGTCTACAACAACCGCATAGAAATTACAGAAAATTGTTAGCTTTGCTTGAAAACTATTAAAAACAACTCTAGCCGATTCTGTAACTTTTAACCACGCGCCGAGCGTTAAGCTTATCGCCAAATTTTGGCGTTTGTTCTTAACGAAAATGCGATTCTGTAACTCTCCTTTAACGCCGCTAAACAGCTGACCCTTGATGGTGATAAAATATGGCAATACTTCTCTTTTCGCCGTATTTTGCACTAAATTACATGCAAAAAACTCAAAACTAATTTTTTTGCTTTTTCCAAACGCTAAAACACTTGTCAATATATTAACGCCATCGTTAACATCTCGAAAAGGACTAAAGAGATATTCAAGGTCAAATTATGATTTTTTCAATTCAAAATATCTTGCAAACTAGTGAACGGGTTTTTAAAGATTTAAAATCTATGAATAGCTTAGAAAATACCTTTCATTTAATGTGCAATTTACTAACCCTTTTGGTCCATATGTACTGAAAATGCACAAAATTCATTTTTGTAAAAATTCTATGAAATATTTATTTTGCTTGCAAAGTGGCTATCTTCCGTTGTAAATACGTATTTACTTAATACATATATTAAAGGAAGTAAGCCATTGCCGATCCAATACCGGCTACGCCATCCATAGTACACAATATGCAAACAAAAAATATTTTACTTACCCTTTAATTGTGAAATTGACCAACTTCCATGTAGACATATGGCTATCAAATTAAAGGTAACTGTACCACCTACAATATTTTGATATTTAATAATATCGTTAATAAGGCATTTTTGCTTTATAAACAGTTTTATCAATGTTTATTTAATTTTTTCCATAAAAATATAGTTTTCTTATAAGTTAACATAAAGATACAAGATATGCAGTCCAAATGAAAGTTTTTTTTATTACCTACGTATCCGCATCAACGATTTTTCAATCCTCCCATTAGTTGTGAAAATATTTTGATTTGAAAAAATAAAAAATGCATCTTTTCACATGGAATAACCCCCAAAACTTTTTATTTGCACCAAAAAAAAGACGCATCTCAAACCACCACAAGTACTGCTATCGATTCCTGTATAAACTTTTAATTTCCGAAATATATGTATTCTCCACTTAAGCCAAAATGGTATCAAAAAAATTCAAAAAAAATTAAATTTCACATTTTCTTCCGTGTAGTTGACGAGAAACGTAAGCCTACACGATCATCAGCAATATAAGATTCACGTTACCAAGCACACGATATCGTCAGCGCAGGTATCTTTCATTAAACGTGTCGTTAGCAAAAGGGAATGAGGCTGTGAGCAATTGATTCTCTTAAAGATAGTTTCCTTCCATTTCCAGGATCTACGTCTGGAACAAAATCACTCCCGGAAAGTTTTGGGGAGTGTTGTCATAGTCCTTTCCCGGATATAAACACGGTACACTCCAGTACTCCCTTGCGGTACATGCCGTTTCTAGGTCATGTCATTCCTCCTTCCGTATGAAAGAAGAAGATGGATCAACGATCGAGTTGCACGTCATTACCTTTGTGCATTTTAGTCGATGCTTCTCCTCTAGATCACTTCTTTGGTGCTATAACTATAATCGCTACCAAAAAGTTGTGATAGTTAACCACATTCCCAATCACAACTTTACACGTCACTTCTCCCAGGACTTGCTTGCTATCACCAGTTACTGTCCTCAACTTAGCAATGGTCTCATCTTCCCGCTGACCAAGTCACTCCTAATGATAGAATGTGACGCACCCGTATCCAAAGCCAGCAAACCGCTCTTTCCCGTCTACGTCAGTCAACAGTAACATTAATCGCTTTCCGTCCAAGTTGTGACACAGATGGTGGGGCATTTCTCTTGCTCATCTCCTCCAGCTTTTATGCTTACGCCCACCTGCGTTGGTAGAGGTACTGGAGCCATAGCCTCAATGACATGTATGTGACTTTTCACACTTGAAGCATTTAATGACACCTTCAGTTTTATGTTGTTTTGAGTTCAATGCTTTCAGAATTGAGTCTACCCAATCTCGCTGTTCTACTTCCACGCGGTGAGCTTTGTGCGCTGCTTTACTTAAAAGACAGGCTGTTTCCTGCGGCAGAGCGTCAATTATAGATTATGTAGCTCGATTTGGTATAGCGGTTTTCGATGTTCGCTACCATAGCGTCTCTCAACTGCACCCATCATTGCTTCATAACAGTTTCGTTCGCAATCAGGAATAGTCTGTAAGATTTCGGCTGCAGGTCCCTTCAATGCCACAAATACTGCAGCAACTTTGTCTTCAGTGGCCCAATTGTTCACCGCAACTGTGTTCTTAAACTGTAACTTGAATACCTTGAAAGGAACGGAAACGTCAATAGATGGATTATTTATCTTCAAAATGCTCGTTGAAGCAATTAGACGATTCAGTTTCAATTCCTGGATACGACCTCTCAAAGCTTCCACCTCAGCCTCAATTTTATCCTGAAATTGTGCAATTTTTGAATCTTGCACTTATAGACATTCTCATCTCCTGTGCTTTCAACTGCGTTGGTAGAGGTACTGGAGCCATAGCCTCAATGACATGTATGTGACTTTTCACACTTGAAGCATTTAATGACACCTTCAGTTTTATGTTGTTTTGAGTTCAATGCTTTCAGAATTGAGTCTACCCAATCTCGCTGTTCTACTTCTACGCGGTGAGCTTTGTGCGCTGCTTTACTTAAAAGACAGGCTGTTTCCTGCGTCACAGCGTCAATTATAGATTCTGTAGCTCGATTTGGTATAGCGGTTTTCGATGTTCGCTACCATAGCGTCTCTCAACTGCACCCATCAATGCTTCATAATCATTTCGTTCGCCATCCGGAACAGTCTCAAATATTTCGGCTGCAGGTCACTTCAATGCCACGAACAGTGCAGCAACTTTGTCTTCAGTGCCCCAATTGTTCACCGTAGTTTAAATGCCTGGAAAGGAACAGAACCGTCAAATGACGGGGATTTTAGTTTGGGAGTATTCGCTGCAGCAGATGGACAGTTCAGTTGCAGCTCCTGGATACGGTCTCTTCACGCATCTACCTCGGCTTCGATTTTATCCTCAAACTGAATTATCTGGTCCATGCGTGCCTCTAGCTTTAATGGCATCAGAGATTTCTGCTGTTCCAGCTTTGCATAAATCTGCGATAACACCTGTGCTGAATTTTGTGCTTATATTTCAGAAATACCTGCCTCCAACTTGGATGTAATACGTGTATTCTGTTCTTCCATTTGAGCGGGGATCTGTAATGATACGTGTTCCAGCTGAGTTGCCATGTAAGTTTTCTGTTCTTCCAGCTGAGATGCCATTCGAGATGTAATACGCGTCTCTTGTTCTTCCATTTTAGTCGACATCTGAGTTAATACAGCCAATATCATGTTTGTGTCCACACTTGCTACTGGATTCGGATACTCCATTTTTGTCGATGCCTCCTCCACAAGACGAAAAACATGCTCTTCAACGTTGATCACTTCTGCTTCCATAGCCCCCCGTAATTGTGAATGTAGCTCCGATTTATTGCCTGTAGTGTTTAGTCCGCGTTGTAATCATTATTATTTATTTAACAATACCTCTTCTGACACTAATTTTGACGAATTCGATGATTCCTCATCTAATATATAAAGTCAAATAAGCACACTCACAAATACTTTTACAAATAGCTAGTTTTATTTACTATTATACTATTTTTACAAATTTAAGAGTTTGGTAACTTCACAGTAGTTTACTGAACAACCCTTGAAAACAAACTAATTAATCTGCCTTGCTTGATTGGTCACCGCCTTATATAGTCCGACAGGGTGCTTGCCTACGCACCGAGAACATTCTTGGTTGTTCGCTCTTCGTGTGCTCGAAGGGTCGGTGTTATTTATGGGCATCTCCTCTTTGCATCGTATTCGCAAACACTCACGCGATCTCTTTTCGTCTTGCTTGGTACATGCTTGCATGCATAAGCGTAGCCATCGTTATATATGTTGTGTTTAGCTAGTGGTGGGATTGTTATTGAGTTGGGGATGGGATAAGGCTTGAGAATATTCGCCACGTTATGAAAATTGGCGATGGCGACTATCCAAATAATATGAAGCTTGAATAAATTTTTAAGTATATTAACAATGAGTTAGGGGACGTCCATGAATTACGTGAACCGTTTTTCAAGAATTGTTGACAGCTATCCCCCCTTTGGTGAAACTTAGTGAGATTTGATTAGGCGCCTCCCCCCATTAAGTGAGATTTACCCTAAACATGATCGATCTATGCAAGGATACTCGGATTGAAATAATCGAACACATGTCATCTGTGGTTCCGGTAGTGCAAGAAGACTGTGTTTGGAGGTGTATATCCTTAAATCAAGAAACGAAGCAGCTCCTTAGCACGGCAAGTCACCACATGGGTGGTTGAATCCTTATGGCAGATTCTCGGTCAAACCAAATTGGTTTCATGTTGGAATTAGTTCATAATTTTTTAAGTTGACGTGAGATTTTCGGCTTAAGTGAGGTTTGGTGAGATTTTGTTGGAAGCCTCCCCCGCCCCTCTTTTTAAACTCACGTTATTTATGGATGTCCCCTCAGCGTACTGTCTTCCTGAGTAAGCAAATAGATGCCTTCGGTGTGGAAAAATTTGTACGAATTCGTAATAATTTTTACTGAACTGCGTTCGGTGAGCCAAGAGCTCAGTTAAATTTGCAACGAGAGAGCGCGATTTGGACACTTCATTTAGAGGGGAAGTTGGTCTTTTGGTGGCTTGCATGTCCAACAGTCTCCCACCCACAAGCAACACAAAAACTGCAATAGGCACCGTCTTCAGATGGCGAATAAACTAACCAGGAATAAGTTTTTAACCATTTGTACTGGAATTTTAGGTTTCGGTCGCCAGAAGACGGGAAGTTAAAGGTTAAATCAGGTACCCATGCGTTCGTTAAAACTTCATATTTTTCTTTATCATTCAGTTTTTTACAAAAGTTGCAAACATCATTTGAAAATTTCTACAAATACATACTTAATAACAATAATAGTAAAACATGTAAATAGAAAAAAACGTACATTTTGTATTGCCACCACTGCATTGCGAATTTTAGGTGCACTGGAAGTTTCGGCACTACTATCTGCTCCTCGCTTTAAAATATTTTTGTGGAAATAGTTTGTAATTGAATTTGACATTATATAATATGATGTTATCACTTTAAAACTTTAACACAAACTAAATACTCACAACTCACTTCTGTTGATGTTGCAGTCAATCGCTAATACGATAACGGTTCTTTAACGAAAATTGGCGTGTGTCTATCAAAAATATGTAGAAAATAAGGCACTGCGACACCTCGTTTTTTAGCATAAAAAACTCTTGCTCTTGCCTGGCCGAAAAACAACGTGAACAATTTCGTAGCACTGCTCTCGGTCTCTGAGAGTGCTGAGAACGATTTTTGATTTTGCGTGTATTTGGCGTTGCGTCTGTTTGTTGTTAATGACCATGGTACCGCACGCCATAATTTTCAGTAGCAAAATTCAAAAACTGAACGGACGCATCTCTGTATATCTACATTCTCTAGTAGTTGCTTGAATACATATGTACAATCTATCTCTGTATGCAGAGAGATAGATTGTAAATTGTTCTTGGTCGTAGCAAAAAGTATTGTAAATAGAAACAGTAGCACAAAAATATCGTTGCTAAGAGTGTTTCATCTGGACAGCACAAAAGAACAAAATAAATAAAATATTTTTTAATATTATATAACGAATAAAGTGTATATGGTTATTATTGATTAATTTTCATATGATTTTGGGGGGGGGGCGCCTGATATCAGTGATGGATGGATTATTCATCATCTGAAAGTGATGACGATGAAGAAAATGAAACGCTGGTCGCCCTTAGACACAAAACCCAAACTCTTGGGGAATATGCTTTGATTTTGTGCAAAAATAATCCGAGAAATTCGATACAGCTATATATTGAACAAACTGTGCCAGGTTATACTGAAAAAGAGTTCCGAAATCATTTTCTTATCTCCAGAAGTCTTTTTGAAAATCTAAGCAAAGAATTGTTGCAAAACGAACTTTACAGCAACTTTTCTTCTCATAAAAGACTTCCAGAAAAAAATACCTGTTAGTATTTTTGTGGTTTGCTGGCCATAAAGCATGCAGTTTTCGTGATTTGTCGGACCGCTTCGACTTATCCTTATCAACTGTATCGACCTTAATACAAATTGTCATAATTTAAGTCCGAAGGTAATAAAATGGCCAAATGAGCAGAAGAAACAAGAATCCAGTCAATATTTTGATAATAAGTGCATGCTCTCCTATGTTTGTTTTTATTTTGTGTAAGCCATGAAACTAATTCTTTTTTAAGGATGCATCGATGGAACTCATATTGAAATTGTCGCACCAAAAAAGGGAAAAGATGAGTACATTGACAGGAAGGACATCTCATCGATTGTTATGCAAGGAGTTTGTGATGAGCGAAAAATATTCATCAACATATTTGTTGAATACCCTGGTTCCAGTCACGATAGTTGTGTTTTTATAAATTCGGAATTATATAATAAATTAGATTCATACTGCGGAGGTAGAATTTGTATTGACCTTCAATAACAGAAATGGTTTTTTTTATTACTGCCTCGTTTTACAGATTACTACCTTCTAGGTAATTCGGCGTATCTCTGCAGCAAACTCGCTATCACTCCTTATAAAGATAATGGCCATTTGGCACGTGCTTAGAAAACATTCAATGTCAAGTTGAGTTCTGGGCGAGGTGCAATCGAGCATACGTACGGAATTTTAAAACAAAGATTCAGGCAATTGTATTATTGCAAGTTGAGGGGTATGAAGAAACTCTGTCATTTTGTTCGAGCTTGTTGTGTCTTACATATATTGGCCAACGAGGACGATTTGGATTGTAGCCAAGAGCCACTTCCCGTAGATGATGGCATTTCAAGTTGGACCGAGGAAGCGAGAAGAATCAGCCACCGAGATGTTATTTGACAAAATATTCAAAATCGCTTACACGCTTAAAAAATTAATACTTTTTTAATGCAAATAAATAGTATAAATTCAATACACTCTGGCATGAGATAGGGCGTTTTTGAAATAAATTCCGAAATACGGCGTTCTTAAATCAAATTCTGAGTAGGGTGTGTTTGAAACGAATTTTGAAATAGGGTGATATTCCACTCAGCAGTCGAGTGTAATTCAAAACTTATTCTCATTGAATTTAGCAGACGAGGTCTGAATAACGCTACTATTTTTTTAGAACCTCTACAAGCAACTCTAGAAAAAAAATTTTTTTTTTTCGAGTTCCAGCTTTTTTTCTTCGTTTTCCTTTTTTCTCTCCATATTTCGCTCAAGCAGATTTTTGATTTCGGCATCCCTCTTTTCTTGCCTTTCAGCTTGTCTTTCCATCCTCTTCCATAGAAGGTGAAAATTACTTTTCCCTTTTCTCTTCGGACAAGATGACGAGCTATCTGCGATTTCTATTATAAAAAAAATACCAAGAATAAATAAAACGACTTGAAATCGGATTACGAGATTTCATACCCTGGGGAGCTTCCTTCACAACATATAAAGTAGGTAATGTTATATATCAGGGGTCGACTGCTAACACACGTCCAAAAATGTCGTTAGTGGTGTCAAAAGGCGCGATTTCCCCTCGGTATCAATAATCCGACTACGGAATAAGAAAAATTTACTCCTATCAAGAAATATTTGCAAAAAAAAATTCCAACTTTTAATGTGGTTATTTTGCCACCATTCCGCACCATTTTTGGGAGTGTATTACAACTCAACACCTAATATAGAACATTTCCACAATAAATTAAAGCCACAAATCACTAGTAAAATTAATAAATTTATCATAAAACTTACCGAAAAGTTACTTTGTAGCGGACAAAATAAATTTCGTTTGAATGTATTCAGAAAGCGCAAAAATTTAAAAACAAAAATGTCAACACAAACAGCTGTTTTTGCAGCTTTCTTGCAAATGTTTACTAATTCCTGTTCGGTGAAAACTTAGCAAGTTTCACTCTTTGAGAGAGTAAGACGCTTTATTCTCTATTTTTTCTTACTGAACAATTCTTACTGACATTTTTCACCGAACACAGCTAATTTTGGCATACTTTATTATAAAGAGAAAAGTTCATCGTTTAAGATTTCCAAAGGTGATGAAATTGTCCTTGAGAGGTGTTGCAGCTTTCGGGAGGCTTGAATACAACACGGTTAGTTGCTTGTTTTATTTCCCGTTAAAGGTTTTAAATTAAATACATATCTTCTTCTTTAAATGGTCATCTAACCGCCTGGGCGATTTTGACCGTCCAACATAGCTCGCCAGTCGCTTCTTCGTTGCGCCAACTGGCGCCAATTGGAAACACCGCGGGATCGCAAATCGGTCTCCACTTGGTCCTTCCATCGGAGTGGTGGTCTCCCTCTTCCTCTGCTTCCACCGGCGGGTGACGATAAGAATACCTTCTGGGCTGGAGCATCTTCGCTCATTCGCACTACGTGGCCTAGCCAGCGAAGCCGCTGTGTTCTAATTCGCTGAACTATGTCGGCGTCTGCGTAAAGTTCATACAGCTCATCATAAATCTTCTTCGGTACTCGCCGTCGCCAACGCGTAGAGGTCCACAAATCTTTCGAAGAACCTTTCTCTCGAATACTCCCCAGAGCCGCCTCATCAGATGTTGTTAGGGTCCACGCTTCTGCACCATATAGCAGGACGGGTGCGATGAGTGACTTGTAGAGTGTTATTTTCGTTCGTCGAGAGAGGACTTTACTTTTCAATTGCCTACTCAGTCCGAAGTAGCATTTGTTTGCAAGAGTGATTCTTCGTCGGATTTCTAGGCTAACATTATTGTTGGTATTAATGCTGGTTCCCAGGTAAACGAAGTCCTTTACTATTTCGAAATTATTGCTGCCAACAGTGGCTTGGTTGCCAAGGCGCGAATGCGCTGACTCTTTGCATTATGACAGAAGGTACTTCGTTTTGCCCTCGTTCACCACCAATCCCAGTTTCTCCGCTTCTTTTTCTAATTTGGAGTAAGCAGGAGTAAGTTAAGGCCAATGATATCAATATCGTCAGCATATGCCAACAGTTGCACGCTTTTATAAAATATTGTTCCAGCGCGGTTAAGTTCTGCAACTTGTATTATTTTCTCCAGCATTAAATTAAAGAAATCGCACGATAGGGGGTCACCCTGTCTGAAACCTTGTTTAGTTTCGAACGGCTCGGAGAGGTACTTCCCAATTCTGACCGAGCTGGTGGTGTTGCTCAAGGTCATTTTGCATAGCCGTATAAGTTTTGCGGGGAAACCAAATTCAGACATAGCGGCATATAGGCAGCTCCTTTTCGTGCTATCGAAAGCGGCTTTAAAATCAACATGATTTAAAGATTTAATGATGAGCTGTATGAACTTTACGCAGACGCCGACATAGTTCAGCGAATTAAAACACAGCGGCTTCGCTGACTAGGCCACGTAGTGCGAATGAGCGAAGATGCTCCAGCCCAGAAGGTATTCTTATCGGCACCCGCCGGTGGAAGCAGAGGAAGAGGGAGACCACCACTCCGATGGAAGGACCAAGTGGAGACCGATTTGCGATCCCGCGGTGTTTCCAATTGGCGCCAGTTGGCGCAACGAAGAAACGACTGGCGAGCTATGTTGGACGGTCAAAATCGCCCAGGCGGTTAGATGACCATTTAAAAAAGAAGAAGAAGATGATGCGTGTCGATTCTTTTTTCACGGGTTTTTTCCAAGATTTGGCGTATTGTAAAAATCTGGTCGATGGTAGATTTACCAGGTCTGAAGCCACACTGATAAGGTCCAATCAGTCTGTTCACATCAGGCTTCAGTCTTTCGCACAATACGCTTGATAGGACCTTATATGCGATATTCAAAAGGCTGATTCCACGATAGTTGGCGCAGTTTGCAGGATCGCCCTTGTTGTGGATTGGGCAGAGAACACTTAGATTCCAATCTTCAGGCACGCATTCATCCGACCAAATTCTGCATAGAAGCTGATGCATGCGCCTTACCAGCTCCTCGCCTCCGTGTTTGAATAGCTCAGCAGGCAAACCATCAGCGCCAGCTGCTTTATTGTTTTTCAATCGGGATATTGCTATTCGCACCTCATTATAGTCGGGTTGTGGAACGTCAATTCCATCATCTTCGATTGTGGGCTCGGGTTCGGCATCTTCTCTGGTTTCTTGCTCAGTTTCTCCATTTAAAAGGGCAGAGAAGTGATCCCTCCATATTCTGAGTGCTCTCTGAACATCGGTCACCAGGTCGCCGTTCTCATTCTTACAGGAGTTTGCCCCGAGTTTGAAACCTTCTGTCATTCGCCGAATTTTTTGATAGAATTTTCGGGCATTAAATACAAATATAAAGTTATAAATTAGATTCTTACATTTGGTTTTGCCTCCCTTCTTATTTGCTGCTCAAAAAAGAATTAAAATGAAATCATGAAATGCAATTTTATTGCGCGAAGGGAGGTGCCAGATGGGCCAATTTTACACATTTTCTTTTACATCAAGTTTTTCGTCAAGGACAGGGTAACACATCAAAATATAAATTTACAAACTTGATACTTAACAATATTCGGTAACATCCCGACCACCGTGAATCTGGTCAGATTCACCAACATCTAACTTGGCTAATATGCACGCTGGTCGCTTAAATACTCCAACTTTGGTCTGCACCTCCGCCGCACTTGGTGAGCCGACACAAATCTGGAAGGTATTCGCGAATCCATCGTTTCCAGAAGCGATGCTGCGCTTGTTGCACTTTCCTCCATTGCTTTCTGGAAGCCTGGTGTTCTTCTTCTCGCGGATGAGGGGTCAGTTCTGTGTTGGCAGCACCTATAAGATGGGTGGGTGTTTGTAACGGAATGTGTGTTAACGGCCGGCTATTTACCAGATTCTCCGCTTCGCATAAAAGGATATACAAACTGTGTTCAGATAAACTCTCATCGTACAATGCGTGCCCCATGGCCCGCTTAACGCTACAGCAGCCACCTACGTGTGGATTCAGCGGACAATTGAATACCCACTCAATTTTTTCGTTTGCCAGTGCCTCAGCTATCTTCCCATTTTCGAAGTCTAAGGGCCACTTTCATAAAGGCCGGTTAAGCCGAATCGGCGATTAATTTGACAGCCAACCGTACAAAATACGTCAATTAAACTCCGGTTAGCAGTTACCGGCTTTTATGAAAGCGGCCCTAAGCGTTGCCGCTGCAACTCCTTATCGGCGCCGATGAAGTTGGTCGCGTTATCCGACCGTATGCGAATGGGTGTGCCTCGTCTGCACGTGAAGTTGCGGATGCATAACAGGCATGTGTCGGCGCTGAGGGCCTTTGCGATCTCCAAATGTATTGCACGCGTCGTCAGGCAGGTAAATAGGGCTATCCAACGTTTTTCCCTCCGCCGGCCTATTGCTACAAGGAACGGTCCCATGTAGTATATCCCGACGTAAGAGAAAGGCCTCAGAAACGCCGCCAGCCTGTCTTCCGGTAGTTGGCCTATTATTGGTGGTTGTGGTTGCGCATGATTTTTCTTGCAAACTGGACAATCCTTAGCGGCACGTCGCACGGCCACTCTGACATGAGGGACCCAAAACTTTCTGCGGATCTCCGCGATGATGGTCTCCTCGTTCTGATGTCTGGCCTTAGAATGATAGTGTGAAGCAATTATGTTAGTGACGTGATGATTCTTCGGGAGGATGATTGGCCTGCGACTCTGAAATGGTATGACATCAGCAACATCGATTCGACCCTTTACGCGCATGACTCCACTCGCATCAATATATGGTGTGAGCTTCCACAGATTGCTATTATGCTGCAGTTGTTTCCCGGCAACCAAGGCCCCATATTCTTCCGGATACGCGTTGGCTTGTACCACACGACAAATCATGGCCTCCGACGCTTCCAACTCGGCTACGGTGAGATACCCATGCTCCCTCTGTATCTGATGCTTCATTCGAGTGTTGTTGTAAAAGCGCAACACCCAAGCTATAACTCTCTTCATGCGGGTAAAACAAGAAAATCTCTTAAGTATATCGTCGCCGTAGTTGCAATGAAATTGAAACTTAGTACGAAGTTTTTCATTGGTGGGCGCCTATGTCTCTACTACTGGCCACTCAGATTCGTCCCTAAGTAAGAAATTTGGTCCAATCGCCCAAAAGGATTCGCGCTTCCCGCTTCGTAAACGAGTTGCAAAGTCAGCTGGCTTATCCATACTGGGTACCCACCTCCAATCGTCTACTTCGCTACCAGCTAAGATTTCGTTTACTCGATGGGCCACATATGGCTTGTATCGTCTGGAGTCGCTCCACATGGTTGTTCTAACCGGTTTCAAGTCATGGTTTTCGAGCATGGTTGCACGGAGTCGCGTGGCCAGGACGGCGGCTTGTAGCTCCAGGCGTGGCACTGTTGTCAACTTTAACGGCGCACATTTAGCCTTTCCCATCACGAACGCCAACTGTGTTGTACCAGTCCCGTTGTTGACTCTCCAATATGTCACTGCTCCATATGCCGATTCGCTGGCGTTGGCAAACACATGTAGCTCTACAGTTGATTCAAAGAAATTTTCATCATAACATCGCGGCATTCGTAAGGTTTCAATATCCTTCAACATGACAAGCCATTTGCTCTACATATCAAAGGCCTCATCCGGTATGTCATGGTCCCATCCGACCTTATCTTTCACACTTTCTGTAAAATCAATTTAGCCACTATCGAATATTCCGCTGCAAGACCAAACGGGTCAAATATTGACATGGTTATGCTCAACGCTTACCGTTTTGTTGGCTTTCTGGTTCCTGTAATCAACTCATTCATTTTGCTAAACGATAGCGCGAACTTTAGCTCATCCCTTGCCGTTTCCCAAAACATACCAAGCACTCTCTGAAACTGTCCCTCAGCAGATCTATCCAGATTCACCAAAGTCATGGCCGTGTCTTCTTTATTAAAAACCCCGGATACTTCCTTGTGGTTTGATACTTGAGCTCAAAGCCAGCTTGTTTGTGTATCCAAACTACTTCTTTATTCACGCGTACGGCATCTTGGTCGGTGGAAAAACAATGGACATAATCATCGACATAGTGGTTTTGAATGATGGCCGCTGTTGCCTCCGGAAAAATCGTGTCGAACTCTCTGGCGTTTTTGTTTTTGACGAACTGCGCTGAACATGGTGAACAAGTCGCGCCAAATGTCATCACCGACATTACGTAATCTTCCATAGGTGCCTCCGGATTGCTCTTCCACAGGAACCGCTGCGCTTCTTGATCTTCGCGATCTGCGCAAACGCCGACCGCCCTTTGCCTGAATTTCATCAACACTGTCGTTAATGACTGACCCAAGTCAGGCCCACTCAGCAATACTGAATTTAAGGAAACTCCATTTGTTTCTGCTGCGGCGTCAAACACTACTCTTAGCTTGTCCGGCTTATTGACGTTGCGCACGCCAAAATGTGGTAAGTACCAGGTCTTTGCACCACGCTGCTGTGCCTCCGCCTCTTTCAAACGCCTTACGTGGCCTTTTTGTACATATTCATTACATCATTTAAAAATTTTCTTTCAAGTGTTAAAAACCATTTTCCGCCATACTTCTGCTATCCGGTAGTACTACATCATCACTCTTCCACAAGAGTCCCGTTTCAAACCGTTGTCCTTTTCGAATCGTCGTCGTATTGAGTAAAATATTGGTTCTCTCGTCCGCTGCGCTCTCTACATGCGCAAATGTACCACCGCTAGGTTCCATCTTGTCATTTACAATGAAATTTTCGACTAATTCCTAGAGCTTCGACTCGCCGCTTGTACGCACAAATAGGGAATAGGAATTTTCAGATGGGGACTGTGTGTTGCATGTTGGTCCGTAAAGTACCCAGCCGAGCTTCGTCAATACAACTGTTGGACCGCACCTTCTACGACTCGCTTTGCCACACCCAAATGCTCTGGTATCGCCGCGTCGTAGTTAGCAATAGGCAGCTGTTTGGAGAACCGATGCTTCCACTGAAGTTGCGACATGTTTAGAGTTTGTTTTGGTAACTGCAAATCTTCGACAACCTTAAAATTTTTTATGCAGAATCGTTTGCTGTTTGTATCGAGACCACAAATTTGAATATTCCTATTTAAAACCATTTGAGTTACCGAAGTGTTACCAAACCATTGTAATGTCAACTTCTCTTTATTACCCTTCAGAGCAAGCTGATTTGCTAATCTCCTATTCATTAACGTCACTGCCGAACCCTCATCTATAAAAGCATAACACATAGTCTCCCGCCCATTCGCATACAGTTTAACGGGCAAGATTTTAAAAAGAATACTAACATTTTCTTGTTGCGCAACCGCGTTGGTAAAAACTGGTTGCCTTGATATATCTTGGCGCTGAATTTCGTTGTTCAACTGGATGTAGCAGTTCGTGTGCCTTCTTCGCGGAGTTTCTTGTAGAGCATTTGTGCACAACCTTTTTTGTCTTAAACCGGTTACAATCTCGTATGTGATGTGTCTCTGTACACATGTCGCAGCTGTTCGCTTGGTTACCGTTTGTCCCGACGTGGAAGAATTTACTCCGTCCTTCGTTGTGTCTATGGATCGGTCGAGTTTCCTGCATTGAATTGAGGCACGTGATGTTTACAACGCGCGCCAGCTCCTGCAACCATTCGCTGAAATGGCAAATCGTAGCCCTTGGTGTGATGTTTATGGCGTGACGGGCCCACTCCAACCTTCGCGATGTTGGCAGCTTAAACAGCAACTCTTCCATTAGGGTGGGATTTGCTAAGTGGTGTTCACAACCAGCAGCTTCGAGAAACGTTGCCAAGTTTGGTACCTTGGTAGCAAACGGCACTTCATGTCCAAACGGTTTTCGGGTATTGGGGCAGAACTTCGAATACGGGCAATCTGACTTTTTAATAGTTGCTCTGGTCTACCGAAACGCTCACCTAACACATCGATAACACGTGATACATTATTGCTATGAATGAGCAGGCATTCAACTACCTCGCGCGCCTTTCCCTTAATGGCTTTCTGAAGTCTGTTCATATTCTGCCGCTCATTATATCCGTACTCTTGAGTCGTCATAAGAAATAATTCCCGAAACATTGGCCAATCTTCGGGTCTTCCGTCAAATTCTGGCAAGTCATACAACTTCTTGACCGCACCTTGCCCGGAGGAACTACTTAGAACGCGACTCAAATTGGCCAACATCTCGGAAACCGAATCATTTTCTCTTGTTTCGTTTCCCCCAGATGAGTTACCTTCACCCAAACGCATACCAGTTGCCACGTTATGTGGTGCATTTGAAAGTCGAGTCACCGCGCTTTGCAATTCGGCTATTTGCCTTACCATAGCGCTTATTTGTTGTTCGAGTGGTGTAGGTTGTTGTTGGTTTACATTTTGCTCTTGAATAATTGTATATAACTCGTCCCTACCACCATCTTCATCTGACCCACGACTATTTGAACCTGAACGTGTTAGCGGCATTTTTTACCGGTAGCCCTTCAGCCTTACTCGTTGCAAAATATTTTCCGACCACCGTTATGCGAACCACACCGATTTACCCACTGACTACTCTAACCAATTTCAGGTACTCACCCCTTTTTCTCCAATAACACGCACGCTCTGGAATGCTTAATTGATTGCAAAAATTCTATTTGGTAATCTTCTAGCTTTAGATGGATACTTTGTATGCTGCAGGATGTTACGAACTCCTCACATTCATTCCCACAACAGCCGGTTCTATCGTATCGGAATGAGTCGGAGTTTTATATCCGACCAAGGGCTGTTATTTCGGCACTACCCTGTCTAACCTATCACCTTTTCCCCTAATATTGTCATCCTCCGAGCAGCTCCTTGCAGCAGGGCTGCTCAAAACACTCCTGCTCCGGGCTGGGGTCGAATCCAACCCGGGTCCAAGAGAATAGATCTGCTGCGTCTGCTGGAAGAAGATTTACGTTAAGCGTTCACACTCCATCCAATGCAATTCTTTTAAAAGATGGTTGCACAAAACTAGGTGCTCCGCGCTAAATCCCTCCACACACAGGCCCCCAAGTTTCTACAAAACTTTTGTGTCCCCTTGCTGTTTACCCCCTAGGACGTCCCGTGGCCAAAGACGATCCAGTATCGCACCGTCACAAGCTTCAGAAACAGTCTCCACGACCAACAGCACTAATAACGTCCAGCAAGTAGTGTGTAACTCCCGCTGCCGTTCACGCCCACAGGCGCCAACACCTCACACAGCCGCTCACACCTACTTTCTACGTAGCAACTCTGCTTCAGATGTGAGCAATGCCGAGCGACAGCCGACCCCCCTCCCACTTTAACTTCCCCTTCTTCTTCCAACACTAGCACAAATGTAAGTCAAAGCCACCAGCTCCTGGTCCCTTACACCATGTGCTCTGTTTGTCGGTTGAGACTATATACACCTGCGACATTAGTCAAATGCAACTCCTGCCTTGGCCTATGTCACCTGCTTATATGTTCTCAACTTGGTAACAGGAACTTATGGACTGATACGTACGTTGCGCCATGTTGTCGAGCTACGCAACCTACAACGTCGACCGATTCGCCACCTTCCGGTGCTTAGGATCCCTCGTCTTCTAGAGTGCGACGTAGTGCGCGACCCAGCCTGCTTCCACCAAAGCATACGGAACAGTCCTTGACTCCCAGCGTGAATATTTCTCCCCCTTCGCACTTTCGTGTCCTACAGCTGACCTGCAACGGTCTAAGCGGTAAAGTGAGTGAAATAGTGAGTTTCATGAAGCGACAGAACATCAAGATCGCTGCCATTCAGGAAACAAAGTTAAACGCCCGATCAGATCTTCGGACCTGTGACGGCTACAATATCCATCGGCGTGACCGAGAGAGAGGACTTGGGGGCGGACTCGCCTTCATTACTCACCAATCTGTGCAATATCATCTATTTAAGCCTGACGTCGACCCTAGGGAGAATCTCTTGGAACGTCAAGGAATGGTTGGCCGGACAGGCGACGTCGACCTTGAAATCATTAACATCTATATACTTCCTGCCACCTGCTCTCCGAGAGATTACCACCCTGACATCAGTGCGTTACTCAGAGGCGATAATCGTGTAATCCTCGGAGACTTCAACGCACACCACGATCTGTGGCACTCAAGCCTACAGGTTGATGGTAGGGGACAGGAACTGGCTGAACAAATAGACGATTCTACGTTTTGCACTGTGAACGGGGACGCCCCCACGAGATTTGCGGTAAATTGTTCCAGTTCGCCAGACCTCACAATTGTCAGCGCAGGTCTGATAAACTGCGTTGAATGGCGACCAATGCTCACTCTTGCATCGGACCATTTGCCGATAGTCCTCTCAATCGATCGCCCCAGTGACTTCGTTACCTCTGAGAGGCGCACATTCACTAACTTCAGTAAAGCTGATTGGGTTGGTTTTCTTAATTTCACTGAGAGCATCTTCGCTGCTCTTCCCATCCCGTCTGATGTACAAGAAGGAGAAAAAGCGTTTCGCATGGTCATAGCTTCAGCCTCCAATCAATATATTCCGTCAGGTAGAATTAAAGAGATACGTCCGTATTTCCCCGCAGAGGCAGCGGCCCTGGCTAATGAATGTGCGACGCTTGAACCCTACGGATCCCCAAATTCAAAATCTCAATGCGGAAAACAGACGACTGGTTGATCTACACAAACGCGCCCAATGGGAGGAGCACCTAAGGTCCTGTAACCTCTCTGCTGGTGTTGGCAAATTATGGTCCACTGTTAAATCCGACCAAACCTAACGACAAAATATCTATCACCTGTGGTGATAAGGTACAGTCGAAACCGAAGAGATGCGCTAGCACTTTGTACTGCATCCTCCGGTCGACAAGGAAATTAGACGAGCTATTAGGGCAGCCCACAAACGAAAATATAGCCAAGCGCCCATTGCCATCACCAGCACGGAGGTTCAGGAGGCCATACGGGGGTCCAAAAACTCCAAATTTATTGGCCCAGACGGTATATCCATGCTGATGTTAAAACATCTCGGTGAAGAGGGAGTAAGGTACCTAACAACCTTCTTCAATCTGTCCATGACCACCTTTGTCATTCCAGAAAGATGGAAACAGGCAAGGGTGGTGCCACTACTAAAGCCCGGCAAGCCGGCCAACGAGGGGGAGTCATATCGACCGATATCACTCCTCTCGCCAGTAGTGAAGACCCTGGAGATGGTCTTGCTCCCTTATTATACCGCTAACCTGCGACTAGCCGAACATCAGCATGGATTCCGCAAAATGCCTAGCACTACCACCGCGCTAAACGCCATCACCACACAGATAGGTGTCGGTCTCAACCAATCTCGTCCAAATGACAGGACCGTGCTAGTTGCACTTGATCTGTCGACACTGTTAATCATGCACAACTCATTAACGACCTGGAGGATTCAAACCTTCCCCCTGTCTAAAGCGTTGGACCGCCAACTGTCTGAGTGGTCGGCAGTCATCGGTTGAGTTTAGAGGCGAAAGATTAAAACCACGTATAATTAAGCAAGGGGTGCCACAGGGTGGTGTCCTATCCCCGCTTTTGTTTAATTACTACATATCGAGGCTCCCTTCCCCACCAGAAGGCGTCCCGATCGTCTCCTACGCCGATTACTGCACGATCCTGGCGACTGGACCCTCCGTTGATGAGCTCTGCTCGAGAATTAATTCCTACATTCCAACCCTTTCCAGTTTCTTCGCTGCACGGGACCTGACATTGTCACCGACCAAATCCTCGGCCACCTTATTCACGAAGTGGACAGCGCAGGCGAACATGGAATTAGACGTCTACGTCGACGGCATTAAGCTTCCGACTGTCACGCACCCCAAAATCTTAGGGGTCACGTTTGATAACATGTTCAAATACGGTGCTCATGTAGCCGCGATTGCCACCAAAGTACAAAGCCGTAACAAAATCCTCAAGTCACTAGCTGGCAGTACTTGGGGGAAATACAAAGAAACGTTACTGGCAACGTACAAGGCAATCGGCCGGGGTTAGCAGACACACATTGGAGGAGGTTGCAGGCTTGCCAAAACACCGCACTCAGAACTGCCACGGGGTGCCTCCTTATGTCTCCTGAGCACCATCTTTATAATGAGCATTGTGAGATGTTGACCAGGTAATTCCTGTTCAACTGCCATAAACCGCAGCACCCGAACAGGAGCCTGCTCAACGAAAATCCGCCTCCCAGGAGAATAAGGGGTCACCTCCGTAAGCACTATGACGAGATCCGGCATCACATTTTCTCTCTCTTTGATCCAAAGGTGCACCGGCGGGCCCTTAACCTCATCCACACGGAGTCGGTAAACTCCTTTGTCAGGTCTCGTCCAGTGAATGCAGTCCTACAGGCACAAGCTCCACCTGTTGCCGACGAGGAACGCGAACTGCCCAGGGAGACAAGAGTCACGCTGGCTCAACTTCGTTCTGGATACTGTAACAGACTAAACTCTTACCTATCCAGACTGAACCCTGACATGCCAAGTGTCTGCCCGGCATGCGGCGTGTCTCCCCACGATACTAATCATCTGTTCATCTGCTCAACTGAGCCTACTCTTCTAACACCAATTTCACTCTGGCCCACTCCTGTTGAAGCCGCGAGGTTTCTTGGACTTCGGTTAGAAGAGCCTGATGACAGTGTTGGACGAGGGGTGACATCCTAGGCAGGTTAAATAGTCGCTACAACAACAACAACAACTCCTCACATTAAACAAAAAACACCAATTCGCGAATTTCGCATTTGTCCTTGCATATAGGTGAATGTCAAATTGAAAATTGCGACAAATGAAATAAAAGATGTTGCAGCTTTCGGGAGGCTTGAATAAAACACGCAATTTATGTTTAATTTAATGCTCTCGCTGTTTGCACAGTTACAAATTACGATTTGGTTGGTTGTTTTATTTCCTGTTAAAGGTTCTAAATTTAATACATATATAAAGTTATAAATTAGATTCTTACATTTGGTTTTGCCTCCCTTCTTATTTGCCGCTCAACAAAGAATTAAAATGAAATCATGAAATGCAAATTTACTGCGCGAAGGGAGGTGCCAGATGGGCCAATTTTACACATTTTCTCTTGCATCAAATTTTTCGTCAAGGACAGGGTAACACGTCAAAAT
The DNA here is from genome assembly GCA_949987695.1 of Merzomyia westermanni. Classification (NCBI taxonomy): domain Eukaryota; kingdom Metazoa; phylum Arthropoda; class Insecta; order Diptera; family Tephritidae; genus Merzomyia; species Merzomyia westermanni. The sequence continues at coordinate 127,789,349 of OX465288.1, read as the reverse complement.
ATAAATTGACAAATTTGATACTTAACAATATTCGGTAACAAGAGGAAAGCTTTTGAATATATTAAAATCAGACCTTTGAAATTTGATTAGTAATTAGTAATCAATTGATCAAATAGCTTTTTCAATCATTAATGATTGATTTAATTGTTTTTAGAAATTTTCAATCACTAATTGACTAGATTAATGAAAATTAATCAAAAAGAAAAGTTTTGATTATAATAATTAATTTAATATTTCCAAATTATTTGAGTTAAAGTTTGTACTTTATGAGTGGGAATTGCGTAAACCCAAAAGGTAAACAAACGGAATGAGTTGAATAAACGACTCATTTTAATGTGATGGCCGTGGATTTTGACGTTCGTTTGCCAAAAAATGCAATTATTTTACTTGAAAATAATTTTGATGCAAAAATTTAATTAAATGACCCAAAATGTTTATTCGATATTTCCGATCCTAAATCTACGTATATTTATGACTTCCGCCCTTTATTAAAAAATTGTTGGTTTGTTAATTTCCAATAGGTAATTTTTTTAAATAGCATATTTTTAAATTATAGTCGTAGGTATATTATTTATATAGGTAGGTAGGTATACAGTTTTTACCTTTCACACATTAAAACTGTAATTATTCGATATTTTTAGGTTTGATAAATTTCATTAGGTATGGAATTTAAGATTTTATTATAATAATTTAAATATAGATTGATTTTGTTGTAAATTTTTTGTTAAGGCTGTTAATTTGGCTTTCCATTTCTAATCAATTGGTTATAGGTAAAGACAACCTAAAATACGTTTTAATGGTACCTAATACAGAAACATAAGAATTTAATATAAAACAAAAAATTATGGTAATTGTTTCCTTTAGGAGACAACTGCTAAAAAACGTCCAAAAATATCGGGAGAGGTGTCAAACAACGCGTTTTGATTTCGGTATCAACAATCCGAAAGCGGATTTGGTAATTATATACGACAGCAGGTAACTGCTAATATACGTCCAAAAATCTCGGGAAAGGTATCAAACGACGCGTTTTGACCTCTGTATCAATAATCCGAAAGCGGAAATGAAATAATTTCTTTCAGTGAAAAGTTATTAGCAAAAAACCTAAAAATGGCCTAGGTCCGATCCCAAATAGGGGGCTTAATCCAAGGTATTTCTGCACACACACTTTTGCACTTTTCGGTACACCCTAATCTGTGATTACAACAACCACATGAGAAAGACAGAAACTTTTCAACTTTGATTGCAAATATCTCTGAACATACATAAAATATCGAACTTCCGCTTTCGGATTATTGTTACGGAAATCAAAACGCGTCTTTTGATACCTTTCCCGATAACTTTGGACGTTTTTTAGCAGTTGTCTCCTAAAGGAAACAATTACCAAAATTAGTTTCATAGCAATTGCATTTGAAATAAATTTGAATAATTGAACATAAAAAATAAATATAGGGAGTAGGATTTTATGTAAGGATAATTAAGTAGCAGAAAAAAGGAGATATGCATGTGAATATCATATCAATAAATCATTGTGGGAAGAATGCATTTTTCCGTCGGCAAATCACACATTCATATTCCCATATCATCCACCAAAAAGTGTGCATGCGTAAAGCTACCGCGCACGCACATATTTGTGTACATACATATGTCCAAAAAACAAGCAAACGTATGCGCACAATCACACATAAATACCTACACATGTCCTCACAACCCCCTCTAATGCATGTGCTGTCCACCAACTACCATGATACAAAAACAAAAACCATTCCTACGCACAGTCGCAGCAGCGAAATCTGTCGTCATAAATACAACAATAACAATTTCATTCATAAATCAAATATTATTTCCTGATGCAATGTGGCAACACTGATCTTTCACAAATCGACAAAGTTAAAATCTAACAAAAATCTTAATTTCCAACTTCAATTCATTTTGGGGGTATTCAGTGACGGGGTAAACTTAAATTCAACTGGGCATATTTGCTACAAATTTTTAATTTAGGAACTTCATAGGTACTTTGCTAGGCAACCAGCATTGTATATTGGATAAAATTCTGACCCACCATACAGAAAGTCCCAGGTACAAGTACAGGGACAGGTGACATGAAGAAATTGAAAGTAAGACACGAGATATATATAGGCAATATGTTGATATTATTACTATATATACCAATATATTGGAAATCTTTCCAAAATTTTAAACAAAAAAATACAGATATTGACCAGCAATTGGTATAAATCTATACTAAAACACGAAAAAGTTATTATTCAAAATTTTCTATATATTTTTCATATATTTCATACAAAATTGGCATTTTTATTTTAAACGTGCCAAAGTACGCAGTATATGTCGTTTGTTCAATTTTTGAGCTTTGTGATGAGAGCCCTTAAAAAAGTAGATCGCAGTAGCAGAGCGACTGATTTGGATATTTTCGAGACTGCTAAGCTATTGACATTTCTGAAATGTCAAATAAAAGCGTAGTTAACCGACTAGCTATAGTCTTGCCAAGTTACACAACATAATACAAGAAAATAGTAAGGATTTTGCGTTTTCACTAGTAATTTATTTAGAGCCTTTTTCTTGTGTTTTACTAGAAGCTGCAACGGCAACATTGTTCTTTACTGTCGAGCATGCATATGTATTTATGTGGGAATGTTCATATTGCATGAATGAAGGTGTTATGTGGAATTTCAGCATTTTCGCTATGTCTATGAAAATTCAGAACATTCAACTGAGTTTTCGCGAAATTTAAATGTTTGCACATATATCCTTCATCCATTCAACGATGCCAGCAGCCTTGGACATACACAAATATGTACATACATATATTAGATGGCATAATACGTATTGACGTTTGTAAAGGGTGTTTTTTTAGGGGTATAGAACTTCGAATTGAAATAAAACACAAGAAAATCGTTTTAAGGTCCATCAATTTGGCTTTATTGGAAGGATAATTTTATGCCATTAATGCTTAAATATGATTTCGGGCATGTGGCCGCCGCGGCTGGCTCGAATAAAGCCAATTCTACAGGTCCAATTTTCAACCACTTTTCCGAGCATATGGGGCCGTATGTCGGCAATAACGCCACGAATGTTGGCTTCCAATTCCCCTAACGTTTCTGGTTTGTTGGTGTAGACGAGCGACTTCACATATCCCCAAAGAAAATAATCCAATGGTGTCAAATCACACGACCTTGGTGGCCAATTGACAGGTCCATTCCGCGAAATTATGCGCTCATCGAATGTTTCCTTCAATAAATCGATTGTGACGTCCGCTGTGTGGCATGTAGCGCCATCTTGTTGGAACCACAACTCATCCACATTCATGCCATCCAATTCGGGAACAAAATAGTCGGTTATCATGGCTCTATACCGGTCTCCATTAACGGTAGCTGCCTCTCCAGCATTATTGCGGAAGAAGTATGGCCCAATGACTCCACCAGCCCATAGAGCACACCAAACAGTCAGTTTTTGTAGATGTAATGGCGTTTCAAGGGTCTCATGTGGATTCTCTTCACTCCAAATGCGGCAATTTTGCTTGTTGACGTAGCCATTCAACCAAAAATGAGCCTCATCACTGAACAAAATTTTGCGATGAAAATCAGCATCGAAATCAATCTCATTTTCGGCCCATACACCAAAATCACGACGCATTGCATGGTCTCGCGGCTTTAATTCTTGCACAAGCTGGATCTTGTAAGGTCGCAAGCCAAGATCTTTGCGCAAAATCTTCCATAAAGTTGATGGACAAAGCTCCAATTGCTGTGCACGGTGGCGAATCGATTCATTCGGGTCCTCTTCAACACTTTGCTCTACAGCGGCAATTGTTTCTTCGGTGCGCACTGTTCGACGTCTCTGCGGATGCGTATTATCACATAGAGTAAACGTAGTGCGAAAACGATCCATGGTTAACCGAATTAATTGCTCTGATGGACGATTATGTCGACCATAAAATGGACGGAGCTCACGGTAAACTTCGCGAACTGAACCATTATTTTCGAAATAAATTTGCACGATTTGAAAGCGTTGTTCTTTTGTCAACCTGTTCATGATGAAATGGCAAACTAAACTGAACATAAATGACATTAGAGTTGCCAGATTTGACCACAAAATGCCAGTTTTATCTCTATTCGAAAAACAAACCTGTAAAAAAAACACCCTGTACGTACAAAATTATGTGATAATAAACATTTTCTTATCAAATCTGATTATGAATGAATATTTTTTTGGATAAAATTATTATATTAGTGTTATTATAAAAAATAATAGGTTATGGCTAGGTATTTTTAAATAAAATTCGGAAAAAATATATAAAATTTTTCAAAAAAATAGGTATGATAAAATAGATTACTTAATTTAAATAAAAGTCAGCAATTGCCAATAGAAGTAGATATAACTTTTTTGAAAACTATAGAATTGTGAATTTTTTTTTTGAAATTTAACTGAAACTTGGTTAATAATATAAAAGTATAAGGTATGATTTTTTTCGAAAATATCGGTAAGGAAAAATAAATTACTTAATTTAAATAAAAATCAATAATTGCCATTAGAAGTAGGTATGGCTTTTTTAAAAACTATGGACTAGTGAATTTTTTTTTTAATTTAATTGAAACTTGGTGGATAATATAAAATTATAAGGTATGCATTTTTTCAAAAAAATAGGTGAAAAAATAGATTACCTAATTTAAATAAAATTCGAAAATTACCATTAGAAGCAGGTATGGCTTTTTTGAAAACTATGGACTAATGAATTTTTTTTTTTGAAAATTTAATTCAAATTCGGTAAAAAAATGTAAAAATTTTAAATTAAATAAATGAAAAGTTATAATAATATTATTGAAATAGTCTGTATATTTCAGCTATTTGATATCTATTTCTACTTTTGCACATATATACATATGTATAGCAGAACACTTTGCAATCAAATATTTCATACTTGTAAGCATGCCTTGCATATCTTGAAGCATGCGCTTCATATCTAGTTGAAAATTTTATTTTTTTTTATTTTTAATCTAAAATGCGTGTTCTAGTTAAAAAAAAGTATCAAATATTAATAAAAAAAGGAAAAAAAATTGTTTGTTCCCTGTGATGGGACTTGAACCTGGGTCTGGTAAGCCAAACCACCATATCAAATGGAAGCTTGCATGCATATTTTATGGAAATAAAAATAAAAATATCTTCAAATATCTATTGGAAAACATTTTCAATTAATAAAATGAAAATATTCCAATATTTTGATATTTGTCATATTTAATATTTTATTTCCATTAAGTTGATCAATTTGCACAAACATAATAGGCAAATATCCTCAACTTCATGAAAACGCAATGTCCGGAAAGACTCAACTTCATCAAAAAGTCAACGAAGTCAGCTACTCAAAATAAAAATTTGCTACTCATTCGATCAGCTGATATTTGGCAAAGTCACTCTAAATAAATTAAGAAAATGCACAAAAGGGAATGCTTGAAACCCTAATAGATATCGGCGAGCAAGTGTGGCGAGTAGCTCTGCTCGAACATCCGTGTTGGTGCCTCTTATTCATACATGCTCTTTGGTATGGTTGGATAAAGATTATAAGTTGTTGATCGGCAGGCCTTCCGCAATAGTTTAATTTTGATGATTTTTTGACCAGTTTTATTTTAATTTTTTTTTTATTATTTTTGATTATTTTGCTGTATCGTTATGAGAAATATCACAGTTCATTTCCCGCGTATGCGGGATATGGATATACCAGTAGATTTGAGAGTATTTTTAAGATGTAGTCGTGAACCGTGGCAGCCTCCGTGATGTGGTGGTTGTGTGCAAGCAAATAACGAGACAGCGAATATCAAAATGTTTGAAAAAAAAAGGTTTTAAAACAGGGTCGCCTTCGGCAGTACTAGGCAAACCTCCAATTGATTTATTCTGTTATAAAATAACTGAACCACGGAAAGCTCGTATGAGATAACTGAACAGGTTGAACCGTTTATTAAGAATGATGAACTCTAAAAATTGTAATTGCAAAAATGATATGACACAAAAATGAGAGAAAATACTGGTACATATACATATGTGTGCGGCAGTGCTGCCATACAGTCAATATTAAATTTCCTTTAGTTGGCGGGACGTAACGTTTCATTTGTTTGATGACGTTTGGGAAAGCATTCCAAGTAGTAGTTCTAAACATCCTGCCCGGTCGAGTCGGCTGACTCGAAATCTTCTTGGTCGAAGAGGCGCACCAGTTTCTGGACAGCTCGCTTCATAGTTCCACTGGCGGTCTGCAAGGTGACATTGCGTATAGCACCGTCGTCTCCAGGATGGACTTCTGTCACACGACCCATGCGCCACTGAGTTGGCGGTAGGTTCTCGTTCTTAACCACCACGATGTCGCCGATCTTTACATTTGGGTTGCGTCTTTGCCACTTATTGCGTCGTTGAAGTGTGGTCAGGTACTCTTCACTCCATCGCCGCCAGAACTCTTGATGCACTTGTCTGGCCCATTGCCATTGCTTCAAGCGGTTGGTTGGAATATGGCGTATGTCTGGTTCTGGAACAGCCAGAAGCGGAGCGCCGATAAGAAAATCGCCGGGTGTCAATGCAAACTTCTCGTGAGGATCGTCGTAGAGCGGAGTTATCGGACGAGAGTTCAGGCATGCCTCAATGCGTGCTGCTAAAGTCTGTAGTTGACCATACCACAAAGTTTGTGAACCAACACAACGGACCAAGTGATGTTTAGCGCTCTTGACAGCGGCCTCCCAAAGGCCACCTTGATGAGGAGCGCTCGGTGTGATAAAATGCCAATTCGTCCCTGTGCTCGCTAAGGAGTGTTGAGTATAGGCGCCTTGCCATGCCGAAAAATCTTCTTGGAGAAGTCGATTAGCGCCTACGAAGGCTGTGCCGTTGTCGCTGTATAAATCACGACACGGACCACGACGGCTGATGAAGCGGGTGAATGCGTCGATGAAGGCTTGTGCGGACAGGTCGTCAACCACTTCTATGTGAACGGCCTTAGTAGCCATGCATACAAATATTGCCAAATACGTTTTAACGAGAGTGCGAGAGCGTTTCGCACCTATACGCAGAGTGAACGGTCCACAGTAATCTACCCCAGATGAAACGAATGGTCTTCCAGGCTTAACTCTCTGCCCGGGTAACGAGGCCATTTGCTGTTGGAACACTTGACCTCGATGACGGCGACACACGACACATCTGTGTATATAAGTTTTGACGGCCTGTCTAGCATTCAATATCCAATACCTGCGTCGTAACGTATGCAGCATCAGCTGAGTTCCACCATGGAGCGTGGTTTCGTGGACTTGTCGTATGAGAAGCTGAACTAATGGAGTAGATTTCGGAAGTATGATTGGAAAACGTTGATTATGCTCTAAATCTGCCTTAGCGAGCCGGCCTCCGACACGTAACATCTGATGCTCATCTATAAATGGATTTAATGAGATTAATTTATTGGAAGATGACAAACCTGAAGCAGTCTTCAACTGATTCATTTCGACTTGGAAGTGTCTCTGATGCTCAATGCGAATCAAGACATCCAATGCGTCGTCTCTTTCTCTGGCAGTTATGACAGGTTGGCGTAGGTGTCGACATCTGCCCAACCAACGCAGCATGATGGCCACCGTACCCAGTAATCGCTGTATGGAACTAAATCGTTCGTCCAATGGTATGACCTGACCATCCAGGCGTCGAGTTGCTAGTGGATAGGCAGGAGGAAGACTAGCCACTCCTGAAACGATACGCATTTCGCTGCGATGTACTTCTGATTCATCTTGGCTAAGTAGAATCTCTTGCTCGGCTGACTGAAGTTCTATGAAACCTGGTCCGCGCCACCAAAGCGGATGATTTAGCAGTTCCTTTGGTGTGATGCCCCTACTCGCGCAATCGGCAGGGTTCTGTGCTGAGCGGACGTGGTACCAGCGATCTGGAGATGTTAGCTCTTGAATCCTGCGAACTCTATTGGATACGAATGGTTTTAGTATTGTTGGGTGCTTCTTCAGCCAGCACAGTACGATCGCCGAATCGGACCATAAAGAGTACGGAGATGCATCCAAACGCAAAGCACCTCGCACATTATGAAAAGTCTCAGCCAGAAGAAGCGCAGCTGAAAGTTCAAGGCGGGGTATAGTTGTGCCTTTCAATGGTGCTACCTTTGTTCGTGCAGTTAGGAGTGATAAGCGCACGCCCTCCGCGTCGTTTGTTTGGATGTATATAACAGCAGCATATGCTTGTGAACTGGCGTCGCAAAACCCGTGTAACGTGGGTTGATTATTCGCAACCATGCCCAACCAACGATCGATGCGGATTTGCCTAAGGGCCTCCAAAGTAGAACGATACTTGAGCCATTCGTCACGAAGTTCTTCTGGTAAAGGCGAGTCCCAAGATAGACCCGCAGACCACATTCTCTGAATAAATAGCTTTCCTGTTATGATCACTGGTGCTATCAGTCCAACAGGATCGAAAAGACGTGCCACTTCGCTGAGCACATGTCGCTTTGTAGGTATCTGACTTGCCTGATTAAGATCTACATGGTAGAATAACTGATCGGATACCGAATCCCACCTCAATCCCAATACCGTTGCTACCGACGCCGTGAACGTGTAACTAGAAAGAGACGGGTTATTAGATAAATACAACAAAACCTTACTATCACTAGAATTCCACTTCCTTAGTTTAAATCCACCGCTGGATAGAATGGTGTCCACGCTCAACGCTAGGTCAACGGCTTGGGAGACATTGTCGCAACTTGTTAAAAAATCATCAACGTAGAATGAATTGAGTATCTCCTCACGCGCGATGGTCGCTTTCTTAGCATCAGGAACGGTCGAGTGGTTATCATGCGCGCATTGCTGTAGAGCACGAACAGCGTTGTATGGACTGCACGCCATGCCATATGTGACTGTTTTCAAGCGATATATGCCCAGTTCGTCCGAAGGAGACTCTCGCCATATGATTCTCTGATAGTCTCGATGCTCCGGCGCCACCAAAACCTGGCGGAACATCTTCTCAATGTCACCAGTAATTGCGACTCGATAACGCCGAAAACGCAACAGGATGTTGATGAGCGTGTCCTGGATTGTTGGACCCACCAGCTGAATGTCGTTGAGTGATAAACCAGTAGTGGTCGGCGCCGAAGCATTAAATACTACTCGAAACTTCGCGGCGACCGCATGATGTGGGATATAATAGCAGCCAGTATGGTGGTACGGTGATTCTACCTTCTCCATATGGCCCAAAGTAGCATACTCTCTCATGAATTTTACATAATTTTCTCTCAGTGTAGGGTCTGAAACTAAGCGTCGTTCCAGCCGCTCGAACTGACGCATGGCCAATGTGAAAGATTCCCCAAGCTGTGGAGCGTCGCGCCGCAAGGGCAAGTGTACGACATATCGTCCGTCTTGTGTACGGGAATGCGTGGTATCAAATATCTTACCACACTCATCTTCGTCAGATTCATCCACCGTTGGAACCTCTTCAATCTTCCAAAATCTGTGCACCAGTTCTTCGAGGCGAACGTCATCTTCGCCAACGACGGTGTTACACGAAAGCGATGAAACATTAGAAACTATAGATACTGTTGCTGGGCCAAATACCACCCAACCTAAATGTGTACGCTGGGCGCAAGGTTCGTCTGGTCGTGCACCGATGACCTCACCCTGTACGATTTGTCCCCACACGTCTGCGCCGATGAGAACGTCGATTGCTCCTGGCGTACCAAACCAAATATCAGCCAGATCGAGTCCTTTCAAATGTGACCACTGGCTTACATTAACCTTCACTGCGGGAATCTCCGACGTGATGGACGGTAACACCAGCGCTTCAAGTTGTATACTGAAATCTTTCACTGTGGACTTAAGTGTGAGCATTGCGCTGCCATTTGCTCGGGTGTTTACTGTAGCCCCGACGCCTTCCACATGTACTCTACATTTACGACGATGTAGCTGCAAAGAGTTTGCCAAGCGTTCCGTTATGAAGCTTACCTGCGATCCCGGATCACATAAAATACGAGCCACGCGTTGAATCAAGCCTTCTCCAAATGCATATGCACGCGCTGTTGCCAAAAGAGTGATTGCTTGGGATTGCGCAACGCAGGCTTTGGCAGGTACGGTTAGTCATGATGTTGATTTTGGCTTCGCTTGATCACTAGCCTCGTCTGGCACTGCAGTCAAAGCCGTCTTGTTGGGTTTGTCACGACATAAAAGAGTGTTATGCTTACGGCCACAGCTTCTACAACTACCAGAGGGGCACTGACGTGAAGAATGGCCACTACGTAGACAATTGTAGCATAGCCTTAAAGTTTTAATTGCTTCAAAGCGAGCATCTATCCCCATTGCTGTGATAGCTGGGCACCTTGTGATTCGATGAGCACCTTGGCAATGCGCACATTGTCCAACCTCAGTGTATGCCATGTGAGATTTCACTTGTCGTTGTTGTCGCACGGATTGCCCACTGGATGATTCTGGGACAATGCTATGAGCGCGTCTCTCCAAAAATTTCAGCAAATCGTCGAGGGTTGGTATTTCATGCGTCGAACACTTCATGCACCAATCCCGTTTCGTTACCGCTGGTAACTTCGATACCACAATTGGCACCGCCAAAGCATCCCAATGTTGAACAGGAATTTCCATTACGCGTAGGGCACGAAGAGTCTCGTGCACCGTATCAACAATAGCAAGCAATGCCTTAGCAGATTCCTCTGTAGCAACTTTGAGGTTAAGGAAACGTGACACGTGGATCTCCGCAAGTTGCTTTTTGTTATCGTAGCGATCCTTAAGAGCCTTCCAAACCTCTTCGTATCCGCCTGAGTAGATTCCTCCAATTAGTGGCACTGCGCTGGCACTAACTGCTTGCCGAAGTTTACCCAATTTAAATGCTTCGGGAAAGGAAGCCCGATGCACTAATGTTTCGAATGCATCTTTGAACGCCAACCACTTGCACATGTCACCATCGAATGGTGGAATAGCTAATGGATCAAGTTTAAGATCCAACGAGCAGCCTTCTAAGCTTGCAGTAGGACTGTTGCGTGTAACCGCATTTGATGTGGACACTGACTTTTCTTTGCATGCGGCAATGAGGCGATTAAGTTTGCTGCACGCTTCTGCATACACCTGCTCGATATCTTCCCACAGGGCTTCATGTGCCGCAAGTTCCGCAGTTTCAGCTAATCCAATTAGGTGGTCGTGATTCTCCGTAAATCTCGCAAAATGTGAATCTAGCATTTTCAGCTCCTGTTGCAGTTGAAATACATCTAAATCGTTGACTGTCTCTCTATTTACGCGCGCATGTATGCGCCTTATTGATTTGACGGCAGATGAACGCAATATCAATTCTGCCATTTGTACTCAACCAAAAAATACTTGTCCTCACAGGAGGCACCAAAATGTTATAAAATAACTGAACCACGGAAAGCTCGTATGAGATAACTGAACAGGTTGAACCGTTTATTAAGAATGATGAACTCTAAAAATTGTAATTGCAAAAATGATATGACACAAAAATGAGAGAAAATACTGGTACATATACATATGTGTGCGGCAGTGCTGCCATACAGTCAATATTAAATTTCCTTTAGTTGGCGGGACGTAACGTTTCATTTGTTTGATGACGTTTGGGAAAGCATTCCAAGTAGTAGTTCTAAACATATTCTATAAAAAAGCTTCGCAGGAATAATAAGAAGCAGCACACTACAAAACTAGACGAGAAGCTCGGTCTTAATCTCTTCGGAGGTATATTGCCCCATATTATTATTATTAGTATTAGTAATACTGAACCTTGATGATTCAAAAACCGTTGGATCCTGTGCTATATTGGAGTTCTCGCATATTACTCCTTTGTAATGCATTAGCGGGCCACTTCGGCTTATTACCAATATTTGCGAATGTTATTGTCAAGAAACATATAATTGTAAAAAAATTAATGAAATAGCGCAAGTGGTAGATAGGTAGTAAATAGTTTGGATAGTACTTTCCTGTAGATACTCAATGGTGTAACAGCTTTGGAGTACTCAGAAACAACATAAGTAGGGGGTGCTCTCATAAGACATCGCTATGTAAATTGTATATGATCCGTATTTCTATTACCTATTCGGATTACAGAAAAATGTGCGTGCATGCTTTATAATAAAACACTTGAGAAATGTTAATTTGATGTAATGATTTTATCGCACGTGAGGTTATATTCGTCATAAGAGACAACCTTATAAAAAGATGGCTATGCTTTTGAAAAACGGCTTTGTCATAGAACATTTAACTGAATATAATGTCATTTTTCTGTACTTAAACCATAGCGACCAAGGCGAATTTATACAGCTGGCCGCAGGAACATATATGTAAATTTCCTATGTATTTTGTTTTTGTAAATCGGATGCGAGCTGTCAAAATCTAAATTCGCCTTGGGCGCCATTGCTAAAACTCGAATTCGCCTTGAATTTGGCTGAGTTTGACATTACCCGTTCGACTGAAAATAAAAAAAGTTTAATACATATATGTTACGAACACCACCTGTAATTAATTCCCCTTGCCATAGCGACAAGCCACTTTGCCGCCGATTCTTCTATTTCCTACAATCGACTACAGGGTTTTTTCCAGTAGCCCGTTTCTGTAACCTTTCGATAAGAATTTTAACGCAAAGTGCAACCCTGTTATGTAGTTATCGCTGAATAGTGTTTCTATAAGTGTGGCCTATAATGGCAGTGATAACAAGTGTAAAATCCAAACTAATTGCATTATGTGCAAATTTTTAATGTTATTAATATTTATTAAAAATTAATTGTTATAAAAAAACAAAAATAAAATTTAAGAAAAAGTTGAAAAAATTTTGCCACGATTTGAACTCGATTCTCCCGCTAGTTAGAGCAATATCTTATCTACTTGGCTATTGAGACCATTGGGCGGCGTTCGTCAAATGTTTTAATTGTCAGCTAGGCCTTTTTGCCTATCATTTTTACATAACACACCACGAACATATCGCAAGGTGAATTTTTTTTCATACAGAAACGCTTTTCATAACGAAGTCGTTACAAGCCATGCGATACATAATCATTCGTTATTATAACGAAAAATTGCAGAAACGGGCTACAGACCAGGTTCAGCGTTCACGTGCTATTACCTGCGGGTTAGGGGCTTAGAATATGCCCGAGGTAGGCATACCGGTCGTAAGAGGCGACTAATATGCACAAAGGTAATGACGTGCAACTCGATGGTTGATCTACGGATATGATGCCTCTCACCTCTCATTACCCACCTTATCCTTCCTTACGGAAGGAGGGGTGACATGACCTAGAAGGTTCCACTGGTCATAAATCGCTACCACGACAGTCGGGCAGTACCGCAAGAGAGTACCGGAGCGTACCGGATTCATATCCGGCCAAGGACTGTCAGTTCGACAGCACTCCCCAAAACCTTCGGGGAGTGTTTTTGTCGTTACAACAACAACAGTATGTATGTACTTTATTGTATATAAGTATACTCTTAATTTGATATGATGGAACGTAATAAAAAAATATTTTTTAATTGTTTTTCATTATTTTTAATTTTTCTTGATTTTTTTCTTGAATCAAAAAAAATAATGATTGTTTTTTAAAATAATCATTAAAACCTGAAAGCAATGAGTAATCAATCATTAATATGCTTCCCAAAAAGTAATTAATCAAACTGGTAATCATTATGATTATTAATCATTACTTAACAGGTCTCATCAAAACAATTTGCAAAGAAATTGATAAACGGTTGCCAACAAGCTTGAAACATTTTAAGAAAATTTAGATTTTTTCTCAAGGTAATTTGTCGGGAAGTATTTACTATAGGTTTCGTTTTGATGGAAATTTTGTTGGCGACTAATTTGGCGGTATGTAAATAAAATTTGGTGATTTTGGAGACTTTTAAGGGAGAATGTGGCGACATCTTTTAAAAAATACTGGCAACCCTGATTCGTTTATTAATTTATATTTACTTTGAATTTTTCAGCCAAAATCTTACTAAGGCTATCCTAATTTCTGGCTTACATTTTTTCTCTTATTAATCAAGAACTAACTATAAAAGTTCTTATTTTGGAAGCAAGGTACGGCTAGAGACAGGACTAATGTGAGTAAACTGTTTTAAATTTTTTTTGAAATCTTAACCGGTCTCGCAATTCGCAGCAGCAAATAATGAATATTTTAAAAGGCTTGACAAAAATTAGGTCGAGTTTTGCTCGATTTATAGAAACGACCAGCAATTTTATGTGGGTACAGCGCAACGAAAAATTTGCTGATAAGCGTTTAGTTGTTGAACAGTTAACAGAAAGGGAAGTAGTACGCGTGCATGGTGAAGAAGTTGTGCCCTTCTTGCAGGGGCTTATAACAAATGATATGGCACACCTGCAGTCGGGTAGTACACCTCTTGCTAAAACTCCGGCAATGTATACGATGTTCCTGAATAAAGCCGGACGTGTACTATATGATTCAATCATATACCGCACACCAGAACCCAACACATACCTTATAGAGTGTGATAAATATATATCTAATGAACTGCGTCGACACTTGCGGCTTTATCGTGTACGACGAAATATTGAAATTGACGCTGTTAATGGAGAATACCGACCATGGATTGTATTCAATCCGGTGGGAAGTGTTGTTCGAATGGACACGAATATACAGATTGGGCAAGAAGTTATATTTACACCAGATCCGCGCATACGTGACCTAGGCACACGGGTCATCACAAAATCCGATAAAACATGGAAGGATTTAGCTAACATGTTTTCGAAAGCTGGAAATATTACTGTAGCAGAACCCACTAATGACTGCAACTATCGAATGCACCGTTACCGATACGGCGTAAGCGAAGGTGTTCTCGACCTTCCACCTGGCAAAAGTTTTCCATTAGAAGCAAATTGCGACTACTTGCATGGCGTAAGTTTTCAGAAAGGTTGCTACATTGGACAAGAGTTAACTGCACGTGTCCATCACACTGGAGTAGTGCGAAAAAGAATAATGCCATTACGTTTATCTGTATCAGCCGCACCCAAATCTTTAACTATATCAACAGAAGCTGGGATCAATGTCGGTGTAATACGAAGTGCTAACTTGGATAGAGCATTAGGGCTGGTGCGAGTAGAACAAGCCCTGAATTCACCGAAATTGTTCGTGGATGGCGAAATATGCTACGTAGAAAAGCCATTCTGGTGGCCAACAGAGCTACCGAGAAAAGCAAAAATTGAAGTACTTTAACGAATTGTTTTTAATAGCTGTGTATTCGAAATGAATTTTGTGTTAATAGTACAGAAATCTTGTCTAAAATTTTTAGTTGTAGAGTATAAATAAACATACTTATAAAATGACTTTTTTTTTATAATATATATTCATCTTGTGGTGGCTAACATCTTCTTATTACAGACACCGTTATGGAGGAGCCAACAACATCGAAAGGTTGGAATATTAGTACATTTAATAATTATGATGAAATGCAATTGAATGTAAAAGATGAAGAGGCAGAGATTGCGCGCTTGGGTTTATCTACAAATAACGACGCTGTTGTGGATAAAGGTGAAACACAATATGATGAACGCGTTCCGAAAATAGAATTTCAGTGTAGTACCTGCCCTATGAGGGAATTGGTACATTATTATGGCAAACGTCCGCCGTTCGTATATGGCTTTCAAATTTTAGAGAACTCATTTGTTATGCGTGATCCGTTTCAGCCACCACCAATGCGTTGGAAGCCAAAAGCTGAATATTTTGTTATAATTGGTGCTAACTGTTCTGTATGCGAAATTGTCGTTTGTAAAGGGAGCGAATGTAGTTTTTTCTATGTTCACACTTATTGTTTAAACTGCGCTAAAAGCAAAATAAATAAATTTCCAATCGAAGCTCAAGCTAAATTAAGAAAACAATTAACACAAAAAATTAAATAATCTTCACGGTAAAATCAACGAACAAGTCTATTAATAAATGGATTTATATGTACTTCCAAAAAAAAAATCTATTTGAATACAGTGTATAATACTATGATATTACACAAATTCAGGTTTATGGTTTTGGCTTAGGGGCTATTTTCTTAGCTAACTTTTGCATTTGACTTGTCATCTTTTTCTGGTTTTTCTTGATAGCTCCGATTTTCACGCCACGAAACTTCGACTTCTTATTGGTATTGCCATCGTTCAATTTCTGGCCTTCGTTTTGGCTACGCTTTTTGTCTTTTAACTTCTTTCCACTAGCGGGTGCTTTCTTTGCCTCTACGTTTGTTGAATCGCGCTTTGTTTTTGCGCCCAACTTTTTAACAGAATATCGCTCTACATTGATCGGCCTTTCGTCTAGCATTGTTTCATTTAACTCCAATGCCAAGCCTACTGCATCTGCAGTTTTAAAACAAACATATGCCACACCTTTGCAACCTTTGTCATCATGCAAGCAACGTATATAGTCAATATCTCCACAGCTGGAAAATATTTCACGCAGCTTCTCGTCGTTTGCACCTATTAATATACGTTTATTGAGTTAATACATAAATTAATTCATAAAACTACATCCATCTACAACTTACTGTATTTAAGATTACCAACTAAAATGGTGCGATTAGTATCGAAGCCAATGTTATTTAAATGATTAGCGCTTGTTACTCGTAGATGATTGTTTTTGAAAAGCGTGCCATTCAAACCTAATGCACGCTTTGCTGTTTCCTTATCCTTAAGCACAACCCACGCGATTAGAGAACCAGCTTCCTTTCTAATTTTATGTTTAGAAATTAATTTACCAGTAGCAGTTCGAAGACGTATTCCATTGACGGGTCCATAATCACTAAACAGGCGCACCAATTGGACGCGTTTCGTATTTATTGGGAGATTTCCTACGAAAATAGTTGCTGCCTCCTTAATGGGGTCCCGCTTTTGTGGTTCTAAAAGAACATACAAGATTGATATATATAACATAAGCCTTAATATATATATATATGTAATTTGTGGGTACCTTTACTACCGCCATGGCTTATCTTTTTTTCTTTGCTCTCATTATTTTGATTAGCAGAAATATTGATTTTTTTCAACTCTTTTATCTTCAGATTCTTTCCCATGTTCTTAACTTTCTTATTTCCCCCCGGTACATTTGCAGATGAATCCTTGAGTTTAATTTGTCGTGTTTTTTGTTTCGGTTGAATTTTATGTTTAACAATTTCTTTGGTAGAGCTACCGTTTGAAGGGCCTGCATTCCCAGGAACATCTTTAGAACCAACATTACCGGGCCTATATATCTTTTTATCGTTCTTGCTTTTTACCATATCTTTGCCAGCGCCTCCATTTGCGGTTGATGTTGCTCCTTTTTCCAAAGACGAAGCGCTCTCGATTGCGACTTTCTCAAACGGTTTCTTTCTTTTGAGGCCCGTTATTGCGTTCTTTTTAATTATCTTGCTTTTGTTCAATACTTTCTGCCCCCCATCCTTTTCTTTCAAGTTAAGATTCTTTTTCATGGTTATTTTTTAAATTCCTACTATAAAATGATGTGGTACACCTGTGTTATTGATGGATGGTGAAAAGAACCAAAACACGCGTTTTTTAAAAAAGGCGAATTGAATTCGCCTTGATTTGCCAGAAGCTATAAATGCTTAACTAAGTCTCATACGCACATTCACTTCTCGTTTGCTATTTACAAGTTCCAAACTCTAAACAAAGAGCTTCGAATAACGTCAACTGCTAAAACACGTCCAAAAATGTCTGGAGATGTATCAAAAGACGCATTGTGACCTCGGTATCAATAATCCAAAAGCCGAAAATATATATTGGCACAAGTGCAGAACACATATATTTGTCAAATTTTAAACCTGAAAATTGGGCATTATAGAGAGTTTTATACCGATTCTAACGGTTTTTTTTTTTTTTGTGCAATGAAATGGTTAAAGAGACATTCAAGGTCAAAAGTCAAACTATGATTTCTTTAATTTAAAATATCTTCCAAACTAGTGAACGGAACAAATTAAAGATTTGTAAATAGCTTATAAAAATACCTTTCATTTAATGTGCAATTTGTTTACCTTTTGGTCCATATGTACTTAAAATGCACAAAAACCATATTTTGTAAAAATTCTATGAAATATTAATTTTTCTGCAACAAAATAACCCTGGGCCGATCCAACACCGGATACGCCATCCACAGTACTTCTGCACAGAACACCCTTCTGCGTTGGCGGCCTTCGGGCGCGCTTCAAATAAATAACCCTGGGCCGATCCAATATTCCGAAATTTGTTTTTTGCTACAATTGCCCAATTTCTATAGGGAAATATGAGTATGAATTTAAAGGTAATTGTATCGTCTACAATATTTAAATATTTAATAATACCGTTAATACGGCATTTTGTTTTGATTTATAAACAGTTCTATTTATTTTTACTAACTTTTTTTCATAAAAACATAGTTTTCTTATAAATATTTCGCATAAAGATACAAGATATGTACATCAAATCAAAGCTATTTTCATTACCTATTTATCGGCATCAACGACTTTCAAATCCTCGTATTAGTTTTGAAAATATTCTTATTTAAAAAAATGCAAAACTTACCTTTTGACATGGAATAACCCCAAAAGTTTTTATTTCTACCAAAAAAAAAAAAATACACAATTCAAACCAGCATAAGTACTGTTACCGATTCTTGTGAAAATTTTTTTAATTTGCGAAATGTATGTATTCTGCACTTAAGCCTAAATATTTTGTTTCAGTGAAAAGCATTGTTTACCCCTACTAATTTTGGAGTAAAGGGTAGTGAATGAAGGTACTTCGACAGAGTGGAATGAAGGAAATCGCGTTCAGAGTTTTTTTAAAGTAAAAACTACAACTAAAAATTTCAATTTAAACTGAAATTTACATTCTATAGTAACTGATAAGGTGTATCACTGCTTTATATAGGGTGTTTTTTTTAGGGGTATAGAACTTCGAATTGAAATAAAACACAAGAAAATCGTTTTAAGGTCCATCAATTTGGCTTTATTGGAAGGATAATTTTATGCCATTAATGTTTAAATATGATTTCGGGCATGTGGCCGCCGCGGCTGGCTCGAATAAAGCCAATTCTACAGGTCCAATTTTCAACCACTTTTTCGAGCATATGGGGCCGTCTGTCGGCAATAACGCCACGAATTTTGGCTTCCAATTCCCCTAACGTTTCTGGTTTGTTAGTGTAGACGAGCGACTTCACATATCCCCAAAGAAAATAATCCAATGGTGTCAAATCACACGACCTTGGTGGCCAATTGACAGGTCCATTCCGCGAAATTATGCGCTCATCGAATGTTTCCTTCAATAAATCGATTGTGACGTGCGCTGTGTGGCATGTAGCGCCGTCTTGTTGGAACCACAACTCATCCACATTCATGCCATCCAATTCGGGAACAAAATAGTCGGTTATCATGGCTCTATACCGGTCTCCATTAACGGTAGCTGCCTCTCCAGCATTATTGCGGAAGAAGTATGGCCCAATGACTCCACCAGCCCATAGAGCACACCAAACAGTCAGTTTTTGTGGATGTAATGGCTTTTCAAGGGTCTCATGTGGATTCTCTTCACTCCAAATGCGGAAATTTTGCTTGTTGACGTAGCCATTCAACCAAAAATGAGCCTCATCACTGAACAAAATTTTGCGATGAAAATCAGCATCGAAATCAATCTCATTTTCGGCCCATACACCAAAATCACGACGCATTGCATGGTCTCGCGGCTTTAATTCTTGCACAAGCTGGATCTTGTAAGGTCGCAAGCCAAGATCTTTGCGCAAAATCTTCCATAAAGTTGATGGACAAAGCTCCAATTGCTGTGCACGGTGGCGAATCGATTCATTCGGGTCCTCTTCAACACTTTGCTCTACAGCGGCAATTGTTTCTTCGGTGCGCACTGTTCGACGTCTCTGCGGATGCGTATTATCACATAGAGTAAACGTAGTGCGAAAACGATCCATGGTTAACCGAATTAATTGCTCTGATGGACGATTATGTCGACCATAAAATGGACGGAGCTCACGGTAAACTTCGCGAACTGAACCATTATTTTCGAAATAAATTTGCACGATTTGCAAGCGTTGTTCTTTTGTCAACCTATTCATGATGAAATGGCAAACCAAACTGAACATAAATGACATTAGAGTTGCCAGATTTGACCACAAAATGCCAGTTTTATCTCTATTCGAAAAACAAACCTGTAAAAAAAACACCCTTTACTTGTTGTAGAATAATAATCAAATTATTTCTTTAATAATAAACTGGACTGTATTTTATTCAGAAGGTTTTTTTTTACAATGGTATATGAAATTTCAGTTTTATCAAATTTATGTATCAATCGAAAATTTGTGTTGCAGAGGTATCCATTCAAGGTTGCATTTTCGGTGAAGTGGGGTATAACACGCAGAGATGATATAACTTCGCATCATACCGCCAGCCCTGAAAGACGATTTCAGTCAGATGTTGGTAATAAGGCAACTTTCGTGATTGGACGTTTGTACGTTCCCTGTCCGGTACGTATTGTGACAACTCGCACAGTACCGTCAGAGCCTGGTTGAACTTCCTCAACTATTCCCAATGACCACTTAGCTGGAGGAACATTTGGGTCACCCCCTGCGGGTTAGGGGTTTAGAATATGCCCGAGGTAGGCATACCGGTCGTAAGAGGCGACTAATATGCACAAAGGTAATGACGTGCAACTCGATGGCTGATCTACGGATATGATGCCTCTCACCTCTCATTACCCATCTCTCCTTCCTTACGGAAGGAGGGGTGACATGACCTAGAAGGTTCCACGGGTCATAAATCGCTACCACGACAGTCGGGCAGTACCGCAAGGGAGTACCGGAGCGTACCGGGTTCAAATCCGGCCAAGGACTGTTAATTCGACAACACTCTCCAAAACCTTCGGGGAGTGTTTTTGTCGTTACTACAACAACAACAACATTTGGGTCCTTGATGACGACAAGTTTACCCACTGCTAGGTTTGGTTGGTCGGTCGTCCATTTGGTGCGCCGCTGAATTGACAGCTGGTAGTGCTAACCCAGGGCCCCCAAGCGAAAAGACAATGTAATAAATTTTAGCTAGGCGACTTTCGTTCCAGCAGCGGAATTCCAGACATCGCTAGCGCCTAAATGCTAAAATATGCCAAAATGGCCAAAAAATGAACTCTCAGAATCTTAGGAGATTTTACTGCAATGTAGTGAAGGAAGTACGAGGGTCTTGAGCATGTGCTTCACATTTTCTTCCTAATTATCACAAATTGCTTTATTTGTTCATATGAGCGTTGATCCTATAATGGATTGTGAGAACACCTAGGATCCTAAGATTTTTCTCTGATATACCGATTATTGCATCGTTTAGTGTTATAATCACGCATCATTGCCCTATCTTAGTTCGGCCGTTGGACTCTTTAACTACAGCTGTTCCGGATTGCCCTCTACACGCACTAGTTAACATTTTGTCTCACAAGAGCATATCTCCCTCAGTATGGTGATATTCTCGTTACACAGGCTTATAAGGACCACCACCGCCAGAAATGTGAAAACGCTATGGACATATTGGTGCGGGATCCAACTATTATAGCTCCAATCCTTTCTAGGGTTTTGGAGTCATCCGTATATCGTAGTACCCTATTCTGATGGAATCATTTAACTTTGGACGCATCCTTTGTGTCCCAGTTTTATTTTGAATATATTTTTAAAGCGGATGATCTCAGCTATGTCGTCCCTTGGAAGTTGGCAGATTGGAAAAAAATTTTGAGTTTTTCTGCGCCAAGGAACGTTAATACCTTTCTTCTAACGAAGTAAGTAAGTCACAAAGTATCGTGAATAGATGTTCTCTAGAAGTTTCCAACATTATGGACAAATAATTGTTGGGTAAATATGTAAAATTTCCATTTTTCTCACAAATTACATCTATTTTATGTATTTGAGTGTTTTTATGGCCTGAAACAACATAATTACAACCTTTTATCATATGTTTATACTTTAAGCAACAGATTTTTTTTCGTTGCCAAAATAAGCTACCTTTAAGAGAAAAATATAGATTTTTCGAGATGGCTAAAATTCCAGAATCGCAATTTCGGCTAAGTTAGTTGCCAAAAACAGCTGACTAATTTATCGGGCTCATTTGTGTTCATGGCTAAAATGTGATTTTCGGAGATTGTCATTCACTGGAATTGCAAAAGACGCCAAATGGTGCTAAAATGCATTTAGAGATTTTTGGCGATGGAGATTAAGCTTTAGCGATTTCCAGAATTCCGCTGCAGAATCGCAAATAAGCGACAGATTCTGAGAGTTCATTTGCTTTGGCATTTTGGCATATATTTTAGCATCTAGGCGATGTCTGGAACTCCTACAGCTGAAAAATTAAACAGGTGACACAACTTCCAGCCACCAACTTGGAAAAAGGTGACAGGTTAGACAGGTTTCTTGGACTTCCGTTAGAAGAGCCTGATGACAATGTTGGTTGGCGGTGACACCCTGGACAGGTTAAGTAGTCGCTACAACAACAACAACAACAACCAACTTGGAACTATAAGGACAACTAAACGATTTACCAATCTTACTCCGCAAACCGCTTCCATCTTGCAAAATGAGGAATATTCTTCCTCAATACAGGTAAGGCAGAGAAAGGACCGAACGGCTTTTGGTACCTTCAGTTATCCATATATTCCTAAGGTGGATGGATGAAAATTGTGTGTG
Organism: Merzomyia westermanni; assembly: GCA_949987695.1. Lineage (NCBI taxonomy): Eukaryota > Metazoa > Arthropoda > Insecta > Diptera > Tephritidae > Merzomyia > Merzomyia westermanni. The sequence goes on along the minus strand of OX465288.1, from coordinate 127,766,698 downwards.
GCATGCATTGAGTAGTATGACATAATACATGACTGGGAAATCTCCTCCATTATGGAATATTTCCTTATACGGTTTGTTTCAAAAGAGAGAATAATGTTTTTCAAGAACACAAAAAAAAATATATAAGAGTACTCAACTATGTACGTAAAGTACAATTCAGTATGGTGTATAGTTTCATAATAAATAATTTTTCACTGATACGGCATGCCTTTTTCATGCATACAAAGAACTCATTCAGCATGCATACTTTCTTTGGGAATAAATATATTTTCAATTTGGAAGTTACGCACTTTACATAAATTTTCATTCATACGCTTCTTGTATGCGTACAACTGATTTCAACTGCGTAGTAATAACCACAATACAGCATCAGGAATTAGCTAACTCCACAGTAAGTTCACTGTACAAGACTTGGAAATAAACTTACTGCCTTTTATAGTTCGACAGGGTGCTACTTTACAGGTACAAGATCCAGATATTGCTCGCGTGATGCAAGGGCTTGATCGAAACCAGCGCCCAACAAGAGAAGAATTGTCAGAATTAAATGAGACAATACAATACAAGTTAACGGGTGTTATTTGTTGCGTGATACTGATGACGATACATGAATCAAATAAAGAGATTAGGTCTTCCCGTTGACAGCCATATTGTACACAAAAAACAGCTGACGAACTCCCTGGGAGAAGACTTTTCCCAAAAATTCTGGGAAAACGAGTTCGAAGCACGAATCAGCTGTTTCGAACAAATTTGACATTTCTCGTAAGTATAAAAATGTGACCACATGTTGGGACAACTTTTGTTTACATTATTAAAAGTTAACTAATTAGTAAAAATAATGCAATTGATTGTAAATTAAATTATGTTTTAAATAAAATTAGGTGTTTGCTAGCTTTTCATGATCGTTTGACTGGCGAAGGTGTTAGTGGTAGTGGCGTGCCAACTCAACACAGGCCGGTCAACGCAACTATTACACAATGGTGGTGTCGGCGGTCGCAGCGGCGAATTTAATCGTCTTCCCTGATAGAGAGGTCGGTGAATGTAGTGGCGAAGGAGTGCCGACAATAGTGGTGGAGGTGATACAGAGTTTTTTTTTTAACCTGATCACGCCTAGGGTTCATATACAGCGCAAGAGTACTATGAGTACTACGTTGCGGTACGTGCCCGACTATAGCGGGAGCGATTTGGTATTACCAGTGCAACCTTCCAGGTCATGCCACCCCCCTTACGTAAAGGAAGAGAAGATGGTTAATGGAAGGCATCATATCCGTAGATCAACCATCAAATTGCACGGAATAACCTTAATGCATTTTAGTCGCCTCTTACGACCGGTATGCCTACCTCGGCCATATTCTAAACCCCTAACCGCTGAAAGGTCAAGTGCCACGAGCACCGTTCTATGGTTTGGAGGATGTTGATTCAAGCCATATTTTATCGTTATGGCATGCAAGGCAGATGTTGAGCTGTGTGACTTCCGGAAAGCATGTCGGTGTTCGGCCAAGGGTATTTATTTCCTTTAGGAGACAACTGCTTAAACACGTCTAAAAATGTCAGGAAAGGTATCAAAAGACGAGTTTTGACCTCGGTAACAATAATCGGAAAACGAATTTTTGCTTTTTTATTTTTGTCAAGAGATGTTTGCAATTAAAGTTGAAAATTTTCTTTCATTTTCATGTGGTTGTTGTAGACACAGATATAGGGTATACCGAAAAGTGGAGAAGTGTGTTCTTCGCAGAAATACTGGGGATCGCGTACCCGGTGTTGGACCGGCTGTGGGGGTTTTTTTTTTAAGCGCGGTCGAAGGCCGGCTACGCGGAAAGGTATTCTGCATATACCTTGAAACACGCCCCCTATTTGCGATCGGACCAGGAGAGAATCCGCTTTCCGACTGTTGATACCGAGATCAAAACGCGTCGTTTAATACCTCTCCCGACATTTTTGGACGTGTTTTAGCAGTTGCCTCCTAAAGGAGACAATTATCCGGCTAAGTGCAGGTTTGCAGTGTAATACGGGAGCAGATTGGTCTCCAATAACTTCATGGGACGTTATGATTTTCCTTGGTTCGCCTGCTTTCCTGGTTTTAGTCTGGAATGACGAAAGTGGTTAGCAAGAGGTTATAGAGAGCCGCTAAATAACTCTGTCTCTTGTAGCCTAAAAGTGTCAAGATCTTCATGGCAATACAGTCAGGCACGATTGATCTTGAGAGCTTGGCCTTCATTATGGCTTCCATGACCTCGGCGACAGAGAGGACAATGGGCGCTGTGTTGTGTTTGTGTTTATGCGCCCGACGGATGGCTCGTCTCTTGGCCCTGTCACCAAGTGGATGCAAAGAGCTCGCGCATCGCCTGGGATCCGGTTTAACACCTTCACCAAATGTAATGGCGACCTTGTTATTGTATTTGGTCGGATTTGACAGGGCCTTGACTGTTGACAATAATTTGTCGATTCCGTCGGAGAGGTTGCATGCCTCTGGGTGTTGCCCGCCTTGCTTCCACTTGGTCAACTTTTAAGTATTGACCGTGCGTCAGATTTCCCCATTGATATCTTTAATTCTGGGGTTTGCGGGATTGAGAAGTCTCACTTGGTCACGTTCTTTTGCCAGAGCCGATGCTTCCGCAGGGAAAGGCGGTCGAATTTCAGGTATTCTTCTGGCGGGAATGACGCGGACAGAGGCTGAATGGATAACCTTGCGAAAGTACGGGGTCTGCGGATGGCGTGGTTAAGCCATCCACATCTGTGAAGCCATCTCTTACACAAGGCGCATTGAACAGAATGCGACCCTTTAATATACATTTTCTTCCAGCAGATTCAATCTTTTGGTTCGGGGTTGGGTTCGATACCAGCCCGTAACAAGAGAAAATGGAGCAAACCCGCTGCAAGAGTTTGCTCCGAGGATGACAATTTAAGGGTGGGACTTGACGAATTTAGCTGGGTTACACTGAAATAACAGCCCTAGATAGAACTTACTACACTCTTACACCACTCTTAGTAACCAACTAAAAAATATTTCTTCTCCGGAGGCAAGTGCTGAGTCTTGGGACCGATACGCGTTTTTTGGTACCCATAGAGAAATTTTTTACAAATAGGTAGGCAAAGTAAAGAATTATATATTCCTTACTAAACTTTAGCTTACTATTGTCATTGATAAGCAAAAAACCAAAACTTTTTTATTAACTCCCTTACAATTTATTGAGGAAATGTCTCTCAAAATAATTTGACAGTTCTCTCTTTTTTGCTACGTTCAGAATACCTACTTTTCCTCCCAAATACATCTTCGATTTTTAGAAGTTTGTTTGTGATACGGGTAGATGGGAAAAGAGAAACAATTCCCAAAAAATGTGCGTTCATGATTGCGGGAATGGGAAATGGGAGAAGTCTCCCAAAAAATGTCTGTTCAGAATCGCTATGATTGTGTTTTGAAAACCGATTTTTTGGAGGTATAAAAGTGTTTTATATAGAGATTTTGTGTGAAAATGAAGTGCGCAGTGTTAAATTGCATTAATTCGCACCATACCAAAAATAAGAAAGTGGGTTTTTTTTACGTTTCCGACGAACGAAAACACACGGCAGCAGTGGGTGCATTTCTGCCACAGTAAAAAAGATTTTACGAAATGTGCAAAAATGCTAAGGGCTATTTTTTTGAAGCGAGGCCGAAGCCCGCCTAAGCAGAAAGGTGTTCTGCACATAAACACCATGGATCACACCCCCCATTTGGGATTGGACCTAGGTAATTTTTTGGTTTCTTGCCAATAACTTTTCACTGAAACAAAAAATCCAAAATCCACTTTCGGATTATTGTTACCGAGGTCTCCTAAAGGAAACAAATACCGAAATAACTTAACCGCAACAGAACTGTATAATAATGAATACACAAATACGCCGATATTTTATCTATTATTACATATCTTCTTTTCTTTAAATGGTCATCTAACCGCCTGGGCGATTTTGACCGTCCAACATAGCTCACCAGTCGTTTCTTCGTTGCGCCAACTGGCGCCAATTGGAAACACCGCGGGATCGCAAATCGGTCTCCACTTGGTCCTTCCATCGGAGTGGTGGTCTCCCTCTTCCTCTGCTTCCACCGGCGGGTGCCGATAAGAATACCTTCTGGGCTGGAGCATCTTCGCTCATTCGCACTACGTGGCCTAGTCAGCGAAGCCGCTGTGTTTTAATTCGCTGAACTATGTCGGCGTCTGCGTAAACTTCATACAGCTCATCATTAAATCTTCTTCGGTACTCGCCGTCGCCAACGCGTAGAGGTCCACAAATCTTTCGAAGAACCTTTCTCTCGAATACTCCCAGAGCCGCCTCATCAGATGTTGTTAGTGTCCACGCTTCTGCACCATATAGCAGGACGGGTGCGATGAGTGACTTGTAGAGTGTTATTTTCGTTCGTCGAGAGAGGACTTTACTTTTCAATTGCCTACTCAGTCCGAAGTAGCATTTGTTTGCAAGAGTGATTCTTCGTCGGATTTCTAGGCTAACATTATTGTTGGTATTAATGCTGGTTCCCAGGTAAACGAAGTCCTTTACTATTTCGAAATTATTGCTGCCAACAGTGGCTTGGTTGCCAAGGCGCGAATGCGCTGACTCTTTGCATGATGACAGAAGGTACTTCGTTTTGCCCTCGTTCATCGCCAATCCCAGTTTCTCCGCTTCTTTTTCTAATTTGGAGTAAGCAGAAGTTACGGCGCGGTTGTTAAGGCCAATGATATCAATATCGTCAGCATATGCCAACAGTTGCACGCTTTTATAAAATATTGTTCCAGCGCGGTTAAGTTCTGCAGCTTGTATTATTTTCTCCAGCATTAAATTAAAGAAATCACACGATAGGGGGTCACCCTGTCTGAAACCTCGTTTAGTTTCGAACGGCTCGGAGAGGTACTTCCCAATTCTGACCGAGCTGGCGGTGTTGCTCAAGGTCATTTTGCATAGCCGTATAAGTTTTGCGGGGAAACCAAATTCAGACATAGCGGCATATAGGCAGCTCCTTTTCGTGCTATCGAAAGCGGCTTTAAAATCAACAAAGAGATGATGCGTGTCGATTCTTTTTTCACGGGTTTTTTCCAAGATTTGGCGTATTGTAAAAATCTGGTCGATGGTACATTTACCAGGTCTGAAGCCACACTGATAAGGTCCAATCAGTCTGTTCACATCAGGCTTCAGTCTTTCGCACAATACGCTTGATAGGACCTTATATGCGATATTCAAAAGGCTGATTCCGCGATAGTTGGCGCAGTTTGCAGGATCGCCCTTCTTGTGGATTGGGCAGAGAACACTTAGATTCCAATCTTCAGGCATGCATTCATCCGACCAAATTCTGCATAGAAGCTGATGCATGCGCCTTACCAGCTCCTCGCCTCCGTGTTTGAATAGCTCAGCAGGCAAACCATCAGCGCCAGCTGCTTTATTGTTTTTCAATCGGGATATTGCTATTCGCACCTCATTAAAGTCGGGTTGTGGAACGTCAATTACATCATCTTCGATTGTGGGCTCGGGTTCGGCATCTTCTCTGGTTTCTTGCTCAGTTTATCCATTTAAAAGGGCAGAGAAGTGATCCCTCCATATTCTGAGTGTTCTCTGAACATCGTTCACCAGGTCGCCGTTCTCATTTTTACAAGAGTTTGCCCCGGGTTTGAAACCTTCTGTCATTCGCCGAATTTTTTGATAGAATTTTCGGGCATTATTCCCGTTGGCCAGCATCTCAAGCTCCTTTATTTCACGCTTTTCTGCCTCTCTTTTTTCGCCCGGAAAAACCGCCTCGCTTCCCTCTTCAACTCGCGGTAGTGTTCACACACACTCCTCGTTGCATTCGATCTCAGCGTTGCCTTGTAGGCTTCGTCCTTTCTTTTCGTTGCAGCGCGGCACTCTTCATCATCATACCAGTACTTCTTCGGCTGCGGTACGGAGTGCTCCTGAGATATGATCCCACTGCTCATGCATTCCACTAGGTTGAATTGTGCTCTCGGAGAGCAGGTGTGAGAGGCGATCTGCGAAATAATTGGCGGTCTGTTGCGATTGAAGCTTTTCGACGTCCAGCTTTCCCTGCGTTTTTTGTTGCACCTGTTTTGGCTGCTACTAGGTAGAGATCAGAGTGGATGTTAGGTCCTCGTATTGTGCGAACATCTAAAACGCTGGAAGCATGCCGTCCGTCTATCACAACGTGGTCGATCTGGTTGCGTGTTTTTCGATCGGGGGACAGCCATGTAGCCTGATGGATCTTCTTGTGCATAAACCTAGTGCTGGGCACCGGCGAAGTCGATCAGCCTGAATCCATTTGGCGAAGTCTGATCGTGGAGACTAAACTTCCCGACAGTGGGGCCAAATACACCCTCCTTACCCACCCTGGCGTTAAAGTCGCCAAGCACGACTTTGATATCATGACGGGGGCAGCGCTCGTATGCTTCTTTCAGGCGCTCGTAGAATGCATCCTTTTTCACGTCGTCCTTCTCTGCCGTCGGTGCATGAGCGCAGATAAACGATATGGTGAAAAATCGTACTTTTATGCGATTGCAGCGAGACGCTCGTTCACGGGTGTGAACGACAGTACTCGGTGACGGAGTCTCTCTCCCACCACAGATCCCACACCGAATCTGCGCTTGTCTTCATGCCCACTCCAGTAGATGTTGCAAGGTGTTTTGATCGTGTTTCCTCGCCCCGTCCATCGCATCTCTTGTATGGCGGTGATGTCAGCTTTTGCTTTCCTCAGGACCTCAACCAGCCGGGCAGCGGCACCTTCCCCATTAAGGGACCGGACATTCCAGGTACATGCCCTTATCTCATAATCCTTATTTCGTTTGCGGGTGTTGTCATCTAAAAAAGGGGTTCTTATATCCGAGGCTTTGTTGTTGAATTTCATTGGAACGTTGTTTTATGTGGTGGGTCCCAAACCCAACGCACAACCCGTTTCACGGGAGGTTGAATTCTATTACACGTTTGTATAGCGAGCCGCTTGATCCAAGATAGACGCCCGCTTGCAGCCGCACCACCTGGTGATCAGACGCTGCTGTTTGAACCCCCCGGCAAGCCCTTAATCCGATTATGTCGGAGTGGCCTTACCAGGTTGTCGCCTTCTCACGTTTAGCTCATCACCAAACGGGTGTTCGGTGGTTACCCAGAGGATACTTGGGCGCAAAGCCCGGAAGTAGTGAGCTGCTTGAACCACTTGCAAAAGAATCGCTCTGGCCATTCCCAGGTGAATGGCGATCAGAAACTTTCCCCACTTGCGTGGACTTCTGCACACGGCCCCACCCTCATATACATACATATGAATTTAATATTGAATATATATTTAAATATTTGTGATGTATTTCATATTTTTTGGACTTAAACTCACTAATTTCATATTTTTGTTTGCTTATGTTAATATTTGTTTACAATATGTATGAAAAAAATGTAACCAATCTTGGCTGCCAACCTCATTTGACGCCAGCACGAAACAAACTTTTTTCTCGCACACTTAAACGCATAATCTCTAGCTAAATCAACCATGATGACGATATACAGTTGTTGTTGATGTTTGACTTTACTGCGTGTTCCACATACCACCCCCGTGAATCCCCCTGGGATTCTCCATCAAATTCCAGTCGGGCTAGCTTAGAAGCTGGTCGCCGTACCTCCAAAACACGTACCTGACCAACCTTCGTTGGGAAAACTTCCATGACCCGTCGTCGTTGCCATTGTTTACGGGGTGTGGGGACTTAGCACACTCTGTTACGTCTGGAATCACAATTTCGGAATGGGATTTTTGCAGTTCCTTTTTACATTGACATTTACATATTTTACCTTGAAGTTGCATCTTTGAAATGGAAAATTCTTCCCTAGTTTGGTTTAGTCACAGGAAGAAAGTATTAGAAAGATTAAAGAAGAACAAGAAATTTAAATTATATGAACCAGGAGAAAGAGGTTATGTTAAAAGAAATAAGAGATTGGGGAATAAATTTAACAAAATTTCAATCGAAGGCAACCAAATTCACACAAGCAACCTTAGATAAATCCTTTAATGATTTTTTTTTTTTTTTTTTTTTTTTATGGCGCGATATACAACAGGTATATCATCATAAACCTCCTAAGAGATTTTTGCGCCAAGCTTCTCTTCCAATTTGTGGTGTGCCGATTTGAATTTTCCCTACAAATTGGTGGGACCTACAGTTTTTTGCCGACTCCGAACGGCATCTACAAAGGAGGCGAAGTTTTGCTGAGAAGCCTGTCATGGCAGAAATACACTCGGAGAGTTTGCCAAACCACTGCCGAGGGGCGACCCCGTTTTGAAAAACTTTTTTTTCAAATCACTTTTGATGTTACCTGTACCAGGGCTCGAACCATGGACCTTCGGTGTGGTAGGCCGGCAACACTACCTCCACACCACGGCGGCCGCCAATGATTTTTACTTACCTTATTAATAGTTGAGTTAAAAAGACATTACTTAATTTTTTTTACGTTTAAATATGAATATGGAAAATATTACTTTTAAGTTGTTAAATATTGATAAATTTTTCTTTTATTTACAATTTACAATAGCTTAAACGGGGAAGTTTCAGATTTACAAGCAAGGATAGTTAAGCTATGGCTCTGTTAACTGTTATTCAATTAGATAAATAAAAATAAATCATGGCTAATAACAGATAACAAACAATAAATGTTAAAAAAAAACTACTATATTTGCCCGATCACTGTTTTGTAGTCAAATTAAATAACCTAAGAATTTTCTTTGATTCTAATCTTATAAAAAACAAGTAAGGAAGTTTAAGTTCGGGTGGAACCGAACATTCTATACCTAGTAGTGATCTATTATGGCATACCAATTTACGAAGTTCTATTTTAATACTTTCGAGCTCGTATTATAAAGCCAGTTGGTTGTTTTCAATTAAAACATTTCTGTTATGAGTTTTAACGGGTAAATTAATTTAAATTTATGGCGCGATATACAACAGGTATATCATCATAAACCTCCTAAGAGACTTTTGCGCCGAGCTTCCCTTCGAATTTGTGGTGTGCCGTTTTGAATTTTTTCCTACAAATCGGCGGGACCTACAGATTTTTGCCGACTTCGAACGGCATCTACAAAGGCAGAATTTTTGCCGAGAAGTCTTCCATGGCAGAAAGACACTTGGAGAGTTTGCCAAACCACTGTAGGGTTGCGACCCTGTTTTGAAAAACTTTTTCAAACCACTTTTGATGTTATCTGTCCCAGGACTCGAACCTTGGACATTCGGTGTTGTAGGCCGGCAACACTACCGCCACACCACGGCGGTCGCCGTTAATTTATTTGTATAAAAATAGCTTCCCTACCAAGAACCGCTAACCACATTTTTTCAAAATACCAATATATGCACATTTTATGTTTTAAAAATTTGCGTTCAAATAGACAGACGGACAGACAGACAGACTGACGGGGCGACGGACATGGCTTAATGGACTCGGCTCACCATCTTATTATTTCAGTTTACTTATTGATGGGCCATCTCTTCTTCTTCTCATACTTACAAACATTTCATGTTCATGAAAGGTATGAAAATCAAAAAAGGTATATAACTTCCCTATTGCAGTGTGGTATTACAACTTGCACGGATATTTCACTTGTGTGTTATCTGATTTGCCTAATTCTTGGCAGGAGTATACTACATACTATTGAGAAGCAGCTGACCAATTTTCATGAAAATATCTAGTTGACACTACAAGAAATCGCCTTTGAAAATAGCAGAACTTTTATGCTTGCCCAAAATCCACAAAACTTTTTTTGCGGTCGAGTTTTGCTTAAAAAGCTTATTATATGTGGAAGATCTTATTGATAAAGCTGGCATGGTTATAGGAACATCGCGTTTTACTTTTTACAAAGAAATTTTTCAGAACTATGTTAAAAAAACTAGGTGTGGCCGTTGACCGATTTCCTCCATTTTTACAACAAACATTTACCTTTATATATTCAACATTTTCGCCAAATATCGTTTCGATAAATCACTTTTTACCGAAACTATGGCATAAAAAGTTTTGTGGAATAATCCACTATAAAAGGTGTGGGGCCACGCCCATTTTCAAAAATTTCTATTTTTCGACTTTCTTCACACTTTGAAAGCGAAATAGAAATGATATAATATATATTTTACGCAAAGTTTTTGCCTATTAAATATATCTATGATCCCTTTCAAAATCTTTCGTATAAAAGTGGCCGTGGATATTTGGATGTATGTGTCCTTTAGTCAAGATTTACATAATTTTGGAAAAATGAGCGGTGCCACACTCACATTTTTTGTGTTTTGTTTGTTCTTGATTAATGTCCAAAGTTTATAGTCGAAACTTTCACGATAGGTTCAGAAGTTCGCTGAGTACGGCACAAGCTATATATAGTTCCCGAAAGGTGGGCGGTGACACGCGCCCAGGCTATATAAATTTCAGAGCGTCATAACTTTTACCGTATTTGGTCTAAATTAATGGTATTTCGATATATGTGTTCTTTAGTCAAGATTAACATAACTTTGGAAAAGTGGGCTGTGCCGCGTTAAAATTGTTTGTGTTTTGTTTGTGCTTCATTAATGCCCAAAATTTATTGTCGATCTCTGTGAAACGACACAGGCCAAATTTAGTTTTTGGTAAAGCCTCCAGGCGTTTTAAAGTAACCATTCGGTATAGCTAGGAATTTATTTGGTTCAAGTTAATGATATTTTATGTGTTCTACATATCAAAAAATCTTGGAAACAGAAAGCAGTTAATTCGATATATCTTCGAAAGTATGAACATTTCAGTACCCGCAGAGAAAATGGGAGAAGGGGAGTAGGAATAGAAATTTGAGATATAGAGGTGGTAGGTAGGTAGGTAAAATGGCTGCGACCCAGGTTGCCCAAGTAGCTTTTAGAAGCCGTTTTGATGCCATAAAAAAACTCGTTGAAACCTACTGATGTAGTACGGATATCTATTACAACCCAGCGGAGTTGTTGATAAACTCAAGGATTTTTGGAATCCCTATTTCTGATACATGCTAGTTTTCCAAAAAAGGGGTTTCCAAAACATTTTATTCGCATTCTGGCTAGAGCCGGGCATTTACACAGAAAATGCTCAACAGTCTCTTTGATATCTACGAGTATGTCCTTGCAATTTCTGCAGTGATCATGGTGCGAAATTCCCATCTTTTCCGCATGCGTGCCTATCGCCCAGTGACCTGTGCAGATTGCTATAAGTTTGTGGGTGTTAGCTCTTGACCTGCTTAGCAGATTCCTTGTCCTCTTTTCGCTATATTCTGGTCAGGTGGATCTCGATATTGGTGATGGATAGTTCAAGGTCGGCTAATGTAGCCAAAATTTGCCTTTATTGCTGCCTGGCTGTCATAAAAGATCCTTGCTTTACCAGCTATGTTCCTGCTGTTGTCAACTGCAATCACGCCCCTCTTCCAATTATTCCTACTTGGAATGATGGTAGTAGCACTGCTCTCAAACTTCAGTTTGTGAGGATAATAATTTGTTTCGGTACCAGTTATGTCCACTGGAAGCTTGCTAAGGATGCTACTGTGCCCTTGCTGAATATCCTTCCAGCACCCAGACTCCCTGAGTCTTAGTGCAGTTAGTGTCGATGTACAGAGTAGATGTAAGTCAATTGGAAGCAAGTTCAAAATGGGGTCCAAAGCCGCAGTGGGGCAAGTTCGCAGAGCTCCGGTGGCGCCAACGCACGCCGTGCGCTGAACGTTCTGCAGGCTGATGAGATTATAGTTCTTCCGAAGAGCTTCCCACCACACTACAGATCCATAGCAGCACCGGCCGTACCACCGCCTCATACATCCACAACACCATCTTCGGTTTGAGTTGCCATTTCTTACCAAACATCGATTTGCAGGCGTAGAAATCAATACAGGCTTTCCTCACTCGCTCCTCGATGCACGCTTTCGAATTTAATTTACAATCGATTTTAGATATTTGGTGCTAGAAGATAGGGTTAACCGCTGGCCATTAAATTTGGGTAGTTCGAAGGTAGGTGGCTTATACTTCCTCGTGAAGAGTAGAAGATCTGTTTTATCCGGATTTAGCCTAAGGCCAGATGTCTGTGCCCACCTACTTAGTTTTGCCAACGTTCTTTCCATGATTTCACTCATCACAGATGGGAAGAGACCCGAGACCACGATCGCCACGTCGTCGGCGTACGCCACAATTTTCACCCCGTTTGTATTGAGTTTTACCAGGATGTCGTTCATAGTAAGGAGCCACAACAGTGGTGAGAGGACCCCGCCCTGCGGTGTGCCTCTACATACCTGCTTACTAACTCTTGCTCCCCCTAATTCGGTTGATATTTCACGGTTAAGGAGTAGGGACGATATCCAATTCCTTACTGGTTCCTCCACCCTTGCCCCAGCGAGTGCTGACACTATTGCGTTAGCTCTGACATTATTGAAAGCGCCTTCTACATCAACAAACGTGGCTAGTGTATATTCTTTATATAAAAGGGACTTCTCCACTGTTCGCACCACTTCATGGAGCGGGGTCTCTGTGGATCTCCCCCTCAGGTACGCATGCTGCGCCCCGGAAAGAGGTTTCTCCTCGAGAAGTTCCCGTATATGTATGTTTAATAATCTTTCCAATGTTTTTAACACAAAAGATGTGAGGCTAATTGACCGGAAGTCGTTGGCCGACTCATGCCCTCTTCTGCCCGCCTTCGGGATGAAAACCACCCTTCCACGAGGCCGGTATGTGGTTATGACTGATGCATGCTGCAAAGATCTCCTTCAGTTCCTTTACCGAAGATTCCTGGGTCTTCTGCAGCATCTACTCCTGGTGATTTGTACGGTGAGAAGCTGTTTATTGCCCAGGCAATTTTGTCTTCTGCAAATATTTTGTTTGTTAATGCGCAAGGTGCCTCTTACTCCATAATTTCTTTTCATTGCTTCGCTTCACCGGAACCGTCCGGGAAATAAGCTTTTATAAGCATGTCCAGGGTTTCCGCAGATGATTCCGCCCTTTAACTATCTTGTAAAAAAGGCCCCATGAAGTTCGTTTCGGATTTCTGTGCGGTTGACTTATCTCCCTGTCCCACTCTATATCAAAGCTGACCATTCGATGATCTGACAGAGACAAACGTTTCGATACTACCCAGTTCTTTACCAGAAGTACTGCCCTTGTTACATATGGTAAGATTATTATTCATTTGTCTCGCTGCTGCCCCAAAGCTCATGCCTTGCATTAGCGTCACAGCCAATTATAACGGCTTGTCGACTGGATTATTGTGCCACTAGATGATGCACCTCCCCGGGTGGTGCGGGCCGATCGTGTGCCATGTACGCGGAGGTGATTGTTAGCCTTCGATCCCCTCGTGCTTCCACCTTGACCGTTGCAACGTCGCATGTGCTGAAATTAGGCAAAAAGAAAGCATTAAATGTATCCCTAACGAGGATACAAGCTCTCGGTTTACCTCCTCCGTGAGTATAAAAAAGGTTGAAGGTACGGGTCTGTAGTCCCATAATCTTTGAGCCCCAGACCCACGGATCCTGCACTAAGCAGACATCAATGTCCTCCTCCCTAAGGAGGAGCATAAGGTTGTCCGAGGCAATTTTGGAGTGCTGCAAGTTTACCTGCGCCCCCCTTGTCATCAGACAGAGGGCGCAGTTGCACTTGGGTCGGAGATCGACACTACCACCTCAACCTGTCCTTCAAGGTTGAGCCCCCCTAGGAGCTTGTTGGCTTCGCCGATTTGCCCCAAGTTGTCATCCGGAGCTACTGAGGCAGGGAAGATCTTCAGCTTCGCATCCCGGATGGCAAACCTCAACCTATCATCCCTCTGCTCGTGTGCCCCCAGGGACTTATTGCATACCAACAGTAGCACCGGCTGGTGGTTCCTCTACTTTCAACACAGACCAGTCGTCCATCGGGACACCTGGATTCTGTAATTTTAGGATATGGATGAGTTTCCCGCCTCTGTTTTCATTTTGGGCAACCAAATTCGGGCCCGGGTCTCCTCGGGATCTCCGAAGCCAGGATGGTCTTAAGCGTACGACCATCGAATGTGTTACGAATCTTCGCAACACATTTATCCAAGAATTCCCTTGAGAATCCGTGCGCGCATTTGATCACCCTGCATCCGCGGCAGATCTCCTCGCAGTTGAAGACGGGAACTGGAGTTTGTTTCTCGATGAAGTGCTCGACGACCATCTCCGATAGCCGTCCTTGAATGGAGCCCCAAACCGCCACAACTTGCCTTCCTCCATTGCTGTTAGCATCGACCAGCACGACTTGGAGATGGTCCCGGACCACTTCGCTATAAGTGTGTCTGGCCGCTGCTGCAGCACTGGTGGAAGGGCCATCATCCTGCCTACTATACCTGCCTTTCTTCACACTGCGATCGTTCACTTCCTGTGAGCGGTTTCGCTTCGTCGATTCCTTGTTTAGTTGTTTGGCCACGGGCTTCGTAGAAAGGGCGGTCTCGTTCTCCTTGACCACCGCTTCATATTTGACTTTATCTTCGGCATCCCGCTCGTGGACCCGACCAGTTATCCCATTTTCGGAAATATTTCCAAGAATGTATGATGCCCGCTAGTACCTTTGCTTCAGCAAGGTACCTTCGGACTTTTTTGAGCGTTTGGAAGCCACTATGACTGGTGCGCTTCCCTTACTGGATGTTTGTTGGCTTGGGATAACAGGGGTACTATGGCTGGTACCCCTAGTACCCATGATTTGACTGTCTCCTGGCTGCTGGCCAGAAGATCGTCCTCCGAGAGTGTTCCTCTTGCTTCCTTATTTTGTTTATTTTCGAGTTTTCCAAGTAGTTCCCACGAGTAGTCTGGAGGGGGTTAGTCCACCTCGGCAGAGCCAGTATACCGAGGTAAGGCACTTGTTACAACCGACCTTTCCCGGGCATCGGAGGGGACCGTTCGCCGTCAGCTATTCAATAACCACCCGCTGATCATTCAGCCCTTGGCACGAGTACCTCAATACCTTGGCTTAGGGTGGTGTTGGTGCGGCAATCCACACACTTACTGAGGTAACGGGGTGGTGGGTACACTGTGCTCACCGATTCCAAGGCCATGGCAAATGTGAGGTTTTCCTCTTAGTTCGTTTTCCATTGCCACCCCTCCTTGGGAGGGGATACCAATGTGAAACTTAAGCCTCTTTGCCACGACACGGCATTGTTTACCCGTACTAGTTTGGCATCTTCTTTTGCGAATCGGAGTGGAAGGCAGTGGATGAATATACTCCGAGAGAGTGGAATGAAGAAAATCGCGTTCAGAGTGGTTTTAAAGTAAAAACTGCAACTAAAAATTTCAATTTAAACTGAAATATACCTTCTATAGTAAGTAATAACGTGTTATAACTTATTTATATTCAATAATTTGGGAGTTTCAAGTCTTCATGTTCAATATTGCAGTATTTAAATTTGATTGTTTTATTATTGCATACAACGCACCCTGTGTGGTTTGTGTGTGAGTGCAGATTCGGAGTAAGTTGCGCTACTAGTAGACATATACTATGCGACACGGTCACCAACAATGAAGAGGTCATTAAGGGTAAGTGCATCGAAAAAAAAAATATATAGTTCATAGGCTTTGCTTTTTAATTTTTTTTTGGTTTTTTTCGACCTTTTCTCTCTATATGTATATTAACACAAAGGTTAACGGAGAGCAGCGAGACTAGAATTCTTTAACTTTGAAATCAAATTAAAAAAAAAATAATAATAATGGTAAACAACAATGACATCTAAGCAGAGAATGCAAGTAATAACACTATGCTAACTCTGCTTAGATGTATGGTTATAAGTTTTATCAGAGCAAAGCACAATGTACATGAAATGAAAAGAGGTATTATGTATATGAAATGAAAAGAGGTATTAACAACTTATCCGGTGATCCGCAATGCAAGCAGAAATGCCTTCCGGAGCGCAGTGGAGAGTGCACCTAAAAAGGCTGAGAGTAGTTTTTTGTTTGTGTTGATAAAATTGGGTTTTGTCTTTCCCAAAAAAAATTTGATCTTTATACTTTTATTTTATTGTGATTTTGTTGTTGTTGGAAGTGTTTGGAAGTGACTTAGCTTCCGAAAACTCTTGGACCCTGATGGCTGTCACTTTAGCTTATCTTTACAGTTGGTACTGCTACCACGATAACACAATTATCTTTCTTTTGCTGTTCTTCCTTTTTAGGCTATGTGGCAATAATAGGAACAAATATCGCATGAGAGAAAAAGTTTTTATTCTAATCTACAGGGTGACTCAACTAGCCAAACTTGTAGGTGTTCAGTCTACATTGTAAAAAACCACAAGTAAACTATGAACCCTTTAAACCAATCCCTAGGGTTTCTCTATTTGAAGGAGCTGTTACAATCTTCGGAGCTGTGTATTCGCCATGCTGAGCGGAATATATCAAAAACTTTAACGCTAAAAAGTATGAGTCGATCATTCCACGAGGATCCACTACCGTTGTTAACAATATGTACGTCGACGATTTGGTTGTTAGTTTTGTGGATGCCGTAGAAGCTGAGATAGTTGTAAGCGAGGTTATAGCAACGAACTCAGCTGCTGGTTTCAAATTGCGAAACTTTGTGTTAAACGATAAATCCTTACAAGCCAGATTATGCGGAGAAGAGCCAACACTTTCAACGTGTTTGAACATGGAACACAAATCAGACAATGCCGACAAAGTTTTGGGTATGTTTTAGAATGTCCTCAACGATTCCTTCGAATTCCACGTGAAATTTCACAAAATTTCACGCGATGTATTAAATTGTAAATGCCCGCCGAAGAAAAGAGA
Source organism: Merzomyia westermanni (assembly GCA_949987695.1). Classification (NCBI taxonomy): domain Eukaryota; kingdom Metazoa; phylum Arthropoda; class Insecta; order Diptera; family Tephritidae; genus Merzomyia; species Merzomyia westermanni. The sequence continues at coordinate 127,749,987 of OX465288.1, read as the reverse complement.
ACTTTTGGGTATCGCCATGGCTATATACGATCCTTTTGGGTTCTCGCCAATACAACAATTTGCGTCAAACTTCTGCAACAGTCGCTTTGGAAATGTCAAACTGAATGGGATCCGCCGTTACTGCAACAGCTTAACATTAAATGGATGTCATGGTGGGAAAGTTTCGAAAAAATATAAAATTTTTCGGCCCCACGTTGCTATTCTGAACTATTGTTGTCGGCCGATGAGGTTCAGTTGCAAGTATTTGTCGACGCGAGTTCCAGCGCCTACGCAGATGTAGCATATTTCAGAATCAAGAAAGGCAGCAATGTGGATGTCGCATTCGTTGCAGCCAAATCAAGATGCGGTCCCGTGAACGGTAGGACCGTCCCACGCCTCGAATCACAGGCGGCCGTCCTGGGTAGCCGTTTTCAAAATTCCATTGTTGACACGACATAGAGATTCACCATATCGTTTTCTGGAGTGATTCAAAAACTGTTTTATTTTGGACTAGCTGACCCGCCGAACTTTGTTCCGCCTTAAAAGCACAAATCATACAGTCACCCTGGGTCCACATTTAGGTCAATAAATTGGGAAACCGGGTAAAATATCGAGGTGAAAGATATCTTTAATTTTAGGAGAGACGTCTAGAAAATGATTATTGAAAGTTTCATTCATTTCTATGCAGTCGTTTTTGTGTGACGCGGGCGTTATGGTAAAAAAAACCACATTTTTGGTCACATTTTTCCCACATTTTGGTCAACAACTCTGGAACTAGATGAGATATCCAAATGAAAGTTGTCCCAAATTTTAAGTTAGACTTTAAGTGATAGAATGGTGAAAGTTTCATGCAATTGTATTCAGTAGTTTTTGCGTGATACGCGCACAATCATACAGACGGACAGACAGACAGACAGACAGACAGACAAAAATTCTAAAAGTTGTAGATTTGGGTTCCGCTGGTCCAATAACGACCTCTCCTCTCAGTTTTTCTTGAATATCTTCAATGTACAGACATCGACCTGTTACAATTTTATTATATGTAAAGATAAAGTCCACTACCAGAGAATATAAACAGTTCGTCGCCAGTAGAATCGCCAAGATTTTGTTCACCACCAAGCATGGCATACCTATACAGTAGAGCGTCTCGCCTTACAGGCAAAAAAAAAAGTCGGCCGTACCTCCCCTCATATGAAGTGTTTTTGGAAAACATTTAAAAAAAATTTTTTTTTTCTAGCAACCCTAGATGTCGCCCAATTGCATTTTTCTTCATATCTTCGGCATTTATTGTCGGATTTTAAAGTGTGATGGACCAATTTTTTTGTCTCAAGGAGTGGGTTTTTCCTAAAAAAAGCTTATTGATCTCAGGCGCTCCGTTGTGGTACCTACCACCATATCTCAGTTGCTACCACCCTAATGTACCGACCTAATAACAGCAAATTAAAGACCGTAAAAAATCGTAAATCTTTTGCGAAAAAAGTACTTTAATTAATTCAGTAGAACTCGAAATAAAACAAATTTTGTTTTTAGTTGAAAGCCATACATTAGATGCCTTATTTCTTTTATACATTTTTCTTTATGAATACCGTTTTTTATAAATTAACTGGACTATTGTTTATCTACTTTTTTCTGTTTTACGTTTTGCCCTTGACAGTATAATCAATTGTCATTTTACTTGGTGCGTGTTAAAAACTGCAAAAACTTTAAAAATGCGTTTGGTTGATTGTGATTTAAAAAACCAACTGCCAACTAAACGCGATATTATTAACTTCGGGTTATATCTTTGTCATAGAAGTGATCGGCGTAAAAAGTTGGGAGTTTATAAGACTAAAAATAAATTGTGTTATATTTCTGGTTCTACTGATTGAATCGAAATACTTTTTTCGCAAAAGATTTATGATTTTTTACGGTCTTCAATTAACTGATATTAGGTTGTTACATTAGGGTGGTAGAAACTGAGATATGGTGGGTAAGTACCACAACGAAACGCATGAGCTCGATGAACTTTCTTGAGAAAACCCTCCTCTTTGAGACAAAAAAATTGATGTGTCACACTTTAAAATCCGATAAGAAGATATGAAGAAAAATGTAATTGGGCGACATCGAGGGTTGCCAAAAAAAAAATTTTTTTTTTTAAATGTTTTTCAAAAACACTTCATATGAGGGGAGGTACGGCCGACTTTTTTTGGTGATACCCTCTAATGTACACATACATAAATGATTTTCAAATTTTATGAAATAACCGAAAAGCAAATGCTATAAACTCAAATGCCAATTCACAGAATAAATTCATATACAGAACATCAACTCTACCAACCATGGCTATCCACTTTTTGTAATTTTCTTATCGAATTCCAAGACCATCTCTATTTTTTCCTCCTCCATACCAACACCAACGCATATTTCTGGGATATTTTTCTTAAACAAAAATCATTATGATTTTTCACTATTGCTATTTCTATTAGTGTGAATGAAATAGTAAGATTTTAGTAACTAAAAACAAAGCCATAACAAAGGGAAATTAAACAGCTGTTTCCATGAATTAAAGCTTCTGTCAAAATAAGAAATATATTTTAAAATGTTTGTTCAAAATTTATTATTCAATAAAAACAATCAAGTACTATAATTTGAAGCCATTGTTAATAATAATATTAATATTGCTAATAAATTCTATGATTTTAAAGGCGGCAGTCGAAGATAACCGATAACGGCCTAAATTCAACAGCCAAGATGTAGAGGCGGTTAGCAGTCGTCCGTGAAGTGCGTCTATCTTCGCAATTGGTAAGAGCTAGTCGAACCCTTTGACGTTATAAGGAGTTTACGTATATACGCACTGCGCTGGACATTTTGTAGGCTGTTAAGATATTGGTTCGTTCCATAGGCTTTCTACCATACCATAGAGCCATATGTCAGCACCGGTCGCATCTGTAGTACCATCTTCTGTTTAAGACGCCATTGTCATTAAACATCTATTTATAATTATGGAAATCTATTTCTAATTATGGAATAATGGCCTTGGAATAGCAGTGCCCATATACACAACGCCACCTAAACTTTGTGGTGTCCTGCACACAGCGTACCTGTTGCGTAGGAGGAGCGACACTAGGCATCGTACGAATTGATCTTCAAGGCTCGTTGGAGTCCAAAGGAGCCTTATTAGGGGTTTTGTTTTCTTACACAAGTATTTTTATTCAGTTTCTATATTTAATTGGATCCTAACTAATTTTGCTTCTCTTTCTCTCCGTATAGAGAAGTGACGTAATGGAACCAATGACCCCTTTGGTTTAGCCTTCCAGCTGGTCACCCTCTCCTCCATAGCGGGCGCTCTTGTAATTTAGTTTATTTTCATTTTGTTTGTTTTAATTTTTTAGATTTCACTTCATTTCATTCCATTTCATTTCATTTTTTACATTTCATTTCATTTGATTTCACTTCACTTTATTTTATTTCGTTTGATTTCATTTCATTCCACCTGTTTTCGTTTGATCCAATTTCATTTCACTTAATGTCATTTCATTTCATTTTTGTTTATTTCATTTAATTTTTTTACATTTCATTTCATTTGATTCCACCTCATTTTATTTATTTCATTTGATTTCGTTTCATTTATTTTATTTTATTTTATTTCATTTCATTTAATTTCATTTAGTTTTACTTCATTTTATTTTATTTCATTTTATTACATTCATTTCATTTCATTTTACTTTATTTATTCAACTTTGGTTAAGTTAGGTGTCTATGTATTATATATGTAAATATTTACTATGTGAAATACATTTTTTTATAAATAAATAAAAATATCAAAAAAAAAAACCTTTTTTGAAAATTGATTGGAAATTTTTTTATAGATTTATGGGTATAGAATTTAACAGGATGGCAGCCCATGCAGTGCCTAAAAGTATGCAATCTTTGCTGTGCTATCAGGTTTGTTTTGGGAAATTTTTTAGTTAGAGAAGTGCAGCTATGTTATTTCTTAATGGCGTTTCAGAATGAGTGCGAGTGCGATGCGTAATCACATGTACACGCCATATGCAAGGGGAAAGTGGATAATATCTGCACGCAGCCCATACAAAACTATCCACTTTTTTATCTTCATTTGTGGATAGCGCGACCCATGTTTTATCCATTTTTTTATCTGCGTATGGTTGGTAGGGAAATTTCTTGAACGCATGCACTACATATGCAAATCAGAAAGCAAATTGAATAAATCTTAAATCATTTTTATCTGGTTAGTTTTTCTTTGTGGCCATTTATGTCTACACGTAATGTCAGTACTGCCTCTCATATGAAACATTAAATGATTATCATAAAGGTGAATTTCCTCGTTTCCTTTGTTGTACGTCACACGGAATTTCAAGGGTGGCGAAAGAGCTTAAATTAAACTCAGCTTTCTGTAAAGCACTAATATTGGGACGGTAATCTCTCTAGCAAAATTTTACAGATATATATGCTTTTTTGTTTCAAAATTGCTTTCAAGAAATTTGACACATGTAAACGCGAATAGAAAACACAAAAGAAAACGCAAGAAGAATTGAATTAAAAAATTTCCTTGCGTAAAGGGCTCTTAATGATCTCTCAACTTGACTAACGAGAGCAGTGACGCTCATTTGATATATTGTGACGAGATCGATGATTCCTTGATTATCAGTCCTGGGTTCGATCACTATAAAGTCGAATAAACACACGCGCAGATAATGTAAGTAATATCTAGTTTTGGGGTATTCCTATGGAGCTTTTTTGGCCGTTAATTATAAGCGAAAAATAATTTTTTCCTCTTTCCTCCTACTAGTTTCGATGCATTTTGCATCTTCCTCAGGGAGTCTGCCTTTATTTCACAAAAAACATAAAACAATTAGTAAAACAATACATTTAGACGCATAATACACTTACTAAATGGTTAACAATTAAAATATAACATTACACCATTATTTTGAATATTTCACAAAACCAAACAACTTTTTTCAACATATAACAATAAATTTTAACATCCATTCCGTCCTGTTGTTTGTTTTGTTATGGCTGTCAGGTAAGCGCTGTTTATAGTGTCCACATCTTCCTTGTAGTTTACAGCATCTTTTATTCGTTCCTGTATTCGTAAGCTTTCAAGTGTCAATCTTGTTTTGGTTCGTTTCTCCACATCTAATATTCTTATATTAGTGAAGTCAGCTGTATGGTTGTTGTTGCTGAGATGTTGGGCAAGTGCAGTGGTACCTCTGTTTTTTCGCGCGTCCGCTTTGTGCTCATTTATTCTAATACCCAACTGGCGCTTGCTTTGGCCGATGTAAACCTTGTTGCAGTCGTCTCCAAATTTTCCATTGCATTTTATTTCGTATATTACGTTGTGTTGTTGTTCTTTGTCCACTCTGTCTTTTGTTTTTGTAAATATTTTGTTGAGTGTACAGTGTGGGCGATGTGCAAATTTGACATTGTTGTTGTTTATGATTTTGTTTAAAGTTTTGTTGTCCGTTAATCCTGGTATGTATGTGACTCCCGTGTATATTTTGTTTTCTGGTTCATTATTTGTTTGTGTATTAATGTTCGGATATTTTATTTTGTTTGTTGCTGTTGTTATAAGCATCTCCGTAACAGCATTAGGGTACCCATTTTTATAAAGTATATTTTTTATTTTCTGTATGTTATCATTTCTGAACTCCTGTTCACTTAGTGTAAAAATTTTTCTTATTAGGTTCACTGCCGTATTCTTTTTCTGGGACCATGGGTGATTTGAGTTAAAGTTGATCATTCGGGATGATGCAATCGATTTCGAGTACCAATCCGTTTTTAAATTCATATTTTCTCGTATAATTTCAATGTCTAGGAAGGCCAATTTTCTATCTTTTTCTTTTTCTGTGGTGAATTGGATTTTCTTATGCTGAGTATTTAAGGTTTTTAAAATGTCTTCCACGTCCTTGGTCTTAACTATGGCTAATATATCATCTACATATTTGTCTATGTATTTGATATATATGTCCTTTGATTGCAGTTCAGCAATGCTGTCGTCAAGAATTTTGTCCAATACAATATCTGCCACAGTGGGGGATAGGGGATTTCCCATTGGCATACCATGGATCTGTTGGTAGATAGTGCCATCATAAATAAAATAATTATTATCTCGCAGACAGAAATCTAAAATTGATTTGAACTGTGTTCGAGTTAGGGATGTGTGTTCTTGTACTGTCTGCCATTTTTGCATAATGTTCTGGATGGCTAGTTGTGTTGGTATGTTGGTAAACAAGGACACTACATCGAAGGATATGAGGACTTCATCGTCGTTAATTTGTATTTTTTCAAGTTTTTCTTTCACTTGTATAGAATTTTGGACGTTATTTTTATTTTATTTATTATTTTAGTTTTATTTACTAGTAATAAACGCAAAACAATTTTAAGAGTTTGGTAACTTTACAGTAGTTCACTATTGAACGCTTGAAAATAAACTGATCAACCTGCCTTGCTTGGTCACCGCCTTATATAGTCCAACAGGGTGCTTGTCTACGCACCGAGAACTTTCTTGGTTGTTCGCTTTTCGTGTTCTGGAAGGGTCGGTGGTATTTATTGGCATCTCCTCTTTGCATCGTATTCGCAAACACTCGCGCCATCTCTCTTCCTCTTCCTAGTTATACGCTTGCATGCATAAGCGTAGCCATCGTTATCTCGGTTGTGTTAACTAGTGGTGGGAGTGTTATTGACTTAGGGATGGTACATGCTTGAGAATAATCGCCACACTGCCCTCCACCTAAGTCTGATCGTCCCGATCAGACACATTGCCGGAACCAAACGCAGCTAGCCTTTCCAAATGGACCACCTTCATCTTATTCCTTGGCCTTCCCATAGTTTGTATGCGATATACCACATCGTTGATCCGTTTTATGACTTTGTATGGGCCTTCCCAGTTACATTGTAGTTTTGGGGACAAACCTTTCTTACGCTGTGGGTTGTATAGCAGCACTAAATCTCCTTCTATAAAACCTTCCGAATTTATTGCTTTGTCGTACCTGGCCTTCATCTTATCGCTCATGATCTTAGTCCGTTGTCTTACAAGGTCGTGAATTTCTCTCATTTCTTCTTCCAATACGCTAGTAGATTTCCGAGCATTTACTTCTGCATCAGCGTTTATCCCAAACTTCAAGTCAGCTGGCAATCGAAGATCATTCCCGAAAATTACCTTTGCAGGAGTCTGACCAGTTGTTTCATGTACTGCAGAGCGATATGCCATTAGGAATAAGGAGATGTGAGTATCCCAATCCTTCTGGAACCTATCCACTACTTTCCTCAGGTGGTCTTCCAAGGTTCTATTGAATCGTTCCACCATGCCATCTGACTGAGGATGTAGTGCAGTTGTTCGAGTTTTCCGAATGCCCAATGTCTTGCACATTTCCTGGAACACAGCTGATTCGAAATTTCTGCCTTGGTCAGAATGTATCTCCATCGGTGCACCAAACCGAGCTACCCAATTGTTAGTAAACACCTCTGCTATTGTTTCTGCCTCTTGATTTGGAAAAGGTACACTTCTGGCCATTTGCTGAAATAGTCCATAACCACCAGTACATATTTGTTTCCGAGTTTGCTAGTAGGAAACGGACCAGCTACATCCATGGCTATCCTCTCAAATGGCGCACCTGAGTTATACTGTTTCATTTGGCCATGGCTCCTTGATTTCGGTCCTTTAGCTTTGATGCATACTTCACAGTTGGCAATCCACTCCGCGACCGATTGACGGCAACCAACCCAATAGAATCTTAGCTTGACTTTCTCCAAGGTCTTGGTGACTCCAAGATGACCTCCGCTTAGACCGTTATGTAATTCATTGAGTACATCAGGGATTTTCTTCCTTGGGACGACTATCAGCTATCGAACACATAGACCATCCTCGCTCTCCCATATTCGATGCAAACAACCGGATTCTAATTGCAAACTATTCCACTGTGCCCAATATGACTTGGCAACAGGACTTTCTGCTGACATCTCCTCTCTTGATGGTCGCTCGTTTCGTTCGATTCCTTGCATTACAAGTGTAAGATCTGATTCTTCGTGCTGAAACCTCCTTAATTGATCCATGTCCCATTCGTCCGAAGATGTTATAGTCATGAGCCGCACATCTATAATGTCTTCCTTGGTCTCAGCTTTGGAACAGTGCTTGCATTCCAAGTTACATGGTCTTCGTGACATTGCATCAGCATTTCCGTGGGTGCTACCTTTGCGATGCTCTATGGAAAAGTCATAATTTTGCAGTCGCTCTATCCACCGTGCCAATTGACCTTCCGGATTACGGAACTGTAAGAGCCATTTCAACGCTGCATGGTCTGTCCTGACGTGGAATCGCTGCCCATAGAGATACTTGTGGAAATGCTCAACGCAATCTACCAATGCCAACAGGTCTCTCCGGGTTACACAATAGTTCCTTTCAGGCTTCCCAATTGTTCGGCTATAGTATGCAACTACCTTCTCCTGTCCATCAACAATCTGGGACAAAACACCTCCTATAGCATTGTAGTGCGATTGCGTATGCATCCAACTTTTTAGTTGGTACGCCCGCACACGTTTACCAACACTAACGTGTCGTTGCACCTCTGTACATATTTTGGCATTACCAATTGTGCTTACATTTGTCAGCAATGCAAAATATGTGCAGGGATGCATCGAACGTTGGTTTAGCGTGGGCGACGATTGGCGGGGCAATTCATAATTTGTTCTACCACCAACCGCGCCACATCTGATCTCGTGCAAGGAGAATTATTTAAATTGCCGTGCTAAAAAGTATAATTAAACCGATCGTTAATAAGTTTATATTTATTAATAAAGTTATAAAGTTATCTGTATTAACGTGAAACAGTGGTTATTATTAATGTTGGGAAAGCAGGCATTTATCATGTGCGCAGCCGATGTACGTATATACGTAGGTGCAGAGTGGACATCAGCAGTCATGCAGTGCGGCTATTCGCTACGCGATTTATATGGCGACCGTGAGCATGGCGACCTGGAGCAGAGCCTCAAAATGGCGGCCATGAGGCGAGAAGGGAGAAGCCTCGTAACATATTAAAGGGTTGAATTCCATTCCCCTACACAAATTTCAAAAAATATATAAAAACAAAAAAAAAAAAAAATTTAAAAAATCCAAAAATTTATACAAAAAAAATTTAAAAACATAAAAACTACAAAAAAAAATGTTCTGAAAAAACTATAAAAACTTACAAAAAAAAAATATAAAAATTAAAAATCCAAAAAAATTTAAAAAACTATAAAAACTATAAAAAAAAAATTTTTTTTAAAAAAACTACAAAACCAATAAATTGAACTGAATTTTTTTTAATTTTTGTCAAAATCGTTCCCACGGGGGTTCAGACATCCAAAATTTATATAACCTTTTACAAAAAATTTTTTTTTTTGCAAAAATGCTGGCTTAGAGGAAAAATTACATCAAAGGGCGTAGGCAGACAGTGGGTGTAAATGATGGTGGAGGTGGCAAAATTTAAAAATTAATAAATCAATTAAGTTTAACAGAGATAAAACAACATACAATCGGAAATAATACAATTAATTAATTTAAGCAGAAATAACACAAAAATATACAAACAGAAATAATACGATTAACTAAATCTAACAGAGATAAACCAAAATCCAGCGGAAATAATACATTTTAACTAAAGAAAGCAGAAATAATCGAAATACGTACAGAAATAATCGAAATACGTACAGAAATAATAAAATTTTCTAAAGCATACAGAAGTAATTCTACGAACCAAAATACATAAACAACTTAACTAAAAACTACAGATATAATTCTACGGAAATTAAGTAAAATTCAACAGCAACTGTACCACCATCACGCCACTTTAACATAACGGGGCACCACGCCATGAAAATAACGGCGATAAATACATACGCATACATTTTGTCACGCCACGCCGGCGGCAGCGCATTGGATTTATACTTCTGTCGAAGTCAGCGCAAATAGCAGCAGCGTAAATAGCAGAAACAACTCCGGCAGCAGCGGCATTGGCAACAACAGCAGCAGCAGAGAAAAAAGATAGCAGCGCTAGAACGGCATTTGGTATGACGAACAGTAGTTTTGATACACATACACATGTATTTTTACACCACCTTACACACTTTATACCATTGTTCATATAACAGCAAACAAAAAAAAAACTAATTACAAATTTGAATTTACAAAAATAATAAGATTTAATATTATTATGGTATTGGATATTCGGCAAGTGCGTATGTGCCAGAGTAGGGCAAAAACTGAAATTTGTTTTTTTGCGAATTGGTTCCTCTTTAAAAATAAAAATTTTCCTTTTGGTACAGCACAAGCTTAACAGTTGGCAATAATCATCTAAAATTAAATATCAAATTAACTTGTTAGTGATACAAACTCTTTTATCTATTATCGAGTGGTACAAATTTTCTTTCTGCCCTACTCTGCCTTACTGGAACCAATATACCCAAAAATTTGAGATTTATTTTTTTGGAAATACGGTGCGGCCGTAAACAAACATACTTGGTGTATTCACGCCAGTCTGTTTATCAAGTAAGCGGTTTAAAAATTATTTCTATTCAGTATATTTTGTTTTGGTAAACTGTGCTAAAAATACAATCATATACACAGATAACCTGATAAGCAGTCTCAAGTGAATACACCAACTAATTTTTTTTTTTCTCACAAAACGGTGGTTCCGAAAATAACCAAGAGATTTTTTTTGCGTAAACGGTGGTTCCGATGAAAAACCAACAAGATTTTTTTATAAAACGGTGGTCACGTGATAACCAAACAAAATTCCTTTTGCTGTGAAACGGTGCGGCCGACACGTTAAATAATAAACAAAATTCCTTTTGCTGTGAAACGGTGCGGCCGACACGTTAAATAATAAACAATTCCTTTTGCTGTGAAACGGTGCGGCCGACACGTTAAATAAACCAATTGATTTTCGAATAAAAGCGGTGCGTCCGTAATAAAACAATAGCCCAGATTTTCCACAATACTTTTAAAAATTTTTTTTTTTCTTCCAAGCTCAGTAAAAATTTTTTTTCAAACCGGTCAGTTCCTTCAAATCCACATAACAATTCCTCACTTCAAGTCGACTTCAACTCTGATTATTTTAAATTTTTTCTTAAATTTCAAACAATTTTCCAAATTACAAACCTTCAATTACTTTAATCCAATCACTACCCAATTTTCAATCATAATTTCGAATCAATCTTCACAAATAAATTCCAGATATCTTGCTCCAATAAAATTTTAAGTTTCATCTTTTCGCTTCAATTCATATGGAACTGAGAAACAGTAAAGTAGTCTCTAAAAATTCAGATCCAGATTCAAATTCCCAAAAATTAGAACAAAATTTAGATTCCCAAAATTCAGATTCCAAAAATTCAGATCCCAAAAATTCAGAGCAAGATTTCGATTTCAAAAACGCAGAGCAAGACTTTTCTTTTCCAACTCCGAGTCTGAACGCTACAATCATGGCCACAACAGAGCAGAAAAAATCTTTTATTAGTACGTGTGCCTCGATTATGCGAGAAAATTACAGTGGAGACCCGTTAGCACTTGCCTCATTTATAGATAAAATTGAATTATTAGAAGAATTATCTGACGATACTTTAACTCCTACTTTCATTGCATTTTTAAAATCCAAACTCGAAGGCAAAGCTCGCGAATCCTTACCAACGGAAATAAATTCAGTCAGCCAAATTAAAGAAGCGTTACGAGGTAAAATAAAACCAGACAACTCGAAAGTTGTCGCGGGTAAAATCGCAGCTTTGAGAGTAAATAATAACAATTTTTCAGAATTTTCAAAACAAGTAGAAGAGCTTTCGGATTCGCTGGAACGTTCTTTAATCATTGAAGGTATGACACAGTCAAAGGCTCATGAGATGGCGGTTGAACAAACCATAAGTGTTTGCAGACTCAATAGCCGTTCGGATATGGTAAAATCTATCCTGGCGTCAACCACATTCAAAGATTCAAAGGACGTTGTTGCGAAGATGATAATAGAGCGCGAACAGGAGGTAAAGGAACGGCAAGTGTTAGCTTTTCGGTCACGTCCTATAAGATCAAGTTTTAGAGGGAATTTTAGAAGTAACAATAATTTCAGTAATAATTTCAGGCAAAACAACAATAATTTTAGATTTAACGGTAATTCAAATAGACAGAATAATTCAAATTTTCGAAATAGCAATTCCAATAGGGGCACAAATCGGCCAAATAATTACAACAATAATAATAATCGTCGGTCCGCAAATAGAAGAAATACCAATAACCAAAATTCAAATACTAGGAATTCTGCCAATGTTAGGGCTTTAAACGCCGAAGCCCCTCAGTCGCGAACACTGAGGGAGCCAGAGCTAAACAACTAAATAATTTCCAATCAATATATTGTCTAAATTTAAACTATTCCGACTTCATCGAAGTAAAAGTTACCGATTCCGACAAAACATGTACGTTTCTAGTAGACTCGCAGGCAGATATTTCACTTATTAAAATTTCCAGTTTGTCGACAATTTCAGCAATAGATAACAGCAATATTATTAATATAACAGGCGTAACATCCGAGACAATTACTACATTAGGCACAATAGATTCAAACTTAATAGTAAGAAACATTTTAATTCCGCATACTCTCCATGTAGTTGATGACAGTTTCAATATACCTTCAGACGGCATACTCGGCAAAGACTTTCTAAAAGCAAACAAATGCATAATAAACTACTCAAACGACACAATACAAATTTTTCATGGGACAGATAGGGTTAAAGTTTCAATTTTACATAGCACATCTAGCAATAGTTTAACAATTCCACCAAGGTGCGAAGTTTTCCGTATTTTCAATTTAGGTAATTCCAAAAATCCAGTTTTTGTTGATTCTATTGAGATTTCTGATGGCGTTTTTACAGCCAAATGCATAGCAGACACTAAAAATCCGATTTTAAAAGTAATTAATACAACAGACGAAGTAAAGTACATTAAAGATTTGAATATTAAAACAGAAGATATTAACAATTTCCATATTTACAAAATTAATAAAGCATTAGATGATCCAGAACGTTTAGAAGAACTTAAATCAATTTTATTAAAACAAATGCCGACGTACGCAAAAGACGAACTTCTTGATTTATGCTTAAAATACTCCGATATATTTGCCCTAAAGACGGACTTGATGACTTTAAATAATTTTTACGAACAAAACCTTAGATTGACAGATAGGACACCGGTATACATTAAAAATTATAGACTTCCATACTCACAGCGTACTGAAATAAATAAACAGGTTGATAATTTGCTAAAAAATGATTTAATTGAAGAAAGTTACTCAAATTACAACAGTCCCTTGATTTTGGTTCCTAAAAAGGACCCAACGGGCCAAAAATCTTATAGAATGTGCATTGACTTTAGAGCGGTAAATAAAAAATTAATAGCTGATAAATTTCCACTAGCGCGCGTAGACGACATTTTAGATAATCTCGGAAGAGCAAAATACTTCTCCACATTAGATTTATATTCCGGTTTTCATCAAATTCCTTTACATAAAAATTCTAGAGACATCACTTCCTTCAGTACCGATCGTGGTGCTTTTCGTTGGAAAGTTTTACCTTTCGGACTAAACGTCGCTCCCAACTCATTTTCCAGAATGATGTCTATTGCCTTTTCGGGTATTTCCCCAAATCAAGCTTTTTTATATGTTGACGATGTAATAGTTATTGGGTGTAGCGAGACTCACCATCTCAAAAATTTAGAAAAAGTTTTCCAAACATGCAAAAAGTTCAATTTACGTTTAAATCCTTTAAAATGCAATTTCATGCGTTCAGAAGTCACATTCCTTGGTCATAAATGCTCGTCCAAAGGCCTGCTGCCTGATGATTCAAAAATTGTTGCAATTAAAAAATACCCTAAACCATGCGATAAAGACGCAGTTCGCAGATTCGTAGCATTTGCTAACTACTATAGAAGATTTATACCAAATTTTGCATCAATAGCAGCACCTTTGAACAAGCTTACCAGGAAGAAAGTAGAATTTAAATGGGACAACTTTTGCGAAATTGCTTTTGAAAAACTCCGTAAATCTTTAATTTCACCTAAAATTCTCCAATATCCAGATTTCACAAAAGAATTCATAGTTACAGTTGATGCTTCGAAAATTGGTTGCGGTGCCATTTTGAGTCAAACCCACAATGGCAACGATTTACCAATTTGCTTCGCATCAAAAACATTCAATAACTCAGAACAGAAAAAAGCAATAATTGAACTTGAACTTTTAGCAATTTATTTTGCAATAAAACAATTTCGACCATACATTTACGGGACTCACTTTACCGTAAAATCCGATCATCGTCCTTTAGTTTATCTGTTCAACATGAAAGACCCCTCTTCAAAACTTTCACGTATACGGCTTGAACTATCAGAATACAATTTTACTATAGAATATATTAAAGGAAAATCTAATGTAGGTGCAGACGCATTATCGCGAATTTCAATTCAGGAACTTAAAAATTCAAATAATCAAATTTTAGCAGTACAGACGAGGTCTATGACGAAAAAACAAGAACAAATACAGCAAGCTGAAGTCACAAACGAGGAAAATATTAAATTACAAGTTTTCGACAAATTTTCATATAATTTTTCAAAGAAAATCCCTAGGATAAAAAGCCAAATATGTCATGACAACGGTAATAATAAAATAAATTTAAAAATATATGCGCATTTAAAACATAAAAAACTCGAGTTACTTAATATTGCGTGCACTAACAAAATAATGCAATTAGATGAATTACTTTTGAAGCTTGAAAAAGAGGCTGGTAATCGCAATATTAAGCAAGCAGAATGGCAAAAAGACGATCAGTTATTTAAATATTTTTCTATTACAAATTTTAAAAATACAGGGAATTCAATTTTAAAGCATTTACAAATAATTTTAATAGAGCCTGTCGAAACAGTCACGGATAACGACAAAAAACTTAAATTAATGGAAATTTACCACAATGATCCGATATCAGGTGGACACTGCGGAAATAACAAGCTTTACGCAAAAATACGTACAAAATATTTTTGGAAAAATATGACACGAGATATCGTAAAATTCGTTAAAAATTGCGAAAAATGTCTATTAAATAAAGTAAAGCCAAAAACAAAAGAAAATTTGGTGCTTACACCAACACCCTGTAAACCATTCGATATCGTAGTTATAGATACAATAGGACCTTTGCCTGAGTCTAATAATGGGAATAGGTTCGCGGTTACCATTATGTGCGACCTGAGCAAATACCTAGTTACAATATCCATCCCTGATAAGACTGCAAAAACAATTGCAACTGCCATTTTTGAAGGCTTCATCCTCATTTATGGCATAATGAAATCAATTAAAACCGATTTAGGAACCGAGTACAAAAATGAAATTTTTTCTGAATTAACGAAACTCCTAAAAATCGAACATAACTTTTCTACAGCTTACCATCATGAAACCCTAGGTACAATTGAAAGAAATCACCGGGTGTTTAATGAATATTTAAGAGCTTTTCTAGATGATAATTTTCCCGAGTGGGACGTTTATTTAAAATATTTTACATTTTTGCATAATACAACAGCTAGTACGGTTTTCGATAATGGATTTACTCCTTATGAATTAGTTTTCGGTAAAAATGTTACTTTACCAAATGAAGTAAAAAAGGAACAAATCGATCCAATTTACAATGTTGAAAATTATGCAAAAGAGGTAAAATATAGATTACAAAAAACACATACATTAGCTAAAAATTTAATTAATAAACATAAAATTAAAAATAAGGATTTATATGATAAGAGGGCGCGTCCGTTAACTATTAATATTAACGATAAAGTAGTAGTACAAAAAGAACCTAGAAATAAACACGAAAATATTTACCAAGGACCATATATAGTCACAAAAATTGATGGAGTTAATGTCACGGTTTTTGATGAAATGAATAAAAAGGAAAAAACCGTTCACAAAAACAGAGTCAATAAGGTAAATTAAAATTTTTTATCTAAATTTACAAATTAACTTTAACTAGTTTAATTTTTTTTTACTCTAATAAATATTAAAGCATGAAATCTCAAATTTAAAATTTTATTAATGCACTAAAACAAAACTAACTGTAAGAATTTTTTTAAGATACATTTCAATTAGCATGCAAAACAAAATTTTACGAAAACAAAAATTGTATCATATCTGCGTCATATATGTATAAATAAGCAATTATAATTATTTTCCACACATTAATTGGCATGTAAAAAAGACCAAAATTAATTTTCTTGCATGCATAAACATATATATGTATTAATTCAAATAACTAATTATACTTAGATTAAGACAATAGAAATAAGGAAACAAACTACATGTAAGTAATTGAATTCTTAATGTAATAGTAAATTTTTCAAAAAAAATTGTTCTGATTGAACGAATGAAAAAAAAGGGGAGGAACACCCTAATATCATACATTCCTTCAATCAAAACAATTTTAAGTCATGTGGTGGACAAGAAGAATATGACGAGGGTGGTCAACTCGTCATATTCTCCTTTTCATTAGGAAGGGTGGTGTAGTGCGATTGCGTATGCATCCAACTTTTTAGTTGGTACGCCCGCACACGTTTACCAACACTAACGTGTCGTTGCACCTCTGTACATATTTTGGCATTACCAATTGTGCTTACATTTGTCAGCAATGCAAAATATGTGCAGGGATGCATCGAACGTTGGTTTAGCGTGGGCGACGATTGGCGGGGCAATTCATAATTTGTTCTACCACCAACCGCGCCACATCTGATCTCGTGCAAGGAGAATTATTTAAATTGCCGTGCTAAAAAGTATAATTAAACCGATCGTTAATAAGTTTATATTTATTAATAAAGTTATAAAGTTATCTGTATTAACGTGAAACAGTGGTTATTATTAATGTTGGGAAAGCAGGCATTTATCATGTGCGCAGCCGATGTACGTATATACGTAGGTGCAGAGTGGACATCAGCAGTCATGCAGTGCGGCTATTCGCTACGCGATTTATAGCATAACCACTCGCATCTGTATCCAGAATAAACTTTGAACCTGGAATTGGATATGCTAACATCGGGGCAGTGCATAGTCGTTCCTTCAATGTTTGAAAAGCCCTCCTGTTCCTTCTTCCATTCAAAACTCATATTCTTCCTTGTAAGGTCGTGGAGACTACTAGCTACGCTGGCAAAATTTGGTACAAATCGGCGATAATACGTGCACAGCCCAAGGAAGCTCCGTAGCTCATGCAAATTTCTCGGTCTTGGCCAATCCTTTACGGCTTCGATCTTTTTCTTAGCAGTGCAGATTCCCTCCGTAGTTACCTTTTGACCCAAATAACTTACTTCCTTTTTAAACAAGGAACACTTCTTGGGACTTAGTTTCAGACCAGCACCAGCTATTCTTTGGAAAACTTCCTCCAAGTTCTTTAGGTGTTCCTCAAAGCTTTTTCTCAGCACGATGATGTCGTCGAGGTACACCAAACATGTTTGCCAGTGCAATCCTTTTAATATCTAGTCCATGAGTCTCTCAAAAGTAGCTGGAGCATTGCATAGCCCGAAGGGCATTACCGTAAATTGCCAAAGCCCTTCTCCAACGCTGAAAGCCGTCTTCTCTTTATCTTCATCCTTTACCTCCACTTGCCAGTAGCCGCTTTTCAAGTCCAGTGTGGAAAACCATTTCGTGCCAGATAACGAGTCCAGAGTATCGTCGATTCTTGGCAATGGATAACTGTCCTTCTTCGTTACGTCGTTCAATTTCCGGTAATCCACACAGAACCTCATTTGTCCATCTTTCTTTTTCACTAGTACTACCGGTGAGCTCCATGGACTAGCTGATGGTTCGATCACGCCGCTGTCACTCATTTCCTGTATAATTTCTCTTACTACTTGGCGTTTGGCCAATGGAATACTACGAGGAGCTTGGCGGATGGGTCTTGCATCACCAGTATCAATTTGATGCTTCACAACTTTGGTCCGACCTGGTTTAGAACCATCCTTGTCAAATATGCTCGAGTACTTTGATAGAAGTTCCTTTGCCTTTTTCTGATGATCTTTTTCGAGGCCTGCCGTCCACGACGTGATATCATCTGAAAGATTAATCTTGATGGTAGAATCATTTTCCTGAAGCTGTTCACAATTGACAACTACCTCGACCTCTTGGCATTGTCCCAATACTGCTCCTTTAGAAAGTTTAATCGGCGATTTGAACTCATTAAGTACTCTTACCGGTACACGTCCATCTTGTTTTGTCATGGCCAGGGTTTTTCCTACTAATATGTTCGTCCTTGATTTGTTTGCTGCCTCGACAACCCACAATTTGTTTGTCCCATAATCTCCATCAATCTTTGCCCATATGATTGCCTCCGACTTCGGTGGAATTTGTTGGCTCTCCTCCACAAGCACTCGCTTACTAACGTATTTGTTTTCGTAACCATAATTTAATGGCACATCCATGTTCTGGTAATTCATAATCCTGTTTTGCATGTCGATCTTGATGCCTTGCTCGCTTAAGAAGTCCACACCAACTATGATTTCGTCAACCATATCTGCTACTATAAAACTGTGTAGAACGGCCACGTTCCCAATTACGATTTCACATGTTACTTCTCCTAGGACATGGGTGTCCTCACCAGTGGCCGTACGTAACTTTGCTCCATGCAATGGTCTCACCTACTTGTTGACTAAATCAGATCGAATTATGGAATGCGATGCGCCTGTATCCACAGTTAGTAAGTGCACTTTTCCATCCACATATGCAACAACAGTAACATTACTAGCTTTCCTTCCGATCTGTGAGACAGAGATTATGGGGCATTCAGTTGCGGGAGCCAGTCCACGTCCATTTCGGCTGGCTCGATTTAGTTGGGAGGTTTGCTCATCTCCTTCAGCTTTGCGTTTTCGTCCACCTGAATTGCTAGGGTTACTGGAGCCAGAGCCGCAATAACGTGCTATGTGACCTGGTTTTCCGCACTTAAAGCATTTAATGGCAGCATCACTTTTTTTCTGTACTCCGTTCAACGCTTCCAAAATTTTGTCTACCCAAGCCGGAGTGTCCACTTCTACGCGATGAGCCTTGTATACAGGTTTACTCAAAAGCGAAGCTGTTTCCTGCGTCAGAGCATGCGATACCGTTTCAGAGAATGTCCATTTGGGGTTTGCATATGTGGCCCGCTTCGTCTCTACATCGCGTATTCCATTTATAGAACTTTGGATTTTAACCCTCTCAGTGTACTCCACGGGTGCGTCCGCATTTGCTAGATGGGCCAACCTCTCGATGTCCGATGCAAATTCCTGCAAAGTCTCATTAGGTTTCTGGGATCGATTCTGTAGCTCTATTTGGTATATCTGCTTTCGATGTTCGCTACCATAGCGTCTCTCAACCGCACCCATCAATGCATCATAACTGTTCCTTTCGGACTCGGGAATAGTCTGTAAGATTTCTGCGGCAGGTCCCTTCAATGCCACGAATAGTGCTGCAACTTTATCTTCAGTGCACCAATTATTCACCGCAGCCGTCTTCTCAAATTGCAGCTTAAATACCTGGAATGGAACAGAACCATCAAAGGAAGGTGATTTTACCTTGGGCGTATTCGCTAAAGCAGATGGACGATTTAGTTGCAATTCCTGGATACGACCTCTCAATGCATCTACCTCAGCATCGATTTTATCCTGCAATTGTGCAATTTTTGCATCTTGCACTTCTAGTTTCGATGACACCTTTGCTTCCTGTTCTTCCAACTGCGATGAGATATATACCTTCTGTTCTTCCATTTGAGATCTCATGTATGCCTTCGTTTCATCTAGTTGAGCTGAAATCTGGGATGTCATATGTGTCTTCTGTTCCTCGAGCAGAGATGCCATTCGAGATGTAATACGTGTATCCTGCTCTTCAAGCTGAGATGCCATGTGTTCTTCCAGCTGAGATACTATACAAGTTTTCTGTTCTTCCATTTTAGTCGACATCGGGGTTAATACAGCCAATATCATGTTTGTGTCCACGGTTGCTACTGGATTCGGAGACTCCTTTTTTTCTTCCATTTTTGTCGGTGCCTCCTCCACAAGATGAAAAACATGATCATCAACGTTGATTCCTTCTGCTTCCATAGCCTCTCGCAATCGTGACTGTAACTCTGATTTATTGCCTGTAGTGTTTAGTCCGCGCTGTTGCAGCTCATTTTTGAGTTGCTGGATCTTCAGCTCATTCAACTTTGCCATGTCTTTGTTATCCTTGAAATCTCTCGGTATTTATTTAACAATATCACTTCTGACACCAATTGTGACGAGATCGATGATTCCTTGATTATCAGTCCTGGGTTCGATCACTATAAAGTCGAATAAACACACGCATAGATAATGTAAGTAATAGCTAGTTTTATTTGCTAGTAATAAACGCTAAACAATTTTAAGAGTTTGGTAACTTTACAGTAGTTCACTATTGAACGCTTGAAAATAAACTGATCAACCTGCCTTTCTTGGTCACCGCCTTATATAGGCCAACAGGGTGCTTGCCTACGCACCGAGAACTTTCTTGGTTGTTCGCTTTTCGTGTTCTGGAAGGGTCGGTGGTATTTATTGGCATCTCCTCTTTGCATCGTATTCGCAAACACTCGCTCCATCTCTCTTCCTCTTCCTAGTTATACGCTTGCATGCATAAGCGTAGCCATCGTTATCTCGGTTGTGCTAACTAGTGGTGGGAGTGTTATTGACTTAGGGATGGTACATGCTTGAGAATAATCGCCACAATATCATATTGTGACGATTTCGATGATTCCTTGATTATCAATCCTGGGTTCGATCACTATAAAGTCGAATAAACACACGCACAGATAATGTAAGTAATAGCTAGTTTTATTTAATAGTAATAATCGCAAAACAATTTTAATTAATTTTGCAAACCCTACAAGCACACTGACAGTCATTTGTCACAACATCTGAGAGTCAGTGCTGTCATTCTAAGTATCAGGGATTTGCATCATGTTCTTAAAACGAATAGCAAAAAATGATGTCAACAACCGTTTACGTGTGAGTACGGTATGTTCCTTTGTCATTGCCCATGTAGCTTCGGCCTGTCCAATTCGTGTTCTTTCCCTTGGTTCTTTGTGGGTGTTGGCAACAACGGACACCCGTGTGCTAGGAAACAAACATACTAGTATCAGCATTGACGCATAAATTATCATCACTGTCAATAAAAAGTGTGACTGGGCTAGTAAAGAGATCAGCGTTTCTTGTAGGGAGGGGATGCAAATTATACATTTTTTATTTTTGGATGGTACAAATTGTTAAAAATCTACTTCCACAATTTTTTTGGAAACAAAACATTTTTGTGCCAGGAGTTTATGTTTTTCAACATTTGGGTTTTTCGTAATTTTTTCCATTTTCCGAAGTGTAACAAATTATGCTACACCTATTTTCAACAAATTAAAACGATTTTTCGCTGAAATAAATAATTTTTGTGCTGGGGTCAAGGCAATCTTTTAAGCTCAAGTTATTGGTGCGTTATAGGTAACCTTATTAAACAGCTGATTCGACCAACCTCCCTACAACCCTACAAGCACACTGACAGTCATTTGTCACAACATCTGCGAGTTGTAGGGCTTATGAGAAACAATAGGCGCGTTCCCGTCAGCTATCCAGATCCGTATCACGATCAAGATCTTACGGGAACAATACGGATCAGTTGTATGAGAGTTGTTTGTGTATATGTATGTTTATATATGTATGTCTGTGCTACCAAGCAAATAAGGGTTGGCTGTCTAAAAATCTACTACAAACAACTACACGAACAGAGCTTCTATACGGATCCGAAATTGATCCAGATAAATATCAAGATCACGACGTTGTTTCATGAACTAATCCATATCGTTCCTGTGATATCTTGATCGTGATACGGATCTGGATACCCTACAAGAACACTGACGGTCATTTGTCGCAGTATCTGATAGTCAGGCTGCCAATCTAACTATCAGTGTTTTGCATCAAATTCTTGAAGGAAATATCAAAAAATTATGTCAACAACCGTGTACGTGTGAGTACGGTATGTTCTTTTGTTATCGTTCACGTAGCTTCGAGCTGTCTAATTCGTGTTCTCTTCCTTGGTTCTTTGTGAGTGTTGGCCACAACGGACACCCGTGTCCTAGAAAACAAACATACTAGTATGAAAGCATCAGCATTGGCAAATATATTACCCTACTAAACAGTTGAGCATTTCATAAGTACTTATAAAAACAATTTAATTAATGAAAAGAGCCCTTAATAATGTGTTCAAATTTGTTCAGCCCTTGTGCAGAATATAAGGACTTCCTCCTATCTGTGTGATTGTCCATCTTTTTTCTTCTAATTACGTTTCCTTATAAAAATATATATATCTATTTTGGTCTAACAAAGCATTATACACTTATAAAGTACTTTGGAGCAAGCTACTGAACTACTCAATATTTACTTCATGAACACTTCAGTACAAAGGCTCAAAGTACTTATAAAAGGCCTGACAAACCACTCACGACTACTACTCAATGTCCTTATATTTGGCATTACAAACTACTCACACGTAGTATTCAAAGCCCTTACATATCACCTCACAAACTACTCACGACTACTACTCAATGTCCTTATATTTAGCATTACAAACTACTCACACGTAGTACTCAAAGCCCTTACATATCACCTCATAAGCTCCTCACGATTACTGCTCAATATCCTTATATTGGGCTTTGAAAATCCCTCATGTCCATTTAATGAAATAAACTCAAAATTAGCAATTTGATTTTTGCAATGAAGCAACTTTATTGATAAAATTATAATTATTTAATAATTACTATTTTATAGTTAACTATTTATAGTGGAAAAAAAATAAAAATATTAACTACTTTATTTAGCCCTAACAAGTTTAAATTCTACAAATTCCATCAAATTTTTTAATTCCTTTTAATAAAAACTAATACTTAATAACTAAAATTAAAATAATTAAAAGTAATGTTTAATAACTAGAAATAAATTAAATGAAAATAATACTAAATAACTTAAATTAGAATTAATTATAAGTAATATTTAATATTACTATTTACAAAAAGTAAACTACCCTATTCTACACCTTTCTCAGTTCAGAAAGCTAAAATTTTACACTTCAAGTTCATTTTGAGTTCAGGAAATTACAATTCAAGCTCAAAAAATTACAATTTATATTAAAATAATTACAATTTATATTCAAAAACTACAATTCAAGTTCAAAAATTACAATTCAAATTCATAAAATTACAATTCAAGTTCAAAAATTACAATTTATATTCAGAAAATTACAATTTATATTCAAAAATTACAATTCAAATTCAAAAACTACAATTTATATTCAAAAAATTACAATTTATATTCAAAAATTACAATTCAAATTAAACAAATTACGATTCCGATTAATTATCATCGCTGTCAATAATGAATATCAGTGTGTTACTAAAATAACCAGCGTCTCTTGTACGGTAGTTTTTTTTAGAACGATGCGATAAATTTAACGTAGTCTCTTTTTTCCATCTATCGAAGTGTACACATTTATTTAGGTTTCCGTTCCGGTTTCAGTTTCATACGAACACAAGTTTGTGAACGAGAAAATGTTTTAAGGTTAATACCTAGCTACTAAATTTAATTGGTTTAAAATAGGTTTAATTTTTAGACATTATGGAGTTTCTCCAATATAATAATAAATATAGTTCATGTCGTGTATAGATAAAATTTAATCTAAATAAATTCTAAAAATTAACACTCTTTTTTTATTAGAATTGTGACGAATTCGATGAGTCTTCGATTATCAATCCTGGGTTCGATCACTATAAAGTCAAATAAACACACGCACAGATATTGTAACTAATAGCTAGTTTTATTTACTTGTAATAAACGCAATACAAATTTAAGAGTGTGATAACTTCGCAGTAGTTCACTGAACAACACTTGAAAATAAACTGATCAACCTGCCTTGCTTGGTCACCGCCTTATATAGTCCAACAGGGTGCTTGCTACGCACCGATAACTTTCTTGGTTGTTCGCTTTTCGTGTTCTGGAAGGGTCGGTGTTATTTATTGGCATCTCCTCTTTGCATTGTATTCGCAAACACTCGCTCCATCTCTCTTCCTCTTCCTAGTTACACGCTTGTATGCATAAGCGTAACCATCGTTATCTCAGTTGTGTTTAACTAGTGGTGGGAGTGTTATTGAGTTAGGGATGGTACATGCTTGAGAATAATCGCCACACTGCCCTCCACCAAAGTCTGATCGTCCCGATCAGACACATTGCCGGAACCAAACGCAGCTAACCTTTCCAAATGGACCACCTTCATCTTATTCCTTGGCCTTCCCATAGTTTGTATGCGATATACCACATCGTTGATCCGTTTTATGACTTTGTATGGGCCTTCCCAGTTACATTGTAGTTTTGGGGACAAACCTTTCTTACGCTGTGGGTTGTATAGCAGCACTAAATCTCCTTCTATAAAACCTTCCGAATTTATTGCTTTGTCGTACCTGGCCTTCATCTTATCGCTCATGATCTTAGTCCGTTGTCTCACAAGATCGTGAATTTCTCTCATTTCTTCTTCCAATACGGTAGTAGATTTCCGAGCATTTACTCCTGCATCAGCGTTTATCCCAAACTTGAAGTCAGCTGGCAATCGAAGATCATTCCCGAAAATTACCTTTGCGGAAGTCTGACCAGTTCTTTCATGTACTGCAGAGCGATATGCCATCAGGAATAAGGGATGTGAGTATCCCAATCCTTCTGGAACTTATCCACTACTTTCCTCAGGTGCTCTTCCAAGGTTCTATTGAATCGTTCCACCATGCCATCTGACTGAGGATGTAGTGCAGTTGTTCGAGTTTTCCGAATGCCCAATGTCTTGCACATTTCCTGGAACACAGCTGATTCGAAACTTCTGCCTTGGTCAGAATGTATCTCCATCGGTGCACCAAACCGAGCTACCCAATTGTTAGTAAACACTTCTGCTATGGTTTCTGCCTCTTGATTTGGAATAGGGTACACTTCTGGCCATTTGCTGAAATAGTCCATAACTACCAGTACATATTTGTTTCCGAGTTTGCTAGTAGGAAATGGACCAGCTACATCCATGGCTATCCTCTCATTTGGCCGTGGCTCCTTGATTTCGGTCCTTTAGCTTTGATGCATACTTCACAGTTGGCAATCCACTTCGCGACCGATTGACGGCAACCAACCCAATAGAATCTTTGCTTGACTTTCTCCAAGGTTTTGGTGACTCCAAGATGACCTCCGCTTCGACCGTTATATAATTCATTGAGTACATCAGGGATTTTCTTCCTTGGGACGACTATCAGCTTTCGAACACATTGACCATCCTCGCTCTCCCATATTCGATGCAAACAACCGGATTCTAATTGCAAACTATTCCACTGTGCCCAATATGACTTGGCAACAGGACTTTCTGCTGACATCTCCTCTCTTGATGGTTGCTCGTTTCGTTCGATTCCTTGCATAACACGTGTAAGATCTGGATCTTCGTGCTGACACCTCCCTAATTGATCCATGTCCCATTTGTCCGTAGATGTTATAGTCACGAGCCGCACATCTATAATGTCTTCCTTGGCCTCAGCTTTCGAACAATGCTTGCATTCCAAGTTACATGGTCTTCGTAACATTGCATCAGCATTTGCGTGGGTGCTACCTTTGCGATGCTCTATGGAAAAGTCATAACTTTGCAGTCGCTCTATCCACCATGCCAATTGACCTTCCGGATTACGGAACTGTAAGAGAGCCATTTCAACGCTGCATGGTCTGTCCTGAGGTGGAATCGCTGCCCATAGAGATACTTGTGGAAATTCTTAACGCACTCTATCAATGCCAACGGTTCTCTCCGGGTTACACAATAGTTCCTTTCAGGCTTTCCAATTGTTCGGCTATAGTATGCAACTACCTTCTCCTGTCCATCAACAATCTGGGACAAAACACCTCCTATGGCATAACCACTCGCATCTGTGTCCAGAATAAACTTTGAACCTGGAATTGGATATGCTAACATCGGGGCAGTGCATGGTCTTTCCTTCAATGGTTGAAAAGCCACCTCCTGTTCCTTCTTCCATTCAAATCTCATATTCTTTCTGGTAAGGTCATGGAGACTACTAGCTACGCTGGCAAAATTCGGTACAAATCGGCGATAATACGTGCACAGCCCAAGGAAGCTCCGTAGCTCATGCAAATTTCTCGGTCTTGGCCAATCCTTTACGGCTTCGATATTTTTCTTAGCAGTGCAGATTCCCTCCGTAGTTACCTTTTGACCCAAATAACTTACTTCCTTTTTAAACAAGGAACACTTCTTGGGACTTAGTTTCAGACCAGCACCAGCTATTCTTTGGAAAACTTCCTCCAAGTTCTTTAGGTGTTCCTCAAAGCTTTTTCTCAGCACGATGATGTCGTCGAGGTACACCAAACATGTTTGCCAGTGCAATCCTTTTAATATCTAGTCCATGAGTCTCTCAAAAGTAGCTGGAGCATTGCATAGCCCGAAGGGCATTACCGTAAATTGCCAAAGCCCTTCTCCAACGCTGAAAGCCGTCTTCTCTTTATCTTCATCCTTTACCTCCACTTGCCAGTAGCCGCTTTTCAAGTCCAGTGTGGAAAACCATTTCGTGCCAGATAACGAGTCCAGAGTATCGTCGATTCTTGGCAATGGATAACTGTCCTTCTTCGTTACGTCGTTCAATTTCCGGTAATCCACACAGAACCTAATTTTTCCATCTTTCTTTTTCACTAGTACTACCGGTGAGCTCCATGGACTAGCTGATGGTTCGATCACGCCGCTGTCACTCATTTCCTGTATAATTTCTCTTACTACTTGGCGTTTGGCCAAGGAATACTACGAGGAGCTTGGCAGATTGGCCTTGCATCACCGGTATCAATTTGACGCTTCACAACTTTGGTCCGACGTGGTTTGGAACCATCCTTGTCAAATATGCTCGAGTACTTTGATAGAAGTTCCTTTGCCTTTTTCTGATGATCTTTTTCGAGGCCTGCCGTCCACGACGAGATACCATCTGAAAGATTAATCTTGATGGTAGAATCATTTTCCTGAAGCTGTTCGCAATTGATAACTACCTCGACCTCTTGGCATTGTCCCTTTGGCCATATGATTGCCTCTGACTTCGGTGGAATTTGTTGGCTCTCCTCCACAAGCACTCGCTTACTAACGTATTTGTTTTCGTAACCATAATTTAATGGCACATCCATGTTCTGGTAATTCATAATCCTGTTTTGCATGTCGATCTTGATGCCTTGCTCGCTTAAGAAGTCCACACCAACTATGATTTCGTCAACCATATCTGCTACTATAAAACTGTGTAGAACGGCCACGTTCCCAATTACGATTTCACATGTTACTTCTCCTAGGACATGGGCGTCCTCACCAGGGGCCGTACGTAACTTTGCTCTATGCAATGGTCTCACCTCTTTGTTGACTAAATCAGATCGAATTATGGAATGCGATGCGCCTGTATCCACAGTTATTAAGTGTTCTTTCCCATCCACATATGCAACAACAGTAACATTACTAGCTTTCCTTCCGATCTGTGAGACAGAGATTATGGGGCATTCAGTTTCGGGAGCCAGTCCACGCCCCTTTCGGCAGGCTCGATTTAGTTTAACGACTGATTTGGTTGGGAGGTTGGCTCAGCTCCTTCAGCTTTGCGTTTTCGTCCACTTGAATTGCTGGGGTTACTGGAGCCAGTGCTGCAATAACGTGCTATGTGACCTGGTTTTCCGCACTTAAAGCATTTAATGGCACCATTACTATTTTTATTTATTTACCTACCTATTTTTATTATTCTACCTCCACGCGGTGAGCTTTGTACGCCGGATTACTTAATAGCGAGGCTGTTTCCTGCGTTAGAGCATGTGATACCGTCTCAGCAAATTATCTCTTGGGATTTGCATATGTGGCTCGCTTCGTCTCCATGTCACGTATTCCATTAATAAAGCTTTGGATTTTTACCTTTTCTGTGTATTCTATAGGGGCGTCTGCGTTTGCTAGATGGGCCAACCTCTCGATATCCGATACAAATTCCTGCAATGTCTCATTAGCCTTCTGAAAGCGATTCTGTAGCTCTATTTGGTATATCTGTTTTCGATGTTCGCTACCATAGCGCCTCTCAACTGCACCCATCAATGCTTCATAATTATTGCGTTCACCGTCGGGAATCGTCTGTAAGATTTCGGCTGCAGGACCCTTCAATGCCACAAACAGTCCAGCAACGTTGTCTTCCGTGCCCCAATTTTTCACCGCTGCCGTCTTCTCAAACTGTAGCTTAAATACCCGGAAAAGAACAGAACCATCAAATGACGGAGATTTTACCTTGGGAGTATTCGCTGAAGCAGATGGACGGTTCAGTTTCAACTCCTGGATACGGCCCCTTAACGCATCTACCTCGGCCTCTATTTTATCTTGAAATTGTGCAATTTTTGCATCTTGCACTTCTAGTTTCGATGACACCCTCGCCTCCTGTGCTTCCAACTGCGATGAGATATATACCTTCTGTTCATCCATTTGCGCGGAGATCTGTGATGATACCTGTTCTAGCTGAGATGCCATACATGTTTTCTGTTCTTCCAACTGAGATGCCATGCAAGTTTTCTGTTCTTCCATTTTAGTCGACATCTGAGTTAATACAGCCAATATCATGTTTGTGTCCACGGTTGCTACTGGATTCGGAGACTCCTTTTTTCTTCCATTCTTGTCGGTGCCTCCTCCACAAGATGAAAAACATGATCATCAACGTTGATTCCTTCTGCTTCCATAGCCTCTCGCAATCGTGACTGTAACTCTGATTTATTGCCTGTAGTGTTTAGTCCCCGTTGTTCCAACTCATTTTTGAGTTGCTGAATCTTTAATTCATTCAGCTTCGCCATGTCCTTGTTATCCTTAAATTCACTGGTATTTATTCAACAATACCGCTTCTGACACCAATTGTGACGAATTCGATGAGTCTTCGATTATTAATCCTGGGTTCGATCACTATAAAGTCAAATAAACACACGCACAGATATTGTAACTAATAGCTAGTTTTATTTGATAGTAATAAACGCAATACAAATTTAAGAGTTTGATAACTTCGCAGTAGTTCACTGAACGACACTTGAAAATAAACTGATCAACCTGCCTTGCTTGGTCACCGCCTTATATAGTCCAGCAGGGTGCTTGCCTACGCACCGAGAACTTTCTTGGTTGTTCGCTTTTTGTGTTCTGGAAGGGTCGGTGTTATTTATTGGCATCTCCTCTTTGCATTGTATTCGCAAACACTCGCTCCATCTGTCTTTCTCTTATTAGTTACACGCTTGTATGCATAAGCGTAGCCATCGTCACAGAATTATTAGAAAAGTGTTCGATTTTTTCGTTACCTGTATTCAGTCCATTCTACAGATATGTATCTATCCGTCATGTAAATTTTATCGAATTTGATCTTATCCAGTATTCAAATTAAAGAAACATAATAACATTTTGAAAAACATTGCTCAATCGCATTTGAACCTTGGTATCAATAATCCGGAAACGGAAATAATATTTTTTTTTATTTCTGTAAATAGCTATTGGCAAACAACCATAAAATTACTGGGAGAAGATCGAAAACTGGGAACGTGATCCATAGCAGTTTTTGCAGAATATACTTATGAATGAGCAGTCTTCGGACGCGATTTAAAAAGATTAACCCTATGCAAATACCACTGGATAGAATTAAATTTCCTCTTTTAGTTTTTTGATACTGAGGTGAAAACAGGTCCTTTTTAACTTTTCTCGACAATCTTCGTTGAAAATTAGCCAGGGTACAATAACTTACATAATCGCTCTCCTTTGATTTAATTATTAGTCCCAAAGGGTTGCTAGGTTGCTTTCCAATGAATAGAAGATTTGAACACACTTGGTTTATTTGAAAGGATTTATACCCACAATCGCGTTTCAAGCAATATTCCGTACGTAGTCGCGCTCTTACGTATGCATTATATAAATTCTTACAATGGAAGCTTAACGATCTCTTTTTTTGCCAGTAGAAAATTTCCCTATAAAAACAGTGAGCGTCATATAATAGCCGTGTTTTTTTTTTCACACGCATATGCGTTTGCGCTTAATAGTTGTATGGACTGCTAAGCGCACAACTTTATCTGCTACTATGAAATAGTGGCGGATAAAATCAGTACTTCCAAGTAGTTTTCTCTACATTTTGCAAACTGCTTTACCAACTTTCAGCAATTTTTTTATCATCCCTTAATAGTAAGCGGAATGACAACAGAGGAAATGTATGTATGTATGCGCATTGCTCTACTTCATAAGCAAATATCTGTTTGTCTGACATTTGAGGGGCAGTGCTGACATATAATATTATAGATTATGCGCAATTGCCGATGACCGTTTTTTTATAGTCGCACACGCAGATGTATATGCGTGTGAAAAAAACAGGGCTAGTCAAATACGGTCATCGGCAATTGCGCATAATCCATAACACTATATGTCAGCACTGCCCCTCAAATGTCAGACAAACAGATATTTGCTTATGAAGTAGAGCAATGCGCATACATACATACATTTCCTCTGTTGTCATTCCGCTTACTATTAAGGGATGATAAAAAAATTGCTGAAAGTTGGTAAAGCAGTTTGCAAAATGTAGAGAAAACTACTTGGAAGTACTGATTTTATCCGCCACTATTTCATAGTAGCAGATAAAGTTGTGCGCTTAGCAGTCCATACAACTGCTTCTCAAATGTCAGACAAACAGATATTTGTTTATGAAGTAGAGCAACGCGCATACATACATAGATTTCCTCTGTTGTCATTCAGCTTATTATTAAGAAATGATAAAACAGATATTGAAAGTCGGTAAAGTAGTTTGCAAAATGGGTGATACTTTACATCCAACGTCAACTGTAAAAACTGCACTGAAAATGTCGATATTGGTACCCAGAGACGCGCTTCGGTCCCAGCAACCCTAATCCGGGGGGGGGGGGGGGGAAATCCCATTATTTTCAGTAATTCAAAAGTTATTAGCAAAAAACCAAAATATTACCTAGGTTCGATCTCATAGTATTTATGGGCAGAACACCTTTCTGCGTAGGCGGCCTTCAGCCGCGCTTCAAAAAAATAGCCCTTAGCCGGTCAAATACCGGCTACGCGATCCGCAATATTTCTGCGTAGAACACACTTTTGCACTTTTCAGAACACCCTATATCTTTGTCTACAGCGACCACATGAAAATGATAGAAAATTGTTAACTTTGCTTGCAAATATCGTACAAACTACTACAAATTTTGGGTTTCCCCCACCGGATTATGTGTGCAGTTTTTACAGATGAGGTTGGATGTAAAGTATTACCATTTTTACGCCTAAATGCAACTTTATTTTTGTATTAGCATTATAAATACTGAAATCAACCCTGCAATCTTCGAAGAAAATTGCGATTCGAGTTCAAAAGCGGGACAAACTTGACATTTTTTCTTGGAATTCTCTCATTCTCTGTCATACGTAAACATTCAGCTAATTTATAGTGATTTTCAACTTTTATTTAGCGCGCGTGTTGTGTGGCATTGTTAAAATAAAACCTATAAGTTAATCTGATGTTTGCGAATGGAATTATTCAAAAGATTTAATAAAAATGTGTAAACTTTGGCACACGTGCTGCAAATTTTCATGACCTCAAAATATGTTTGTAAACAAAAAACATGACTCGAATTTGCTAAATGTGCATTTACTAAGGGCGGATTTCTCGACTGCCTGCTAAAATTTATCTCTTCTTTAAACAGAATTTGGTTTTCTGAAGTGCTTGTTATGTTTGTTCTGCCGACAAATTTAACAGGCAGTCAATACAACCTTTAACATTTAGCGGCTCGACAAATACAAAACAGCTGATTGTCAAGTGAATTTATTTAGTATAAAATTGCAAAATAAATAAAAAAGTGCGAGACAATTAAAATTAGATCTGCTATGGAAAACCGACGTCCGTTTTATGTTCATACACTGGAAGAAGCCTTTGAGGTAACGAGTGAGCGCACAATATCGAAGAGGACTTTTCGCAACCGCTTAAATTACTTCGTAGAGTATTCTGAAGAAGAGTTTATCAGGAGATTTCGGTTGACGAAGTCCACCTGTATGGGCATTTTAAGTGGCATTGAAAGCGCAATTACGCCCAGCACGAATAGGTAAGCTTACACATGCACTGGGTGGTTATCCGCAACATTCCTTTGACAAGATACTCATATGAGCGTGGAATGCGGAATGGACTGTTCAACGCCATAACCGCTGCTTGACTGCTATATATCATCGGTGACAATGGAAAACCACGTAACGCGTATACATATGTGTGTTTCTTGGGTTTTCATTGTCAGTTGTTGAGGCGCAGGACCGGCACAGCATCACAATCCAAATAAGCAATTAATGGTTTAAATCTTTTCCAGGCGATATAATGTTACACCGAAAACTAAGCTTTTGCTAACGCTCAGGTTTTATGCCACAGGCAGCTTTCTGATAACTGTGGCCGACTTCTGCGGAGTGAGCGTACCCACAGCCAGCAGAGTTGTAAAGGAAGTGTCAAACGCAATTGCATCAATCACTACGGAATATGTGAAATTTAGTGATCCAGCTTGCATGGAACAGACTGCTTTACATTTTTATAATATAGCGAAGTTTCCCAGAGTTATTGGGGCTATTGACTGCACCCACGTTAGAATACAGTCACCAGGTGGTGACAATGGTGAAATTTTTAGAAATAGAAAGGGTTATTTTTCACTAAACGTTCAAGCGGTTTGTGATGCAAATCTCCGTTTCCAAAATTTAGTGGCGAGGTAACCAGGATCTACACACGATAGCCACATATTCAACTGCAGCCGTTTGAAATAATATGCCACCATGAACGCTTTTCCGAAACCAATTTCCGAAAATGCAAAATGCTGCATTTTAAATTCAGCATGAACAACACATTAGCCGGCTACGCTATCCCTTGTATTCCTGCAAAAAACCAAGTTTTAAATATTGTCTTTAAGAACTTGATGCACATTTAGTCTACGCTGTGATGTACGTTTACATCAACCTTGACCACCTTACATCAAATGCTAGTCACTGTCCTTGCAGGGTAGTGATTGTCATAACAGAATTTTTTGTGTTTATGTTTTCAAGAAAATGACAGTACATTAGTACATATCACTCAGTTCTGGTGGGGATCATGATCCAATAATCTAGATGGTCGCAGCAATCGGCCAACAACACGAAATTACCGTTTGACGTCGGTGAATTCTTATGTCAAAATGCACATGTGAGAGGGAACAAAAAACAAAGATATGTTAGTTTGACATAAGGTGTGGATGAGGAAGAAGAAGACGCCATGCCGTGTGAAGCGACCATATAAATTATTTGACCATGGTGGGGATGTGAATTCGGTATACATCAAACCCACATCAAACCTGCGTCCAATTAAAAAACTTTTACTCAGCTGGCAACCTGATTTGTAGACTTTCATGTACTAAATGTTATTTTAGAGTGGTAGCATCAAATGTGAATGAATTTCGTGCCGCCCATTTCATTCGTGCGGCAGTTGGATAATTTGCCGGGTGTGTTCTTTGCATGTATTTGGAATCTCCACAGTGCAAAAAGTGCAGCAAATTTGTTAAGACGGTTTGCTTAAAATCAAATATATTACTAATAATAACTAAGTTATAGCAGGTGCTCTGAACAAATTTTGAACAGTGTGTGTTAAAAGTTTATTTGTCCTATAGGTGAATCAAAAAAAACAATATACATATACATACATAAATTTTGTGATTCCATTTTGTGAAGCTAGTTCAAAAAAGGGAACAGACTACCTGCCTTGAATAATCGGAAGTAAATAATTAAGGATAAAAGCTCAACATTAAAATGGAGCACGAGGATAATGCGCATTTAGGCAACATTTTGCAAGGCTCTCAACATTTGATGGAAAATTTGCAGATGGCTAGTGGTGATAGTATGTGTGCCAATGTGGTAGATGAGATTGCTGGAAAATTTGAAGAGCACGAAGTTCATGACGATGAAGAAGAATGGAAGTATATAAAAGAAGGGCAACAGAGCGAAAAGCATCAGCAGCAGATGGATGCCGGTATAGGTTGTAAAGATATGGAAGGTGTAAAAGAAGTTGGCAACGAGTATGGATATGCTTACGAACGTGGTAATTTCGGCGCTGACGGTCTTTCACTAGTACACCACGAAGTTGATAACGGAGTCGTTGGCATGTCTTCCGTGGCTGACGCAAACTTTATTAACACTGCAGCCAGTAACGAAGATTCAGATATAATAAAAAATGATGGTGACTTTTCAACAACTTCGAATACCACTTCCACAAACGAGGAAGAGGTTGGCAGAGATGTGTTACAAGTAGAAATGAAAATTGAATCAGATCCAGCGGAGCAGCTATTGGCTCATCACTCTGAAGACCTGTCGGGAAAAGGTCTGACTGAAGAAGATGATGAACCCAGCTCACTGACAAATGGTACCAATAGCCTTAGTGAAAATGCTCCACAGGAACATATTGTACAAATACAAACTGGAGGTAATTTCGTTGAAGGCTTTTCTAATGAAGACAAAGAGAATGCTGATCCCTTATTGATCAACGCTGTATGTAGTGCCAATATTGATACTGCTGAAAGACCTCACGAACTTGACTTCGATGAAATGCACTCACAATTGAACCCCAATGCCACTGAGTTTGTTCCCAGCTTTGGGTCAAATCCGAGCTCACCTATGGTGCCAACAAGTGATGATGCAAAATTTTTGGTTGGCGAACCGGAAATTAATAGCGATGCAGAAAATAATATCCAACCGCACCCAACTGCAATACCTCATCACCTACATAGCGACGATGATTTTGTGGCACAAAGCCCACGCAAAGGTAGTGGTGAACCTAATTTTGATGGTATTGCTATACCTGATCAAGTAATTGATTTCGAACACGAAGCTGCCAAACGTCCGCATGAATTAGAGCAAGAAGACGACCTTATTGCAGTTACTACTCATCACCACCCGGAACAAGAACCGCAATTGCTTTTTGAGCAATACGATAACCAAAGTAAAGAAATGGCGAGTTTAGAGAATGAAGATTTTACAGATGACCGACACCATTCACCATCAAATTTAATCGATCATGGTCCTGAAACTTCTGTTGATTTAGATGCCGATATCGACATTGAACCAATTGAGTCTGATAAAAATTCTGCACATCAACTAGAAATCTCCAACGAGGTTATTAACGAATCTATTGTAGATCTATTAAATACTGTGCAAAGATTACCAATAGAAGACGAAGAACTATTGCCACAAGAATCAGTCGCTGGTAAAGAATTGCTAGACGTTGAAGAGAAAGAAAATATTTCCAACTCTCCATCCACTGAAGAAATGCAAATGAACGTGCAAAATGAGTTGCATTCTTCAATTAAAGATATACCGCAAATACCAATAGACATGGACAATGCTGCACATATGCAAGAGTCTTTTTACCTTGAAAGTACCTCGTCGTCAAACCAACATAACAACGAACAACTAATTGATACTGACTTTGAGAAGACCGTATCCGGATTCGATGAGCCCAACGCTAATACCGACCAGTATTATGGTGCTGATGATAATACTAATGTGGAAGACCATATTGGACTAGATGAGATTTCTTTTGAAACTATGCGTGCCGCAGAGCCAATTACTGCTCAAATCGAATTTGAAGATAGACTCGGTGCTGCACCTGCATCTTTCAATTTGTTCAACTCAGAAAGCACGCCCGCACAAACAGAGATTGGTGTTGATGTGATCACGCCTTCCCCGATATCAACTGAAGAAAAACATCTGGTTGAGGAGACCAAAAAACAAGCACCTAGTAATGAAACCCTGTACGAACTTGAGCAGAAAATAGATAACATAACACTTTCTAAACAGAATGAAGTTCTTGCTACAAAGGATGAAATCCTCTCACAGGTATGTAACATACATGAAAAAACATCCATAAGTACTTATTTAATACACATATGGCCGAGTAAATGATTAATTCGGTCTTTGTTGTGTATCTAGAAACTCATCCAACTTTCGCATGCCATTTAAAACAATACATATTCACATACAGATAAATGTACATATACATATGTGCTTTAGAATTTATATACATACCTTACGGAGAGGTGTATTATATAACACATTCATGTTAGCTGTGGTCACAATTCATAACCGCCTAAGTCGCGCGAAGTGGCTTGTTAAATTAAAATTTATTTCCACCTAAAAGCGACCAACGAAAAAAATGTTTTTCTTATTATACCTACAAATTTACATTATCTGTTGATTTTAAATAAAAAATACTATTAAACATTTTTGGACTCAGTCGAATGATTTTTGACTTTGGTCATTATTATTTGTAACCACAGGTGACAGGTTAGACAGGGTAGTGTCGAAATAACAGCCCTTGGTCGGATGTAAAAATCCGAGTGATTCCGGTACGTAGAACCGGCTGTTGTGGGAATGATTTGTAACCACAGTTATATGTGCATAAAGTACATTCCTTAAATTGTTTTGTATTTTTCATGTTCATTTTCGTTTTTGGCTTTACTGTAATACGTTTGCGCCTCTGTGCTCTTGAGAAATCATTAAATTTGTTTGTATACTGGTACACGACGAAATGCAGTTACTAGTCGGTAGTTCAGCTGAAAGCTTTATACCGAAGCAAACTTAATCGTCCTTCGAACTTATTGTTTTCAGTGGGGCAGGCAACTCAACTAAATGTTATTCGGTCTCCCTGTTACTTGGCTCGCAATCCTAAACAATTATGAGTAGTATTAACGAATTAAGTAAAATTTGAGTTTGTTAATTATTACATACATATCTATGTATGTAAGTATCTATAGATACTCTGTAAGTGGGGGGTAACTTCGGCTAAAAACGAAAAAGTTGGCACCTTATTGTGGTTGGTGTTATATGAGTGCCTCAGTAGTATACTTACACGTATAAGTGCATAATATTGTAAATGCAACCGTTCCGTATACGAGGTGTGTTCAAAAAGTATCGCGAATTTTGAATTTTCGCTGGTTACGTATATTCGAATTTCGAATTTTTTGTGGCGTTATGTTGGTACTCATGTCTCTCACTTATGCCGACAAGATCGGCCATTTTGAATGTTCAGTTAATTGTTGATAGCTGCTTTGCTTGGATCGTCTTCGATTTTTACCTATGTTTTTACCAAAATTGCTCAATTGTGACCAAAAACAGCATCGCATGAACATTGCTAATGAGATGTTAAACTCTGTCCGCGACGACCCAAATTTGCTCCAGAGGGTCATAACTGGTGACGAATCGTGGGTTTATGGTTATGACGTGGAAACCAAAGCTCAATCATCTCAATGGAAGCTGCCGCCCGAACTAAGACCGAAAAAAGCGCGCCAAGTTCGGTCGAATGTGAAAGTTTTGCTGACAGTTTTCTTCGATTGCAGGGGCGTGGTGCATCATGAGTTCTTGCCACAGGGAAGAACGGTCAATAAGGAATATTACCTGCAAGTTATGCGCAATTTGCGCGAAGCAATCCGCCAGAAACGCCCGGATTTGTGGAAGAACAAAAATTGGCTTTTGCACCACGATAACGCCCCTGCTCACGCATCGTTGCTAGTGCGCGACTTTTTGGCCAAAAACAACACACTAATGATGCCGCAGCCACCGTATTCCCCAGATCTGGCCCCCTGTGACTTTTTCTTGTTCCCTAAACTGAAGAGGCCCATGAAAGGACGACGTTACGCTTCTCTTGACGAGATAAAGACGGCATCGAAGGAGGAGCTGAACAAGATACAAAAAAATGATTTTTTGAAGTGCTTCGAAGATTGGAAAAACCGTTGGCACAAGTGTATAATATCTCATGGGGATTACTTTGAAGGGGACAAAATAGATATTCATGAATAAATAAATAATTTTTGAAAAAACACAAAATTCGGGATACTTTTTGAACACACCTCGTATAGTATTTAAATAAATACAGGGACTAGACAAAATATTTTGACCCCTGCGGGTTAGGGGTTTGGAATATGCCCGAGGTAGGCATACCGGTCGTAAGAGGCGACTAATATGCACAAAGATAATGACGTGCAACTCGATGGTTGATCTACGGATATGTTGTTGTTGTTGTAGCGACTACTTAACCTGTCCAGGGTGTCACCCCCAACCAACATTGTCATCAGGCTCTTCTAACGGAAGTCCAAGAAACCTCGCGGCTTCAACAGGGGTGGACCAGAGTGAGATTGGAGTTAGAAGAGTGGGCTCGGTTGAGCAGAGGAACAGATGGTTAGTATCGTGGGGAGACACGCCGCATGCCGGGCAGACATTTGGCATGTCGGGGTTCAGTCTGGATAAGTAAGAGTTTAGTCTGTTACAATATCCAGAACGAAGTTGAGCCAGCGTGACTCTTGTCTCCCTGGGCAGTTCGCGTTCCTCGGCGGCAACAGGTGGAGCTTGCGCCTGTAGGACCACATTCACTGGATGAGACCTGACAAAGGAGTTTACCGACTCCGTGTGGATGAGGTTGAGGGCCCGCCGGTGCACCTCTGGATCAAACGGCGAGGAGATGTGATGACGGATCTCATCATAGTGCTTACGGAGGTGACTCCTTATTCTCCTGGGAGGCGGATTTTCGTTGAGCAGGTTCCTGTTCGGATGCTGCTGATTATGGCAGTTGAACAGGAATTGTCTGGACAACATCTCGCAATGCTCTTTGACATTGAGCATTTTTGCCTCATTATGAAGGTGATGCTCAGGAGACATAAGGAGGCACCCCGTGGCGGTTCTGAGTGCGGTGTTTTGGCAGGCCTGCAACCTCCTCCAATGTGTGTCTGCTAACCCCGGCGACCATATTGGCGTCGCGTAGCTCAGAACCGGCTGGCCGATTGCCTTGTACGTTGCCAGTAACGTTTCTTTGTCTTTCCCCCAAGTACTGCCAGCTAGTGACTTGAGGATTTTGTTACGGCTTTGTACTTTGGTGGCAATCGCGGCTACATGAGCACCGTATTTGAACATGTTATCAAACGTGACCCCTAAGATTTTGGGGTGTGTGACAGTCGGAAGCTTGATGCCGTCGACGTAGACGTTTAATTCCATGTTCGCCTGCGCTGTCCACGTCGTAAATAGGGTGGCCGAGGATTTGGTCGGTGACAGTGTCAGGTTCCGTGCAGCGAAGAAACTGGAAAGGGTTGGAAGGTATGAATTTAGTCTCGAGCAGAGCTCATCAACGGAGGGTCCAGTCGCCAGGATCGTGCAGTCATCGGCGTAGGAGACGATCGAGACGCCTTCTAGTGGGGAAGGGAGCCTCGATATGTAGTAATTAAACAGAAGCGGGGATAGGACAGCACCCTGTGGCACCCCCTGCTTAATTATACGTGGTTTTGATCTTTCGCCTCTAAATTCAACGGATGACTGCCGGCCACTCAGATAGTTGGCGGTCCAACGCTTTAGACAGGGGGGAAGGTTTGAATCTTCCAGGTCGTTAATGAGTTGTGCGTGATTAACAGTGTCGAAAGCTTTCGACAGATCAAGCGCAACTAGCACGGACCTGTCATTTGGGCGAGATTGGTTGAGACCGTCACCTATCTGTGTGGTGATGGCGTTTAGCGCGGTGGTAGTGCTATGCATTTTGCGGAAACCATGCTGATGTTCGGCTAATCGCAGGTTAGCGGTATAATAAGGGAGCATGACCGCCTCCAAGGTCTTCACTACTGGCGAGAGGAGTGATATCGGTCGATATGACTCCCCCACGTTAGCCGGCTTGCCGGGCTTTAGTAGTGGCACCACCTTTGCCTGTTTCCATCTTTCTGGAATGACAAAGGTGGTCATGGACAGATTGAAGACGGTTGTTAGGTACCTTACTCCCTCATCGCCGAGATGTTTTAGCATCAGCATGGATATACCGTCTGGCCCAATGGATTTAGAATTTTTGGTCCTCCGTATGGCCTCCTGAACCTCTGTGGTGGTGATGACAATGGGCGCTTGGTTGTTTTTGCGTTTGTGCGCTTCCCTGATGGCGCGCCTGATTTCCTTGTCAACCGGAGGATGCAGTACGAATTGCCGGCAGAAAGCGCTCGCGCATCTCTTTGGTTTCGACTGTACCTTATCACCAAAGGTGATGGATATTTTGTCGTTAGGTTTGGTCGGATTAGACAAGGATTTGACAGTGGACCATAATTTGCCAACACCAGCAGAGAGGTTGCAGGACCTTAGGTGCTCCTTCCATTTGGCGCGTTTGTGTTGATCGACTAGCCGTCTGATCTCCGCATTGAGATCTTGAATTTGGGGATCCGTAGGGTTCAAGCGTCGCACGTGGTCACGTTCATTAGCCAGGGCCGCTGCCTCTGCGGGGAAGTACGGACGTATCTCCTTAATTCTGCCTGACGGAATGTATTGATTGGAGGCTGAAGCTATGACCATGCGAAACGCTTTTTCCCCTTCTCGTACATCAGACGGGATGGGAAGAGCAGCGAAGGTGCTCTCAGTGAAACCAAGAAAACCAACCCAGTCAGCTTTGTTGAAGTTAGTGAAGGTGCGCTTCTCAGAAGTGACGAAGTCATTGGGGCGATCGATTGAGAGGACTATCGGCAGATGGTCAGATGCAAGAGTGAGTATTGGTCGCCATTCAACGCAGTTTATGAGACCTGCGCTGACAATTGTGAGGTCTGGCGAACTGGAACAATTTGCCGCAACTCTCGTGGGGGCGTCCCCGTTCACAGTGCAAAACGTCGAATCGTCTATTTGTTCAGCCAATTCCTGTCCCCTACCATCGGCTTGTAGGCTTGAGTGCCACAGATCGTGGTGTGCGTTGAAGTCTCCAATAATTACACGGTTATCGCCCCTGAGTAACGCACTGATGTCAGGGTGGTAATCTCTCGGACAGCAGGTGGCAGGAGGTATATAAATGTTTATAATTTCAAGGTCGACGTCTCCTGTCCGGACAACCATTCCTTGACGTTCCAGGAGGTTGTCCCTCGGGTCGACGTCAGGCTCAAATGTACGATATTGCACGGATTGGTGGGTGATGAAGGCGAGTCCGCCCCCAAGTCCCCTCTCTCGGTCACGTCGGTGGATGTTATAGCCGTCACAAGTCCGAAGACTTGATCGGGCGTTTAACTTCGTCTCCTGAATGGCAGCGATCTTGATGTTCTGACGCTTCATGAAGTTCACTATTTCACTCACTTTCCCAGTTAGGCCGTTGCAGTTTAGTTGTAGGACGCGAAAGTGCGAAGGGGGAGAAATATTCACGCTGGGAGTCAGGGACTGGTGCGTATGCCTTGGTGGAAGCAGGCTGGGTCGCACACTACGTCGCACTCTAGAAGTCGAGGGATCCGAAGCACCAGAAGGTGGCGAATCGGTTGACGTTGTAGGTTGCGTAGCTCGACAACATGGTGCAACGTACGTATCAGTCCATAGGTTCCTGTTTCTAAGTTGAGAACATATAAGCAGGTGACACAGGCCAAGGCAAGAGTTGCATTTGACTGATGTCGCAGGTGTATATAATCTCAACCGACAAACAGAGCACAAGGTGTAAGGGACCAGGAGCTGGTGGCTTTGACTTACATTTGTACTAGTGCTGGAAGAAGAAGGGGAAGTTGAAAGTGGGCGGGGGGTAGGCTGTCGCTCGGCATTGCTCACTTCTGAAACAGAGGTGCTACGTAGAAAGTAGCTGTGAGCGGCTGTGTGAGGTGTTGGCGCCTGTGGGCGTGAGCGGCAGCGGGTGTTACACACTACTTGCTGGGCGTTGTTTGTGCTATTAGTCGTGCAGACTGTTACAGAAGCTTGTGACGGTGCGATACTAGATCGTCGTTGGCCACGGGACGTCCGAGGGCGTGAACAGCAAGGGGCCACGAAAGTTTTGTAGAAACTAGGGGGCCTATGTGTGGAGGGATTTAGCCCGGAGCACCTGGTTTTGTGCAACCATCTTTTGCAAGAATTGCATTGGACGGAGTGTGAACGCTTAACGTAGATTTTCTTCCAGCAGACGCAGCAGATCCATTCTCCTGGACCCGGGTTGGATTCGACCCCAGCCCGGATAAGGAGGGTTTTGAGCAGCCCTGCTGCAAGGAGCTGCTCGGAGGATGACAATATTAGTGAAAAAGGTGACAGGTTAGACAGGGTAGAGTCGAAATAACAGCCCTTGGTCGGATGTAGAAATCCGAGTCATTCCGGTACGTAGAACCGGCTGTTGTGGGAATGATCTGATCTACGGATATGATGCCTCTCACCTCTCATTAGCCATCTTATCCTTCCTTACGGAAGGAGGGGTGACATGACCTAGAAGGTTTCACTGGTCATAAATCGCTACCATGAGAGTCGGGCAGTACCGGAGCATACCGGGTTCAAATCCGGCCAAGGACTGTTAATTCGGCAACACTCTCCAATACCTTCGGGGAGTGTTTTTGTCGTTACCACAACAACAAAACAAAATATTTGGGATCGATAGGTTTGAATAAATTTGGATCGAGATAAATGTAAGCAAGAATCCAAGATATTTAATTTCTCACTTTCGAAACTCGGCTTACATACCCAACAAACGCAGTCTCTAAAAATTTTGACTAGCTTAATTATCGAGTTGAGAAATATGTAAGAGAACTACACTAGTAACTACAATTGGATTGGAGAGGATATTTTCATCACCTAACGTTGGAGTTGAATAATTTTTATTAACTCGTATATGATGTTACTCTTTGCCCACATCATGTTTCGGTCTTCCAGAATATCTGAAAGTCATGCCAAGTTTTTATCAACAGTTACATATAACGGTAGTCACCTTACTATTTTGCGATTGGAAATAATAAAAGGTATTTGTTTTTTTTAGGAGACAACTGCTAAAACTTGTCCCAAAATGTCGGGAAAGGTATCTATAGACGCTTTTTGACCCCGGTACCAATAATCCGATCGCGTAGCCGGTGTTAGACGGGCTAAGGGCCGCATACGCAGAAAGGTGTTTTGCACATAAATACCCCATTTTCGATAGATCCTTGCTAATTTTTTGGGTTTATGCCAATGACAAAATACATTTTCATTTTCCGCTAGGGGATTTTGTTGCAGATATCAAAACGCGTCTTTGGACACTACTCTCGACATTTTTAGATCTGTTTTAGCAGTTGTCCAAATACCGAATAAAACACTGGAAAGATAATCATCACAACATTTTTTGGGTCATTGGCACACCGAACTAGCTAGCCTCTTGCAAAGAAAATAAACAAATTACTCTTAAATGCACAATAACACCCGATTCTGTGTTCTTAACAAATTTTCAATCTTGATATATAATCCAGAAAACGGTATTCGTATCAAGTGTTTTGAATTCTGGATCAAAAATAAAATTAGATTAGTAGTTTTTGACGGAGAATTCAAAAACCATGATACAAGTATTTATTTCTTGATTATTTATCAACATTGATAATTTGTCAAGAATTATACTGTGGTCAATAACATATAATATATTACTAATTTTTGCAAGGCATACTGATTGGTCAGTGTATTAAGGTTGACATTTTTTATTCAAAAACTTGGTAATACTTTGCATGTAACGTTAACTGGTAAAACACGTCCAAAAATGTCGGGAGAGGTATCAAACGACGCGTTTTGACCTCGGTAACAATAATCGATTATATATTTCTGTCAAGAGATATTTGCAAAGTTATCATGTAAAGGGCCAGCGCCTTGGCAACCACGCCACTGTTGGCAGCAATAATTTCGAAATAGTAAAGGGCTTCGTTTACCTGTGAACCAGCATTAACACAAACAATAATGTTAGCCTAGAAATCCGACGAAGAATTACTCTTGCAAACAAATGCTACTTTGGACTGAGCAGGCAATTGAAAAGTAAAGTCCAGAAGGTATTCTTATCGGCACCCGCCGGTGGATGCAGAGGAACAGGGAGACCACCACTTCGATGGAAGGACCAAGTGGATACCGATTTGCGATTCCGCGGTGTTTCCAATTGGCGCAACGAAGAAACGACTGGCGAGCTATGTTGGACGGTCAAAATCGCCCAGGCGGTTACATGACCATTAAAAGAAGAAGAAGGAAGAATATACGAGGTGTGTTCAAAAAGTATTGCGAATTTTGTGTTTTTTCAAAAATTATTGATTTATTCATGAATATCTATTTTGTCCCCTTCAAAGTAATCCCCATGAGATATTATACACTTGTGCCAACGGTTTTTCCAATCTTCGAAGCACTTCAAAAAATCATTTTTTTGTATCTTGTTCAGCTCCTCCTTCGATGCCGTCTTTATCTCGTCAAGAGAAGCGTAACGTCGTCCTTTCATGGGCCTCTTCAGTTTAGGGAACAAGAAAAAGTCACAGGGGGCCAGATCTGGGGAATACGGTGGCTG
The DNA here is from genome assembly GCA_949987695.1 of Merzomyia westermanni. Lineage (NCBI taxonomy): Eukaryota > Metazoa > Arthropoda > Insecta > Diptera > Tephritidae > Merzomyia > Merzomyia westermanni. The sequence goes on along the minus strand of OX465288.1, from coordinate 127,705,635 downwards.
CGGCATCATTAGTGTGTTGTTTTTGGCCAAAAAGTCGCGCACTAGCAACGATGCGTGAGCAGGGGCGTTATCGTGGTGCAAAAGCCTATTTTTGTTCTTCCACAAATCCGGGCGTTTCTAGCGGATTGCTTCGCGCAAATTGCGCATAACTTGCAGGTAATATTCCTTATTGACCGTTCTTCCCTGTGGCAAGAACTCATGATGCACCACGGCCCTGCAATCGAAGAAAACTGTCAGCAAAACTTTCACATTCGACCGAACTTGGCGCGCTTTTTTCGGTCTTGGTTCGTGCGGCAGCTTTGAGATGATTGAGCTTTGGTTTCCACGTCATAACCATAAACCCACGATTCGTCACCAGTTATGACCCTCTGGAGCAAATTTGGGTCGTCGCGGACAGAGTTTAACATCTCATTAGCAATATTCATGCGATGCTGTTTTTGGTCACAATTGAGCAATTTTGGTAAAAAAATAGGTAAAAATCGAAGACGATCCAAAACACGTGCAAGCAAAGCAGCTGTCAACAATTAACTGAACATTCAAAATGGCCGAGCTTGTCGGCATAAGTGAGAGACATGAGTACCAACATAACGCCACAAAAAATTCGAAATTCGAATATACGTAACCAGCGAAAATTCAAAATTCGCGATACTTTTTGAACACACCTCGTATTTGCAAAGTTGAAAATTTTCTGTCATTTTCATGTGGGTGTTGTAGGCACAGATAGATATAGGGTGTTCCGAAAAGTGCAAAATGTGTTCTGCGCAGAAATACTGGGAATCGCGAAGCCGGTGCTGGACCGGATAAGGGTTATTTTTTTGAAAAAAGCTGTTCTGCACATAAAAATCATGGAACAGAACTTGGGATCGAACCTGGGTCATTTTTTATGTTTTTTGCCAATAACTTTTCACTGAAACAAAATATTTATGTCCGCCTTCGGATTCTTGATACCGAGGTCAAAACGCGTCTTTTGATACCCATCGACACCCCGACATTTTTGGACGTGTTTTAGCAGTTGACGTTGGATGGAAAGAAATACCAAAACTTATAATATTGACTAAAAATTCATGGTTGTGAATTTAAGCTCAACAAATCATGCGAATTAATTCATACCTAAGAAAATACAAATGTATATATACATGTTTGTAGAAAGAATTCGCTAATAGATGCTTGCTTCTACCCTTCGTAGATCTACTTTTGGGCCGCCTTTTCTGGTAGTCTTGTCAGTACTATTATGCCAGCGCAGTCAGTAGTGTTGGCTTCAGCCCTGTGGGTTAGGGGTTTAGAATATGCCCGAAGTAGACATACCGGTCGTAAGAGGCGACTAATATGCACAAAGGTAATGACGGGCAACTCGATGGTTGATCTACGGATATGATGCCTTTCACCCGTCATTACCCATCTTAAACTTCCTTACGGAAGGAGGGGTGACAACACTAGAAGATTTCACTGGTCATAAATCGCTACCACGAAAGTCGGGCAGTACCGCAAGGGAGTACCGGAGCGTACCGGGTTCAAATTCGGCCAAGGACTGTTAATTCGACAACACTCCCCAAAACCTTCGGCGAGTGTTTTTGTCGTTATCACAACAACAACAACGAATTGTAATTTTATACAGAATGTTATATATAGCCTATACTGTAACCAGTGGACCCCCTGTAAAAATTTTCATAAAGATCGGTTAAGTACTTTGGACGCCAGCCACACAGACAAACATTCATTTTTATTTATAAGATCGCCCACATGGTAGTAGAAAAAGTGTAAGCCTCTGTAGGTCATAACTCCACAACAATTTATAAACTTACCACGACCGCTTTTACCCAGCTAGGTATTTAATGTTCGGTTACATCCGAATTTAGACTTCCTTACTTGTTAACGGTTTAACTTTATGCTGCCAAGTTGCATTTGTACACGCAAGAAAAGTAATTGTGGCCGGTCATGTCGGCATTGGATATTAGGTCCTCGCAAATCCTCAACTCGTCAATAATATTTCTGAGTTTGTTCTTAAAGGCATCAGTTGAAAGTTTTTCGCTACACACTTTCAATAATCGGATTCCAAAGCGATACTTAAATCCACCCGGGGCTTCCTTTTAGATGCTCAGATCGTCTGGTGGGCAATTATATTTCGAGTATTTTTTTTTTATTTCGGTGTTCACAATATCGAGGTGTTCGTTATAGCAGGGGTTCCCTATATCCAGATTCGACTGTATATACATAATTTTGTGTTGCCAACGGTTTTGTCATTTTAGAATCGATGTACTCTTTTGTCGCTACAGAGAACATATACATACTTTACATACATAGTTTCAAGCTTCGGTTCAGTGAATTGGGTCATATTTTTATCAGACTTCCCGTAGGAATATAATTGTTTATGTTCTCCCTCAAACTCTCTCTCTTTTTATCGTGAAAGCAAATACAATAGATGGTGTTTTCTATCAATGTTCCAACAAATGGATGCAAACAGTGGTGGCGGTATAATTAGGGATACAGTTTTGACAATACTTATCTTTGTATAATATAACTCTTGTTTTTTTTTTATAATAAATGAAGTTAATACACTGCGAAAAATGTGATTAGTTTAGGATGAATTCGGGGATGAGTCGCAAAGGAGGATATAATTAATGTCAGTTTTGAGTATAAGTCCTGAGAAAAATTGTTTTTTTTTATGCCTGAACTTGTATTGTCGGACAGATTCCCTTTGTTCCCCTATGGCTACTGGGGGAAAAGTCTACTTTCAACACCTATAAGTAGGCTACATAAATTGTTTATAACCGAATAGTAGGGAATTATAGCCCCTTGTAGATGGAAGGTATGGATCGTGCATCACTCTCTTTACAGATCCGTCGCACATTTTTTTGCAGGGATGCTACACAAATTTAAATCGACATCTCAACTATACCTATACCAGAATAGTTGGGTTCAATTATAGCCCTCATAGTCGCACGATTTTTTGTAGGGTATTTATTAAATAATTTAAAGAACACCTATACACAAAATATAAAACCAAAGATGGCTCTAATTTCAACATTGTACGATTTCTGAGTTTAAATATCTGGATCGGTCTAATCTGAAACTAGTAAAAGTTTATCCCTTCACAATGTCAAGACTGGATATGTGCCGGCATAATGCGAGTCTGTGTGCTGGTTGTGCCTTAATGTTTTTGTCGAAAGGTACAGACTACATTGTTACATCATCTATCCATCTACTCAACTGTTATAAACAGCTCTTTGCTACATATATAATCTGTTGATTGCGAAACGTTAATTTAGGAAAAAAATACATTTGTGTTAATTGAATCGAATTGGATTGTACTCATCCAAACATTACATATCTATACATTAGCGTTCACAGAAATAGCACACTTTACTTTTACATCTAGATCAGTGTTGCCCAATCCCTATACACTTATAGCACTTTTGTTTTTACCTGAAGTATATAAAAATTTACATTGAAAATACAACAAAAATTGTATAGCATTTTCTTATACCCTCGCGTGGGCACACGCACAGTATATGGCATTCCTTTATAGCTCATGTAAAACCACATGTTATGGAAGATATGTCTGCACTTTTCACTCTCATCATCCATAATGAAAAGTTTGGTTAGCGCTAGCAGTCAGGTATAATGCAAACACAGAGCTATGAGTACGGCAAAAATTCGTCAGGCCCAATGGTTATGACTGACGTAAACTTCATATATAGGTAACTAAGAAAATAAACCGATTTTAGATTTCATTTTAAATGCAATATAATTTAAAATAACACAATTTTTATATTTCAACTAATAACTAACTTACACAATTTTTCTCCGGTTAAAATTGCTCGTCCACCTGGAAATACAAAATTAAATTTTTTATGCCTTCATATTGATAACATACACATGAACATGAATACCAATACCCTACCAACCATATGCGGATAAAAATGTGGATAAGTTTTGTACGGGCGGCGTGCAGATATTATCCACTTTCCCCTTGCACATGGCGTTTACATGCGATTACCCATCGCCCTCGCACTCATTAAGAAACGCCAAATAAAACCTGACAGCACAGCAAAGGTTGCATACTTTTAGGCACTACCTGGGTTCTATAAACCTTTTAAAACCCCAAAACATTTCCAATAAATTTCCAAAAACGCTTTTTTCGAAATTTTGTTTATATTTTTATTGATTTATTAAAAACTTAAATGAAAGAAAATGTAATAATTAGAACTGAAAAGGAATAAAACAAAATAGAATTAATTGAAATGAAATCAAATAAAATAAAATGAAATGTAATAAAATTAAATGATATTAAATGAAATCAAATGAATTAAAATGAAAATAAATAAATAAACGAAATTAAAATGCAATGGAATGAAATACAACTAATTGAAAAATGAAATAAAATGTATTAAAATCAAATAAAATAAAGTAAAGTGAAATAAAATGAAATATAATTAAATAAAATAAAATAAAAAATGCAATGGAATTAAGTGAAAGAATTAGGTTACGCTCCCACTGCCACCGGTTTTGGCGGCCGAAAAAACTAAACACAAGCTGTTTAAATGATCGTCAACAGCTGTGAACAAGCATTACCTTTAATAAAAATCAAACATGCGTGAATTTGTCGGGATTTTCGGCCGATTAAAATCGGTGGACGTGAGAGCGTAGACTTCGGATGACGTCCACCCCATTGTTGTACCTCACGGTTCTACGGCTACATTATCGTCCACCGTCCACTATTTACCATGCTTACATTCGGCTGTTGATGGTTTGTTGTGAACTACCGGCAATACCACCAGTTGCTAGCACCTATTAACAGCTGATGGCCTTAGCACGTTGCAAACCAAAGCAACGATCGTCTGATTTCAATGATCTTTTCTAATTATGTACACCGCCGGAAACGTAATTGGCATAATGACAGCATTATTCTCTCTCTATCAACGACATTGTAGAAATATTAATATTATTATTGAAAAAGACTTAAATTATTGGGAAATATATTCCGTAAATATTCGTTGGTGCTGGTATGGAGGAGAAAAAAAAGATGTGGTTTGGATAGAAATTGATAAGAAGTGGATAACCATGGTTGGTACGGAAATTTGCGCTAAATACTTGCCTTATTTTTGTAAATTACTTGTAATTTTACTGCAAACTTCCTTTTAAAATATTTTATAAAATTTTTAATGACGCACTTTATTCAAGAAGAAGATACACAAGGAAGAAAAATTTTAAAGAAGGCTTTGCGTGGGTTAGTAAACTACAATTTTCGCTAGTATGTATTAGTGATGGTTAGGCCCGTCTAGTAGGGAATACATACAAGGTGTTACAGGTTCTCCATAGCCCCGTTTTATACAGAACAAATAATTTAAATAAAAGGTAATAATGTAATTTTCATCAAATGTTGCACCTATGGAACATGTGCTCCGCACCCGTTTTACTATCTGAACAAATAATAAAATAATATAAAAAAACTAACTTAAATAAGCACTCCATAATACAAGTGTACTCAAGCTTGATTGAACGAAATGGGGTGAAGTGTGGGACCGTATTCCATTCATACAAGAAATACAAAAATGTTTAAATGAACATAAATTTGGCTCGAAAAACAATTTAAGAAAACACGTATTGTTTGAAAAGGGTCCGAAATATATATCCAAATGAGCCAAAATTCGGTCTCGAAAGTCCGAAAAATATGTTTAATAAAATGACTCAAATGGTTCCAATAAACACAATAAGTAGTCTGGGAAAAAAAACATAAAACCGGAAATGGGTGGAATCAAGAAGAGCATATGTGTAAAAATTTGTGAAGTGGGCCACTTTTTTCGAACTTCGCCTTTCTTTCAGAAACTTGTTTGTGTAGTTCACAACAACAAGATAGAAATTCTTTGGGACAGTTATAGCTATTAACCTAGTTTCGAAGCCAATTTTCTCGCGATTGGTCAAACCGATTGTACTCAAATATGTATACAAGATGGAATATTCTACCAAACTGCATTTCTATTTGCAAATTTTTTAATATTTGTGACTTCTTCATCGCTGTCAGATCGCGCTTTCGGATTATGTTGTTGGGCTCCAATTTTTTGTTGTTGACAGTTTGTAATCAAATGCCTAGCAACATTATCCTAAAATGCGATCTTACCATGAAAAAAATATGAGAAATGCAGTTGGGAGGAGGATACCTTCTTGAACATATATTATAAAATTATTGAAATCGGACTGGTCAATCGCGAGAAATGAACCCTCTGCGACTGACGTGTTAGGCTGTCAGACACCAATAAATGGAAAAAAGTGTTTTTGCGACACTGTTTTATAAACATCGACTACCGCGATCTAGTTATCTTTTTATTGCATACTCATAAGTAGATTCGAATAGACCACACGCGTCGGTGAGAGCGCAGAAGTGTCTGACAGACAACCACGTCAGTAATAAGGTTGTAGCTTATCCCTAACAACATATTAGGGAAATTGCTTAAATATTTTTTATATCAAATAATTCATAACCAGAAAACTTTTCTCAATATGCCCATCAAAAATATAAATTGTATCCAGGTACTTTTGCTGTGACTGCTCGAAGCCAGTTTGCCTGCAATGCTCAAAGCCACTATATGGAACCTGCCAAAATAAGATGAAATTCTTATCAACCTTTTAATGCGATCTCTTGCTTTAGAGGCTGAATAGTTTTTAATATACTGCTTTTTTAAACCAACAATTTTTGTTGATTTACGATTTTTATTTAACCATTAAATTTTTCTCATGAATTTAGGTGTATATTCTAAGAATTTACAACTTGGACAAAAAAATTATAATTAGGAAAACTTTTTTGTTGATTTTGTATAGGTAAAAGTTTTCTAGGGTCTATTTGGGCCATGTAAATAAATACCGTTTAAAATATATTACGTTTTTGGAATAAAAAAAGTATTGAATGATTAAATACCCCCAGCTTTGAACTAAAATCAGGGATGGTTTTACTAAGTTCTCAAAACGAGACGAAAAAATATAAGCCATTAAAAAATGGTGTCTACTAGATTACCAGTTGAATAGTGAAAATGAATGCACTTCAGTCGCAGATGGCTAAACAAAAATTTGAAAATTTCGAAGATATGTTTATAGCTATAACTTAGAAAATAATTCGAATTTCGAAAAATTGTGAAATACGTATTTTTGTTTAATCGTTGTGAGCCATACCACCCAATTTCATAACAATATATTACCTTGGAAAAAGGTTTAGGTGGCTCACTTCACAAATTTTTACCGATATGACTAATTTTTATTAAATCAAAATCTGATAATTTAATATCTGAAATTAAATTCTAAATGGTAATTTCAACAGCTTCCATTCATATCTTTTGAGCTATAGATTTGTTTGAGATTTAGTATACATTTAATTATCAAAACTATCTTCAAAAAATCCACCCATATCTACTGGTGACAGGTAACAAGATCAACGGAAGTATGGTCAATTGAGTTTTTTTTAATTTATAGATTAAATATAAATTAAAAATAGATACATTAAAAATTTGAGTTTCTGAAAGCGAGGAAATCGGTATCTGATGTCACAGTCGGCCCTATATATCGGTTGTTGTTCAACTTACCTTAATTGATAAAAAAATAAATTTACAATTATTTAATTGATCCGTTTCAGAAATCTGTACGGTCATGCATTATAAGGGCATCATTCTGTATTGCGAACAAAAACCCAGACGAATGACGATTTCGTCTAGCAATCACATTCACCCTTATGGCGAGTTTTATTTTCACCCGAAAACGTTCGCACTTTTTGTTCGCCCTGTCGCAGATATTGGCGAACACATTTTTCGTGTTCGAAAAGCATTCCGCCTTATTGGCAACGCTTTGTTCGGGCGAAATGAGCAACGAAAAAGGCCAAATTTGTTCACTTTTATTTTACAGGCGAGCAAGAGTGAAACAAAATGTAAGCAACGGTTTGTTTTGAATATTAGATATTCTTTTAATCAAATATGGTGTTATTTTTTAGGAGTAAATCAATAAATAAAGCACAGTCGGAAATCCTGGTGGAGAAAATGTTAGAAAAGCCTGAAATTGCTAAAGGTTTTTCAAAAGGAAAAGTGGCAGAATTCTTACAATGTCGTTGAATAGCCTGGTCCCACCTGTTAAAAGTGAATTTGTATGGAAAAAGGTACATTTCTTTGCAGTAATGTATGCAAAATCTATTTAATATAACAATGCATCTATTAAATAGGTGTGGAATGGCCCGAAAAGATATGTAAGGAAGAAGGGGTCACAAAATAAATTGTATGAAAGCGGCGGACCCAACAAACCCGAAACGCTTACAAGTGCCGAGGTAGCTATCTATCAACTGCTAGACCTCAAAGACACTGTTGACGGTGTTGAAGGCTCTCACAGGTACGGGCCGGTGGCAAAATGGTCTAAGACAAACTTAGATATTGAAATTTTGTCGGATATTTTAATACGGAGGGACGAAATTCCTGGGTGTAGTACAGATTTTCCTGCAACTACGCCTGATATAGAACCCGTTGATCCTGAATGTGAGCCTGCTGCTCCATCAAGTGAATGCCAACAAAGCGATATCAGCGCACAACCAGTTCTTCGTAGAGCAAGCTCAAAAAACATCTCTACTACTGAGTTAGTTTTATTTTATGAATACAATTATATTTTATCTAAAATTAAATTATATGTATACACTTACGAGCATAACATTCAAACTGCATTTGCCTTTCCTATTGTAAAATTGGTGAATATTCTTTAAGGGGATGTTATGGTAACGTGTGTTCCACCAACACAGCCACAACTCCTGGTATTGCGAACTTGGTATAAAATTCGCGTGCAATCTGGCGTTGTTCTTCTAAGGAAGGCCAATTTATCCATTGGATACAAAGCAATGGCTCCAAAATACACAGCACCTCTGACAGAACCTCACTGAAATATGCCTGACTAAGACCCACCTCATGGTCATAGCCAACGCCTTTTTGATAGCCTCCTTCTGCGAAAAAACGTAGACAAGCGCTCAACTTAACGATTGCTGGAATGCCAAATTTCTACTTCAGTGGCGGCAACGAGCCAGCCAGAATATCTAGCAAATGTTTAAATTCTGGCTTATTTAGCCTGTAATATTGATGAAAACTAGCAAGGAAACAATTAATTTGTTATTGAAAAGTGCCAAAAACAACTTTTTCCTACTCACAGTGAATCGCTTAGCTCCAAAGGGTTGGACTTGTCTCTAATTGCCTACTGATTGCTCTCACTTTTAAATTCTCCTCGCGTTCTAAAAATAACAACCTAAGGCCAATAATATACGGTTTTTATATATTTTTTAAGCTTTATTTTAACTTTTTTTTACTAAATTGTACGCTTGTTTACAAAATTCACAAAATAGCAAAAATTTATTTGTTCGTTATTAATTCGAAATTGAGCATCAGCCCGAAATTATCGATAGGCGGAACCAGTTCGCCCTAACAAAAAAAGCGAAGACGAACGTTCGTTCGGGCGAACTCTGCGATAAGGGTGATTGTTTATCATTTTCGTTCGGCCCTTACGTTGCTTACGCCATGCTAGTTAGCTGTCGAAACCATTTGTCAAATTATTTGATGCCATTTTATACAAAAACTTATCAGAGTCAGTTAAGTTTTCCAAAGTTTTTGTTTTACTTAGCGGAATTTAAAAATGTAAAATTTTGTTTATCAACAAACGATTTTGTTTTTAAGAATCCAGGCAATTTAAAACCAAAAAAGGTGTATAATATTATATGTAGAACAAGGGATCATCGTTTTATTAATTCCGTAGTACTCGCTTGCGAGTATGGGATTACTCCCTATACTTCTATGTATTACCATACACTCCCTTTCACCTCCCAAAGAACAATAATGGAGTTTTTGTTATTACATTTTTCTGAATCACAATCGAGTAATGGGGGAGGTTTGGGGAATTTTAGAAAACCTCAAAGGAGACTAATGAGCGAAATATTTCACATTCCTCCTAAACGACCAATGAAAGATCTTTGGAGATCATGCATGTTGTTGTTGTTGTTGTAACGACAAAAACACTCCCCGAAGGTTTTGGGGAGTGTTGTGGAATTAACAGTCCTTGGCCGGATTTAAACGCGATAGGCTCCGGTACTCCCTTGCGGTACTGCCCGACTGTCGTGGTAGCGATTTATGAAACCTTCTAGGTCATGTAGGGTAGATCAACCATCGAGTTGCACGTCATTACCTTTGTGCATATTAGTCGCCTCTTACGACCGATATGCCTACCTCGGGCATATTCTAAACCCCTAACCCGCAGGGGCAGAGAATCATGCATCAAGCCTTCTACATAAATACCTCACATATCAGCAAATAAGGCATTAATTATGGGAAAAATAGTTATTATAATTTAAATTGTGTTTATTTCTCATATTTTTACGATTGCAGCTTTTTTTTTTTTTTTCCATTTGTTAAATATTTTTTATTTTTTGTTGGCAGAGAAATTCGGCTTACTCAAAAAGGTGTTAGCTAGGATTGGAAGTTGGAGAAATCTTTACTTTCGCTCCAAAAATATATGGAAGTTAGTAATCTTTTATTAATAACTTGAGGAGGTCTTCCCTATTGCTGTGTAGAAATCTCTGTTATTGATCTGAAATGATGTTAGGAGGAGTACTCTCTTATTCATCCTTGTCCTCCACAAAGAGTAGCATAAGAGCAGAAAACGAAAAAAATATATTCTATTATTCCAAAGGGATGTAAAAGAGAGATCACTTGGTGAGATCTCGCTTCAAGTTTTACTGTGATGAAAAGATGTTTAAGATCGTCGGTGTTGGTGCCTTTTTCAGGACTAGGGCTTTAAATCAAGAAAGCATGAAAAGAGATGTATTTATTAAAAAATGCAGATACTGAAACAGCGCGTACAGCGAACTACCCCCTGAAAATATGATGTTTTCAATGTTTTTAATAGGACGATAGATAAATTATTTTCGTCAGAATTGGCATACTGTGCCGATATAAGAGAATGCAAACAGTGGTACGATTCGGTTCAGAGGCATAGAATAGAGAATGTTGCCCTAAAATCCCCGTCGTAAGAGGCGACTAAAATGTACGAACGTAATGACGTGCAACTTGATAGGTGATCTACGGATATGATCACCTCTCATTACCCATCTTCTTCTTTACGGAAGGAGCGGTGATTAAATTTGATAGGATGACGAATTTATACACTGGTTGAGTGTATGTAAATTTTGTACAAAATATATATTAGATTTAGATTTCTGTCATTGGATATGCAAATTAAAAAAAAAAAACAGGAGGTAAAATTAAATGTGAATGTTGTAAGAAAAAAATTTGTGCTATTTATGCGAACGCCACTGTACCTCTGTATGTGTATGCAGCTATTTATGTATTAGTTTTTCGGCAGCGAAAAACAATGTTTAAATTAACGAGCAACGAGTTGAATGGGCATCAGGTTTCAGTGCTAACGCTTATTCGTATTAGAATGACTCATCCGACTATTTGTATCATATATTACATATGTATATTAAAAAATGACAGTAATAATAATTGAATGTACATATAACGGTATTGTTTGAATCTTCAGTTAAATATTTTTTTTTCAATTCATAGAATTCAAGGAATAAAACAAAGAACGTATCAAAATTGTAGCGTTTCTACATAAAGAAAAAAGTTAAAATCTTAAATTTGAAGGTTATAGTACTAGTATGAAACCTAATATAATTTGTTGTTGTATTGGCTTGTCCCTGCCTAGTCGTCACTTACCTTACCTAGCATTGTCATCAAAATCTTCTAAAGGAAGTCCCAGAGACCTCGCGGCTTCAATAGGGTTGAACCAGAGTGAGATTGGTGTTAGAAAAGTCGCCTCAATTGAGCAGATAAAGAGATCGTTAGTGTCATGGGGAGATACGTCGCATGTCGGGCTGACATTTGGCATATCAGGGTTCAGTCTGGATTTGTAAGAGTTTAATCTATTACAATATCCAGAACGAAGTTGGGCCAGCATGACTCTTGTCTCCCTATGCAGTTCACGTTCTCCTTGTATAATAATAATGTATAATAATAATAATGTATATTATTATTACACAATCTTAAAACCTTAAAAAAATCTTTTAAATGTGGTCCTGATAGGATTCCTACATGTTTCTTGAAAAAGTGTGCGAACCATATTTACCAACCCCTTACCAATTTGTTCAATCTATCACTAAGTGTGGTGTTTTTCCAACTGCGTGGAAACAATCGTTTCTTCTACCGCTGGATAAAAGCGGGAGTAGGTCTTCAACAATTTTTACTATTTGCCTTAAGAGATTTTCATTGGGATCCCTTGTACAATCTGCCACCCTATACGAATCGTAAAAACTCAATAATCTGCACACACTTTCTAGTCGGAGGGAAATGCTTGGAATTATTTTTATGATTAAATTGCTAAATGGTTCACTCTCCAGCCCATTTCTTCTAAGTGAAGTGAACTTCAATGTACCGTCTCGTCCTTCAAGGCATTTTAAACCTCTAGTCTTAAAACAGTGCCGAACCAATTTTCAGTCAAATTAGCCTTTCGCTGTTTGTGTCGAGATTATAACTCTCTTTCTGGTAGATTTGATATTTCAGACTCGCTTTTCAGCATAAAAAAATCAATTCTTTCTATCCTAAATACATAGCTACTAATTGTTTCTTATTCTTTGACTTCAATATTAACTTCTAACAATAATTTTATTCTGTTAACTAGTTATTTCTTAATGTATACTTTATACTTTACTTAGCTGATGAGGTTTTCTCTGTAGCTGAGCAGTTTTAGATCTCGACGATTAACAAACCAAACGACTCGGCACGAACGAATAATCCGCTCGTTATGCGGATGCACTCCTCGCGCTGGTCGGGCGGGATATGGTGGGTAATCCGTTTGGGAATTATTATTATTAAAAAGAATGCTCATCGATTTTCCTTAGCAGATTTCCAAGAGGCGGTCGCACGGAGTTGTCTGCCTCGTGTATGTCCATATTATACCATTATGGCAAAAATCATAGTTTGCCATCATTTGACTTCAAACCTAAGTTGGCTAAAACAGTGACTTCAAACTTACAATGTATGGGTTGTAAACACATTCCTATCGGGTTCCTTCATAAAAAAAAAAATCGTCTAACAATCCATATGTGCTATAAGCTTACTATTATATTATAAAAGTCAATATGGGTGGAAAAAAAAGCTCAATACAAGCACTAAGAGTTAACCCTGATCATTCGTTTACAATTTAGAATGTCTTCATTACGCTACTGGTCTGCTCTCATGTACGTTGTTTAAATTAGAATTTCTTCTACCAGTTAAAAAGTAAAACATGTTTGGAAACATTAAAAACATTTGGAAAATATTTATTAATAAACTAGCTTATTATAATATTTTTTGTGACAAATGGGAATTTATTTCTCGCAGTCCTACTACATCCATAAATGTGAAATTTAACTTCTTTTCTTTCTAAAGCCTTTTTATGTTAATGTGTCCAGAGGTTTTTTGTCCCCGTCTTCGATGCGTAAGTCGACAACCTAACCACTATACCATTGCTCAAACAAATCTGAAGTTTGCATCTTAATTTGTGTCATCTCGCTTCTTTGTGAAACAGTGTGAAAACAGTTCAACTTTTTGAGAAAAATTTGGTAGAGTTGGGAGTTTAACTTTCCTTTAAAAATTTTTACCAAAGCACATATGCCCAATTATGTACTCGTCTTTACTCCATTTTCAAATCAAAGGATTTCTGTAGAGATAATAACTTTTGTGTTTTTTTGTCTTCAGTAGAGCGCTTTGAAAGTGGTAATTTATTGTAAATGCATGGAATTAAGATATAGTATTTTGGCCACAAAATTCACAATTTTCGAGCAAAAGCTGTGATATTTTGTGTGATTATAGATAGATCGGAGAAAACAATGGTGGTACAATCTCGTTTTCGACCAAACTTGAGTTTAGCTTTTTCCGCTTATTGCCAAAGATTTAGTATTTGTCACGCATTCCAAGCATTCATCAACACTCTTTGAGTGGACTAATTTTTATGACTAAAACACTATAATTAATAAATAATTGCAAATATTTTGTGCTAAATCGGTAAATGGAATTCCAACTAAATACAATTATCCAATCATATTTGGTGTGCAATAGAAAAAATTGCTAACTATTTCTTTTAGGCACTTCTGGAGCCTTTTTCGAGCAAACATACATACGTATACAAATACTTATGTATTAGGGTTGCCAATTCTTTCCTAAAATCCCGGGATTTTCGGGATGTGAAAAATGTAACTAAAACTAAATATGTGTGATTTATTTATGAAAATTTAAATTTTTTGTCGATATGCAATATTTTTTAAGTAACACAGTTGCTCCCAGTATCGAAACTTTTCCTTTTATTTATTCAATATTCGGGTTTTTTAATTCAATTGTATTATACTTTATAATCAATTCAAACGGATTTTAAACTTAACAAGTGCCATTTTCTCAAGTTGATTTGAAATTTATCGGTCGGATGACACACTCTTTCACAAAAATGTAAACACAATGACCCATTTTAAAAACTGTATAAATGAAATTCTTTAACACCTCGCTTCAAAAGCTCAAAAACTTTGAGAAAAACGCAGCGAAAATCAATCCCGGGACATGTCTCGAAAATCCTGGGATTGCTAAAATCCGAAAAATTGGCATCCCTAGTTTGTGTGTATAATAATATAAAAGTATGTAAAACTTACTGACACCGTTTTTTTGTTATGGGCCAACCTGCAAATTACAGTAATTTAACATTTTAAGTTAATCATTGAAATGTGCGCAATTTGAATTTTTGGTTGTTAATCAGCATTTTTAACGCTTTCAAATCAATAGCAGATTACAGAACTACTTACCGATGCACATACTCGTGGCCTTGGGTTTTGTTATGCATTGTATCATTTTTTAAATGTAAATTAAATAAATAAAGACTCAAGACTAATGCTTTAGGTAATTTTTCAATTTTATTGAGGGGCAAGTTTATCAAACGTAGTCTTAAGTTAAAATTTAAATATTGTTTACTTCGTCAAGAAATTAAAAGAAAAAGTAAAAAAATAATTTTTGACTAACGAAATGGGTAAAATTTACAATTATCGAAATGACTATTGTTATTTTGGTATGTTTGGAAAAGTTTGAAAACTTTTTTCATATCAATTGTCATTATTTTTGTTATGATCTACTGAACGCCCCTGGAAGCATATTGTCTATAGGAATGAAGTTAAAGTGGTATCCGAAGCGGTTGTAATAACACTACTAGTATCTAGCCTCTGGCGTGGCGTGACTAGTAAGATCATATATAGAGCATTGAGGATAGCCAATGCTTTTCACCACTACTTCCAAGTTTTTATTTAACTTCATTCAATGATCAAAAGTTGTGTGTTTTTCTGATATTGCGAAATACTTAGGCAATCTAAACTGAACTCGAAGCTAGATACTGAGCATAGCGTCAAGGGACAAAGAATGCCAAACAGATCTGCAGAGCAAAGCCGCGCTAAATTATTAATTTTCTTGTCAATATGTCCATGAAATAAGTTCCACTTGTTTACCAAAAACGTATAACAGGCCACTAGAAAGACAAATATGTTGGGCCCACGGGGCCTAAACACTGCACCTACTCTGATTCATTTCCAATGAAAGACTATGCGGTAGCGTTAACTTGTAACTTCAATAATGTGCTTACCATTTCCTGTCCAACAGACATATCTGAAAAATTAAATTAAAAAAAAATAAGCTTACTATCAGAGATATGTTTTTCAAATGCTATAAATAATGAAAAATAACAAAAATACCTCTTTTCCCGTTTTCTACTTTCTGGGCTCAAAAACATAACCCACAACATAGCTAGTTTAACCATAAGTGATACAACACAAAAAGCTGGATGGTTCCAAGACCTACAAGGCCTTAATTACATCCTAGTGAAATAGTAAGATAGCGCCAAAATCTGCATGAAAAGTTTTAGGCCGATCTACTCTTCCAATTTGTTGTTTTTGTTGTTGTTGTAACGACAAAAACACTCCCCGCTGCTGTCGAACTGACAGTCCTTGGCCGGATATGAATCCGGCACGCTCCGGTACTCCTTTGTGGTACTGCCCGACTGTCGTGGTAGCGATTTGGTATGAGCGGTGGAACCTTCTAGGTCATGTCACCCCTCCTTCCGTAAGGAAGGAGAGATGGGTAATGAGAGGTGAAAGGCATCATATCCGTAGATCAACCATCGAGTTGCACGTCATTACCTTTGTGCATATTAGTCACCTCTTACGACCGGTATGCCTACCTCGGGCATATTCTAAACCCCTAACCCGCAGGGGGTTCCAATTTGTGGTATTGGTATTCTCCTCAGAAAATCTACTAAGTCCTTGAATACTGCCCTGACGCGGCCGTATAACTTTTTTTATGTTTTTGGTGGGTACTAGAAGTAGATCCCTGTGTAAAATTCAATATAACAACATTTTAATCATCTTTGGTACATGACCTACCTCTTTGCAAATATTGAACCCGTTAACTTTTACAGTTTGTTTTTTATAGAGCAAGCTTTGATAAAATGAAATAGTAGCCTTGCAAAAACTGTGATTAGACTAGGATAAATCCGGGATGAGTAGCAAAGAAGAATGCGAACAATTCCAGTTTTGGTCCTTTGTATCTGTTGAAGTGATCCCTTTTGTTCGAGCATGTCCTATGAAGAGACTAATTGGTTTCTTTTATGCCTGAAAGGTAGTGTCGGACAGATCTCCTTTGGTCTCCTACGGGTACGGTTGGACAAGTTTACTTTCAACATATATACGTTGGCTATATAAACTAAAATGGACTTATCCCAACTAGTTGTCATCAGCTGTAGGCCGCTGTAGACGAAAGGTATTTATACCGGATTACTTTTTTTAATTATTTGTATTTTGAGTTTCATAAAAATCACAGAAATTTCAACAAATATAAAAAAATCTTTTCGTAATAATTATAACTGAGAAATATTTTTTTGAGTCATCCGTTGTTATTATTTTGATATTTTACTTTAAAAATTTCGAAATAATAATTATGAGCTGATTTTTGTTGGAACGATTTTCCGTCATCCCTTGTCAAGTTTGGTTTTGTGACAAACCGGTTTCGGCGTTCTGCCATTTTCAATGCCTAGCTTCGTTCTGGTCTGTGTCTATCCGCTGCGTTGTTTTTATAGTCCGTGGGTGCTGTGGCAGGTAATGTCAATCTATGTTTTCGTGGTAGGTAACGTTAATATGCGTGTGTGTGTGCGCGGTATTGATACGTCCGAATTGTTATCTGTCCCAAGGGTTGTTTTTGTAGGTATGTAGACATACCGCTTGTTAGCTAAGCGGTAGGTTGATGTAGGTAGAAATCGGTGATTTTTGCAGTTTGGTTCATATTTCGTTTTTGCTTGTTCATTGTTACGTGTTTGGTTGCTGTACCTGCTGGCTTGTGCTGTTTTTTGTAAACTAGTTTTAAGGGTTCAAATATTTCGTCAGAGATAGTGTTGGTTTGTTCGTTTATGATCCTGCCGTCAAATGTTTTTAACTTGTATATCTCCATGTTCTCAAGTACATTGAGCCGCCGGCCTTTTCCTTGTACGTGAAGTATTCGAGCCGTTGTTTTTATGTTAGCTGGGGTGCAGTTGTTCTCAAACATGTGGTTCGCGAAATTAGATTCTGGTATTATGGTGGGTTTTCGTGTTTTTTTGTTGTAGTCCCTGATATGCTCTCGGAATCTTGTGCTTATTTTCCTTCCTGTTTGTCCTATGTAGCTGTATTGATATTCACAAGTAAGCCTATACACTCCGTGTCTGTTGAATGGGTCATCAGAATTAGTGTCGGTTCTTAGTTTTTGTCCGACGTTGTTGGATGTTCTGAATGCTGTGTTGATGTTATATCTTTTAAAGAACTTTGCTAATTTGTACGTCGCTTTTCCAGTGTATGTCATTGCCGTCCAAACCATTGGATTTTCCTCTACGTTTACTCTTTTTTGTGTTCCATGGCTACTTCTGAGTTTATCCACAAGTGCTTTCTTGTATCCATTATTTGCCGCTATGTTATATATTGTATTAAGCTCTCTCCAGTATGCTTCCTGTGTGAGCGGCGTTCTCTGAAGCCTATCCACTAAGTGCCTCAATGCTGCATTTTTGTGCTGTTGCGGATGGTTTGATGTAGAGTGTATAATGGTGTCCGTGGCAGTCGGTTTTCTATAAATGCCGTAGTTGAACCTATTTGTTATTTTGTAAGTCCCTATAGTTAGGTCCAGGTAGTTCATTATTCCATCTTTTTCTACTTCAATTGTGAACTCTATGTTGCTATGTTGCCTGTTGAGGAACTCTAGTAGCTCACACAGGAAGCATACTGGAGAGAGCTTAATACAATATATAACATAGCGGCAAATAATGGATACAAGAAAGCACTTGTGGATAAACTCAGAAGTAGCCATGGAACACAAAAAAGAGTAAACGTAGAGGAAAATCCAATGGTTTGGACGGCAATGACATACACTGGAAAAGCGACGTACAAATTAGCAAAGTTCTTTAAAAGATATAACATCAACACAGCATTCAGAACATCCAACAACATCGGACAAAAACTAAGAACCGACACTAATTCTGATGACCCATTCAACAGACACGGAGTGTATAGGCTTACTTGTGAATGTCAATACAGCTACATAGGACAAACAGGAAGGAAAATAAGCACAAGATTCCGAGAGCATATCAGGGACTACAACAAAAAAACACGAAAACCCACCATAATACCAGAATCTAATTTCGCGAACCACATGTTTGAGAACAACTGCACCCCAGCTAACATAAAAACAACGGCTCGAATACTTCCCGTACAAGGAAAAGGCCGGCGGCTCAATGTACTTGAGAACATGGAGATATACAAGTTAAAAACATTTGACGGCAGGATCATAAACGAACAAACCAACATTATCTCTGACGAAATATTTGAACCCTTAAAACTAGTTTACAAAAAACAGCACAAGCCAGCAGGTACAGCAACCAAACACGTAACAATGAACAAGCAAAAACGAAATATGAACCAAACTGCAAAAATCACCGATTTCTACCTACATCAACCTACCGCTTAGCTAACAAGCGGTATGTCTACATACCTACAAAAACAACCCTTGGGACAGATAACAATTAGGACGTATCAATACCGCGCACACACACACGCATATTAACGTTACCTACCACGAAAACATAGATTGACATTACCTGCCACAGCACCCACGGACTATAAAAACAACGCAGCGGATGGACACAGACCAGAACGAAGCTAGGCATTGAAAATGGCAGAACGCCGAAACCGGTTTGTCACAAAACCAAACTTGACAAGGGATGACGGAAAATCGTTCCAACAAAAATCAGCTTACTACCCTGTCGGAAGATCAACACAACAAAATAAATCAATAATTATGAGCAATTTTTATTATTTCGAGTCTTCAAAGTCTCTTGATAATAATTATGAAAAATATATGATAAAGAAACTTTGCTGGCAATATGCAAAGCAATCGGCCAGCCGGCCCGTTGCCGAGCCCAGCAGATACACATTAGAAGAAGTTGCAGGCCTGTCAGAACACCGCACTCAGGACAGCTACTGGATATCTTTTTATGGTGCGTGAGTATGCAATTTCATTAGCATCGCGATGAGATACGCCGAGAAATACGGTTGTGCCATCCTTTGATCAGTGCCGGGCCGTTCGCAGTATTCACAAATATCTGCCATTTGATTTGTTTCTCATCTCGTCCCTTGAATACCTTAACTCGAGGGGAAATACGTAACTACATTAGGCCCTGATATGCCCGAATGAAAGTCCTTTATAAGAAGAAATTACCTGTTAGACAAGGTCATATAATCAGTTTTACTAAAGCACATCATTGAAATACTAATTATACAAAGAGCTTTTCCAATTTCCGTCTCACATTGAACAACTTTGAAAATTTAAAAAAATATATCTTACAAATAATTATTACTGTAAAAAGTCTTTGAAGACAATTTTAAAAGTCTTTCATGATTATTTTGAACAATTTTTATTTTTTCTATTGCAAAGTAATAGTTTTTTAAGACTCAAAAAATATCTATTGAAATGAAATAATTATTTTGGGACTTTTATGAATATTTTTTATAATAGTTATATAGCCATAAAATAACTTAGCTTGTTTTATAACTTGTAGTGGAAATAAGTTTGCACTGCACTCAAAAAAACTTGAGATCACAAAAAATTTATAGAAAGTGTTGTTCTGATACAAAGGGTCGCTAAACGTAAGCTTACAAATACTGAAATTATCAAAGTCTCATCCCACAATTTAAGCTGTCGAAGTTTTGGATAGTCTAAAATTATCCTGTGGTGTCCATACAGTCAGAAGACTGTTAGGTGAACACAACCCTTACTTTCGGAGTCTACGTAAGGGCTTCTTTTGAAAAAAAATAAAAAATTCATGTGACACACAGCATTTGGATTTGCCCACTTGAAAGTGGAGGAACATTTTGTGAACAGATAATTGTTTTATACAGAGGTAAAGGTTCTCGTTAGTATTTAAGACTGACTTTCTTAACTGATATTTAGTAAGTCGCTGTTATCTTCTTTTCTGTCCCTGGTTGTTAACACCTTGAAATCCATGAAAAATTTGTCATTATTCATAACAGGCAGTTATAATTCAATTGTCATTTTGGGCCGATTTCTAAGAATAGCTCAATGCTATGATGAATCGAGGTTAAATAAATCAAGAATATATATGTAAATATGTTTTTAGTGTTTTTGCAAAAATTTTTTAAGTAAAACTAGTACGTGGGACAAATGCCAACAATCTGTGATAAATCAACAAATGCAATGGCTATGCTGAACGACAGACAATGGTCTCCAAATAACAGAAACTTAAGCACCAGCAGCAGAGAAAAAAATATGAACTAATTTCCACAATAATTAATCCTCATAAAGAACTCAAAATTTTAAGCCATGCCGTTAATATTTTTGATCGTCGGCACAAGCACACACACAGACACACCCACCAAAAAATCTGCTGCTTTTATAGATATCGCCGATGTTATTGCAAAGGTACCTATCAACATTTTGCTAACAGAAAAACAATCTTATATTAAAGGCCATAAAAAAATAGATGAAACCTTATCATACAAGTGATTATACCGTATCAACCATGTAGAAAAGAGATTTAATAAGAAATTATAGGATAAAAAGACTGACATTGTAATTAACAATATTTTGAACCTATAGAGTAATGTTGTCATACATGCCAATCAACAACGCGGATTGTTATTTATTTCCTTCTTTTTTTTTTGCATTTGCATTCCGCCTAACAATCAAAAAGTTTTTCTAATTTCGCTATTGTTGATCATACAACGTTAAATTTTTTATATACTTTTTTAAAATTTTGTCTACACTTTATGTTCATAGGCCTAGCTTCTCTAATACAGGATTGTACTCTACAGGTTGGCTTAGGTTGTTGGGCTGGGCCGAAAGTTAGGAAAACGCTATCAGCCCTACACTTAGGGCACATTGTGATGCCCTATACGGTCTCTGACCAATTCTATGCCAAATACAAGGGGGCCGAAACACTTCTATTTACAGTTTTATTATCTCCGGCCTCATTGAAAACGGTTGCCCGAAAGTTACCAACCTTCGGGCATTGGTATAGGAAATGCTGAAAAAAGCAGCATTGTAAAATTGGGTTGAGTAAGCCTTTAATATAAGATATATGATTTAGTATATATGTTGTTAGCGATGGTATAACTACTTCCAATTTGTTGGTGGGTATGTACATTCATATACATGAATACAAGTACATACGTGAACCTGCCGGCCGGTCTGCCTACCCATTTTCATTTGTTAACTGTGGAGTCAATCTCGGCCCAAAACTTTAAGTTGGTGGTACCGAAAACAGGTTTTATTTGTCGCTGTGTTGCCAAAGATGTACGCTCCGCTTACTTCGAACAATAAAAAGAAAAAACCCTAAAAAGTCTGCGAAATATAATTATTCAATGTGTGGGTTAACTGGATTTTTCTCCTAATGAGTGCACACCACGTTGGCGCTTTTTGATTGTTCATATTGTGTGCCCTGTGTTTTATTTTTAGTTATACATATTTCGTTATATTTTTCGCTTCTTTTGCATTGGTGTGATATATGATTTCTTTTGGAAAATTGCAAAATGCGGTTGCAATACGACTAAGAATCACTCTCTTTAATTGGGATTTTGATAATATTTTTTGCCATCGACGTTTCATATAATAATTTCTTATGAATGTATAAAAGTAAAAGAGCAGCAAAGAGTTGTTGAAAAGCATGCGAAAAGAAGTTGCTCGTACGCTGCAATGTCTGAATTTGACTTCCCTTCAAAGCTGTGAGTAATACTAACAGCTCCGTCAGAATTAAGAAGGACCTCTTCGAGCCATTCGAAACCAAACGAGGCTTCAGCCAACTCGACGCCCCCTCGTTCGATTTCTTCAACTTGATGCTTGAGAAGATAATTCGAGCCGCAGACCGGAAATGCAATGGTACAATCTACTACAAGAGCTTTCAATTGCTGGCATATGCTGATCATATTAATATCATTGGCCTTAACAACCAAACCCTAAGTTCTGCCTTCTCTGGCCTGAATGAAAAAGCGAAGAAAGTGGGTCTTTCTGTGAACGAGGAAAAGTCAAGTATTTGCTGCCTCCAAATACTTCCTCTATTTGGGAACCAGCGTTACCACCGAAAATAATGTCATTTGAGAAATTGGAAAATCACTTGCTACTTTGAAGTGACAACGAAGTAGACAACGAAGAAGTAAAGTACTCTTTTGACGGACAAAGATCACGCTATATAAGTCTCTCATCATACCTGTCCATACCATACGGCTGGAAATCATAGACAGTGTCGAGAGAAGATGAGATGGCCCTTGGAGTATTAGAGAGAAAAGTTCTCCGGAAAATTTATGGTCCTTCCCGTGATGCCAACGGCGAGCATCGAGGGGGATTTAACAGAGAGCTTCACCCAGATCTGGCCATATTGCAGGGATCTAAAGCCCAAAGACTCCGCTGGCTGTGTCATGTTATGCGAATGGGCAAATAAGCTCCAACTCATAAGGTTTTCCTATTGACACCGGAATTCGTCAGCAGAGGAAGGGGGAGGCCTCGACTGCGTTGGAAAGAAAAGTAATGGAGGATGACTTCAACTCCCTTGGTGTTTCCAATTGGAGTAAGTTATCGATGAAAAGGGATGACTGGAGTGCTTTGATACACAACTGCCAGAATAGCCTAGGCGGTTAAGCGCCAATAAATGATGATGATACACAAGTTTTGCAACCTCTTGTGAATTCTAAATTTTTATGCAAATTTTTACAATATGAAAACGGCATTACTGCGACTAGATGATCGCTAACCAGAACTTAGACGCAACAAGTTAAACTTACAACTAACAGCCACTTAACAAATATAAAAATTAAATTAAATTAAAAACAAGCAAGGAAAGGGCTGTCTTCGACTGTGCGGAAGACTTTATACCTTTCATGAATACGCATCAGGGTTTTAAGTGTCCGATCCTTACTCACAATTAGTAAAAACTCTGCAAAACTGATAATTTAAAGATACATAGCCCAAACTCCATTTATCGGAACAATCGATTTTATGGGAGCTATATGTTATGTAGGTCCGATCTGGCTGATTTTCACTACACATATTCTATACATAATAAGTACCAAACCTGCAAAACTTTACGTTCCAAGCTTTTTAATTGCAAAATTTATAGCCCAAAACCCATTTATCGAAACTATCGATTGTATGGGAGCTATATGTTATGTTGGTCCGATCTGGCTGATTTTCACTACACACATTACATGTATAATAATGTACCAAACGTGCAAAGTTTTACGTTCCTAGCTTTTTAATTGCAAAACTTATAGCCCAAACCCATTTATCGAAACTATCGATTGTATGGGAGCTATGCGTTGCATTGCTGCGATCTTGCTGATTCCGACGAATGATTAATCTCATGCAAAATGGCGGCTCCATACCAAATTTAATTAAGATATCTCAAAAACTGAGGGACTAGTTTGCGTACAAACAGACAGACGGACGGACGGGCATGGCTAAATCGACTCAGCTAATCGCCCTGATCATTTCGGTATACTTATTGGTGGGTCTATCTCTTCTTCTTCTCATACTTACAAACATCGCACCAAAGTTATAATACCATTTCATGTTCATGAAAGGTATAATAAATAATAATTTGGAATCAGAATTTTAGCACATATGTACGACGTGTGTTCAAAAAGTATCGCGAATTTTGAATTTTCGCTGGTTACGTATATTCGAATTTCGAAATTTTTGTGGCGTTATGTTGGTACTCATATTCTATACATAATAAGTACCAAACCTGCAAAACTTTACGTTCCAAGCTTTTTAATTGCAAAATTTATAGCCCAAAACCCATTTATCGAAACTATCGATTGTATGGGAGCTATATGTTATGTTGGTCCGATCTGGCTGATTTTCACTACACACATTACATGTATAATAATGTACCAAACGTGCAAAGTTTTACGTTCCTAGCTTTTTAATTGCAAAACTTATAGCCCAAACCCATTTATCGAAACTATCGATTGTATGGGAGCTATGCGTTGCATTGCTGCGATCTTGCTGATTCCGACGAATGATTAATCTCATGCAAAATGGCGGCTCCATACCAAATTTAATTAAGATATCTCAAAAACTGAGGGACTAGTTTGCGTACAAACAGACAGACGGACGGACGGGCATGGCTAAATCGACTCAGCTAATCGCCCTGATCATTTCGGTATACTTATTGGTGGGTCTATCTCTTCTTCTTCTCATACTTACAAACATCGCACCAAAGTTATAATACCATTTCATGTTCATGAAAGGTATAATAAATAATAATTTGGAATCAGAATTTTAGCACATATGTACGACGTGTGTTCAAGAAGTATCGCGAATTTTGAATTTTCGCTGGTTACGTATATTCGAATTTCGAATTTTTTGTGGCGTTATGTTGGTACTCATATCTCTCACTTATGCCGACAAGCTCGGCCATTTTGAATGTTCAGTTAATTGTTGACAGCTGCTTTGCTTGCACGTGTTTTGGATCGTCTTCGATTTTTACCTATTTTTTTACCAAAATTGCTCAATTGTGACCAAAAACAGCATCGCATGAACATTGCTAATGAGATGTTAAACTCTGTCCGCGACGACCCAAATTTGCTCCAGAGGGTCATAACTGGTGACGAATCGTGGGTTTATGGTTATGACGTGGAAACAAAAGCTCAATCATCTCAACGGAAGCTGCCGCACGAACCAAGACCGAAAAAAGCGCGCCAAGTTCGGTCGAATGTGAAAGTTTTGCTGACAGTTTTCTTCGAT